>OX392463.1:149164878-151564878 GCA_947623515.1 Neoascia interrupta
CCATTGCATAGCTTGTATGCGCTACGCGCTCGGCATACGGAGGGTGGATTTTAGTCGCCTCTTACGACAGGCATGCCTTACCTCGGGTATATTCTAACCCCTACCCGAAGGGGGATAAAGGATTAGTTTCAAATATGTTCTTATTATTATTCGAATTTACTTGTAATTTAGATTAAAATAAGTTTAGTATTGTGAACTTAGTTTATTAGTAATATTGAATAAATTATACATACATACATACATACATACATTGTTTGGTGAGGCAAAGAAGCGATTTCAAGTTCATCTTATCAGTCGTGATCAGACCGCATTGCCGATGCATGATCAGACATGATCTGATTGTTTGCGCTCCCTCATTTTCATTTTTCATTGATCGAAATTGTTAGTTTGTGCCAAAATGGTTATATATCTTAAAAATCTTTATATCTTATGCTTAGTTTGCACATACTTTGAACACCCTCAGCCATCAACTTATACAATTTGGCTTACACAGCAAAGAATCTGCAAAAAAGGTTAGTATTTTTGGAACAAAATCATATGCACGAATCAGGGTAAACTGTAGCGTGTTTTTATATACATTTTGTTGAAATCTACACATTTTTTGTGTTCTTTTTGGGTTTCATACAATTTTGTTGAATTCTACGCATTTAAAGTTTAAATATGCACATTTTGAGACGTAAGTAATTTCAATCATATTCACACACAATTTTGTTGAAATATACGTATTTAAAGCTTAAAGTTACACAGTTCTGTTGTATTTGACACAAAAATTTTGTAGATTTACACACCTTTTACTTAAAATTTTTATACGCAAAGATGTAAAATTACACATTTAATGCTTAAAATTAATTCCGTCTGTAAAAATGCTGCAATTATAGTAGGGAACATGTTTCCTCGCCTAATGATAGTAAAATTACAAATTACAAAAAATTTTATTAGTGTGTTGAAATCATCAACCATTAGGAAAAATAAGTCTATTTCTGTTACTTTATCCATGGTACGTAACCAACTTTGCTCAAAAAGACCACACACTCTGACTCCCGCTTTGATGCATCATGCACCTGAACCAGAGCTTAAGACGATTGTTCAAACTTAAGTTTTCAGATTTTAAGATCACACATCCCCCCCCTCCACGACAATGCTAGAAACTCCAATACATTGTCCGATACGGGGAGTACTTGCGAGTATCCCAACACCCACCTGTTTAATCATTTTATGTGGGACACCAGGCAAGAAGAGCATCCATACTCATCAGCGAAGTCTCAATTTCCCGAACTTTTCCATTGAGGAGATGCCATCAGTATCATCGAGCTAATATACTTTTTAGCCTCTTCAACTAGTTCAAATTCCTTTCTATTGAGGAAATGCCAGTAGAATCGAGCTGACACTATTTAGCCACTGCAACTTATTCAAGTTACTTCTACATGAGATGAGACATTCCATGTGCCAATTTTAAGTTGGTGCCGTTGTCGATTTCTAGAATGACCACCTAAGGTGGCCGTTATTTAGACTTAGCGCTGCCCCTCTCTACCCTCGTTGATGGATAGAGTCGCCATTGCCGGGCTGCTTACTCTTAACTTCCTAGTAGTTACACCTGGGCGAATGCCGAGCGGGATATACCGACCACAAAGCGCTCGAAAATTTGCCCTGGATTGCTAAGATCAGATCATACAAATCATACAGATCATGTCAAATTCAATACAATGCTGTTTCTTCTTTCTTTTTATGCTGTGAGGGGCTGCATTGTTTACCTATCTGCCCAGGCTTTTATTCGACCGCCACCGACCAAGAAGCCCTTCCGAGATAGAAGCTCCTGGATTTCTAGCGTGTTCAACCATCACTATGAGACCAGATGCTAAAGAGTGAGCCGCGCAACGCAATATGTATCAGATGCTACTTGTTTTTTTTTACCCTTAGGTTATGGGTTGGGACATTAGCTATAGATTTATTGTCAACGGTGGCTCAACCAGGAGTATTTAAGCTATTGGGACTGTTGGGAGATTATAGATATCGCAACATTTTCTTTTTTTAAAAACCATTCAAATATGCTTGAAGAGTCCACTCCAAGCCTTGTGTTCACACAGTTAAAGTTCACACAATTAAAGTTTGGGCATCTAAATCACTAATCCATGAATGTATATTGATAATGATGTTTGGACCAAAACAAATGGAAGTCTGTTGTGCATGACCTACCTATATGAATAGATACTCTAATTCGTATAAAGGTTATGAGTTTTTTAAGTACTTTTCCACATTTTTGCTTTGACTTGCTAAAAAATCATGTAAAGTAGGTACTTAGGAAGGTAAATATGAATAGTAGGTATATGAAATATATCAAATGATTTACACTAGGCTTTGTATGTCTGTATTTACCTAAACCTCTAAGTCACATACTCCACACGATCACTTAGTGCAGAAATAAACGCTAAAAGTGTTCATATTCCTTTACTATTATATCGTAAAAAACCACTTACTTCAACCCTTTAATAATTGTCCTTTAGGTATTGCTTCTCGGCAACCGCCACTTAGTACAGACTAATAAAATTCTTAGCACACACACAACCAATAAATAGCAAGAAAAAAAAATACAAATCACGGAAAACCCCTAAGACTGATCTCTTTTTAATTGTCCCATCCAACGCAATTAATCTCAACAGCACTAACTATTTATCGTCGAGATACCCATTTATAGGTTTGCTCCTCTTTCGAACAGGAAGCAAAGCGAAGGAGCGAAATAACAAGTCTAAGCTTCTTAAAATGTTGTGTCGTAAACTTTCCCTCCTTATGACCCATCTGAAACTGGCAGACCTCCTACAACATCATTCCACTGCACTCTGGTAACGTCTTTTAGGTTTAATCTTCGGGACAAGAAATTTTCAACTTTTACACAAGTGTATGGCATCAGACTGTCGCCGGTCCTTGATATACAGTGTACACCGAAGACCCATCTTTGACTTTGATGGCCTTTTTAGTTCACCCACAGACTATTATACTGTCTACTCGTTTCTACATCCTCCATCGCATCTTCATCATCATTATGATCGTCTTCCACTCGAAGTCAATGTGCGGGAATGCAACAACATTATGAGCTTTGCATTTGCTGTAGGACGGATGAGGACGTGGCAAGGAGGTAACACCAGCTGGAATTAAGAAAAAAAAAGTTTACAAAAAAAAATTCTCTGTACAAAACAATTTATCATCTTAACTTCTAAGATGCCACGAAACGATTATTCATGAGACTTCTTACCAGATTACGAGTCACTATAACCTCGCTTCCTGCACCAATAGAGGCAAGAGCTTTACTTTCCACTTTCTGATCCTTGACGTTGAATCGGATCGGCGACATCATCAGAGCGTCAAATAAATAATTACACAGCGGCGTCCAAGGGATTGGAATAGGGATTTTGCAAACACTACCATAAAATCCCAGGATAACGTAATGAAATTCCTCATAAATAAGGAATTAGAATACGTAATTAGCCTTTCAGTAGATGATGCAAGCAGAACACGAAACAAGAAGGACATTCTCGCATCTGAGCCAGGAATCAGTTTGTGATTTCATTTGTGTCAAAAAGTAGGTTTTCCGTAGAAACAAGTGAATTATGCTTGCACACACATTAAGTGCCATTTCCTACTAAATAACGTATATGCTTTGCAAATACAAGCATTTCTGATTTATGTTTTGTCGTTGTATGCAAGAAAATTTATTCTAATTTGTATTGTAGTTGTAGGAATAGTGATACCTAACGAACCTATATAGTTGCATAATTGCGATACTGTTAGGTCACGAAGCAAATCAAAAAGAACATAAACCGTTCGAGAAAAAAGTGTAGGACATTTTCTGAACTTTTTCATAAATTGCAATACCGTGCCCGTGCTACTTTATTTTATGTAAACTTTACAGTCCAATATCAGTTTTATCCAATATCAGCCTTTCACTACAGTAGAGTCATGCACTTTAAATAATCATACCTTACCAACTTCGCGAACTTCACACTCGCCTTCACGGCCATTGCAACCACGAAATAATCCGAACTCTGGATCAGACAAATCTTGCACGCCGACTACAACGAACAAGACCGTTGGATCTAGCGTCGTAAGAGGAAACCGCACATAATGACGGTATTGCAGGTGCTTTCGTTGGAAGGTAGCCTGCCAAACGCGATTACTATACAGAAGCTTGAACTACTTGTTAAGGAAACTTAGTCGTAGTCTTACAAAGATTGGGAGGTTTTTTAGTGAGTAAGAATCTCACACTACTTTGAGCACGCGCGTTCGATTCTCATAGTGCCTATGAAGGTTTTTACCTACCCACGAAAAAAAAAAAAAACCTTACTAACTGCGGTTAAATTTAAGTTTGTATATCGACGATTAATAATAGCTCAGAGACTTTCCATTCGCGAAGGATTATGCAGCTCATATGACGAAATGTGCTGGGAATAATCGTATCAGTATCCAAATAAAAATTTGACCATTATAAAAATGGTCGTTGTTATCGGTTTGTGACAAAGCGAAGGTTTCTCTTAGTAATCAGGATTGATAATTTTTAAATGGAAGTTCAGTGAACACACCCAGTATGCCTAAATCACTTCAATGTTTAGACAAACCAATCGGTAACTGGAATATCTCGGGCTACCGAAATATATAGATCACCTTAAAACCTTGAAGCAGTGAGAAGCATCAAAGGATTTTTTCGGCGATACTTCATGTCCTGTAAAGGGCGATTTTATACTACCTGACTAAACACAGATTTTGCTAACCGAAGTACGGAAGAAAAGGAAGAAGAAAACCTTCGCTAAAAGAAAACAATTTAAAAATGTTTAAATTGTCGTTTTTAGAGCTGATGTGCCATAGTAACTGATGTTTGTACTATACACATCTAACTAGGCGGCGTAAGTGTGCCATAAAAAAAATGTATCCACATAAAAACAATTGGGTAAGTGCAAGAATTCGTCTGTGACGAGCTTCTATATACCTGACCCTATACCGTGTAACACCATATCTTAAAATTTTTTGTCCCAAATTCATATAATTTGTATAGGCCACGCCCCAAAAGTGGGTCTGGGCTAAAAATTAAAATCAGTTAATTGTAATTTCGTTAGAATGATTGAGAAATGCAGTGACAATCAGACAATGACACCAGCGCTGAAATCAAACGAAGGATAACTCTTGCCAATCGCTGTTTCTTTGGGCTAAGAAGGCAATTGAGTAGCAAGGCCCTCTCTCGAGCAACTAAAGTGTCCATGTATAAGACCCTCATCATCCCAGTCCTGCTTTACGGTGCAGAAGCATGGACCCTGTCAAAGGCGGATGAAAACACTTTAGGCTGCTTCGAGAGGAAAATTCTTCGGACGATTTACGGTCCCGTCTGCATAGACGGAGAGTGGAGGAGGAGATATATCATCGAACTGTACGGGCTGTACAGCGATACCGACCTAGCCAAAAGAGTGAAAACACAACGTTTACGATGGCTGGGTCATCTAGAGCGGATGGACACCAACGCCCCGGCCCGGAAAATCTTCAAATCCACACCCCAGGGACGGCGCGGTAGAGGAGCACCGAGACTCAGGTGGCGCACGCAAGTGGAAGGGGACCTCAGCCAACTTCGCGTGCGAAACTGGAGATGGCTAGCTAGAAACAGAGCTGGCTGGCGAAGCTTGTTGGCTGAGGCCCAGGTCCACAACGGACTGTAGCGCAACCTTAAGTAAGATTGCGAAATGTGTGAAAACCGAAAATTAATTCAGGAGAAAACCGTTTTTTCCTAAAAACACACCTTAAAAGTGGGCGGAGCACAAAACTTTGTACGAAGCAAACTTAGCAAAAAGTAACATCTTCAATATTTGCCATAAAATATTTTTTCCATTTGGAGTGAACTTTCCGAGAAATTGGGTTTTTTAAAGACCTAACATGTCAAAAGTGGGCATGGTCGATATTATTAAAGACCTAACATGTTAAAAGTGGGCATGGGCGGTCCAATTTTTGCATTCTTAGAGGTTTTGGGCCATTATTGCTCTATACGCAAAATTAAGTTCCTTCGCCTTAACTAACTTGACCAAAAGGCATTTTGAAAAAAAAATTTCAAATAGAGATTGCCTTACATTGAAGCCGTTAATACGATTAAGACACACAGGAAATGAAGTCCATTGAATTAAATTGAATGTATAGGGTGCGAGTATAAAAACCCACTTGTACTGCGACCTTAAAGATCAATTGTACTCAAATTTTTCATACAAATACCGGGGAGTGCTGAGCATAATAACTTTTTGAATAAAAATGCCATTTCTAGTATTTATATGCTGAGTTATTGTGCGTCCAAGGAAGCTGTTGTTATAAGCCGATATTCTGTCTGATCTACGGAGTCCGTAAATGAACCAAACGGCGTCATTAAATGCTAACTTAGCTTGTTGAGCGAAAGCGAGTCAGGATTCGGATACACAACTTCACTATAAATGCACTCACAAGCTTTTGTCGTAAACTAATAGGGAGATAACCGGCGGTTCGCCAAAGTTTTCTCAAAGACCCAAATATTCGACCGATTAGGCGGTTAATGTGCTCAGCTCATTGAAGAAAAGTTTACTGTCCAGAACGAAGTCAAGGCAGACAGCCGACTTAACTACTTGAAGTTTGCAATTGTCTAGCCAAAATCTATTTGATATGGATGGGCATTTATTGGGGTTTAACAAGAGTCAACTTTTTAGTGCCTACTTATTGATAATGAAACAAGGCGACCCATTTCATTATGAGGAAAAGACATCCTTTTTGTCGGGCGGATTTCAAAAATGCTTACACTTGTACTGCTTCGGGACCTAGAAAGAACATATCAACAAGTTTAAAGTTCCTAGCTCAAAATTAAAGGCCTAAAAACTACCGTCAGACGGACGAACGGACAGACAAACATGGCTCATTTGACTTACAATTTGGTCTCAATGATATATCTTAAGATCTTGGGGTGTGCGGTGATTATTTCTCTATGTTACAAGCTAAAAATCAAACTTAATACCTCCTATCCTATGGGATGGGGTATAACAACGACCGGGAAGCCCATTAAAATATAATGTGTATTACGAATAGTAACAATCATAAAATATAATTTTAGACAATGCGATCTTTTATGTTTATTCTTTGATTGTTGTTCTTTTAACAATGGCTGGAATACAGCTCGGAAACAGTTTTCCAATGCCTTTAGGAATACTTTTTCAAAACCCTGAAAAAGAGGCAAAGAATTCTGAACTTTATCCACGGTTTCGTTATTTGATTTTTTTTTTAGGCGCGCTTTGGTAAACGCACCTTTTGTTCCGGTGCTTTACAAGAGAACCAAACTGTATGTATGTAGATTTTAGTTTATAACTTGCAGGATGCATTTACGCAATTCTCGGCGTTTTTGAAAAAAAAAGTCCGCTTAGCAAAATCCTACATCCACATTCGTCTCCAACTGCAGTCGATAATGGATTTTAACCATTGCGTCCGAAATTTTCCTCGAAATTTTTATAGCTTTACCTACACGTCAGTTTTCCTCTTTTGGCTTTTATCCCGCTTTTGTTTTTCACTTAGGTGTAGATATACACGCTCTTATGGCATTTCCAGGTTACTAAGGACCAGTGAAAACTTTGTCTATGGTTGGCGCTTTTTTCCGTCGTTTTTTGAATCGCGAAAACTACTGTACAAAGATAAAAGCATGCGATAAAAAAAGTCGAAACTTTAAATGAATGCGAATCCTGAGCAAACATTCTGGCAGTTTTATGTGCCCATTTTTACATCACATGGGGAATCTATACTTTTGTTCCATTGCTACTGCAGCACATGTTCATAATTTTTATCATCCTTATGGATGCGGCAATAATACTGATAACTGTACAGAAAATTCCATAAAGGATCATTATTAGCAGGATAATAGATAGCGCAAGTTCAACCCATTCATTCTCCCATAGCTATCGTAAAATTCGAGACAATTTATGTTAAAAGTTGCTCATTTGCTTCGTACTTTGTACTTTTATTCTTGTGGAAATACAAATGAAAAACTTTTAAAGTCCTGGCAAGTACGAGTACTTTGTTCGTGTCTCAAGCTGAATTAATAAACAACCTTCTAATATACACACACGCTTCTAGACTTTCAGGTAAACCTAAGAAATACAAGGTAGATACCTACCTAGAATTCAGTGCTTATAAAGGAGAAACAAAATAAAAAAAAATCACTCATCTACAAGGACACATTTTGTACAAAATTCCTTTGATTAAATATTTTGAAAAATGAATTAAAAATTTTATGCTGGCGAGACGCGATATAGTTCTCGGGACACATGTGCTCTCTTGCATGTAAGCCCAAGGACACGCGCGTGCATGAGGGAATTTTAACAAAATTAATGACTTTTCCCCCAAAGCTTTGCCGCCGAGTTTGATGACTTTCTTTAGTCTACTCGTAGAAGCAGTGAAGTTAATGATTTAGGTAGCTGCATGACTAAAGCATGTATGTTTTATCTTTCACTGGAGGTTGCTTGTAATATTGGATTTTTCCAAAGTACACCATTCTAGGATGCGCAGCTTTTTAACTAAATTAACAAAGTTTCAATTTCCATTTAATTTCCTTCAGCATTTTTTCCTTTGTATGTTTTTGCCAACCCTCTTCATAAATAAACATGGGATATTACTTAGGTTTGTTGTTGTCGGAGGATGTTGTCCTTGACGAAAACGATGGCGCACTTGAATTTACATGCGTATACTATAGCAAAGAAAAGAAAACATAATTACAATGGTAATTAGGCAGAGCTTTTCTTTTGTGGATTTTTATTAAATCTCAGTCTAAGGGAAGTAGACAGAATTTTACATCCCTACTTACCATGTGCAAGTATGTATGTATTTTAAAAGTGTACAAATCTAGGCTAAAACGATTATGCTCGAGGGATGTTATAGGTTGTTCTTTAGGTAAATTTTACGGCAAATAATTGCTAATCACATTGAAATTGAGAGATTCTTTTGTCCTTTATTCTTAATGAAATAGCGCCATTTAAGGGATAAATCTGTTAAAGTTAACGAGATTTAATGACTTGTGCTAAGGTACATGGAGGTAATGTGGTTTCGTTTTTGAAAAAAAACTACATTTTGGGTCTTGCGGTATTTATTCTTTTGTATCGTTCGAGGAATAGGTACGCACCGTTTCGGATGAATTTTATGCCCTTAACGATGTCTAGACAAAAAAAATTTTTTAAAGTTTATTTTTTTAATCTGTAATCCAATTACTATGAATTTAAAAGACTGAAATTCACAACAATTTTCGTCAATGCATCAGCACGTATTAAAAGCATTTCTATACCCTTTTTTATTCCACAGGAATGGAGTACTTATATTAAGTTTGATACAGTCGAAAATGTAACATTATAACAATAGACCCCCGAAAACCTTAAGGGCATGATCGAGACCGAATCCTGAGTCGAATGAGCCACGTACGTCCGTATAACATCAATTTTAATGCCTTTAATTTTCAGAAAGCTGAAATGTACGTAGGCTCTTTTCCATTTGAAGCAGACACGCCCACAATCTGGCTAAATGTGCATTTGCCTCTATGTGCAAAGCTGAAATTTTAAAACGCCTAGCTTTACTAATGGTTGTAAGACGTAAAGAAATAAAATAAAGTGGGCGGGGCACCGATCAAAAGAATACGTTTACGTTACGTTTTTGTTGGAGGTTGCTACTATCCGATGGAGCACTCAGACACAACTACTGGTCCATTGTACTACCATGCAGACACCTTACATTAATGTATTTAGCTTACCCGTCTTTCGAAGAAAGATGAGAAGGAGCTTCAGTGATGAAGAGCTTAGGTATTCGGCACTCACCACGTCAGCCCCAAAGATCCGCCACCTGATGCGAGCAAAGGCAGGACAACTACAGAGAAAGTGTTCCGCTGTATCGTCGTCCTCTCCACAGGCAAGACAGGTGGTAGTTTCGCTTAAGCCTAACACATTCAAGTGTCTAGCAAAAGCTTGGTGGCCGGTAAGGACGCCTACAAGAAGTCTGCAATCGATTCTCCTAAGAGATAGAAGAAAAGACGCTGACCCCTCGCAGATGTCTGGGCGTAGTCGTTTAGTCTGTCTGCACCAATCGCAGTCACGCCAACGAGCCCTGTTCTCACGAGAAACCCAAGTATCAATGGCAGGCGTGACAACAGATGCAGGCAGGCCTAAAGCAGGTTCGGGTCCTGAGAAAACCTCTTCTGAGCCAAGTCTGGCAAGCTCATCAGAGATCTCCTTTCCTTGGATACCAGTATGACCTGGAACCCAAACAAGATTCACTGCATTTAGCCTTCCGACTAAGTTCAACGAATTCTTGAGTTCGAGCACTATCTTGGACGAGGTAAGAGGGTTGAGCAACGCATTAAGAGCGGCTTGGCTGTCACTGCAAACGCATATGCTTCTTGCCCTCCACCTGTTAGTCACAATATAGCGCATAGCCATTAGGATAGCGAAAATCTCCGCTTGAAAGACAGACGCATATTTACCTAAGGGGTAGTGGAGTCTAATGTTCTCGCTTTCCACAAAGACTCCAGCACCAGACCCCTGTCCGGTTTTGGAGCCATCCGTGAAAATACGATGGCATTCTTTCCCTGGCTCAGAGTCTGGCCGAAGCCATTCCATTACCTGAAGAAAGTTGACTTGGTAATTTTGTCGCAAAAGGATTTCTGGGGTCATTGCGTCAGAGGGCATGTCCATAAGACAGGGGTCAAAGGACAATTCTCGAACAAGTTCTTCAAAATTCCAATGCGTGTGGTACCAAAAACCACCTCTCTTTAAGCGAAAGATGGTTTTCAGCGTACACCCCATGATAAATATATCAAGGGGGGGGGGGGGGGGGAGGTTCATCAAAGCATCTATCATGTAGGGGTCTACGGTGATTATTTTACTATGTTGCAAACTATGCATCAAACTTAATATACCCTGGGTAGGGTATAAAAACCTTATAGTGAAAAAAAGTATTTGTTTTAGTTAATTAGATAAAACGAGTTATTTCTCTTAAACGCCATACACTCAATTACAATTTAGTTATGAATGAGGCTAGCTCCGTCAGGGGAACAAACCTCACCAAGGCTTGATAGGGGGCACAGTAGAGCAGAGTTATGCAGTGCATAACCTAACCCTTCCTATTGACTTTCGGGAACATAAAAACAAAATTTTTTAAAGCTCAACAGCTTACTTTGCTTTTGATTAGGCCTTTGCTGAAATTGAGCCGTGAGGAGTTTTCAGTTGTTAAAGCGGAGTGTGGTGCAGAGTCGTCCAAACCCCAAACTTGGCGAATTTATCGGCTTACGATTTCCTAAAAAAGGTATACCCTTAGTTTTAGAGTTGAATGAAATACCCTTCTTTATGTGTCTACAAGCAGAGACAAACAGCGACCGGGTTTTCTTTCGGACATTATTTCATTAAAAGCAAGACACTATCAGAATCGCTAGAAATGTGATGTGTACGCGTCTTTAACAATGTGAAGGAATTTCATCATAGCAAAATCAACCAAATTTCGAAGTTATTTAATAATTTAAATTAACGACAGCTCTTAGAGAACCTTTCGTTGAATAACATAGGTACATGTGTGCACTCGCCAAGATTGCGATCTTTTTACTTATTTACGATTTCGTAGGCCCTAAACTAAAAGCAATGAAATAAAGCAACATTTACTGCCTCATCCTTGAGACCGCACGAATGTATCTAGTGGTGTTCGCATTAATTAGTTCAAGATACTAAACTTTATTCGTTATCGCCAAAAATCAATCCAGCATCCGCAAACAAATCATAAAACTGACTATATAGAATTAAGCTCCAATCACAGCTGTTAAGGCCACAATATACTAAGCGCCCCGAAAGGAGGGTGTGTAACCAATAAATTTATATCCTAATCAATATGGCCATCAGGCAGGACTGGGAAAACTCACATTACGCCACATCGGAAAAAATCCCACGGAACCGTATTGTAATAAAGATTAATGACGAGAAATTAACCGTGCGAATGAATTCGTAATTTTTGGTCGAAAGCTCAAATATCCTGAAGCCTGATTCCTTTTTGAATGTGCGCTCCATATACACCCGCATAATTCGTTCAAGTGCTGGGAGAGGTTTTAATTTTACTTCCTCGGATCTGTAAATCAGGACTCGCAGGACCCTCTTACAGGGTGGATTTTCGGTGGCGTAACTGTATTTTTTCCTTTCATGTCTTTTAGTCTAACATATACAGAAAGCCTTATTTAACATCGTGTCTCTTGGTGTAGAGAGTGGTAAAGGCATTTTATGAACCGACACTAATGGCGTCGATTCGGCAATACCCTCGCCATACAAAATGGAATAAATTTCGAAGAGAAGATGCAATCAGCGGCGCGCGGCATGCGGTTGTTCTTTGCTTTCTGTAAGTTTTCGTGTTTATTTTTTTTTTTTAATTTTTAAACGAACTGTAAGGGAAGAAGTTATTTTTATTTCAAGGCAAGAAAGAGAGAGATAGGGGAAAAAATAAATAAGGATGTAAAAGGAAATAATGCTGTTCGCAATTGAATAATAAATTGGACAGCTCGAGTAGAGTAGACAACAGCAGCATCAGTTAATGCCGAAAACACAGTAGGAGAAGACAACAATTGACAACGCTTAAATTGACTTTCACAAATAATTCTCCTACTTGCTTGCCCCCTCCGAAAAAAAAGAAATCTAGGAGCGTTCGAGAATAAGACGGGTGAGGGAACATGAAAATAAGGAAAAATTAACTGACATTGTCCTGAAGAAGACATCTTAATGGAAAATGTATTTAAATTGAATTGAGATTGCCTTGGTCTGACGTTCTAGTCTGAGCTTATACATGGGGTCTTAAGGATTTCTACTAAAGTTTTTTTTCGATTTTTCTATTAGACCATTTTTTTTTGATAGTAAATGCGCGAACCTTATTATTAAGGATGAATCACTGGAATAGAAAATTGCGACCAATTAAAGTAATTGAAGTCTTTAAGATTAACATTTTCATCAGTTCCAGTGCCTGAGTACACTGGAACTGATGTGGTACTGATTTATGTGTTTTAAGTGTGAACAATTTTTTCTTTAAAATAAGGTTTTCTTAAAAAAACCTAAGGGTTTCAGCAAAAGTGTGTGCTTCTCTTTCAAGGCAAGTTAGGTTAGGTTAGGTTAGGGAGGTTTGCTCGCAGCCAAAGCCATTAGCTCGTGTGAGAGGGCCTTTACATTATACTGGCCTATAGTGACAATCTCCTAGGGTCTGGGATATAATAATTTGATAGTTAGATAAAGTATCTAATATACACTGAAAATAATTTTGTAGGTAATATTGACAAAAACTTTTTGTTAAAATTCAACAAAGGCAAAATTGTTGATATAGCAATGAAATTGTTATTTTAAGCAATTTTCAATCCATTTAAATGAGCTTTTTGTCAAATTGGCAAAATATTTGGTAGCATAGCTTTTTTATTAAATCAGCAAATAATTTTTTTCATTATGACAGAACGTTTGTGTCAAATGAAACAATTTTCCGTCGATTTTCTAAAAGAAGAAAGAAAATTCGGTTTTGTTCAAAACAACAAAAACTTTGTTCGAACAACAAAGGCTTTTTTGAAGTTTTTAATAGAACAACAAAATTTAAACTGTCAATTGAAGACCGTTATCAATATGAAAAATTTACTTTTGTCATTTTTTCCCCTTTTTCCTTTAAGTAACTTTTTGGCACACAATAGTTTCTAGCAACAACGGCCGCGCGCGTCAATGAGCTCGTCTTTTCTGTAGCAGTGTATGAAGAAAACTCTAGGTTCAATTCCTGACCGGGGCAATCATGATTTAAAAAAAAAATCGCAGTGAACACGCAGTTAATTTTTTTTTAATTCCAAACAAAATTTTTGTTGTTACAACAAATGGATTTTTCTTAATACGAAAAAATAATTTTTAGTCATTATAACAACATTTTGTCAATTTGATAAAATGGTTTTGCTGGACGTATTTTGATAGGAGATTTGTTGTTTCCACCTGCATTTTTGTCAATTATACCAGGGTTTTTATTTAGGGTAGCAACTGAAGTTTCTGCTAAACTTCGTTATTGTCGCTGGTGTGGTTAACATCACCTTTCGCTACGAGATTACGTCAGACGAGGTAAGGTTTAATTCTGAAAGCATCGACAATCACGTTTTATACACAATACACAATTCATGGTTTTTAACATAGAGAAATATTCACCGTAGACCCACAAGACCACAAGGGCATATGATCATCATCAAAATAATTTTCGGTGACCGCTTATCCTAAGAGGGTTCGCGGTCCTTCCATCGTTCCCGATCCTCCGCCACCAACTTAAGAGACACAGGCGCAATCCCCAGACGGGTTTCGGAGATGTTGAACGAATACTGACGTTTCACTCTATTTCTAAGAATAACACCTCCAAACGAAGAATAACGCACCTCCAAAATCTCACTTCGGCAGCTTGTACCCGCGATCTTATTCTTTCATTCATGACCCAACTTTCATGACCATAGCTGAGGGTTGGAACGAACACTGAATTAAAAACTGAGATCTTTGCTTTCACTCCAAGCTCAGCTTTCCTGTTGACCGAATGGTGCAGTTCCTTTACTATTGCCCCAGCTTGGCCCATCCTACAGAATAACTCAGTACTGCTCCTTATATCTTTCGTGAAAAAGGCCCCGAGATACTTGAACTTTTCTACCTGTTTCAATGGGACTTCAGGGTATGCACTGCACATCAGGAGTTCGGGAAATAACCATCACTTCGGATTTGCTCACGATTCAGGGCATAATGACTAACACCGAATTGTTAGTCGAATGAGCCTTGTCTTTCAATCCGTCCGTTAAACCTTAAATTTTGAGCTAGGAACTTGAAGCTTGATAACTGTTCTTTCTCGGCCTCGAAGAAGTACAAGTGTAAACATTTTTGAAATCCGCCCACTTACACACCCACTTTACGAAATAGCCTGCAAAATCAAAATTAACGTAGGGCGCTAAAATTGGTTTCACAGTTTCCTTGCTTAAATGTTTTGAGATTGGCATTTCAAAAAAAAAATCTTAAGACGCCCCCTTGATGGCAAGCTCGCATTTCATTTTCAGTTTGATAAATGGTTTTTTTACGCAATAGTTTTGCTTGCAATCAAGAAACGGCATTATATATTAGCGTTAGCGTATTACTGTATGCTTTCTATTTATTGAAAAAAATTTTACCACGCCCACTTTTGGGGGTGTTCTTGTATAAACTACATAATTTTTTATATAACAAGTAAGTAAGTGCAAGAGTTCGTCTGTGACAAACTTCTATATACCCGACCCTTTATACCGTGTCACACCAAATCTTAAAGATTTTGGCCCGATTTGTTTTTTTTTTTTTTTTTAAATCCTATTAATAAATCCTAATAATCCATAATATCTTTATCATAAAAAAGCTAATGAAAAACAAATCGGAGACAGTACAGCAAGTACTTAATCAGAATTGACTTAACCGTCCTTAAACAGATATTGCCACGCCCCAAAAAGTGAGCGCGACGAAAAATATGATTCTTAATGCCTTATGCGATGGTGGTTAGACTAATTTTTGTCTGAAAAAAAAAAATATTTTTAAAACACGCCCACAAAAGTGCGCAAAAACTTACAGTGTGTAAAATCAACGAAACATTAGGTTTATAAATATTTTTCGTATATATATATTTATAATATATTTCGATTTTCATATAGACTCATTGAAAAACGCCATCTATTTTTAAACCTGGTTAAAAAGTGGACTTAAAGAAACATTTTAATCAACGCTGGGCTAAAACAATTCTTAAGTCTAATCTGGGAGAATAGACTTCAAGCTCTGGTGACAAATGCCAGCTTTTTAGCTTGAAATTAAAGGCCTTTTTAAAAACGGAAAATGTAAAATGTTCTTAACATGCGGACGGACGGACGGCAGGGAATGGCTTAATGGAGCTTTCAGTCGTCTATGGTGCCTATTGCTCTGTGTTACGAACTAAACATTAACCTGGGCAGGTTGTAAAAAAAAGTTTGCTAAAGCCAACGTTTTTCAATAAAACCTCTCTAAACTGTTTTTTAGCACACACTTTAGAAATAGAAGTTTCCGTTTAGTTTAGGAAGCTTTCCTTAGCAGTATTTTATAACTCATCAAAAAATATTGTGTAAAAATCTGCTTCCCGATAATTATAAAATTTGTCAGCATGAAAACTAAATGCCAGAATGTTAAAAAAATCATTTTTATTTGATTTTAATAATAAGCCGACTTTGAGTGCTGACAACAGTCGAACATTTTGACCGATTTACACCCTTTATTTATTTCAAATTTCTACCTATTACCGTTTCGGAGATAGAGGGAAGGACGTAAGTACGTCTTTTGGCCTTTTTACCATTTTTTTAATTATTAAAACAAAAATTGAAATTTTTTTTTTCAACTACCCTAAAGTTATTTTTTTTATATAAAAAGCAAAAAGTATTGCCTACTAATCTTAAACTCTCCGGAAATGGATTTCTGAGAAAACGGTAAAACATGCTGTTTTTTTACTTTGTTTGTTTGAATGGGCCTAAAAATTTAGGCTGGAAACGGCAAATTCAAATTGTAATGTAGTTAATTTGCCAATATGATTGAAAGCGTTTTGCACAGCTACCCCAAGCCGCTTCACTCTACAAAAATTTCCTGCAGCGGCAATGACTGCCGATAAAAACAGCTGCCATTCCTCCTCTACATTCAAAAGGTCAGTTGGAATTTGTTCAAACTTCTCCTATGTTTATACCTACTTCCAAATTCCACCTGACCTTTTGAATGTAGAACGCCATAGCATATATGGACTGGATGGTGAAACGCAGTCTTGGCGAGCAATGTTTCGAATTAGCTGGCATCAGGATGAGCCATCTGCTTTTTGCAGATGATTTGGCCATCCTTGCATCATCCAAAGAGGAATTTCAACGAGCAATGGATAGGTTTGCAGCCGTCTGTGGTGATGTTGGGATAAAAGTTAACGTGAACAAATCGGAAGTGATGGTTGTGTCCCGAACTCCTGTGCAATGTACCCTGCACATAAATGGAGTTCCATTAAAACAGGTGGATAAGTTTAAGTATCTCGGGGTCTTTTTCACGAAAGATGGGAGGAGTGATACTGAGTTGTCCTGTAGAATTGGCCAAGCTGGAGCAATAGTAAAGGAACTGCGCCGGCCGGTCATCAGGAAAGCTGAGCTCGGAGTGAAAGCAAAGATCTCAGTTTTTAATTCAGTGTTCGTTCCGACCCTCATCTATGGTCGTGAGATTTGGGTATTGACCATTGACCGAAAGAATTAGATCGCGGGTACAAGCTGCCGAAATGAGAATCCTGAGGTGCGTTGCTGGTGTTACTCTAAGGGACAGAGTGAGAAACGTCAGTATTCGTAGGAATCTTAATGTTGAGCAGCTACTTCTCCGAGTGGAGCGATCGATTTTTCGATGGTTTGGACACGTTGTTCCCATGCCCCCTGACAGACTTCCTAGACAGGTCATGCTAGCCGAGATGCGAGCGCGTCGCCCCCCTGGTAGGCCAAAAAACAGATGATTGGATCAGGAAAGAACCTCTCTGAGTCCCGCCTGGGGATTGCGCCGGAGTCTCTTGAGTTGGTGGCGGAGGATCGAGAAAGATGGATGGACGATTTAGCCACCCTCGCTCCGCGACCCTCTTAAAGGATAAGCGGCATTTCGAAAGTGATGATAATGATAAAAAAATGATTTTAGTTTCCAAAAATTTACCATACGCATTTACTATTGCTAGTTAATGCGCATGTGTGGTTTTTAGGGGTAATTCATGTTTATTGACAAAAATGATTTTGTTTTGTTCATAAAGAACCAAATGATGAAATGAAACCAATAAATGTACATAAAAATGCATTTCTTTGGTTCAAATTCAATATTTTTGAAAAATTTACCTCTAAAAGGGGGCTTGGCTAAAAACTTTGTAAAAAAAATTTGAAATGAAATCTCGTTTGTCTAACCTGCTATTTTTTTTGTTTCATGCTTTTCTAAATAAGGCTTAAGGCCAGTCGAAATAACGTTTTTCTGGAAAATTTAAGGTTTTTCTTCAGTTCTGCCTCCAAATGTCGGCGTGGTCCAAAGTTTTGTATCAACAAAATGAAAAACTAAATGTTTTCTATATAAAATATTTTGCTAAATTTTTTCAATTTTTAGCAAAAATATTGAGTAAAATGCATTTGAAAATTTACCCTTAAAATAGATGCCACGCCCAATGGAGGAGCTTTACCAATTAAATTTTTCTTTTACTTGTTTGACATTCATTAGGAGTTGCTAAATGTCAAATTTCAGGCTTTTAAGACGTCTTGCATTTAGACCGATTGTGGGCGTGTCTGTCGGCGAGTCAAAAATTTTTACATTTGTACTGCTTCGCATGACGTGAAGCTTACCTCCGAAATTTCATCACTCTAGCTCAAAATTTAAGGCATAAAAACATGTGACATACACACGGACGGATGGACGGGCGGACGGACGGACATGGTTTATTCGATTCAGAATTCGGTCTCGATCATATGCCCTTAGGGTCTTGGAAGTCTACAATTATTATTTTACCGTGTTACAAACTATGTTTAAAAATTTAATATACCTCCTATCCTATGGGATGGGGTATAAATATAAATCTTAATACAATAAATTTAATCATTATGCAATAATAACACCCTTTTGGGGTTCCTGGTCCCCTATACTATTGGTCATACCTATACTATTGCTTTTCTCCGTAAAAGCATAACACTTACGGGGGAAAGCTTTGGTGTTTCTGTGCAGAGGTTTCGTGTTTGGCTCATAAGTGTTTGTGTTGGATCGAGAATTACTTTCTTCTTCTAACTTTTCTATCCCCAAATTCTTTACGCTTGCGATGTGCTATGCATTTTAAGGGAAGTTATAACACCTTGATCACAAGCATATTATATTTTAAAAAAAATAAAACAAAATTAATTTAATCCCAATTAAACAATTGGGAAAGTGCAACAGTGCGTATGTTCAAACTTCAGTCCGTCTGCGACGGATTGCACAACACCCTACTGTTCCAAAAAAGGAAACTGCAACGCCTCTAGAAAGTGGGCGGGATATAAAAATTAAGCTGTTGAATGCTTTATGCAAGGTGGTTGCATACATTTCGTACTAAAACTCCGCAATTCACAGTTACAACTTACAACTTACAAGTTAGAACTTCTGTAACAGAATTTTTAGTTAAGTTTCATATAATATTTATTGAAAAACAGTAATTTTAACTTAAAATCCCTTAAGAAGTGGGCGTGGTCTATGAAAAGGCCAAACTTTTTATGCTTCCTCAAAGACAATTACAAGCACCATTGTAACATAACGAAAATTTGAAAAAGTATTTTTTTAAAGTAGACATAGTCACACATACAGGCCTGTTGTGTCAAACTTGATCTGAAAGACTGGACTTCCAGCCAACTCACCAATTTTCAGGTCTCTATTTTAAAATTTAAGGCTTACATACGGACGAACGGATATGGCTTTATCGATTGTCCTGTCGGTCCTCATTCATATCTCTAAAAGGTATTAGGGGTCTATGGTGATTATTTTACTACGTTACAAACATCAAACTTAATATACCTTGGGTAGGGTATAAAAATTTAAAATAAATAATTTGTAATTTGGCGGAAAGGCCAAAAAGGCCTTTTGGTCTCGTGAGCCTAAATTTTTTTGATATGTACTTATGGATTATTTAAAAAAAAAATATAAAATAGTAAGACAATAACAGTCAATTCGATAAATAGCAAAATAAACTCAATGCAAAAAATTTATAAAATCATTTCGAGCATATATTTTAAGATGTAGTTAATTCAGTTTATTTTCTTGGGCAAAGTTAATTGTATGGAGGCTATCGTTTGACTGACAAGATTCGCTTGCATATAAATCATGTCATGTCTGATGAGCAAAGCTTTACACATACACACATAATCATACATCACACTTATGTATCTGCTACAGTCAAAATGAATACTACCTTCCTGTCAATATTTTTTTACACCCTTACTAATTAAAATCAACAACGAACAAAGATGTTATATTTAATATGAAAATGTTTCCTACCCATAGAAAGACCATTATATCCTTATTATTTAAGGTGTGCTGCCCAGCTCTTAGACGCCAGGGTCGAAATAGCAAGGCCGGGGCTTTATTTGTCATATTAGGTCATCGCAGATGTCAAATGGAAGTTGTTGATAACTCTCAGTACCGATCATGCTCACAATTGCAGAGAACTTAAAAGTACCGCATCTCAGTCTTTGATAGTGACTCTTCACCGGCCAAGATCCGGAAAAACACACAAGTAATTAGGGTAAGCCCTTCAGTTCAATATGTGAAAAATGTGGGTCACCTCCCCTTGTCTCTTCCCTATTCAGCAGTTCCTTTTAAGTTTACTCTATCATAAGTAAGAGATATAATGATCAATCACTCAATGACTTTTTTATTTTATGGCAGACGTTATTTACAGCCAAGGCGATGCCTGTAAATAGAATTTGGCATTACAAAAGCAGTAATTAGCATATCTTGTTTATTCAACATCGGTATGTATACTATTTATAAGCACTCATACACGGAGGACGAAGCCAAAAAATTTCCGCTTCCAAGAATGCACCCTTGTGCACCCACTTAACAAGACTGATTTCTGTGTGACGTTAGTGGTTCTATATGGTTCATGGACACATGGTGCCACGCTAACCGATCTGACTTCATCGTGAGGTGCAATATGGAGTCTTGGAGTCTTTAACTGGCATCATTTGCAACGTCATTGTCGCTGTGTGTAGAGAAATTGAGATGTTGATGTTAGGCTAGTGTTTTCGTTGCCTTCGTATTGGCCCATAGTGTTTTGAAGTTTTTTTTGTTGTTTTTTTTATTTTGTATGTTTGTCTATGTATTTATTCAATTTCCCAAACCGTTTTCGTCCCTCTTGTGTTGGGCGCAGATGCATTGCAGTGATTTGACACCATATACTGTGTGACATGCCGTGTGTGTTGCACATTGATAAAAGGAATAGTGAAGTTTGTTTGCATGCATGTTTGTGTTAAACACTGAAAATGAACAATCCAAGACGAGAGGGAGAGCTATTTGATTTTTGGCTTGAGGTTGTCGTACACCAACCGGGAGAAGGGTGTTCACAGAGTGAATGTGATGTTCAAGTTCTGATGTGCAGGAATGATTAATTTTTCAGGCTAAAGTGCACATTAGTATGCAAGCTCATTGACTAAAGTGTGAGGAGCTCTACATACCTATCGAGTTTGGTGGCGGATGTCAAATATATATAAATATTCAGTAGTTGGGTAGGAACATACCTATAAATATTCCAAGAATGCCTTGTGTTTGATAAAGGAAACATCTTGAAGTCATATAAAGCGATTCTCTTGTAAATGATTCGGATTAGATGTAGTTACCTACTCTAAACATAAGCTTCAGAATAACTATCAATTGTGAAGAACTCAAGCGAGTGCCTTTACAGCTGAGTATATTCACACTCAGACTCGTTTCGTTTGTCGTTGGTAGACTAGTGGCTTTATAGATATAAAAAGCAGAAGTTGCTTCATGCCATACACATCCGATATCATAAATCATTAAACGCCCTAAGCCTTTCAACGCCATACTTCACCGTTAAGTGTTTCATAACAGAAAAAAAGCTATTCCGCACCATAGTCAATAAATCTTCGAAATTGTTACCCAAATATATCCAATAGCAGCCGTTACAGTAGAAAAAATTGATTATCGTCGCAAACACCATTCAAAAGAACACTATACAAAAGCTTAACTACCCTGCTCCACACATATCTCGACACACAATCATAAAATCTCAAAATCAATTTGCGAAAAACCAAAACTTTTATGCTGAACTATCAGTGTATGCCATTGTGCCGACATGCCTCCCGCACCCAGTTCCTATAACAAAAAAGCAAAAGCGAAAAGAACATCGTCATTCACTTTCACCACGAAGACTATAATTTCCTTTCGATTCGCTGACTCACTTATCCAAGATCCAATGCTCCCTTTCTGTGAATAGGTGCTCGTCCCTTCTACCACTGTATAAACGATCAACCACAACTAATCAACTCCATCTATTGAACTCAATTCACACATTCATCTAACGACATACACCCGATTAAAGGGTGAGAAACCCAATATCCTGCGAAAAATTTCACCCGCAATCAAATGATATTGTGTCTTTTATTTTGTAAGCGCTTGCGTGAGTTTGTGTGTGCAGGAGCGGCAAACAAAATTGCCCATAAAACATTTTGAGCGCCAAACACAAATCCCATGTTAATAATAAAAATGGCACCGACTTTAACAAGTGACAATCCGAAATTAGTTTAAGTGTCCTTTCGAGGATTTCTACTCATTTAGTGTCCTTATCCAACAAAAAAAAAAGAAAAAAAAAAACAAAAACTACTGTTTGTAGTAAGGGCAACGGAACCGCTATACATTTCCTTTCTAGCAGAATGAAACGGACAGGCAAAGCGGTAACGATGGAAAAAGGTCACTGTCAGCACGTCATTGAGATTACAATTCACTGGCTCTACAGTTCCGGCTTTCCTTAGCGCCCGGTTTGGACTTTCTTCTTTTACGCTTCTTGTGTGTTTTTTGTTTTTTTTTTTTTTTTGTATCAACGCTCCGTCGGTGCCGTCAACGTCCTTTTAGCATATCCGTCCGACATTGTATAGCTTGAACGATGTAATTTGAAGGGCTTAAGAAGCGAGTCGCGTCGTCGCTTCACAATGATGTTCAACTTTCATGCCGCATTGTGAACAAATGCAAAAGGATGAGCAAATGAAGAGCTCCAGCCAGAGCTGAAAAAAGACGAAAATGAGCGAGGAAAAAGAATGATGTTAATTTATTCTGATAGTGTCCTTCCAAGTGGTGGTTGTCATCGCATTCGTCGCCATTTTAACACTGTGTTGATTGCGATTACGGCGGACTAGCCAGAAACTTGATAGAAATGGAATATGTTCAAAGGGAATCGCAATAGATTTAAATATCCTGTAAAAAGGCTTTTGTAAATGGCGTTCTTATAAATTAACTGCAAAAAAGGAAATGTGAGCAGAAAGCTCAGGTAGACAACAGTGCAAGGTTAAATCTTAGACGTAGTGTTGATCAAATTTAAGCATGATTCAGGTTAGAGCCTACTACTTAACTAAATAAACGTTTTCAAGAATTCGCAAACTGGCTATTAAAAGCAAAAGTGCCGCACTATTTCCGGAAATCCCGAAAATTTTAATACCCATAAAATCCGCCATCCCAAAATTAAAAAAGAACGTCTTTAAACTTATGAAAAAACAAGTATAAAGCGTTCATAAAACAAGCTTACTTTTTTTTTATTTTCACAATCGTCTTTTCCAACCTTAGGTTTTCCAAGATTATTTACCAAGCGCTGTATAAAAATTGGTTTAACTTGGCGCAGAAATTTGGGGTCGAGCTGCATTTGAATACAACAGATTTCATGGATTGGAAAGCACCTCTCTACGAATTAATAGAGACAGCAGATGACTGCTAAAATACTTCGAAGAAGCTGCGGGATCCATGTACAGACTTATCTACAGCCGGCTGAACCACAACGTAGAGATAGGCATGATGGTTAGACTACTAAAGGAGAGCTACTTAATCTCAACTTTATACCACAAAGATCAGACCTACTCAAATTATGCGGCATATGTAACTAGCGTAACAGAGAGGACGTTTTTCATTTTGCGGGCATGTGCAAATCCTTCGCGAGATCAGGCGCCATATCTTTGAAACCGACTTTCTGACAGAAGAAGAAGTTATCACCTTATTGAATCAATTGGAGGTAAAAAAAAACTATGCAGATACGGCAAGGCATCTCTTGAGTATAGAAGAAGAATTATAGAAAATGAATTCTGAGAAATAGTTGCAAGTGCATTACGGCTACCAACATAAAAAAAAATTATAATCTATCTACTTGCCTGAATAATTATAAATCACTGAATTAACTATGTATGTAATTCAGAAAAAAGAAAAATAAGCAGAAAGCTAATTTAAAGTAAAAAAACAACATACTTTTTTATTAATTAATTTTTTATTTGCAAAATCTTTATTGTTAACCAGGCAGACGGGAAAGCCATGCTCAATGGCTTATGTTTTGTTAATTATGTAGACATTTTGAGGAATGAATAAACCTGAATACTACTACTGCTATTACTACTACTACTATAGAGCGCTGCAAAGAAACAGTAGCTTTTATGGTTTGCTTAAAAATCTGAAAAAATCAGGTGCTAGGAGTTTTGAAAAAAACATCTTACAACGCTTGGAAAAAAATTGAAAGTAGCCGTTTTATAGATTTGGAATTTAAAAAATGTGAAAAGACTAAAATAACACGAATGTCCCGCCCCTCTATTTTCCAAACGGAAAATTTCAAATTAAATAATAAGCACAGTGCATCTTCTTAATTCTTAAGAAAAATTATAGCGAAACTTTAAGGTTCAAAAGCTTCGTTGATTTGACTCAATAACGAAAAAGCGTTAAAAACAAGTAAATAAGTGCAAGAGTACGTCTGTAACGAACTTCTTAATACCCGATTACCCTCTTTACCCGTTAACACAAAATTTAAAATTTTTTTGGTCTGCTTCATATACTGAATGTCAATTATTTGTATTGGCCACGCAAAAAAGGGCGTAGGCTGAAAATTAAAATCAATTAACTCTAATTTCGCCGGAATCATGGGAAAATGCGTTAAAAGCGAATATTAAAACTTAAAACAACAGTTTTTTCCCAAAACCCCCCTAAAAGTAGACGGAGCTCAATGCTTTGTATGCGAGAAACTTAGCAAATGGTATATTGCCAAGTTTGTCGCCTTTAATATTTGTCTTAAATTTTTTTTTCGATTTAGAATGAATATCCTGAAAAATCTGGCTTTCAAAGATTTAAGATCTTAAAAGTGCACATGGTAAATATAGTGGGTGGTCCAATTTTTGTTTGATTAAAGGCTTCTGGCCGATATTAATCTCCACCAAAATTCGAGTTCATATGTTTTGTCTATCTTGACCAAAAGGCATTTTGAAATAAAATGTAAATTTGAGGCTGTCTGACAGTCAATTGTGGGCGTGGCTGTGAGCGGATCCTCTAAATTTTCATACTTTGTCTGTACAAAATGAGAACCAAGCAACGTTGCACGTTTCAGTTTCCTAGCTCAATTTCAAAGACCTCAAAACTGCATACATACGGACAGATGGACGGACGGACAAGGCTTAATCGACTCACCTGTCGGTCTAGATCTTATCTCTAAAAGGTCTTAGGGGTCTACGGTGATTATGTCACTGTGTAACAAACTATGCATTAAAATTAATATACCCTCGTACGGGTAAAAAAACATGTTGAAGAGTGCAACAGGGCGTATGTTAAGGTTCTAGTTTATCTTCTGCGGATTGAATAATAACCTACCCTATAAACATTCTAAAAACTTTAAAAGGCCACGTCCCCTTAAAGTGGGTGGGATAAAAAATATAGCTATTGTATGCACTATGGTTGCATAATTTTAAGACTGAAAGCACCGATTAACTAAAAAAAAAAAATTAAGCCCCGTTCAATTTTGTGGGTCGAGCGAAGGGTGTTCTTACAAAATTGTTGCAAAAACGTATTTTTTTGATAAAATTTATTAAAAAGTGGGCGTGGATAGTTTTGTTTTCTCTTACAGCCAATAACAAAGGGCACTGACACAACATGAACAAAGGTTAAATGAGATTTACGTGTTTTAGGAAGCAGAGGTGGTCGCACATGCTGGCTTGTAGTGGGAATGTCTGTCGGGTGGATTTCAATAATTTTCAAAACTGAACTGAAGTGCTGAATTTCTGTCTTGATTACCAAATTTCAATTCAATTATATTTCTTATAGTCTTAGGGGTCTAC
Source organism: Neoascia interrupta (assembly GCA_947623515.1). Classification (NCBI taxonomy): domain Eukaryota; kingdom Metazoa; phylum Arthropoda; class Insecta; order Diptera; family Syrphidae; genus Neoascia; species Neoascia interrupta. Next base: position 149,190,755 of record OX392463.1, read on the forward strand.
GGTGATTATTTCACTGTGATACAAACTAAACACTAAATTTAATATACGCTGCATATGGTTTAATTAATCACCCTAGAACAGTGATTAAAATAAAAATTGCTTCTATTTTAATAGTAGACCCAGGCTTAACATTTGTTCATGTATAAAGCGTTTACAAGGCAAGCTTATAAATAAATAAATAGAGTGGCGCAACAGCTCGAGGTGAACCAGGGCCAACCTCTCAACTATGTATGCTGGTGTGTTAATTTATTTATCCGAACCCGAACGGCACTTTGAGAAGTTTTTCAAGACTCTCGGAGGGCTTATTAGACCCTCGCGGAGGTGGGGACCGTGAAAAAGAACAAGTCTTTTTTTTTTTTAGGTGACGATGGCAGGATTGGAACCCAGACCTCCGGCGTAGTAAGCACACACACTAACCACTACGTCACGGCACCCCACACACAAGGCAAGCTTACCGAGTCGAAAATTTTAAAAATGTCGTTTTCAGCTAATATTTTTCTAAGGCTATATTAAAAGACATTCAAGTATGAATTCATACGTGCATCCGTGACCGCTCCGTACAATTATTGCTTAATTTTATAAATATTGTTGAGCAGGTACATTCAGGACCTTATGTTATTATTTCCTTTTAACAATTTCCGACTCTCATAGCAAATTTTCAAAAGCACTTATTTCGCTTATAAAGGGTGGTTAAACTTTAAGGGCCGATGTTGAATGCGAACCACACCTAAACGTCAAGTATTTTTCTGCATTTCATTTGACATTTCTCAATTTCTGACTAGCACAATTTGAACCATGGAAAGATACACAATTGAGCAATGCGTTTAAGTTATTCAGTTATGCATATGAAAATGGGCGTTCCAATCAAAATGCATTCATACCTTCGACTATGTTTCCTTCTCCTCAGGCGCCCGTTCTGATGGCTGCGTCAGTAAGTAGTTGCACTATATACTTGGTTGCATACGGTCCAACCCTTATTTGCATACGTCCCTTATCTTAGCTCTATACTAGGCCTTAGGCCAAATACGGACTTTAGGTCTTCTCGGGAAATCCCAGGCAATGTCGTTTTCTTCAGTGTTTTATCTTGGTAAGACAGCTCTGCCAGTATAGACAATCTGTTCTGGCCCTACTTTTGGGAGCAAAATCCAAAAGCCAAAAATATGGAAAAGAGAAAATGGAAAGACGAAAGAAAAAGTCGAGCTCAGGCTTTTAGCTACAAACTTAAGTAAGTCAGGAGCATCGTAGGGAGATAGAAGACGGAGGGCTTCTCCTATGTCTCAAGCAGGGACCACATTCCGGCGCCGATAAAAGCCCTAGTGAACAATGCTGAAAGTCATACAATTTAACATAAGGCACTCAAAGATTGCCTCTGTTAAACTGGGTTTTCATCGGTATTGTTCAGAAACTCTGGGGAAGAGGCTCGTCCATAAACAGGCTTCCAGACAACAATATAATTTCTTCTACAAATATCAAAGATTTAGAAAACCACATCGTTTTTTATGTCCCAGTCTTAGATCAGATAATTAAACAGTGCTTAAATTGAAGTGTGCAAGCCGAAATACATTGTTCTACTTTTCAACAAATTTCTTGAAAAGGGTACTAACCAAAGCTCTATGAAGTTTTCAAACCGACTTATATGAAGTGAGGGGCAGCAATCTTTTCCCAATTCTACATAGTGCGGTTTTAACAAAAGGTAGCTATACTGCACTCAAATAAAGTAAGTCCCGTGATCTTTGTGTTTCAATTTTGTATCTCATCCGGGAGCAGTGATCCCATTATATTCTCCTCCATATCAAGCGGTTTAATCATGCATATCAGAACTCCAGCCAAGTGCTGCGACGCTCGTGCTTTCAAAAAACATTTAAAAGATTATTGTCAGTGCAACTGAACCATAAAGCCAGACATGGAAGCTTATGTGAAACAGTTTTTACATGAGCCCATACGTTATCTTCCTTCCAATATGTGAAAAAAAACTCATGTGATTCCAATGAAAGGACTTAATATCTTTTCATCTGCAATATTCGGGGGGAACGCAGGGGTGATCTGTCCTTGTCTGAACGTCTTTGAATATGTTTTCCATTGTTTGAGTCTTGCGCTCGTTTTCGGTTTTCTATCCTTTGTAATTACTTTATACAAGAGTAATATATGCAACTTTCTTGTGCATATATGTGTAGGTACGCACTAACGGCGATTGAAAAGCTTAAGTTGTTATGCGGGCTGCATTGCATGCTCTCACTGCACCTAGTCCCACAACCCACAACTGTATATGTAAAGCACATGAAATAAGCGCATAATACTTATTTTAGTAAAAGAAAGAGCTGGAGTACAATTGAGTGGGATTCGCTTTAAGCTTCTTTTCTGATTTGTGTTCCCTCGTAATGCTTACTCACTCATTCCCTACTTCTCGGATTTGCTTTCTACGAATGATGATGACGTTCGGGTGATTATGCAGATGGAATGTAAAGAAGATTTGCGATCTGTTTTTTTTATATGTCCTTTAAAGTTTAAGTGTGTATCTATATGGAAAATGGAAATAAAATTGAGTTCTTATATTTTTTTTTAAAGTTTATTTACCTTGTATTACCTTGATGGTTATGTCTTTACCATCAATCATACTCCAAAAAATCTCCGTCAAGTATGAAGTCATGCTTCAATTTGTTGAAGGCTATGCTTCCTATTATATTGCTTCAATTTGTTTAAAATTTTAGTAGGTGTATCTTTGGGCCAAAAAAGAAAGAAAAATTATTGTATTTTTTCGGGTCGACATTTTACGCAGAATTAAACGGAAAATTTTATTCACTAGATAGCAAAAGGTTAATGCTGCCTTTGCGAGAAAAGTGTCTTAAGCAGTATCTTCAACTTAGTAAATAGGTAAATTAAATTTAAATTGTCGACAAAATATTGACACTTGCATTTGCTTTGGGGACTATGGCTGCATACATTATGTTATTATGTTCAAATATTATCTCTAGTCCATATAAGACCCTTTATAACTGCCATTAATCCAATAATTCTTCTCTTCCTATTTTAATACAAATTATATAAATTACTTCCCTAATAATTCCCGTTCATTTTTCTCGTACACCTATAACTTACATTATTCAATAAAGCTTTGCTATTGATAAATCTAAATCATAAAACCAAACCAAAATCCTCTCCCCAGATATCAGGACATTATTTAGCAACATTCTTTGGTTCATTTTCATTTGATTCTGCTGATTTCAGTTCCGACTAAATTACAGATACAGTACCACATTAATTCGTAATGAACATCTATTCACTATTCATTCTGAATCCCAGCTCGTGTTGTATCCTGCCGTGCAAATTTATTCAAATCCTGGCGCTTCCTATGTTGCAAGAGTTTTCGGGAACGAGTTTCGACTTGGGATAATTTGTCAACATATTTTCTATTCCAATGGAGTGTAGGTACATAATGTGGGATGCTGATGTATGTATATATCGGGACACCGTTAAAGGTTTTCTAGGTTAGGTTAACTGCGACTATCACATTTACGAAGTGATTTCGTCGTCGTTATTGACCTGAATTGTATAAGGACTAAGCCACTGAAAATAAGTAAAAAAAATTCTTTTCACGTAGTCACTGCCTTTGAATATTAGATAAATTTTTCTTCATGCATTAATTAGCTTTGGGCATTATGCTTGGAAAATAAAAGAATGGAAGAGCAACTGAAGGGCATTCCTCACTTTGACAGGTGTCTACGGCCATATTTTCCTGCCCTGTCCTGGCTATAGTGGAACTTGATATCCGCCCACGATATCTGCATCTTTGCGGATAGCCAGGCTGCCCTCAAATCCCTGACATCAATCTCTATAAACTCTAAGCTAGTTATTAACTGTCGCACATCTCTTGATGAGATGTTCGAACAGTTCCACATCCGCCTGTGCTGGGTGCCAGGTCATAGAGATATCATGGGAAACTGTGAGGCTGATAAACTTGCTAAGAACGCCACTAGACTGCCAGAAGATGAAACCTCCTGTAATATAGGTACTCCCCTAGCTACCTTCAAATTACAGCTCAAAAATCACAGCATACAAGAAACTAACGTAACAGATGAAGGACAGGCACCACTTGTTTAACCTCCAAGCAAATCTGGCCTCGCCTAGATCTAAAAAGATCAGATAGCTTGATCTCCTTAAAGAGATCCAAAATTAGCACTGCAGTGGGAATTATCACCGGACACTCCCCAATAGGTCTTCACGCAAAAAGACTGGGTCTATTCTCAAACGACTCCTGTAGAAGCTGCCCAGATGAGAAAGAAGAAGAAAGCGTACAACACTTTCTCTGTTGCTGCCCGGCACTTGCGTCGTACACGAAATTCATACTAGGCTTTTACCTCTACGACTGCCTAAGCGATCTTAGTGAAACACCGGTCAAAAAGCTAATAAAATTCATTGAAAAGACTGGCTGGCTGTCATAGAATTCACGCCAACCTACTTCCTTGGTCATATACCCACGTGGCGGTAAAATGGGCGTACTTTTTGGCCTAAGTGCTTTTAATAAGCAACTATTCTACCTACCTACCTTACCTACCTACCTTACGGCCATAATGGGACGAGGTCGACCTGTGGATAAATGCGTTCTTCAATAATGGCTTCTGTTATAACTCAATCCTCTCCGTTGGATTGAGTTGACAGAACCCATTATTGCAATCCCGCACCATTTTGTTTGATGTAGTGTAGATATAGTTTTCAGGCTGCCGGTATCATCGGTCTATACTTTTTTGAGAAGCCTATTTAGACAGACCAGAACCACTACCGGCAATCGTCACTATGTCATCAAAATGTTGACCTATTGGATACGTCTACTGAATCGCAGAGACCGATTTATCAATTAAGTGCAACCCATGAGTACATAACTTATTTCGATTAAATTTGTTGCTAGATCTCGCTTATTGTAAAATCGTTTAGCTTTTTGCAAAAGTGATAGATACTCACTAGTAATAACTCAAAATTTATCCATAAAAAGTAAACAATGGCCATTTCCTTAACACAACTCTATCTGAGCTCGACATTTCACCCATATTCAGCTTAAAAGACCACTTTGGCCTCGTCTACTAGTGCAAATCCTTCTTTTTTTGTCGAAGAATTGAATTTATGACCTTAATTTCGAATTCAATTTTCCAAGTTATCCATTCGGGTCTGGATGGCCACCACTTCCGCCATCGCTCACTTTAGTGCATCCATTAACCCGGAGTTATTTCGTTCTTCTCTAACTTTTAAAAGACACGACATGAAAAAGAGGCGAAAACCAACTAACAAAAGGACCACCAACACCACTTCATTTCGTTCGAGGGGATCTGCATATGGCAGGCGGTAGCAGCAATATAGTATACTCCTCCTTGTCGAAGGGCAAACAAAACAACATCTCACCAAAGAGCAGCGGAGGAGCCACGCAGGAAAACACTTAACTGCCATTCATTGCGATGGACAAAAGGACACGGATAAGGATCAACAGTACATCTCTCTTTTCGAGCGCTTGTTCCATAAGTAAGCGGGATGTTGTACAAAAAAAAAAAAGAATAATACCAAAAAGGCCTGCCAACGACACAATACAAATGGAAATGGACATTCTACTTTCTAGGACCTCTCGGCTAGAATCGGGTCTAACGGATAACGGCCACGCCACTCATTCAAATGCTTGAAAATTTTGTGTTATTTATTGAACCTAACAAAGGGACACTGGCAACAGGGAACAGGCGAAGTCCTATCTTAGTCAAGTGTGGGTTAGCAAATATTAATTCTGAGGACCATCACTCCCACTACACAAGCAGACACATACCACTTTGCCAGGTTTATAACTGAAACCTTGCTTCAAACGTATACAATGAGGTGCGGCCTATGGGGTTGATAAGTACATACTCAAAAGCACTCACTGCTTGGCTTAAAGTCGAAAATTAATTCATGCAGTAATGAAATAATTTTTCGTTTGCAGAAAAAAGGGATTCTTTCCTTCAAATTAATTACGCTAATATCCCCGAATACAAGTTTTTGTGGACTTTTACTGCAGCCGCACATAGAAGGTTCCTTGCGAGAGCAAATTATGAACACCTTTTCGGTCGGTGTACACTCTGGAAGTTTTTTTTAGTTTTTTTTTTCCTGTTAACTCCAAGAACTGGAATTATTTCGCTTATTTTCTTTTTGCTTCTAATTGTGCTCACATTCATGTCATGTTCCGCATAGGACTTAAAACCCTGTTTTCCCCGGCAATCTCTCGTCGTGTTTCCAAGTTATAGTTCGAGTTATGCGGAATATTTTGCTCATCTATTCAGGATCTGCGCATGAATGGTAAACTGGATTGTGGCAAAGGAGTTTTGTTGCAGGATAATTTGTTACCGTTAGAGGGAATGGAAATAAATCCATTTTAGGTCTTAAGGTAGTAAGCGACAAATTACAGTGCTTTTGTTCGTTGTTACCCGTTTTGTGTTATTTAGGTGGAGAATATTTTAAATACAGTTAGAAAATGCTGAAGAAGTTTCAGAACGAAGTAGGGGAGAGGATGCTGAGTGTTTTATTGGAAATGGGGGAGAGGATATCCTTCATGATTATGTTAATGGAGGTGCAGAGAAAAATCTATGAAATGCTTGCCCGTTTAAACTGATTTTCATATTTAAGTTACCTACACCCACGGACTGCACAGAGAAGTATGCCCTACACTTCATTGCATAGCCACTTTATATGGAAGTTAAAATTAATTTATGGACTTAGACAAAAAAAGAATACAATTAAATAGTCGAATATGTCAAAATTTCCTAATAAAAAAATATGCTTGATGATAAATCGCAGAGCCAGGGGGGGCAAGTGCCCCCTCTTGCCCCCCTCTCCGGGCGCCTATGATAGAGAAATTAATCCTTGAAGTGAAAAAAGGTAAATTCATTAAGTTTAGTTTAGTGCCCCAAGAGGCAATTTTATTAAGCTGAACAAACTTAAAACCAGGAACATGATTTTGCAACTAAACTTAAAACTAGAGGGGAAATGTCAAAAATGGGATTGTAGAGCTTGCTGAATGGATAGAGCATAGCATAGACAGAGAGTAGTTGAGGCGATATAACATCAAACTGTATGGGCGTACAGCGACACCGACCTAGCCAGAAGAGTCAAAATACAGCGGCTAAGATGGATGAGTCATCTAGAGCTAATGGACAACAACGCCCCGGCCAGGAAAATCTTCGATTCCAAACCGCAGAGTGGCACAGTAGAGGGGTATTGAGACTCAGGTGGTGTACGCAAGTGAAAGGGGACCTCATCCAACTGCGCGTGCGAAACTGGAGATAACTAGTGCGGACACAGCTGGTTGGCGAAGTTTGTTGGCTGAGGCCCAGGTCCAGCTGGGTTGTAGCGCCACATTAAGTAAGTAAAAATGTAGGAGAATTCTACTAAACAATGCAATGGTTTGGGACAGTTAGATTAAAATCTTCAGCATAGTTATTAGTTAATCGAAGCATTATTTCTCAAAGGTAGTGCAAAGATTTTTAACCCTGGAAATTTTGTATCCTAAGTTTTCAGATTGCACTTCCTGTTTTACGAAATTGGTTGAAATTAAAATCGTACTGATTTTACAAGACTAGAAACATATTTTTGCGATAGTTTAATTTTTCCGTTCAAAATTACGGAATATTTTTAAAACATAAATGAAGCCACTAACCTTAAACTTCAGTGCATATTTTGGTCAGTTTTTATTAAATTTCATTCCAGTAAATGCCTGTCCATCTGTCTGGCTGGCATGTCCAAAGTCCAACCATTTGCCCAGTTTCCACAGATATACGTCCTGTATCCGTTTCAATTCCTGCATTATCGTTCTAGCTGACATCACATACCGCAACACAATACCAGTATTGTAATCATCATCAGTGTCATTGGGGCTTAGACAAAGTTTGTTCTTGGTGGTGATTCTTCCCACAGTACGATGTGTTATGCTGCAGATGTTGATGACCTGACCCTTCTCAAACAGCGACGACAAAATTGTGGTATAGGTGCTGGACTGCATCGAAAAAATACTGTCTGAATATTGTTGGAAGTAAAGTTCGACTCTGTGTGCTCGCTCCCAGCAAAACCACTCTCATTCCGCTGCTCACCACCACCCATATACCCCTCAATTGGAGGATTTTTTTTATTCCCTAAAGATGGGATAGTTCAACCCACCTCAAGGGTTTGTTTATTTATCCGGACATCCTAGCTTCTACGAGTACATTCATATAGGTATGTATGAAAAGGCATAGTGAATGCTGCTCTCTTGAATTTTAAGGATATGACACAATTTAGGAATTCAAAGGACCAACGGACACAAATATATTTTTATTATTTTTCTCTACCTTTCTGTTGACTTGCTCTTTGGCACAAAAGGAATAAAAAAATATATATATACTTTGCTTTGGTCTTTCATAGTGAACCGTGATATGAATATTAATTGCAGGACGTGTTCTTTTTCGTGGATCCACAGGGTAAGAGGCAAACTTTCATCGCTTCGATGGCGCCTTTAAAAGGAGGAAATACATAACAGAAGTTTACTTATGGCCATCGTGCAGAAGATGAGGGCTTAATTTGCATCCGGAATGCGTACTTTGACTTGGGCAGGTGGAAGTGGATGTGGTGAAAACTGCAGCAAGTTGCTGGTAAACTGCATTAGTTAATGGTTACAGCGCGGCAACTTTTGCTGTAAAATAAGATGAAAATAGCTACGCCAGTGTTGGTTAGGTATGGAAGGTTGTAACCTCTGTTGCAGTGTAGGTATAGTTGAATGAAGTATAATAAGGAACTGTGCTCTTTAAGTACCATCCAATCCATTAGTTAAACAAGAGAAATATATCCTTAAAAAGTTAAAACTCAGGGGTTTCCGTGGCGTAATGGCTAGTGTGTGTGTTTACTGCGCCGGAGGGCTGAGTTCGAATCCGACCATCTTCACCTAAGAAAAAAGACTCGTCCTTTTTCACGGTCACCACCTCCGTGAGGGTCTGACAAGCCCTCCGAGAGTATCATTTGTCTTGAAAAACTTCCCGAATTGCCGTTCGGATTCGGCAGAAAATTGTAGGTCCTTTTGTATGTCAAGAAATTTACACACACAGCATATATTCTTGAGAAGTTGGCCCTGGTTCACCTCCAGCTGTTGCGCCACTCTATTTATTTTGTTTTTAGTTAAAATCAAGCTTGTTTGTACAGAGAATAAGTGTTTTGCTTAAAATAGTTTTAAAACGAGGTTCCTTTGACGACCTGTCGAGAGTTATCATTTCACATTTTTATTTGAGTGAAGAGTAGCGCGACGAGGAAAAATAACTAAAAATAAAAAAAATAAATCCTTAAAAAGGGTGGCGGAAATATAGTAAAGTGATGTGAATTTCCAGAACATCACGAAGTCTTTTATCATTCTTTTTAAGTTTCATTTATTAAGAGTGCTCAGCTCACGTCAAATAGTCAGTTGGATTTTGACACTCCAAATAATGGAACTGTAATACCCGCGCTGCGCTGGAAAGAATGCTTAGCTTGAGCTCTATTTCGGCCTCTATATTTTAACTCTCCATCCTCAGGTTCCTTCTGCTCGCAATAGCTTAACTCATTATTTATTGTCAAATAGCTTCAAAACATGGCTGTTTAAGACCTCAGTTTGTAAATTAGGGTAATTTGTCTTATAGATGGGTAGCCAGTTTTGCTTATGTCATTCTTGAAATAGTGATTCTAGATTAACATTTGAATACAGATAGCGTTGGAAAAACGAACTATTTTCATTTGCCAAGAGCGGATTTGATGTTATAAACAGTATATTGTAATGGGGAAAACCTGGGGCAAGAAGTTGGTCATAGTGCTGTACTAAATTTGGCTGAGATACCAATGCCACATCTAAACGTAGGTCATCACAAGAGAACTTATTTAAAAAATCTTTATCGAAAGTAGTTCAACGAATAAAATGGCCTGTGAATGAATTAACGATTGATTTCCCGAGATTTTCGTTCCATAACTAAGGCAAGTAATTATAATTCTCTTAACCTTAGCATTTACAGAAAAAAAAAATCTTGCAAGAGGTCGCATTTTCCTATTAAGCAGTCATGGGCGAAGTCAAAATAAATAGATGTTATTATGTAGAATTTTTTTTCAAAACCTATTGGTTTTGAAAAACTACTCATTAGCAAATAACTACTAACAGTAACAAGTGGAAAGTGCAATAGTGCGTTAATAAAACCTTCAGTTTGCCTGTGACGGATTACACAATACGCTGTCTACCAAAGAGGAAACTGCCACGCCTCCAAAAAGTGGGCGGGATATAAATAACATAACATACATTGAAAAAAACTCCGCCTTTTAAACTAAAAATAAATTACTTTTTTTTTGTAACGGGTGATTTTTTAAGAGGTTGAGAACTTTTTAAAAAAAAAGAACACAAAAACTTCGAAAAAATTAATGAAATATTTATTTTGAATCGATAGTTTGAACCTTGCAATTTAACGTTTAAAGATAATTTCATGCAAATGTTGACCGCGGCTGCGTCTCAGGTAGCCCATCCGCTGAGTCCAATTTTGGCATACTCTTTCACACATATCGGCCGGTATCTCACGAATGAATGCATGGATGTTGGCTTCCAGTGCGTCAATCGAAGCGGGCTTGTCCCTATAGACATTAGCCTTGACATACCCCCACAAAAAATAATTTAATGGTGTCAAATCGCACGATCTAGGCGGCCAATTGACCGGCCCGAAACGTGAAATTAACTGTTCACCAAACTCGCCGACCATAAAATGGAAGCAGCGCGCGATGAACATTTCGAACCGAGCACGAATTTTGATAGTAAAATTCAATAATTTGCAAGCGTTGTTCATTTGTAAGACGATCCATGGTTAAATTGCAAACCAAACTGAAGCTGTTTGATAGTGACACAAGGTACTAAACACACGTCAGCTGTCAAAACCAGTGTTGCCAAAACCAAACCAGCTAAAAAATCACCCGTTATATACAACATATAGAAAAAAGTTGGAAAATGGTAATATCTACACCTTTGGTCATGCGATTTTTTGCCAAATTTCATAAACAGGGTGTCCCGAAAGTCAGCGTCAAGCGGTGACCTGGTCATAGCGGAGGTTTTTTTACCCGTACCTACTGGGAAAAATAATAGAAAAAATCTATATCGCTTGGTTTAGTAATATGAAATGGGAATATTAAAAACTTGCTCTATCACCCGATACCCTTTTGACGTTTAGATCCGGGACACCCTGTACATATTTATTGAAAAACAGTCAAAGATAATAAAATAATAATTTTAATCTTGTGACAATCTTGTAACAGATTGTGCTGTCGCACAATTTACAATACAGAGATTTAATATGATCTTACCGAAACATATTTCTTTATTTTTGTTAATAAATGCTTAAGAATATAATATATATTTTAAAGGAAAAACGGTCAAAAAACTTTTATTCAGTAAAAAAAAAGGAAACTGATATTATCACAAAAAATGGTCAGATACACTGAGTAAATGGTTACGCATACGCAATTATATTTTTAATTGAAAACAAAATAAAAGGCACAAGCATTTAAACTGAACAAGTTAATCATAAATAAATAATTAATAAATAATATAATAAATAATTAATAAACAAATAGTAAATAAATAACAAATTAACAATGAATAAATAATAAATAAATAATGAATAAATAATAAATAAATAATAAATAAATAATAAATAAATAATAAATAAATAATAAATAAATAATAAATAAATAATAAATAAATGGTAAATAAATAATTCAATATAAATCACATTAAGAGTTAAGTCCACTTATTAGTGGATTTACTGAGATATCACAGTTTCTTACAAATTTTTCGTGAAACTTTGAGATTCTGAACGAAATAAGTTCAACATTACGTTTGAGATGCAAATCCGTACTAGGATGTCGAAGTGGGAGGTTGAGCATCATCTTGAGCAATTTATTTTGCATAATTTGAAGCTTTTTTCTATGGCTTATTGCACTGTCACTTGACAGCCATACAGTATGATATCCTGGAAGATAACCTTATACATTATGATCTTGTTTTCGCAGCTAAGAAGGGACCTTCCATTAATGAATGGATACAGCATTGCAGATGCAACGTTCACTTTTTTCTTGATTTGAACAAAATGGTCCTTAAACGTTATCCGTCGATCCAGATATATGCCAAGGTACTTGACACATGTTGCCAACTTACAACTTCACCATTAACTGTAAATGAGTTACTAGGAAGAAAGCAGGGTTTTCTTTTTTCGTGAAAAAGATTGCTTGCGTTTTCCCAGCATTTACCTTTATTTTCCACTTATTGAAGTAGCTCAAAAGCATATCAATGTAATTTTTCAAATTTGTCTCAACAACGACCCCAAATTCATGAGACGCAATAATAGCAGTGTCGTCAGCGAAGATGGCAACTTCACAATAACGAAATCGTGGAAAATAAGATGTAAATGCGTGCAGATACCTTACAGTGGACGCACAGTTATTAACAAAAACTGAAAAACGTCTGTTTGACAAAAAACTAAATACAATTTTGACAACATAATCTGGGAACCCAAACATAGCATTTTGTGTATTAGCCCCCAATGCCAAACAGTGTCGAAGGCTTTTTCAATGTCCAGCAAAACTAAGCCTGTAGACTTGCCTTCTGTCCATTTACTTTTTATATTTTTACAGATTCTAAAAACCTGGTGTGCCGAACTGTGTTGACGCCTAAAACCGAATTGTTCATTGAAACACACTTGTTTTTCCTCCAGTGTTGATAAAATTTTGGTTTTTACAATTTTTTCGTATATTTTGCTCAGACTGCTAAGCAAACTGATCGGTCTGTAGCTACTAGGATCTTCAGCCTGTTTTCGGGTTGTTGATCTCTCGGAATTCGCAATTTCCGTCTCTTGGTTGCTTTATATGCTACCGAAAATTTAGACGTAAGAGACCTTCAAGGCAAGTGAGTAAGGCAACAAAAAAAAAAACACTTTTTTGGTATGAGGTAAGTTTTTACTTACCAAAATCCTTAAGGGCCCCGTTGTGGCACGATGTTTATGTTGCTTTTACATAAAATATGGAACAATATACAAACCACTTCCGCTGCAGTCTGATTTTCCTGAGTTATTCTCACTAGCATTAAGTAAAACACAAAAATTCATTTTAAATTTTCTTTGTATTCCATCTTTATTTCCATTTTTTATATTTTACTATTTATTTTTTTAATTTTAGTTCTTTGTTTTGGTTTTTTTCTGAGTCTAATAATAATTTTGTTTTTGCTTTGTATATAATTATAATTACAATAGTATAACAAAAGAAAACAATGTTATATACTATGTTTTTATATAAATATTATTTTTGTTATAATTTGCCAACGTATTTGTTGTTTATTTTTTTTATTAAATTGTTTATCCTATATAAATGTTTTAAGTAAAATCAATTTCTTTAGTACTACATGACTAAATGACATTATAAGAGTGTTTTTTGTTTTTTTTTTGTATTATTTATTTAAAAAAGTTAATTTACAATGAACAGTTACATATTAAATTCTTAATTGAGTATTTTGTTTTATTCAAAAATAGTTTTATTTATAATTTACATTATGCATATTATGTGTATAAAAAAAAACATAGATTGTTTTTAAGGTAATTTTCTAATATTTTTTGTTTCATCTGTTTTCTTCTTGTAACTTTTTTTCTTTTTACATAAATTCTTATCTAAGAATTCTATTGTATTGATTGAATTTTCCAGTTTCACTTGATGATAGTTTATTTTATTTATATATTACAATGCTTTAGCCATTCTATTTCTAAATAAATGGGATTGTGAGTGTAGATATTAAAATGTGTTTTGCTACGACTATTCTTTTTTGCTTTAAAATGATTTTATTTATTTTTATTTGAAATAAGTTTGTTTTTCTATATTAATAAATATATAAATGAGTATATCTGTTTATACTTGTTTTGTTTTGTGTAGTTGTTCTTCAAATTCTAGGTAAAAAGCTCTTCATCGTATTTTGTATTGTGTTTATTATGGTATAGGTTATAAATATGTTTAAAGTTTTTTAAATAAATAAATTAAAAATAGTGTGTGATAAATAAAAGTATATTTTGAATAAAAATAAATTAGTTTTTATTATATTATTATATTAAGTACATATTTTTGTTTTTATTTGGTTTGGGCTTATACTTTTCATTTTATTTTTTGGCGAAGTAATTTTTTCTTTGCTAAGTACATACTTTGTAGATTCTTATTTAATAATTTAGATCTATTCATGAATTTAGCAGCTAATGTAAAAAAAACTTTAATTTTATTATGTATGTTGTATAAATGTTTATTTTGCTCGTTTACATGATTTGTTTTTAGCTTTTTTTTGTCTGGTTTAAGAAAATGCACTGTTTAAGTTTTGTCGGACGTCTATCAATTGAAATATTTTGTAATATTTTTGGCATTATTTTGATGAAATTAAAAAAAAAAAAAACATAAAATATGATCAAAAACAAAAGTAAAACTTGGAAGAAACCTATTTAGCTGCGTTTAAAGCACCGGTTTTCTTGTCCTTCTTAACTAAAGCGTATACCGATGCAGCCTTATAATTTATTGGACCATAATTATGAAAATCCATGTCGGCATACTCCAGTTCGTCGTCAAAGTTCGAAGCTGCCAAGGGCTAAAGTAAAAATGTTTATTAAATGCATTTGGGGAAATAAAATCATTGAGGATCTTGAAAATTGGTAGCATTTGAAGTTAGTCGCAGCTGAACATGCAGTTAAGTTAGTTACTCGCAGATTTTCTAGCACATAAGACTTAAATAAAACAGTGGAACTTGTGTATATAACAATCTAAAACGTTAGCAAATGGCCAAAACAAATCCACGGTTCTTTTGTTTCTACTCCTTTTTTTCGTACGAAATAGCTAAGGCGATCAGCCCAGAAGAAATTCTGATTACGTTACAAATCGATGCTCCCTAAATTATTTTATTTTAAAAAACTTCCCTGAAAATAAAAAAAATGTGAGCATGCTGCCACTTAAGTGTCATTGGATTGGGAAAACTAGACATCTTATAAAAGAAAAGTCTTTAAATCGGCAACGTTTTTTCTTATAGAAAAACTTTGTAGTTATTTTCTTGTAAACTTTCTGTACAAAAATTTTTCGTTAGTATAAAACATTCACATTATGAAATAAGCATTAGGTAACTGTAATATTAGCTTGAATGTGCTTAATAAAATTTTAGTGATATTATTCTGTCGTATTTTGCTGGCGGCTTTGTTATGACAAAAATAAAAGACTAACTATACACTACGCAGATAAAGCCAAAGACAATGCACAATGCACAAAAATGAGCTAAAAATGAAAAAAAACACTTAATAATGATATGAACTTTTTGAAATCAAGAATTTGATATTTTCGACCCATGTTTTATTCATAAGCAATTAAAATTGTACCTAAAAACCACCACCATCGAAATACGACAGAAAATACTACCTTTTAAAGTTTTTCAAAAACACTTTTCCACAATAAACATCAAAAAAATAAATTATAACAATAATTAGTTTCAATTTACCTTAACTGTAACAATACATTTATATTCGTTGACTAGCAAAAATCAGAAATCTTAGGACTAAAACGGATTTTTAGTCACATTTCGGGAAAGTTTTGGTAGGTTTATAAGTATATTATGTGGCATTTTGTTTTATATTTTTTTTTAGAAAATATATGTGTTACTGCCTTTGTAGATGTCCTCAAAGTCAGATAATGGCTATAAATAGAGAAGAGATAATTAAGTTACAAATTCTACGTCAATTGTCTTAGGCAGAGTGTACTTTCATGTCACTATTCCTGCAATGGCAAAAAGGAGTTGTTTGGGTATTTTTCGTATTTTAATCATACCAGCATATTTTTTTATATTTAACTAGATGTCTTAGAAAATTTATCAGTTGAGACTTGTTAGCAAAGGAATGATCTTTGGTTCTGGATCATCGGGACCATAATCAGTTTGACGAAGTTTCAATTTGACAGTACCCCTTTGGCCGCGAGAAGACCGAGTCAAGCGAATCGGTAAACAGTAAATAACCTATAAAAAATCGACGGTCTTCAGATATAATATAGAAGTGTTTTCAAAAATATGGGAATGATGTGGGTATGTTTTAAAGTAAGGGAATCTACCACAGGTTCGGATGTATTTCGATGTCAAGACTGTCATATTAGTACATTCATGAATGTATGTTTTTTTACGCGGGTATACTTCAAATTTGTTAAGAGTGTTTAATATTCAGTCCATTCATAAAAAAAAATATATATCAACATTTTCATTGTTAAATTGCTTCGCTTAAAGAAGTACGAATATCCGAGGAAGCCTCCATGTAAAAGAACCTATCTCCAGAAAAATGGTGCACGACCGGCTCAGTTGGTATTGCCACGTTCAAAGGAAAGATCCTACGAATCCCATCAAAAAGGTAACGTCTATCAACATTCCAGCGCCATCGCGAAGGAGAGGAAGGCCTAAACATTCATGGATCACAGAAATGCAACGACAACAGCATTTATTTGTCTCAGTGACTAAAAGATCCAAAACCGGGTGGCCTGCCGGTGTTATTCTGAGGTCAAATCGGCGTACCCCACAAGCGGACCATTAGAAATGCAGTGGGGGTTATAATCCATCACTTCAGATTAAAACCTCGCGCCTACATGAAAAAGAAGAAGAAGAAATTGTTTCGCTTGATATTGCCCCTTAAAAAAATATTAAATTGAAAATCGAGGGTTCTCATAGAATTCCCTTCGCTGACAAGATATGGTTATGAGAAGATAGGAATACAAAAAGGCTGACCAAGCTTATTTTTAGTCCAAAACCGCAACAATATTAAACGCCCTTAGCGTCCGAGTGTGTTAATGGCCATTGATCTTGGCTGTGCCAACATGAATGTGCTTGGCCATTTAACAACTTGGATGTGCCGTGTTACCATTTTTATTGACGAGAGATATTCAAAACAAGGATGCAATTGTATGTCGTCTTTTTCTCTGATTCATTTAGATTTTTCGTGAGAGCTTTCTAACAAAAAATCAAATTAAAAAAACCGAAGGTTCTTGAGCTCCGCTAGTGCCAGCGGTAGCCCTACATTCATTGTCAAGTAAAGGTTTTTTGGGCGGTTTGAAGATGAACTCTGACAAGGTTAACAATTGTGAGACTGCTGGTTAACCCAGACCTCATACCCCAACAAACAATTATTTTCCACAAAATGAATACCGAATCCATGAACCAAAGAGCTAAAGCTTGGTGTAACGAGACTTTCAGTATTTAAGGTTAACTCCGTGGAGGTGGACCACAAAAGGGTAATTACTTAAATGGACATAGATACTACACCCACTTTTGCTGTGGCCGACCTTTTAGATGTCTAAAAGGCATTTTCTCTTTGCGATAATACACGAGTGAGAATTGAAAATATTTACGTAAGGATTGCCTCATAGCGATAAGGAAAAAGGCTACATATACATATGATGCACCCTGTTACTATTGGCATTACCAGATATCACACATCATAGGTATAAATTTTTCAACCGAGCAAAAACACGCCCCACATGATAATGCACTTTCGTCCAATTGTTTAATTCTGTCTTATTACGCATACGGTTTGCAAATGGCACGGCACGCCAAGTTATTGGTTAATGCCTGGCACCAAAGAATTCCAGTATACTGGACGTCGTCAGTAGAAATGAACGCAACCACATCGATTTCGGTGGACCTGTTCAAAAGCACAATTGTGGTAGACTCCAATTCAAGGTTTCCATTAGCCAAGAGCTAGCCCGCCGAAAAAGGCTTTCTGCAAATTTTCCAGTTACCTCAAAAAACACACACACAGATCAAGAGAACAAGAAGTTTCTTTTTTAGTCAACGCGGTCTTTGTGAGACAATATCTACAACTCAGAAGGTGTATCCCAGGTCGAGTAAAGAAAGCATTGGGCAAGCGTATGTTCCTGGTCGCGACAAGTATAGGCGCGGCGATATCAAAATTCGACAGAGAGCAGTAGAAGAGCGTGGAATTGAACGGTTGGTGAGAAAAGTAAACGAGGGACCTTAGCAAGCCAAAATTCGAGATCTATTTATAAAACAAACCAGTGAGTAAGTGCTACAGTGTGTACGGAGAAGTTACAGTCCGTAAAACGGACCGTTGAAAACCCCATATTATGCCACATTGCAAAATGTTGATGTTATTCTTATTTTTTGACATTTTATAAGTAGTGCAAACTTCGAAAAGGGCGTAGTCCACCCACCCCTAATAACAAACTATCAATAATTATGACACAGATATTTTCAAGTTTTAAATGAATGTAAAAATGCAATTTTTTTTTAAATTCAATGTTTTTGACAAATCGACCCCTAAAAGGGGGTGTGGCTAAAAACTTTGTATGAACGAAATCTGGAATGAAGTTTCGTTTACCTAACCTGCTTATTTGTTAGTTGCTTTCATAAATTAGGCTTAAGGGCAGTCGAAATTAGGTTTTTCTGGATAATTTTAAGCTTTTCTGCAATCCTGCCTGGATGTGGCCCAAAGTTTTGTATGAAGAAAATGAAGAGCTAAGTGTTTTCTACATAAAATATGGGCCAAATTTTTTCCAATTTCGGGCAAAAATATTGAGTAAGCTGCATTTGAAAATTTACCCTTGAAATAGATGGAGGAGGTTTACCAATTATATTTTTTTTGTGTCTTACATTCATCAGGAGATGCTAAATGTCAAATTTCATCTTTTAGAACATATATGACAGCTTTGGCGGTAATTGCACGTCTAGACCGATTGTGGGCGTGTCTTTGGGCGGATTTCAAAACCTTTTCCACTTGTACTGCTTCGCATGACATGGACCTTACGTACGGACCTTTTGATCTTGTAGGGGCTATAGACAAAATGTTTAGAACGAATAGACCTACTTCATCGTTCCAGTTTGTTATGTATCGAATCTAACCCAGGTAAGAAAGCATTAAAGAGGTAGATCTTACATTGGACATGCGCTGTGCACACAAATAAAAGTCATCCTTCGACATCTTATCGAAAGGTGTACGCCATTGGACTGCCGTCTTTTGTATGAGTTTGCTCCTGAGCCATTGCTTGCTGAGTTAACGTTAAATTAGGGAAAATAGATCTTCTGCAAGAGTCAAAAGTCTCCGCAGGTAGGCTCGTTAATATTAATGTTAACTTGTTATTTAATTACCTGCTAATAAATAATAATAATAATAATAATAAGATCTTCTACAATAAGATCAATCTACAATATTTAAATGACATTTTGCCATCGTTTTTTTTTTTTTCTCAGAAAGACGAAAAGTTAATCTCAACTGGTTTTTTAAAGTTTGCCAAGAATCAAAATTCACTGAAAAGGGGGTTCTAGATAGACAGTTGTACAGTTGAACAAGGCAGAGTCTAAGAAGAATTCGTACGGCAAAACCGACCTAATAGAAACAAGAATTCAGTTGTGAACCTTCTCTCGCAAATAACGGACTTTCTCCTGTCGAAACCCCAGCTTGCCTTTCTTGTAAATAACGAAATGCTTTTGATCTATTTGCAGGTATAAACTCGATTCTTTAGTTTGCAAGTACGTCGCATGTCTAACATATCTATCCTACTCTTGATAATCGGATCCAACAACCTACCCAAGGTAGGATATTAATTCTGTTTCTGACCAAAAAAACTAACATCTGTTACACAGCTTTAACACAAACTTGTTTTTGTTCCAGTCTTCAAAAAAAATTAAGGTGTACAAACGATTCGAGGCGCCTTTTAGTCACTATTTTTTTAATAATTATTTTCCAATTGGATACTCGAATTTTTTCTTTAATATTTTTGCCTAGATCCTTAAAGCTTTTTCTAAATACTGAACCCCAAATTGTTTTAATACGACCCTTCTTTAAAATGGACAAGAAAACCCAACGTCATAGATATTTAGAATAGGTCTCCAGGTCTACATTTAACCAATAAGTATAGAATTTAGACTAAAATAAATAAGAATAATTATTATATAAATTATATTGTAAATTAATTACTAAAAAAATTACATGTAAAAAAAATATGTTTCATCATATTACACACTTTGCCTTGCCTTTTTTACTCAGTTTAAATTCTTATCCTTACATAAAAATATAAACACTACAAGTTGGTATTAGTTTTCCTTATTTGTACAAAATAAAAATTCTTAATTCTATAAACAAAAAATTATTACCTACATAGTTTAGAAGTTTTCTCTTTACCCTTTTCATGGTCCAAACTTAACGACCTTACGCACCTATGTATATGTATTTACAGTACAAAAAAATTTAACCACAAAAAAACTTAACAAACTTCCAACACTGAAATGTCCCAATTTTTTAGGATATTTTTTTCTCCTTTTTTTTAAATTCTCACTTCGTTGAAGCTGCGGGCAGCGGCGTATTGTGTTGCTCGTCGGCCAGGACTACTCGCCGCGCTAAGTACTGTTACATCTACATCTTCATCTTCATAAAAGGTATAATCTGGATCCGCATCTATGGTGCGACAGCTATTCGTCAATGCAATCTCTCGTGCGGTTGTGAATTGAAGGCAATTAGAAAACGTCGACGAATCCTTTTGGCTTTGTTGCCGCCGACGAATCATTTCACTGTCCGAGCTAATAGTTAAGTCGTCTATGAGGGCGTGGTTTGAGGACGCTGGTAGCTTAAGGACTTCAGCGTAGATAACCTGTTTGCACATTGACATATGGGGCACATCATTCTCATCCTCTTCGTCATCTGATTCAATGTCATCGTCCTCTTCGTCATCGTCTCCTGAACTGTGGTGCAACACGCGTCGCTGATGGTGATGGTGATTGAGTTGTTTGTTGTAGCGACCACTGTCGTAGCTTTCCACATTGGACATATGCCGTTTCAGGCTGGTTCCGCAAATCCGTGGAGCCGTGCTACCATCCATGGTTGCCTTTGCTTTTATTTCTTCAAAGTTTGTTCGAATTAATTCGTTACTAACTAATCGACTACCAACACCGCCACTGCCGCTAATGTGCCCAACCGGCGAAATTGGCTTAAAAGCACTATTTTCGTTTAGGAACGGAGGCTGTCGCATAATATTGCCAGTACCAGAATTGATTCCATTAGCCATGATTCCACAAGCCAGTTGCTGCTGCTTGAGTTTGTGTTTCGACCTGATTCCGGCCACAGTTTGTGATGGTTGAAAATGGAAGCTATGATGCTTGCGCAGAGGTAGCCTTACCGGCCGAGTTGTGTAACCAGGATGATGATGTTTCTTTGTCGATGTTTGCTGTTGAGCATGATGAGAATGATGATTATGTGATGAATTATTTAAGGCTCCATCAAGGACACTTCTAATGGAATCCATATCAGACACTTCTAATGCAGTCGTTCCACTCGTTGCCACCGGATCTTCACTACTCACATCACCATCAGTGGCCGATCCACTGCTCGAACTCTGATGCTGCTGCTTTTGTTGCTTTTGGTGTTCTTCATGGAAATTATTGGACATTAGCACTTGTTGCTTACTGCCGATGTTGTGCTGGGGTGACGACTTGATGCTTGACTGAGAATTTTGCGCGGACGCGGACGAGGCGGTTCTGTGAGTTCGGCTGGATTGACTGTGGTTACTGGCACTTCCGGCACTGCTGGCACAACCCGATGATGATGATGTGGAATAGTTTGTTGCTAAAAATGGATTAGTGGTAGTATTTGGTGCACGCTGTAAGTAGAAGCGGTTTTTCGTGTTGTTGTTTGCATCAGAGGCAACATAGGGTTTGGGGTGGATATAAGGATTAAAATCAACAAAATTTTAAAGGTTGGACAATGAGGCGAGTGAGGGAAAGAAAAACAAAAAAAAATTATTATTGGGGCGGTTAACTAGGGTATTTATTAATAAACACAATCTTAGTATTTGATTTTGGTATTTAGTATCACTTTTTAAGGGTAGAAACAGGTGAATCACGAAATATTAAGCTCACTAAGATTTTGGGGTTACACTGCCTAAAAGAAGTATGGGATAGGCGTGGATGAGTTGGGAAAGGTAGTAAAAGGACTTACTCAAGCTCAAAAGAGAGTAATTATAGCCTTTTGCACAAAGAAAGAAGTAGTCAAAAGACCTCAAATTCGAAAGTAGGGTCAGACGAGACTAAAGCCTCTGACCTATTTTATGCTCAAGCTCTTCAATGTTAACTTCATAAACAAAGTTTAAAACACTGTCTTGTACAGTTGTGCATGAAAACAACCCTCCCCATTGCAGTCCTGCTTTACTGTGCTGAAGAATGGCCCAGTCCAAGATGGATGAAAACACTTTAGGCTGTTGTGAAAGAAAAATCCTTAGAGTAGTTTTTGGTCCCGTCTACATGGATAGGAATTTAATTGAACTGTGGCTTGTACAGCGACTTCGAGAAGATGCAGAACGCAAGGCCTGCGATATTTGGGTTGGAAACCAACGGCCCAGCACGGAAAATCTTAGAATCCACCAGTAGATGAGCCCCGAAACGCCGGTGGCAAACTTCGCGGGAAAAACTGGAGATAGCTAGCTAGAGACAAAACTGGCTGGCGAAGATTGTTAGTTGAGACCCAGGTCCACCCTGGACTGTAGCGCTATATAAACCCTTTGGGGCAAATAGTAAGTAAACTTATGCTTGACAAAGCAAGTTGTTGATTGTTGGCTGGGAAAGATGGTTAAATGACACTTAGATGGATTGAAAATCACAGTTCAAGTCAGACAAATGAGCTCCAGTTGTGCCTTACAGTTGTGCCACCTAACGAACTATACTCAAAGAATTCAAGCTTCAAACTTTTTCATTTTTTGCGTTCTAAACGATAATTCGAAAATAATTCAACGATAGTTTGGGGAAATAACACAGACAATCAAAAGTTGGTGGACATTTAAAAGTTTTCCGCTGAAAACATCGACTTATCATGTTTAAAGAACCAACGCCATTTCACATAACTTCCAAGACAAGTGTTAAGAAAATAACTATAATTTTTATCCATTTGGGCAAATTAAATAGGATATTCAAAATAAACTTATGTTATTGAGTGAGTAAGTAAGGATACATACCTCTAGGCTCTGCAGGGAAGCTGAACACGAATTCATAGCTCTTTTTTTACATTTACCAGCTGAATTATTCGCTGTCATTTCTTCTGGCGTTGTTGCCTCCTGTTGACCGTTTCCACTTCCAATCAAACCGGAAAGAGCTCCTTGCGGATGTCGATTGCAACGATTTGTCGCACTGTACAAGCTCTGTGACGAAGAGACCGAAGTAGGATCGGCAGAAGGATCATTCTGCGATGAAGGCGATTCATATGGAGATGTATGCACCAAAGTCGATGGTGAGGATGTCGTTGAGCTACCACCTCCCACAGTGTTACTGGAACCGTCTACAACATTCATGTACACTGGACCAGTCTGAGATTTCGTGGCACGATTTGTTTGAATTTTTCCCGCCAAGAGGATATTAGTCGCAGCCGGTACACCTGGACCCACTCTCGGTGCCGGCACCGGTGTGACACACTCATAGGAACTGTTTGAGATCCCCGAATCGCTGCGATAGATGCTCATTCGTTCCGGTTCGATCAAATTGAAGTCATCAACCTTTTTCTGGTGCAAGTGCTGGTGATGTCGCGTCGTCGCCTTTTTTTGATGATGCATCGGTTGCAACTGAGGATTCGACGGATGCCGCTCCTTCTGCTGCAACTGTGATGCCGGCACATGGTGTGTATCCACCTGACACTCATGTATCTGAATCGAGTCGTTGAGATTCTCATAAACCGGCGGCTCATAGAATCTCATCTTCGATTGCATCGGCGTGGCATAGGTCGGTGGCTGTGGCATTCCATCGCCATCACCGGCACCAGCAAAGGAGTGATGTCGCTTGCATTTGCTCCCAGGACCAGTCAGCGCACTGGCCACTGGCTTAATCGAATTCAAATGGTGATGTGACTTTTTATTGCCGGGAAATTTTAACGAATAGAATTTCTTCTCGCCGTCCAGTGATGTTCCCGAGGTGTTGTCGCTACCATTTTGTCCTTTCGACCGTTTCGTCCGATGCATACTGCCACCACTGCTCGGAGCATTACTGCATCCGGTCGTCGCATCGAATTTCTTGAAATCGTTCACTGCCAGGAAGGGATTGTTGCTATTATTATTATTAATGACCCCTGCATTGCCGGTTCCTGTGACACTAGAGTCACGCTCCACTACCGTATAGGGATAGTCATGCTCGATGGAGTTCAGCAGCTGCGAGTTCGATGTGGAGAACTTTTGTTGCTGTTGCTGGTGGTAGTACTCGGTGTAGCTTTTAGGGAAGCAATTGTTCAGATTATAGGTTATCTGCTGACCCGACTGGTTGTGTGGATATTGCGACGATACTGGTGGTGGTGGAGGTATACCGAGGCTGCCGCCATCCAGGATAGCTGCACTGCTGCGTGTACTCTTGATGGTGTTGTTCATCGATGGATTACAGCTTCGATTGTATTGGATTGTGTTGTAGGATTGCTGTTTTTGCTGCTGGATTTGATGGTGATTTTGGATATTCGAGTTATATTGATGATGGGTTAGTTGCTGATTTGTATCATGATTTGTGGTTAGTCTTTTGGGACGTGGCGCAACACGTACCACGTTGGTATTGTTATTAAAATTTGTAGGAGTCGTAGCTAACTGTGAAGAGTTTTATTGGGAAAAGCAAAATTTTGGGTTTCATTAGTTGAGGTTTAAATTGCCAGCAAATTGGTATATTTTAGTTGGAACATTTTTTGGAACAAGGTAAATTTAAAATAAAATAAAAGCAGGAATAGGTACAATAAAAAAAATATATTCAGAAAAGGGCAATAAAATATTTTTATGGTCATAAAAAGTAAACGAAACAGAGATAATTAGGCAGGAATCTCTTAAGCTATTTGTCAGTTCTTCGCATTAAATAAATCCTAAAAATCTCGCCCTTGCTCTAAAGTGCAATAACTTCTCTTAACAAATCAGCATCGATGAGTCGGAAGTTTTCTTTAAATTAAAATGCGCAAATATGTAGTAGGCTACCATCCAATGGCTTTAATAGACACTCTTATCAATTTCTGCATCTTTGGGCTAAGAAGCCGATCTACTCGATCAAGCCCTCTCTGAAGGGGCTTAAGTGAACATAGGATCAAGGATATGGCTGGATCACTCAGAGCGGGTGGACCGAACAACAACGCTCCCGGAGGAAAAATCTTCGTATGCACCCCGCATCAGGATGACGCACTAGAGCTTAGGTGCTTAGGTTGTGCACGCGGAAGGGGACCGCTAGAGAAGGAAGCTAGATGGCGAATATTATTGGTTGAGGAGCAGTTCGGCAGCGGACTATAGAGCCACCTAAGACCAAAAGTAAATAAGTATAAAAGTGTACAATTTAAGATTTGAAAGTATTTTAAACTTCCTTGGTACTAAATTAAAAAAAGGAAGTTTAAAAATAAATTGATCACAGATTGCACGGTCCGATCGGAAGTTCAGTGGTTTTAAGATTGTGTGAAGATAATGAATTGAGGACTTTAGGCTTATATTGACTGGCTGACCTTAGAAATATTTTATTGCACTTTTGACTAGTATTAAAACATTTAGATAGAAAATCTTTTGGAAACAGAAAATGTTTTAAAAATTAATATAAATTAAGAAAAAAGGAAAAAAAAAATCAGAAATGAACGATTAAGAAGCGATTTTTACAAAGCATGCAAGAAAAAACATTATAAAAGAGTTTGTACTCAAAATATTTTTTTTTATAAGGAACAAGTAATACGAACTAAAATCTTATTTAACAACTCATAATATAAGTAATGTATGTCTAATTAAAGCTATAAGAAAAAATATTGAATCGAAATTTCCCAGAAAAATATTTGAGCAGAGAAAGCCTACAGTCCCACGCATATTTAAATATTAAATTAATTTGGCGAATATACAAAACAAGGATTATTCTTAAAAGTCTTCATATGTAAAATTTTTAAGAAAACAGTTTTCTTCTGTTTTACATCAAATTCTTGATTGCAAATAAGTGTTTGATGATGATGTTGAAAAAAATGATATTTTTGTAATGTATGTAAGGCGAATTTCAGTGTATATTTTATTGAAATCATTAGAAACTTTTTTACCTCAAAGTTAAGCATAATACCAAATCTACATATAATAAGAAGGTTCACCATAAAGCATACAATGATCAAAGCAATGTACAATTAAAACAAGAAATTAAACTTAATATAACAAATTGACGAAAAATTTATAAGAAAAAAACGAGATCTAACAAAATGAGAAAGAAGAAAAATAAGCAAATACCTTATTAGGAGCCGTTTGCAGACCATGAAATGGTAGATTCTCATACTCTCCAGGTTCCGTCAATGGATCCCCCAGTGAAGATGACTTGTCGTGTACTATAATTTTTATTTTTCGATTTGTTGGTTTTTTGTATTCACGTTTTGAATTGTAATACGATATAAAAGAAAGGAAATCAAAATAAATGAAATTAAAACTCAATATAAAAAAGCAGATTTGATTTAATTAGAATAAAAATAAGGAAGAAATAAACTTAAATACTTATTAATTTAAAAAAGATCTGGTTTTGAAATATAAGACTAAACAAAATAATTTCTATGTCCATCTATTAAGGCTAATGTGTTTGAACGAGAAAAAGATGCATTCGTTTTGAGAGTGAATAAAAAATAAAGGCAATTAAAAAAAATAGAGATTATATTAAAGCGCTGAAAAATCAAATAAAACTTTGAAGTGTTTTGTCAAAAGCCAATGTCCAAATGTATTTGCAGAGCAACGATTTTTATTGAATTTTCTTCCTGAGGTTCGTATAATAGTAACGACATTTGATTTTGGTTCAATTTATTTTTCCTAAGTTTCGAATTAAAGTAAAGTTGTATTTAAAATAACGTGACATTACTGTTATTATGAGATAGGTACCATAACAGTCAAAAGCAAAATGCTTACAGCTTAAATTGTCCGGGTTGGATTTCTTCTTCTGTGATCTGTAAGAAAAAACTTGTTGTTTTTAAGATACCACCTGCGCGAAAGTCTAACAAATCCCCCGAGAGTAGAATCTGTCACAAAAAGTACAAAGTTTGGTGCTCTTTCGAGCTCTTTCGTGTGTCACTTATTTTATTGAAAGGTTCTGGGAAGCTGCTATGCGGTTCATGATGGGAACCTAAATAACTATTTCCAAGAAGTCGTACTTAAAAAAAGTTAATCGAATCTAAATGAACAAAATCAAACAGCCAAATTACGGGCTTTGGCGATATTTGTTTTTTTCCACTATTTAAAATAAAGACCGCCAAGTATGAAGTAATACACCGAGCGGTCCGTCGACTTTTTTTTGAAGGCTTAGTTAGGCTAGCATATAAAGTGTTGTTTAGTATCTTTGCGACTTTATGCTTTTCTATTCTTTTAATGACAATTTCGGACTTCATGGCATTTTTTCAAACGCACTTCGGCAACTCATTTGTTTCGGTTATATAATATTTAAATAATATTTCGAGATCAATTTTAAGAAGATTTAATTAAAAATAGATATTCTTTAATAAGTTCTAAGGTAGGCTGTTATAATCTTTCTTTGTTAGCTTACTATCCTTACTTTAGGCGAATTTTAAGTAAAGGTACTCAAAAAGGTAGAAGAAACTGAAAAAAAAATATTGCAAATTAATTTTTGTTTTCAACATTTTTACTTTAGCTTTCTACTTTAATGGTTTGTAAAATAGAGTGGCGCAACAGCTCGAGGTGAACCAGGGCCAACTTCTCAACAATGTATGCTGGTGTGTTGATTTCTTTACATACAAGGGGACCTAAATTTTTTTGCCAGTTTTTTTTGAGAAGTTTTTCAAGACAAATTATACTCTCGGAGGGCTTGTCAGACCATTGCGGAGGCGGGGGCCGTGAAAAAGAACAAGTCCTTTATTTCAGGTGACGATGGCAGAATTCGAACCCAGACCTCCGGCGTAGTAAGCACACACACGCCACAGCACACCACTTGAGTGGTTTGTGCTTGCGTAAATTTAAGTTGATAAGAAAAACTAGTGTGAGGGTTTCAATCTGCCTAGGCGAATCGTTGGATACCCCAAACCAAGTGACCACTGTCATGCTCCAAAATGCGTCAAAAATCTTGGTTGTTAAATTTCAGTTTTTATTAACTTCAATTGTGTTAAGAATTTGTCAGTTAAGAATCGTTTCCCCCTTCTTAAAAAAGGGGCGTGGCATCAACCTCTTTTCAATAACATAATTTTTTTTATCATATTTTTTATCAGATGTGGTATGCAGTTTTATATGAAACAATTCTTTTTTTACTTAATAAGGTGGGCGCGAAAAAAATTAATTCAATCGAGATGATAGCTTACGCACATATCTGAACATTTTAAAGTCGAAGTTTCTCGGATTTAAAACAAATATATCAAACATAAGCCGTTTATTAGAATGCATATTAAATATGACCACGCCTACAAGGGGGCGGTTTTCGCTTTTTTTTAAATGCCCCAATCATAATACACTTAAGCGAGGATATCGCCACATTTCAGCTTCCTGAGGCAACTTTGATTGTCAGTGGGCAGATTTTAAAAATGTTTACACTTGTACTGCTTCGGAACCTAGAAAGAACAAACAGATATCAAGTTTCTAGCTCAAAATTTAAGGCCTAAAAACTACCAACAGACGGACGGACATGGCTACAATTCTACAGTGATTATTTCTCTATGTTACAAACTATGAATCAAACTTAATAATACCTCCTATCCTATAGGATGGGATATTAAAACAATTCAGAACCAGAAGGTGGAGGTATTTTTCAGCAATAGGTTTTATTTTAGAAAAACAACTTAAATGATTTTAAGAGTATCTCGAAAACTATACAATTTTAGTCTTGTTAAATTTTTCTTTCGAACCTCAAAAAAATTGTCTTTGACTGGGTCTTTTTCCGGTATTATATTATTTCTGCTACCGAGATGGTGGGGCGACACGCGTTTTTTAGCTTTTTTCTGATTTTGTTTTTGATTTAAAATTCATAAAACGACTATTTAAAATCTTTTTTGAATACAGTTATATATTATTTTTTTCATGTACTTTGCGCTAGCAACGTTTTTTTTCAATACTTTGAGGTCTTTTTAGTTAATAATAAATGCGGATAGATATAATTTTCTGAAACAGTTGAAAATGTATACATTTTTTAAACTGTTTCAGAAAATTTTAAGTCGGAAACGTCATTTTTAAAAGATTTTAAAAATTTTAAAATTCTCTTTATACTTTTTACACACAGACTAAATTTCATTATAATCGGTACTACCGCTAAAATACCAGAATATGTGGAAAAATAATTTTTGAGACGTTTTAGAAGTTTTCGATCTAAATCTCAGAATTTTCTTATAATCCAAAAACTTCTATAGTTTTCATCACGGGTAGGTAGCATCACGGATCATTATGTTTGCACTCTTTGTGGTGCCTCCTCTTTTGTGATGCCCTAGGCCTGGGCCTAGTTAGTCTACCGGTAAATCCAAGGCTGGACATCGCATGATTATGGCAATGTCGTCTTCGTATGCAAGTAATTTTAGGGAATTTAAAAAATTGTGCCTCTGGTGTTGGCGCGGGAGTTCTGCAGAATTCTCTCAATTAGGATGATGTTAAAGGAGTCACATGACAGCGCGTCGGCTTGCCTTTATCCTTTTTTGACACCAAAGCGATCCGTGAAGTTTTTACCGACCTTGTGGGAATAGCGAGAGTTTTCCATTGCCATCCTGCAGAAACCGACGAGTCTTGCAGGGAGACTAGACATTGCGCTTTATAGCTCGTCTCTTAAAATGCTGTCAGACGCGGCTTTTGAAATCGATGAAAAGTTGGTGGGTTCGTTTTCGTTTTCTTTTCTTAAAGATCGGGCAAACAATGTCGAGGTTCCGGTTGGATTCCGGTTGATTTCAGATCCCTAGCTCAAAATGTAAGGCCCGAAAACTAGTGATATACGGACATCCTTGCGAATATATTTTAACTCTTCCCTTGCCTCTTAGAAGTTGCATAACTTAGATTATTATTATTTGTGCTTACCTAATTGTATTTTTTTTATCCCTCCGAAAGCAGACTTGGCATCGCTTTTGAGGTTCCTGTGTTTGTTGCGGAACGCCGCGAAGGATGGAAATAAAATAAAGCTGCCCTCTCTGGACGTCTCTTTTAACGGAAAGGCTTTAACTTACAACAAGCCTAAGTGCGTCATTGCATTACAGAGCGCAATTTTGTCGCAGCTCAGCATTTTATAAAGTATACACCCAGTGAAACTTGCACTGTTTTCAATCACAGCACTGTGGCGCACTTGTGAGGAACTAAATTGCTTCTCTTAAAATTTAATGTTTCAGTTGTACGTCAGCTGGGCGATTTAACAGTTCCACAGTCCGGTGCACTATTTTACGTTCGATTAAAACCTGAATTTTCAGAGTTCCTACAGCTATGTTATTTCTAAACTTCTTCCCAATCGAGACTTGTCAAACAAAATTTAGAGATTTTGTCGTTACTAGATTTATCCGAAATTCTATTCACATCTACTCTAAGCCTATAAAAATATGCATTCACATTTATTTTATTTATTTTTCTGTTTTAAGCCTTTGCGTAAGCATTTTAAGGATTCATTGCATATTTACGAAATTAACCTTTTTAAACAGATAAAAACCCTATCATTAATATGGATTTTCGAGAAAAAACATAAATAAATATTATATTCCAATATTAATCGAGTGCATTTTAAAAAATCACATATACACACATAGATACAAATATTATATGGAAAAAACGTTTCAAGTTGCAAAAAAATCTGTTAAGAGTCAATTACACTTGAAATCATAAACGAACACATTTCTGACATGAGAACACACAAATTTTAACATAAAAATAAAATCGTAAAACCAAAAATCTACAAAAAAATGTATCTTCTCGCTTTTTTAATGCTGTGCAAAAGGTCGTAAAAAATGTAAATTAAAATTAAATAAAAAAAAGAAGAAGAAAAAAACATTGATAAAATATTTGATATAAACTTTCTGGCTGTACACACACTGAAATTGCTAATAAAACAACACACAATCAAATAGATATTAAAAAAATATAAATAAATAAAAATAATAAAGGAAAAAATGATTTTTCTTACTTTTATTTGCCGTTGTTTGCGTCTTTGGTGTCAGGGTCGTGTTGACATTTAGTGTATCATTGTCTGCCACTGACACCACTGGTGCTACATCCGATGCACCAGAACGTTGTTGCATTGAGGGTGTCTTTTTATATGTGACTACAATGTTTTTTGTTTTTGCATTTCGTTTAAAACACGAGAAGCAGAACAACAGCAGTCGGCAGGGTAGTATTAGCATTTTTGTAACAAATTAAGTGACACAAAATGAATATTATCACGCAATGGTGACCACATGCAGGAAACAGGAAACAAAGAATAGCATAAAAGTAAAATAAAAATTAATTATAAAAAGGATTTATTGTTAGGTCACACGGTTTTTTTTGTTCAAGGGTGGAGATGGGTGGAGCATGGTTATTGATGGTTACATTTATCCAGAGCAACTATGTTAAAAAGTTAAAAAAAAAGAGGGAAAATTGTCGATAACATTGTGCTTTTGTCTTTTTGTGGTATTGGCTTAACTATATATGCTAGGGGGACCCAGTAACAACTGGGTATATTAAAGTTGCGCCAATTTAAGAATCAATTCCCTGATATTTTCTAACTATTTTTTAATTACACTTAATAAAACTAAATGACCTACTGAACAGGACTTACTGAAAGACGTTATTGAACGTACACTATGCAAATGGGCGAGGTAGGTATAGGTATAGGTTTCAGAAGTTCTGGTTAAAATATGTTTACTTTTGAAAATTTCGTTTTGAAAAGGACTATGAGACGTTATTAATATGCCACCATTCATTCACATGACTTGACCAGGTTATTGTATATTTAATATCAGGGAAAACATCTGCCCTCTTGATTGGCTGTAATTTTTTTTTTTGAAACCGCCTTGATTATATTTGAACTCTTCGCTTGCCTACTACAAGTTGCCTGCCTCTGGCTAGTCGGCAAGAAAATTCTTTCGGTTCCTAGGTTCAACTAGGACAGTGGATATGTTAGCGGCAAATTCTTTGATAAAGCATCCTTAAAAGTTCCTAATTAAAAAAATTTGGGAAGATTTTGCTTTGAATGAATCTTCGAGACATGAACCGCTTCGCCGGCCGGCAGAATAATTGTGTATTAATGACGAAAAATTAATTAATCCGAAAAAGAATACATTTTTGGCAGTTTTATCTTTTTTTTCTTTTGGACAAAAGCAATAATTGCGACCCAGAAAAATTTCGGTATTATACGCTTCAATGTGCGATAAGGTGCGAACGGTTTTTGTGTATCTTAGCAGCTTTTCCATATTCACTTGGTCACATCCATTATGTAGTTTCAGCTAATTGAAAGAACTACTTCATGTGATTCTATGAATATTGAGACAGAAAACGTTTCCTTGTGTTCACTTAAATATGCCAACTTTATTGAAATTGAAGCCGAGTGGAACGGTATATTTTTCGATGGTCTGTATACGTTGTTCGCATGCCCCTCATGGGCTGCACAACAGACTTTAAAGACAGATTATGCTAGCCGCGATGCAAGCGGGTCGCCCACTCCGGTAGGCCTAGAAACAGGTGGCGGGACCACTCCGCGACCAGCCCTTGGATCGCGCCTGAAGTTCTTTAGCGGAGGATCCGGACCGGTGGATGTATCTTAGCCGTCCTCACTCGACCTTCTTTTAAACGGAAAATCAACTGATGATGATGGAAACTAGAGAAGCTGTGTTAAACTGAAAAAAACCCTAGTTTGGCATAGCACCACATGTGCACAACTTTTTGCAGTACAGGGTAAGATGAAGCGAAGATGCCCAGTGAAACTGTGCACTGTTTTTGAAGACAGAACTGTGGGGCACTTGCGTATGACTGAAGTGGACCGACAATTACGTGGACTGACTCTTAGATTCTCGCTGGCCTTAAAATGTAAGTTTCAATTGTGCCATTTAGCGCGCTATCAAAATACGAATTTTCAGAGTTGCACTTAGTCTTCAACAATCGGCTTGCCGCACCGAAAAATACGAGTGCAATTTTAGGGCGCATTGGGGCTAGTTTTACTGAATGAACACCAAAATAAATTGCTTAGTGAAAATAACATCATAAGGTTCAAATGGAACCGCATCAGAAGGGGCTGACTACGTATAGAAAGCACAAAGATAGGTTTTGTTTTCGCCCGTTACATCGGCCTTGAAATGATATTTCATAAAGAAATATATAGGGTGCTAAAGGACTAGATTATAGGTGTTATTGTACGTTCGATGAAATTAAATAAATTTGCGATAAATAGACAAAAACACTGGCCGCACCTTTACTTCAATATTAAACAAATTATTAAGCGTCAGAAGTTCCTAAGGCTTTAAATATTGCTTACACTTGTGATATAACTAAAAAACGGTTTTTCATGTGCAGATTTAACAATGAAAACTATGAAAAATCCACACTTTTAATTTCCAACAATGCTATCAACACCAAATAAAATTAAAACATCAATCATGCTCCACCGGGACGCTGGCCCTACCCCATGAAAAATACATATAAATAGAAGCATTACCACTGCCAGAACATCGAATTCCTTTTAGGCGATGTTCCGTAGAAAAATGATTAACTTCATCCTTCTGCCTCCAAACATTAAACATCGAACTCAACAAACCA
Source organism: Neoascia interrupta (assembly GCA_947623515.1). Taxonomy (NCBI): domain Eukaryota; kingdom Metazoa; phylum Arthropoda; class Insecta; order Diptera; family Syrphidae; genus Neoascia; species Neoascia interrupta. The sequence continues at coordinate 149,224,457 of OX392463.1, forward strand.
ACCTGCGAACGTTGGCTGTCACGTGTGCGATCGTCATCCTTTCGTCGCAGGAAGATATCACCCAATTTCGAAAAGCTCTCCAAAAATGCTGAGCGCTTAGAAACCTCATTCGTAGAACCACCACCATCAATAATTGCGGTTTCTGCCCCACCAATTGCACTCTCCTCATCATCACTTGGTGATCGTTGCTTTTGTGTCTGACTCGTTTTAGGCAACAACTCGTTAGCACTACTTGCAGAAATGTTTGTCAATAAATTCGTCGAGTTTATCGAGTTTTTAAGTAGACGCGGATTCCTTGGCGGAAGTGGTGGTGGTATCCGGCGTGGTGGTGCTTCATCTGTTAAAATCGTATTATTGGGATTTACTCTTACAGTTTTGGGCGCTTTGGGAGGCCGGCCCAGTGATTGTGTTCCACCTCGTAAGATCGAAGGATTGGGTCTAGCACTGAGTGATGTATTGTGTGATTGCTGTGCTAGTGGTGATGTGACTGAGGTTGTATTGGAAGTGTTTTTGGTGCCAGTTTCTACTGTGGCAGTGGTTGTACCAGTCAAGTGAAACGATCGTGGAATAGTGGAAGCTCCACTACTAATGCTCGTATTTAAGGCTAAACGATGGGCTGCCAAATTTTGTTTTGTATCGTTTTTTACGTGCACCATTACACCGGGTCGGAGAGGCCATCTGGGCGGACTTTTTGGTACTTCAAGTGGGGTTTGTGATGCTGCCGATGGCAAAGGTGATGCGGGTTGGTACGAAAGCACACTGGCACAGATATGTAGCAATTTTTTTTATACAAAAGCAGCCGTTTGATGCAACAAAAATGAAGCAGGCACACACATACAGAATAAACAAAAAAAAAACATTTTTTTTTAAATTAAGAAAATAATAATGTGAAAAAAGTGCATGCAAATCAATAAGTTAGTATTATTTTTTTGTGTATTTACATCTCGGTTCCATAGGTTGCTACAAAACAATTTTTGAACTCGTTTTAAGGGGCTTAGTTAAAGTCTCTCTATCTATTAATATCTTAAACACGAAGAGCTTCACCTAAGTCATGGAACCCTGAATAAAGAAAATAAATTAAGTGAACCTTCACCATTAAAGACTTGGTAATTGGATGGATTAAGGACAAGAAAACCTTTAGGTAATTCCGTATGAAAAGTGCGGCAGAAAAATAACCACGCTGAAAATAAGGACTGTTCTAATGATGACGACTTTACATAGCTGGGTTTCTATTTCTAAGGATTAAATTTTCCAATTTCGAACCAGTTTCTTCACTATGTGATGGAAGGGCTTACACCACTGTCTAAGAATTGACACTGAAAATATATAGCTGTTGCATAGACAGACAATTTAAAGGCCATTGAATTATAAGGCTAAATTATGGATCTGGACTTAGTAGCGTCACCATCATTTACATGTGTGAAACTTGAGTGACATTGTGAGAAATTATAGCTGAGGTCACATGAATTTTTCTATTAGCCATTACCCTAATGATATTGAGTAGTTTGATAAACGTCGCCACAGCTAGGCTTTTGGAAACTCAAAACAGAAGAGTACCTGACGCTGCACTTGTATAAGCTGTTGAACTTCGAAAAAATCTAGAACGTTGCCTTTTTTTCAGGGAAAATTACAAAAATTTGACCCAGCATCACGTTTCTATTTGAAAACTATTTCGATGAAAGCTTCTGAAAAAATTGGCGGTAAATCGCAAGAGAACGTGGATCCAGATTTATAGTCCAGAGCGGGTCCAGAGGATATTGGGCCTTAAAAGGCGCATTATTTCTCATGTAGGAAGAAATTTCTTATTCTACGATTGCAGCCACAAAAGGTGAGTTAAAGTCCAAGTAACGTGCAAAGATAAGAAAAAGTAAAAAGCTGGCGTGACAGGCGCAATAAGGTGTATGCTTGCCCAAGCGGTATTTATAGCTTCGGAAAATGACCAGCTAATTAGTTGGCTGAAGCTAATGTTCGGCAACTATTGGAAAATCATTTTAAAGTCATAAATATTTTGTAAAACACTCGTATTCCTAATGACTGATAATGTTAAATAGTTGCGTCTTTTTTTCAAAGCGGAATGCTGTTTTCGAAAAAAGTTGATAAAATGTGTACGGATTTCGATTAATAGTAAATTCCCGAAGCAAAACTTGTGGTGTTTTAAAATCTTAAAATCTTGTAAATAATTTTGTACCCCCATTTACGATTTCAAAAACATTGCAAGTTTTGAAGCTTACCGATAGAGTTTAATTATAACATGCTCAAAATAAGAAACAATTGAAATTTAGTTCAGTGCAAACACAAAGATTGAAATCTTTGAAAAAAGCGATAATTTGATAAAAATTTATATAAAAAAATTAAAAAAGAAATTATTTACCAATTTTTTAAGTGCTTACCTTTGTGTTGCGCTGATGGACACTTCCGTATGATCTGTGTATTCAGTTTTTTTTTAAGAGTGTCAGTTTTTTCAGCACATTTTTGTGCGTGTTTTGTGTGTTAAATTAAATTTAAGCATGATTTTTAATACGACAAAAATATTGTTAGCGCAAAATGAGTTGAATTATTGTATTTTTATGGTTGTTTGTGTTACGATAAAAATGATTTCCATATGTTATCGATGCCCATTATGGTGTGTTTTTGATCGGTCCGAAAACATTGATTTTGAGTATTTGTGTTGTGAGTGTGTAGATTAAGTGTGTTTTTGAATTTTCGTGGTCGATTGTGAAATTTGTGTATATAATTTTAGTTGATGAAAAAGCGCACCAAAAAATTCGAAAGCGATTTACATTTTACAAAAAGAAAAAAAACGAAGAAAAATAAAAACAAAAAAAATTTTTTGCGTTAGTCAAAAGCATACATACAGATAATTTATTGTATATTTTTATTGTATATAAATACTTAAGTAAATTAACTTATTGAAAAAAAATTCTTGGACAGTAACCAGGTTTAGCTCTGAGGTGAAAGATTCTTCGGGCTTAGATTAATATGTAATGAAATATTTTTTTTTAAACTTTTAACAAAGGGTTTTGCAGTATCTCAAGATTGTTCGAAGTAAGTAGATAGATACTCAATGGGATACTTAAAAAATAGCTCTGTACAATTTTTTCAAAGCCTTAGGAGATTTGCTTGAAAACAATGAACGTATCATGGTTGTATTTGATTGAAATTAAATTCTGGTTCTAATAAAAAATTTGACGTAAGTTTTTTATTTACACAATTAATATTGTTAGGACTGATGCATAATTTATACAACATTAATTCAGTTGCTTCGCTGAAAATTAATCAAAAAGCAGCTAAAAATTGTACAATAACAATTCTTGTGAAATAGTTTTCCTTACACGTAAGACTTTGGTAGGCCAAGAGCGAAATATTTTAACTAAAAAAAACTACAAGACTTAAGTTACTGGTATTAAAGCTATTAAATTTCGCTTTAAAAATGGTACAAAAATTTGCGGGACCAGATGAACCTTTTATTGGGAACAAATTATGGAAGCAGTTATTTCTCTGAATTCACTAGAATTTTTAGTGAGTTCGCGATGGCTGCCTTTCTTAATATTGAATGAAGGATCTTTCAATAACGTGAAGCGTAGGCTCTTAAAAGCGTTCTAGTAGACGCTAGCATTGAACAGGGCATTATAAACTGGGTTTGCAACATGCTTGCAAGGGTCAAAATTAACTGTTCATTAGGCAAATCTCGGTGTAAGTACTGTCTGAAGTGTCTGTCGCCAGGGGATCACCTCAAGGTGGAGTTTATCGCCATTCCTGTGAGTGCTAGTTATCAACAATATTCTGAAGAAGTTAAGTGCTATGGGTATTAATGCCGCGGCATACGCAGATGACGTGGTCGTGATAGCTGGATCAAAAGCTATGGTCACAGTGTCAACCATTGCACAACGGAAATGGTTATTTTTACCAAAACAAGATACATACCGCAATTTAAACTCCTAAAATTAAATGGAGTGGAATTATCCCTTTCGGATAGCGCCAAGTATCTGGGTGTATTTCTGGTCAAAAAATGGATTGGAACCTTGATGTAGGGCAAACACTCAGAAGCCATATAAGCCTCTTTTTATTTGCAAGAGAACGGTAGGGAAAACTTGGGGCTTAATAGTTGTATACTGTGGTGGTACTGGTAAGACCTGTACTAACAAACTGTGCTTGGTTTGGTGGAGAGCAGCAAACAGAAAAACAGTTTATGCAAAATTATCAGTTGCGCTCCATACTACAACCACGGAAGCTGTGAGCACTCTTCCGGCACGTAATGCCGCTTGATCTACAGATTTAAAATCTTGCTGGGTATAGTGTGTTACGACTCACCAATTTAATCACTTCGAGAACAGTAGCTACGGATTCGGCACGGTCCTGGCGGAGATACTACCAGCTGTTTACATCAATAGCCAGTTCAAGTCAGTGGAATCGATCAACATCAAATCTGATATAGTCAGGATGTCGCCGTTCCTTCTGTCGACTCAAACCCAGGGACTGTGTGCTCTTAGGCGTAGAGATCCCTGGAATTGATCGAATCCTCTTAAAACTACGGTTGTTCTCTTTTGCAAAAAGGAAGGTTACTGGTCTGACTCAACTAGTGCTTAAATGTGTCACTATCCCGATATCCGATAAATTCAAATATTTAGGAGTAATCTTCGCATGTTGAATCCAAAACCGAAAAAGCATTTTCCCTTTCTGGCAGTGCAGAGGCGTTTTTGGCAAGATATGGGGCTTATCGCCGAAAAGGGTCCTTTGCATCTATACGGCCATGGTAAGACCACTCCTCTCATACGCATCGGTTGTTTGGTGGAACAGGCTTTCGCGGAAACGTGTTACTGCCTCTTTTGCCAAACTCCAAAGAACGGCTTGTCTTGGCTGCACAGGGAGCTTCCCTAGCACCCCGGGGTCTGCTATGGATGCTTTGATAAACCTTTGGTGAATCTTGTTTGGATCCTTGGTCTCACTGGTATCCGGGGAAATGAAGTCTCTGATGAGCTTGCCAAACCAGGCTCAGAAGAAGTTTTCTCAGGACACGAACCTGCTTTAGGCCTGCCTGTATCTGTTGTCACGCCTGCCATTGATACTTGGGTTTCTCGTGAGCACAGGGCTTGTTTGCGTGACTGCAATGGATGCTGACAGACTAAACGACTACGCCCGGACATCCGCGAGGGGTTAGCGTCTTTCCTTCTTTCTCTCAGGAGAATCAATTGCAGGCTTCTTGTAGGCGTCCTTACCGGCCACCAAGCTTTTGCTAGACACTTGAATGTGTTAGGCTTGAGCGAAACCACTATACCTGTCTTGCGTATGGAGAGGACGACGATACAGCGGAGCACTTCCTCTGTAGTTGTCCTGCCTTTGCTCGCATCAGGTAGCGGATCTTTGGAGCTGACGTGGTGAGTGCCGAACACTTAAGTCCTGCCTGTGGAGAAGACGACGATACAGCGGAGCACTTCCTCTGTAGTTGACACTAACACACTTCAATGTGTTAGGCTTGAGCGAAACCACTACCTGTCCTGCCTATGAAGAGGACGACGATACAGCGGAGCACTTCCTCTGTAGTTGTCCTGCCTTTGCTCGCATTAGGTGGCGGATCTTGGGGGCTGACGTGGTGAGTGCCGAACACTTAAGCTCTTCATCACTTAAGCTCCTTCTTATCTTTCTTCGAAAGACAGGTAAACTAAATACATTAATGTAAGGTACAATACATTAATGCAGACGCATGGTAGAACAATGAACCAGTATTTGTGCTTCATCGGATAGTAGCAACCTCCAACAAAAACGAAAACGATATAGTCAGGGGCTGTCATATTGTGCATTCAGAACTGCGTGAGACTGTGCTGGGTACCAGGACACTAAGGTAAAGAAAGAAATGAACAAGCTGACGTGCTTGCATGAAGAGAAGGGTTCCTTGAAAATAGTGCGGGTGTTCGCACCAAATGGTCTTTGCATAGTAAGAGGCACTATTGAGGTAAAAATTATAATGACTGCCATCTAAAGGTGGTCTAGTCTGATTGGACGCAGGGCTCTTTGGCCATGATTTGATGGAAAAATAACGAAGGCACTAATAAAACTGAGTAGGGACAAGTTTAGAGCTTCAGTTGGAATTCTGACGGGTCACTGTTTCTTTCGGAAACACACCAAGAGGCTCAGGCTTTCTGGCACGGATATTTGTGGTTTGTACAGTGCGGTTGAGGGATATAACACATACCTTCTGTTTAAATTAGAGGCAACTTCCCTCTTGATTATTGCAGGGAAATTGGCTATTTTATCAGGGAGAATGTTTAGTTTGTTCTGGCTTTTGAATGTTAATTTAAACTGATTTCCCCAGGGATCGTAATATGGGCCATCTGTCTGTCTGTATGGCCTTATTTTTTCAATACACCCCTGTGTAACATAACGTTGCCTATCAGGAATCACTCCCTAATAGAACACCGAACTTCATAAAATCTTTTTTATATAGATTGTAAAGTAAGAATCTCTTTTTTCTACACCTCAATGATAAAGAGCCCGTACAAGAACATAAGGATAGAGAAATCATCTAAGAGATAATTTCAATAATTCTGTTCCGAAAAGAATTGTCTGTCAGTATGAGAAATTGAACTATGGGACGGGCTTGAAGTTATTGCCATCGCCGCCGGGTTTATCTCCAACACTTTTCTTAATTTACATAAATGCCTTTTTGTACGCCACCTTAAATCCAATACACTCATTTGCGAATAAAAGCATTCAAAGTATTTTATAATCAATTCCAACGAAACATTCGGTCCCCACGGATGATGAATCGGCAAGATTGCTGATGTTAGACTCTTTGAATTCTGACATTAACATCCAGATAGAGCCTCTTAGACATGATGAAATTTAACGCTTACAAAACTTAAAGCTGCCTTCTCTCTTCTAAGAAAAAAAACCTTCCATCAATTTTTAGTTGTGAAGCGTCGCAAGTAATATTTTACACCTTCAGATCTGGCTACCATATACGCCCCAAGATGGAATATAATTCCCACGTCTAAACAGGTGCACCTAAGACTATATGGCACTTACTCGATAGAATGCAGAAATGCGCGATAAACCTTATAAGGTACCCCAACATAGCGAAGTCACTTGACCTCTTGGAAAAGTATCTCACAGTCTCTCACTGTTCTATCGTTTGTAAATAAAGACAAAGAGTCATTTTCTCAGGTGACAGAGATAGGATTTGAACGCACACCTTCCGCGTAGTCAGCACACATACTGACTTTTGATTCACAAGTCTTGCAGACGCTCGCCATTTGATACAATTTAATTTCCCAACTGCCACATGATTTCTTCATTATTCCAATGCTTTCGCGAGAGCTAGACAGATCTGAATATTCCTAACTTTAGTGTCCTGTGTACAAAACTTGAAGTAACTATCAGACCTCACCGAACATTATAAAGTTTCATTACATAATAAATAAGCCCAGATCAGATCTTGATTTATTTTTAATTTCATTTTGCCTGCGTAGTCCTTATACAAAAGGACAATATATAGCTCAATGAATAATAATGAGTCAAACATACTTCTGCAAAATGCTCATTCCGAAAAAGGACACACACAAAACTTAACAAACTCAATTAATTTCAAAAAAGTACATGCACTGCAAAAGAGCATTCCCAGTTTATTTAACAATAAATTAAACGAACGTTTTTAAAGTTTATTTAAAAAAATTTGCATTATGCAATGCAAATACCACTTATGTATGAGTAAGAATGAAAAAAATTAAACTTTATTTTTGCAATTGAAGATTAAATTTTAAATTTTTTGTCAGAAAATTAGAAACTTAAGACTGGTAAGAAATAAACGGAAAAGATATAAAAAACAAGTCGGACAACTTAAAATAATAATAAATAACTTAGTTTAAACTTGATCTTAATATATTTTAAGTTTTCTTTTGTAATTAAGAACTTACATTTATCTTGTCGTCGCCTTCTCCGGCAAATGCAAATTATTATACAGCAAATAATAATGACCGCCAGTAAAAGGGCCAAAATTGATGCGACGAGGATAATTAGAGTGGACTTGTCCCAGCGTTGCCACCACGCCAGTTGTTCTGTGAAGAAATTAACAATTAATGTTTTTTTATAAAAAAATGTAAAATACATTAACGATTAATAAAATATGAATGAGTTTTATTTGCGTTATTTCAATTAATCAATAAACGTTAATAAGTCATTTTAATACCTAATTATTTTTTTTATTATATTACAAAAGTAAGTCAAGTTTAAAATCTAAATTCATCTTTTTTAATTTGCAGTGGGAAGTATATCAAGGAGTAAGTAGTCTTGCTCCCTCAATACCAAAAAGGCGGAAGGCAGCGAAAACCATCAAATAAGAAGAATAGGTACTCAAAGCCAAAAATTAATTTCCGAAGGAGGTAGTTTGCCATAGTTAGAAAAAAGATAAGTGTGTTGTGTGTGCGGTAAATGCGTACTCTCTAGCGTCCGTTATAAGTTTGAATAGAGTATTCCCAAAATACAGTAAAAGTTGAACAAGCGAGTGAAACTTGATTCAAACACACTTTCTCACACCGAAAAGAATTCCTTTTAAATTTACTAAATACCAACAGAATTACGTTGAAATTCTAACCGAACGTATCATTGCTTGAATTGGGGCACAACCCTGCTTGAATGTGACATGCAATGTGTGCATGCAACATTTTATTTAATAAAATTAAATAAAAATTGGGTAAAAACTCGACAGAATTTATTTTGGCTAATTTTGGTGTCTAGGTACTTGGATTGCTTAAAGAATAACCTTAACACGAATTCTGTTGCCTTGTAAACTCAACTAATGCACGCACTCCCGAAGAAATCAAATACTTATAAAAACAAAAGACTCGTTTAGAAAAGCATGACCTCCCTCGAAAGATTAATTTTTATTCAAAACAAGATGCTTATTTATACAGGCACTAACTCAATTTGATAAATAAACTCAGGTTTTCTGATGATTATCACGTCTAGGGCTATAAAAATCCACGGTTTATCCCCCAAAGGACTTTGAAGAGACACCTTCAAAAAATGTCATCCTTAAACTTTAATTTATCAATAACACTTCTGACATCCATTTGTCAACACCATAAACAATACATTACACCAATTTGATATGCAAACAGAGTAGAATTCTTCACAAATTTACACCTCACGTCCTGGTGTATCCCTGACGGTGCGGTGATGGGTATAAAATTCACTTAGCATGGAGACAACTGACAAACGGAGAGGCTCATGGCAAAGTAGCAACAACCGCCCCAAAGGGAAAATCCCCCAAAATGACTTTAACATCTCAGTGATTTGATTCACTTCGCTTAACCTTTCATGAGCGCAAAGGAATACGGAAATTTCACCAGGATTAAGAGGTGGAATCCGGTTGTTTTTTTGTCTGTTTCTTTATTTAGTAGATAGCTGCTTCTTGTCCTTGCTGTATTTTTTTGGCATGTGGGTGGGCATCGAATTTTACATCGATTTTGGTTGTTTTTGCCTTTTCTTTTCACGTTTTATTCCTTTGAGTGTTTTACCCATGTGCCCGGCGGAAAATGTATATCTCATTTATCAGGCATGTTCTTTCTTCATCTGTTTGCTCGAAATTGGGTACGGTACATCACCTTTCTAACACAAGTACTGGCGAGGCGCTCCACCAACTCCGTCTTCGTGTTGTGTTTTTGTGTAGTTGTCACCGCTTTGTTTGTAAAAGAGAGTAAAAATTAATTGGGACATTATCCTTCCAAGATTTGGTAGACGCGTTGGATATTCTTTTTTAAGCGCCCACTTACTGTTCTGCTCCCTTAACCAAACTACAAAAAAGCTATATCTCGTGAGGTTCATATACGAGAAACGATGACTCAGGAAGATTTCACGGTGAGTAATGGAAAAAATTAGGGAAAAGCGTACTTTTTCTTGCATCCCTTGATGTATATCATATCATAAATACATCATAAATACATAAAAATAAAATAAAAGAGAGGATACATTTTTCTTTTCTGGTTAGTGTATCTATGTATATATCTAAAACAGTTGGGGGAGTATAAGCACACAAAGACTACATGAGTACTTCTATAGTGCTCCTTAGAGCAAATACAATATACATGAATTATTCTTGTTTGTCCCATCTCGCGGGTTTTTGCATAATTTATCACCATACTTCCATAACCATTTAAGTGAAAGACCCTAATATTCTACCCACGATATCGAAACTATAAAAACAACAAGGACATAACATGATTTCGTTTCCATTTGATGAGTAGCCATTGTTGTGTCCTTGTGAATGGTAAACAACTTTCGCAAATATAAGTATATCTTTCTTTTTTGTTGGTGCACACTTGGGGTAAAAACGAGCAACGAAAACCAGAGTTGACAAAAGATATAAATGATTTGGGGGGTCATTAATTGTGTGTCACTTTAAACCGCATGTGCTACTGACAGAGATAAGTTTTCCGGGACTGTTTAAGGAAATGATTTTGTCGCCAAGGCGAGTTTATTCAAAATTTGTTCCAAGATGAAGAATTTAAGATTATCAATTTGATATTTGACAGAACATTAATAAGACCTCGTACGTGAGGATTAAGCTAATGGTTCCGGATTAAGTGAATGCTATTAGAGTTTTGACACAAGCGTATGGGGCTGTAAATTGTGAAAGGCAAAGCCTTTGTATCTTTTAGTTTGTCTTCTCTGACATGTTAGTCTGGGCAAAGATTGTCTACAAAATAAACGCTGTATTAAATTGCGGGGTAAAATTAGACCATGGCCCATTCGGTATTTCTCAAGGAGTGAAAACCGAAGAGTCCTTAGCTCTAGTTAAATTTTTTTTATTTTTCCAAGCAAATTTATTTATTTCTCTCGTCTCTTTTTAAACTAATTGCTGCAATAACGTAAAGAACAAATACATACATAAGCTTCCTCAATTTTTTTGTGTTCAATATTTATAGGGTACCGTTGCATAAGACCAAATCACTAAACTTGGCCTTAAGCCACTATGTGAAAGTGACATAAGACTAAATCTTATAATTTAAGCGACAAGAGCCAAATTACCAAAGTGTCATAAGGCCATATGTTACGTATCAAAATTGGAATATGTATGATCCTGCCAAATACCCCAGCTAAAGGTCGTATAAAATTCCGCTCCGAGGCTTGGTATGATTTTTGTTAAGGATAACCAATACCATAAAAGGCTACGCCGCAACAAGTGAAATTAAGCCAATATTTTTTTTCTCCCTAAAGGGTCTCATGGACCATGTACTACTTTCAGGAAAGGTAAACCTACCTATAACACTGAACCAATGCCCCGACCCCGAGGCGTTAACAAATATTTTATTTATTTATTTTTTTAAATAATTGGAGTTTGAAAGTTTCTGGAAAAATGTTGTTGCAAAGTGAATTCCAAAGAACACTTGTTCTGTAAAAGAAAGAGATTTACAAAAGCGTAGGTCATGGGATTTGAAGGTTGACATGGAATTAATGAGTGCTTATTGCTTGTCTTGTATAGGTTAAACGTGCAAAAGTTAAGTTTTCGGGAATCGAACCTTGTCGTTCTTCTGGAGCATTTACCATGAACTATCTGTATTAAAGGCATAAATCGGCAACGACTCGACTCGATGGTGAGTTAATGGATGGAGAGTATTTGTTAATTGAGGGTCATAACGTTTAATTGATGTCCCTGAATTACCTCTATTTTAATGAAATCAAGTAGCCGAAATGCATGTGTCTCGTTTGAGTGCATGTTACACTTGTGGAGCTCAGCCAGTAGCTGAACACCTTACATCAGAAATAAAAAAAACGTTGACCAAACCGCAAAAGAAAAATTTTTTTCTGCAACGTATGCATCGATTCTATTTTCCGGAGCACAAGTTTACAATTTTCAATGAGTTTGAAAAATTTTTTTCACACAACATTTTCTGAAGCGAAACTTCCAGCTCCCGAGCTACTCCCCCAACTGCATGCTGTATCTGGAAACCGGTATGCCTCGCCTGTTTTAAGACACGCTAAAACTTCATCTGGACTATATAGTCAGGGTAATGACGATGCAAGAAGAGCGGTTACCACGGCTTCAAGAGTTTCAGATAACAAAAATTTGTCGTGCAACTACTTTAGAAGATATGGACAAAAAAGTACTATTCGAAGTATCAAATTAGCACTACAACTTCATAAATTTTACTTTTTGACACTACCATTTTTTGTCGTTTTTTTGTACTTCAAGACTTTCAGAAACCAAAAACTTGTCGCGCGACTTTTTGCATAGATATGACGCAAAAACAATGTTTGAAGTGTTAAGTTAGCACTACCCACCCCCTAAACTTAACATTTTAGAAAACATAACCATTGCATTAATTGTCGTTTTTTGTACTTCAAGAGTTTCAGAAAAAAAAAACTTGTCACGCCACTTTTTGCGAAGTTATAACCAAAAAACAATATTTTGAGTGTAAAGTTAGCACTACCACTTCAAAATTTTCAGTATTTGACAATGCCATATTTTGTCGTTTTTTTGTACTTCAAGAGTTTCAGAGACCAAAAATTTGTCGTTCAACTACTTTAGAAGAGCAACCACTTCATAGTGCCAATACCTAACCGCAAGTCCGCAACTCAAACCACGGGACACACACGCAAATAGTACCTATAAGATTTTTGATAAATGTACGAATGTTTGCAGTGCAATCATAAAAAATATGGTCACTTTAAATAATGCCCAGTCATTGTCATACTCAACCAAATATTTACTAGGGGTCATTAAAGAACCCCAGGCGTCTACTGTTCTTTGTATGGATTTCAGTTGTGGGTTTTTTTCAATGAGCAAGCGTGGAAGGATTAAGTTGTAACCTGTTAATACGAATTGAGTTCCTTCGATATACCTACTGGGGAACTTATATCTATAAACCTCCTGGGAAGTGTGGTCATAAAACACCATTTCAAAAATGATTACTGACTGAACACGAACAACAGTGGTTAAACACAAGTAGCCATTGAATAATATCTGTTTGCCGCCTGACGACTTATGGGCTTTTTTTTCTACAGAGGATCTTGTGAATGAATAAGAAAGGCTTTACAGTACATACCTATAAACAGTGAAAACATCACATTGACATAGCATATGTATGAATCGACTATAATGTATCAATTACCTTTAAGTAATGTAAAAAATAAGGTATTTAAAATGTGGGCTTTACCTACTTAGAATAAAAAGCATTGTGTCTTCTCATAGTAAAAAAAAACACCACTATCGAAAGATTGATCATACTGTATTCCTTGTATCATAGTTTTCGGTAACAAAATATAATGCAAGACAGGTCACTTAAATTGCTGGATTAAAAAATAATTTTTCTGGTACAGGAGTAACCAGGAAGGTCAAAAAATATTCAAATGCCTCAGCTTCCAGTGGCTGTCTAGAAAGTTTTTTGCATGGCGCTGGTTCCTGGACTTGTTTTTGAAGAAAAACATTGAAATATGAATGAAATTCATAACCGCGGTCGATCTAATGTTGGTTCGGAGCATTTAATAAAAGCAATTTTAGCGACTAAAGAAAAAATTGTATTAGGAAACAGAATATCCCCACCTTCTCATAGTGCGTGGAGTGAAATTGCGTCGGAATTAGGCGGTTTCATTAAAAAAAGCTCGTTATACTCTATGACAGTGTCGAACCGTTATGGCCTACGCGATATTATTTTAAACCGCAATGAAACTTCGCTAAATGTAAGCGATGGCTGCAGTGCTGTTGAAAGTAGCCAATCCTTAGACTCAAGTGGTTCTAAAACGTTTTGCTTCTCGGTCACTTTCGGAAAGGAAGAGTTTAAAGAACTTTTAACGGAAACAGAATGTGTGGTGAAGGATGGCATAAGAAAACGTGTGCGTCGGTACACAATACTACAGCAGAAGAAATGGACCGACATGATGGCGGAAAAAATATATGAGAAAGCTGGACTTAAGCACGACTATCACTTCAAGAAACATTATATTCCTCGAGATGAAGCAAGTGGGTTGCAAGGGTAAGGAATTATTCAATAATATATTTTTTAATTTGCACATGCAAAAATTTGCACAAGCGTAAAATTTAAAATAAATAAATTTTTAAATTTATTTATTATTTTTTAATTTACAAAAGTATATTACCGGGTACAAGAACATGGAACAAACAACACAAAGGAAGAATTCAAATAAGAAATCAGTTTTATATGATCCCTGTAAATAGTTTTTTGATAGGGTATGTTCAATAGTTTTCTTTTCGTGGGTAGGTAGAAATCTTCATAGGCACTATGAGGATCGACTCTGCGTGCTCATAATAGTTTGGAAAACGTCCATTTTTTGTAAAAAAAATTTTAGTGAGTAAGAATCTCACACTACTATGAGAACGCCGCGCAGGTTCAATAGGTGATGTTGTTTATAAAATTAATAGTCGGGCATAATTCCCCAGTATAAGCCATTTTTTTCGATGCTGCTTGACTTTGTAATGGCCCGCTAGAAAGCTTGCAAAGAAACAATTTTGTTCATGGTGATGTTAATACCTACATCACTTAAATTTTTAATGTTTTTGTTGCTGTCTAGATACCTACATAGTTCCTGTATGGCATTGTCAAATATTGAAAATTTCGAAGTGGTAGTGCTAACTTTGCACTCAAAATATTGTTTTTTGGTTATAACTTCGCAAAAAGTCGCGCGAAAAATTTTTGGTTTCTGAAGCTCTTGAAGTACAAAAAAACGACAATTAATGCAATGGTTAGGTATTCCGAAATGTTAACTTTAGGGGGTGTGTAGTACTAACTTTACACTCAAAATATATTTTTTGGTCATAACTTCGCAAAAAGTCGCGCGACAAATTTTTGGTTTCTGAAACTCTTGATGTACAAAAAAACGACAATAAATGCAATGGTTAGGTTTTCCGAAATGTTAACCTCAGGGGGGTGGGTAGTGCTAACTTGACTGTTATGTTAGCACTACCACGCCTTATCTTTTGAACGATTTGAGCGACAAATTTTTTGTTTGTAAAACTCTTGAAGTACAAAAAAAAGACAAAAGATTGCATTACCAGAATATAAATTATTTGAAGTAGTAGTGCTAACTTTACACACGTAAATTCTTGAAGTCTTTTCAACAATTAAATTTTTTTAATAAAAATTGAATAAAATATGCCCTACGTAACATTTAGCAATCAGTTATCTTGTAATTTTTGCTTATCAGAGTTAGCGTGATAATATCTACGAATGTGTAGGTACGTGATTCGAGTCGAAGGACTAGCTATATGGGTAGCTATATGAGTCAAAAGAAAGGACAGCATGTCACCTGGTTGCTGCTGACTTCCCGCAGGGTCAAAAACAAAAAGCAGAAAGCAAAATACATATCTGAAAATCAGTGTTGGCCTACATAATGCCAAATATTTTTTAAACTTTTTAGCTAACTGCATTTTGTAATAAAAATAAAGTCCTAATAAAGGTTAATAAGGGAAGCCTACTTTTTTAAGATTCGAAACAAAAAAAATTAGCTCACATAAAATATTCAAATAGTGATCAAATAGCAAGTGATACTGATTCTATACTTATCGGATAGAGGAGTACAATATTATTATGATTTATGACAGTACAAGTAATTAATTATTATGCATACTATAGCGATTACTTACTTTTAGGCCTTACTGTTATGATAATTATGCCAGCATTTTCGAAATTTTTTATATGATAGAATAGAATAAAAGCAATAAAGGTTTATGTTAGTTTTACTATAGAAAAAACACTTAATTATTAATTTTACTTAAAGCAAAAAGAAATATTTAAGTATAGACATTTACAATTGTGCAAAAGTCCTTAAGGTACATAAAAAAAATTAGTTATAGATAGGTAATATCGGTGTTGTTGTTGAAAACTAAGTTTACACTAATGAGCTTTGTGCAATTATTAAGAAGCGTTAGGGAAATTCATTTATAATAATCAATTACGTTCTACAGAAACCATACTCACTCGCAGCTGAAATGCAAACCAAACAAAAGTAACTCAAAATCAGTAGCAAGAATTAATACGGCTTAAATATTTGTATCAAGCTTTATGAATCGTATATGAATTCGATGAGTTTTTTTTCCAGTCGTTTTTTTCACTTATCATACTTCAAAGCCATAAAAAACAAATAAAGTCTCTTATTGCACTCTTTTGATTTAATTAATTATTGAAATTATAAAGAAAAAAAAACTGCTAATATTTTTTAATCCCTAAAGTTGTGAGTGTTGCAATTCAACGAAGGTACTTGTTTTTTATAATACTTTTATAAAATTTTTAAGTTGTATGTAATTAAAAAATATGTACAAAATTAATTTTAAGAGTTTACTACTACTTATATAAGCTTTTCTGGAAAATGGTTAACAGGACAGAAGGTCTGTAAATTTTTGTTTTTTATATCATTTTCCCATTTTGTGTTAGACAAAGCATAAAAGCATAGAATCCTACGTTAATAAAAAATGCACACATATAAATAAATGTATTTTAAAGAACAACCGACTCTTTAATATTTTACTATAAAACTTTGCCCAATCCCCTGCCTCCATAAGCCCTAAGCAACCGAATGCGAATGAAAACGTACAGATAAAGACCGTGTTTTAAATGAAAGCAACTCTCTATACATGTATAATACCTATCTGTGTATCTACCTACAGAAAAAAGGACTTACCGGCAACTTCAATTTCACAAAATGTTCCAGCACCGACGGAATTATTCGCCACACAACGGTACGTCCGTGCAATCGCATAATCCTCATCTAGAATATAAAGGCTCTTATCCTTGTTAATATTGCCACTGCCCAGTAGTTCAACAGAATCGTTCTCCGCCTTAATTGACCATGAGAAGTCGGCCTGTTAGTATGCAATCCGGTCGGTTGAGTTGGTGGAATATACCACAGTCACGGTAACAGTAGGAGCAGCAGGATAAATGGGAGAAAACAAATAAAACAGTTTTATTATTGGGCGAAATTCATTTTATTTTTCTGTATTTTTTGTTGCAGTGCCTTAGCTTTTGGAAAACTTCTACTAAAATTGAATACATGATAGCGCTGGTTCTGAATTCTCTGTACAAAGCTGTACGTTCAAAAGTAAGGAAAAGGTACAACTCACCTCTACAGGATTTCCGAACGCTGTGCAAATTAACGTATCCTGATCGTCGATTTCTCGCCTCTCAATTTCGCATTTTGGCTTAACTGGAAAACAAAATAATAAAAATGAAGTCATGGAGGTACATATTTAAAAAGAAACTCAGGAAGTATATATTTTTGTTTGTGTAGTAGGAAAGGCGGGTTTGATTTACAAATAGGGGCACGGTGCCGTCCGGCTGGAGGCTCTTAAAGAGGTTGGAAGTTACCCGTAGACATGTGCTGCGTGCAATCGTTTTTGTCACCTTTATTAAAGGAAAAGTTTCTATCAAGTCAGTACAGAGCTTGGGCAGAGAGATATTTCCTACGTGGGTTCCCTTTTCTCTAAGTGTGTCTAGAGAGAAATTTTGCATTACAATTCTGCATGACAAACATACTATAGAGCCGAAGGTGGACTGATGGCCTTTGTGTGTACGCTTACGCTTGATATAAAATGAGGGTTTGCTTGTTTTCAAAGGTGTGAGTGGAAGACGTTGCCCGCATAAAGTACATTCCTTCGAATCTTTCTGCGATTTTATTCGAAGAACTTTGACAATTTGTGATTTTTTGAGCTTAAACAAGAAAATAAAATTTTAGATCAATTTTAACTGTTATTCTGCTTTTAGTTTGAAGCAAAAAAACATGTGCTTGTGCTGGCAAAATGTTGATGGAAAGCAATTGGCTGTTTGCCTTCGCCTTGTGGTGGTTGAAGTTAAACAATCTGGTAACCCTAAAATATCAACGTATAAGAGACATGTTGGCAAAAAATAAAAAATGAAAATATCCCTATTTGTTCTCTCTCCATAAATAATGCACATAAATCTTGTTGCTGGGTGTAAACTTTGCCTATAAGGCACAAAATCAAACCTTACCTGTTGGTAAGGCTTAAATAAACTGTTGAAGCATTTATATTATTGCATTACGCTGGAGAGCAAAAAACAGGTTTTCCTTTTGACAAGTCGTTTTCGAGAAGAGTTGCAAATAGTTTCGGTGTTACTTTAGGAAATTTTAGGACTATAAAATGTTCAAGTTAAGTTTTAACAAATTTTTAGGCTACCTTCATTCCCAGACTATTTTGGGAGGAATTCCTTCCTGAACTCGTTACATTTTTACACACGGAGAGCCTCTCTTTCTACCTTTAAATCTTCTAAAAGATCCTAGGATCTTCTAAAAGATCCTATTTTCGTTTAAGAAAAAAGTATGATAGGTATTTACTTAGGCCCGTTTGCTGATACTTATCTTAAGCTGCTAATAAACGGAGAGCCAGCCACAAAAATGTCACGTTTAGATGTCACCATTAAAAAATTGTTTTGTGTCTTAAAGTCTTTCTTTCTATCCTCTATCTTACTACCATAATAAACGTCTGCATCTTTAATTATTTTGCTAAGAATATTGTCTAGTGTCATTGCACCAAAAGCTGATTTTTGGTTTTGAAATATATGACGCTCGGTATTGGTCCATAGGCATAGACTACCGAATTATTAAAAGCCTATACCTTAAGACTATACAATGACAAAAAAAAATTCTTAAAGGAATGACGAGACTTTTTTGGTCGCTGACTCTTAATAGTTCGGCCCAATGATCCGTTGCGTCCGCCACGTTGAAGTACACAACTGACAACTTTGTTAAATATACACGTTCTTATGGGAAGCGGCCAATAGAAGAACTTCGTGACGAACGTTTCTTTCCATAAAACTCCATCCATAAAACTCGCTGACTCTTAAGCGTTCAGCTCAATGATCCGTTGCGTCCGCCACGTTGAAGTACACAACTGACAACTTTGTTAAATATACACGTTCTTATAAGAAGCGGCCAATAGAAGAACTTCGTGACGTACGTTTCTTTCCATAAAAACGTGTGTATTTAACTGAATTGTCGGTTGTGTACTTTGACGTAACGGACACAACGGATTCATTGGGCGAAGAAGAGCTTTAACGAAGAATGTAAGTTCCACAAAAAGACACTGTCAGAATAATAAAATAATGCCGCTTAGTACAACTAAGGTAAGCCCCAGAAATAGTAGGTCTTAAATATCTAAGTAATTTGATAATAATGACAATATAATCAATTTTTGTTCATACATGTTGTAACAAAAAAACTTTTTGATTATAATATTTCACGACTGTTTTATTATAAAAATACCTTGGTGCTAGTTTGCCCATAAATTTTATTAAAAACAAATCAAAACATTTTTTTTCCACCAAACATAAATGACAGCTGCTATGCTACGCTATGTTGAACTTAAATTGGTTTAGAGAGCAACCGAAAAATATTATATTCCACACAGGCAGTTAGTACAACTACAGTCTTAACTTATATTTATGGGTAGTATCATAAAACGAGGCTTATTTACTTATTTCTGTACCACTTCAAGCAGCTTTCAAATCCTTTGGAACAGGTTTTTGAAAAACATTTTTTCACTAAATTTTGGGGTATCACTAAAAAATAACTTGCCTTAGCTAGTTTCATATGTTAGTCCTATTGTTTAATTCCTTAATTTTCATAGGCCCGTTTTTTTTGTGAACATCTAGTTTCGGGTTAAAATAATAACCCGAATAATAATAACAATTTTTTTTTTAAAGCTAATTAACTATGCTTTCTCAGAAAAAGTAAACCTATGACACTGAAACAGTCCCCGAGATGCTAGAAGATATAACAGATATTATAGATCGGTTAATGCCAGTATAGGTAGCTACTAGACGTAGTTAACATAGGAAGCAGTTTCTCTAACTCCGTCAATAATCTTATCCAAATTTACGATTATCGAAATCATGGCTCTCATTTGACCATTTTCAAAAAGCATGCAAAGAAGTTCGAGTTGTTCTCCAGACTTAGCTCAAATAGCATGCGTCACAGAAATACGCAAATCAACTGTAATTTCGCACACCCCGCAGGGGCGCTTCACTTTGGTGAGGTGACGGGCTTAACGAACCCGCGGAACCCAGTTAATCCGGAAAGCGCCTGTCCATATTATGCAGCTTGTCGGTTGGCGTGCTAATGGAATTGCTGTTTCTCTTTTTTTATGTAATTCAGAGGACTTTGTGTGGCTGCCAGGCCACAGACAGTTAAGGCTATTCATCTGGAAGTGAGCTTCGGGTTGCGAAGCTCGACCGGAGGCTATATTTTGGTACCATGAGAGGCAGAGCCCATGAGCCAGGTCGGTTTTGATTTGTCAGCGGCCTGGTTAATTTCTGCCTAAAAGAGGTTGGCCCTCTATAGTGGGAGCTTCATGGCTGTATGGTTACCCAAAATCGCTGGAACATTTGCGGGTCTTAGAGTCCTGCCTTCAGGCTCCTGGGCTTCTTCACCTGAAGAGGTGTTGGGTAGGTTCGTAACTAAGGTGTAAACCGAGTCAAAGCAATACAGGTTTTGCTTTTGCTGTACATTCGACAGCACTGCTAGGTACTGCTTGTTTTTGTATAATTGACCTTGAAATAGGGAAAGTTGCATAACCTTCCGTTCAAAGTAGTTATCCCAATCAGGCAGATTAGTAATTATTGGTGCTGCTAAGCTTGCTAGATATAAGATTGCTTGTGCATCCAATTGCTTGTTCATTTTACATCCAATCGTTTTTCGTCGATCTCCCCTCTCACAATTCCATGTTAAAAAGAATAAGTAGATAAGTACACTTTTTTGTAATACTACCAGCTATTGGCCCAGTTTTTCTTGATTGCGGTATATTGTTTTATAAATCAATACAAATCGCACTTAGAGGACTTAATGCCAACAGCCTCTATATGTACGCTCTGAGCCATACTCAAATACAACACTACACTTGGACAAGTTTTTACTTTTCCCCTCCTTCTCATATCCATGGCAATTTTCCAAACTGAAAGTCCCCTTACCAATTACAAGCGATCACTATAAGAACCGATTTAATCACGACTGAATAGTAGTCCTAGTCAGTCAACTGATTTCCCCCATATTGACGTGATTGAGAGTCCTTTCAAAAGTGCTCTTGAGAGCCTCAGCTCTTAGCCTGATTTTTCCACAAAAACAAGCATCAACAACTGCGATGAGGATGCTTTTGAATTTACAGTAAAAATCAATATACTTATATAAAAAAAGAAACGGAAACAAAACATAGACACCAACACAAATTCCACCACATTGTATGCGTCAAGTAGCCATACTCCACACACAACACACACACATTCTATACTTACATTGTACATCGATAAATGTATCTGACACACTTGAGCCATGTTTGTTAAATGCCACACAAGTGTATCGTCCGCTATCGTTCCTTGACATAGGACTATTTATAATCAGAGCGTTGCCACGAGTAATCGTTTTATTGTTGAATCTCCACTCGTACGAGGGCTCTATACAAAGGACGAAAAATAGAAAAAATAAAAATAAAGTGACAGGACGACACAAAAGGACGAAAAAAATACCAAATACAGTAGAACTTAAACACACCCAGCCCAACACATCCATGAAGTGTGTATGTCAACTTACCAGGATTTGCTTTTGATTTGCAGAGGACACGTCCCGGAATGTTATCCTCAAGAACATGCACAATCTCATGTGATACTGTTGTATTCTCTGGGGATCTGCCTCAGCATAGACGAATAAAGGAAAAAAAAAACACAGAATAGAGACCGTTTATATGTCACTAAAAATCACAACAAGGACACTGTTATCGTTATCTTACATTCAATACTGAAGTATGTTTGCGCTCTTAATACCAGGACCGACCGCATTGCCCGATGATACACACGAATAGTTGGCGTTATCAACGTCAATGTCGAATCTCTTGTTCGGCCATGCTGTCATATTGAAATGCTGCACAAGATACATTGTAACCAGGATTAATGTCAAGCAGATTGCAATCAATAAAACCGAACTTACAGCACTGACATTACACTCTCGAAGTCACCTGTCGCTGGTGAAGCGGCCATGTACTCCTCCTTTACGAAATATCGGTCGTTATCCTCCTCCAGAGCGATGCCGTCCTTGTACCATAATATTGTGCACCTAGGCACACATTCGATGCGACACATCAACGAAGCATTCCGACTTGAATACAAGATACCAGTGTAGGGGAAGAGATTTTTAATGAAAAACGGTGGAGCATGGACTTCTAGGTTGACCGTGGCCGCAACAACCATGACCACCCTCGTTGTAAGCATAACAGGAGTAATTCGTTCGACTGTCTAAACCAACCGGTTCGACGGTCCAGTCTTTTGTAACCACATCCTGCCAAAGGACCACGACCACCACGGAACCAACGGAATCTATCGCGATACGAAACAATATTTCTAGCATGAAAAATTCGACCCCTTAGCAGTGAACTTGTGTTAGTGTTGTGAGCGGAAGCGGATGCGGAAGCGGGATTCAGGGCTAAGGTGGTGAATTTGATGCATGCATTGTACGAGTATTGCTTGTGTTCGTCCTCAACTACAAACCTATTCGATTCTGGATAGCCGGGATCATCGACGGAACATGAGAAGGTAACACTCTTCTTTTTTACCGCGATGAGGGGAAAATGTGTAAGCGTTGCTGGCCCCGGTTCATAATGGACCTAAAATGAAGAAAAGCAAACATTTTATTTAAACTAAATCATTTTCGAAAGGGCTAAGGAAAAACCGAAAACTTCCCATCAGTTCTTTGTCGTCAGATCGTGGCCCCCAGCCGCTGCGTTGAAACCCTCGCACGAATAGTTGTAGAAAAAACTGCTTTCAAGGAGCAACTTACTAGGATCAATGTGACATAGATCTTCCTGGGAGGAGAAAACTTGGATTAATATAAATGGTTGGAAGCAAATTAACACTTTCTCAAAGGCGCTACGGTGATTTCTTTGCGTTCAGATAATCTTTACTTGTAAAGTTGGTACCTATGGATGCGTGTTAGTGATACTTACTTTTAAACTGATAGGCTGCGCATGCTACCCATCATTCTTGTTTGAAAAAATTAAGCAGGGTTCTACAAAAATAACTAAGTGAGACTAAATTTATGCCTTCCTCTCAGCGCGATTTGTGTCGAATTTTTTTTATTGCTATAAAAAAGTGGCTACAAATAACACTTATAGGTTCTTGCTTTTAAGGCGACGGAAAAAACAGAATCCAACAAGACATCTAAAATTAACCGTAGATAGGTCATATGCATCAATGCAACCTGATATTAGTTCAGAAAGGAAGATCTTGGCTAACCCTCGTTTATGATAATTGAGGAGATTAAATCATTGCTCATATGTATATTAATAACCTTATACGCTATCTAATCCGACACATCAACCCTTCTTGAGCCTTCTTGTTACATTTAAAGTGTTTCTAACCGTGCTTTTAGTCAATCTTACTTGCTATTAAAAACAACGATTGCAGCATTAATTGGCATATTAAACATTATATATCATGATATAACTCGCTCGATGCAATGAAGGATTTCAATGTCCTTTTTATCATAAATTAATATAGATTTTGTTTTTAAGTCTGTCACAGAATCGCCAAACATGATGTTCCAAATCATTAACTTCATAAAATAGTTTGAAATTACATACACATACCTTTTTTTGTACCTACTTAACTCGATTTAGGTATGTTATTTATTATTTTGTAAATATTACACTTTTAAGTCAAATTAGATAAGACTAAAATTGAGTAACAGGGCGTTTCCACCGAACACAAGTCCGCGATTAAAAGAAATCATCCTTAAATACCCTTTAAATCACTAGATTTACCATATACGAATATTAATCTCTTCACGAGGAGATTAAAAATTAAAAAATTAATTTAATTAACTTAATTAAAAAAAAGTCGGTGGCAATTAAAAATGAATTTAATTATTTCTGAATCTGAATTGCTCGAGAGATTCAAAAATTCCCATGCGCAGATAACTTGATCTCATTGAGAAAATTCAAAAACGAAAGAATACGTCAAATTGATCTCCTCTATTCCAGTGGAAACACTTTGGGATTAATTTTTAGTGTCCCTACGTTAATACCTGTATTATGTGCGGTGGAAACACCCTTTAGACTACATTACTATAAAAACTGAAATCAAAATCATATAATTCAACCTCAAACAAATACTCATGCAATGTTCTGATACAGTATTACGAATTATCCATACCTACACAAAACTAAAATTCAGTTAAAACTTACGTTTGTCTCCGTACAATCAGGTAGCTCCTTCAGCAGCGACGAATTTGCATACCACCGTACTTTCGTCAGCGTCGATGGGTTCGCATCTACAACATTACAATAGAGTGTCACGTTTGATTCGTCACTCTCCTTGACAGGGCCCTCTGGCGTCATCAGAACCTCGACAAGTGGCACATCTAGAATGGTAATGAACAAATGATTAAGTTATTTGGCATCAAAAGACCAAAACAAGCAAACACGGCAAATACTCGTATAGATTCGGTTACGCGTGTAGGTACTTACATTGCACATCCAATTCGATTTGTGTTTCGGACACACCCTTGCCAATGGCGTTCGACAGTTGACAAGTATAATTGCCAATGTCCTCTTTATCAGTAGCTTTTATGACAAGTGCTACATTCTCGGCGTTTCCACCCTCATAGCGGTCTGTGTCGTTGACATTTGCCAAATCGCTGTTACGATACCTGTAACGAAAGGTGAATGAAATTTTCATAAACTTTCTGATAGGAAAACTTAAACTTAAACTTAACTTTCTGATAGAAACTTAAAGAAATGCTGTGGCACTTCGATAGCCTATTCAAAAATACACAGGAAATTGAGTACACAATAGGAAATTTTGATTGGTTACTCAAACCGTTGGCGGTCACCCATTACACCATAAAATAATTTTATTTCAGTGAAGCAAAATGAATTAATTCAATTATACTCTCGTGTTATATGCATTCACAGGTTTAGAGCTTCATTATCAATATATGTTATTTAAATATAATATCGGTATGGTTTGCACAGGATACCAAATCGAGGTTCTATCTACAGCAGATGCCCAGCTAACCTGAAGTGTTTTCCAAATAAAATGTCAAAACTCACAAAAGCCATTGGAAGCACTACTTGTGGGATTGAAGTATAAGCCCCTCTGGTCTACCAACACAGACCGATTGAAAACTAAATTTCCCTCTGTCAGTTTATTTGGTTTTCCATTTCAGGACGAGGTGAGGTGACTGTTAAATGCTATATATTTATATAGGTGCTGTAGATAAACTTGTAATAAATGTTATTTCCTGGCTTCGGCAACATTCGGCCACAAAATGCCACATTGAATGTAATCCCACAATTTTATTATATTTTTTTTTATCTCAAATATTTACTATACCTGCATGCAGGTCCTGGATGTCCTACCAATGCCAAAACGAAATTAATTGAAATTCAAAATCCAATTTACACAGTGTACAAATTACATTGAAGGACTCTTCTAACATCCTGCATCGAATGCTTCATCGGCAATGAGTTACAAAGACAGAGAGGTAAAATCATTCTATGCCAAACTAACATTAGGGAAAGCACATTACAGTAGCCACCCTATGCTACACACCCTCGTAAGTTATCGCTTAGAATAAGAGAGGCATGTTCGTATAAAACCACATAGGATCTAATTCACTTTAGAGAGCAAATTTTGAGCGATTGCTGAATGCTGATTTCTGCAACTGCTCTCTGAAGATGTATATAGAGTTTTGATATTTGTTTTTAATTAGTAGGTATCTGGTTGCTGTATTGATGCGATTCCGCGTCACTGAATGATGCCATTTCGCTGAATGCACCCATTTGCACTGAGGTTGTTCGCAGCCGATGACATGGATGATGGCAACGATGATGTGGATAATCATGATGATTGCAATTGTTGACTAGCTTAAGGGAGTGAAATTGGCCTCAGGACGTACCTACCGTCAATTGTTTGGTTTTTACATTGTGTGCTCACTTCAAATCGTTGCATTGGCGTGGAGGTGAAGGTACCTACCTACTAATTATTTTTTAACAAACGAAGCGTATGTAGGTGGACGATGATTTACTATTGCAAAGTGCGTGAGTGGGTTTCAGTTTGCAATTCTTAAAGCCATAAAATGTATTTTGTCTGCTCTAGATCTAACCATGGTGCTTTTTAAATGATTCCTCATGTAAATTCGTATAAAACTTGTGTTTAATTTAGAGTTCCTCAATCGATCTCTGTTGCAGTCGAAACTTGCCATTTAAAACTCGTTGCCTAAAGCATTTCCCAGAGCATGTGATGCACTTTTCTAAGGTTAAGCATTTTTTTTCTTATAACCTGAAGGAACCTTTTACAAAGTATTTATTAGAGAAGTATTGAAAACATAAGATAAAAATAAAAATAAAAAAATTTAAACCTGTAGGGTTTTTTTATAATAATTATTATAAAAATTATAAATTGCTTTATTATTTTATAATTTATATATTATTGCCTTATTATAATTGCTTTATTATTATTATAATAAAGCAATCGTTTTTTTATAATAATTATAGAATATATCGGAAATCTTTCAATATAAGGCGAAAATTATTTCCTTTTTTTCACTTTTGTGCGAAACCATTTTGTTGGGTAATAACCATGAAAGGTGCGATACCATAAAAAAAACTGTAAGGTCAAACATAAGACCAAAAGAAGACAGACTAAGGAGAATCAAATATTTTGTCAAATTTCAATCGATTGACGGTTGTGACATTTTCCTTTCATAGTTTTTGCTTATCTTAATTGATGTACGCTACCGGTCAAAGGATAAGCATTGCAATTAGCAATAAGTCGAAGGCGTGAGTTGTGCTAAGCAAGAGGAAAATCGCAGCGACTTGGGTAAGAAAGACAACCATCACAAAATTTTTCTGCAATTACACCCAACAACACAATGGCTGCTTTCAAATGGTGTCATATGGGACAACTGTTATCTGAGAACGCCGTTACAATACCGATCCGTAAAGTGATATCATCAGACGGACTTTTCTTTATGCCTAATACTTATGGATAAATTATTCCAACCCCTTTCCAATATTAGGATCTACTGAAAAACAGGCATTTTAAACTAAAATTCCTCAAAAAGTGGGCGTGGTTAATGAAAAGGCTAAACATTTTTGGCTACTTCAAAGACAATTATAAGGCAATGTTACATACTAAAAATGAATGCGCTAGCACCATTGCATTAGCTAAGCGCTTTTTATCCCGCTATTATAGCTAAAATTTGGGAAAAGTATTTTTTATACCCCATCCCATAGGATAGGAGGTATATTAAGTTTGTCACATAGTTTGTAACACGGTGAAATAATTCAGAAAGACCGAATTTTGAATCGAATGAGCCATGTCCGTCCGTCCGTCCGTCCGTCTGTATGTCACATGTTTTTAGGCCTTACATTTTGAGCTGGGGTGCTGAAACTTCGTACGTAAGGTGCACGTCATACGAAGCAGTAGAAATGTAAAAATTTTTGAAATCCGCCCAAAGACACGTCCACAATCGGTCTAAATGTGCAACTATCTCCAGAGTTTTCAAAACTGTACGACGTTCTTAAATGCTGAAATTTGAGATTAAGCATCTCTTAGTGAATGTAAGACACAAAAAAGACAAATTTAATTGGTAAACCTCCTCTAGTGGGCGTGGCATCTATTTTAAGGGTAAATTATCAAATGCAGTTTACTCAATATTTTTGCTCAAAAGTAAAAAAAAATTGCTTAATATTTTATGTAGAAAACGCTTAGTTTGACATTTTGCTCATACAAGACTTTGGGCCCCGCCCACATTTGGAGGCAGAATTGAAGAAAAACCTAAAATTTTCCAGAAAAACTTAATTTCGACTGACCTCGAGCCTAATTTAGGAAAGCATGGAACAAAAAAAGTAGCAGGTTAGGTAAACATAGCTTCAGTCCAGATTTTGATAATATAAAGTTTTTAGCCGCGCTCCCTTTTAGGGGTCGATTTTTCAAAAATATTGAATTTGAACCAAAAAATTGCATTTTTACGTACATTTAAGTGTAACTTGGAAATGTCTGTGGAAATATCTTATAATTAATAGTTTGTAATTAGGGGTGGGTGGACCACGCCCCTTTTTGAAGTTTGCATTACTTATAAAATGTCAAAAAATAACTATGCCATCAGCATTTTACAATGTGAGATAGGATGGGGTATTCAACGGTCCGTTTTACGGACTGTTACTTCTGCGTACACACTGTAGCACTTACTCACTGGTTTAAATTAGAGATGGTCGCACATACAAGTCTGTAGTGGGTGTGTCTGGGGGCGGATTCAGCTTATTTTCAAACTTAAAGGACTGGACTGGACCTTAAAATTTAAGGCCTAAAAGTTGTTTACATACGGACGGACGGACGGACGGACAGACATGGCTTAATCGATTCTCCTGTCGGTCCCATTCATATCTCTAAGGTCTTAGGGGTCCGAACATTATTTCGGAAAAATACAGTTTTTTGCTAAAAAATGCACCCTAAAAGTTGGCGGAGCTCATTTGTGCAAAACAAATTAAGCAAATAGTAATTTCTACAAAATTTTTTGTTAAATTTTTCTTCGATTTGGAGTGACCTTTTCGAGAAATCGGGCTTTTAAAGTTCTAACATGTTAAAAGTGGTCCAATTTTTGCCTTGTTAGAGGTTTGAGTTGCTACGCTTTGTCTTACTTAACCAAAAGGCTTTTTGAAAGAAAATTTGATATGGAGGTTGTCTTACATTGAAACCAGTAGTGGGCGTGACCGTTGACGGATTCAACCAATTTTCATACTTTGTCTGTACAAAATAAAAACCAAGATAGACTCCAAGTTTGAGCGTCCTTGCTCAATTTTAAGGGCCTCATAACTTCACACATACGTACGGACGGAGGGACGGACAAACATGACCGTTTTTAACCAATTCACCTGTATATCTTAACTTAAAATTCTCCTTAAATAAGGATAGTGACTAAAAAATATGTAACAGTAGATACCTACCTACCTTAAAATTAAGTAAAAGAGTAGTCTTAAAACTTTTAAGCCGTAAAATCAGGCCCAAAAATAGCCAAAGATTTTATTACGTAGGTCGTATAAGTATACGTAGATCTAATACATAAGCATATCTTCCTAAAATTGTACTAAAAATATTATATAAATATTATTGCAAATATACTTAACATATTCAAAGTTTGCCATAGTTCTCTATAAAATTTCAGAAGGTAGATTATGCCCGTTATTTTTTTAAAGCTGAAGAAGTAAAGGGGGGGGGCTTTTTTTAATTTTCTAATCCATAAAACGGTGGGGTGCCCTGGCGTAGCGCTTACTGCGCCGTAGGCCTGGGTTCGAATCCTACCATCGTCATCTGAAAATTAACACTTGTTCTTTTTCACGGTCCCCACCTCCACAGGGTCTGACAAGCCCTCCGAGAGTATCATTTGTCTTGGAAAACTTCTCAAAGTGCCGTTTGGATTCGGCAAAAAATTGTAGGACCCCTTGTATGTGAAGAAATCAACACACACAGCATACATTGTTGAGAAGTTGGCCCTGGTTCACCTCGAGCACTTGCACCACTCTATTTTATTTGTCAACCGCAAGTTTTTTATGCTTTTGAAGTATTATGATGCCAGGCTCATTTTCTGCACGTGTTTAATCACCGTATAATAATATCCGAATACATACAAATGACCGACACAACCTCCAATTTACAGCTCTGTCAAACCCGTTGACAATCAATTAGCAATGTTCCTATCAAGCTCTAGCCGCAGAATATTTTAATAATCAAAAACACTGATAAAAAAGAAATAAAAAAACGACTAATTAATTCCACGGTAGTTGTTACAAAATTAATCAACCGAGAAGGTCCTGATTCAATGTTAAAAACTCAATTATGCCCGCTGTTTCGGTTAAAGGGAGGGGCTGCCTTACTCCAGCTGGTCTATCAAAGGTTTGACCGAAATTTTTTTTAGACCACCCACGCACGCATACTCCAGGAGCATAATAATTATGCTGAGCTCAACTTAGTCAATCACGTATTGCGGTCAGCTTCGTGATTTCCACTCCACCCGAACAACTACCTTTTACTTGGGTGTAGAATATGGGTAAGGGTGGGCGAGGCTATGCTATGCTTCTGGTTTTTATCAATTGAACGGGAGACTTGCAAAAATCACGTAGCCCCCCCCCCCCCCCCGTCTTGTCATATCCGTCATCGATTACACTTTTTCGCTATCCATCAAAAGCAAAGATTTACTTTTTGTTTTACGTGCATACAAAAGTTATATTTTTTTTTGTATCTGTATCTATAGTATGAGACTTCATGTCCTTTGGATTAAAATATAAAAAAAAGTCATGTCATCCATACCAAACCATCGATGACCATTACCGCAACCGTGGCAACCGCCACCAAAATGCTAGGGAAGCACACAGTGAATTTTTATCACCTCGTGGTGGAATTTTTCTGGGACTGTAGCTGGTCCAGTTTCAGGTTTTTGTCCACCTCGCACTCTCTTCGTGGTAATTAAAATTAATTATCCTTGTTCGGGCGGATTTATGCGACTTCGCTTTCACATTAAATTAACGATCCTGGAAATTTATGGGAGTGTGACGGTCGCTCCCAGAACCCTGCAGAGATATGAACTTAATGGGCGACACCGTTCGACACACACTACCTGCCCTTGTAAAGCGGGTATCGGTTAAGGCTAGATTTGAGTTGCGTTCAGTATGGAGGATGCTTTAAGGATATAAAAATGAATATCCATTACAGCCGGAGGATAAAAGTAATTAAAATTCATTCGGCACAACCGCTGTGGGATGCAAGGTTTTATGGAAACACACGCCAACGCGTGTGCAGAGTAAAGCCAATTTTTCTTTTCAACACAGGAAAACTCGGCAGAGATCGTTTTATGAGAGTGCGGACGAGAGGATTAGAAACTTGAGAGGATTTTGCATAAAAGTGCTTTTCGCCAAAAAAAAAAATAATGTGTAATCCGGGTATATATAGGGATTAAGGTACGAGGCATAAGGTAAAATGAAATCGTGTAAATGGATATGCACAGTAATTTTAGAGACTCAAAATAAACTGTGACAGCTAAGGACATTAGTTTAAGGTGAAAGCACTTTTGTCAAAAATCCTCGAGCTAAGTTCCTGAGCTAAAACCACTTCAACGAAAAACAATTTTGACTCAAAAATGTATAATCTTCCTTATGTCGTCATGATAAAAATTTTAAAAATTAAGTGATAATCCTACATTTTTTCCGAAACAGAGTAAAATTTTTAGGTTTCTGTTACTGCGGGAAGTGGGTATACGTGCATAATCTGATCTGATTCAAAGCTTTAGATAATTTCTTTTCCCATGTTTTTTTAACAGGAAAAAAAATATTGCGAAGCTGAAAGACCAACACAAAAGGCAGACTTTTGGATAAAAATACTACTGTCTGTTAAAGACTCTTTTTAAAGCCATTTTCTTTATAACTAGATTTCTTTTGTGGAAAATATGAAAACGAGTTTTAGCTTGGCAACTTTCTTTGACAGCGGATCTTCAACCTGTGGGCAAAAGAAACAGTAGAACGACTACTCCTCAAAAATGTCCAATAACCCAAAGCAACTGTTGCCGAAGCCATGTTCTTTCACTTAAATTCTTTCAGACACATATCGCTCTTCAATTTCTTTTATGATTTTAGGTGCCGTCAGGTTTTCCTTTTTCCTCAGAAATGCCAAGTTTTTGAGCTAAAGATCACCACATCAACACATGAAGTAATAAAGATCACCACATCCGTATATCCAAAGCCGTTTCCCCTTTCTTGCTCTGCTTAGGGTTTTAATTTCATAATGGGAGCAGGAACTTCTGCATTTCTCTTTTAAATCTTATCTGACCAAGTGCACCCACTGACCTAGACACAGATCGGTTTCTTGACGATTTCGCTATTTACCTCTTCTTTGCCTTGGATGTCATTCATGATGAAATTTTATCAAAGTTATTTTAAAACCTAATTTTGAAAGCCTCAATGGGCCCTCGTCTAACAAGGCATCAAATAAAGGTTTAAGACAACAATCCAAAATTCATGGATTGTCCCGTCTGCTTACCTAATTTGAAAAAGTTCCCTGATTTATCCCGACTTCTCAAGCAGAAAACCATAAAAATAATTCTGCAGTTACCTTCCTTTTTTCAAAAAAATTAAATGCAGTTTGAGGTTACAATATTTTTTTTTATATCTTCTTTTCTTTTTATCTCTGCCCCACTCAACCCACTCCATGAACTAAGCTCTCTTCGACAAGCGCCATCTGGGGTTGTCAACCTATCTAACGACATAATTACAGCACCTGAGACGTAGAAATTCAATTAAACCACTGTGCGAATACAGGGTAAACTTTAATATAATTTTCTTGCAAAATGTCCCTGCAAAGTTTCATCATCCTTTTGAAAACTAAAAGTGGATGAAAAAAATTCAAATTCCTTTTCCTTTACGTTAATTACAAAAGTGCACCGCAACGTCCCTGACACTCGAATAAAAGCGAAGTCGCGCAAACAAAAAGCAGCGCTAGAAAAATGTGTGACAGTCAGACACAAACCACTCACGGTTCACGGAAAATGACAAACTTTTAGAAAATAAAAATATTGCAGTGGCACCCCGTGGAAATAAAGATTAGGATCGTTCATGCTCGCCACGTTTTAGAACACAACCCAGCTAGCATGCTCCTGAATAATTACATTAATTAGTTTTTTTTTTTCTGTCCAAACTCACCATTTAACGCTTGTCAACGATGCAGGATTCGCCACATATTCACAATTTAGCAGAACTGTATCGCTGGTGTTGACGGTAATGTGATTTGGGCTGACTTTCACGACGGGTGGATCTACATATTTAATGAGAAAATTATTAAAATAATGTATCTGACCTGGGTGGAATAAAAACTTACACATCACTTCCAGTGTGACGAAGGAGTATACTGGTTTCTCACGATTTTCCTGCAGGACAATGTTGTCGGCGTCACATCGGAATATCACGTCATTTTCGAAACGGGAGGCGTTGAATATAAGATCGCTCACCGTGTGAAATGTGCCATCATGTTGTTCAATCTAAAAAATGTCACAGAAAAAAAGCCAAGAATATTTTGAATAATTTTTTTTTCTGCCTTTCGGGGGCCAAGAACGAACAGGGACACTTACCGCTTGCGTTCTAATTTCTGTGAGGGCGTTCTCTTCCACGGGAATTGGCACTGAGGAATTCGACCATGTTATATTGACAGCTGGTCGGGCTCCAAACACCTATTAAGGTTGAGGAATGAAAAGTTAAATTACAACCAGTAAAGTCGGTTCAAACAAACAAACGGGGAGGTAAGGAACAACTTTATCGATCGCATTGTATTGATTTGTCACAATGCTTTTGAATTTTAACTAACGCAAAAAGAAGAAAAGTATTTTTTGTAGTTCATGGCTGAAATCTTTTCAACACCAATCAGCAAAACTGGTGCTATTCAAAGTTAAATAAAAAAAAGTATTCTTTTGTGGTAGGTACAATACCAAGGAACAAGCCGCAATGAAGTAATTACAAGTGAGGTGGTCTGAGAAAAAGGCAAATAGCGTCTGATGCATGAATACAGCTTACGGAATCTTTTCAATTTTTCGTTGTCAGTTTTGTGTTAAACAGTTCTTATAGCGATGACGAGACTATTATGCAGGATGTCTTAGGTTCGAAACCACCGCAACAAGCAAGGGCTTGGGCTATGTTATAGACTGTATGCTTGAAGGCTGCTTTGAGCTGTCATTTTTAATGACATTTATGGCCTTTTCGGCTTGTCGTCCAGAAGCGTGAATGGCGTTATGGGTCTTTCCTCCGGATTGGCAAGCAAAAAAGCCATTAGCCTCATTCTATGTCATTGTCTTTTTTCTAAGTGCCCTAAGCCACCAACCTGTCAACTATCTGAAAAAAATTAAAGTATTTTTGTCATATAATAGTGGCAGCTCAGGCATTCAACGTAAGCCAGTTTTTGAGCAAATTACAAAATTTTTGGTGCAATGCCAACAAAAGCTGAATGCATATCTTTTGAAAGTCCTGTCCCTGGAATTTTCTCTCTTTAGGCTGCTTCGAGAGGAAAATTCTTCGGGCGATTAACAGTCCCGTCTGCATAGACGGAGAGTGGAGGAGAAGATATAATATCGAACTGTACGGGCTGTACAGCGATACCGACCTAGCCAAAAGAGTCAAAACACAACGCCTACGATGGCTGGGTTATCTAGAGCGGATGGACAACAACGCCCCGGCCCGGAAAATCTTCGCATCCACACCGCAGGGACGGCGCGGTAGAGGAGCACTGAGATTTAGGTGGCGCACGCAAGTGGAAGGGGACCTCAGCCAACTTCGCGTGCGACAGAGCTGGCTGGCGAAGCTTGTTAGCTGAGGCCCAGTTCCACCCCGGACTGTAGCGCCACCTTAAGTAAGTAAGTCCCTGGAATTTTGACACTTATGCCGTAAATTTTATGTATTTTTTGTTCAGCTTGAGCGAGACACGGCACAGCAGACTAGGTTAGGTTAGGTGAGGTTAAACCGAGGTGTGGTGGAAAAAGCCAGACGTACACAATTTGCAAAACGGGCCCTTCGTGAACCAGTTGAATTAAAATTAAAACAACCTCTTTCCCTGTTAAAACAGTAAATTTCTCTAAAATAACCGAAAAAGGCTATTAAAGTGGTAGTAGTACTAGTACTTAGTTTTGAAGTAATATTTCCCGCTTGGCCGAAAAAATAGATGTGTTCTTAAATAATCTTTAATTATAGTTTTTATTAATGTTCTTCTGTTTCTTCACTCGAAAACAAGTTTACCTTTAAAGTTAATCACTTTTCAAAAACGCTTTTGCAATAAATCGTTTAAATTTCAACAATTCTGCAAAGCACACTTATTTTTGTGATCAATTTTTTAAACGCACAAAATTGTATTGCAACGAAAATAAATAAAAATACTTTACGGTTCCCCTAGGAAGCACAAAAAGTTTGAGGTGATAATAACGGAACTAAGAATTTCTTACTAAAAAATTTTTTGCAGGAGTTTCTGGCAATATAACTGTAATTTTAGCCGCAAGGAGACAATAAACTAGCAGCAGAGCTCCTCACAACTATTTTTTGGACCAGTTGTGCGTGCATAGAGACAGAAAAATATTTAGGCTTATACTATTTGACATATCAATATAAGGGTAAAGGGTTGAAGCATTTTTCTACTTGCTGCAAATATGCCAGGATGGCATGCAGTTTATATGCTTCACATATTGGAGTGAGAGTCGTAATTGGATTAATTTTATAACTGCCAAATTTTGGAAAGCTAACAAATATTTTTAGCTTATTTTTTATACTGTGCCCACCCAACCTACATTTTAAAAATATTCAATCAGTATATTGAATATTAGATTTTAAAACCAATTCAGTAGGTATTGGTTTGCTCTTCAAACTCTCTTTCGCTAAGACGAAAGACTCAAATTAAAATTATAAGCAAGGTAAAATGTATCTCATTCTGCCAGAGAATTTATAATAATTTTTTTTGAATTTTTTTACGTACTCGTAGTTGTTCTCTGACACTCGCAGAAAATTTAGTTTAATTTCGTTGTATTTTATTTTATTTCGTTGTAATAATACTCTTACTTTCTCTATGATACTCGGTTCTTGCTTAAATGTTTTATTCAAAAAAAGGAATTTAACAATAATTTCAAACAAACATTTTCAAACAAATCATGCTTTCATCTTAATCCTAAAAAAAAGTGTTGCAGTATTTAACTGGCATGAAAAACACCCAAAAATGACTAGAAATCCTAGTAAAACTCAAATGACAAAGTTCTGAAACAACTAACACTCCTGAAACTTTCCAATTGCATTCATTAAAATTGCATTCACTCACTTGGAATTACGCTACTCCCACCATATCACAAATATCCCCGGCAAACAATTACGGACAGCAATTGAAAGCGCGCAGGGAAGACATAGGAAAAAAAGGGGAACAATCCTGAAATGTACGAGTTAACGACATGCCGAGAGTCGAGACATCCAATCAATGCTAATTGTGTCAATTATTGTCACTGAACAATACAATGCGAGCAAGGATGAATCCTTTCGTTTCCTTTTTACTTACCTGACATGTTAACACAACTTTGCTGCCTTGCACGGTGTGATGTTCCACTCCGGACAATGTAATACCCGTTGGACGAACTGTATATTGACAAGAAGGACAAGGAAAAGAAAAGAGTTGATTGTAAAAACTACACCGACAATAGGACAATGATGCATAATTAATTTATAATCGTTAGTTGAGTCCGGCATTGCATCGTTTACGATGACTTGACAGAGTCAAAGCGAGACAAGCAAGTGCAGTCCAATTACCGATTGAATGACAATGGTACCTTGAACTGGATCAAATAACTTACCTTGCATATCGACTTCGATTTCACTGCGGATAACTCCGTCAATAGCTGACGATTCGACACGACATTCAATTGTATTGGCCAAATCCTGCCGCGATAATACCAACGATAGTTCCAAAGTGGCTGTATAGAGACCATCCTTTTCATCGTAGGTGGGTGAATCTAGAAAAAAAGTACAACAAGATTGGTTAATTTATTCCGTTTTCCTTTTTTTGTATATTCTATTTCTAAAATGTCCTGTCAACGCATAGTATACAAAGTCCTTTTTATATTCAGTGTTACCAGTAATCCTGATTAGGTCTCAAAAAATAAGAATCTTTTGCTGATTCGTGATTCACGGATCTCAGGACAAAAAAGGATTAATTTTTGAGTTGCGATAAAGGACGAGCACAATGACAAGCAGAGAGAAAAAAAAAGGATTTTCACCATTCGTACGACTTTCCCTGCGACTGGTCTTTTCTGCTTTCTTTTTTTTTCACTTAAATGAGTTGCTGATAAAGCGTGAACAATTGAGGGAAAAAAAGAGGAAATTTTGTCCTTTTTTGCATGGAAAAGGGAAAATACTATAAATAAGAAAATTAAAATGCTTCAATCATGATAACTGGCAGAATGACATCTTGGGTAGCGGGCGTTACAATATCATCGCGGGACGAGATTGTAATTTATTGGAACTTAAATGGTGGTTGCCCTTTTTGGAAGGAATGAGTCTCTTACTGTCGAGATTTAGTATTTATTTTCTTCTTTTGCCTTTGTACACTTGCGGATAAGAGTCCCTTTTGGATAATTGCATAACATTAATCCTTGATGCTTCTTACGAAAAGGACATTCTACTTATCGGCTTACATTGGCATTAGCACAAGGATATAAGTGTCTGGGTCTTGACATTTTTGATTTTTTCGTAAGTACTAAGAAGGTATCTTGTATGAGCATTTGGAAAATTAAAAAAAAAACTCGGATTCTTTTGGCCAAAGCGTTTGTGAAAAGCTTAGATTTATTCATTTAGTTTTAATTTAGACTAAATATTAGTTATAAGAACCCTTAGCAGGGTTTGCCGACTCAACTTAGAATATAATTTATACCAATAAGTCGACAATATTCAAAATTTTTTTTTTTGAGGTAAATCAATTTCAGCTGGCTTAGTAGGACTTTTGGTAAGTCCAAACGATTCAGTTTTTCACAGTCAAAATTGCCCTCGTTAGTGATGCTGGTCTTATACGAGTGCTGAATGGTGGTTCTTTTGATTTAAGGTAATGGTCATTATCGGGAACTCAAGTCTATTGTGGACTATTCAAAAGGATATTTTTGCTATAAGGGAGTTATAGCAAATATGGAAAGACAGTTGTTTTCCCAACTTTCAGTACCCAGTGCCCCAGATAAGTTAATACAGCAGTGCCGGATATAATGTTCACATCTTTTTGCTAATTTTTAGCGGTCCGTTGAAAAATGGAAAAAGGACCTCTTGTGTCATCACTCCGTTGTCCGTACGTAACTTATAACTTTTGAGCGGTAAGTTGTTAGACAGACAATATTAGGTGTTCTTTTTAAATGCGGAAATAGTCAGAGAATCCAAAGAGGGCAATTTCGTTTAAGCACAGATAACGATTTAATAACAGTTTTAAGTTTCATCGGAAAATTGATTATATAATTTTTAATATATACTTTTATTTAGAAGTTATACAGGCAAGAATAAGAAAAGCGAAACTTAAGTTAAATAGATAGACTGAAATTTAATCAAAAAAACCAAATTTTTTCTTAAATATTGAAAACTTTTTGAGAAATGAAGAGTTAAAAACGGATGACGTTTTTCAAAGTGTTTGAGGCCATAACTTTTGAACCGCTAATTGCACAAAGTCAAGCATTTTCGAAAAAATCCTTTAATCGAATCCTATAAATGCATGAAAAAAGTGTGTGTCCCCTTTAATCCCCGGTGCTGTTTGGATGAAGCGTTATGAAAAAAATAACAGGTTTTCCATAATTTTGATTATTTCCAATATTTGAATTTCGAAGTTTCAAAACATTCTGAGACTTAACTCAGAAACTAAAAGCATTTTTAAAAATTTTTTTTCTAAAATCCTTTAGTATCTTAACGGTAAAATATTAACGGCGATCTTGTTCAGATTCGTTTAAAATACGAAAGGTACAAAAAGACAACAAGCTGGTAATAAAAAACTCAAAATAGTTGCTTTATGGATTTGAATTTCAAAAAATTATAAGAAAAGTCAAAAGAAGGTATGTCATACCTTTTATATCCTAAACTGTATAAAGTATAACTTTGAAATAAATAACGGCCATAGTTCATCTTCTGGGATTTCTTGCAAAACTACAGCAAACTTCAAATGTTTAAAATCTTCGAAGATTTGACTCAAAAACATAAAAACATTTTCGACTACGATTTTTGAAAAATTGCTAGTAGTATAACGATAATGATGATCTGATTTGAATTTGGCTTTATTATGAAGCGTTTACAGCAGGTTAACTGCATTCAAAAAATTTCGAAATTGCCGTTTCCAACCTCAAATTTTGAAACTAATTTGAACAAACGACATAGAAAAAGGCAACGTGTTTTACCATTATTTCATAAATCTATGTCCACAGAATTTAAGAATCAGTGGTCAATGGAACTAGTTTTAAAATGTGAAAAATATGCATAAAGGTAATTGAAAACAAATAATCAAAATTGCTGTTTTATGGATTTCATATTTCAAAAATTTTCTATTTTCGTTAGAGGCGAAAATTTAAAATAAACAACAAACGTAGTCCATCTTTTAAAATATGTAAAAAAAAACTGAATGAGTTTTGAAAACGTTTGCTAGATGTGCTCGGAAACACTTTGGTTGACTGACTTACACGATGCTGGTAGCAAATATGTATATCGGAACTTCTGGAACAATTATTTAACAACCAAATTTGAAACAAGCACAAGAACTTAAAAAAATATAAAAAAAAAACTAAAAGAAACGGTTTATGACACCCTTTTTATACCCGACCCAGGGTATATTAATTTTAATGCATAGTTTGTAACACATTGACATAATCACTGTAGATCCCTAAAACCTTTTAGAGACCGACAGGTGAATCGATTAAGCCATGTCCGTCCGTCCGTCCGTCCGTATGTGTGAAGTTTTTAGGTTTTTTTAAATTAAGCTAGGATGCTCAAACTTGGAGTGCATCTTAGGTCTTATTTTGTACACACAAGGTGTGAAAATTGGTTAATTCTGTCAACGGTCACGCCCACTACTGGCTTCAATGTAAGACGACCTCTATTTCGAATTTTCTTTCAAAGGCCTTTTGGTCAAATTAGACAAGACGTAGGAACTCCAATTTTGGTATAGAGCATTAATGGCCAAAAATCTTAAAGAAGACAAAAATTGGACCGCCCACGATATCGAAGATGCCCACTTTTAACATGTAAGATCTTCAAAAACCCGATTTATCGGAAAGTTCATTTCAAATTTAAAAAAACAATTCTATGACGAATATCAAAGATATTACTATTTGCTATTACTAGTTTGCTCCATACAAAGTTTTGGGCTGCGCTCACTTTTAGAGGGCGTTTTTAGAAAAAAACGGGTTTTTTTTTGAAAATAATTTTTGATCTAAACGCATTTTGTCATGATTCTAACGAAATTACAATTAATTGATTTTAATTTTTACCCTGCTTTGGGGATGTGGCCTATACAAATAATATATGAATTCGGGACAAAACATTTTAAGGTTTGGTGTTACACCTTACACGGTACATAGGGTCGGGTATATCAAAGTTTGTCACAGACGAACTCTTGCACTTACTCACTTGTTTTTACTGACAAAACTACAAAATCACCCAATAAAAGAACAGTGGACTCCACTACGACTAAAGTAAGCAAGAGAATGTAAAATATATCCAGGAATAATAATAAACAAATAGAATTTTAAGCAAACTGTGCAATAAAGGTGTTAAGCTTACCTTTATTGCGCAGTTTATCGACAGACAAAAGCCGACTAACCGCTCTGCGTACGTCTTCATACTTGACGATATATTTTTTTTAATTTGAACCATATTGGTAAAATTGTTCACGTGCGCTATGATATGTAGTTTTGCAGCTTATCTTTTTATTTAAGTGCAGAAATTTTATGAATCTCCTTGAATTTATATTATTTTACTTTTTATGGTGAAAATTGTTACCCTCTTAGCAAATAATCCATATTGTATTTCATCATTTTCTTGGAAATAAACATTTTAAAGGAAATAATTATTATGACATAAAAGATCAAGTTGGTTGCACTTAATTTAACTAATTCTGATTCACTTTTAGATAATTCTTTTTCAAGGAGTATACCCTTATCTCTAAATGAAAAAATTTCTTTGACCCTAAAATATACTCTAATATTTCCAACAAAAAGAAGTTCTTTAAAAAGAACTTCCAGAAATGCAAATTCGTACAGAGGTTCCTATTCCCAATAGAACAATAGCCAACAGCAGTTGTAGTAGGATATTCGGAATCTGATCTCTACAGCTGCTTATCATAATTAATTTTCATTTTTTAAAGGATAAACAACGTTGCAAACAAGCTTTGTTGGAACGGAAGACAAAAAAAAAATTAAATGAAAGGTTGGGCTTTTCAAATGTTTGTACACTTTTGTGGATTTTTTT
The DNA here is from genome assembly GCA_947623515.1 of Neoascia interrupta. NCBI lineage: Eukaryota > Metazoa > Arthropoda > Insecta > Diptera > Syrphidae > Neoascia > Neoascia interrupta. Next base: position 149,265,444 of record OX392463.1, read on the forward strand.
CTCCCACTGACTGTGTATACAGCATTTCCTTTTCTCTTCGTGTGGCCTCGTTTTTTTTTTCATTTATTCATAGCTTCCAGAAAAAAGTGATTTTCTTCATACAAAAAAAGAAAAAAATAAAATAAAACACCAGACAAAATTAGAGTAATAAAAGGATAAGTGCATAAAGAAAAGAAAACCCATCATAGGGTGGCAGATAGGTCGACTAGGGAAGACCAGGGAGCAATTTTTCCCTTATTAGTGTACGGACAATTTTTTGTTGTTCCTATCTGGTAGCGTATACCGGACAAATGGGAAAAAGGATTTATTTTATTTATTAATATTTTTCGCGTGTGTTGGTGAAATATAATTGCTTTGGACGATGCTAGTGAAATTTATTCGCTGGGCAGTGTAGTACCTATATATAATTTCATCCCATCATTCCTGGTAGACAGATGATATGTAATGGAAAAAGGATGAAATTATAGAGCGCAATGCTTGAAACAAGTTGGAAGGGAATATTTTTTAAGCTGTATTTTTAGAACAAATATTTAAAGAAATCTTATTTTCTTCAGAACTTGGGGTTCATACTTCCTATGAAGTTTCTTAATTAACCATTTATTTCAAGGGATAAAAGCAAAGTTTTCGGCAGTTGAATAATGTTGAAAAATTCTTTTTTCATACTTTGCCATCATGAGAAATCTAAAAGTATTTTCCTTTTAGGATCCCTTCTTCCTTACTTTATTAACCAAACTCGATGATATATGAAGCAATAAGAAGCAATAGGTATGAAATGATTGCTTCATACATTCATTCATAAAGCAATAAGAGAAAACACTGTATATATTTGCAGCGTTTTTATTTATACATTTCTTCAGCACAAAATTTAAGGACTAGTGTGGTATGGGTAGGGCGGATCAACGAAAAAAGAGTCCATACGATCCTGAGGTGTATTTTTTATTTGCTAGGATAATAGGATAATGTAACTCGGATAATGTTCTAAGCATACACACCAGTCCAACTCAAGGGAGAGAGTCTATGTCTGTCTGTCTGTCCTTGTCTGCCTTGTCTTGATTATTATTTTTTTTAATTATTAATAATTTAAAGAATAAAAAGGGTTCAATATCATAACTGTAACCAAAAGCGTTTAGTATAGAGAATTTAGCTTTTAAGCTAGCCGAAATAAATGTTAAAAGAATAATGCTTCCCGCTTATACTGAACCACAAAGAGGTATGAGTATTTTCTATAAATAACTGTCATGAACCAGATCTTAAATTTAATCTTTGACAACTTAAGCGCCTGGTTCAAATCAAACACCATACCCGAAGGCTCGATAAGCACTTACACGCCAAAATATCGCCACTGTTAACGAAAGTCTTCAAGATGAATTGGGTCTGGGTTCAACTGTTCAAGATGATCTCGCTCCTCAAATTTCATATTGTCAAACAACGTTAACGTTTCCAGCAAGGTTGTTTCAAGGAAGAATTAGGTGCATATAGCATATTCCAGTAACCCAGGGACAATTCAGAACCTTAAATATCCAAATTGAAACTGCGACGATTGACGTTATTCTTAAAAACGATATTCTTAAGAATTCATCGACAATTTTGAACTTCGGAAGGTCGCTAGCAAAAAAAAATTCAAAAATTGCCACGTGAAATGAAAACTTGCGTTAAACTGTTGGCTCACCCTATATAATTCTAACGCGACTTCTGATGCAATGCTAATGGTATGGAAGGAAATATTTGAATGGCTAAGTGGTTAAGGCAACAATTTATGGTTTGAAGCACTTTGGATGAATATTTTTTCGGTGGGCTAGAAATTCAATTCCTTGTGTGTAGAACGCACACCTTAAATTTACTATGTGTAAATAACGGTCTGCGTTAAATTAGACACGATTTAGCGTCTCCTAAGCGATGGCGCAAACACTTTCCAGTTTCCTTCTGGTGCTGGCTACTATTTATGAAACATTTTAGCACTCATGGTTGGAGAGGAGAAAATACAAGCACGCGATAATGCAACCTGGACAGAAAGTTGAAATACTGGACTCTTTCGCATTTCAATGTTTATTCAATATAGTAAATATATGCTTAACAGAACTTGTAAAATATTATAGAATAATTTGAGAAGAGAAATTATACTCACGTGTTGTCAATCGTTTATTCCCTCTGAACCAGCCAACTGTTGGTTGTGGTCTTGTGTTCTTTACTATGCAAGTCGATCTAAGTGTAAGTCCTTCCTGTAGCGGCCCCAGAACGGTGCCATTTTCTATACGATCTCCTTTTTCATCGATTATCACAACCTCGGTTGGTGGCACTAGTTTCATTTTTTTTTTTTTTTAAGTTGTAACCAATTGTTTTGTATATTTTTATTTTTTTTATTATTATTATTTATTTTGTAATTTGATTTAATGTCCATGTATTTTTATAGGATGATGTGAAGTAGTGTTTTGAATTTTTTTTTATAAAATTTAGTTTTGATGTAAGTTTTTTTTTTGGAAAAAAGAGAAAATTGCATCGATTAGTCTTTGAATATGTTTATGAGAAACTAAAAGTCACATAAAATAAAAACATTAAAAGATACTTTATTTCATTTACCAATATTTTCTACGGTTATTTGTTTTAAGTATTGTTTTTTGTAAACATTTACATTGGCATGGTTTTTTTTGATTTTGTTAATTTTTAGCATGTTTGTTGGATTTTTTTATATTATTTTATTTTGTTTGAATCCAGATGAGAGTTGAGCATTTTGAGAAGGGGGAGGAAATTTTTCTTTTTTTAATGATCACTTTTAATGATGATAAGAGGTTATTTTATTGAATATTTAAATGAAGAAAAAAAAATATTTAGTTGAAAGTCAAACAAGCAAATTTTTACATTTATTTACAGTTAATTCTTGAAACATATATTTTTTTTTTGAAAACATATTTTTGTGTTGGAGGAAAAGAAAAAATGCTTTTTTTGATTTCGACTTCTGTTTCAATTTGAATTTGATTTATTAATTTGAATGGGTGAATAGGGGTCTTGTTATGGAGCGCAAACATAAACGCATGCAGGCAAGCAAATCTAATATTTACTTTGTGTTATCTTTTAGGCTACGAAATTTTGATGTTTTCTGGTTGGAACGTTCACAAACAAACAGGGATCTTGCATAGTTTTTCTCATAAGGTTAGCACAGGCAGCAAGCAACTTATAACATTTAACCAAACTTAAGGCTTTCCAAGAACAAAAGAATTTTTTTCTTAACCAAAAGGCACAAAATAAACTTACCTAAGACATTAAGTTCTACACGATATCCATTGTAGTTATCACAAGCTTCTACTGGTATAAAAAATGTTGTATCACAAAGGTAGATATCTTCATCAGATATTTGCAAGTCCTTAATAATTAATTTAAATGGAGATTGCTCCACTATTACTCTGAAAAAAATATATATATACATTTAAGATAGTTTTAATAAAAAAAAATATTTATGTATTTCAAAAATAAAATCTCAAAACATATTTAAAGAGGTCTTGCAAATATGTGCAAGGAAAACCTTATTTATAGACCTGTGAATTTTATACACGGTCTTTATTTATTTTCTCTATGAAAAAAAAAAAATATATATTGGAAAGATTAAAACATAATTTTTTTTACAGAATCTGGTCAAATTTCCGTTATTGCTATCTAATCGTTATGGCTAAAACGTCTATTTTATTTAGCGAATACCGCCTTTCTTGATCTCGTTAAAATTTCGAGATTTTTCATAAAGTAAGAATCAGTGAGATGGTGATTAATTTATGTTAATGAATTTGTCGCATCTAGGAACAATTTTACAAGCTTTTATGGGCTTTCTGAAGCTAGAAATTAAGAGGAAGTGCAACCCTGCATCATCGTTTTCAGCAGTTGATATTAAAGGAAGTTTATATAGCCTCATTTGCTGCTTAGATTGCCCCAAGAGAGACACGGAGAAATAAATATGGATGTAACTGAAAAGACTCGTGGTGTAAGTTTTTCACAATCGGATGGCCTTGGGCACTAGTTAAGTTAGTTAAACAAGATTTACTGAATTTATTATGCCTTGCGACCATGCCTTACGACGCGATAGCTTGAGAATACGCTCTATATCTTGGAGAAGGTAAACAGCGCTTTTAGACTGGCACGGCTTCGAAGCACAATTCTTGCACAAGTTAAGAATTATCTATCACCAGAAAAAGGATTCTCCGACAAAAGATGTATCTTATCGGGAGAGTCACACCTTGAAGCACGATTAAAGGTGGTCAGCACTGTGACTAGTGAAGAGATCAACCTTTGCTTTAAGATGATTCACTGATTCACGAAAAGTCCATTTAAATTGTGCAAATCATAGACTAGGATTTTCTACGCCTAAGAGCAGACATAATACGCGTAGGCTAGTATGCCAGGAAGATTTAGAGCCTATAGAAGAGAGTCCACCACCATGCACCATAAAAGGAAAGACAGACCATTAACTTGCGGGTAGCCACTATATATCCCAGATAAGACGCGCTTATCACAATCTCTTCCGGTTATCAGTACCCTGTGCATTAGTTTTGCCATTATCCATTAAACTTATGTCTCCTCTACAAAGCTGAGTTAAAATACATTTTTCAAAGGTCACGTTATCAAAAGCGCCCTCAATATTGACGGAAACGTTCAGCACGTACTCCTTTCGGAGTCAATTGGTCAAGATCAAATCTGATATGTAATTTATAAATGCTGGGTTGCCCCAGATATTTAGATGACTCCAACACTTTTCTTAACTTTTATCAAACATCTCTTATCCGCCACGGCTAAGAGCGACGCAAAAAATATTTCACACCATCAGATCTAGCAACCATATACAAAGCGTTCGAACGCCTCAAAATGGAATATAACTCCATAACGTCTGGGCAGGTGCATCTAAGACCTGCATTTCAGACACTGCATTTTCTTGATAGGATCTAGAAGCAAGCGATTAAGCTTAGGAGACCCAAACATCGCGATCGTTTGACTCCTCGCATCACCGTCGTAATGTTTCATGCCTTTCTCTGTTTTATCATTTCTTTTTCAAGGACTGATTTAGTGAAATTGTAAGCTGTATCCCACCTCTGAACGAATTCACTGGCAACACATGTGCTTGAACGGATGCTCATGAATTCACCCTTGAGCCAAACTTGAGTCCTACTACATTATACTTGAACTCCTTCTTTCGCAAAACAACACGGATGTGGAAAGGTTTTACACGCGAGTGCGTTCCCCCTCTATAGCTCAAAATCAAAAAGTAGCAGCACCTCTCCTCTCTATCCTTTTATCCTTTCCACTCAAGCTGTGTCAATTTATCATAAGAGTAGCCATGAACCCATGAGCGCAAAAGGAGACAATATCAAAAGGAAGACGTAGCACCTCAATGGATCGGAATATTTGGCACCGGTGTCATTTATCCCCTTTTTTTACTATTCCATGCATTTTCCTTGCATGAAAACTGAAAAAATTTGAAACAATTTTAACTAAAAAAATCACTTTTTTAAAAACCACGTCAGAACTAAGAAGGCGAAGACATATGGTATGAATGCGAACAAAATTCAAAGGATTTTTGCCTCAATATTTAAAAAAAAACTCTAAAACTTCATAAGCCAATATTGACAAATGTAATTTGAAGCTGAAATAGGAATAAAAAGTGGGCATGGCAAAAGTTTGGGCGAAATTTTTGCATCGGAACAAATATAGCAAAAACAACCATGTGAAAAATTAAGGTGCCATGTAGCCCTCCAGTAGATTCCATACCACCCTCCATTTTTTTTTCATATATTTTTTTGAGCCTTTTTATTTTTGAGTAATAAGTATAAATGTAACTGTGAATTCTACTAAAATTCCTTTTTTCTGCATTGAAATTAGTTTTTATATACATGTATCCTTGATTCATGCCAAAGCTTTTTTAGTTTTTTAATTACATATAATGAACAATAAAAATGGGTGCCATATCCCCCGACTTAACCCAATGTGAAGAATTCAGCATCCTCCATTAGTCCGGTAATCTCCTTTAAGGGATTTCTTTAAGGATTTTTACGTCAAACTTCTCCAGTTTAATTCGGGTAGCACACTCAGTTCTGTCCAGGGAAATTACTCAGACTTCATTGAATACAAATCCTGACAGATTCTTAGCGAAATTCTCGGATAGTCTTTTACTGACGCCGCAAAATGGTTTAGGCCCTGAGGAGTGTAGTTGTAATGACTCAAGCTAGTCTGCTAATTCGTTGGCATTCGACTGAAGAAGTACCATGTTGTTCTCCTTATCCAACAAGCAAGTGCCTTGACAGCTGCTTTTCTGTTGGATACCCACAAAAATGGTTTTTCCCCATGTGTTTCATTATGTGTTTCAGTGAAATCTCAGTACTTGATTGCCAAAAAATTGGAAACCCCCATCTCTGGGTGCATTTACAAGATCGAAGTAGATTATATTAAGATGGGCACATAAATTGTGAACAAAATTGAGCTAGTAGTTAGGGCAGTTACGTCCATACATTGGCGAAGAACTCAGCTCTGATAACGTACCACACGTCTCTATTACTTTTTGTTTTCGAGGAAAAATGTCAACGGTGAAGTAAATCGTCTTTATCATCTTGAGTGACTCAGAATAAGACCTTCATCATTCTAGTCTAGTTGAACAGCAAGGAATTGATGCCAGCCCACTGGAGGAGGTTTACCGAATTAATTTTTCTTTTTTGTGTCCTCAGTCATAAGGGGATACCGACTATAGCATCTCAGCCTTTAACGACGTCTAACAGTTTTGAAAGCTCTGGTGGTAGTTCCACAATTATCCCGATTGTGAGGGTGTCTGTGAGCTGATTTGAAAAATTTAACCACTTCTACTGCTTTGCATGACATGGAACTTATACACGAAATTTGAATTCGATGGTATAGTCTTCGTGGCACTTATCCTCCCTTTATTCTTTGAGGAAGAATTTTTTGGTGTGGCTTCAAGCTTGAGATTTATTTGATAATTTGTTGTAGCTGCTTTTTATGATGCTACGTCAGAGCTAAGGTAGGCATGCAAGAAGCATCACGAAAGATTTTGAAGCAGAAATTCGAGTGAAGTGGATACAATTTTGTAATAATGTACTGGCTAGTAATAATGTACATGCAAGCTTGAAAATATAAATACCTTCCCGGAAGTATAAAATTAAGTGATATTTTCGAGATTCCTTTGCAGCTATTTATTTCATTTTTTAATTAAGTTTTTGTCGGAATAGTTTTTCAATATTAAACGATTTTTTATGTTTAAAACTCCTGACTAAAGGAAAACACATATATGTTAATAATTTTCAGGCGTCGACACATAATTAAAAACCAAATGCAACTTACCTATCCTTATAGTCTTCCGAGACACTCGTTATATTGCTGTCGTCAAGCAGCACTGCTGCAATTCGATTGTCACCCTTGAACCAGTTAATCGAATGCAGCGCACCGCAAGTATCCATGTTCATGGGACATGGCAATACAACTGTTTTACCCACATGCTCCGATATTGTTTCATCTGCAAATAAATAAGCCACACCCAAAAAAATTAGTAAACTTAATTTTTAAATAGAAAAAGAAGACTCTTTTTTTCTTAGTCCCTAACTTATTTATCTTTACCAACCCCTTATGTATAAATCAGTTGGTTGGTACTTCGTTAAATGAAACCCAAGACTAGGGAGACAAAAGGAAAGCGCTGCTAGTACTCGTTTGTATGAGAGGAAGGAAGATCTAGAAGCCCCAAGTAAATGTCTGAAATAAATTACATTCCTTCTATCATGGCGGTAGCATCTATAAGATAGATTTATCCCTCCAGGATGAGAAAAGAGCGTAACATTGAAATGAAAAAGGATACGTACATACGTATTACACATACAGCAGTATATATATGTACACTGGAAAACTTAGGTTATGGAACATATTTATAACGAAAGGATTCAGTGTCATCCAGGCCCGGGTTGTATAAGAAAAAAAAGGGATTTGCCATTCCGATTCAAATCGAATAAGGACAAGGACCAGGATGAGCACCAGGAAAGTTTTGAGCAAGAAAACATAGCCACAACATAATTCAAACTTTAGTCCTTACGAATGGAATTTCACCCACATTCTAGAGGCAGACAGAATAAAAGCCTAAGTCAGTCCAGATTCATGTTCGTATACGATGAAGATTTTCTTCTCTCGATGTCCTTCGAGATGCTAGTGGAGTGAGAGCTTTTCTTATCTTTCTACGTACAGGCTACACTTTTGTTGCCACTTACATGTAAAATACGACATACAGAACGAATATGAATGAGTAATGGGCCATGGGACGATGACGATGACAACGACGGTGCTTATGGGCCAGCAATGATAGTCAAGAAGGAAATGCCAGCCATTAAGTATGAATAGAAAAAAAATAGGCAAACACAAAGTAACGAGGGCACACTTGCTCAGCAAAGGTAACGTGTACATATGTGGTTAGAGCGATTTTTCATAGGCATTTCCGGAACCCATTGCAATCGGCTCAAATCTGCAAATGTCCTTCCCAAATGGAATGTTGAATACCAAATGACAAATGACATGACAAACGGGCAACCTGGTGCCAATCAATCGCCATGTTGAAGGTGAAGGATTTGATTTTTTTGTTTGCCATCCTGCTCCGTGTTTTTTTGTTAGATGTTTCATGTTATCATATTGCTCAGAGAAATATAACCGAAAAGTTCATTTTGTCTGAGCTCGAGAAATTGAAGGGAAAATTCGAGCAAACATATCCTTTTTGAATTATTGAATAACAGCCCCTATTGGAGAGTCAAGAGGAAAAGAATGGCTATTACATTGCAGATTCAAGGACATATACGTGTAGTTTTTTGTATAGTAAATATTCCATATACTACCGAAATGGAATATTTCATCGCAAGGACTCACGATGAATCCCAGTTTCTTTCTATCTCGCGGGAGATGGATGAGCGGAGGCAGTTTGATAGCCTGATAAATTGATAGGCTCTCGTCGACGGTGTATCCTTGGTGAAATTTATGAATTCGACGAAATTTGGTGACAGGATAGTGTATCGTAATGAAAAGCTAACAGAGCGTTAAGGATTGTTTGACTTTGGTGTGTTGTTGAAGATGGTTTTAATGAATAATTCGAGATGAGAGAGGAAATAAATCGTTTGGATTAGACAGACAGATTGGGTGTAGAATTGAAAGCGTAGATGGGTTTTTGGTTGGCGTATGATAGATAGATAATTTCTTGTTTGAGTGATTCCGCTTGGTTGCCGCTTGGTTGGGATAGATAAATTGCCGAAACGTGTATGGAATTTTCGCTGGAATAAATTAACAATAATTTTTTACAAAGTTAGGCGGAAATATTTTGCAAATATTAGGTGAAAAAAAAAATGGATGAACAATGTGGCCCAGTTTGGGTTACAGAGCATATTTGTCGACTTTTATGATAAGAAAAATATTGAAGATAAGGATCTTTAATTATTAGATGCTGTCAGGAGTATACACTCCTGGTAACGCTAACGTTGGCAGTGGTGCTATAATTGAAAGATGAATTTGAAGGTATGAACCTAGTTTCATCACTGTGCGACTCACTGGTCGGCGTCTGATCCCAGAGGCTTGACTGAAGCTTAACCGATAGAAATCCAGGAGCGTGCATTTGCTGTCCCTGATAACATCGTTTCCCACTGAAAATAGATCCCCATAAAGAGAAAGAAGCTACATACATGGATATCTGCTGAACCTGGTAATCCTGCAAGGCACCCTAGATGTAGGCCTAAAGGGTGTCATGTAGCCCGGCGATGGTGATTACAGGGGCAGAGAGCGGTAGCGCTAAGTCAACATAAAGGCGTAAGTGGTTATTCTAGAAATAGCCTAGAGCATTTACTTAAAATTGGCACTTGAAATGTCACATCGCTAATGGATAAGGAACTTCCATTGGTTGAGGAGGCTTAAAAGTACCTATCACCTCGATGCTACTCGCATCTCCTCAACTAAAAACTCAACTACTTCATCTCCTAAACTGAAAGGTTCCGCAGCCACACAGAACCACATTCGCTGGGTGGATGCTCTTCTGGTCTAGCGTCCCACATGCCAAGGCTGTCGGAAAATATATTGGATTTGGGCTGTGATTTTGGGTTGTGATCTTAAATCTTAAGCTCGACCGATTGAATTAGACTCTAGCTCAAGTGTAGATAAATCAGAGTTTGCGGCCTTCTTAAAAAAAAGTTGACGCTGCCCTGGATAAAGAGGCAGAAATGGATTTCTTTCGCGGACAACAGTACTTGAAAGAGTGTGATGGAAGGCACAGTGACCCGGATCAAAATAGGAACGTCAGCATAGAGAAGTAGACAGCCTATATTATGTGGACTCAATGTAGGAATTCAACTTTCCGAGACCAACCAAGATACGAGACCCGAAACCGAGGTTCAATGAGTCGCGAAGAACTTTCACTCTTACACTCAGAACAGCCAAAGAGCAGAAAAAATTCGGTTAGAGGGAAGTTGGAGGAATTTTACTAACATGCAAAAGATGTTTTGACCTAATATTGCCGTCTCGGAGGAAAGAAGTTTAATATCGTACCCGCTTAATCCACGGACGATACACGTCATAAAAATGAAGATGGCAGTTTTCAGAAATTCCCGAGTCACTGGTGAAATTGGTGTTAATTGGCTAACACGTGTCATTAAGTTGGCATGGGATAGCGAAAAGCAACTAGCGATTGGCAAATATAAAAGTTATAGTCCCTATTTTCGAAAATGGACATAAGTGAGAAAGCATTACAGGGATATAGGTATCTCTCTAAAGTCTTCCGTTAAAAGTATCGACAAATGTTTTGAAAGCGCATCCTTTGTTACGGAAAGAGCTGTGCGCTTTTCGGCCTGGAAGATTAACAACCGGCAGCTTTTGACTTGTATGGTTTAGATCTGGGAATATGCCAAACCAGTCTATGAGAATTTTGTAGATTTGGAAAAGCCAGGGCAGTCGGGATAAACTTTTTAGTGTTTTGCAGAACTATGTACTAAGTTGACATCTTCAACTGAGCCACTCAGTCATTGAATGGGGATTGCAGAAGCTTTGTGTGTACAAATGACATCATATCCCATCGTTTTGACGTGTGCGTTGAATTTGCCAGGCCTGTGTTCTATCGCCTCTCCTTTTCATAGCATACATAGACTATGGGTGGTGAAGCGCATTCTTGGCGAGAAATGTTACAAAATTTCTAGCGTCAGGATAAGCCATATGCTTCTCGCAGATGATTTAGTTATGCTCTTCCTCGCCTCCAAAGACTTAATTTACGACTCCTCATATCAGACCCTTTATGGATAGTGGATTAATGTCATACAACTTATCTTTTATATCGGTGCAGAATACTGGTTAAGGGACCGGGTTTTAAGAGTTAGTCTTACGCCTATTCAAGATGACTTTTTCTACCGCCTTCTAACACGTTGTTGATCTATGGGTATGTTAATTATGATATGTTAATTATGTGCGGGCTGCGATTCCTTAGACACGAAATTGCTTTTGGGTTCTTCTCTCTCTATTATTTGTGTGCCCGACCGAGGGTATATAAATTTAAATGCGTAGTTTGTAACACAAGTAAAATAATCACTGTAGACCCCTAAGACCTTTAAGAGATATGATCGAGACCGACAGGTGAATCGATTAATCCATGTCCGTCCGTGCCTTTGGTCAAGTTAGACAAGGCACAGGGGCTTAAATTTTGGTTCTAGCAATATTGGCCTAAGACCTTTAGCAAAGCAAATTGGGCAGCCTACAACACCGACCATGCCCACTTTTAACATGTTTGATCTTTAAAAACCCGATTTCTCGGAAAGTTGCCTCCAAATCAAAAAAAATTGTGCGACAAATATTAAAGATACAATTATTTGCTAAGTTTTCTTCACAGAAAGTTTTGAGCTCCGTCCACTTTGAAGGGTCGTTTTTAGGAAAAAACTATTTTTTTTCTGGACTAATTTTTGCTTTTACCGTATTTTCTCATGATTCTAATGAAATTTCAATTGATTGATTTTAATTTTAAGCCCATGCCCACTTTTTGCGGCGTGGCATTTACAAATAATATATGAATTCGGGCCAAGAAACTTTAAGATTTGGTGTTACATGGTATATAGGATCGGGTATATAGTAGTTTGTAACAGACAAACTCTTGAACTTACTCACTTGTTTCAATTAAGCTTTGATCGTAACGTTTCGATGGAACGACATACAGACGAAACTTAATTGTTTTGAATCTTTTGCATCATGACAGGCGGATTGATTTTTAACCCCAGCGATTTATTGATCGAAGAAGTGTGATAAAATAAATCTAAATTTACGGGAAAAGTGCCGAATCAATTGAAAACCATTTTTGACCATTTTAAAAGCTTTAAAATAACTCACGTCCTGTCGACAAAAATGGATTTCCGTACAAATACCTCAAAACTTAGGTAAGCGTATTTCTATACATTAAACTTCGAACTCAGATAAAGGTAGTAACACGTTGTTCTCTTGTATGTGGAAAAAAACTGCTAAGTTTCCTTCATCAAGGATTTTTTGCAAGTGCATAAATCTTTTGTGCATGATTCATTCATCGATATATTATAGAATATTTTCCCTAGTCCTTGTAAGCGGATTTTCTTACACATAATTCTACATTTAAGATATCAATATCATATGCATATTTTAGGTATGTTCCTACCGTTTAAGAAATTACTTCCATCTCCAGCTTATTTCCACTCAATTAAGTCCACGCCCTAGCACCCTCACACATACATACCTACTCACATGCTCACTTAATCCGCCCTCAATAAATTTTCCAAAGATTATTTTTCAATGAAACGTCAGGCAATACAGAATCGTCGTCATTTCCTGGATAAACCATCAAAAATCCCCCAAAAGTACCCAAAGTGACGCATTAAATCCACAAATTAATTTCAATTTCCGTGCCCGCATTTGCTTATTTATGTGCCTGCGTGTGTGCGGGTGCGTGGACGAAATTAAACTGGAAATTGCAAAATCAAAACAAATGAAAGAAGACAGTTAATTTGATCAGAGTAAGAGAATTAAAAACTTGGTAAAGAATATGAAAATAATATGAATGGTTTGATTATACCCTATATTGTTTTTAAGTTGTTTTACAAAGGGCTAAGTCCTTTGAAAATTATTAACGGTGTGCCCCCGGACTCGAGGGGAAGGATTTTCTTAAAGATCTTGGCAATATAGTTTGAACGCAGAGGCCACCAAAATCTCAATGCGCCCTAGACGCAAAAAAACAATCAATCAGACGCTGCAGGTGTTTTGTCTCAACTTAGCGTATGTGTGGATGGTAGATGCACTCAACACAAAATGCAAAGCACTTTGTCCAAAGAATTCAATTGGAAAAGATCAGAAAAGAAAGAAAAGGTATAAGGTCGAACTTTGGCTTAAGCTATGTACCTACTAAAAGACTAGCTGTGAAGGCATGTCCCTACCAAGTGCAACATATATAAGATTTGGTTGCAAAAATAAAGAACTCGGCATTTAGTATAAAATTTAAGTTTTGCAATTTTTGTTTGCCCAGGTCTTTGATATACCTAGTCCAGATATAAATAAGACTGAAGTTTTGCCATATGGGCACAACATTGTTATATGCTTGAACCAGGCCATGGTAGATTGTAAAGTATTAAAGTCTGTCAAATATCTCTATCAAATACAGCAGCCAGATAAAATTGCTGCTAATCAAGGTTCTTCTTTAATTCAGAGTTACCACCTAAGTACTAATTTTGTACTCAAATGGTCATAGTAGCTTCAAGTTAGTCATAGAAATTATGTTAGTCTTAAGTTAACGAGACTATAGTTATTCCTCCAGATTAAATGAATTTACCTACCTGAAAAAAATCATAGCAAGGACAATAGAAATTTCGCAGATTTATTATCTCCGCAGGCTTATCTTTCACTTTTTTTTTATTCTCTTTGCTATGGGGCTAAGTGTCAACAACGCCTATACCCTAGACTAGAGAGACAATAACCATAATGAATATGCCTTGACACACGTGCCAATGCGAACTCTTTTTCAATACCAATCAATAACACTGACACGAGAGGGTTCCCCGTCACCAGCTCAACTGTGCCATGTCGGTGGCATGGTGTTATGTTGACTTTACATTTCAACTTCATTAATATCCGCAATGGGAATCCGATACATTATCGGGAATTTTCGTAGGTATATATTTCCATCTCCAGCGACACATATACCACCAAACACATTTGCATTTATTTTCACAACAAAAATCACTTCGCCATCCAAACAGCATAATTCTGCGGTGGTTCCCTGTTAAAGTGACCAACCTTCGTATATGGGTACCGCGTCCAACTGGTGATACCTGTTTGGTGTCAAATTACTTTTCCGTTGACAAATTGCACTCAGGTGTAACGCGCCGTCGATGACAGGCGGACGTACATACATTAAGTCCACACTCTTTGGCAAGATGATCGATTTCAACACCTGAGTGGCGAAGAGAGGGGGCGAGTTTACTACTCCCTCAATGCACATCCATATCCATTCATCTATTGCCAGCACAGACAGTAAAGGTACACCCTGTGGTGCAAATATGTTACGTCCAAGAAGCCATAAAAACGAGGGAAAAGAATCCAAAGCAAGAGTAAAGAATCCGTCCCGTCTTACGTTCCTTTTCCCAGTACAGCATAGTCAACGCCATTCAGTCTGTGTCCAACTTTGTCTACGAGTATAAAATGCAAACGGTCAACAGGGACAGCAACAAGGCAAGGAGTTGTATACCGCACAAGAGCCAAGGCAAAGAAAACAAAAACAGCAAAAACACTTTTAAGGAAGAGGGACACTTGAGAGCTTGTGGTGGCTCTTATCCTGTCATCGTGCGGTGTGGCTTAATCGTTCGAAGGAAATAGCCGTTTTTGTGACCTGCAATGGCGGCGCGGTTCGCTTGCTCGTTTAGCCCTCATTGCACTCGTCAAATTGCGGTCAGCTTGTATACAGCAATGTTTGACGGGTAGCCGATGGATCTGTGAGAGCTGTGAAAATGTCTGTTCTGAGTGTCATTGGATGGCGTTTAACATCAATTTATGGCCGACAAGTTGTGGGTAGCTAAAGAATGTGGGAGTTATAATATTTTTTTTTCATTAGGACTCCAATACGTTGAAAGTGCTTGACATCTAAGACTTTTGTATATGCAGAAGCTTTTTACATTGTTTAGTTTGACATTCATGAAATCAATTTACGGTTTAAGCAAAGACCTTTTTTTTAACATGGAAAATTCGAATTTGTATTAGTATATTCTATATATATTTTCTTTATATATAAAAATGAATTCTTGTATGTTTGTTTGTCTTTCACAAATTTCTATACCATTCATCAGATTGCAATGAAATGTTGGTGAGCTTTTGTTTGCATTCTCGCCGTAATAGTTGTATTAAAAAAATAAAAAAATTGCGAAGGTAAACGTTTTACGGATTATTCGTTTTCGACGATTTTGGGCTTAATTGATTCGTATTGGCCCAAGGAAGGACATTGGCCCATAGATAAAACTCCCAGAAAATTTTCAATGGAACTTGCGCACATGCACTCTGTTTAAGATATTTAAATTTAATCAAATCAAAATATCAAAAATTAGATAAAATCTGTAAAAAAAAAATTTCCTTTGGAGGCCACAGTGTTTGGGTGGACCGCTACGATAATTTAAAGCATTTAAACCCTCTTTTTCGCGGGACTAAGCCGATAAAGAGGGTTCCAAGGTTCTTTTTCCATTCCAGTGCGAATTGAAAATTCAAAGCATGGACAGAATAACGTCTGTCGGGTCAGCTAAGGCGGGTGTCAGCTGTCTGGCAGACGCCTGTGGCCATGTTGCACTCTTTTTTACCTTTTTCCCCTTTAAACTCCAAACTAATCGAGACCGACAATTTTTAATAGCATATTTGGAATCGGGACACTCAAATAAATATATTGGAATAATCAATCTAACGAATTCGGACCTACAGGAGACTTACGGTAGACTTACAGTAGACTTACAGTAGACTTACAGTAGAATACGGACCTACAGTAGACTTATTGCCATAATAAATTTAACTACTTTAACGATGGGTGCCGTGGCGTAGTGGTTAGTGTGTGTGCTTACTACGCCGGAGGTCTGGGTTCGAATCCTGCCATCGTCACCTGAAAAAAAAGACTTGTTCTTTTCACGGTCCCCACCTCCGCGAGGGTTTGACAAGCCCTCCGAGAGTATTAATTGTCTTGAAAAACTTCTCAATGTGCCGTTCGGATTCGGCAAAAAATTGTAGGTCCCCTTGTATGTAAAGAAATTAACACACCAGCATACATTGTTGAGAAGTTGGCCCTGGTTCACCTCGAGCTGTTGCGCCACTCTACTTATATTTATTTACTTTAACGATAAATTTACAAAAAAACAAGTGGGAAAGTGCAACAGTGCGTATGCAAAAGCTTCAGTCCATCTACGATGGATTGCAAAATACTTGACGATACCAAAAAAGAACTGCCACGCCTCCAAAAAGTGGGGATATAAAAATATAACTTTTGAATGCTTTGTACAAGGTGGTTGCATACATTTTGGCCTAAAACTCCGCCTTTTAAAATAAAAAAATCACTTTTTTAACGTCACGTCCACAAAAAAGGGCTGAGGCACATACAAGATATACATGAAAGTTAGAAAATGCTAATATATACAACTTTTGTCATATAATTTTTAGTCAAATTTTACATATTTATTGAAAAGCAGCCATTTTAAGCCGAAATCCCTTAAAATGTGGACGTGGTCAATGAAAAGGCCAAACTTTTTGGCTACTTTAAAGAAAATTACAAGGCAATATTACATACCAAGAATGAATGCGCTAGCACCATTGTAACAAATCTAAAATTTGGAAAAAGTATTTTTTTAAATAAGAGATAGTCGCACATACAGGCCTGTAGTGGGCGTGTCTGTGGGCGGCTTCAGCTAATTCTAAAACTTGATCTGGTCCAATGGACTAACAGCAAACGCACTAAATTTCAGCTCTCTACCTTAAAATTTAAGGGAGAGAGTTAGAGGTAGAGTATACATACGGGCCGATTAAAGGACGGACGGACATGGCTTAATCGATTCTCCTGTCGGTCCCATTCATGTCTCTTAAAAGTCTTAGGGGTCTACGGTGATTATTTCACTGCGTTACAAACTATGCATCAAACTTAATATACCCTGGGTCGGGTATTAAACCAGTTTTCAAATGTTTTAATGCCCCACTTTCGGGGGCGTGGCCGGTGGCATATAGGGTCGGGTATAAAGAAGCTTGTCACAGACAAACTCTTGCGTTTACTCACTTGTTTTTAGCATAAAATTACTTCTTTTCAAAACTTTAACACACTGTATAGGCATTAGAATTTGTTAAATTTCTTGCATCCACACTTTATGTCGCCGCCCACTTTTGTGTGAGTGCTTTCGAAAAAATTAGTTTTCCAAGTTAAAAAGCAGGGCTTTGAGTCTTGAATCTATGGTTTATGTATTGCTACCCGGACCCGCCCACTTTCTGGAGGCATGGCCTTCCTTATTTCAGGCAGGGAAAATCGTCGTTGGACGCTCAAATTTGGTATGCAGGTTTCTTGTTTAAGTGTTTTGAGATTGATATTGCAAAAAAAAAAAATCATAAAACGCCCTGGTCGAATTTTATTTTCAGTTTAATAAACGATATTTATCTGCAATTTGTTTGTGAAAATCTTGCCTTATATGTTGACATATTTCTGTATAGGTAGTATCAACTTATTAGAAAAGTTTTCGTCACGCCAATCAACTTATTAGAAATGTTTTTGCACTTAAGCCATGCAAACCACATTTTTGGATAATATATGTAAACAAGGACTACAATGTTATTAAAAAGGGGTTCCCCTTTTGAAAACTAATAAATGCGAATCGGAGCTTGACAGGGGTCAGTTTGTATTGGGTATCCTCCCACTAGTTTTTGTTTAATTTTCTTCAATTAAGCTGTAGGTATTAGTTCAATCGTACATTTTGAAATTAATGTTGAACTTCTGAATGTTGAATTAAAGTTGAAAATGTAACGAAACTTTTAGTTTGCCACACTTATTTCCGGTGGATTTATTCGACGCTGAACTCCAGAAAATAACTCGGTTTAAAAGCTCATTCCTCAGTCTTCAAGTCCACCCCGCAGGGATGGCGCAGTAGATGAGCACCGACACTCAGGTGGCATTCGAACCTCCGCGACTCAATTCAATCATAAAGATTGGTTGACACATACCTACGCATAAATTGTATGTGTTATCTCATTTGCTAAGAAGAAAGTCCTGAGCCTCCATCCTAAACACTCTGCAGCGGCATTCCAAATTGCCCTTCAGCCAAAAGAAATTTACTTTGCAAAATGGATGAGCATAATTTTCTATTTTATTTTGACTTCTAACTTAAGTGAGTAATCAAATTTCTTCATAATAGCCCAGTCAACCCGTATTTTCACGTTACAAGAAATATTACGTAGATACATGTGGAGTTTTTTTTTTTCATTCTAAACTAAAAAAAGTGCGAAAATGTTGAGGTTTTTGGTCATTATCTCAAAACGCACCAGGAAATTTTGTTGGAACTCTTCAAATTCGAGTACAGTGACCTAAAGACCATAGGAATAAAAAAAAACCATATGTACACATATTTTTTGTAACGTGAAGCCGATTTTCATCACGCTTTGACTGGACTATAAGTCGCTGCTTTCTCAAATGCACGTAGCTCTAGCTTCTAGCAGATTGATACATTTATGTAGGCTTATTGAACGCCCCTGATGAGCGTTTCATCGATATGCCTTGCCCAATAATCATTTCTTTATTAGTCGACTTAAGTATTCACAGCTTGAACAAGCCTCTGGCCAATTACCGTAATTGACACATGTCACTACATTACCATGTTCATTCAATTTACCAAATGGAGATTATCCGTCTGATTAGAATCTATTTACTTTTCCTTTGCCCATGTCGACTTACATAAAATACCCAGGCAGCCCCAATTAGCCTATATAATTTTCATTGATTTCCGCCCAAGAATTTTCGGCATTTAGACCAACAAAAAGACAATTTGAAGACATAAGCCAAACCGTAAGCCACTCGTTGCTCCTTAGACTCAATCAACGTTAAATCACTGCAATCAAATGGGTCCTTCTTACAAATCGTATCTGTCAATTAAAGAGAATCCTATTTTCAATGTTCCAACACCACCCATTCTATGAATCTTCGGGCCACGCCCTTATCATTATTCTTCCGAGAATCCATATTAAAATCCCTTCATTGACTCAGAGGCGACATCAAAGTAGGTGGTAACTGTCCCATAAAATCACTTGCCAGAGATGCCGATTTAAGTCCAACCATACCACCTCAGCCTTAGCTTTAATCCCACTACTGTCGTCGTTCGTTTCTGCACCAATGTGCACCAATGACAAACCCTTCAATTAACTGCCCTAATGACCACTTGAAGTCCTTTTAGTCTAATTTCACATGACACGTCGGATGAATGAGATAGGCACCGACCGACCGTCGTTTGGTCGGCGGATAGACGTTGGTGGGTTATGCGGTAAAGGACGACCAGGATATGCAATAAATACGGAGCACAAGCATACTTAATTGTTGCTGTTCAGTGGTTGTCGCTTGGCTGAATCCTTTGGGCATGGTAGCGAATGACACCCAAAAGCCTTAACAAACTTGCTATATAGACAAAGGACAGCATGAACTAACATCATTTCTTGCACACCTGCTTTCGAATAGATGAGGCGAGGATGTGTGTGTATTACGGTTTTGTGCATAGAAAAACATCGCCAAAGGATACCATGCATAGAATGGGGGCAAGTAACTGAAAAATAAAGTTTACCCTGAAAGTGTTCTTGGTCTAGACGCGATACTGTGACGATGATGATGACGACGAAGCAAACAGAGAGAATCCGTCTTTTATTACTTGTGTATACATTCGCCTTTCAGGATGAACACATAGGTTGACAAAAAAAAACAAGTACGAAAGTAGGTATAGAGGTACCTACTGCAACAGAAAACAGTTCTGATGTCCTTTTCCTTGCCTTGCTCTCCGGCAAAAGTAATTACAGGTTAAATAAAATTGCACTTTGATGGTGAATAGAAACAGGAGGTGCATATTGCAGTATGTGCTCGATGTTCTTAACGATAATGAAAGGATAAAGTCTAATCGCATCAGCATACAGAGTGAAACTTTGAAAGAGTTTTTATCGTCTAAGTGTTTAGTGTGCATTGAATCGCTGCAGTAGCTTTTGTAAAAACGGTTAGTAAGTGTAAAAAGCGTGTACGTGTGATAAGAACTTTGTAAATTCTTCCGGATTTGCTTTGGTTTATCGCAGACGGAGAGAAAGCCTTTAGGGACTTAGGGACAAAGGACTTGTGCGCAGTATTTAAGCAATTCCTTTGAAAACAATTAAATAAAATAATGGGATTAAGTGAAATAAGTCAGCTAATCGAAAAACAGTAGATACTCTAAGGCGTACATTATACTTTAATGTAACTAAAAAGCTTTAGAAGAAAAGTTTTACAATATTTTTGTGAGGTTCATGGTGAATGCGTACGACTACGCGCGTAAGAGCAACCAAAGCTTCTTAACTCGTCTAATATACATCTGTTTCGTCAGAGACAAGGAAAGCCACCTGTCAATCTATGCTTTGTACCAACTTTCTATTGCATTCAGCGTTACCATGACTTAGCAAATGGAATATTTGCAATATTGTTGCATACTATTTTCGCATGAAATGAGAATTATTTAAAAACTTGTTTCAAAGCAAAACAAGTGAGTAAGTGCAAGAGCTCCTACGCTTTGTCTAACTTGACCAAAAGGCATTTTGAAAGAAAATTTGAAGTGGAAATTGTCTTACATTGAAGCCAGTAGTGGGCGTGGCCGTCAGCGAATTGGACCAATTTTTACACTTTGCCTGTACAAAATAAGAACCAAGATACACTCCAAGTTAAAGCATCCTATCTCAATTTTTAAGGCCTAAAAACTTGACACATACGGACAGACGGACGGACGGACGGACGGACGGACATGGCTTAATCGACTCACCTGTCGGTCTCGATCATATCTCTAAAAGGTCTTAGGGGTCTACGGTGATTATTTCACTGAGTTACAAACTATGCATTAAAATTAATATACCCTCGGTCGGGTATAAAAAGGCAACTTTTGAAGAGTTCACAGAAACATAAATATTTTTTACTAAAAGAATGAAAAGCCTTAAAAAATCGATGAAAAAAGACACGAGGGTGAAATGGCAGTTATCCTCTGGTTGGCCATACTTGATCAAAGCGATATTTTTGTAGTTGTCGTGAACAAGAGTGCGAAAATTTAGCCCACATATTGACAATGTCCATATTTTATCCAATTTCAGCATGAAATTAAATTGTTCAATATCGGCATAATGAGGCCCCAGAATTTTTTGTACCCGACCGAGGATATATTAATTTTAATGCATAGTTTGTAACACAGTGAAAAAATCATCGCAGACCCCTAAGACCTTTTAGAGATCGAGACCAAAACGTGAATCGATTAAGCCAGATCCGTCCGCCCTTCTGAATGTGTGAAGGTTTAAGGTCTTCAAAATCAAGCTAGCTGAAACATGTTCCGCGGCTTGGTTCTTCTGTTGTACAGACAAAATGTAAAAATTGGCTCAATCCGTCAAACGGCACGCCAACTACTGGCTTCAATGTGAGATAAAGTCCATTTCGCATTTTCTTTCAAAATGCCTTTTGGTCAAGTTAGGCATGGCATAGGAGCATTTATTTTGGTACTGAGTATTATAAGCCCAAGACAACAAGTGGGTGGTCCAATTTTGCTTTTAACAAAGCAATATTGACCATGCCCACTTTTAACATGTAGGATCTTTAAAAACCCTATTTCTCGAAAAGTTCACTCCAAATCGAAAAAAAATTATCTGAAAAATATTAATGACATTACTATTTCCTAAGTTTGTTCCATACAAAGTTTTGAGCTCCGCCTACTTTTAGGAAGACGTTTAGGGCGTTTTTAGGAAGACGTTCTTTTTCTGAAATAGTTTTTTCTTTTACCGTATTTTCTCATGATTCTAAAGAAACTTATTGGTTAAAATTGGTTTTAAATTTAATTTTTATCCCACTTTTGGGGGCGTGGCTTAGAAGGGTTGGTTTAGAAGTAATAAAATAGTTCGGACTAAAAAGCTTTTTTGTTTAGATTCAGGGTCGTCATATAGGGTCATATAGGGTCGTATCGGACATCGATATTTTAAGCCAGATTTGGGGTTGACTTTGAAGTCCGAACTTGTCTCGAATGCTTATACCCCATCCCATAGGTAGGAGGTATACTAAGTTTGATTCATAGCTTGTAACATAGAGAAATAATTATCGTAGACACCCAAGACCTTAAGGGAATATGATCGAAACCTTATATAAGAATTCCTTAGTCGAATGGGCCATGTCTGTCCATCCGTCTGTTGGTGGTTTTTATGCCTCAAATTTTGTGCTAGGAACTTGAAACTCAATATATGTTCTTTCTAGGTCCCAAGGCACTGCACCGTACATTTTTTTGAAATCCGCCCACTGATAGGCCCACATGAAAATCAAATATGTTGTAGAAATGTATGCGATATTCCGGCTTAAGTGGTTTGTGATGAAGCGTGGCCATCTTTAATTTGCATTCTAATAAACGGTTTTCGATACATTTGCTTTAAATCCAAAAAAAAACTTGTACCATAGGCCGCTCAGATATGTGCGTAAGCTATCAACTCAAATGAATAATTTTTTGCCACTCTTGGGGGCGTTTTTAAGTATAAAACATATTTTTAATAAAAAATTCAATCAACACGTGTATGCTACATCTGATAAAAAACAAGTGAGTAAGTGCAAGAGTTTGTCTGTGACAAACTTCTATATACCCGACCTTAGAAACCATGAAACACTAATTCATGGTGAATTCTTGGCCCGAATTCATTATCATTTGTGTAAGCCACGCCCCCAATAGTGCGCATGGGCTTAAAATTAAAATCATTTATGTAATTAAAAATCAATTATGAAATCAATTCTATGGTAATCGCTTGTTCCGTAGAATCATGAGAAAATACGGTGAAAGCGAAAATTATTTCAGAAAAAATAGTTTATTCCTAAAAACGCCCCTTAAAAGTAGGCGGAGCTCAAACTTTGTATTGAGCAAACTTGACAAATAGTAATATCTTTAATAATTGTCTTAAAATTTATTTTCGATTTGGCGTGTACTTTCCGAGAAATGGAGTTCTAAAAGATCTAACATATTAAAAGTGGGCATGTTGGTTGATATTGTGGGCGGTCCTTTTATTGCCATCAGTACCAACATTTAAGTTCCTATGCCTTGCTAACTTGACCAAAAAGCATTTTGAAAGAAGATGTGAAATAGATGTTGTCTCACATTGAAGCCAGTAGTGGGCGTGGCTGTTGACAGATTAAGCCATTTTTTACACTTTGTCTTTACAACAGAAGAACCAAATCGTGTACCAACTTTCAGCTCTATAGCTTGATTTTGAATATTTAAAATCTTCACACATACCGACGGACGGACGAACATGGCTTAATCGTTCACCTGTCGGTCTCGATCATATCTCTAAAAGGTTTTAAGGGTCTACGTACGATGATTATTTCACTATGTTACAAACTATGAATTAAAATTTATATACCCTCGGTCGGCTATAATTATAATTTAAAATTAATTATAAAAAAAACGATGTTATTGAAAATGGGTTAATGCCACGTCCTTTAAATAAGGTAGGAGATTGTTAACTGAAAAATTTTAAGAATTCTAATTTATGATGGGGGAAACCAAGAATTCGCCTAAGTGGATTGTAACCCTCCCACTATTTTTTAACAATAAAACAGCGCTTCTACATTATTTTACACTACCGCACTACCTTCACATTTTGAAAGTAAAATTTTGCTTTTTCGACGATATTCTGAAGAGCGTGTTATTGGCCATTATGATTTAACACCATTGATTGAATAATAAACTTAAACTTGGTTTTATTCTGATAAAAATGATTTGAAACTCGCCTGCCGCCAAGGCGCAAAACATAATGGCAGCCGCTTTGTCTGTCAATATCGACTCGTCCTTAGTGAAAAACACTTTATTCATTTAGTTTTAATCCCATCAGAAGCCATATATATAGTTTTTCTGAATGTTTATAGCTGAAATCTAGTTTGTATAATATGTAAGCTTATTTTTTGAGTAGACATATAAGCATTTGAACAAAATAAACGAAAGATTAAAACGAGCCCTAGACTCAATAACATGTTCTTACCAAAGCTCTGCCGTTCAACTTTCCCCTGCACTAAGCGTAAATATAAGATATAAATCAGTAGATATTAGGGACAATGTCACGAGCCATATGTCATATTAATGACCGTCAAAAAACGGACTTGAAAAAAGTTTCACGGTCATCCATTATTATGTATCATCGAAACCCTAAAAGCTGTATAATATTTATGAAAACTCATCTATTTTCGGTTCTCGCACGTTTCGTAATTTATAACGAAAAAGTTATGAGTTGAATGACATCAGAAAAATTACAAATAAAATATAAAAAGAATTTGAAAATTTTCCAAGAACTCTGCACGACATTTCACACATCGTAAAACAATGAGTCGTCATGAAAGAAAAATAATGGAAAAAAAATACATATCTTTATAACACAGCTTATGTGTATATATTACTTAAAATTTATTCTTATTCCATTATGTAACTAGGGAATAAAAGTTACATAGTATTTTCCTGTGTCCCCGTCATCGTCAATCGTCTCTATCGCATAATGGAGAATTTGGCAATGATCCCATTGTATGTGAAAATATCCAAGTGTTAAGGAAATACATTAAAATAAATTTTAAATCTCATATGTTTCCAAGACTTGCACAAAATACGGACGGAAACAAAAAGCCCTAAGGGTAATCGTCAATTTCAATTGTCAACTAGATACAATCTCTTCTGACGACGATGCTCCGTAATGAAATGATGTTTTTTTTTTGTTTTCTCCAAACTTTGTATTTTGCGGCACTCTTCTTGCAATATAGGCATGTTGCCAAAAATAAGAAATTGTATTCTTTTTTCATTTTGGGGCAGTTGCCACTGGCAATATCTAGGTTTGTTTTGTGTTAATGGAGACGGCTGATGTGTGTTCATGTGTTTTAATTTTTAGACCATGTGGAATGCCGAGAATTCGGTTTCGAAAATAATTTGTTTATTGTTACCTCAGAAAATGGTAATGATTTTGTCAAAAAAGGAAAGAACGTTGCGTAAACATAAGTTTTTGTTACAGAGTCTTTTAGTTTGCAAGTAAGTAAGTCATCTTTGCGATCGATGATTATTGAAACACTAATTCTTAAGAGGTGAAAAAAAAACAGCACGGAGTGAGAAAGCTATTCATCAAAAGGCATGACATGTCTAACACAAGGAATCAGATGGCTTTCTGTCTGTTTCGCAGCATGAGATCTCTTCTTCTAACAGATTGACAGAATACCTTTATGGTGGTCCCTCCGTTGCGCCTGACTAAGGGACAGCGGAAGAGGATAAGGAAGCAGGTGACCGATTGACGGCGTTAAGAAACTTTACTGGCTGAAGGCGCAATCACTCCGGTGACTCCTCAGCAGTGTCTATGAAATGGGACAGGTCGGTGGAAGTCTCACTAATTAAAACAAACTAATCCCCTTCTAAGGCGCCGCCTCCTCTTCTGCTCCACACCAACGCAGGGGCTGACGTATTGGGTGCCGATGATGTGACGTGTTAGTTGATGACTAAGCCGGGAAAGCTGCATGTTTGCATGTAACCAAAGTACCTGGCAAATGAGGTTGTTGCATCCATGCAACGTTACATAAAGATACAAATATAATAAAACTCGTATACAATATGCAAGTAAAATGACCATTTTAGCAGATTTTGACATAATCTCAGAGACACATGCATACAATTACCTACATATTACACCTACATATTTACACTCGGAAAAATAACAAACGGTATCTACAGCTAATAGCAAGGCGGTGCGAGTTTTATGTCGATCTCTCTTAAATACATGTTTGTTAACTATAATATCTTATGCTATATAGAAAAAGCAAGTGTCATCTTAATGGACGTCCGGTTTGAAAATAAAGTTTTGCAATGAACGAAAGTTCAACGTACATAGATGTCAAATTCTTTGCAACGCGTTAAATGACAAAGAACATCACTGCTTTCACCAAGCAATTTACAAAAGTGGTGCTGGCACTTCTAAACGTAGGATAAATTTAGTTGTGGCTAACCAACCTACGGCTCCATGTCCTTACAAAGTCGCAGGCGTTTTGCCCTCAGACCTCTCATGCGTGACCAACAACTTTACTCCTTTTCTAGCGCTTGGTCTGCTTTGAAAATGGCTATGAGAAAATAAATGTCTAATAATATCGTACAGGCAAAATTTAATTTTATCTCATAGCTATAATTTGATTTTCTATGTGAAGGGCGCTTGTAGGCTTTCGTATCGTCTCGGTAACTGCTATATGGTGCATCCGCCTCTTTTGTGGCACTTATACAAAATTCTGTTCATTCTTGTAATTGAGTTAAGGTTTAATCAGATATATGAGCCTTGCATTCTTACATCCCGATAACTAAAATCATATGATGCAGAAATCTCTAGTTTAAGGAACCAATGAACTTAAAACTAGAGCCAGTGCACTACCGAACTCGATAAGGATATATCTTATCGTCAATTGATGTGTAAATATTATTCACTGAAACGTTCTAAGAGCTTGAGGGGCATGAGAGAGGGACAGGCTTGCTGCTGTAATTGGGATGTGCTCAAGAAATGCCTGAAGGCAGGCTGTGTAAACATAAGCAATGAATATTGGGTGGAAATAACGGACTCATTTATTAAGGACAGACAGATGTGTATGCTTGCTTGGCTTTCGAAGGGTGTATTGTGTAGGGATATGTTATGTGCCAAGTCGCCTGGAAGAAATTGGTGCACATTAGTGGATTCATGATGGGAATTATTGATGCAGCTTCTAAGACAGTGCAATTATGAGAAGCTAGGTTACATGGTTCAATGAATTTAAGTAAGTTTGTTTTACAAAATTAAGTGTCTACATTTGGGTTTTACTCAAAAGGCTTTTCCTTTAAGAGTTTCTGGTTTTTGAAATTTAGAAATACAAACTGTGCGTATGATATCATAAAACAAAAATATTTTTGGGAATAGTGAACAATGCAATAATTGTGCATGATATATAACATAATAAAAAAAAAAAATAAATAGAGTGGCGCAACAGCTCAAGGTGAACCAGGGCCAACTTCTCAACAATGTATGCTGTGTGTGTTAATTTCTTCACATACAAGGGGACCTACAATTTTTATGCCGAATCCGAACGGCACTTTGAGAAGTTTTTCAAGACAAATAATACTCTCGGAGGGCTTGTCAGACCCTCGCGGAGGTGGGGGCCGTGAAAAAGAACAAGTCTTTTTTTCAGGTGACGATGGTAGGATTCGAACCCAGACCTCTGGCGTAGTAAGCACACACACTAACCACTACGCCACGGCACCCCACATATATAACATAATGCGGCGTATAATTTAGGTAGAATCTGGTCAAAATTTTGACCTTCAAGGCAGTAATAGCTTGTGGTGTATTGGTAGATGCTTGTGTGACTTTACCTTCTGTCTGGCGCGATAGCCATATGCCTGCAATGTGCTTGATAGATGTATAATTAGTTTTTCATTTACAAATAGCTTTATTTGATATTTCATTGCTTCAATATTTTTCAGCTATATATAAGAATCCTACTTAAGCCTACAACCCAATTTTGTCTAAGAGCCTAGCATACTTTTTCCGATTGAATCCTCGGCTTGTTGCTTGTTATATACTGGTTTCTAAATGTAGCGTTCAAGATGTCATCAGTAAAGAAATAGCTCTTAATGCCTAATAAGGTTATGAGCTCGATGTTGTACGGGCAAAAAGCCGAACCAAAAGCAACACTAAAAGAAGTAAACGACTGTGTTCTGTTCTGGAAAAACTCCAAGAACTTCCGCAATAAGCTTGACATGAAAATGCTCACAAACTTAACTTCCAGTCGATCAATCATCAACTGAATGGTTTTTTTGCTGTGCCCGGTTAGATCAGTTGAGCTCCACGGAGGGTTAAGAACGCCTCACAAAAAGTCTACCACGGGGCCGAATCCAAATTCACGATGACCCATCTGCCTGAGATAACGAAAGTCCGAAATAGCTCGCGCGAAAACTCCTTTGCGGATGTGTTGCATACAGCGCCACCTTGTTGAAATCAGAGATGTCCAATTCGAACCCTGAAGTTGTCGACTTATAGTGCGTCGATAGACAATAGAACATTATCAAATAATTTGTTGGGCACCAATCTAAAATCCACATCAAAGACTGCTTTTTTTTGGTATGCATTGCAATAATTTGGTAAATCTCGTGTGAATAGTGATCGCCCTAAAATCGATCGTTTTTGTTCTTGGAGAACCCGACCAGATCAGATTAATAAATTATGTTGTCAAAATGCTTATGAAAATTGCGTTTTTTTTTTTTTGGTATCACAGGGTAATGACCAGGTCGCGAATCGAAGTAAAATTATGGATGAGCTCATCGTTAAAGAAGTATGATCTGAGGGGAAGAGTGCAACGCTCACGAGAGTTAGTAATCGCCTGACATCTTTTTACAATCAATTTAAGAATGTTATGCGGCACCAGGAGAAATCTTTTATGGTTGACCTGAAGAATGTGTGAGTGAATCTTATAGGGCACAAGATAAGCCTGGAGATCATCTTTATGTTGTCAGTGCTAATCGCCAAATAACACTAGTGAAACTCAACAACGTTAATGATAAATAAAACAATTAACAGACCTAATTGGCTACACTGTGGCACACCTGAAGATGCAGTGAATGTGCTGGAAACCAATAAAAGACACAAGTGGGTAGGTGCACCAGCGCGTGTGTAAGAACTTCAGTCTTTCAGCGACGGATTGCAAAACACCCTACCCTACCCAAAAGGGAAACTGCCACGCCTCCAAAAAGTGGCCGAGATATAAAAATATAACTGTTGAATGCTTTATACTACATGGTTGCAAACATTTCGGCCTAAAACTTCTCCTTTTAAACTAAAAAAATTTAATTCTTTTAACGCCACGCCCACAAAAGTGGGCAGAGGCATATACTATATATAAAATAAAGGTTCGACAATGCTAATATCTATAACTTTTGTCATATAATTTTTAGTCGAATTTCATATAAATGTTCCGCCAAACAACTTTTTTTTTTGAAAATGCTATAAAAACAAACTGCTGAATATTTTCTCAAATTTCTTTTTTTATTTGAAAGTACGATCCTTCCGGTTAATAATGGAAAATAATTTCATTCAAATGGCCGCCTCGGCTGGCCATGCAGTAGCCTACACGAACGGTCCAATTTTTAAGCACATTATCGATTGTGTGCAGCTGTATTTCACCAATGGCTTTACGAGTATTGTCATTTAAAGCGTCAATTGTCTCCGGCTTGTCGGCGTAACACTTATCTTTTACGGCACCCCACAAATAATAGCCCAACGGTGTCAAATCGCAGCTCCGATGTGGCCAAACGACATCAGCTTTGCGGCTGATAATGCGATCTTCAAAAACAGGGCGCAAAACATCGAGTGTAGCTTCGGCTCCGTCCTGTTAAAACCAAACGTTTCCAATATTCTCCTCTTCAATTTTTGTAAACAAAAATTCGTTTAACATGACCCGATAACGATCGCCATTGATTGTAAGGGATACCTTGCACCTTGTACCTTGTACCTCCTTGCTCATTTTGGAAGAAAAATGGCCCAATTATGCCTCTGGACTAAAATCCGCACCAAACAGTGACGCGTTTTGGGTGTACCGGCTTTTCAATGTATGCGTGCGGGTTTTCTGTGCCCCAAATGCGACAATTTTGCTTGTTTACATACCAGTCAAGATCAAAATGAGCTTCATCTGAAAAGATGATTTTTTTGGCAAAATCGGAATCTTCTCTAAGTCGATCGCTGGCCCACTTAGCGAAGCGAAAACGCATTGGATGGTCAGTTGGCTTCAATTCCTGAACAAATTGGACTCTGTATGGTGTCATACCAAGGTCTTAATGCAAAATTCGTCTCAATGATGTCTCCGAAATGTTCCATTGTTGAGAATGACGTTGAATTGATGTTGATGTTGCTTCACCCACACTTTCTGCCACAGCAGCAATTTTCTCGGGTGTACGCACTGTTTTTGGCTTTTCATGCTTTGGTTTATCGATGAAGACGATTTCCGCACACATTCTGCAACATTACCATGATTTTCAAAGTAATATCGCAATATTTCCCAGCGTTTTTCAAGTGTGTATGCAAGCATATGCGTTCAGCGGAAGGATAAAACTAATTATCTGTCAAATCAGACATATGCTAAGTGTTGCATTCACGAAATCAGCAGTAGTTGAAAAAAAAACGTTAGATGGCCGTCCCTTTATATATTTATTGAAAAACAGTCATTTTATGCTAAAATCCCTTATAAAAAAGTGGGCGTGGTCAATGAAAAGGCCAAACTTTTCCAGGTACCTCAAAGACAATTACAAGGCAATATTACATACCAAAAATGAGTGCGTTAGCATTATTGTAACATAGTTTTAATTTGAAAAAAGTATTTTTTAAATTAGAGATGTTTGAATATACAGGCCTATAGAGGGCGTGCCTGTAGGCGGATTGAGCCAATTTTCAAGCTTGATCCGAAGGACTAGAGTTTCAGCCAACCCACCAACTTTTACGGACGAATAGACGGATGGACGGACAATGTTTAATCGATTCTCCTGTCGGTCCCATTCATATCTCTGAAAGGTCTTAGTGGTCTATGGTGATTATTTCACTGTGTTACAAACTATGCATTAAAATTAATAAACCCTCGGTCGGGTATAAAAAGTGGAGCAAGAGTATCGGCTCTGTGTGTCCCCCAAAAAATTTCCTTTACACAAACTATGAAACTTTGAAACAAAACTGAGCTTGGTGTCAAATTTAATATTTTTCGTCTGTCATGCTAGTGTCATCATCAATGTCATACAAATTGAACAGCATAAATTCGCTGATGGTATAATTGGAACTACTCGTCTAGTTCGGGAATGCTAGTGTTTTCTAGTGTAGTGAACCTACGACTTGTATAAATTTTTCAGAGCCAAGCAATTTTTGGGAGAAAGCTAAAATTAGGCAAGGTTTTAAACAGAAGCATAAACAGTGTCATGACTTGAATAGGAAGAACAACTTTCCGAAGAGCCGAAACTTTGATACTGAAATGAAGCATCCCAAGATGAAGGTAGGGACTCCTAAACTGCAAAACTCGGAGAAGAAGGAATGCTGATTAATGCACCGTTGTGCCCTATTTCGAGGACATACTCTTGCAATTTTTCGCTTAATTGTTTATCATAACATAACATACATTTAACATATTTTATCTACAACATTTATTATAAAACGTTTTTAAATTTACACACTAAGGGGTTAGTAAATTAAAAACTAAAGGGTCTAGTAAGTCCCTTTCAAAAGTTAAAAAAATATTTACAAATTTTCCAACGAACGGTTTTATTGTTTATCATGATTTTTGAAAAAGCCGGTCAATAGCAACGTAGGTACCTTTTAATTTTTTTCCTCATATTTTTGACATTTAAGGTAGAAGCCAAAATAAATTTATTGTAAAAGAGAACGAGAATAAATTCTACGCATGGATCCAATGAAGGTTAGTAAATGGTAATGCAATAAACAGTAAACAACATCCGGTGAACTCAGGTCAAGAACTCAATCAATACAAGCCACTTTCTTAGTTTGCCTCCATATTTTCATCTGAAACCTGTCGATATGGATGACTGCTCAGCCAACTGAAGCTTAAAGTAAAACAAAATATCCTCTTTCCCTTGCCATATCCTATATCTTCTGCTTCCAAGCGCCACACTCCACGTTCGTATATCCGCTTCTTCAACCATCTTTAATCTTTGCTGCCGACGACGCAACATCGGTCGTCTTTTCTCCGACACTGATTTGTGTCATTGTTCCTATTGCCTGTCGTGAAAGCGGAGCGACTTCA
Source organism: Neoascia interrupta (assembly GCA_947623515.1). Taxonomy (NCBI): domain Eukaryota; kingdom Metazoa; phylum Arthropoda; class Insecta; order Diptera; family Syrphidae; genus Neoascia; species Neoascia interrupta. The sequence continues at coordinate 149,297,491 of OX392463.1, forward strand.
TATTGATTAATTGAACGCTGGAGAGTGAAAATTACACTTCGTAACAAGAAAAAAAAAAACTCAGTCAGGTGTAAAACTTTCAATCATCCTCTAATGGAATTCATTATCGCTCACAGTGGATGCTGAAACGACAATCTCACTCCATCCCATTTTGATGGAAAAAGGCTTCTTGTGTCCTCTGTCAACTTCATTGTTCGCGTAAGAGACCAAGTGTCGGTTACACACAAAATAGCTATAGATTCCAACCACCCAATTCATGTCCTGGTACAAAAAGAACCACCACCTTCAGGAAGGTTTTTCTATACCCCGTTCTCGCGTTCTGAGGGTATGTCGCCAATGCCAGTGATAATGATGCGGAATACCATGAAATAGAATTATTCCTTTTACCGGCTCCGGCTTCGCAATTCAGTGGTTCCAAATTGAAATTTCATTACTTACACAGAATGCTTCTATTGAGTGACTGCGAGGCATACAACCCAACCAATATTATGTGGATACAGTGAAAAGGGTGTCAAACGGCTCTAAAAGTCTTTTAAGACCAGTGTACTGTATACTGCATGACAGGATAATAACAACAACAACAACAACAAGACATGAGGAGCGGGTCGCCATTTGAAATGATTTGCATGTATGTACACGGCAGTTATGTCAAGGAGTTGCCGTTTTGTAGCAATGTTGAACTTTTTTTTTGTCATGGGTAGATATGTATTTCAAGACACGAATTTCTGTGTATTTAAGGAGAAGAACATTTATAAATAATGTCCTTTGTAATGTAGTGGGAGAAGTCTGATTTTTTCACAAACATGTCCCAGGCTGCTTCCGATAGCCGAAATGCAAATGATATGTGTACCTACCAATGAATGGGTAGGGTATCTATATTGGAGCAAAATGTTTGTATGCATACAATTCGGTTCAATGAATCGATGAATTTTTAATGGAGTGTAGAGAATAAGTATCTGGAATATCAGTTATATTTAGTAGGTAGGAATAATAATGGAGAAGTGGTGTTGAGGTTTTGGCCATTAGCATTGTTATGATGTTGTTTTCATTGATCTATGGGTACCTACGTCCTGTTCGTTTCGGGGACATGTGAGGGAAAAAGTTTTTAAATATGTTTAAATCGCTTTTTTGTTTTATAATTAAAGCATCATAATGAAAGTAATTAAACTTAGCAGCCTTAAATTAAAATCTTTTGTTGAAACTGACTTTATATTAAATTATGTAGGTAGGTATATTATGTACGTACATATTTTAAAAGCACTTAATACCTATGTAGGTACCTACATAATTTATTTTTGCCATTATATATTGCCACTATTTACTTTTATAGGACACATTATAGCGTTTCAAAAACCTATAATGTGTTTCTCTAATATAAAATAAAACAGCCGTCGAGGTTGAGGCCATACAGGGACCGCCGAGTCGGCTATTGTTGAAGACTTTTAGAACACAACCATATTGCTTAACTTTTGTAAAATGTTGCTTAGCATGTTTGGTGCTTTACTTATTGCTTTTACTAAAAATTTTCGACTCTCGTGGTATATTTCCAAACGCACCTTGAAAGCTAACGTTTTTCAATATACCCTTTTGACATGTTTTTTTTTTTAATTATGTGTTGCCAATGAAGTGAAGAAAATAAAGAAGCGAGATAGTCTATTAGCTTGACTTTCACATTCAAAATTGTATATTCGTAAAAAAAAAATTAAACTCACAAAGTATGTTTTCTGTTTCTTCTTTCCGGTTGTAAAAATTTTCAAGATAAGTATCAAATAATTTTCCTTCTTTTTTACTATCAGCATAAGGTATAAAACTAGTGACTTAGTGCAACAGTGCGTGTTGTAGTAAATAGCTTAGGTTCATCTGTCCGGACCGCGGTATACCCTATTCCTATTCCTAGTCCCATTCCTCCTTTCATTCTTATTCCTCTTTTCCATTCCTATTCTTCTTTCCATTCCTATGCTCCTTCGCATTCCTATATTGTTTTTTTTTTTTTTGTATCCCCTTTCCGTTGCTATTTGCGAATCATAAATTAATAAAAAAAAATGTTTTATTCCTTAGGTATACATATGTTATTGAATTTATTGTTTAAAAGGGGCATGGCATGTCCAGTTCCTATAACCAATAATCAATATTAGCACAGAATAATCCAAGTTTGCGGCCAAAATGTACAAAAAATTTAATTTTTTGGTTCGAATTCATCGACTCCCAAAAAAGAGCCCGGCCAAAAACTTTGCCTGAAGAACATTCTTATTCTTCCCTTAGTAGTCGGAGACCCATGTAGCCGTAGACCATATTTCCGACGTAGTCGAAAACCTTGTTTTTTCGGAAAATTAATAGTTTTTTCTTAAATTCTGCCTCTAAGTGTTGACGTGGCCCAAAACTTGTATGAGACAATTGTAGAATTAAATATTTTTCATATAACATATAAACAAAAATAAACAAAAAATATTGAATAGAAATTTAAAATTCTTTGATTGATGATTATTCTTTTAATCGATGCCATGCCCACAAAGGGGCGGTCTGCTGACTTTATTTTTATTTTTTATGTCTTATAATCATTAAGACATGATAAATGTTAAATCAGCTTTTTACGACGTCTTAAAGTTTTGAAAGCACTGGAGGAGGATTTGAAAAATTTTAACGCTTGTATTGCTTCGGATGACAGAGAATCCTATGTACAAAATTTCAGCTTTCTAGCTGAAGCGAGCTTGAGTAAAATTTAAGGCCTGCAAATTGATGACACACGGACGGGTGGACGGATGGATATCACTCACTCGACTCAGAATACGGTCTCGATCATATGCCCTTAAGGTCTTGGGGTATTATCGCTATTATTTATGTATGAAAATCTCTTGTGTGTGTTCTCAGTTTTTTCACGGAAAGGGTAAACAAAAGGTAAACTTTTTACCACTCACCGTTCAAAACTTCCAAAACCGTCCAAATGCGGATGGGCAGAGGCAGATCGACAAGAAAGCGGTATGAAATGTTATGAAGGTACCGTATACGTCTACTCTGAACATTCTTCGTTTAGAGAACGTCTAGAGAGCTTATGCTCTGTTCTGCACTTTACTGTGAGCTAAAAGGAAAAACGTCCGTAAATCACCCCCAGTTTTTAATCGAGTTTAATGTGTTTTATTTCCTACCAAGAGTATTTTGATTTCAATACAGAGTTCTTAGAATAGTGATATATTATCTTTATACGCCCAAGACCTTTAAGAGATATGATCGAGATAGGTAAGATAATAAAGCTTTGTCCGTCCATTCATCCGTCTGTATGTGTGAAGGCTTAGGTCTTAAAAATTAAGATAGGGCACTGAAACTTTCGGGCACGGCACGGCTTCGTACTTATGTTGCACAGACAAAGTATTAAAATAGTTTTAGTTCGCCGACGGCCACGCCCACTATTGTCCGTTAATGTAAACTTCTTTATACCCCACCATTTATACCGTGCTACACCAAATCTTAAAGTTTTTTGGCCCGAATTCATATAATTATTTGTATAGGCCGCGACCCCAAAAGTGGGCATGGGCTAAAAATAAAAATCAATTAATTGTAATTTCGTTAGAATCATGAGAAAATACGGTAAAAGTGAAATTTTTTTTCGGAAAAACCCCATTTTTCCTTAAAAACGCTCCTTAAAAGGGGCGATTCTGCCCGATTCTGGTAGACGGCCTTGGCCAAACCATTAAGGGCAAGGAATTTATTTTTATCATAAGATTTGTAAAAGTTTATTTGAAATTAGATCAGGTTTTAAAAGAGTTAACATGTTAAAAGGGGGCATGGCTGTCTGTGCAACAGAAGAACCAAAACACGCACCAAGTTTCAGCTCCAAGTTTCAGCTTGGATTTTTGGTTTTGAAGACCTAAAACCTTCATACATACAGACGGACGGACGGACGGACGGGCATGGCTTAATCGATTCTCCTGTTGGTCCCATTCATATCTTTAAAAGGTCTTAGGGGTCTACGGTGATTGTTTCACTGCGTTACAAACTATGCATCAAACCTAATATAGGCACCTTGGGTCGGGTATATTTATCAAACTGGATATAAGATGAAGCATAATAATACTTAATTTAAACTGAACTTTCGTCCGGCTAAGAAACGTTCTATTCCGCTCTGAACAATACATACACTGTTCAATAAATTGCTCTGTTACTATAGGCAATTAAATTGCCTTCACTAATTGATAGCTTTCCAGAGTACCTGACACTTGGCAGAAAACCATCACAAATATAATATGTGAGACAATGTGTCCCAAATAAGAGAAGAAATTCATTTAAAAAGTGAAAAAATCCTATAGTTAGTCCTAGTATAGGGATACCAGGACTAACTATAAAAAATCCTATAGTTAGTCCTAGTTATCCCTATACTAGGACTAACTATAGGATTTTTTTACTTTTTAAATGAATTTCCTCTCTTATTTGGGACACACTATCCATCCATGAGCGTTCTGCCACATATTATTATATTCGTCCTGTTCTAATTTAAGTATACATAGGTACCTACTTATTGCACGAACATACACCATCATGTGTTTTCATTTGGAGAAAAAGGCTATTTGAAATTTGTTTCGGCGACTGGCCACGCTACGCGGAAATGGCAATGAATTTCCTGTTATTGTAGCCTTGAAGCATTTTGTTATTCGTATATTTTTTTTGTATTTTTGTAAGTATTTGGAAAAAAAACAGGACTCTCAATAATGCTCGCGCATTATGATGATGATGATGGCTTTAGATGGACGGCGGTAACTGGGAGGGCTAAAAGGTAAAAAATTTATTTTGATTTAGTTGATGTTGGCCATAAATTTCTGGGTGTGTTTTTCGTCCTCTTACTTCTGCCAGCCGGCTTAAGTGCTGTGACACATCAAAAACGCGAATAAAATAAATTTTATGTGATTGGCTTCGCTTTGGATCATTTTTATTTATTCAAATTGACGATGGTCGGAAGGAAGGTATACCTGGGTATATCTATTCATATTCATTTCATAGGTATTAGATTATGTAGGAATAGCTGATGATCCTGGGCAAGGTTTTTTGCCTCTTTTTTCTACGGTTTGTTTGTTAGCAATAGAAAGTGTTGCGACATGAATATTTTACGCAATGTTTGAATGTCGCTACTTTTTAATTGGTTTTTGATATTGAGCACCACGGATTTATTGAAATTAAACTAATCCATGTATCAAGCATGATGACACGTGTTATTTTTTGCGTTTTTTTATTGTGTTTTTAATGTCAATCTGTATACGTTTACTATCTAAAAATGAACGAGTATAAATAGATAGGAAATTTCAAGCAATAATACAAGACAAAGCCTTTAATTTGAACCTATTAAAAGTGTAAGTTAAAGTAAATATGCAATACAATACAGGCGATAGATACAGAGCATAGCAGTGAAAAATGTTTAAAATGAAGTGACATTAGTGTTAGCCCTTTATTTGTGTTGTAGCAGATAACTCCTACCTATTGATACCTAAGTGATAATAATAAAAGATGTGAGTACTTTCAATGGAAGCTTCCATAGGGCTGCTTCGATCTTTGTAGTGGAAGATAAGAATGATAGGAATAGGTAATCCCTTTTATTAAGGGATTATCCTTTCAAATCACATAGTTTTTATATAATTTTTGGTTTGTTTAATATAGGAAGTTTTTGCATATATTTCGTATATGGATTTCATGCAAATATGTATGCCTAAAAAATTATAATATGCATATCGGTTTCCAACTACATTTTCAATGTAAAACGATCTTTGTTGTCTTAGAATTAACGTATCGTAATGTTTCAAAAATATGCAAATATGCAAAATTTGAGGTCTAATAATGAATGGGCGGTAGGCATCCGATAGGCTATGATGAAATCTCGTGGACATGTGAAGGCTGAGAATAAAACGCATGACGAACAAGTGTAAATTCTCTAACAGTCCATGGCTATCTACACTAAAATGCTTTTTTCGTTAAACTCTTTTATTGCACAATTGAAAGACTTCTCTTATGATTAGTGGGAAGATTGAAGATGCCCTTGAAGTGTTTGTCAATCATTCGTAGAAGTAGAGCCCTAAAAAAGTTTTATTTACGAGACGCATATTAATTTTAATGCATGCTTTGCAAACACGAAGGATAGTTCGGGATAAGAGGTAAATTGGACCACGCGAAGAACTAATTTTTTCACCGCTCGCCAGATTACTTGTATTTCATTAAGACTTTTTCCGAACTCGGCATTCGAACGAGCGTCTTTCTGCACAGCCGCTTGCCGACTATTGCATCGTCCACCGCCTATCTTCCGCCCTTTCTCAGTACGTATGGCTGATTTCCTTTGACAGTGGCAAAAGTCGAAACTCTCAAAGTTTACCTCAGTTTTTTATTCCTTTTTTCTTAATTTTTTTGATTCGGACATGAAATGTGTATTAATTTTTTTTCAGTGTTTTAATGCAACTGTAAAATCATTAGAATGACTTCCAATAAATTCAATATAGAAAAGGCAAAGAGAAGCGGGTTTCAAAATCTGAGTTGTGGTATGTAGGTACTGTCACAGTGAAGCAACGAAACAAAGTATTACTCCCGGTTGTATAGACCCCCTTTTCAAAAAAAAAAATAGCTTATCTTTGCACTGACATTTTTTCCAACAAAAATGTATTATGGTGACAACCATTATGTTTCACTTTGCCTAAACAAGCTATAGTGTTTTTTTGTGAATTGACAAAATATGAACGTCATTTGACGCCACATCACTGCCAAAATGGTGTGGAGGCAAAAAAGATTTCCACTCGACTACCTTAGAAAACAATACACCTTACACATCCATTATGGAAAAGCACGAAATCCCCAAAAGGACTCACCTCGAGCAGTTAATGTCATTTAGGAAAACCAAGGCGCGTCACGGTCTTCTCCCGCACGGAGTACAAACAACCACCAGAAGGAGTACGAAATACGAACCCAAAGAAAAACATTCCACCGCCGAAATCACAACACATCGACGACGATGACACCCGGTTTGCCCTTAGAAAAATCATGAAAAAACAAGGGAAGGGACAAACAAACTAAAATTCCAGAAGCAGGACTGAAGTGTGGATAAAGTTTCCTTCTTGGCTGTCAAACGATAAGAATATGTGTATAAAGGGGGCACTGCTACTGCTCGACCGGAACAATCCATGCAAATTAAAAGGAAACAGGAAACTTTATTTAGTAAACTTACACCTACCTACATAGAGTTAAGGCGCAAACGGGCACCTTTATGTCCTGTCTTCGGTTACCTTTCATTCCCTTTGCGCCGCACTCACGAACAAAATTAAGACACATTTTCAGACTGCCAAAGTGTATAGAATATTATGTAGGTACCCCACCCAACAACATCGCCCCAATAGTGACATGGTTTCTTCCCTCGGGTGTGCTTCCTTCAGAATCGTGACAATCATTATCATACGGAGCTGAAGCTTCGGCCGATTTCGTGTCAAAATAACAATAAAAAAATAATTACACTCGTGTAAAAGGGACAAACTCGAGGCAGAGGAAATATATAGGAAAAGGACTGTTGTAACAAATTAGGATATGGACATACCAATCGGAATGCCAATGAGCACACCGCTCACCCAGGGCCACGAAAATTATATAGGCAAAGAGTCAAATGCCCTGGAACTGGTCAGGTCTAAGTGTATTTCCTGCGTGGCAAATCAAATACAAATAAATTCAGTACTTAGTGAGCTGTTGATGTGTGTGGGTTTTCGTTGTTGGCTTTAGTAGGTATGCCTTTGTCCGTTGTTGTTCGCTTCGTATAGGTACAGGGATAGGAAGTGCAAAGCGCAAGTAGAAATTAGTTTGTCCTCACGTCTCGATATACAAAAAAAAAAGACATCGCCAGGAAGCAGAGGACATCAAGAGGAGAGCTGGTGACTAATGGCTAGCTAGGGAAACGCAAATTTTACCCTGGTTACGCTAAAAGCATCGTAATTTTTGGTCAGCGTCATCATCCTTTTTTATTTGTCAGAGAAAGATGGCAAAGGACGTGGAATGAAAGCGCAAAGTACTCGGGCATATACATACATATTGGTTAGGCTTAGAACGCTGAATTTTTTATGATTGGTCTTTAGAGGACGTAGACCGTAAGGAAGTCAATGAATGCAGAACTTGAAATTTAATGGTCCTCTTGATAACTGACGTTCTAGTATTTTCGAATTGAAGAATCCGTCACGAATGCTTAGGGCCCTTAACAGAAATTAAATGTTTTACTTCCAACATTAAACATTTAATAGATATGTAGCACATCGCCTCAAGCCAAAATCGGTCTGGTTAGGTATACAAGAGTTTTTTTTTTCTTTTTAATTCCATTGGGTAAAGTGAAAGGAACGGGTTCCTTTTTCTTCTTCTCTTAGGGGAACAGGATGCTTTTAAAAGTTTTAAATATTGAATTTTTTCTTCAGAAATTTAAGAACAGAGTTTTATGGGCTACGAAAAATCCCGTCATGGAAAAATATTTTCAAATTAGTTCCTACCTAAGCTGAGAATTTTCTTCGTGGTTGAGTTTTTTTGTATACAAGTTTGATAAGAGTAAATTTAGGATCATTAATTCGCAAAGAAAATGTTGTTTAGGTCACTCACTCTTAATTAGTTAGACGCAAGCAGGCCAATACGAACTCACTTAAAAATGTTGCATTCTAAACATTAATGTGTTTGATATAATCTCACCTAAACAAAAAATGAGCGATAAGTTGGAAATATTAAAACTTAATAAATTATGTATACTTAAAAAATAAAGGTCCTTACTGAAACAAATTGGTAGCGATTCCGCCTCTTGTAACGTGAATGACAATTATTACTATCTTAAATACTAATTATTTGCAGCCACTGCATTTCTGTTCTACAGGTGAGTCTGCCGGTAGGTGTCTATTGCCCGTCCGAAAGTGCTTTCGATGCAGGTCTCATCGCTGATCGTTGGATGCTCCGGATTTTGGGTCGTCGCTACGTGTTAATATTCTGCCGGGTGACGGTGGCATGTGTCTATAACGTGATCGATTATTTTACGTCAACTGATACAAGCCCTGTTTATTTCACAGGAATGGAGCATATTAGGTTTGAAACAGACGAAAATGTAACATTGACAAATAGCAAGGATAGACCCACAAGACAAAGGGCATTTATAATCAAGACCGAGTTCTAAGACAAACTGTTCAAGTCGTGATTATGTCACCAACTGTTTGGCATTAAATGTTGAGCTGGAGAGCTGAAATTATTATTTGTATTTAAGCTCTTTGACATCCGAAGCAATTCAAGTGCTACTTTCGAATACGCCCACAGACGCGCCCACAATCGATATGTAAATGTGCAACTACTTCCAGTTCCTTCAAAACTTTCAGACGTTGTAAAAAGCAGACATTTTACACCTAATATCTCTCCGCCACGTTCGCGGACCCACAACCCAGCCATTCTGGCAACAAGCGTATCAGTCGACTCCTCAACGAGAACCCTCCAATGAGCATTGGACAGAATTTTTGTCTGGACGAAGACTTGTCGAACCGTTCTTAATGAGAGCAAGTCAACGGATGTTAATTTTACGTTCAGAAGGGTTAAAAATTTACCTCTGTTCGTGTTCATAAGCCCTGTTCAAAATCCTTATGCAAGCGAAGCGAAATATCTAGGAATGATTCTAGATGCTATACTTGGGTAGAAGCCACAAACGTTAAGAAGTAGCGTAACGAGCTCGGAATGAGACTCAGACATATAATATAACAAACCGCTGTTGTACGGGCAGGTTTTAAAGCCGTCCTGAACATACGGTATGCAACTATGGGTTTGTACCAAGCGGAGCAACATGTCCGTGTTGCAGACTTTTCAAAAAAAAAAAAAAAAAAACAGAGCATTTGTGAATGTTGCATGGTATGTTAGGCATAGTGATATTCAAAGAGATTTAGAAATATTTTCGATGAACTAAAATAATTTGACTTTATGAGCGAAGAAGTAAAGAACTTTGCTCGAAAGCTTAATAAATAAATAAAAAGAGTGGCGCAACAGCTCGGGGTGAACCATCAGGGCCAACTTCTCAACAATGTATGCTGTGTGTGTTGATTTCTTCACATACAAGGGGACCTACATTTTTTCGCCGAATCCAAACGGCACTTTGAGAAGTTTTCCAAGGCAAATGATACTCTCGGATGGCTTGGCAGACCCTCACTGAGTTGGGGACTGTGAAAAAGAACGAGTCTTTTTTTCAGATGACGATGGTAGGGTTCGAATCCAAAACTCCGGCGCAGTAAGCACACACAGTAACCACCACGCCACGGCACCCCCTCGAAAGCTCGTCTTTATTTTTATTACAACAATGACATGATCCGTACTCTTAACGAGACTGTTAACGCTACAAACAACGAGTGACGACTACAAGGAACGAGACCCGTCGACTTAGTGACCTTGGCTTTTAGTATGTGCATTCACTGGATAGAAACCTACCCAACGCAATAAATACTATGAAAGCCTAAACTACTTGTTAAGTTTACTAAGTTCTAGTGCAGAGGAGTTATGGGAGAACGACGCTCTACAACTATGACATGCTATGTCGCACTACGCGTTCTCGAAGTTTTTTTTATTGTTTCTCATTAAAGGGTGGTTTTATAGCACGTACAAATCGGACATAACCAATATCCGACCATTATATACCTGCTATAGAGCTACACATTGGTATATTTTAAAGACTTTGGACTCTTAGCCTTCAAGTATTAAAAAACAAGTGAGTAAGTGCAAGAGTTCGTCTGTGAGAAACTTCTATAAGCCCGACCCTATATACCGTGTAACACCAAATCTTAAAATTTATTGTCCCGAATTCATATATAATTTAATTTGTAAACACCACGCCAAAAAAAGGGTCTGGCCCAAAAATTAAAATCAATTAATTGTTATTTCGTAAGATTCATGACAAAATGCGTTAAAACCGAAAATTATTTCGGAAGAAATTTTTTTTCCTATAAATGCCCCCTAAAAGTAGGCGGAGCTCGAAACTTTGTATGGACCAAACTTTGCAAATAGTAATATCTTTAATATATATCATAGAATTTTTTTTCGATTTGGAGTCAACTTTCTCAGAAATCGGGTTTTTAAGTATCTAACATGTTAAAAGTGGGCATGGTCGATATTGTGGGTGGTCCAATTTTTGTCTGAAGTGCAGCAGAAGATCCAAGCTGTGTACCAAGTTTCAGCTTTCTGGCTTGATTTTGAAGACCTAAAACCTTCACACATACAGACGGACGGACAAGGACACAAAGCGATTCACCTGTCGGTCTCGATCATATCTCTAAAAGGTCTTGATGATGATGATATCACATGTGTTACAAACTATGGATTGGAATTAATATACCCTCGGCCGGGTATAAAAACAACGTCTCCTAAAAATCAAGTCGATCGACCTCGCGCAGGGGCGTGGCATTTCTTAAGGAAAAGCCCTCCTGAATAGCGACATACTTTAGTCTGATACAGCTCGACTGGATATTACTCGACTGGACTTATACTGGAAGCAGCAGAACAGAGTAAAGTATTCTATTAAAGCCATAAAATTCTAATAAAACGGGCTCTATTTTTCTGTTCAAATTCAAACCTGCGGACTTATTGTTGAAATTTTTTCTTCAAAGCTTGTTTTTAAGTGTACTGATCAATTAGCGCCACGAAAGTAGAGAGGTTCAATAATGATGCATCCTTTTTATTTATTCTATTTGAATTTTTCAACATAGCTAGACCGTAGAAACATTTCCTGTCTGCCAACATTTAAGGCATCGTCCTGCAAAAGACATTGAAAATAACAGATCCCACCAGTATGCGTCTCTATACACTACCCACGGTGTGTTAAGTTTGAGTATAGTTTGTAACGCAGTGAAATCACCTTAAGCCCCTAAGAACCTTAAGAGATATAAATTGGGACCAACAGGGGGAGGAACTTCAGCGAGAACTGGGTGGGTTGGCGGCCATATATGTGCATGTGGTGAAGCTGGGATGAAGGTATAAACGTATATCGCAAATTCAGTTTTTGAAAGTTAATAAATTTTCGAAAGATGAATCTTTCAACATTGAATTTTACCAATATAATTGGAAAGGGAAGGGAATACAGCAAGAATGAGAGTTCCAAAAAATCCAAAACCCAGTCCAACACTATGGTCGTTTCCCTGTGAATAATATTTCAACCATCCGTCTTTAGAGGTTGGTTTTATTTTTTACAGGAAGCACCGAAGTCATATCCATATATAATAATGGACGATACTGGAAACCAGAACGGTACTGCAATGCATTATTAAATTATTAGGTGAAATTCAATTGGGAGCAACCACACATTTTTTTTTTCATCCTGAATCTGACATTAAGGGATTTTCGATCATGATGCTGTAGCATTCCGGCGGGCTTCAATAATAGGTCTTCCGTTCCCAAGAGTCGGAGTTATTGCCACTCGTTAGAAGTGGCTCTAGATTGAATATCCGTTTAGCTCGATTTCATGAAATATGTACTCTTTCATTTAGAATGTGTATCAAGAAAATACGAATTCGCCTGACTAATTAGTGCAGGTGGTATAAACAGTTAACTTCTACAGACATCTGTTCCTCCAACAATATCGAGAAAAAGCACATGGATTTATTAATCACCTTATACAACATAATTATACAATACAAATGTATTCAGGTCATCTGCTTTGAGCATCATGCTCACTTTTTTTTCTACTTTCTTCATCACGGAGACTGTACGATAATATTCGTCGCCTGGCAACGATGACGTCTCCCATGGCTACGCAATACACTTTGGATACCTACACATGTGGTTATGTGGAAACTAGGATATCTATTTATTCTCCCGGAAATCCTTCACGGAGCATTTTTAATTGTGTTTGAATTGGAGTTTGATAAATGATGGTATGTGAGGCAGGTGCCACCATAAGAAAACTGGAAAATTTCAATTTCCTTGGTGAAAGATGACACTTGCTTCATCACTGCAGAGATATTTTATTGTTTTTTTTTTCATGTCATGTGGTCCTCTAAATTGGAAAATTTTTCGAGTGGATTCCAAGGCGACATATATTGCAATATATTGCAATGAGATAGAGAAGGTCTAGGATGTTGTAAACGTCAATTTGTTCCTGATTTAAGTGAAAATTATAACTTCATAGCTTAGGTAGGGTTTCCAACAAAGCATAATGAACAAATAAATGACATAAGCACCTCCATTATAGAAAACAAACGGTTTTTTTCCTTTTCTGTGCTTTGTTGGTATGTTTCCTGGAGCTTGCCAAGAAGTGCACCTACAGTAAATGAAACTTCATGAAATGACTGATATTGTCTTCTCGCATGCTCAAGAAAATGGACCGGTTTATCGACCAACATAATGTCAGAGATTTGATTGACAATATCTACCTATCAAAATGACAATATGAAAAGCAAATTTCTTCAAAGGTAGTGAAAAAAATTTAAGAATATAAGAAGTACTACTCTTATATTTTGGTGTATACCCAAAGCGGGCTTAAGACCCATCCTAACACATCCTGCTGCCCTTCAGCTAGTTCCTGCAGGACAGCATCTCTCAACCATCCTGAGAATAGTATTATCTCTCTCACATTACAAAAATCTCAACGGGGGCTTTGGACAGCGTCTCTTTAAGTCTCCTAAGGTTTTTAGAAAGAGCTGGATGGTCCGGGCCCCGCATTGGGCGCCATTGTTGTTTTTAGGATTTCGGCCACAGAGGCGCATTTTGATGAAGGCATTGGGTAGCACCTTGCTTGCGGTAGATCGGCAAAACTCGCTGTACTGTGGCCAAACCAAACACCAAAATCAGACACGCCATAAACAAAATTTGCTGGTCAAAAAAACTGGAGTGTCCTTTAGAAAAAAAAGTTGTTTACGAAAATTCAGACAAGATCGCAATTATATTTACATCATTTTAATCTTCGGAAATTCTGAAGTTAGGTAAATTGCATTTAAATGCATGGTAAGGGTAAGTATTGAAGTTCTTAAATGTATCGTCTTTAAGTTTTTATTTTTTAGCTATTACTTTGGAACTTGGGCATGTGCGAAACTTTCGTCCCCTCTTTAATGGCTGTTTCTCTTTTTATTTTTGTTGTTATCGTCAAAATATTTGTCTCCATTCAGTGCCGTTATTAGCAAAACAAACAAAAATATTTACAAATTTGTATAGGTACTTCACCCAATATCATGCCTCTTCATTCATTTGACTGTTCATTCCAATGCCTTTTCCACTCCACACAAAGGACAAACTTTCAAATTTAATTTATGTGAAGACTCGTTGCCGCGTTGTAAATGGCATAGGTACTTATTTTCGTTTATAGTTGATTTTATTTTGGCTCTTAAGGCCGTCCTCCGCCCCGGCTATACATATCCCTCGCTGGGCAAAGCTCAAAAGTTCTTCCAATAAGAACGCTGCGCGGCGCGGCATTGCAATGAAGAGAGGTCCTTTCTGTTCATGCAAAAATTAAAATACATAAAATGATTTACATTTGTCATAAACTTTGAAATAAATATCCTGCCTCACCGCGAGTTTAAAGTTCAAGTTGTATGAGAGTTTTTTGTTTTTCTTTCTGCCAGAAAATGCAAAACAACTGCAAAACAATGTGAATAGAAAAACAAACAAACAAAAAAACCCGCAGAGATCTGTTCAGTTTTCGCGTAGGGAAACAACTTTTCACCCAAAAGTAACTGCAAAAGTAAGTAGGTAGGTAGGTATATGCGGGAAAGCGAGTCCTTATTTGGGCGAGAAACTTTTTCTGTGACTTAATTATTTCTCTGTTGTATGTAACACACCAAAGCGCATTGTGCTTTCTGTTTATTTAGCTGATTTGACATTTACTCTGACATTCGCACAGGCACATTTAACCACCATCCCCTTAAGGATATCAAGTTGTATATACCTACTCGTGCTCATGAATACGAGGTAGGTATACCTCTGTGATGTATATTTTAGACTCTTCATCTCTAGTTCGTAGCCTTGGCCCAATCTGAAGTTTTTTAATAAAAATATCAAATTTGCATACGACACGTTGATGATGGTTGACTTGTCAGTAGGAGACACACTGAGATACGAGAGCTTTAGAAACATACCACATGTGTGTAGGCGTCTGTGGGGGAATCTTGTTCTATATTTATAATTATAATAAATATGATGTGAGGAACTTCTTCTTGTATTTTTCGTAGGTGGGTTCGTATTTTTGTTTGAATATCTTAAATTTCTAGGGGAAAGTTTTAATGAAACACATTTTATCAATGATAAGCATCTCTTGCCGTGTTTTTCTCGATCTTGTTGTTTTGTTGGTCTCCATTTGAAATGCAAAATCGGCTGTTTGCCTTGCTCATGGTGAAGGCATTAGGCAAACAAGCACCCAAGCGGTATGGGAAAAGTTTTAACAAGCGAGACTGGCTGTATTAAAGGTGTAAGTTTGAAAGTAGCTTAAGACGTTAAGTAGTATATCTCATTGAATGCTACAACAGGTTCATTATTTAACGAGTGTTTTAAATTAGCGTTTCTAAAAAACTACACCAGACTTGAGAATTTCCAGCCCATCCTTTATGCAGGGTGTTGACTGAGTTAACTTGATACGTTGATACAGATTGAAATCATGTTGATATGAAAATCGAGGCCGAACTGTGAGTTAAGTAAGCATACTTACTCTACTGTCGCGCACTGTAGCAGTAGGACGACGGTTTTTATTTTATGTCAAAGATTATAAAGTAAGAACTAGATATTGGAGAACTATTCTACGAGTAGTTACCTGGACTTTTTAGAACCAGTTGTCAAATTCCGAACCATTTAAATGTGCTCACTGACACGCCCATTTAGCTTGATAAGAACAGACGAGGTCATGAATCTAACCGAAGGGTTTTCCTCTCGAAGCAACATAAGAAAAAGCTTTTTCATTCGGTTTTGGTTTTTACTCAGCTTCACAAATTTATTTGACCACCATATTTTATCTTCCCCATAATGGAGAAAATTGTTGACCGTCACCTGGAGAGGGACATTATAAGGTGCAGCCTCACGAATTGCATAAGTGTAGGTCCTTTTATATTATCTGTGCGACTCTTTCCAAGACTTTCAACCTCCTGGGGCTTAATTAGTTAAATTCAATAAAGCTACTTACTACCTACTTTACTTATTAAATGGGTCACAATAAATTCTTTTGATTTTTTTTATACCCCATTCCATAGGATAGGAGATATATTAAGTTTGTCACATAGTTTGCAACACGGTGAAATAATAATGGTAGACCCCCAAGACCATATGATCGAGACCAAATTCTGAATCGGATGAGTCCGTCCGTCCGTCCGTCTGTATGTCACATGTTTTTAGGCCTTAAATTTTAAGCTAGGGTTCTGAAACTTCGTACGTCAGGTGCACGTCATGCGAAGCAGTCCAAGTGTAAAAAATTTTGAAATCCGCAGAAAGACACAACCACAATCGGTCTAAAAATGCAACTACCTCCAGATTTTTCAAAACTGTAAGACGTTCGAAAAGGCTGAAATTTGACATTAGCATCTCTTAGGCGTGGCATCTATTTTAAGGGTAAATTTTCAAATGCCTTTTACTCAGTATTTTTGCTCGAAATTGAAAAAAATTTGCTTAATATTTTATGTAGAAAACGCTTAGTTCCACATTTTGTTCATACAAGACTTTGGGCCTGCCCACTTTTGGAGGCAGAATTGAAGAAAAACCTAAAATTTTCTAGAAAAACTTAATTTCGACTGCCCTTGAGCCTAATTTAGGAAAGCATGAAACAAAAAAAGTAGCAGGTTAGGTAAACAATACTTCCGTCCAGATTTCGTACATATAAAGTTTTTAGCCACACCCCCTTTTAGGGTTCCATTTTTTAAATATATTGAATTTGAACCAAAAAATTGCATTTTTACGTACAATTAGGTGTAACTTGGAAATATCTGTGGTAATCTAATGTAATCATCTTATAATTAATAGTTTGTAATTAGGGGCGGTTAAACCACGCCCCTTTTCGAAGTTTGCATTACTTATAAAATGTCAAAAAATAACTATGCCATCAGCATCTTACAACGTGGGATAGGATGGGGTATCCAACGGTCCGTTTTACGGACTGTAACTTCTGCGTACACACTGTAGCACTTACTCACTGGTTTTTTATAGGAATAATTTCAGTTGCCATTATATTTTCCTTAATGCGCAATGTAACAATGAATGGAAACCTATCTGAAAGGATTTAAAGGCACCTACTTGAAATGTCTACACAATAGCTTTTATTTTTGCGACATAAGTAGAATAAATGTACCTTCTCCTTGAACCTTCTCCTTGAACCTGCGACATTTCCAGCCCAATTTCGGGACTTAGTATGCCAATATGTAATTGAACTTTTAAGTGTGACATGCACCCATATAAAAATAAACAATAAATTGGCTTAAAAAACACACTGCCATGCACAGCACATATACAATGAATTATGTTACATGCAACGGTGGTCATGTACGAAGGTGCATCTCATTCAAGAGAAAAAGAAACGAAGAAAAATTAACACCGTCAAGTATGAAAACATGCATGGGGCGATCCGCCGGCTTTCTTTTTGCCGACGACAAAATCCATAATTCTCATCTGAATTATGGATTTTGTGCAAAATTCTGTTTGCTTATTAAAATTATTTATTGATATATTTTACATACATATATATACTATTGCACAATTCTCTGGACAAAAAATTTTATTACAAAAGTTGTAGATATTAGCATTTTCTAACTTTTTTGTTTATATAATATATTTTATTATAATATATTATATATCCATCCACTTTTGTGGGCGTGTCTTTAAAAAATTGATTTTTTAGTTAAAATGACGGGGTTTTAGTCCAAAATGTAAGGAACGACCTAGCGTAGACCATTCAACGGTAATATTTTTTTGGGCGAATTTTAAATTTTGGTACTCAATTTTTTTCGAAACGCAGGGTGACAAATATTTTTTTTTTATTTGTATACCCCATCCCATAGGATAGGAGGTATATTAAGTTTGTCACATAGTTTGTAACACAGTGATATAATAATGGTGGACCCCCAGGACCTTGAGGGCATATGATGCAGACCGTCCGTCCGTCCGTCCGTCTGTATGTCACATGTTCTTAGGCCTTAAATTTTGAGCTAGGGTGCTGAAATTTCGTACGTAAGGTTTACGTCATGCGCAGCAGTATAAATGTAAAAATTTTTGAAATCCGCTTAGAGACACGCCCACAATCGGTCTAAATGTGCAACTACCTCCAGAGATTTCAAAACTGCAAGACGTTTTAAAAGGCTGAAATTTGACATTTAGCATATCCTTATGAATGTTAGAAACAAAAAAGAAAAATTTATTTTGTAAACCTCCTTCAGTGGGCGTGGCATCTATTTTAAGGGTAAATTTTCAAATGCAGTTTACTCAATATTTTCGCTCGAAATTGAAAAAAAAATTGCTTAATATTTTATGTTCCACATTTTGTTTATAGTTGCAAGACTTTGGGCCACGCCCACTTTTGGAAGCAGAATTGAAGAAAAACTAAAATTTTCCAGAAAAACGTAATTTCGACTGGCCTTGAGCCTAATTTAGGAAAGCATGAAACAAAAAAAGTAGCAGGTTAGGTAAACGAGACTTTGTTCCAGATTTCGTTCATATTAGCCAAGCCTTCTTGTAGGGGTCAATTTTTCAAATATTAAAATTGAGCCAAAAAATTGCATTTTTACGTACATTTAAGCGTAACTTGGAAATATCTGTTGAAATATCTTATATTTAATAGTTTGTAATAAGGGGTGGTTGGACCACGCCCCTTTTCGAAGTTTGCATTACTTATAAAATGTCAAAAAATAACTATACCATCAGCATTTTACAATGTGGGATAGGAATTCAACGGACCCCATTAATACCGAATGGGGTATTATTTACGGACTGTAACTTCTGCGTACACACTATAGCACTTACTCACTGGTTTTTGATAAATAAAGTGTTTCATTGTGTAGCTATAAAAGTGAAATTGAGTTTTATTCGACTGCCTATCTTATGTCAGGCAGTTTTAAGTACTGAAAGATTGTGGATAATTTTTGCGCAGTAAATCCAAATTTGTTGATTGACAAGTAAAGAGAGAATAGAACCCCTTTGTTCATTTGTCGGAGGTTGCTACTATCCGATGGAGCACTCAGACACAACTATGGTCCATTGTACTACCACGCGGACACCTTACTTTAATGTATTTGGTTTACCCGTCTTTCGAAGAAAAACGAGAAGGAGCTTCAGTGATGAAGAGCTTCGGTGTTCGGCACTCACCACGTCAGCCCCAAAGATTCGCCACCTGATGCGAGCAAAGGCAGGACAACTACATAGGAAACATAGGAGGTAAGGACGCCTACAGGAAGTCTGCAATCGATTCTCCTCAGTGATAGAAGAAAAGACGCTGACCCCTCGCAGATATCCGGGCGTAGTCGCTTAGTCTGTCTGCACCCATTGCAGTCACGCCAACGAGCCCTGTGCTCACGAGAAACCCAAGTATCAATGGCAGACGTGACAACAGATACAAGCAGGCCGAAAGCAGGTTCGGGTCCTGAGAAAACCTCTGTTAAGCCTAGTCTGGCAAGGTCATCAGAGATCTCATTTCCCTGGATAACAGTGCGACCTGGAACCCTAACAAGATTGACTGCATTAAGCCTTCCGACTAAGTTCAAGGGATACTTGAGTTCGAGCACTATCTTGGACGAGGTAAGAGGGTTGAGCAACGCATTTAGAGCGGCTTGGCTGTCACTGCAAACACATATGCTTGTGGCCCTCCACCTATTAGTAACAATATAGTGCATAGCCATTAGGATAGCGAAAATCTCCGCTTGGAAGACAGACGCATATTTACCAGAGGGGCAGTGGAGTCTAATGTTCTCGCTTTTTCTACAAAGACTCAAGCATCAGACACCTGTCCGGTTTTGGAGTCATCCGTGAAAATACGATGTCATTCTTTCCCTGGCTCAGAGTCTGGCCGAAGCCATTCCATTACCTGAGGAAAGTCGACTTTTTAGTATTGTCGCAAAAGGATTTTTGGGGTCATTGCGTCAGAGGGCATGTCCATAAGACAGAGGTCGAAGGACAATTCTCGAACAAGTTCTTCAAAATTCCAACGCTTGTGGTACCAAAAACCACCTCTCTTGAAGCGAAACATGGTTTTCAGCGTACACCCTATGATAAATATATCAAGAGGGGGGAGGTTCATCAGCGCATCTAGAGCAAAGCATCAGAGCATTTAGAGCCAGGCGTACTAGGGAAGGCCCAGGCAGCCAAGACAAGCCGTTCTGTGGAGTTTGGCAAAAGAGGCAGTAACACGTTTCCGCAAAAGGCTGTTCCACCAAACAACTGATGCATATGAAAGGAGTGGTCTTAAAATGGCCCTATAGATCCAGAGGATCCTGTTCGGAGATAGGCCCCACGTCTTGCCAAAAGCCCCTCTACACTGACAGAAAGTAGACAGTGCTTTTTCGGTTTTGGATTCAACATGCTTGGACCAAAGAAGTTTTCTATCAAAGATTACTCCTAAATATTTGACTTCATCGGATATCGGGATAGTGACACCTTTAAGCACGAGTTGAGTCAAACCAGTGACATTTCTCCTTCTCGTAAAGAGAACAACCGTAGTTTTAAGAGGATTCACTGAAAGCCCATTCCTAGTGCACCAATTATCGATCAAGTCTAGGGATCTCTGCGCCTGAGAGCACACAGTTCTTAGGTTTGAGCCGACAGAAAGAACGGCGACATCATCTGCGTAGGCTTGTCTAAATGTTTCAGGAAGGTTAAGAGCCGATACGAGAGAGTCTACCATCATGCACCATAAAAGGGAAGACAGAACGCCACCTTGCAGACAGCCCCTGTTCACCCCAGTTATGACGCACTTGCCACAATCTGCCTCGGTTACCAGCGTCCTGTGCATTAGCATTGCCGTAATCCATTGAACTAATGTTTCATCTACACCGTGTTGTCTGGCTGAGTTGCACATGCTATCAAAAGCACCCTCAATATCGACGAAAACGCCCAGCACGTACTACTTCAGGTCAAGAGCACATTCAATCCTACCAACAAGGTTTTGAAGCGCAGCTTCGCAGGATTTTCCGCGCTGATAAGCGTGTTGCATCACAGAAAGAGGATGTAATCGAAGAGCAACCTTGCGCACGCGTACCTCAACCAGTCTCTCCAAACTTTTCAGCAGGAAGGAAGATAGACTTATGGGTCTTAAACTTTTGGCTAGGCTATAGTCAGACTTACCAGGTTTTAGTATGAATACGACTTCAACCATGCGCCAAGGCGAGGCTTGCAGTAAATTTTTTTTTCAGCATGGGCAACACCTGTTTTAAACTTTGTTTCAGCATAACTGGATAGATTTCATCTGGACCAGGTGACTTGAAACTGTCAAAAGATGCAATCGCATATTTGATAGCGTCATCAGTCACCACTCTGGATGCATCAAACCAGTTTAGCCGCGTTGTGTTCACTGGTTCTAGAGTAGACACCGTTTCCGGTACCACTGAAGAGCACATGGTGATCTGATTTGCCGGAAAGTGAGTCTCTAGGAGAAGACTGAAGGTCTCCGCCTTGGTCTCAGTGTAGGTACCATCAGGATTGAGAAGTGAAGCAAGTTTGCTTGGTCTATTCCTGTTAAGAACTTTCACAAGCCTACTAGTTTCACTTAGAGATTCCATCTCCACACAAATTTTTTTATAAGAGTCATTTTCCGACTTGCGAATAAGAGACTTATTAGAATCCTTCTTCTTCGATCTGTATAGATTTTAGTCTTCTACTAAATTGGTTTAAATGACCGATTCAGGAGCTTCCTGATCTCTTTACGAGTGTGCTGCAGTTCGGCATACCACCAAGTCACCGGTTTTCTGCTACGTTCTATAGGATAGGAGGTATATTAAGTTTGGTTCGTAGTTACATAGTAACATAAAGAAATAATCACCGTAGACCCCAAAGACCTTGAGGGCATATGATCGAGAATTGTAAGTCGAATGAGCCATGTCCGTCCGTCTGTCGTTAGTTTTTATGCCTTCAAAGTTGAGCTAAGGACTCGAAACTTGATTTCTCTTCTTTCCAAGTCCTGAATTTACAAGTGTAAAAATTTTCGAACTCCGCCCACTGACACGCCTACTTTCCTTATTAAGCTTGAGTTTTTTGGTATATGTAATATCCTTCCTTAAGTTTTTCGTGTTTGCCATTTAAAAAAAAAACAGTGAGTAAGTGCTACAGTATGTACGCAGAAGTAACAGTCCGTAAAACGGAGCGTTGAATACCCCATCCTATCCCATTGTAAAATGCTAATGGCATAGTTATTTTGCAAACTTCGAAAAGGGGCGTGGTCCAAGCGCCCCTAATTACAAACTATTATTTATAAGATTTTTCCACAGATATTTCCAAGTTACACTTAAATGTACGTAAAAATGCAATTTTTTGGTTCAAATTCAATATTTTTGAAAAATCGACCCCTAAAATGGGACGTGGCTAAAAACTTTATATGAACAAAATCTGGACTGAAGTCTCGTTTACCTAACCTATTCCTTTTTTGTTTCATGCTTTCCTAAATTAGGCTCAAGGCCAGTCGAAATTAAGTTTTTCTGGAAAATTTTAGGTTTTTCTTCAATTCTGACTCCAAATGTGGGCGGGGCCCAAAGTCTTGTATGAACAAAATGTAAAACTAAGCGTTTTCTACATAAAATATTAAGTAAATTTTTTTCAATTTCGAGCAAAAATATTGAGTAAACTGCATTTGAAAATTTACCCTTAAAATAGATGCCACGCCCACTAGAGGAGGTTTACCAAATATGTCTTTTTGTGTCTTACATTCATTAGGAGATGCTAAATGTCAAATTTCAGCCTTTAAGAACGTCTTACAGTTTTGAAAACTCTGGAGGCAGTTGCACATTTAGACCGATTGTGGGCCGATTAAACTAAAATTAGTTTAAGAGTTTATTCTTAGTTCGCTATGGTTATCCTTAAAATTTTGGATAATTTGTGACACGTCTGAAGTTCTTTCGTCTGATTTGTCGAAGTAGCAGTGGTGGTATTTATGTAAGGCTGGACAAATATCTTTTTTCTCTTGTTACGTTCTCCTCTTTGTTCGCTGACTTCAAATGTCAGTTGATATATTTGCATTATGAAGGCGAATATGTTAAAAAAAAAATACAATAAAATATACCTACCGAAATTTTATTTTAAAATGAGCTTTATGAATGAAATTAGCCTGAGAATGAGGCTTATTCGTAATTTAATTTATTTTTTCGAGCAAACAGATAAACGAATAAAATAACAAAAGTATTATTATTTCTTAAATACCCCTGCCAGCAAAAAACACCCGCCTTCCAGAAACATGGAAGGCGGACGTTTTTTGCACTCATATCTACAAACATGAAAGTCAGGCAAATGCTTCTTTTCTGCCCTCAAGTGTCGTTAGATGTTTCTATGTTAACTAAAACTTCCCAAGCCTACCATAACTCCTCATTTTCGTAAGTTTTCCAATTCACTTTACGTGCCACCATTTAGACATCGTTTCAGGTCTACAAAAACAGCTTCTTCGTGATTATTTCACAGCAATTTCCCTTCGTTCTTTTTCATTACCACAATTGTACCCCTGGCAGAATAATATAAACAATGCCAACTACCTATACACACTATACCCAGCAAAGTGTGTTTATTACGAAGCCCTCTTAAGGGATACCCACAAAGGGTGTATGTATACGATTGTCGTCTGCCAAAAGAAAGCGACAAAAGCGTCGTCATTTTCGTCATAGACGTTCCCCTATCACCACTTTGGTATTTCGACCTCTGGCATAAGTCGGCCCTGAGAAATTAAGGATTCGTCATGGCAAGACAGCAACAGATGGCCACTTCACGGTTGGGTGGCTTGGATATTTTTCTCTCCTGTGTTTTTTTCCCCATACTCACATCACTTGAAGGGGTTTTCTCCTTCGAACAAGTGCGCCCTGGGGTGGCGCGCCCAGATGAGAGGGACAGACATTGAGAATGATAAAAGTGTTCTTGGTGTGTTTTCTTAACTTGTTATTGTTATCGACCCTAAAAATGGAACTTGGAGTTGATTTTTTGGCCGTTACCTTATCTTTGAGATGACTTGTGTGTGTGTTCTAACGCTTTGGGTGTTTCTCATGGGTATACACGTGTTGATGAGGTATTGCTTTATGAATCCGAAGGAATTTTCTTGTTTTTACGAAAGACGGGGATTTAAGGTGTAGTGAGCGTTCAAGTTGAGTGAGTTTAGTCATGGAGGTGTAAATACTCAATTTCAGGGTAATACCTGACTACCTTTAGTCTTAAAAAAAAATGTTTGTGGAAGAATAAATTAAGTTCCACTTCCTGCAGTGGTGTAAGTATTCAATCATTGGGGATTAACAAGTAATTGAGCAGTAACACGAGGAGGGAGAGTGATCTCCCTGACGTCACGGTCAAATCCTTACAATGTGACTGTTTGATTACAAAAAATTAACAAAGAACTTAACATTATTATAACAAAATATGTTTGTAATTTGAGTATGAAACCCTAATCTGCATATTAATTTCTTTCTAGAACTTGACATAATTTTTGCAAAGGCTTAAAAAAGGTACCGTTGCAAAATGAATTTCGCTTAAGGTTATGGAGTAAAACCTCAAAAAACTCATACTGCCTCACGACAATCCCATAAAATTAATTTAATTAATAAATTTTCATAGAAAAGCCTGTAGGTACTCAGTAGGTGCCGTCAGGGCCTCCGCCATTGCTTGCTCCATAATCCTTTGTACACAAAAATGTAATTTCTAATTGGATGTCAAATGTAGTAAGAAATATACAAAAAAAAATGTCCATCCACCCGCGACAAGGCCACAGGACGAAGCTGCTACTTAAGCTTTGAGTAATGCCAGAGCAACAGAAAAACGTTACATTTTTTCTGCGAAACATGAAGAACAAAACAAATGCCAGAGTGTATACACGAAAAATGCTCATTAAAAACTTTAAGAAGCACTGCACGAACTATAGAGAAACTGAGTGCAACCGACAAAAAAATCCCAGCTGAGTATAGACCGAGGGCAAAGGGTGGCACTGAACAAACGACATACTTTGACGCTACTACAAGGAATATTATATGATTTATTTTTTAAATTCCTTCTTCGTCACGGTCGTTGTCGTTTCCCTGTGACCGTTTTTCATTTATCTAACATTTTCGTGAGCCATAATCATCTTCATCATCATCAGCACTGTGCTAATATTAGCCCTGCTCTTACTCAGGTCTGACCCGTCCCTGGTATAACGTTTCTTATTTTTTGTAAATCCTTTCTGTTTTCTCAAGAGAAATTATATTAAATGTCAGATCGTAAATTTTCTTCAAAAAAGAAACATAATCTTCGTCATGTTGTGTATAGTTTGCTAGAAAAACGGTTGACAGGTAAACACCCTACTCCCCTCTCCCATCCCAGTGGAAATTGGGGTTTACTACACGCGACTCCAGCCAATGTATAACTCTCGAGTGCAGTAGGAACACCGCTCAAGAAATGTCATTGTATCCCTAGAGGATCCCTTCTTGCGGAATGAAACGCTAACAATGTTCCTAAAACACTGGGGCGGCACCCACGTGAAGGTAAACATAAATCTTGAGGGAAACTTCCTTCGTCTTGGTGGGAAATTTGTCATCTCTGCTACCGCACCATTAGGATGTGGTATGGTGTGCTCGTCGCCTATACAATAGTTTTGTGATGATGCCGCTGATCTCGTCTCTTGAGGCGATGCTTCACTTCAGTAAGGGTGGGGCCTGTCCTGACAAAGTGGTACAGGTTGAGTTAAACGGGGTTGTTTAGATAGAACCGCTTCCTTTGGGGGCTATGCGCAAGTTGTCTTTGGGGACGAAAACGAACCTTAGTTGTGATTTGTCATTCTAATTGCATTTGGGAAAAGATACGAGATAGACGTCAGGGTTGGAATAATTGGAAGGAAAATGCGAAATTGTAATTCCCAAGAAAAACAGAAACTGAATGGGATTAAGAAGTTGTAATGAGACAGCGAAGACGATGACAAAGGCGAGAGGCATGTTGAAAACAATTGTAGTGGTAGAAGTGTTCGTCACAAGAGAGATTACAACCACACCTTCGGAAGAGTAAATGCAATTTCGTAGTTGCTTGGGGGCTGCTGACATAGGCCAAACTTTGCCTTTGCTGAATTTTGTGGGGATTGTGTGAGGTAGAGTAGAGGGCATACATAATTGAATCAAACAAGAAGTAGAGAATCTAGGTAAAAATAGAGCTTTCGAAATAGCTGTGCTATTTTATTAGAAGCAAAAAAATTAATTGAAATGAAACCGAGAAAATGTTTCGGTACATACTGAGAACAACCAGAAACGAAGACATTGCATTAAGTTAAGCTTAAGAAAAAACGGATATAACAGAAACAGCAAATCTGTTCTTTATCGTCGAATAGTTTTTGTTTTAAAATAAACTTAATAAGTAGAAGATGTTGATTCAAATTAAAAGAAGGTAATATTCAATTGTTGATGAAGAAAAATGTTATTCAATTGAAGTAACCTTAAAAAAGTGTTTCTAGAAACAAAAATTCGCCTTTTTTCGTTCTTTAAGGCTTTTTTCGACGTTCCTTTATAATTTTATTGTTTAAATTTTGGAAAATTAAAGTTATCCTTTTGAAAAATTTCTTTTAAGTAGAAAGATACAACAGTTTTTTAATATCTTTTTTTTAATTATCTTTTCCTTAGCGGTCTCTAGCTTATTCGCTTTGCAAATACCTAAAATATCTATATGTTAACCCTGATTCGAGCCCACTTACGAATCCAGGGGTTGACAAAACTACACATTTATTATGAGAGGCCTCTCGACACGTTGCGCCGCGTTCGCCGATCGTAATCTGAAAATTTTTTCTGTACCCTAGGGTACCTTTATAGGGTGAATGCGATGAAAATATGACTACCGATCTTATATCTCGACTTCAATCGAGGCTTCCATACACGTTCCAAACTAAGTATACTGGAGGGGAACGTTACCGGCAGCTGCAAAGTAGCAATCTCAACAGAAGGATCTAAGTCGAGTGAGGGTGCTGGAATATTTGACTTCTCTTGGAATATGGGTATCTCCACAAGCCAGAAAGGTCGTGAGCTTTCCCAGTACCTTCCAAGTCAACATTTTAGCAATACGTAAGAGTCAAAGTACTTGTAAGAGTCAAAGAACATAATGTAGGTAACGTTAGTTAGACTTGAACTTATTTTTTTTTGGGAAATTTGTGTCAATTCCATGAAATTTTCCCTCGTTTCAAAGGCATTCAATTTGCACTTCCTCGATTTAAAGATGCCGTTTCACTTGTTTCGAAGATACTGTTTTTTAAACAAGTGATTGAAGTTTTTTATCTTTATACAAAGACCAAAATGTAGTAGATATGATTTCTGTCCGAATTCTCGGGAAATATTATAGCTGTACTTGATTTCGAATTGTCTATACCAAAAAAAGGCTCGTAGGTTTTTTTTTCTATATAAGGTATAGGCTGGCATATTTAGAGACTATGTCTATCCTAAGAAAACGTACCTATCACATGTACATCCCGAGGAAAGAAGAGTTCCCGATCCAACACAAATACTGTTGAGCTTTTATGCAGCAAGCTTGCCTTAAACATAAAAAATTATCCCCACAAATAGTCGCAAATCAGGAAGCAGCTTTCCTGACAGACGCGTCTAAATCTTAAGTTTCTTTTGGGTCCCCGCCAAGCACTCCGAGAGTATAATTCGTCTTGAAAAACTTCTAAAAGTTCTGTTCGGATCCAGCAAAAAATTTGTAGGTCCCCTTGTATGTGAAGAAATTAACACACACAGCATACATTGTAGAAAAGTGTGCCCTGGTTCACCCCGAGCTGTTGCGCCACTCTTTATTTATTTATTTTTATTCCTACTATAAAGTAAATTTTTATTTCTCAATTTATAACAAGTGTGCCTCTTTTTTTCCAACGAAACACTTTTTTTGGAGCTTAATCCTTCCTGATTTGCCTTGTTCCAAAGCAACCTTTTCCTGAAAGTACAGCTTGTCATTTTTGTTGTTATATCGGCTTTTCTATAAGCCAGCAACGCAAAGTGATGTATCACACGCAGGGGAACACCAAAAGGAGGTATTCCCTGTTCCTTCTCCGCTCATAAGGATCCTCGTAATGGAAAAATAATTCAAGAGCCTAGAAAAAGAAGGCTTTATATTGTGAGTGCCTGTGCGGACGAAGTGGCACTCCTGATCCCAGCAAATCTCCATCGATCGATTCCCCAGCGATCAATTCCAGCTACACACTTCGCATTGTCAGTAATTGGATCGAAAATCGAGGACCTTAAACGGAAGACATTATTGTCTAGAGCTGTATATATAAAATCCAAACTCAAGTGGAGGGAAAGCAAAGAAGACTGCGTCAATGGGACATAATGTGGCACTATAAGGCTCCCGAAGAACGTATGGGACCAGCACATTTTACACTGTATGAGCGCATCAGTTTTAAGACCAGAAACTAAGTCTAACCCCACTTAAGTCCGAAGGGCGGCTAAGTAGTACACCCGCCGCAGCAAGGTATGGCTCAACTTACACCATTGAACATATACTGCAGTTTTATTATTATTATTATAAATTCTTTATTTCGTTTTAGAGTTTACAGAGCAATTTACAAGAATAATAGCATGGCAAAAACCTGCCTGAAGAGACATTTCATTAGACGAAGAGACATTTCATTAATAAAAACAATATAAACGCAAATGTATTTTATCTTATTTAATAGTATAATACATAATATACAATTTAAATAAAATTATTAGCTTAGACGCAAATGGAGAACAGTGAAAGTGGACAATTAGAACAGAAAAAAGTGGCATAGTGTGGCAATTTTAATGATTTGAAACATAAAATAAATGCATTTGTGTATGACTGGAAGGCATAAAAATACCACAATTTTAATGTTTTGAAACATAAAATTAAAGAAGTTATACTACAGTAACTGAGTGAACAACTGATGTTATGACATAAAGCTATTACGGTAGGTAAGAGCTTGCTTGCAATAGTTATACAGGCTTAGCCATCCCTCGGTTCCATTCATAATATCGTAAAAGCGTGGCAAAGAAATCTGACTTTGTTGGAAATATAACCTTCGAATTTCCTGTAAAATAGGACAGATAGCAATGAAGTGGTAGACATCTTCGTTTTCCTTCTGTTGCATAAGCTACACAATTTTGGCAAATCGTTTCGATGAGGTATAAAGTTCAGGTTCAGAATTTCGACTCTGGTTTTAAAGACAGTACTAATTACTTGGGATGAAAATTCTCTGCGAAAATAGTTAGCAACAGAAAGCTGGTGGTTTAAGTTTTTGTAGACATTCCGAGATGTGGAAGAAGTTGCTTTGGAGAGGTTTTGAATACATAGCTTTTCGTCTACCATTGAAATCAGATCAGAAAACTTGTCTTGCCATTGATCAACATTAGACTCTAACAAAGAAAGCACTGTATCGTGAGCGAAAAAAGATACACGAATATCGGGATCTGATTACTCTGAGCACAAAAAGAAACACAATTTTTTTTTGTTGGCCCAAGCAACATTTTTTCGGTCTTGATGATGGATGGTATCCAAACCAAAAATTCTGGACTTAAATATTGACAACATACATACAAAAAGGCGTCAGCTATTTTACCAATCTCCACGTTTTTTATACCCTATCCCTAGAATAGGAGATAAGTATATTGAGTTTGATTCATAGTTTGTAACATAGAAAAATAATCACCCCAAGACCTTAAGGGCATATGATCGAGACCGACCGGCCCACTTTACTAAGTAGCACCAAAAATCAAAGCTGTCACAGGATGCTGAAATTTGGTATGCGATATCCTCACTTAAGTGTTTTGTGATTGGTATTTCAAAAATAAAGCGAAAACCGTCCCCATGTGGGCGTGGTCGTATTTAACTTAACTTGCATACTAATAAATGGCTTTTATTTAATATATTTGCTTTAAATCCAGAAAATTACTCTATAAAAAATGTTCAGGAAATGAAATGAATGAAAAGCCCCGCTCACTTTTTAGGGCGTTTTTAAGCATACCTTAACCAAATTTTTAGTATAAAAATGCAATCAACATGTGTTCAACACTTCTGAAAATGAACAAAAAACGATGTTATTATAAAGGCGTTGATGCTACGCCCCTTTTTTAAGGCAGAAGATGCTTAATTGACAAATTTTAAATACAAATGAAGTTAATAGAAACTGAAATTAAATGACCAATGACCATTTATGACACAACTCGGACAATTGGGATAGGGTATACAACGATTCGCCTAAGCGGATTATAACTCTCCCACTAGTTAAGCTCAAATCGCATGGTTACCCAAACATTTCAGCTCCTCTTTCTATATCGGTGTGCCATATTTACATCTTAATGTAGTGAGCTTGTCCGAAAATTTAATTCTCAAAAATTGCATGTTCCCAAATTTAGTTTTATATGTGCAATTTCATATTCTGGTTACCGCTCCAGTCCACAACGCAAGGTTCAAAAAATACTGGTTCTCGATAATGTTACGGGTGTTTATAATCGAGTTTCCACTTATTTGACATCATTTTCAAAAGTTCGATTTTTTAAGTTATTATTATTGTTTTATGTACATCCAAATTTTTTAGTAAATACTTTCATTTTATTGGAAATAATAAGAAATGTCGTTGTTCATAATCGAATTTTCACCACTGTATAAAATTGCACAATTACTTTTTTCCGCTTCCGAAATGCATTATTAATGAAAACTCTTTTAATATATATCATAATCTTGGAGGGTTGAGTAATGAGAAAACATCGCACGTTCCAAGATTTTCGGACCCATGCACTTTTACAAAGTTGGCTCACTTAAGCACTGTAAGACAAACCTTTCGTCCACCTTAAGTAAATTATACTTTTTCGTCTAATTTAAGTTTATTTTGAGCAATAAAGTAAGAAACGCTATCACTAACCACAACTCAAGGAATTTTAAACCTCTAACGAGGTTTCTTCCCAGCATTTGTAAGCATTTTTATAAAATCATGTCTAGATCACTTAACATAATTTATTTATGTGACATCAACATCATCCATACATCGTTGCAGCACATATAAAATATGCTTACACATTACATAATTCGTAGAAAATGCGTAATATATTTTGTTGGACCCGTAAATATTAGTTAAGCCTTTGTTTGTTTACCTCAAAATACATAATAAGATAATGATACTACCTGTCAGAGACCAACTTCAAGCGCAAAGTCATCATAGAAAAACACCATCATTGGCACGCCAACTTTCAATTTCAGCTGAAACCCAAAATCTCGCCTAACTGAATGAGCACACATCTTAATCAGTCCTCATCAAATTCACACGGTGATTCAGTGACCCTTGATGACCACCGTAGCATAGGTATCTTAATCCATGGGAATTCCTGGTGGGCAATGCCTTGTACCACCTTACAATAAACAATGCCCCTCCAAGTCGTTCGTTTCGGTCTGGCGATTCATTTAAAGCGTCCGACAACAACTTCCTGTGATACACCATAGCTATGTTGAGTACAGAAGGTGTATTTTGAATTTATACATAAATTCCTGACTTAAAAAAATCCTAAGAGTATTCCCAGAAGGTGTTTGCTTGCATTAATACATAGCTCCATCTACAGATAGCGACAAGTGTATCTGGAAATCTAGATTAAACGAAAATCGCATGCGAATCTCGCAAGATCACTCGATTGCAATGGGCAAATTAGAGCAAATTCTCGCACGAATACCATCGTGTCGTCGTCAGGCAGCCGTGGGAAAAATGTCATAAAAAAAAGTGTAATTAATTCGATTCTGCATTTTACTTCTTGCATGTGATATGATGGAGGAAAACTGAAAACGATTTTCCATTTTCTTCATCGTTGGCCGGGTAGGCATCTTTTTTTCCTCTTTTCGTTTACCCTCCTCCTTCGTGCGAATTCAATGCGAATATTCCTTTTCAAATCATCCGCCTGTAAAATATGTCGTTGGCGAGCACCGTGTAAGAGTGGGGCTTTATATTGGCTGGGTACATTGCGCTGTGTGCATGGGAGTGATTATAAAGTGGAATTCTAAAAATATACGGCCCAGTGAATTGCCGCTTGGTAAGCGTCCCATCATTTCAATTCGACGTTCCGCAAATTTTTCAAAGTTTATGGCAAAAATGCATTAAAAAATATATTTTATTTTCTTTTATATTAGGTACATCTATATACAGCAAAATTAAAGCAAATATTTAACAGTGAAATTGGCGCCTTTTTACGGTCGCAAAATCTCATGAATTCATGGATTAAATGGAAATTTAAAATTGCATCTCGTTCGTTAGAATGTAAATTCATTTTTGCGTAAAAAAAGAACGAAAACTCCAGGGAAATAACTATAAAGCAATGCAGAGGGATTTTTATTTTTTTTTAATATTTTACGGCTAAATGGTTTGCCGTCTTTATGTTTGGTGACCCAACGATAAAGTGTACCTTCCTAAGTCAATGAAACCATTGGCGCGAATAGCTGGTGGAATTTTAAATTAGGCAGTGCCATTTATTATTCAGATATGAAACATGCATTGAAAAAGCTCTTAAATTGCTGATTTTTGTGCGATTTTCTATGCTTTTCGGTTGTCGGGATGGTACCTACGAATTTTTATTTATTTTGTAAATTAATCATATATTATTTTATGCGTTACCATGGATAATTGATTTCTTTGTTGTACCATCGTGTGTTCAAAGAATGATTTGTGATGTTCGAGTTTTCAGAGGAGCTGAGTTGTCAACTGATCACCACTTAGTGCTGTGTAAATTGTTTTTCAGTGACAGTATTCCTTTGCCACCCAGGCGAAAACCAAGACTGGTGACCCGCATACGGTGGGAAAGGTTGCAGGATGCTGACTCTGATTTCAGGGAGCGTTTTGCACAGTATGTTTCGGAGAAGTTTGAACAAATTCCAACTGACCTTTTGAATGTAGATGGTCAATGGCAGCTGTTTTTATCGGCAGTCATTGCCTCTGCAGGAAATGTTTGTAGAGTGAAGCGGCTTGGGGTAGCGGCTGGTGGTGAGAAAAGAACTGCTTGGTTTAAAACGCCTGGAGTTCAAGAAGCCATCAGAGAGAAGAAGAGAGCCTACATTGCGTGGATCCAATGTAGAAACTCAACTTCTCGAGCCCGGTACAATGAGGCGCGAAGGACTTCCAATCTGGCAGTCAGAACAGCCAAGGAACAGTCATGGAAAAAGTGCGGCGAGAAGTTGGAGCACGATTACAGATCTGCAAACAAGATATTTTGGCAGACCATTCACCGGCTCAGAGGAAGGAAGTTAAATATCATTCAAGGGGTTAAATCCAAGGACGGTACACTTCTTTCAAATGAGAGCGATGTCTTGCGCAGATGGAGAGAGCACTTTTCGGAGATGCTCAGATGGCATTCCCACGGCTGACGAGATAAGGCCGGAGAAGAGTCCCACAGTAGACGAAGTCACTGAAGCGATTAAATCGCAAAAAGTTGGCAAGTCTACCACAGTTAATGAAGAGGGTTTTAAATGACTAACAAGCGTCACTAAGGTGGCGTGGGATAGCGGGAAGGCACAAAGTGATTGGCAAACGGGAGTTATAGTGCCCATTTTGAAAAAAGGGAACAGGAGAGATTGCGCCAACTATAGGGGCATATCTCTCTTGAGTCTTCCGGGAAAAGTATTCGCGTAATCGAGCCTATGTTACGGGAAGAACAGTGCGGCTTTCGGCCTGGCAGAGGCACAACCGACCAGCTTTTTACTAAGGTTATTCTTGAGAAGGCCTGGGAATATGCCAAACCGGTCTATGCGTGTTTTGTAGATCTGGAAAAGGCGTATGACCGAGTCCCTCGGGATACACTGTGGAGAGTTTTGCAGGACTATAGGCTGAGTGCGCCTCTTCTGAGAGCCATCCAGTCTTTGTATGGAAACTGCAGAAGCTGTGTACGGATAAATGGCGTCAAATCCCGTCCTTTTAATGTGCGCGTTGGACTTCGCCAGGTCTGTGTTCTGTCGCCGCTCTTTTTCATAGCATATATCGACTGGATGGTGAAGCGCAGTCATGGCGAGCAATGTTTCGAATTGGCTGGCATCAGGATGAGCCATCTGCTTTTCGCAGATGATTTGGCCATCCTTGCATCATCCAAAGAGGAACTTCAACGAGCACTGGATAGGTTTGCAGGTGTCTGTGGTGATGCTGGGATGAAAGTAAACGTGAACAAATCGGAAGTGATGGTTGTTTCCCGAACAGTGTTCCCTATGTACCCTGCACATAAATGGAGTTCCATTAAAACAGGTGGAGAAGTTTAAGTATCTCGGGGTCTTTTTCACGAAAGATGGGAAAAGTGATACTGAGTTGTCCTGTAGAATTGGCCAAGCTGAAGCAATAGTAAAGGAACTGCGCCGGCCGGTCATCAGAAAAACTGAGCTTGGAGTGAAAGCAAAGATCTCAGTTTTTAATTCAGTGTTCGTTCCGACCCTCATCTATGGTCATGAAATTTGGGTAATGACAGAAAGAATTAGATCGCGGGTACAAGCTGCCGAAATGAGATTCCTGAGGTGCGTTGCTGGTGTTGCTCTAAGGGACAGAGTGAGAAACGTTATTATTCGTAGGAATCTTAATGTTGAGCAGCTACTTCTCCGAGTGGAGCGTTCGAGTCTTCGATGGTTTGGACACGTTGTTCGCATGCCCCCTGACAGACTTCCTAGACAGGTCATGCTAGCCGAGATGCGAGCGCGTCGCTCCCCTGGTAGACCAAGAAAGGTGGGATCAGGTTAAGAACCTCTCTGAGTCCCGCCTGGGGATTGTGCCGGAGTCTCTTGAGTTGGTGGCGGAGGATCGAGAAAGATGGAAGGACCATTTAGCCACCCTCGCTCCGCGACCCTTGACGCGAGGAGTCAGCTTGAATTTTGTCGACAATCAACTAGCTTTAAACCAGAACTCATATCTTCCGGATAGGTAATAAAAAAAAGCAAGTAGGAAAGAGCAAGAGTGCAAAAACTTCAGTCCGTCTACGGTTTTTTTTACAGGTTGAAAAGAATTTAACACGCTTCCAGAAGTTGGGCGGTTTGCAAAGCTATAAGTTTTGAACGCCTTATCCTAGGTGATTGCATATATTTTGGGCCAAAACCCAGCCTTTTTATCTCAAAATATCACTTTTAGGAAAAATATCCACACCAATAAAATTGGGTGGACACATACACTATATGCACAAAAAGCTAGCCAATGCTTATACCAATAAATACAGCATTTTGATATAATTTTTGTCAAAAATCAAATATGCATGACCGCCATTTTAGGTTAAAGCACTCTTAAAAGTGAACGTGGTCCCCGAATGTAAAGGCCAAACATTTTATATAACCTTAAAGACAATTACAAAGTTGTGTAACATGCCAAAAACCAGTATAATGGCAACATTGTTTTATATGTAGCTAAAGAGTGAAAAAAGTATTTTATAAAATGTAGATGCCTGTGTGGGCGTGTCTGTGGGCGGATTTCAATGATTTTCAAGCTTGATCTCTAGAAAAATATTCCCGGCCCAACTAATCAATTTCAACTCGCTTGATCAAAACCTAAGGCCTAAATATTGTTTACACAAGGTCGGTCTCGATCATATCTCTAAAAGGTCTTAGGGGTCTTTGCTGATTATTTCAGTGCGTTACAAACTTTTAATTAAGCTAAAAATACCCTGTATATAATAAACTTCTTCCTACCAGGGACCCATTAAATTATAATAAAAAAATAAGTTATTATAAATTATTTTAAAATTAATTTAAGCAACTAAATATGTATTGTAAAATCAAAATTTATGTCTCTTTTTCTATGGCTGACGACAATATTGTGACCAATGTCAAATATTATAAAATTTTAAAAACACACGTTATAAAATTGTAGGTTAAAGTACAGACTAATCTTTTTCCTGCCTATAACAGGAAACCAATTTTAATTCCAAATATTATAGAAATCAAGCCAGCAACCTGTCTTCGATCTGCCTCTTATTCTTTGAAAAAAGTAATGCATATGCCTCTTATTATATAGCAAATCTCGCCAAAGTTAAATTGAAAAAAGCTAGTAAGACTACTAAATGTCCAAATTTAAGACAATTGAGGTCTTAAGCCAAACGGGTCATATTGAATTCAGCAAACGGTGGTAGTGCAAGTTAAGGCTAGGCGGTGGAAGTAAAATTATATGAAGCGAGGCTTTCCTCTTAAGATTTCTATATGAAACAACAGTACGTATAAAGAGGAGAAAGAGAGGTAAACCATTACATGCCATTCGTAAAAGTAGGTAGCTGTATTTTCCTGTCCTGCCCTTAGGCTTTAAAAAAGATAAGTCTAGATAATTGTCGAAGCTCTAAATAATCTGGCCAAACCTTAAAAAATGGAAAATAAAAATGTTTTCACCATATCAAGATAGTTCAATTACTAAACGCCAAACTACACCCATTAGAAAATCGGTTTCCACGATGCTTATTTTCAGGATTTCGGGTTAGGGATTGGCTACTTGATTCTTTTAAACCTTCTTACCACAATCGTTTATATTTGGTCATATTTTTGCCCTTTTAAGCAGGAGTAATTGCAAAGCATTACAAAACTGTAAAAAGTAACCCATTGATTTATGTGTTATTTAACGTCTCTAATAAGCTGAAATTACTGGGAAACCGCACCGCTGTTATAAAAAATGACCGGGCAAAATAATAAACATGCACTAGAATAACTAAAACAAGGACCTAGAGCATTAAACATGACCAGATTTTTTGAGCAATTGAGTTGTGCTATAGGGATCAGTTACATTGCTACCATAAGACCTGATCTTTTATTGATATTCTGTTGAAGCTTAACATTAATAGCTTTGACTCAAAATCGTGACACCCAGAACTTTTCAAGTGCTCAATGGATCTGCATGACATCTACATAAAATTAATCGCTGCTTTCTTGCGGCGTGCTACTTGTTTTTGCATTCATATTTTTGTTAAGGATTTTCTGAGATATGAGCAATCGAAAAAGTGTACTTTCTATAAGAAAATACACTTTAAATTAGACAGCGGGCTTCGACTATAAAAAATAAATAAATAGAGTGGCGCAACAGCTCGAGGTGAACCAGGGCCAACTTCTCAACAATGTATGCTAGTGTGTTAATTTCTTTACATACAAGGGGACCTACAATTTTTTGCCGAATCTGAACGGCACTTTGAGAAGTTTTTCAAGACAATTAATACTCTCGGAGGGCTTGTCAAACCCTCGCGGAGGTGGGGAACGTGAAAAAGAACAAGTCTTTTCTTTTTTCAGGTGACGATGGCAGGATTCGAATCCAGACCTCCGGCGTAGTAAGCACTCACACTAACTACTACGCCACGGCACCCCACTTCGACTATACCTACGCAGAAAAATGCATGTGCATTCGTATGTGACCGCATCTAAAAGCCGCATCTGTGACCGCATCTAAAGCCTAATAATAGACACACAGTGTGTATCCACTCCACATATCCAGAAGCTACTTTAAAGAACCTATCCAAGGGATATGGTTAGAAGCGAACTGTATAAATTCTTGTATATCCGAATTTAACCGCAAGGGAAGAAAAAATTCCTCATCTGCTGACGCCTGATAGCGCGGGTGTCCTATGTTAATGTTTGGTTCTGTCGCAGTTGGATAGAATGTAGCTTATGAAAAATAGAGAAAGAGCGGCCATGAAATAAAAGGGTGCATTTTGTTTATGATTTATGATTTGTAACTTATTTGAAAATAAAACGCATCTAGCTAAGTGTTGGAGACATTTTGCCCAATCCTTAAATTAAATCATTACGCTGTGGCAGGTTAAACATATTTTAGTTCCTGGAGAACTAGTGTTATGAAAAAAGAAGGAAAGGAATAGGCAAAGACCCGTTCTTGCCATTTTTTAGTGGGCCTATACTTCGTTCGTTTTGTTTTTTTTTTTCAGAAAGTAGGTACTTGTATGCTTGGATCAAAAAAAAATTGAAAACAAAGGCTTCCTGAACAAAAAGAATTTAATTTAATTTTACTTATTCTTATCAAACAAGGACGATGTTATAAGGATACGCAGACATAAAGCAACATCTACATCATAAAGCCTAATGCAGAGTATCAGTAAAAAGGCACGTTTTTTGCATTTTCTATTGAAAGCATAAAACGTACCGGTCTTTGAATGATTAAAAATTTATCCTCGGGCTAGAAGATCAAAATAAAATTTAAATACACCCCCAACTGGGGTCATCAACTTAGCTTTAAATTAATTAAAAACATACCCACGGAGCCCTCGCATATCCTTATGGCTTTATCCATCAATCTAAAAAGGAAAACAAAAGTGCTCCCTGCAGGGAGCTGTTAAATAAATAAAAAGGTCCACTCCAATCCACCTCTAGTTTGAGCCTAAGCCTATCCCATTATTTTCCATTCTTCTTTTTTTGTTTGAAATAAAAAAAAATTTACTTATCCGAATGCGAAATGTAGTAGTACTTACCAATCGCAGCATGTGCTCCTCCACCGAGTCCATGTATTAACAATGTAAATCCGATTAAAAATCCTTGTAACAACATTTTGGGATGTTTAAAACGTTTTCCTGCTGTTGCCGCCACACTGATCTCCTGTATCCTTTTCCAAATGCACTGCTGGAGTTGTGAATGGGGTCGGTTGGCTTATATTTGGGGGTGGGGGTGGTGTATGTGAATGTGTATTTGTGTATTTTGCTATGTGTGTTGTGTGTGTTATAACGCGTGATATAATGCGTAGTGCAACCTTAAGTGCTATAATTCACCGTGTGAATTCAGTAAATTCTTCCATACGTTACGTAAACACATTAACACTACCGTTGCTGCGGGTGATTTGAATGCGCACTTTACGACACTTTATTTCGCGATTAATATATATATTTTTTTTCTAAAAGGATTTTACCTAAGACTAATTCTATATGTATTATAAACACCACTAGAACTAGTATTTATTTTTTTTTTCTTTAATCATATGATTTTATATCTCAAATGGCACTTTAACACTTTCATGGAAAAAGAAACGCAAAGGATGCTGTTGCTAAACAACTGCGGTTGAAAATCCTTGTGAATTTATTCCACTGCATGGAGTTAATTTTCCTCCACTGAGCGCTGTGCAAAAGGCGTCGCTGTATTTTTAGAATCCTTGTGCTGCAAAAGACGGGTCTTTGTTGTGTGTGGCTATGACCTGCTATGCTGCGCACCTCATAAATATTAACAGTCACGATTTCAACCAACTGATACCCTTATTTCTCTATAAATTTCTCATTCAACTATCGTCCTTCAATTTTCGTCCTTTCTACGTAGTGTTTTTTCGTCAGAGAGGCGCGTTGTGGGCTAATATGATAGTAAACTATCAGTGCTCTCGTTTCTTCGTATGGAAAATCAAATAGACTACCAAATACCGGCCAATACCTTTAATCCTGTTTGCCAGTCTTGATGGGGTGGCACAGGCTAAGGAGAAGAGAAAAGGAAGGGAAAAATTTTGCTTTCCTAATCGGATCCTGGAATTTTACTTGCTCCCCCTCAATATATCCTGAATCTTGATTATCGGTTCCGTTGGATTTTTTTCTCTGCTCGTAATATTTTTGCAAAAACGTTTTTTTCTTTTTCTTTCCGGTGATGGTTGGAGGAGTAGTTGGTCGATGGATGTAATGCGTTGTTGTTGTTCTATGTAAGCTCTTGTTAATCCCTTGCCTACTATATATCATTAGGATATCCTTCTTTCAAGTTCGGTTTCGTTTTCTTTGCTGATTTTATTTGTATGTTATTTTTTTGCTGTCCTGATTTTTGCCGCTGCTCTTTGGCGAATGTCCTTAGTGCCTTGCGGGTGAGCAGCCTTGTTGTCGTGTATTTTTGTCCTTTTTTGTGGTTCATATACGTTTGGTCATTCAGTTGCGGTCATCTGGAAAGAAAATGAAATTATTAGTTTGTGGTTTGTATACAGCCTGTGGCAAGACTCTTCAAAAGACAAAACGGTTTTTTCTTTATTTTCTTTTTTTTTAGGGTGTTTTATTGGGTAGGATAACTCAATAGAGAGACAGACTTTAGTGTACGGATGCTTAGGGGGTGTTGTGGGAGTTTATTTTTGATTTAAAATAAATGATCATGGGGTCATTATGTGGGTATATAAATCAAAGTGAAATATTTTGGAGATTGGATGATGTAGTGGAGTTTCTCATATGTATTATATAGTATCTATATTAGTCTCGATAGATACTATTGAAGTCTCAGTGTCTTAAACTGATGAAGTGACTGTATAGGAAGGGGCTATGTGAGTGACTTTTATGCCATCTGCAATGACTTAAATATATTTAAAGTTGGGCAGTTATTCCACTGTGTTCGATGTTTTTTTTTTGTTATACAGCATGGATGCGTGCATCCGAGAAATGAGGACATTCTGCAGTGAAGAATATTAAACATAAAATATACAAAAATTGCAAGCATTTTTCTTACCTATATAAAATTTAGACTATAGCTTTAAGAACCTCGAACTAAGTTAAAGCACTTGATTTAACACAAGCAACGTATACCTAAGTGGTTTTACGTCAATCGACTAAGAGACGCATCACGAAACCTTGCGATGATGCGAAAAAAGATACATGACTTTGGTTAAGCCAAATTGGTAGCAAGGTCCGACCTCTACCGATAAATAAAGCTCAGGATAAATCTAAGTCATAAGTAGGTACATCTACAAAAAAACAAGTGGGGAAATGCAACAGTGCGCATGTAAATACATCAGTCCGTCTACAAATACCCTACCCAACCTAAAAATGAAACTGCCACGCCTTCAAAATTCATTCCTTTTTAAGTTAATATTCCTTAAATAGTGGGCGTGGTCGATGTAAAGGCCAAAATCTTTCTGCTGCGTTCACATACCAAAAATTAGTGCGCTAGCACCAATTTAACATAGCTAAAATTTGAAAAAAGGTTTTTTATATTAGAGATGGTCGCACATACAGGATTGTAGTGGGTGCCTCTGTAAGTGGGTTCAACTAATTTTCACTGATCTGAAAAACTTGATTCCCAGTTCACTTACCAACTTTTAGCTTTCTAGCTTAAAATTTAAGGCCTAAAAATTGCTTACATACGGACGGACGGACATGACTTAATGGATTCTCCTGTCGGTCTCACATAATCGGTCTCTTAAAGATCTTAGGGGCCTACGGTGATTTTTTTAACGCGTTACAAACTATTCGTAAAACTAAACATACTCGGGTATGGTATAAAAACTTAGGGAACGTTGGTCTTTCTCAATTAACTTTTAGCTGCCCAACTAACATACTCTAGAGAGCTATACGCTAAAAATGTCAAAATAGCTCTTATTAGACTTTTATAACGCTCTTAATAGTCTTCGAGCATAAAATCTTGTCATAAGATTCAAAAATGATCTTGTAACGCTCTTTTTAATGGAGTGCCACCCCTGTGGCGCTTAAATCTTATAGCAAGAGTATAGTGGGCTCTTATAAGACTCTTTTTATAAGACTTCAACTCTGGTAGAGTTTAAGTTTTGTGCCAAATACTTTTCACTCCAAAACAGATCGAACAGGATGTATGACAATTGCTATTTGATAATTATACATCATAATTATTGTTTTAGAAAATTATATTACACTAAAAAAAATAAATAAATAGAAATAAAATAAAATAAAATAAAATACGTCATCGTACAAATCGATTTTCATTAATAACTCTGATACTTAGGCCATTTAACACTTGTAAGGCTCTAAGGACTCTTATAACACTCTACAAAAGGAAAATTCTAAGAACCTTACTCTTGCACATAACTCTTTTAAGGCTCTTGTTGACCTTTATTAGAGCTGAAATGTTAGTTGGGTGAGGCACCAAATTTACCCCTCTAACCAAAAATTTAAGATGCAAATTTAGTTACGGACGTAGCGTAGTTTATTTTCCTTTTTTCCACTTCCCAGGGTATATTAAGTAAAGTTTGTACCGCGGTTAAATAATAATACCTTTTAGGGCCGGTTTTTCAGTGCTGAGTTAAGCCCAGCTTAAACGGGTTAAAAAATAATACCTTTTAGGGCCGGTTTTTCATTGCTGAGTTAAGCTCAGCTTAAACCAATAT
Source organism: Neoascia interrupta (assembly GCA_947623515.1). NCBI lineage: Eukaryota > Metazoa > Arthropoda > Insecta > Diptera > Syrphidae > Neoascia > Neoascia interrupta. The sequence continues at coordinate 149,339,582 of OX392463.1, forward strand.
CTGTTAAATCCTTAACAAAACGAATCTGGAAAAAATTCAGCGAGCAGTTTTTCAATGCAGGGTTAACTCCGGCAACAAAGCTGTAAAATAATTGACTCTGGAAATTATTGACAATCCCAACTCTCACTTCACGCAGATCTCTCAAAACACGGGAAAAGAAATTCGAATTATTCTCAAATGTCATTTTTCACAGAAACACGGAAATCAATTGCCACTACACACAAAAAAAAGCTCAAAGTAGTTCATACTGCTCTTCCGAGGTGATCCGAGATTAACTTACCAAATTTGCCGAGTTAAGCCGAGATTAACCCAAGATACAAGTTCACTGAAAAACTCATTTCTGGGGTTAATCTCAGTTTAACTAGGAAACTCTGAATAACTAGCCCTTAGAAGCATGATCGAAATCGAAAAGAGACTTGATTAGAAGTCTCATGAGAAAAGAGCATGATCGAAATTGAAAAGAGACTGAGAATTGCAATGGCCATCCGTTTCTATCTATACAACTTTCATGCCTTCAATTTTAAGCTAGAGAGCTGAAATTTGGCTTTTTAATTTAAATTCCGTCTACAGACACGCAATCTAGAAATCTGTATGTGGGAGTCTGACAACCCGTGTCATACCCAACCCAAAGTATATGTATTAATTTTAATGAATAATTTGTGCGCTATACATGGAGTAGCTTTACTATTATTGCTTGATTTGCATATTTAATGTTGTTAAGTATATTTGAAACTCTATGTTTCGGCCTTCTAGACAAAGAAGATCGAGAACGACAGGTAAATTGATTAGGCGTCTGTACCTCCGTTCCCCTGTCCGTCTGTCCATATGTTTGATGTTTTTAGCTATTTTTAATCAAGCTATATAGCTTTAACTTGAAATGTGGATTGATCGTCACTTTCTTCAGAAGAAGTATAAAATTTGTTAAGGTCCGCCCAAAGCTGCGCTCACAATTGAGTTGAATTAAGACAACCTCAAATTCACATTTTATTTCAAAGGTCCTTTTACTCGAATTAGAGAAAGCGTAAGCGGAAATTGTGGATAAAAACAAATAACCACTTATTAGTGTTGCTAGAGTGGGTGGAACTGGCCCACTTATGGAGCCAGTTCTTTAAAAAAAAAATAAATGAAATTTGAAAAATTATTTGCTATGTGTCAGCTATTTTATGCATTGGCATTTGGCAAGTTTTTGTGAAAATTCTATTATTTCTCTGCACATTTTTCTGGATGTGGCCTTAAGAAAGTGAAATTCGAAGTCAAAAAGCGAAAATTTTCTGTCCAAAATGTATGTTGCTGACTTTCATAAAGCATTTTTCATGCCACTTTTCAGAGGCATGGTAGTTTTGATGGAAATGTTAGGGTACTTCCTAACCTGTAACTTGAACATACACTTTTTCACTTGGTTTTCATTATCTTATCACTTATTGGTCAATGAGGTATGAGGTATTGTGTAAGCTGCGTTTAAAAACGCCAAGGATAGGATATGGATAATTTTCTGTGCAGGAGAGCGTGCCACCGTGAAATTTTAATTTTGTTGAAAAAGCTTGATCTAACCGCAATTCATAAAATATTACTTGTTGATTAAAAATATAAACACCTATGGGTCATATTATGAGAAGCCAATAATAAACTTTATAGGTACAGACTTTTTAGAGACAGTCATTCTTAAAATTTTTCCCCAAACTGCATTATTAATTAAACGCGTACCCTTAAACTCGTATTTTGTTGAAAAAGCTTAAATTTAATCGGAATCATCATTACAATATTACTTATTTATTAAAAATAGAAATAACTTTATGGGCCATATATACATATATATTATTAAAATTTTTCTCCAAACTGCATGCTTAGTTAAATGCGTGCCCTCTTAGATATTATGTACTTCCAATTAAGCACCAGTTGTTTTTCAAATAATCAAACTAACTTTCAAAAGTTCTCTTATGTCAATATTAAAAATATTTACTTATCAATTCAGCACAAACTGAAACTATAGTCAATAAGGTGTAGGTAAAGTTTAAAACACTTTCAATTTAAGAGTCACAATTTGTTATCACGCACAGAACTGGCATGATTGATCGTAGGTCCCTTTTGCAGTCCCCAGGGCATTGGCAGCTACCCATAAACTTGTCAAAACTGAAATTCCTTACCAATCAGATACACACAGCTGTTGAAGAGCTTTTCCCTTCTTAATGAAATCCAGCCTAAAAGATTCTTAAATTCCTCAGAGGAAGCTGTATCTATCATCACGTCCTTAAATTCCTTACCCAAGGCGACGAAAAATGCTTTCCAATTGTTTTACTCGGTCTGCTTCTTTATCGTCTGTGCTAAGAGGAAATTCATTAGGCAAACGATGAAGCACCCACATATATTATATAGGCACACCAACAGCAAAGATATGTAACAACAACAAATATAGCAACAAAGTAAAAGGAACACAAAACACTTGGGCAAACAGTTGTGAACTTTTGTGGGGCTTTGTTAAAGTTTCCATCTTCCACATACTCACACTCATTTCATTTCATTTCATTTCATGGAACCAGTGGTAGGATGAAAAAAAAAATTAAATAAGTTCCGCGGAATTTCAGGGTAACTAAGGCACCAGCCTTCACACTCTCGCCACTCCCCCGCAAGAAAGTCTTCTTTACCACAATTTTTCTCATCAGATTTCTCATGCACGCTCCCCGGCTCAAGGTATCAGAAAGTTTCTCGCGTTGTGGTTTGGTTTTTAGCCCGACAATAGACCAACTAACTAACCACCACCACCAGCATCTGCACGTAACACAATTGGCTTGAGGAGAAGCCTAAATTCCTAGTCTTTAAGCCGCCAGTGGGAATATTTTTCACCCCCTTCCAGTTCCACCCACTAAAGGTAGCAGTAACAACACATAAACTTCACTCCTCGGCAAAGTAGGTATGTTTGTATTTGGCTAATTGTTTTGTGGTAGATTGCGGCATAGTGTTGGTAATAATTAATGCTTGTCTTGTGAGTTTTACTTAGGTTGACTTGGTTGGTTTTTCTTCGACCCTTCGGCCCAGTCTCGCTGTTGGAAAATACAAAATTCTGCAAACAAACAATGAACAGTCAGATAGTTGGAAGCAAACGGAGCAGGACGTTCGATATAAGGATCTCATTTGTGAAGGTTGTCGGTCAATTAAAACTTCAGCTCTTGACAAGTGGTCTGAGCAGAGAGTTTTACTTAGAAACAAGAAGCAAATGTGGGCCATTCATTAGCACTATTCTTAGAGAGGACGGTGTTATAGTTGATTGACGGTAAACCCAAAAGCATGGAAGAGAACGCTGGAAAGGCTGCAGATTACGATCTGGAGAAGGATGTCACCCAATTAGTTTTTTACCGAGACATCACCGATTTTAGCATAGTTTGTAACATAGTAAAATAACAATAATCGCAGACCCCTACCACCTTTTAGATATATGATAAAGACACAATTCATAAAAAATTCCACTGCCACGCCTCCAAAAACTGGGCGGGTGTTTATAAAGCTTTAGCATGGTCTAGGAAAAAGGTAGCTGCATGCGTTTGGACTGAAAATTCTACTTTTTGATTAAAAAAATTTTTTTCAAGCGATGCCCACAAAAGTGGGCATAGACAAAGACATACAGGGTGTTTCCTAATTTGAGGCCAATATTTTGGGATATGATTCTTGGGTATAATTGAAGGAAAAAATCGTTCCACCGTATGGGCCCATCTCTAATTTTGATATCATTTATTGGGAATTTAAGAAAGCACCTGCTTTGAGATACCTTGACCCATACTAACACAAATATCTCCGCTAATACTTACAACAGGAACTTGTTTTAGGATTTAATTTTTAAATGAGATAGTCCTTTTTTTAGCTGTGTTAAAATAAAATCAATGGCTTTTTCAACTTTCGAGATATTTGCTCTTAGCTCGGATCCTTTTTCCCTGCCCATGACATTTTTTTGATTTTCAAGTCACTTTTTTGCATAAAGTACGTTATAAGCATATCGGTAATTTTTTTTTTCTAAGGAACCGAACAATAGCTAACAAAAATTGCTGCAAAAAGGCACCTAAAAAACGCACAGATTTTACGATACTTGGGAAAAGCCGTAGCAGAGAAAATTAAGAAAAAGTCAATTCATAGTTATCGATTCCCATTATGCGTAATAAAAATGCTGTGTTTTTTTTTATAATTTTTTTATTATTATTAAGGTTATGACCCAGCAATCAAATCAGGTGCTCAAAGTGTTCCCATCCATTTTGAAAGCATGCTAGAGCCCGTTTTTGGATAGCGCTGTCAACGTTTAGTGAAGCTAACTGCTGCCTCATTCGTGACGAGGCTTGGAAAATACGCTCTTCTTAATCATTTAAAGTTGATATTTCGTTAGAGTAAACAAGTTCTTGCATTCTCCTTCAAACAAAGAAATCCGTAATAGTAAGGTCCGGAGATCTTGCAGGCCAGTGAACTGGTCCATTTCTTCTTATCCAACGACCACCGTACTTTTCGTCTAGCCAATTCTTAACTATGCGAACGTAGTGGGCTGGGGCTCCATCCTATTGAAAATATGAGCAAGATCGTTAAGTGAGTGGAACATCCTCCAACAGATCTGTTAAAACATTGCGCAAACACTCCAGATAGTTTGTAGAATTTAGTGAGGGTGGTAGTTTGAAGGGACCGATTACACCTGCCGACAAATTGATGCTAAATTTGTGTTGAAATGATGTCTCTCTCCTTGCGTGTGGGTTTTCCTCAGCCCATGTGTGTAGATTGTGAAAATTTGTGATCCCATCCCTAGTGAATTGAGATTCGTCCGCCCAAAGGATTCTGCTAATGAAACCGTTGTCGTTGAAGCTCCGCTAAAACAAGCAGTTGCAAAAATCAAGTCTCGGCTCCAAATCATTCGGAAGCAGTTCCTGCACTGGTATATGGCAGCATGGATACAAATTTTCCGTATGCAGGAGACGAAAAATTTTATGTGTTGAAACGTTGAATCGCAAAGATAAGCGCCTGATGCTGATTTATGGATCATTTGTAACAGTTTCCAGTGTTCTTTCATTAAACGCAACTCTTCCTGGTGAAGCTTCTGCCTTAGGTCGTCTTGTTGAAACAGATCCCGTTTTCAGAAGCGGAAATGAATTTCTAAATAAACGGGGATTAGTTATTATTCATGGTATCTTTGCCGTGCTCTACTAGAACCCCCGTTGCAAATCCTATAAATGTAGATAATATCCGCGTATTCTTCGTTTGTAAAATATGCCATTTCAAATTGGGTTTCTAAGCAATTGTTGTGTAACCTCGGCTTCAAAAATTAAGCTGATGGATCTAATTTTGTTTTCTAACCTTTTATACAATTTTCGTTAAGTAAATTTTCAAACTAGGCGCCCATCTCAAACTTAATCCTTTTTGAAATTTAACAGAAAAAACGGTAATGGAATTACGGTTTTATCTGGTAGTTTAATAAAAATGCATTGTATAAAAACCTACGTAAATTAAAAATACGTAGTCAAAAAATCGTTCTTATTGTCAACTGTGGTGATAAAAGTAGGTAACAAATCATATTTCCAACTTATACCTATCGCGGCTTCGTGAAAATAATTTTTCTTAATTTTACCTGCTACGGCTTTTCCCAAGTATCGTTAAATCTGTGCGTTTTTCAGGTTCCTTGTTGCAGCAATTTTTGTTAGCTTTTGTTAGGTTCCTTAGAAAAAATCGGAACCTATTTATAAACAACAAACGTTATAAACATATCGGTAAATACCGATATGTTTATAACGTATTTTTTGCAAAAAAGTGACTTGAAAGTCAAAAAATGTCATGAGCAGGGAAAAAGGATCCGACTTAAGAGCAAATATATCGAATGTTGAAAAAGCCATTAATTTTATTTTTACACAGCTAAAAAAAGTACTATTTCATTTAAAATTTAAATCCTACATTAAGTTCCTGTTCATAGTATTAGCGGAGATATTTGTGTTAGTATGGCTCAAGGTACCACAAAGGTGTTTTCTTAAATTCCCAATAAATAATATTAAAATTAGAGATACGCCTATACTGTGGAACGATTTTTTTCTTCAATTTAACCCAAAAACCATATTCCAAAGTATTGGCATCGAATTAGGAAACACCCTGTATATTGTATAGTATGTGTTCAAAAAAGCATATAAAAACTTGTATATATTTTTTTAATTTTCATAAAGATTCAGTATAAAATCTTTTTGATTTATACTGAATTTATTAAAAAGTAGGCGTGGTTAATTTGAGAGAGAATTTTTTTTGTGTTACAACCAATTTTAAGGTTGTGCTTATCACCAAAATCTAGGGCGCTGACGCAATGGGAAATAGGTAAAATATGATTAAAGTCTGGTGTATCTAGCAAAAAATATGGGGCCCCATCGACTAGAGGCCCCGATGCATTATGCCCGAGTGCCCAGAGAAAAAAAGGAATATGGTGCTTCAAATGATGCAAGGTAAGGTAAGGCTGATGGATGCCCTTGTGACGGTCATGTCCATTTGGGAAACACCTGCAATGAAAACTGAAATAAACCGTTGTTAGCTCAGGGTACCGCTCTTCTGGGCCCTTCCGCATACTTTAACCTTACTTGCACTACTACTGCGCTAAAAAAAAAGTATTTGAAAATAATATCCAACATAGATGGCATTCCTTTGACCATTTCTTAAAAGCTTTTTGCTATTGATGTTCCAATATCGTCTTTCAATGCATACATTTCAATCACAATGTCTAATACCCATCGTTAAATCAGGTCATTTAAATAGAATCCAACACTTAATACGTTTCTGTAAATTCGTTGCGTAGATTGCGCATATTAAAATCCAAACAAAGCCAAGTGTCATAAAACGTTCTGTACTTTCTTCACACATCTTTTCGAAGGCCCATTAAAACAAGCCCTTTTATTCCCTTAGCCTTCCAGTTAAATTGTCTCTAAAAAGGCAACCATCCATTTGGCAATTTACCCATCCATTTGGGTGGTCACAGTCGTATTTCTCATATACATAAGATCTAAGGCATTAGCTTAAAAAAAAGTATTCAACTTCAAATTGTATAACACAAACGCAAAGTGAGTAACTCGAGCAGATAAAAAGCATTCAGAAAATTATAACGATACAACAAGCACCCCCGAATTTTGGCACACCCGCCCTCAACAAATAACGCACATATCCTTCAAATGAAATTGATTTATATACGTTGGATTTATGTCCTTCTAAATGTAAATTTTTTATGGTCTGAACGTGGTTTAACAGATAAAAGATTTTTTCTCGCATATATACTTATGTGTATCCTGTTTCATTTCCCATTCCTTTTTAACGTTCCAACATGCTGGAGGTACATACATATACAAGCGGGATCCGGGATCACCAGTAAGCAGTGGCTAGGAGGCTTTGACGGGGCCATTTTTTATATATATTTTGTGATATACTTCGATTGTGTTAAGGTTTTTTTTTTCTGCAAAAAAGTTATAATCGTAAAAAAGTAGAACAGCACTTTTTATTGCCAATTGCATTATGGGGATTTGATGTAAGTCCTTCTCATCTCAGGAGGACTTTTCCTGCAGCTAATAAGGACAGAGATTGCGGATCTATACTCATTCTTCTTGGCAATTGTTTTTACTGCGCATTTCTTTTACTTTGTCTCATTTTTTACGAGTCATCTAGGGACTTGTTTACCACGTGAAAGACACATGTGTCGTTTCATTATTATTAACGAAAAAGCGTACACAATTTTTAGCTCCTCAAGCTAAGAAGTCACATGTTCTTTGGTGCTTCGCAATACATGATAAATGCTTTAAGTTAATAACTTACTTACTTATTCAAACTTTAAGTTAATAACTTACGTTCTAGCTAGGATTTTTTTTGGATTACATACGCAAGAATGATGAGTGGTTTTCCCAAAAATAAAAACCAGTGCTGAACATTGGCTTGCACGATTCATAGTACCTGATTCGGAGGAATTGACCGATGTATACCTACATACTAAAGTTCACCCCTCCACGAGAACTTCAACCATTTCCCCGCGGAACTTTGGTTAGGCACTTCGTTGAGGGGTTGGTTAGCCTATCCTTTCTTGTTCTAGTCGTGTCCACTGTGGGCAGAAGGTTTGTTCTTATTCCAACAAGTGACCCAACAAAATTTGCATGGCTCCTCCTTCCGACTGGAACAGTGGCTCAATACCTTGAACCATTGGAATAGTCATCGTTGTTAAATCGGTATAGGCAAACCCCGTCGGTAGTTTTCTTAAATAGTAACAAGTGGGAAAGTGCAACAGTGCTTCTATAAAAAGTCCGTATGCGACAGATTCCGAAATTCCCGACCTTACCAAAAAGAAACCTGCCACGCCTACAAAAAGTGGGCGCGATGTTAAAATATAACTGTTGAATGCTTAACGCTAGGTGGTTGCATACATTTTGGACTATAATCCCGACATTTTAACAAAAGAAATCACTTTTTTCTAAGCCACGCCCACAAAAGTGGGCGAAGATATATATAATAGTTACAAAAAATATAGAAACTGCTAATATCTAGAACTCTTTTTATATAATTTTTTATCAAATTTCAAATATATTTATTGAAAAACAGTCATTTTGAGTTAAATTTTTTTTAAAAGTGGGCGTGGTCAATGTAAACGCCAAATTTTTTTCTGCTGCCTCAAAGACAATTATAAAGCAGTGTCACATACTAAAACTCGGTGTGCTAGCTATTTTTTTAAGTTGGAGATGGTCGCACATACAGGCCTGTAGTGGGCGTGTCTGTGGGCGGATTCAACTAATTTTCAAACTAGATCTGGTTCAATGGACTTCTAGTCCACTTACAAATTTTGAGCTCTCTAGCTTAAAATTTAAGGCCTTAAAGTTGTTTACATGCGGACGGACGGACGGACGGACATGGCTTAATCGATTCTCGTCGGTCCCGTTCATATGCTCAAAGGTCTTAGGGGTCTATGGTGATTATTTCACTAGGTTACAATACATCAATCTTAATATACCCTGGATAGGGTATAAACAATAAAGGAATGGGAATAAAGAGAAGATTAGGAATAGAATCAGGGTATACGCGGTCCGTTACAGACGGACCGAAGCTATAGCATACGCATTATTGCACTTACTCACTGGCTTCTAGACTGGGGCTACGAGGGGCGCATGGAGCGATTCACGGAAAAACACCTGCATAGATAACGCAGGAATTTGCTCGTAAATTTCATTTCGCTTGACGAAAAGTTAAGAACTTGCCTAGGCCCTCAAGCTTTTGCAGCCCAAACTACACTTTCGGTTGATCAATAAACAGAAGCTGCGAAACCATTACTTTATATCTTCGAGGCAATGCATGCATGTTATTACTTACTTACTTACTTAAGGTGGCGCTACAGTCCGGGGTGGACCTGGGCCTCAGCCAACAAGCTTCGCCAGCCAGCTCTGTCTCTAGCTAGCCGTCTCCAGTTTCGCACGCGAAGTTGGCTGAGGTCCCCTTCCACTTGCGTGCGCCACCTGAGTCTCGGTGCTCCTCTACCGCGTCGTCCCTGCGGTGTGGATTCGAAGATTTTCCGGGCCGGGGCGTTGGTGTCCATCCGCTCTAGATGACCCAGCCATCGTAGACGTTGTGTTTTGATTCCTTTTCTCGTTTGCATTGGTCGCCAACAGTAAATCCGTCCGAATCCGAGGCTTGTTTCCGCTTCGTGACTGGTGTTTCTTTACGTGGCCGGGAAGTCACCCCGACGGCACGACCCCCAACCTGGAGGACCAGATCCTTTGCTTAGCTCTAAGGACGGAGAGCCGGATAGCCCGCTCCTTATAGGCCTGAGCTCCGAATACGTCGTAGTAGCCCATATAAGGTGTTCACTAAGTAGTTCGGCCTGACTGGAACTATGGACGCCACCGTTGATTCCATCTGGGGAATTCTTCCGCTGCCGTCCGGAATGCATGTTATTTGGGGCTTTCAAATGTTATTAATTAAGTTTCTTTGACTATACCCTAAATGGGTTTCAATAATGAGTCCCGAGATTTATCAATGCAAGCGTACATATTACTAAGCGATGTAGTATGACGATTTGTCGAAAATTGATAGTTGAGTTCTGGGATCTCTATTATACCGTCAAGATTATACCATCAAGAGAGAAGAGAGTAATTATTCCAAAGTTTTTATCGACAGCGAAGGGCAAGTTTTACGCGTTGAGAAGTCTCTCATAGCAAAAAAGGCTCGAGAAAACACTGTTAGATCATCGCAAATGTTGGGCCGCGAAAAGACTTTACCCGGACAGGATTCAAACCCTGGCCCCGGCGCATAGCGACCCGACACACTAATAACTACAACACGGCAGCCAGTCTATACTCACCTTTTCGCGGGGTCTTTAACATCTCCGTTAAACTTCAAATTCTATGAACCTGCATGGATGACCCTCATGGTTGTAAGCTATTAGACCGTTTTCTGGTGAAGGGATGGGTACATTTTTTTGCTACATACATATTAATTTTTTTATTATTTTCATGAGAAACCTGACCAAATTTGATGTCTAAGCCACATCTTTTTTTTATGCTGCATTGTATTTTATTCAATCTTTGTCCTGAACTCAATGAAAGGTCGGTTTCGACAGCGGTTCATCGTTTTGGTATGAAACGCTGTTGAAAGATGAAACGCATCGAGTCTCCCAATATTCACACATAGTGGAAGGCTCGATGACTCTAAGCCTGGCGTTTATGGGTCTTGCTTTCTATGCTCACTATACGACTACTGAAATGAAGTTCTATTGTAATGGGAGTGGAACTAAATTTTTTTAATACATACTTGTTACGTAAAAAGACTCAAAGCAAAAGGCAGGTATCCAAAAATCAAGGTTTTCACAAGTTTTCTACAGCCTTCGTAGGATTGCGAGTCAGCCTTTGAACGCAATAAATGAAATGAACACTTTATAATTTGACAAAAAAGTCTATTCTAAGTTCGCTTTGAACCTCCGTTTCTAAGAAGCTTTGCGGTGATAGCATTATAAGCTTTTTTCAATTTACTGTATGCCTTATGTCATACAGTAGTGTACTGTACACGTACACTTGAAGTCATCAGAAAGAATAAAATAGGCTGGGTAGGTGTCTGTAAATGAGAATTCAATTCAAGAGTTCGAAGTTGACTTGGGCTGAATAAAACTGAACCACTTACATAAGCAGGCATAGTGTTTTGTGAAAATAAATTCTCAAAAATGTAGGATGGTAATAACACAGGTCATCAACACCTGCAATATGAAAATATAGTTCTGAGTTGGAAACGTGTAGATATACCTAGTTTGCTAACATCCATTTTACTTTATATTCTCGAACAATCTGGGTAAAACACCATTTAAGATAAAATCGAATATCCCATTGATGCGAAAAAAAAGTAAACTACTTAAGGTATCTTTATCTATATCTCTTCTTCAGAGGGAAATTTTTCAATTCAGTATCATCGCTCTGGGAAAGTTTTCCACCTGTTCGATATATATATTTTTTGTGTATTGTTCTAATACTTCTCCCCCGCTCTTCTTTGCGTACATTTTTTTCCATTAAAGAGCTATGCACTTCCCGAACACAGGGTGATAATACTTTTCCCATGTGTTGTTAACAACTATTCGAAAGAAAAACTTCTCAGTTAAACATGGCAAAAGAGTGAAACGTGAAAACAACAAAAAAGAAAGAAATTAACAGCAAACACATTGTGAAGGGTATACTTTTTGGAGCGGAGGTGTGGAAATATGGTAGAAAGCAGGCGTGTGTATCTTTTTCTTCACCTTGGGGTCTGTTTGGTTTGGTGTTTCTTTCTGTTCAGTTTTACCTACTCTGTCAATGATTTTTCCTCTGTTAATGAGAACTTTTTTTTCGCGTATGTAGGGAAGGTATGTGCTTTTTTGCTACCCTTTAGCCTCTATCTAGTGCCTTAGTTAATGGCACAGTAAAATAATCACCGTAAGCTATTATGAGCTAAGAGCTTGAAGAGGAATATTCTAAGCCCACAGGTGAATTGATTTAACCACGGTGTGTCTCTGCACCCATTTATGTGGTTTTTGTTGTATTTCACAGGGATCGGTATAAGAAATCGGCACAAGAAATTTTTCACAGTGAAAAGTTCCTAGGGTATATAACTGAGATTGCTATGCTTACCGACTGCAGACTGCAATACTTTCTTTTTGAGCTTATCTAAAATTTGTTATAGGGAGAAAAATAACGCGCTGATAAGACATGACTTTGTAGGGGGATAGCTCCTTTTTTACTGTTAGGTAGTAGGTAGGTAATACTGCTTTCCAATTTATTCGTAACATTTTTGTCGGGTCTGTTTTTCTTTATTGAACCTACTTGGTCATTTTTAAACGATTTTGTGTTAAACAGTGCATGAGTTGCAATTTATGCGCATCAGAAAAGCTTTGTAAAAGTTCCAAGGCCTGAAGAAGCCACTTAAGAGTTTTATGCAAGGTAAAAGATTTGTTAAAATTGAAAACGTTTTGCAAAGCTACTAAGAAGGCTATATGCTTCACATGAATGGTAATCAAAATGGTTATATTCAAAGTCATGTGCAGCCACAGAAATGATGTTTAAAATAAAGGGGAAATAGTGGTTTTTAATTCTATCGGAAGCATGTCCTTTGCTTTTTGTTTTTGTTTGTTTTGTTTATTTTGTTTTGGAAGGTGTCCTTATTGTGTGTTTAAAAAAGTTTATGTTGTATTTTTGTATGTTTATCTTGCAGTACACATTGTAATGATGGATCTTTGATTTACGGATTTTTTGTGTATGATTAGTTTTTATTCCCAGGGTATACTATCCTTCCATTCGTACACAATTAGCTTGTCGGAAGCAAACATGAATACTATACGTTGTAGTTGCTACTAGGTACATGTATACTACTTTGATTAGGCTAAGAAGATAAAGAAGATAAAGAAATTGTAAATTGTAAAAAAAAAAATGTTCGCCGACAAAAAGCCTTCTTTACAGACCTAAATTAGAAAAAAAATTAAAAAAAAACTATTTTCACACGTTAGCTATGTAAAGCTAGTGCTTTGTTACACTGGGGATACTGTAATGTATCTCTCCTTTTTTAAGGAGACAAAAACAGTTTGGCCCATAAATTGGCTACGAACACTTTTTAATAAGTTTTATTTTAAAATTTCTGAATTCTGAATTTTTGTGTATATATAATTTAAATTTCCACTCACTTTGGGGGTGTCGCTTTAAAGAAAGTATTTTTAGTCTCCACCCAGTGTATATTAAGTTTGAAGTCCTTCCGTCCGTCCCCGTTCGTATGTAAAGATTTTAAGGGCCTTACATTTTAATCTAGAGAGCTGAAAATTGGACCAGATCAAGTTTGAAAATATGTTAAATCAGCCCACAGCCACGCCCACTAAAGGCCTGTCTGTGCGGCCGTCTCGAATTTTGAAAAATACTTTTTTCACACTTTAGATATGTTCAAATGGTGATTGATTTTTTGTATGTGACACTGCTTTGTAACTGCCTTTGAGGCAGCACAAAAAGTCTGGCGTTTACATTGCCCACGCGCACTTTTTAAGAAATCTTAATTTAAAATGACGTTTTCCCGTATATAAAATTTGACAAAAAATTCCATAACAAAAGCTGTAAATCTTACTTCCACTTTTTGGAGGCGTGACAGTTTTCTTTTTGGTAGGGTCAGGTATTTTGCAATCAATCGCAGACGGACTGAAGCTTTTGCTTACGCACCGTTGCACTTTCTCACTTGTTTTTTTTTTTTTTTTTTTTTTTTTAAATGCCGCACGAAGTTTTTTATACTCGACAAAGGTGGACAATGTAAAATAATCATCGTAGACCACTAAGACTTTTTAGAATTTAGGGATGAATGAGACATGAATGAAACCGACAAGTGAATTGATTAAACCATGTCCGTCCATCCGTCTGTCCATGTGTACATTTTTAGGTCTCCAAAATTAAGGTCCAGAGCTGAAATTTGAAGTATGGATTGGGCATCATTTTGTGCAGACAAAGTATAAAATTTGCTAAGATCCGCGTTCAGACACGCCCATAATTGACTTGAATGTAAGCCAACTCAACATGGCGGAGAAAGGAAATTTGAACATGCTAGTGTGTCATACTTTGGAGTATAAAAATCATGGATGGAACACGACAAACATTTTGTGTTGCAATAAAAATAAATTTGCTTTTACAGAGTAAAACGCGTTGGGTATATTTATAATTATAATTTCCTTTGTCGAAATTTTATGGAGCCGGATTTTTACTATACGTTTCAAACACATGACCCTCTTCTCAATGTTCTATTAAAACATTGAATGGTTAAAAATTTTGGACCAGCTTATCCATTACATTGTTTGCTGCAGATGTTGATTTCCAGGGAAGTTTTTGTTTTTATTTAAGCTCTCAATCTTAGAAACTATTCGCAAATTGAACCAAATGAAACAATTTAACAGGCATGTTGTTTTAAAGATACTATGAACGTGTGAGATAAGCACAAATGATTGTCTATCACCTTAACGCTGAAGCGGTTGACTAATACACGATTTTATTAAAAACAAGTGTGTAGTTGTGAATTTTTTTCGATTTGGAGAGAACTTTCCGAGGAATCGGGTCTGTAAAGGTCTAACATGTTGAAAGTGGGTATGGTCAATTCTGAGCGGTTCAGTTTTCGACTTCTCAAAGATTTTGGGCCACTATTGCTCTGTACCAAAATTTGAGTTTCTACGCCTTGTCTAACTTGACCAAAAGGCATTTTGAAAGAAAATTCGAAATAGAGGTTGAAGCCAGTAGTGGGCGTGGCCGTTAGCGGATTAACCCAAATTTCACACCTTATCTGTATAATATAAGAACCACGATACACTCCAAATTTGAGCGCCCTAGCCCTATTAAAAAGACCTAAAAACTTCACACATATGGACGGACGGACGGACGGACAAACAAACTATGCATTAAAATTAAAATACTCTAGGGCGGGTATGAAAATTATAGATGTATACATTATGTACAACACGCGTCGCGTTGCAGAAACATACACTTCAGCATTCAACAGAAAGCTAGGTACATGAGAACACGAAAGCTAGCATTTTCGAAATTACACAACACAAGTTTTTTTGATTTTGTGCTGTCCGTCAGACTACCACGTCAGTTCCAATTACGTTTACGCCGATATAGTTCAAAACAACGAGTATGGCTTTTCTCAACCTGAGCTGTTTTCTTGCTAAAATTCTTATCTTTTGAGAGTTTCACAAAAGTCAACAGATTCGAAAAACCAATTTGATCTCCAAGAGATCAAGCAGATCTCCTTTGGCTGAGTAGAACCCTCTTTACCCGACCCAAACAAACTTTTATTTGAATCATTTTGTTTTTTTTATAAGATAACCTATACCTTACCTATAAGATAAATTAAGATATACACAGCTGCTAGGGTATACAAAGCAGGTACTGCCTTTTGCAGCGACATTTGCCAATCGCCTACTGTCGCCCAATCGCTGTAAGGTACCCTTGTGACAATTAACAAGGGTCAATGAGAATGTTAAGCAAGCTATACTGCCGTTAATACTGAGTTAAATTGCTTATTTAATAATAAGTTGGTCAGTTAAAATAAAATAAATTCACATCAGTTGAAAAGTTGGGTACATACCCTCATCTGTAAGTCAATTGCCGTAAGCTGTTTTTAGATTGGGCCTAGAACTAATAGTCATTACCACTACTAACATTTCACTAAATAAAAACTACCACTAGTATTTCTACTACTTTCCACTACTACCGCCTCTATCACATAATGCAAATCAATAAAAATACCCACTTGTTTCACGTAAGAAAAAGAAAAGCCTGACCCAAAACTAATACACCCTTCCCTTGCTTTTGCTACTGCCATAAAGTCGGTCTCAACAAAATTGTAGACCCATTTATCAATCAACATGAAAACAACGACAATCATCTGACACTTGATGAAACTTTTTGACCAAATAAATGTCAAAACCCCTCCCATAAAGTCTACTTAATCCAAGAACTATAAGCGCTAAAAGTGAATGAGAAAAAAAAATAAAAACAATGTCATAAAATATTGCAAGCATCAGACATGGGTGGGCCCAAAGGACACATAAATCTAGCAATATGCAGCTAACCACATATGCGGCAGAGCCACACAGACACCGTTGACACTTCTCCTCGCATTCCCTGATGGACGCTTGAAAATGACCATTGGCAACCTTTCTACACGATTGGCGGGAAAAAATGGAAAATAATAATTGTATATAGTCTGTGACACCATCCCAAACAAATGTCCCATCAAAATAATGAAAAGCACACTATAGTGTAACCCGGGACGAAAGCTATTCCAGCAACATATGAAACTAATAAAATCAACCCACTCATTGTTTTTGTCCTCCCCTATTTGGAATGAAGTAGACTGGGTCATAAAAATGTCACATTTATCATAGACTTCTCCCTCGGCCAAAGGATAACACGAAAAGAGCTTTGACGACTATGTGTGTGTGTTCTGCCGCGAAACGCTTACTTTTCACTTTAGAACACACAAAAAAAAAATATTTAAACGATTTCCTACACCAAAAGGCATCAGCGTAACTATAACAAAACAAGGACATCATCACAAAAAAGTGCAAAATTTAAAAGTTGTATCACAGTGAAAATATGGTTATCGCTCAATAAATTTTTCTCCAGGGCTTATAGTCTCGTCCTTTTTTCCTGATGTACTTTTATTAATAAATTGCGTTTGGCCAACAATTGTCCCTCAGAGCCGGGATGTGTGTCGGTTACGCTATACCTTCCATCCTGCCGGTTGTGCGATGCACTGCGACGACAATAAATTTAATCCAACAATGTGATAACGAAATTTTCACTTGTAACACCACTGTGTGGTGCAAAAAAAAAAAAAAAACATTGCATGAACACTATATCCGCAGGACTAAGTAGCCAAAGGCGACTATGCGGCATCAGCGGTGGATAAGGATGGCATGCTACAGTACTCTTTACCATTTAGTGTATATCGTTTTTGTGTAGTTTAGAAAAGCCATCGAACTAAAAACCAATCTAATTCAATTAGGCACCAAATGGAGTCCTTGTTCACTTTGTTTGCAGTTTCATCGAAATAAAGGGATGACCACTCGGTAATTGACTTTTTGCTTTTGACAGTTTTTAAAAGAGAAATAAAAAAAAGCCTTTACAAACCGTTTTTGTTGGTTATACCGCTTTTTGATATCCTTCGTAGGTTGCGATCACTTAACATTCACCCATGAATGGGTTTCTCAACCAATTTGCCCGCTTTAATGAACTCGGTAAACCCAAAAGGACACGTTTTTGGTTGGTTTTCCGTTCCACTTATACAAAACGCACTTTTACAGGGATATCTGCTATTATTATTTTTTTATTTCGCTGCGAAGCCCTTTTTATTATTTATTTATTTTTTTTCCATGCGCAAATTAAACACATTAAAGGGCAAAACGCAATCACTCAACCATGTACGAACCGTTCAAAGGATATTACCTTCCTTTTATTTGCTTTTTCTCTTTTATATTTATTTTTTATCACTTAATTCGAATCCTCATCATTTCGCTCGTATTTTTTATGCTCCTCATTGTATAGCAGTCACATGCCACGTTCCACGACGAACGGCGGATGATTTCAAACTGACAAGTGGCCAAGTGTGTTGGATAGCAACTACCGCTACACTGTGTGTAGCAGCAGGTTGTGTCATCCTCATCATCCCCTAAAGGAAATTCTTTTCGCACAGCCGTGCCGTGGGGATGTCGTTTCTTAATGTATGGGGAGAGAAGTTGAAGACATGCGCTACTCCCCACGCAGACACACACCATAATAACAGGTGAATTCCAATCGTAGATAGCTGTACAAGAGTAGCATGTGTATTCGATGAAAGGAGAAGAGAGCGAATGTAGCCAGGCCAGTGTTGCTGTGCTGCTAAGGGAGCATTTTGACAAAATAATAATAAAAACGTATTTTTTGACGCATCGATCAGTTGAGCTGTGGATGGTTTATGTTTGCTTGGCGGCTAATGTTATTTTGAAAATAATATTATTTTGATTTATTTTTCAAAATTAATGACATTGAATTCGAGTTTTCGGACAAAAATAAATGGGGCGTCTCGTCGAGTGAAGTAAATTGTGAAATAGTGAATGAAAGATTTAGTGTGAAGAAGGTCAAAGTTTTATGTTTATGTTTTCAGTTCTGTAAATAAAATATTGAATTATACTGGGGGTAAATGGGAAAATTAATTTCTCAAACATTACTGATAGCTGGTTTTTTTTTAAGAAAAAAATAAATGGCTTAGAAAAACTTAGAGCTCTCGGTACAAGAAATGGCTAACACAGATTTTAATTTGTCCCATGAAGTAGGCTACATATAAAGAGTTTTTAAAAGAGGGCACTTTAAATTGGTTTACTAGAAGATGTCTTAATACGAGATCTTCTTTCTTTGAAAAATATTCTTTTTATGTAGGTATTACACTTTCTATACGGGTCAAAATGGACTTGTGGGCTGAAAAAAAAAAATGTTATATTTTTATTGCTCTGCCCTCAATCACGGAATTCTAGCCTTTTAAAGGATTTCGCACTATTACAAACAACCTCAAACAGTTGTTAATGAGTATGACTATTGTAAAAAAAAGCCGTGGAGTAATTTTTCAGCACTTAAACTAATTAATTCTGGAGGTTTTTATGGGTGCTTTTTGTCGTATTTCCTTACTCATTTAAGGTTTGGTATTCCTTTTGTTAATAATATTTGGCTTTGAAGAAAGTTAATTGGGCGCAACTTTGAACAAATTAATTAACATTGTTTTTGTTTAAGGTATTGTCAAATTGAATTTAATGTGATGTTGCAATATATGATGCTGCAAGAAAGTACAATTCTACCAGCCAAAACAAAAAAAGTACCTGCTCTACTTCCAATTGTCACCCAGCAACACCAATCAATTTCGCTTTACATGTCTCCAAAAAGAAGTCTACACCGAAAGGCAGCCGCCTCAAGACCAGCAACAAGCTTTTGGAATTCTTTACACTTTACAGTTGTTCATTTGGTTTGTTGTATTTTTTGACTTTTCTCCCCACGAAATATCTGTAAGGTTAGGTGCCTACTGTAATGTTTGTGTGTCGCTCTTTGCCTTATGGTGTTTCTTTTGGTTTCTCCTCGAATTTCATCCCTTGTGCTAAGATAAAAGGAACGAAATTATGAGAAAAGGTATTTTTGATTCATGAAAAAAAGAATAGACGAGTGAGTTTTATGAAATAACCGACTTTCACGGTAGGTGAATTTCGGTCGTTGCCTACAACTGTTTGTTGGTGTTTTTATCCCATTCGAATACTCCACACACTATACTGGCAGGTTAACTCGTTTACAGATGAAAAGGTTATGACGTCAAGGGGATCCACGCATCTTTGGGTTGTGTTGCTTAAATGTATGATATGCTCATGAGGCACCTGATGTTTAAGGCGAGACGTTAAGGTATTTCAAAGTGAAATGGACGAGGACGAACATTTATATATGTATCACCGCAGAAAAAGGAAGTATTTGGAAACCGCCTTACGAGATTAGCTTATATCATTTTCACGAAGGTCATGTATGATTTTTTAAGAGCATCAGACAGATATTGGCTAACCACCTCGCTTTAACTTTCATATTGACAAGAAACGAAGTCATGAAAACATTTCAAATGTGCTCATCCACGGTGGAGTCGATATAAGTGTATAATCCACCCGTGAAATGTTATGCTGGATCAAATATGTATAACTAATATCATCAAAATGGTTTATTTATAAATAAGTTATTAGGACAAGAAATTTATCTGTCTTATTATTATTCGCGCGCGGATGGCATCTTCACTGTACAAATAGGTCAAGTAAATCCTCATCTGCTTTAGGCGGTACCTAGCCTTTTTGCTATACATGAAAAGCAAAAATTGAATGACTTAATCCGGAGGGGCCAGCAATGTCGCTGCAGGTTTAAGGCTTAACCACTCCTTCTCAGTGCACACTACCTCAAAGTTATGTCTGCCCATTTATAACATGGGATTGTACCAACGGTATGAAGTAAGAGTCCGTTAAACGGACCGTTGTATACCCCATCCTATCATCCATAGTAGATTGCTGTTTATTTTACGTTGTTTGGGTATTAAGGTATATCAAGATTCAGAGTTTGTAACATACAGAAATAGTCACCGCAGACCCCCAAGACCTTAAGGGCATATGATCGTGACCGAATTGTAAGTCAAATGAGCCATGTCCGTCCGTCCGTCTGTCTGTCTGTCGGTAGTTTTCAAGCCTTTTATTCTAAGCTAGAAAGTTTAAACTTGCCATCTGTCCTTTCTAGGTGCCTAACAGTACAAATAGTGTAAAAAAAATTTGAAATCCGCACACCGACACGCCCGCACTTTACTTATTGTCATGAAAAATCAAAGTTGTCGTATGAAGCTGAAATTTGGTAGGCGTTAACCCTAAGTGCATTGTGATTGGCATTTCAAAAAAAGGCAAAAACCGCCTAGTGTGGGCGTGGTCATATTTAATTTGCATTCTAACAGTTTTTATTCGATATATTTGCCTTAAACCAAAAAAACTTGCACAAAAAAATGTTCAGATATGTGTATAAGCTATTAGCTGAAATTAATAAGTTTTTGTCACACCCACTTTTGGGGGCGTTTTTAAGTACAAGAAAAATTTTTAATATGAAAATGCAAACAACACGTGTATACCAATTCTAATGAAAAACGATGTTATTGAAAAGGAGTTGAGGCCACGCCCCTTTTTTAAGGAATAAGATTCTTAACTGAAAAATTATAAATAAAATTACATAAAGTTAAAAGAAACTGAAATTTAAAAACCAAGATTTATGACGCATTTCGAAGCTTGACCATGGTCAATTGGGATGGGGTATCTAACGATTCGCCTAAGCGGGTTGTAACCCACCCACTAGTAAGAATTACGTTTAAATCGATGCCACGCCCACAAGGGGAGGCTTAGCGTTATTATTTTATGTTTCTAACAAGTTGATTTTCAAGTTGATTTTTTTACAGTTTTTAAAATGCTGTTCTGAAAAATCGCGATTCTAAAATCTTCTTTGAATCTAATACGCTAGCACCATTGTTACATATCTAAAATTTGAAAACAGTATTTTTAAAAATTAGAGAAGGTTGCACTTACAGGCCTGTAGTGGGCGTGTCTGTGGGCGGATTTAACTAATTTTCAAACCTGATCTGAAAGACTGGACTTCCAGATCACTCACCACCTATCAGATCTCTAGTTTTAGGCTTAATCGATTCTCCTGTTGGTTCCATTTATATCTCTAAAAGGTCTTAGGTGTCAAGGGTGATTATTTCACGGCGTTACAAACTATACATCAAATATACCCTGGGTAGGGTATAAAAAGCCAATCAATGGGCTTTCCTATGAATTTATCGCTTTAAAGATTATGTAATTATTTTAAGACTTTAACTTTTCGCGGTTGTCGGTTTTTACCGCAACGCATTATTTCGATTCGTTTTCACATTGTCGGATATGGGAGGGACAAAGTTCGCCGGGCCATCTAGTATTTTTTTTTTATAAATATCAACGTATACAAAATTGGACTATATTTTCCCGTATGTTGCATATTTAAAAAAGAATACGTATATATATTTCCGTATTTTGCCTCCATTTCATACCTAAAAGATCATAGGTAACAGGGGATGGGTGACGGTTTACTCATGTTGTTATACTTGCGAATTGACGCAATGCCTAGAAAAGATAGATTCTGGCAATACGTCGATGCTCGTTTGACGAAATTCGATTCGAGAATTTGCATATCGAATTTGCAATACTCAATAATTAAAGCCTATAAGGAATATATGTTTTCTTAAACCGGCCAATATTCTCTTGATTGTTGCTCACAATAACTTTGTCATTAGGTCCTCATTCGAAATAATAAAAAAAAGAATTAGTCATGAAAATAAATTCAAACGAAAAGCTATTTAACGCCTCCACTCCAAGACCAATATGCTTGTCCGAAATCGTAATTAACATCTCTAAGCATTTAAAAAGAAAACACTGAACCTTTTTTTGAAGAAGGTCAAGTGCCCTAAATGCTAGCTTTCGTTAATTTATCTTCGCGCGAATAACGATGTTAATTAGGGGTTTTTCTCAGAAGCTGTCACTTTGGAGCTTTTATTTGGAACAAATCAACTTCAAGGACGACCAACTTTAACATCTCCATTGCTCGTCTATATAGTAAATATGTGTAACCATGGGTACTCTGCAAAAAAAATAGAGTCTTAGTCAAAAGTGTAAATATCACCAGAAGGTATTCATGGATGAAAAGAGATTCAGTGACGGTATCTATCGCTATGTCTTCCAAATTCTGAAAATACGTACAACTCATCGTTTTGGCTTGATAGAGCAAGGTAAATTATGCTTCTTCATTAAAACACCCACACTAGGATAATAGAACAACCCATACAATTTACACTGCTCTTTGCAGTCATGCACCCGGTCACACAGACTAGTTTTCGAATTGGCGCCTCTTTTATGCAACTTCATCGCTAGCACCGACGAAGGTAACCAGCGACAGATCTGATGTCGTTTAAAAATGTTCCCCCAGTCCTCATCACTATGCCATTCACTTGCCTTAATAGTGACAGGAACAAGTGGCACATCATAACACATGCACACTCACATGGCATTTACCTTGTTGCACATTACGCTATACCAAACGTTGTGTGCTTGTCGTCCCAATGCTTGAAAGAGCCCAGCATTGAAAAAGAACTACCGTACACAGGATAACAGGTGTATACACCTGTATAATATCTTTGTCTCCTTGTCTGGTATTCTATATGCTAAGGCCCACATGTGGGTAATGTCGCCACTGCAATGCAACTGAGCCTATGGCTTTACTATAGTGGCACGTGTGGCTGTAGATAAGGTTACTGTAGAGGTAAAATACATCTTCAAGTTGGCGGGATGTTCCTCCTAGACCTACCTGAATGCGGAGGGACCAGGTTCTTTGGATTCATGAGTTACCTTTGGTGTGTGGTGTGCTGTCATTTGAATTAATTGCTCTGTGTGGAACCGCACAACCAGTTTTGGGGCCCGGAAAAAGGTGGTTAGACCAATATTTTTGGAATTTCTATACAATTGTTGTTGGTTTTAGAATTAAAATTTCTACACGAGGGTAAATGCCTATTTTTCAAATGGATTTAGGAAATTGTTAGAATTTGTGAAGTGTTTTGCTGAGGTACAAATGTGGTTATAAGCATTCATTGCATTTAAGCAATTGTAAGGAACTCTTCGTTTGTATCGGGTTGTTTTCAAATTGTTTTGAACATGCACATAGGGAGTAAGCATATTCCTAACATTAGAGCTGAATTTGATTTTGAGTGACAGACCCAAAATAAATCGAAAATAGGAAAAGGACATTTTATAGTCCATATATCAAATTCTTAAGATAAGGAAAACTGGTCAGACAATTTTTTGGAAGTCCTGTTGACAGACACAAAAGGAAACAAATTGGGGCACATTTTTATTCACAGTACCTATTTATAAAAATGGAGAAGCTATTGCGAACACAAATTTTTTATGTAAGGGGGAGTCGCGCGCAGAGGAACCTATATGGTAAAAGAAGCTACCTGAATGTGCAGGACATATAACGCTGCTTTGCATTGGTAGAGAAGCTTATAAAAATACGGAAACATTTTTTCCTCTTTAGTGTGAAAATCATTATTACTTAGCTGCTTTTTTTTTAAATAAAACCACATCAAGCTACTACCTATACACTAGTTAAAGTAGGTGTATTTTTACTCGCGAGAGTAATTCACTGAAATCACACAAGTTGTTATAGAAACGTATATTTGCTTGCCTTCCCTCTCACATTACAAAAAAACATAGTAGACTCATTTGCCAAGCTCTTGCCATACAGACTTAGCCATGCCACTACTCCGGCTAATTAGGCAAGCTTCTATACTCTCTTGGGGTTATTTCCTACGAAAACATGT
Organism: Neoascia interrupta; assembly: GCA_947623515.1. Classification (NCBI taxonomy): domain Eukaryota; kingdom Metazoa; phylum Arthropoda; class Insecta; order Diptera; family Syrphidae; genus Neoascia; species Neoascia interrupta. The sequence goes on from OX392463.1 coordinate 149,363,513, forward strand.
TGGAAAATCATTAAAATGGAATTTTCCTTCACATTGCCATAGCGATTGCATCCTATTCATCATTTCATCTCTTGTTAGATGGCTTAGAGCTCTCCGTTTCAATTGTAAAATTTTTCCAAAACGGATCGAATTGAATAAACAATCGACCTTGTTGCACTGCCAACTAAGTACCCATACGTTACGTTATACCAGGTCCGAAAAGACACGAAAGAATAGGTAGGTACCCTGCAAGAAACAGAAACAGCATAGAAGCCGAAGCAAGTCCTGGAATAAATTGAGTCATGTTACCAAATATCTATACTCCTGTGGGTGGTAATATAAATGTAGGGCATGGACACATTCTGAATTGTGACGAACGAAACCGAGAAAAAGGAATATGAGCCGAAAACCAATAAACGTGAGGCAAAGAAGAACAAGTGGATCCTAATGAGAAATTCTTGTGGACGATGAAGTTAGCTGCACACACGTCCTTTGGGAAGGGAGATTAGAGCATCCATCGAATGGGGATTAAAGTTGAGATCGAAACGTGTATATATGGATCTGAGCCACACATAAACGGTGAGCTTTAAGATAACAATAAGATATAGTCAGTATAGCGTTGAAGAGTCTTAATTACTACGTTGAAGGTTTTAATGTTCACCAGGACTATTCGTAATTATTCAATTCCCATAGGAGTTGATTGCTCGACCGTCAAGAAAAAAGAAATAAAATAATCATCAGTCTGATACCTAAATAAGCATAGGGCCAGATAGACCATAATACCTAAGTATGTGTTGTGGGTAAGAAAATATACATAAATTTATAGTACCTATGCCATCGTATATGGCTGTCAAAGGAATTCTGGGGTTCTATCCCCTTTTTGCATTGGGTATAATTTACAGTGCACACTGTAGCCAGCAGTGGAAACAACGGGCCATGTATATACCTATGTAAATTATGCAGGATATATCCATGGATGAATGCAGCAAGCGCCAGTGCTGTGACAATACTCGGATCAGGGGATTTTTCTATTGTGATTGCTTTACCTTGGGTAAGGTAAGTTTTCACAAATGATTGTAGTGGTTCAAATTATTTTCTTTCGCCATCGAGAGGGTTACCATGTGTGCTGTGTAGAATGTAAACCGGACAAGGGTATTGCAGAACTGATGTGTGTGGACATGGATGCTACCATTGGAACGTCAAGATGAAGTTATACAGTCGCTGGTCAATGTATGTGAATTCAAGCGAAACCGAGGGGGAGCACGTTGTTTTATTCCTGACAACTGCATCCAAGATAACGAGTATCTAGAAAATGGTGTATACAGTTAACATTGAGTATCCAATAAACTGCAGAACAGGAGTCAAGATATACGAAGAGATGTAAATTATTCTACTTAAGAAATTGGCTTCTATGGCTATCTAGACCTTCGATGCCCTGTTTTAAATAAGAAATCTTACCAAATGTATTGGTTATATAAGGGTGTGGTTTCTGAGGCAACGTCAAACAAAATTATATTTTAGATATTGAAAAATGAAAAATGATATTAATTTTCAATTCATCAAGCATTATATATTTAATAGCCACTAGAACCATGATTAACTCCCTGCGGTTTCCTATATTTAGGCATTTGAAGGCAAAGAGAAGAATAATCCACATCATCAAATAATTCTTTCGGTCATTATTCAAATTTCATGACCATAGATGAGGGTTGGAACGAACAGTGAATTTAAAACTGAGATCTATGCTTTCACTCGAGGCTCAGCTTTCCTGATGACCGGCTGGCGCAGTTCCTTTACAATTGCTCCAGCTTGGCCAATACTACAGGATAACTCAGTAGCACCCCTTCCATCTCTCGTCAAAAAGACCCCGAAATACTTAAACTGCTCTACCTGTTTTAATGGGACTCCATTTATGTGCAGGGTATACTGTAGATACAGTAGATCGGGAAACAACCATCACTTCGGACTTTCTCACGTTTGCCTTCATACCTGCTTCACCACAGATGGCCGCAAACCCATCTAATGCTCGCTGAAGTTCCTCCTGACGATGCCAGGATAGCTAAATCATTTGCGAAAAGCAGATGGCTCATCCTAATGCCAGCTAATTCAGAGCATTGGCTGGCATTAGTATGAGCAGAGCAATGCACACATCAAAAAGACGGGATTTGACGCCATTTATCCAAATACAGCTTCTGCAGTTCCCATACAAAATCTGAATGGCCCTCAGAAGAGGCCCCCTCAGTGCAGTCCTGCAAATTTCTCCAGAATTTATCCCCAGGAACCGGGTCATAGACCTTTTCCAAGTCTACAAAAGACGAGTAGCCCAGGCTTTCTCAAGATTGTTACAATACTGATGCAACAACTTCTATTGATGCTGAGATTTTGGTAGGGGGCAATTTCATACACGTATCTACTTCTTCTGAAGGAGATATAATTAGTGGGGATTCCCCGTTAGCTACTGCCCCTCTTCCTAATATTGATCTGCCCTACTCTGATGACGGTCCCTCTACAAGTACGAAACAACGCCAAATTACTTGCAATACCGTCAAAGATCCAAACCTTCTGCGTAAACGACCCAATACTCGTAGCCAAATTAAAAACAAAAATTCCAAAAATATTACTCCCCCTAATTATTCGTTGGATGATTCTAGTAGCTCAAATAATGCAAACGATCCACCAACTACTGCAGCTAATACAATAGCCCCAACAGCATCTGTAGCTGAAGTTGCGATCTCTACTCCTGGTAATTGTTCTATACAGTCAGTTACCAAGCCCAAAATTGTTTTTGTTTCCAGGCTAAGACCTGAAACTTCCGCTGAAGATGTGGTTTGCCATTTGACATCTCAACAACTTATACCTTCGGAAACCTCGGTATCTTGCTCAAAGATTAGTAAGCCAAAAAATTTCGTTTCCTCGTTTAAAATAATTGTTTCGTCCGAATGCTTTCATTCAATTTGCAGTAAGGAACAATGGCCCCCCAACACCTTGGTCAAAGAGTTCACACAACGCATCACAAAGTTACAGCGTTCTCGTCGTAACGCTCTTCCAAAAAACTAAGTGGCGGACTTAGTTTCTTTTATCAAAATGTTCGCTCGATACGTAGCAAGCACAAGACTGATGATATTTTTAAAAATTCTATGACTTTTCCTCACGACGTTATTGCACTAACTGAAACTTGGCTAAATGCCAGCACTTCTGACTCAGAACTCTTCAATGAAGAGTTCCTTGTTCACCGAGAGGATCGGAATAAAATCGACCTGGAAGCCTTAGGCGGTGGAGTATTAACTGCCGTCATCTAAAGTGAAATTCCCGTTTCCAGTTAAAGTTGAATTTGCATGTGTAAAGATTGAAATCTTACCTAATTTTATATATGTTGTGAATGCTTACATCCCCCCCGATAGTTCTGCAGAAATATATTCCGAGCTATCAAAAGCTCTTGAATATATTTTTGAACTATCATCCGACAATAGCACAGTTCTGATTTTAGGTGATTTTAACCTTAGCTCATTAAAATGGGTCACATCGGAAGACGAAACTCACTTCATACCGCCTCGTTCCTCTCCTCAATTTGCTTTAAACAAGCTTGACAATATTATCTCATTTGACTTACAGCAAGTCAGCTGTATTCCAAACTTCAAAAATCGAATTCTCGATTTAATTTTTCATCTGACGCAACTAGTACTGTTGTTTGTAAGTCTGCTAGCAACATTACTAAAATAGACACTCACCATCCTCCCCTGGATGGGTTTCTTGACTTGAACTGCCACATACACGAGCATAATAGCTCATTTGACAGTTCATATGTATACGACTACCGAAAGCCCGACTTTCGGTTATTATCGAATGAGCTGAACAGTATAAATCTTATTGCAACAGCGAGCTCCCTAGACATTAACGCTGCAGTAGAAGCTTTCTATTGTAAACTTAACACTTGTATAGAAAAAATTGTCCCATTTAAACTAATTAAAAACATTACCCATTCTCATCCATGGTACACAAATGAATTACGAATGTTGCGTAACAGACGTAATAGAGCTTGGAAAAAATACATTTATACTTTGTGTTCCACTGATTTTGATACTTATTTGTGTTTGTTTAACCAATTCAAACTGCTTTCCAATGAGCTATATGACAACTACGTGTCCAAAATTGGGAGCTCGTTTAAAACCAAACCCAGAGAGTTTTGGAAATTTGTAAACGCTAAAAAGAAAAGCGACGGTTACCCGGCTAATTTCAAGTACAACAATTGCTCATTAAATGACACCAATACCATCTGCAACTCTTTTGCTGAGAGTTTTTCCAAATCGTTTAGGCATGCACCGTTCAATATCGATTATGATTATTTCAAACATCTCGTGAACACCTCTCAAGTTAATTTTAACAATATTCCTATAAATTTAGATATTGTTTCTAAATTTCTGTTCGAGTTAAATGACGATTACTCCTCTGGACCAGACGGAATACCACCCATTGTCCTAAAAAAATGTAAGGACTCCCTTGCAATACCTCTCCTTCACCCGTTCCACTTATCACTTTCCTTGGGTGCATTTCCCGAAGTTTGGAAGCGATCATTCGATACGCCAGTTTTTAAGAAGGGGGACAGAAGTGACATTAACAACTACAGACCTATAGCTAAACTTTCAAGCATCCCAAAGCTTTTCGAACAAATAATTTGTTGACATTTGTTTTACATCGATAACTTTGTTGAATGTTGCAACAAGAACGGACTAAGTCTAAATGTTTCGAAATGTCAAGCTATGACGTTTTCGAAAAAGCGTGTGTGTGTCCCGTTTCCTTATTCAATTGGTGAACATACCCTTGTTCGTGTTCAGAGTTTTAAGGACCTTGGTGTTCACTTCTGCCATGACCTTAATTTTTCGGAACATATAAATGCCATTTTCATAAATCCAATTGCTTTATAAGGAGATGGTCAAAGGAGTTTAACGATCCGCATGTTACCTTATCCCTTTTTAATATTTTTGTCCGACCCCATCTGGAATACGCTTCACAGGTGTGGAGACCATATCAACTCAATCAAATAAATCGTATTGAAGCAATACAACGAAGGTTTATCCGTTTTGCTCTTTAAGGCCTTCCATGGGAAGACCCTTTTATCTTGCCTCCTTACGAGCACTGCATAAAGCTCCTCAATATGGAAACCTTATCTCAAAAGCGGATAAACCAAGACTTAATCTTTATATCAGAACTAATCTCAGGACGTATTGATGTTCCTGACCTTATTTTTTGTGTAACTTTTAAGTTTCGTGGAGGATCCTATAACTTCCGACACTTACATCTTTTGAATGTCTCTAAAAATAGGACAAATTATGGGAAGCATGAGCCTATAACCCGCATGAGTAGACTATATAATACATATTTTACTACCATAAACTTTAATTTAGATAAAATAGCATTAAAAAATAAACTTAAACTAGGTGTCTGCTTCCGTTAGCTCATTTAAAAATTTGTTACTATTCCTTCTTCTTTGTATAATTTTGTACTTTTATTTATGTATTTGTATGTATTTTTATTTGTGTATGGTGTTTTGTACTAACCACTAACACCAGCACTATATGATGAGCCTGTGTAAGCATATTTTTGCTTGGTGAAACTCTGCTTGTAGGTCGAGCTTGCTTGTAAAAGCACACTACAACACAGATAGTGTATAAAAAAGAATTAACTTCAGAGTAACACGTTGGTCGGCTGTGCCTCTGCAAGGCCGAAAGCCGCATTGCTTTTCCCGCAACAAAGGCTCGATTACAGCTCCCGAACGCGCTTCCAACACTTTCGCGAATACTTTTCCCGAAAGACTAAAGGGAGATAGAGATATACCCCTATAGTTAGAGCAATTTCTCTTGTCCCCTTTTTTGAAAATGGGTACTATAACTCCTGTTTGCCAATCGCTAGGCGCTTTTCCGCTTTCCTAGCCACCTTAGTGACACGTGTTAGTCATTTAAAACCTTCTTCACCAAATGCCTTGAGCCTTTCTGGCCGGATTTCATCAACTCGAGCAGACTTACCCACTTTTAGCGATTTATTCGCTGCAGTGACTTCATCTACTGTAGGAATATTCTCCGCCCTAATCTCGTCAGCAGCTCCAGCAGTTTCGATTGAGCAGCTCCAAAAAGTGCTCGCTCCATCTGCGTAAGACGTCGTTCTCATTTCAAAGAAGTGTACCGTCTTTGCCCAACTAAGATTTTCTCTCTCATAACACTCTACGAGAGTCTTATGAGAGTATTCTCCAAGAGCTTGCCTCATGGAATTTGTCTCTCATAGAGTACTACGAGAGAGCTTAAGAGAGTCTTACTGGAGTTAAATGGCCCCACTTATAGAAGTTATTTGATCTGATAAAAAGTTTTAAACTCTCCTTGCAAGAGTTATTCGGTCCCATAATAAGACAATAAGTTCTTCTTATGGGATGTGAAGACGTAGTCTTGTTTGACAGAGAGAGAAACATATAACAAACAATCTTCGTGTCATCTTTATCATATTGTGTGCCAAAAATGCTTTAATTTTTCATAAGGAAATAAAGTAAAAAAGAGAACAATATATACTTCTAAAATAAAGTGTTATTTTCAATGCACTGTTTGGTGGTACACCATTGTCATCAACATTATTGACTTTAATAATATTTTTTCTGAGGTTATACAGGGTGTTTCCAAATTCGATGCAAATATTTTGACACAAGATTCTTGGGTATATTTGAAGAAAAAAATTGTTCTACAGTATGGGCCTATCTCAAATGTTGATACCACTTATTGGGAATTTAAGAAAACACCTACTTTGAGGTACCTTGACCCATACTAACACAAATATCTCCGCTAACACTTACAACAGGTACTTCAATTAGGCCTTGAATTTAAGAAGAAATAGTACTCCTTTTAACTGCATTAAAATAAAATTGATGACTTTTTTAACTTTCGAGATATTTGCTTTTAAGTCGGATCCTTTTTCCCTGCCCATGACATTTTTTTGGCTTTCAAGACACATTTCTGCGAAAAATGCGTAATAAACATATCGGTAATTTTTTTTCTAGTGCACCTAACAATACTTAATAAAAATTGCTAAGACAAGTTACCCGAAAAACCCACAGATTTTATGATACTTGGGAAATTCCATAGCAGGTTAAATTATGAAAAACTCTTTTCGCGGAGCCGCGACAGGTATAAGGTGGAAATATGATTTGTTACCTATTTTTATAACCGCGATTGACAACAAGAACGATTTTTTCACTTTGTATTAATAATTTACGTAGGTTTTAGAGCATGCATTTTTATTAGACTACCTGATAAAAAGGTAATTTCCCTATCATTTTTCTGTTAAATCCCAAAAAGGTTTAAGTTTGAGGTTGGTCGCCTAGTTGGAAAATTTACCTAATGTAAATTGTATAAAAGGTCAGGAAACAAAATTAAATCCATCAAAGTCATTTTTGAAGCCGAGGTGACACAACAGTTGTTAAGAAACCCTACTTGAAATGGCATCTTTTACAAACGAAGAATACGCGGATATTATGTACGTTTATGGGATGTGCAACGGGAGTTCTAGTAGAGCACGGCAAAGATACGATGAGCTCTATCCTAACCGAAGAGTACCTTATCCCCGCGTATTTACAAATTCGTTTCGAAGACTTCGGGAAACGGGATCTGTTTCAACAAGACGACCTAAGGCAGGAGCTTCACCAGGAAGAATTGCAGTTGATGAAAGAATACTGGAAGCGGTTGCAAATGATCCATTAATCAGCATCAGGCGCTTATCCTTGCGATTTAATGTTTCAACACATAAAATTGTTCGTCTCCTGCATACGGAAAACTTGTATCCATACCACCATACACCTGTGCAGGAACTGCTTCCGAGTGACTTGGAGCCGAGACTTGAGTTTTGCAACTGGTTGTTAGAGCGGAACTTGGATGACAACGGTTTTATAAGCAGAATCCTATGGACGGACGAATCTCAATTTACTAGAGATGGGATTACAAATTTTCACAATCTACACACATGGGCTGCGGAAAACCCACACACAAGGAGAGAGTCATCATTTCAACACAGATTTAGCGTCAATTTGTGGGCAGGTGTTATTGGAAACAACTTAATCGGTCCCTTCAAACTGCCTCCCACACTGAATTCTGCAAACTATCTGGAATTTTTGCGCAATGATTTAACAGATCTACTGGAGGATGTTCCGGTAACTCAACGAGTTTCGTCATATTTTCAACAGGATGGAGCCCCAGCCCACTTTGGTCGGGAGGTTAAGAATTGGCTGGATGAAAAGTACGCTGGTCGTTGCATAGGAAGAAATGGACCAGTTCACTGGCCTGCAAGATCTCCAGACCTTACAATTATGGATTTTTTTGTATGGGGGAGAATGAAAGAACTTGTTTATTCTACAGAAATATCAACTCTAAATGATTTAGAAGATCGCATTCTCCAAGCCTCGTCACAAAATGAGGCAGGAGTTATCCTCAATAAACGTTGACAGCGCAATCCAAAAACGGGCTCTAGCATGCATACAAAATGGAGGAGGACACTTTGAACACCTTATTTGATTGTAAAGTTAACTTAATGAAATAAAAAAAAAAAACATAAACCAAACACAAGCATTTTTATTCAGAATAATAGGAATTGAACACTATGAATCGAGTTTTTCATAATTTTACCTGCTATGGAATTTCCCAAGTATCATAAAATCTGTGGGTTTTTCGGGTAACTTGTCTCAGCAATTTTTATTAAGTATTGTTAGGTGCACTAGAAAACAAAATTACCGATATGTTTATTACGCATTTTTCGCAGAAATGTGTCTTGAAAGTCAAAAAAATGTCATGGGCAGGGAAAAAGGATCCGACTTAAAAGCAAATATCTCAAAAGTTAAAAAAGTCATCAATTTTATTTTAATGCAGTTAAAAGGAGTATTATTTCTTCTAAAATTTAAGTCCTAAATGAAGTACCTGTTGTAAGTGTTAGCGGAGATATTTGTGTTAGTATGGGTCAAGGTACCTCAAAGTAAGTGTTTTCTTAAATTCCCAATAAGTGGTATCAAAATTTGAGATAGGCCCATACTGTAGAACAATTTTTTTCTTCAAATATACCCAAGAATCTTGTGTCAAAATATTTGCATCGAATTTGGAAACACCCTGTATATGCAAGAAGTTTGTGCAACTGAAAATTTATCTGCTAAGGTTAACATTTTACTTCGATAAAAACAAAGCGCCACGAAAACAATCAGTTTAAAAAAAAAACTATAAATGATAGCTCATCGCTCAACATCATTGCCGCGTGCACATGATTGAAGGAATATAAAGATTACAGCATACGCATGTTATGACATTTGCTCGCTAAAGTAAATGTTAATCTGACGTCATTGGAGTTGACTGTGAGTTTGTTTGCATGTAGAAGTCAGTCAATCCATGCTGGCTAACCAGACCATGAATAGGTTTTCGATGACGATTTGTGCTGCAGAAATACCTACACTTTTTTCTCCATAAAGAAATGCAATAATTAAAAAACCGCAAGCACACTGGCAAAATTACTTTTGACGGATGGTGGAACGCCATTATATTGAAGTGACATGAATAGGTATATTTATCAGCCATTCGGTCTCAAAATAAGAGTGTTAGGCTGAAAAGAGTATTTTTATGAGTTCTTCGATACTTTGACTCTCATAAGGATGCTCCTTATAATACTTTTACTCTTTGAGAGTAAAACGAGAGTTCAACTCACATAACAAGAACCAAATATGCTCTCACAATGGAAGTTTACGTCTTTTTTACTCTGGTAGCTTTTTACCCTTCTAATGAGAGTACTATGAGAGTGAAATTCAATTTAATCAAAAAAAAAATTATGTTCTGAGAGTACTCAAGAGGTTAACGAGAGCCTTATAAGAGGTTTTTCTAGATTTGTAGAGCACATCTCTCGAGAGTATGTTTGTTGGGTGGATTTAACCCGTTGACGATATCAAACTTCCTTCCTCTGAGCAGACAAAGTCTGCCAAAATGTCTCCTTTGCAGATTTAGACAGGATCAGACAAATCATACGCGCCGACTACAACGAACGAGACCGATGGATCTAGCGGCTTAAGACGAAACCGCATAAATTGACGGTATTGTAGGTGCTTTTATTGGAAGGCAGACTGCAAGGAAACTTAGTCGTAGACTGACGGAAAAAGGGAGGTTTTTAAGTGAGTAAGAATCTCACATTACTATGAGCACGCGCAGCTGGTCCTCGTAGTGCCTATAAAAGTTTTTCCTACCCACGGAAGAATTCCTTGCAGAGGCAATGAAAACAGCTGCCATTCTTCCTCTACATTTAAAAGGTCAGTTGGAATTCGTTCAAACTTTTCCCAAACGTGCCGGGCAAATCGCTCCCTGTAATCAGATTCAACATCCTGTAACCTTTCCTACCGTATGCGGGCCACCCGTCTCGCATTTCGCCTGGGTGGCAAAGGAATACTGTCGCTAAAGCGCAATTCGCACAACACTGGGTGGTGATCAGTTGACAGCTCAGCTCCTCTCAAAACGCGAACATCAAAAATCGTTTTTGAACACACGATGGTACCAAAAAGAAATCAATCAAAGATCTCTGATTTAAACTGTACCGGTATTTAGTGCATTTGTCAATGGCTTTGTGTGGCAAAAAGGTGTTCATCATGGGCAAGCCATAAGCCCAACATAAGTCGAACAAGTTCGCTCCGTTCCTGTTTTGATCCGGGTCACCGTGCCGCCCAATCACACTTCTCCAAGTACTGTCGCCCGCACCCACATAAGCCTTGAAGTCACCCATCAGGAGGAAGAAGTCCATTTCTGCCACTCTATCCATAGCGCAGCATAAACTTCGTTCAAGAAGGCCGGATACTCTGACTCTAGGTTGGGTTCGGACACCTGCACTAAAGCCAAAGTCGATCGCTCAAGCTTAAGCTATAAGATCAAAACCCTTTTTGCTAATAGGATAGACTCCAATACGTTTTCCGACAGCCAGGCGCTTTTTATGTGGGACGCCAGACCAAAAAAGTCTCCAGGCATTATCGAAGTCTCTGGTTCCGAAACCTTTCTACTTAGTTGAGGAGATGGCAGTAGCATCGAGCTGATACTTTTTAGCCTCCTCAACCAGTTCAAGATCCTTCTACGTTAGCGATGAGACATTCTATGTGCCAATTTTAGGTTGGTGCCGTTGTCGATTTGTAGACTGACCATCTAAGCCCTCATTTTGACTTACCGCCGCCCCCCTCCGCCCTCCGTAATGGATAGCGTCACCATTGCCGAGCTGCTCGTAACTTGGTCTGATGCCGAGCGGGACATTTCGACCACCAAGCACTCGCATGCTGCTACCCTTCAGGCCTAGCTGCAAAGGGTGCCCTGGGTTACCAGGATCAGCACATATCCGAGGCGTCTTATTTTTTCTCCTCATGGTGTGGGTGGGGACTGCATTTTATACCTAGCTGCCAGGTTTCTATGCGGCCAATCCTAACGTGGACAACAGACGCCGACCAAGAGGCCGCCTGTTGGAGCTGTTTAGACTTCAGCCGACCCTCTGGGATCTGACGCTGACCAGTTTATCAGACGCTATACATCCTTAAGAGGCCTAAGGTAGAAAGTCGTAAAGCAAATTTCGGATAGATTGAAGAGCAATAAGGATATTCATTCAAGGTAGCGTGAAAGACGAAACGGATGGGGCACGGTTTTTTTTTTTTGGTTTTGTAGGCAATCAGCTATCGTAATATGCCTTTCCCTACAGCGCGTCTACGTGTTCTAGAAATAGCTTCCGTTGCATGCTCAAGGTGTGTTAATAAATAAATAGTCATTCTCGAATAAAGCCTTATTAATGGACTTTCTTTCTTTTCTATCGTAAATGACAAATGACAATTACTTCGTCCAGGCCAAATTGCACGGCATTCACCTCCACTGAGGCCGAAAATGGTTCATTAATTGCTGAAAATTTGATCAAATAAATCATCCATTTCCCATCAGGGAAGAAAACAAGTACCGACGATGTTCCTATAAAGGAAGTCCCACTCTTCCGCATTTTTGTTTCTGTGTGGCTAAAACAAACACCTTGATGTCCTTCGACATTTGGGCCAATGTGCAAGTCAAGCAAGAGGACACACAAAAATTATTTAACCAAACAATACCTACTCTCTTAGGAAAATTAATGTAATTTGTTATACTCGAAGGACACCGTGGAACACATTCCATCTTCTGGCAATGATGATGGAATGCCATCCTTGTGTGTCCAGTTCACGATAGCATGCTCAGACACTTAAATGGGAAAATGTAACCAGACGGTAACCAAGAGGTTCGGCGGGGGCAAATGAAGAAAACATTGATGAATTTGCGTGAATCATTAATCACTCATTTGTCCGCCTTCTTTGACGCGGTTTCCTAAGGAAGGAAAATTAGAATCGAATAGGAATAAGTAAGAGAAAATAGCAGACAAATAGTCGAAGAAAAAATTGTGAATTTGTAAGACTAGGATATAACGAAGTGTGTGCGTGTTTGTTGCGTTTTGCTTAATGAATGCTAAATGCCGTTTTATTTGATTTATGGGATCCTCTATAGTATTGCTGATGGTATTTTGGTGGGTGGGTGTGACGCAGACTCCTGTGAATGGAATTCGAAGAAAGTATTTTTTTGCTTTTCTTTTTGTTGCTCTGCTGGTAAGTGCCACAAACAAGTGAATACAATCAAAGATAACGCTCACAAGATGAAGAAAGTGTTTCTTTCCTTGGATGGAAAGAATTGGGCGTAATATGGCGCTGTTTACCTGAAAGGCACGTGGTAGAAATTCAAGGATGAAATCAGGCAACAAGGAAATCATCACGGAAGCAATAAGCTTCTTATAGCGGTATATATTTGGAAGGAGAATTTTTTGCAAATCTAACATCAATCATAGGTGTCAAGACGACTTCTAGTTAACAAATAGCGAATGATATCAGTTAAAATACGATAAAATCCGTCCATAGCTGCTTGAACCCGACCTAGGGCAGGTAGATTAATTTAAATGCATAGTTTGAAACACATTGAAATAATCATCGAAAGAAAGAGTCCAGTCGCATATTTTGTCCCGCGTTGAAGCCTCCCCGTTAATGACTCAACAACTGTCGTATCAATAGCAAGAATATAGCCATATCGTCAGCGAACGTATCTAATTGTTTCTTTTTCGTGGGGTATAAAGCAAAAATAAGATTGGACCAAGAACACTTCCTTGCGGGATACCGGCATTTATTTTGTTGGATTCCGGTACCCACTTTCGTATGTTAAATTAATTCTACCCCCGGTCTGATGCTTAAAAAAATATATTTATTTTTCTAAGTCTCATTCTATTTTACGGGTTTTAATTTATTATTGAGTACTGCTGCGGCTGGTGTCGGGAAAGAACTGAACTCCTTAGTTTGTTCTGGATATGTGGATCGTCTTGTGGGTGACGAATGGTTTCTTGGTTTGTGGGTGACAAATCATTTCTCGTCGCTGCACTGAGGCTACGGGCCTTGAATTCGATCTGCCTGGGAAATATGATTTCGACGTCATTTGTTAAGTCTATTGTAGGGAATTTATTCGGGTTAGCCGTGGGGTAGTATTCAGATGAATGTATCGGTCCCTGTTGTCTTGACTTGTTATAGGCTGTTTCCACCGCACATAATGTAGAGATTAACGTAAAAAGACTAAAAACTAATACCAAAGTGTTTCCACCATATTAGAGAAAACTAATATGACGCTTTCGTTTTTGACATTTTTTAATGCCATCATGTCGTCTGCGTATCTACATGTAAAAGTGAATCTACGCAATGAAAAAAATCAAAAATAGAGGAACAAAACGTCAAATCAACAGACTTGGCGTTTTGTTTTTCGTCAAATCTGTTGATTGAGATTTCGGCCCACAAAGTTGATAGCAGACCAACTTGATCAACATCAACCAGCATTATCAACATTAACATCTATCATTATTTTGCAGTGTTCACGCCTTATTGCATTGAACTATTTTGACAGAAACAACCACATCCGCATCAACAGCAACATCAGCCGTTCTGCGCATCCTTTAAGACCACGCAAAAAACACTGCTGAGTTTATGATACAACAGCTGTCAATCAAAGGTGTGTTAACTTTGTTTCGTCAGAAAGCGCACAGAACACGTAGAATCGTGTTCGGTTGGATTTAAGAATTCTTCATTGGGAGAGATTAATTACGCGATTAATTTTTAATCTCGTCGTGAAGAGATTAATATTCGTATTGTAAATCTCGTTATTTAGAGGGGACTTAAGGACGATTTGTCTTAATCGCGGATTAGTGTCCGGTGGAAACACCCTATTACACAAAAGAGTCTATCTTTTAAGTAAGACCCTAATATTCTACAGAGTTTAACTTGTATTTCAGGCCTTCGTCCCATACCTCGTCTAATGATTTTGTTTTTCGCTTCCAGAGTTTTTTTTTTTTCAATTTTGTATATTATTCGATAGGCCTGGTAGATTGTTAAATGCTTTTTCCTAAACCCGAATTGGTGATCCGGAATCAATCGGTTTTCTTCAATAAATAGGTTGCAACCTCTTAGGCAACAGTTTCTCAAATATAGTAGAGACTATAGGCAGTAGCAAAATAGGTCTGTTTGACTTTTGTTCGGTCACACATTTTTCAGGTTTCGGAACTTAGGTGCCTTGGAACTTATTAAATTTTCATGCGGAGATATTAATAATGTAGAGTAACTTGACCAACGCTTTCTTTGGTAGCTTCTTTAGAATCTTGCCAGTTATTGAGGCCCAGAGCTTTATTCATTTTCCGACTACTTTAGCCAATGAAACGGTTTTTTTTTTAGCTGTTAGTATCCTACCACATTAGGTTTTAATAAGCACATTTTTAAGTACATTCTCATAATCAATTTCGAGCGATTCTCTTTTTGCATTAACGGACTGCATAACAAAAAACACAACCTTTGTTTTCTTTTGCAAAACAGGGCGCAAAAACACACTAACCTCGTTACATTAAATAGGTCTACCTGATATCATTTCCCTTTCGATATGCACATCCTTCCTTAATTAACTACTAATTCCAAATTAATATCGGTATATTTCCTCTTCTGCACATGCTTCAAGCCAAGTCCTTGAATGTTTTTTTTTTATATTCCTCGGTAATCTCCTTAGGGAGCCGCACAAATACACCAGCCCTCTATTTGTTGTCCTTGCCATGGCACACGCATGCCTGACTGTGTATGTACATATATATAACTATGGCGGGGCGCGTACTCAATCATCTTCACCACTCATGAGAAAACGCGCGGGTTTGAATGAGCCGAAGAGAAATAAACGAAGAAAATCCTGAGACATTTAAATCCCTCGCCACCCAACGAACCATCTGAGAATGTCATTATTTCCAGATTGATTCGTAATTCATAGTGAAAAGCTCTCTAGCAGCCCAAGCAGCTGCTGCGGAACGAAAGGAGGAGCTTGTTTTGAAAACTGCTTTTGTATGTCCATATGATAAATGTGTGTTTGGTTGTAATGTCATCTCAACCGCAAAGGATGCAAAAATGAGCTCACATTCTCTAATAACAGGGAGCAAATCGCACAAAACTTAATCAATTTCCCAGGATACGTTATAAATATTAAAATGGAAATGTAGGCGCGTCTCACTTATGCTTGTGCTTGTTGGTTGGGGGTTTTTGTTCTGTTCTATCGTCCCTTCAATTCGAACGAAGGTCCTTTGATTTGGATGCTTTTTTTTCCTTTCGTCTGTCTTCTGGATGAAGATGATGTTGATGATGATGATGATGATTTCCTCCAGAGACGTATGTGCGTTCGTACCTACATAAAGCACACATCTCAAACGGATGGAGTGTAGATGGAATATATATGTGTATAGTCTATCCTTCCAATTTGCGCTTGGTTGGGCTTAATTTTGTAATATCCTTCGCCTTTAGAGTCAAGAATTTCTGGGATATTTGTGGATATTTACTCGTTGAGGCACAATGTCAAATTGGTTAATATTTAATGTGGGACAATATGTTGAATGATATGTGAATAAATGGGATTACTCGTACTCTTTACATTCTTTTTCCTCCCTTTAAACTTTGCAATTCATTCATCATTTGGGCTAGGAATTAAGCTTATCAAAAGGTTTAAGGATATAAAGAGAGATTCGTTTATTCGCTGCTTTTGTGAACATGGAGGGTTTTCTTTTATTTTATGAAAATAAAATCGGTTTGGCAAATTGATATAAAAGTCAACCCGGTATGGAAACAGACTAATGAATTCTGCTACTTACAAGACAATCAAGTGAATAGGACTTAGTGGTTACCTGAAAAGAGATAAAGAAAATTTTTATTTAAGAATGATTTCAAATAAAATTTAAGAAACAAAATGCGTGCAATTAGACAGTTTTGAATGAAATATATAATTACACGAGGAATAATAAAATTAAAATATTATTATAATATAAGCCGCCCTAATTGATCAATATGATGGTTGTAACTAGAGCGGAGTGGATTAGGTTTTTATTTATATATATTTCTCAAAGTGTTTAAGAATTAAGCCTGGAAGGACATACTTATTTCTTATACATAAAGAACACACTTCGTCGATTCAACGACGCCAATATTAAAGTTCGTCGTACAGGTGAATGTCGTACTGAATGTTGCAAAATTTGATTGTTTTCAATTGTTTATCTTATTAGAAATAAATAAAAACATAAACAGATATAAGCAGACAGCTGGCACTATACGAAAGATGAACACAAAACAAACATAAACATTGCGAAAAACCGGTTCGATGTGAAGTAACGTCGTCGATTCAAAGAAGTATGTGCTTCCAGGGCTAATGAGTTTGCAAGGATTTAAAAGAATTCGGAACAATCTCGCTGGAATATATATAATGTTAGTCTATGCCCTTTTATTTTGTAGTGGCTTAAGACTGAAAAGAAATAATGGGTCGGTTATATTGAGTATATATTTTGATCACTAAGTATATCACTGCCACAACTCTTTGTGGAAGTGATACAAGTTCCGGCAGTTTTGCGTACGTCAAAGTTAAAGTTCTTGGATCCTATTTTTATTTGAATTTCGGAGTCCTTAATCCAGAAATGCTAATAAAAAGGGCCGGATTAGATAAGTTTAGATAGGCAAAATAAAAGTACGAACGACTGCAACTTTAACATACCTACCCGCATTTGGTCACAGACGCCCTTAAGAATAATTTAGGAAAGACCAAGAAGGAAAATGAACAAAAGGCTCTATGCTATATTTAGCATAGAGCCCAATTTTTAAGGGTCGATTTTACAAAGTTATTTAATTTGAACTAAAAAATTACATTTTTGGGTATAGGTGCATTTTAGTCGGCAATTAAAATATTTCTGCGTGGTATGACCAGACCCTAGATTAGGCTAGGTTTGGTTGATGGATGCTCTTGTGACAAAAGTCACGGCTCACTTAGACCAGCAGTTCGGTCCATTGTGTCCATTTGGGGAACCTTCTGAACACCTGGAATGAAAACAGAAATAAACCGCTGTTAGAAGCTCAGAGTGCCGCCCTCTTGGACCCATCCGGATTTGTAAATGAATTTTAGGAGGGCCTTTAGATCTACAATATTCAGATCTTCGTGCACGTTGAAGAAGTAACTGCCGAGGGTGCTACGCCTGATGCTGTTTGGGGTTCGGCATTCACAAAGCAGGTGGGGAACAGATCCAATTTCTTCAACGTCCCTGCAGCTTCTGCAGTTACCGTTATGCGATATGCCTAGCCGCTTAGCGTGTAGACCCACAGCGCAGTTCCCCGTGAGGATTTCCGTGAGTACTCGGATATTCCTGCGGGCTAGTCCGATCAAAGATGTTGATCTCTTTTTGCTTACCGCTGGCCATAGCTCCTTTGTGTGTCTGCACGTATCAAGTTCTGTCCAACGTAGGTTAGTTCTACTCAAGGATTCAGCTTCTTTTTGAGGGCTAGAGATGCATTCATCCATGACCTATATCTCACAAGCTTGTCCGCTTCTTGGTTTCCCGGAATATCGGTGTGACCTGGCACCCAACACACAGTTACAGTGTTGCCAAGTGATAAAGCGTCCAGAATTTCCCTGCATAGTTTCACAGCCCTTGACTTCACTACATCTGATTCCATGGCTTTGATTGCAACTTGGCTGTCAGAGTATATGGTGATGGTCTTGCTTACTGGCCAGTGTTTCTTCAGCTCAGCTTGGAATATGGCTGCCAGCTCCGCCTGAAAAACGCTGCAGTCGTCATTGATCCGAAAAGACTTTCTTAGTCCCAGAGCTTCACAGAAGATGCAAGCGCTGGTTCCAACGTCCATCTTGGAGCTTTCAGTATGTGCGGCGATCTCGTCATCTCCTGTGATTGTCTTTTCTCCTCATTCATATCCTTTAGGTATTCAGGTAGTGAATCTTCTGTTGAAAGCGAATGTCGTAGGTAGGTAATCTGTAACAGGGGTATCTATGCAGGCAACCCATTGAGTTTCTACAGAGGCGTGTCCATTAGATCTTGAGGTCCACAGTCCGGATTCCCTTAGGCGAACAGGTGCTTTAGCTGCCTTGCTGCAGCAGTAAATGTCCAAGGAGTTGAGGTTGAGTAGTTAGGAACCATGTTATAACCATACAGGCTGCCCTCTGGACCTTGGTGAGGCAAGATATAGCACTTTCTTTCTGTAGCCTTCAACCATACCACTGCACCGAAAGTAAGGATGGGTCTTACAACCGCTATATAAATACATCCAGTGTACCTTGTTTGGTTGCAGTTTATACATGCTTCCGAGCTATCTGGCAGGCGTATAATGCCACGTATGCCCGCGTGACACGATCTTCTACATTATCCCTCCAGCTGAGTTTTGAGTCCAATAAGACGCCCAGGTATCTTACCGATTTGGATATCGGTAACTCCATTTCCCCCATTCTTGGTGTGCTGAAGGGTGGAATTGCCCCTTTGCCTGGTAAACAACAAGACTTCCGTCTTAGAAGGATTTATTCCCAGTCCTCGACCCTCAACCCGTCTTCCAATAATACGGTGTGCGTAGCTGAGTCGGTCGCTGAGGGTTGATGGGAATTTAACTGGGATCAGGACTGCCATATCGTCTGCGTATGCGGTCACAATGAAGCCTTCCCTCTCCAGAGCTTTAAGCAATTATAGCAAAAAAATAGCAGGTCCCTATGAGCGGAGATAGGACACCTCATTTCGGTGATCCTCTGCTGACGTTCCTTCTTGTGCATAATTCGCCTTGGTAACTGTTTATGACCAGACCCTATAATATTGATTTTTATTTAGGATCTCGTTATGCCACCCCTTTTATAAAATAAACTATAAAACTTTATGAAGAACAAGATTTTTTTTAGTTAATTAATATTGTTTTAATGGCAACGGGAAGGCAGTGAAAGCAAAAAGATAGCAATGGGAAGGAGAATAGGAATAGAAATAGAGTATACCTCGGTCCGTTAAAGACCTGTTTATCAAAAGATACAGGATCGATTGCACTGTGGAGCGCTCGTAAGATATGCTTAAGGAAATCCTAGAAAGGAGACGAAGCTCTCTATATAAAAGTAGATTTTAGTGCCTTTGGTGAAATTTAGTCCCGGGAACTTTCGATCTTTACTTCCTGAATCGTTAAAGATACACACGACAGGTGCGAATTAATACTGTGCGGTGATAATTTTTATTTTGTGAAGCATGGTTTGAACTATTTTTGACTTTAGCCATCACCCTTTTTCCTTTACTGTGAGAGTTTTTTATACGATCCTTATATTTACTCTGCTCTTTGAAGTCACATCTGATTAATCGCCACATATATTAATCGCCACAACATTATTAATACACAAATGTAACGAATGGCATTGTTTTCCATTTTGGTTCTTTAGTTTAATGAAATCGAAAAAATCTCTTCCACACTCAAAAATTTATAAGTTTTCTCTAACTTTAAAAACCTAATTTAGAGTTTAGTGCAGAATTTGCTTTTTTCTATCCCAGAAATTTGGATATAAACTTTCTGAATTTCTTTTACGTCTTTCCGTTCTATTGTATAAATCTTGTCCATTTGATAACACATCCCAAGATAATACGCCCTCAATCAAAGTAACACCTCACCTATATTATCTCTTGGGAAAGCTCTCAAACCTTCCAGCTCATATATTTTGCGTGAAAATGCTAAATAATTCAAAATGTATAAAATATTTTCCTATTCACCTGTAAAGCTGGTAAAGCACCTATATATTGCTTGGGTACCTATCTTTCTTATGAATTGTGTGAGTTCCTTTATAATTCCTGTTTTTTTTTTTCATAGGTATTTTTGCTTCAAAAGAAACGAGAAGCATCCCATCCTTAGCAAGTCTTATAGAAATACAAGAGAAAAAAAAAATTCTATTCAACGATTTTCGTATACAAAGGCATGCCATAATAGGATTGAGAAGAAGGTAGTGCCAGTGCCTTTAACCCAACATTTCCTGAGGGATTTTATCTAATGCAAAATAAATTCCAATAGGTATCGCAGGTCGACCTGAACTCAACTTAAAATTTAGACTAATTACAGGAGCGGAGCCAGAGCCAGGGAAAACTTTTTCTATAAAATAGAGATATCATTGAATAGCTTGTACAATATTAGCCTACTTCACGGCCTTTTATTTTTAAGATACGTCAAAAATCACAGTTTATCGGTTCAACCAAAACTTGAGGTCCTTTTTCCATTTTTAAGCGGACCGCTAAAGTAGAAAATTTTATTTTTAAAAATTTTTTTTAATAAATTTTTTTTATTATATAAAAAAGCGATAATAAAAGTTAGATTTAAGCCTTCTCAGATTCTATGTGCTACGTGGAGGAACGATCGATGTGCTACAGCCCGAAGAAATGATGCAGTAAATAGCATAGGTATGCCTCTACACATGATAGGAAGGACCACTTTGATCGAAAAAAAAATTTAACTATAGAATATAAAATGCATCCATTGCAAACGTTTTTGCAAAACATTGCGCAGAGAACCAAGGCTCATATTTAGTTTCATGCCCACAACATTGGTTACCTAGCCACAAAAGGGGCTCCCCGGCAAAAGGGCCTCCAATTTGAGATTTTCCAAAAACTTATTTTCAGCTCAGGGGCAAAAACGAAAGTCTGTCCCGAATGGTTGGATTCAAAATTGTACTCAGAATAGCGAAAAAAGGCTTTGAGGAATCTATGAAAAAGCATATTTTGATCATGCCATTGCATACCTAACTTAGCTATGATAAAAAAAAACAGTCAGGATGAATTATTTTATAAGGCAAGGCTAAAATATACATGTTATGACGATACTGATGGCTTGAAAAACATATCAGAGCCCAGTAAATCAAAAAAGGGAAACTTGAAGATAAACAAAAAATACCTCCGTCAATTTAAAAAACGATTCCTCGACTTAAACTTGTTGCCATGTACCCCTTCAGGGAGGCAAGGATATCTCGCACGTGTGTGTGTATATGGAGATTTTCCCCCCTGTTAAAAGTCGACAAGAAAAAACCGAGAAGAACCGTCAGTTGTTGCCGAATTTAAGTATGCATGCAGTATGTGCTCAGCCATTCGAACCAACAAAAAAAAACACCCAAACATACACGTCGACCTTGGGGAATATACGTTTCACATTTACATTTTATAACCTGGAAAATAAAATAACGGAAAAAGGCTCTAAGTTTGAAGGTGGGTGCAAACGGTGGCTTTAACCTTTTGGGGGTTTTTAACCCGTCTGGATAAGTTGACGCTAAGTAGCTGCAGGAAAAGTTATTAAAACGTCTACAACGATACATTTTCTTTTTATAAAAAACGGCTCAAGGCATGCCAGATGGAGTAGGAAATATTTACTTTTTTTTGCTGAGTCCTTTTTTAGGGTTGAAATAAAATCAATGCATGCATGTCGAATATATATCGAATATATATGTTATACATGTTCCATATATGAACTACGTGGTCTTGCGGAGAAGACCTCGTAGTTCATATATGGAACATGTCGCATTTAAAGTGTAAGGAGGGGTTTGATTTAAGAACACAAGGTAAGAAATCGATTGCAGATAATTTTGGGGGTCAGCAAAAATATGATATTCAAGCTGGAAAGTAAAGTAAAGACAAACAAACCATTGAGATATTTACTTTGAGTAGACGGTTGAGAGCCTTATGAAACTTATCAAAAATTAAGTTGCTGAAATACATAAATCTGCGAAACACAGGTGCAATAAGGGCATATTTTGCGTACAAAACAGCAGCTGCGCGTGCATAACCAGAAATACGGAAATATTTCAAAAGCAAATAACTTCAGAAATAACTTTCAAAAACTCAAGCAACAAACTAATTCATAACCGTTGCCCAGGAAACCCAGCAACGCCCTTCGCATCTCTTGAATTACCTACATTTTTCGAATATCCTATCTACGCTTAACCTATCCTCCTAGCCCATACTCTTGAGAGATTCATAATTCATCCATCTACTCCCATGCCCGTCCAATCCGGTAAACTAATTCTTCTTATTTTTCATCTGAATAACAATGTCATCATCGTTCCGATTTCATCTTTTCACCTGAGAAGTTTGTAGTGGGTATTCCTCTTTCAAGCATTTTCCTAAGCTCTTCAGAAACCTAGCAAAATCGAAATGATACAAATGCGAGGCGACGAGGGAGCGCCATCTGCCGCAGGATATGACACCTTTTGTAAATATCTATAAATTTCAAATAAACCCACTTGTTTAGTCACCCACAGGAGAACCGTCTGTCCCAAAAGGACGACAGATGGTTTAACGCTATACTGAATAAAGGAAAGTCAAATCTATGTCCTATACCTTTCGGGGATAATCCTCATTGAAGTCGTTGTCCTCAGCACCGGATACGTACACTCGAGAACCTGTCATTTGATTTATTTACTTTCTTTTAAATTCCTAATCTTTGATTGGGTCAAACTCAACTCCATCATCCAGTGACACCACCGTACCGACGAGGCCGGGTGAGCCACCCAAATGCTTTCGCATTTTAAATCGAATTCAACGAAAGACGAGCTTAAGAATGTTATGGCTGCGTGTACACACTCTCTTTCGCTATCTCCAACGCGCCGCATATACCACCCTTCTTCACCATCGGATACAATTATCCTTATTATTTTTTGAAGTACTTAGTCGGATAATAACTGTCGCATCGAATTCCGCCAAATGCTAACGCACACAATAATAAAAGCAGCAGAAGCGGTAGGATTACTCTGAAATTGGAACTTGAAACCGTAGAAGATGAGCAGTTCCTTTGTTGGGTGTTGGTCCTTTTGCCAGGTTGTTATTGTTTCGATTTTCCGTTCTGAGTATGATTTTATATTGTTGCGCAATTTTTGGCAAACGGATTTCTGGAAAATTGAATTGACTTTAAGGATTATTGAGAGGGAAGAGGGAAAATGGTGTGAATATTTTAATTTAGGAGTGGGAAGGCAATCGTTCCAAAGGAATTGAAAAAGACTTGAATTATAAATGAAAACTTAAGGTGTAACAGGCTTATTTCTATCTATTTCTGGTGTCTTAAGCACCTTGGGCTTAAGAGGGAAGTTTCATCAGAAATAGTCGTTATAGTTACATGTGAAAAATTGAAGTTAAAACAATAAACACGAATATTCCATTTAAAGTTCTTTTTTAAACCCTTAAGTAAGGGCCGACAATTTTTTTTTTTTAAAAACTAAAATTTGAAATTCGAAGAAACAACACGAGAAGTCATCATTAAAATATCTGCACCAGTAGCATCAAAGGAATCCGTTGTATGTGTGTAGAAACTAATTTGACTTGAGAAGGCAAAAAACAAAATTCAAAACCAGTGAGTATGTGCTTCAGTGTGTAGGTACGCAGAGGTTAAGGTCCGATAAACGGACCGTTGAATACCCCATTGTTCCCACATTGTAAACTTACTGTTTATTGTTATTTTTTGACGATCTGTGGTTATTGAAAACTTTTTAAAGGCACGCGCCTTTATTACAAACTTTCAATACTTTTTGCAAATTCGTCACCTAACAGGGGGCGTGTCTAAAAACTTTCAAAAATAAAAATCAAGAATGGAGTCTCGTTTGTGCTAATTTTTATTTCTCATTCTTACCCAAATTGGGGCACTCCAAATCACGTTTTTCTCGAAAGTTCAAGGTTTTTCTTCAGATCCGCCTTCAAATGTTGGGGTGCCCAAAAATTTTTTCAACAAAATGTAGAAATAAGTGTTTTTTTGAATAATACATTCAGTAAAACTTGTTGATTATTATTAGGAGGTAACAAGCGTCAAATTTTAGCCTCTAACGACGTCTTAAAGTTTTGAGAGCACTGGAGGTATTTACTTAACCGATTGACAAAAAAGATGACAAGAAGCCTACGCACAAAATTTCCTTTTTAGCTTAAAATTTAAGCACTAAAAACATTTGACACAAAGACAAAGCGACGGGACATTGCTTATTCGATTCAGTATTCGGCTCCAATCATATGCCCTAAAGGTTTTGGGGGTCTACCATTATTATTTCACTGTGTTGCAAACTATGTGACACACCTAATATGGCTCCTAACCTTCAGAACCACTGCACAGAAGAAGAGATCACTGCGTTAAGAGCTGTCGCATTCTCACTTTAGATGTGAAAAGAAAAGTCTTTAAATATAATGGAAACAAGTAAGTAAATACAAGAGTTCATCTGCAACGAACTTCTTAATATTCGTCCCTCTTTGCCCTCTAACACCAAATTTAAATGTGTTTGGCCTGAGTTCATAAAATATATGCCAATATTTTGTATTGGGCACATCCCCTAAAAATGGGCGTAAGCTGAAAAATAGAATGAAACAATTCTTATTTCGTTAAAATAATAAGAAAATGCATTAAAAGCGAAAATTTATGCTTAAATCACAGATTTTTCTAAAAAAAAAAACGCGGAGCTCAGTGCTTTGTAAGTAGCAAATTCAGTAAACGGCAATATCTTTAATATTTGCCATACATTTTTTTTTCGATTAAGAATGAATTTTCCAAGAAATTAGGTTCTTAAAGATTAAGCACTTTAATAGTGATGCCTACTTTTAGGTCGATGGTGCCCACACCAATTTTTGACTAATTAAAGGCTTTGGCTAACGATTGCCTTGCACCAAAATTGAGATCCTACATCTTGTATTACTTGATCAAAAGTAAATTTTAAATACAATGTAAATTTGAGGTCTCTGAGTCCCGCCTGGGGATTTCGCCGGAGTCTCTTGAGTTGGTGGCGGAGGATCGAGAAAGATGGAAGGACCATTTAGCCACCCTCGCTCCGCAACCCTTTTAAAAGATAAGCGGCATTCGAAAATGATGATGATGATGGTAAATTTGAGGTTGTCTAACATCCATGTCAATTGTGGGCGTGGCTGTGTGCGTATGGTATCCAGTATTAGGGGTATACGGTTATTATTTTACTGTGTTGCAAACTATGCATTAAAATTAATATACCCCCCTGGGTCGTGTAGAAAAACATTCTATAAGTCTGGCTGCGGCTTTTGGAATAGTCGCCCAGGCTTTTTGAAATTATGAAGGACAATTATATTATTATTTTTGCCGAATCAAAGGATGTGGCTAATGCCTTTGCAGTATTTTACAGTTCCTTCGGGAATGACTCTGCGGGCAAGAGCAGAACCCCATCCAATAATAATGGGTTCATCCAGCTTGGAAATAGTCGACCACCAGCTGTTGAAAAGCTTGAGAGTAGGTAATCCAAGCGATTCGATGGAAACATGCTATAAAAGTGTATAAATTCTTTGGTGCAAAAAGATTAACATAATAGAATACTTAAATTGTAATTTAAACTACAAAAAAAAAACTTGCATTAACAAAATCAAACATATAATATTGTGCATGGGACGTTATATAATAAAGGCTCTTCAGACTGTTTCACCATATGCGAGTGCTCTTTAACTCGCCCGCAAGGACCCTTACTTTATAACTTCGCCTTACTTTACTTTGTTATTTGACTTTTCAAGCTATTCCATATGGTGCCTATACTCGTAGGATCCCGTCCGGGCAATAAACAAGCTAAGAAAGGACACCACGTTGTTTTCACTCAGTATGCTGATGAGAATGCTACGAACAACAGTAAGTACAGTTAGAGCAATGATGTCGTTTATACCCAACGTTCACATTCCGCCCAGAGGATTTTTAAGGATTCTTTCCACTCAGCACTTCTACCAACGAATCTTCATCGGATTCAATTCAATTCGTTTCAGTGTTTTCATTTTTTTTTTTTCTGTTTCCCTTGATTCGGGGAATCCTTCTGATTTGCTATTTGCAATGTTCCACTCTCCTTTTGGTAACAGTGAGCAAACCATTTTTACACTTTACATACAATCTGCTCTGTTTTTTCTGTCTTTTGTTCGTTTCATCTTCCTGAATGTGCCTCATCGTAAATCTGATTGGATTCATTCCTTAGTGCCAGGTGAAGATATTAGTCCTTGGAATTGGATGAACTACCACCCGTTCGTCTCTTGAAAAAAAGCACGAGCCACCTACAATAAGGATTTCTTTCCATTGAATTTTCGTCCTGGATAAGGTAATATTTTCTGAATGGATTTGTCTCATATTGTTGCAGGTATCTCCTCTTTCTGTTACCAATTTACGTGTAGGTGTGGTGGGTAGGAAATAAGATATATAACTTTATCTTCTTCTTCTTCTACGAATAAACATGGCGAAAAGGATTTTTCTTTGCCGTCAAAGAAGACGGAGTTAATTACGTAGCCAAAGGATATAGAAGAAGACGCAAAAGCAGACAGAAAGGTTTCCTGATTGAATCCCTTCATAGTGAATGAACTAATTTTCTTTTCTTTTCCTATACAAAGTGTGCCGAATATTCAATTGGACAGTGTTATTGATTGACTGCCAGGTCGATCCTTTTCTGTCAAGGTAAAGGGATGAAAAATCGATAAACACAGCCAAAAGAATACATAGATGGGCTGCATCATTTATTCAAATTATGGTTTTCTGGCACAGAGTAAGACGTTGAACAGTAATATAAAGCGCATAGGTAACGACCTTAATTGAAATGGATGCAATCACATAGCAATGTGACATTTCATTTCGCGACCGACATGTTTGAAAAAATTAAAAAAAAATACGCAATGGATATTTGTAGATAAATAATCAAACGTTGAAATCTTTTAATGTGCGGAAATTGAAAAAAAAATTGACATGATGTCACTTGGGATGACAGTGATTAATGAGCAAGCATTATTTTTTACGGTAATGCCAAAGGGTTTTAATGTTTTTTATTCCTTTGTTTTGGGGTTCCAGAAATTTGTTTTTACTTTTCTCTGTTGATGTCTGATGTACCAACATTATGCACCTATATATGTATGCATACTCTAAGGCTTATAGCCGTCAAAGGGAGGACGGTAGAGAAGGCCTAGTGGGAGTTAATTTATTTTCATCCTTTTCTAGACTCTTGAGAATATTAAAATGTTTTTGGGGAAAGACGTGATTTTTCGTCTCTGAAAAATTACATCCAAACGTAAGCTTCGAATATGTATAGTTATAGGAATCTAGAACGTAAAATAAGATAAAGAAGAAAGGACATAATTTGTATAAAAACAGTTGCTTATACAACCGTTGTAAGAAAAACATTGAGTTTTATTTATCTTCAAAAATAAAAGGCGTGCAACATTAATAATAAAATTAAAACAAAACAGACTTATTTAGGCGATATCAAAACCATCCGAGCCACGGGATTCATATTTTTTTAACATCTTTTCGGTGCAATCTGAACTATTGATATGACGCCTTCAACCGAAGGCTCGTTGATAAATATAATTCACAATTCCTCTCGATTTTTTTTCTAATCTCGCGTGGAATTTGCTGAATTTTGTGTTTTGGGCACGACGTGAAGGTGCCCAACTGATGATCATACTGAGACGTCTCATGCGAAACACCTATGGGGAAGAGGCTACTTTAATTTTTTTTTTTTTTTTATATCAAAAACAAACAACCAAGTTTTAAAATGTTAAATGGTTAAATGACATACATAGACCTATATATTGCCATTGTGATACAACGTGGATCTTGAAATCCCTCCTACTCGTTGAACCATTTTTAAGCTATTAATGAAGCGTGAGAAACGTTTTGGGTCAGTCGTATTTAGTCGGTAAGATCATTATAGAAGAAAGCCCCAAGGTCAAGATTTCGGCTCGTAGAGAGAGCGGGGCATGTGCCGAGAAGGTGGAGAGTGGTCTCTTCTTCTTCTTGTCCTCATTCATGCAGCTCCTGCAGAAGTCGTTGGAATAAAGATGGCAAGCCTTGTGTAATGCTTACATATCAGAAAGTGACCTGTAATGACACCAATTCTAGCACTCATGTGCAATCTGTTGAGAGCGGCGAAGCTCTTATATGTTTCGTCACTAGACAGTTTATATTTCCAGTGCATTCAGTTCAAGCATGAGTTTGCATGTTGAATTTGGAATGCCTTATGCCTAAGGAGTCTTTTTCAGACAAGTTTGACAGAGTGGTTCCAAGCTTGTTGAGCTCGTCCGCTACACCCTGGCACCCAGAACGGGTGAATGTTGAACTACTCCGACATCTCTTTTAGATATGATCGGCAGTCTAGGGCTACTCTAGAGTTTATAGAGATTGATCCGAGGCACTTGATGGCCGCCTGAATATCGGAAAAGATTCTTTAACGTTATTCTTAAGCCAGGAGAAGACTTCATTTATTATCATAGTCTCACCTTGTAGCACACTACAATGAGTCCAGAAGTCAGAAAGATAGACAATGATTTTGTCTTTTCTTTCTGAGAACAAAGCCCTATGCTCTGCGTCTTTGATCTATCGGTGTAGAGGTACATACGATTCAGTACTATGCGATTCAGTATAGAGGAGCACCATCATCCCAGGAGGACCTAAGGGGCATTGTTGTCTAGAAGTTCTGGTAAAACTGTAACTGAGGTATGAAGATTAGCGTACCTCATTACCCGCCTATTAAGAGGTTGTTTTTTGTTTGCTGGAGATGTCAGGGGAATT
Source organism: Neoascia interrupta (assembly GCA_947623515.1). Classification (NCBI taxonomy): domain Eukaryota; kingdom Metazoa; phylum Arthropoda; class Insecta; order Diptera; family Syrphidae; genus Neoascia; species Neoascia interrupta. The sequence continues at coordinate 149,392,428 of OX392463.1, forward strand.
AGATGGTAGGGGAATTAGATGCATCCAAACTAGATGCTACCGTACTTTTAGAACCCTTGGATTTACATAGTATATATTTCTGTCTAAGATGAGTCCCAGATATTTAACTTCATCAAAGAAGACTAAGCTTGATTGCGGGAGGGTCGATATGTGGGATCTGTCAGCTCATCGTGTTAGCTCGTTAAGAGCACTTTGTAGAGTTCTTTTAAGGTGTTTAGGTCTTCCCCTAAAAAGCAATGGCAACGTCATCCGCATAAGCGAGCACACTGCAGCCCTCTTCTTCCAGAATAACCAGCAGCTCGTTCACCGCTTGATTCTTAGGGAGTGGGAATAGGAGTCCACCTTGCAGGGTTATCCTACTGACAGATCGATATACTGGCAGTATGGTCACACCTAGGTTTGTGTTTATAATCCTCCTCGTTAAAGGTTAATTAATTATCTCACTAAGTGAGCAATCCACCTTCGGAGCCGACTGTGCAGGCAAGATCGAAGATATGTTGACATTTTTAAAGGCGCCTTCTATTAGGTGCTTCTTGTGGTTAAGGGAATACTCAATGGAACGTAGAAGCGTGTGTAAAGCTGTTTCCTCAGATCTGCCTTTGCAGTATGCGTGCTGAACTGTGGACAGCAGCCCCTTGTCAATGCTAGAACGTAGGTGGATATCGATCATTCTTTCTAGAGTTTTTATTAGAAATTATGATAGACTGATGGGTCTGAGATCTTTCGGTGTAATATATGGGAATATTTGTTAGCATTGGTTTTGAAAATCACTTTCACTTCTCTCCTTAACAGCGGAGGCATTATGAATTTCTACCTTATAACCAACAATCATCCCCGTTCATTAAGTTTTTAAATGATTTTAAGTCAACTTATTACTTTACTTGGTGATGAGTTTTCATAGTTCGCGGGGAAGGCATTTTTTTGACTTTTCATGTGGATGTCGTGCGCCAATCCTCTTCAGATTCTAGGGAGATTATGGAACTTCCTTGTTGTGAAGATTGTTGCACATTGAGTGCCTTTTTGCGAGCTCCAAAATAGCAGCCTTTCTTAAGGAACTCTACAGGAAGGTGTGTAAACACTGTCAAAACTAACGAACCGTTTATCGTTTCTGTTAGAGAAGTACCGGCTATGGCTGAGATTGGCTCAAATACTGACTTGATTTTGCCTCATACTCTGGGCAATATACCGCAGAAATTTCACTTGGCTGCAATTACACGTAATCTGTAATTTTGATTAAAATGTAAGAATTTCATGATCATGACCATAAGTTACCCTTTTTTAGATGGTCTTTCTTCTAATTCTTTCCGCGTGTGAGATGTGAAACAACATTCAAAGGGTAGCCAATCCCTTAATTCGCGAGTGAATTAAAAAAAAAAAAAAAAATTATCACCAACAATCATCCCCGTTCATTAAGTTTTTAAATGATTTTAAGTCATCCTATTACTTTACTTGGTGATGAGTTCTCATAGTTCGCGGGGAAGGCATTTGAGAAGGTAGTGAGAGACTTCCTAAAAAAGGGTGGTCTCGTAACTGTTGGACTCTAGATAGGATGGAAGGGGTGGGGTTGATATGGATTTGGAGGTAGCTTGAGGTCGAGGGGTAACCTAGACTGGGAGGTGGGAGGTCAGTGAGGAATGGTTTCTATGTGAGTAAACCGTTTTCGGTATAAGTCCGTGCCAATTGTTTCTCTGCTAAGAATTAGCCTCGAGGATAGGAAGGTGCAGGGGTAAACCCTTGCAGGGGGGGAATGCTCAGATAAGAAGCTTATGTTGGGTAACCGTCTTCGGCGTAAACCCGTACTTCAGGTGACTCACGTTAGAATTTGGGGGGAAGGGGGCGTGGAATAAGTAGGTAGGGGTAACCGAAACACTATGAACACGTACCTGTGGGAATTATGTGCTGGCGATCCCATATGGGTGCAGGGGTGAAAGCAACCGAAGCGGTATAAGCCCACGTGAGCTGTAAGAAACAGAGGAAACAGGAGAAAAGAAAATTATTATAACAGAATATCAAATTCATATGAAACTCAATCAATGTTTTATGCTGTTCGGGTTAAAAGTAATAACCCAGCAGAGTATACTCAGTTAGAGACCGTCATATATTTGTATATTACTTACTTACTTACTTAAGGTGGCGCTACAGTCCGTGGTGGACCTGGGCCTCAGCCAACAAACTTCGCCAGCCAGCTCTGTCTCGAGCTAGCCGTCTCCAGTTTCGCACGCGAAGTTGGCTGAGAACCCCTTCCACTTGCGTGCGCCACCTGAGTCGGTAGCGGTGCTCCTCTACCGCGCCGTCCCTGCGGTGTGGATTCGAAGATTTTCCGGGCCGGGGCGTTGGTGTCCATCCGCTCTAGATGACCCAGCCATCGCAGACGTTGTGTTTTGACTCTTTTGGCTAGGTCGGTATCGCTGTACAGCCCGTACAGTTCGATGTTATATCTCCTCCTCCACTCTCCGTTTATGCAGACGGGACCGTAAATCGTCCGAAGAATTTTTCTCTCGAAGCAGCCTAAAGTGTTTTCATCCGCCTTTGACAGGGTCCATGCTTCTGCACCGTAAAGCAGGACTGGGAAGGTCCTGCTGGGATGGTCCTGAACCCACGATCGTCTTTTGGGACAGACGATCGTGGGGTTTCCTCTTTATCGACATCACATCACATAAGACGTAGCTTGTAATATTTACACACTGTAGCACTTATCTTTTAAGGTCTATTGAATGCGATAAATACAATGGATTTACATGAAGCAAATGCAAGAAACCATAAATTCATTGTTCGAACCCAATTTAACTAGGAGCAAAATCTTAAATATTACAAAAGCAGCTAAAAAAAGCTTAATGTACAGACGGAATACTTAATTATCACATGCTAAAAATGCGAATTTAACCTTTTTGGCCAAATGCATTATGAGTTAATTAACAGTCAGAATGCATTATATTGGGGATGAAGCCCAGGGGAAAAAGCGCATTTTAATATTGGGCAAAGAGGCTTAATAATAATCTCATGAGAACAACTTTTGAACAAATTAATTGAATGATTCCGTTTTAAAACGTTCGTTCAGGTTCACATATTCTTGGAAAAATTGATTTGAATTATCGGGTTGTCATTTTTAGACGGGAGCGTAGTAATTCTTCGTATCAACAAGGTTTGAATATTTCAAAGTTTTGTGTTGAGTATTTCGTACATTTAAGCCTAATGAGGAACTCTTTTCATTTCAGTGAAAACAAGTGGGAAAGTGCAACAGTGGGTATGCAAATGCTTCAATCCATCTACGACGGATTGCAAAATACCCGACCATACCAAAAAGAAAACTTCCACGCCTCAAAAAAGTGGGTGGGATATAAAAATATAACTGTTGAATGCTTTATACTAGGTGGTTGCATACATTTCGGCCTAAAACTCCGCCTTGTTAGCTAAAAAAATCCCTTTTTTTAACGCCACGCCCACAAAAGTGGGTGGAGGCACATACAATATTTACATAAAATTTACAAAATGCTAATATCTACAGCTTTTGTCATATAATTTTTTGTCAAATTTCATATATGTCGGATCGGAGTACTGTGTGATACAGTACTTTGATTAATACAAAACGACAAGCAGCGACTCTCATGTCGAAGCTTGGGTGGAATCGACTGGCGCAACTGAATAATTTTATTCAGAAATGTTCTGGAAGCGGAAGCGATCAGTAGTGGCGAGATCGAGACTGCCTCGTTTACATTTTCAATTGTACGTTTGCGAAAATAAAACTATTTCAAGAAAAGAAGAATTGAATTGAAATCTTTTGAAAATGGAAGGAAATAAAAACAATTCGACAAATGATAAAACTAATTCGACATCAGAAGTGGGATCGGCCCAAAACTCCCTACAAGCTACAAGCGAAGAAAGATGGCGTCTTATGTTTAAGCAACAAAATCGAAGCTTTCTAGCTCTTGTGGAAGCATTGAAACCATCATCCAGCGTTGAGACATATTTGCCAGAATTTAACCCAGATGTTAAGAATGCTGACGCTCTAGCTTGGATCGCAATGGCGGATATGTGCATTTCAGAGAAGTCTGTGAGAACTGCAGCTTTAATGAATATGCTAGGTCGAGCTCTTAAAGGACAGGCATCCGTCTGATTGGCTCAAGTATCTTATCCGGAAATGACTTGGACAGAATTTAAGGATATTTTTTCCGTGCGATACGATTGCCCCGAAACCGCAGCTGTATTTTTAATGAATTTAAACAATAGCCAACCTAAGGATGACGAATGCTTATCTGCATATGCTGCAACCCTATTAACATCTTTGATGGGTAGATGGAAAAACTTGTCAACCGAGCAGATAGCTGTATCCACAGTACTATCCACAGTACTACATTTCCCAGTTTGAACCTAAAGTGCAACGGTTGGCTTTTACTGCAGATATTAGTACAAGAAATCTGTTATAACAAGAACTGAGGGCTATGTCGTTTTTGAAGAAGAAAACCTTTACGCAGAATGACGTAACTGGTCCGGACACAAAACGATTCAAGACATCAACATCATCGTCAAGTGATCGATGTTTTAATTGCGGAAAACCAGGACATAAGGCATTACAATGCAGATACAACAAGCATGTTTCAAATATAAGCAACATAAGTAATTTTAAGAATCCGGTGAAGTCAAATGTAACCTGTTTTAACTGTCAAGACATTGGTGACTATGCATCAAGCTGTCCTAATATTGTTCGAAAAAGAAATGGTGATAGTGCAGGAGTTTCTTCAACTGATCGACGAGTGGATTTATGTGCTGTCGGTACACCTGCTGGATCATTAAATCACTTTGGTGAGAAATTTGATTTTTTTTTATGATTCCGGTTCAGAATGTTCGCTTATTCAAGAATCAATGAGTTTGAAGTTTCGCGGTAAACGTAGTTTTACTGTAGTGATAATGACAGGAATTGGACAAACAAGTGTAAAAAGTACGATTCAAATTTTAACTGTTGTTGAAATCGACGGCATTGTTTTAGAAATTTTGTTTCATGTTTTGTCAGATACGCATTTGCGTCATAAGATAATGATTGGTCGCGAAATTCTTGATCAAGGTATTGCTATGCATATGACCTCAGACAAATTTACTTTCAGTAGGGTTAATTGTGTTTATTCTTGTGAAGTAATTGAGTCTGAGGATATAAATTTAAATGCAATAGATACTGACATTGGCCAGGATTTGAAGCCAAAGTTGATGGATATTTTGAATTCTTTCAGTACCAATGCGAATACGATTAAAAGATCCTAACAAAACAGTTAATAGACGTCCATATCGATTAAGTACTGAAGAGCGTAGTATTGTTCGAGGCAGGATTAATGAACTTTTAAATTGTGGTATTATTCACCCTAGTTCTTCAGCTTTTGCGAGTCCTATACTTCTTGTAAAGAAAAAAGACGGTTCCGATCGTATGTGTGTGGACTTTCGCGAATTAAATGATAATACTATACCAGACAGATTTCCGTTACCGCTCATCTCAGATCAAATTGACCGATTGCATGGTTCTTATTTTTTCACGAGCTTAGACATGGCTTCAGGATTTCATCAAATACCTGTTCATTCTGATTCAATTGAGTTGACAGCTTTTGTAACCCCTGATGGACACTATGAATTTTTGACTATGCCATTTGGACTTAGAAATGCACCTTCAGTCTTTCAACGAGCAGTGATGAATGCTTAAGGTAATTTTGTTAATACGTTTGTTGTCGTTTACATGGATGATATCCTTATCTTGGCTAATAATGCTGAAGAGGCATTGGAAAGACTTCGTATTGTTCTTCAAGTGCTCACCGATAAAGGATTCTCACTGAATCTTAAAAAGTGTTCTTTTCTTAAACAGAAAGTACAATACTTTGGCTTTGAGGTCAGCGCTGGTATAGTGAAACCAAACCCCAAAAAGATTGAAGCCTTAACAGCTCTGCCTCCACCCGAAACTGTTACACAGTTGCGCCAATTTATAGGACTTGCATCCTACTTTAGAAAATTTGTTCCTAAGTTTTCTCAAATTATGGCTCCCTTGTATACCTTGACGTCTAGCAAGAGTAAAATTGAGTGGAAACCTGTGCATGAAGGCATAAGACAGCAAATAATATCAGTCTTGACTTCTTAGCCTGTATTAACAATATTTGATCCTTCACGTTCAATAGAGCTGCACACAGATGCTAGTGCTATTGGATATGGAGCTGTTTTAATGCAGAAAAAGGACACAAAATGTTTTGTGGTTGCTTATCATAGCAAACGTACTTCGCCCGCTGAGTCCAAATACCACTCGTACAAGTTGGAGACTTTTTAGCTGTTGTCAACGCAATTTAGCATTTTAGGCACTATTTGCACGGACGAAGCTTTATTGTTGTTACTGACTGTAACTCTTTGCAAGCGTCTCGTAAAGAGCTGGACCTTACTCCCCGAGTGCACAGATGGTGGGCTTTCTTGCAGGCTTTTAAATTTGAAGTTTTTTATAGAAAAGGAAACAACATGTGTCATGCGGACTTCTTTTCAAGGAATCCACTTTCTCCTTCTAGTAAAGTGTACGAGAAAATTGAGCTTAAGTACGTTAACATAAGTGAGTTGTCGGATAATTGGCTTTTGGCAGAACAGCATCAAGATGCTGAAATTGTAAAAATTATATCTGATTTAAACGAGAATAGGCTTAATGATGATATTTCTCAGACTTATGACGTTCGATCAGGAGTTCTTTATAGAAAGATACAGCGTGGTGGTAGATTAAGATGTTTGCCAATAGTTCCTAGGTCTTTAAGATGGTCAATTATAAATAACACTCACGAAGCTTTGATGCATTTGGGTTATGAGAAAACCCTGGAAAAAGTCTACGAGCATTATTGGTTCAAAAAAATGTCAAAATATGTAAAGAAATTTGTAGATAATTGTGTGACATGTAAAATTTCTAAGTCTCACTCTGGTTAAATCTAAGCTGAATTGCATTTTATACCTAAAGTAGCAGTTCCCTGGCACACATTACATGTCGACGCGACTGGAAAACTAAGTGAAAAAAGTGACAGAAAAGAGTACGGTTTTGTCTTGATAGATGCGTTCACAAAATACGTTCTGTTGCATCATACTACTAATATAGGTAGTCTTAGTAGCATTGCAGCATTAAAGCAAGCTATCTCTTTATTTGGCACCCCAACACGAGTTATTGCTGATCAAGGCCGTTGTTTTGTGGGTTGAGAATTCAGTGGATTTTGTAGTGCACACAATATCAATCTCCATTTCATTGCAACAGGAAGTTCTCGTGCAAATGGCCAAGTTGAGCGTGTAATGGGCACGTTAAAGAACATGCTCACTGCAGTTGAAACAAGTAATCGTGCCTGGCAAGATGTTTTACCTGATGTTCAGTTAGCGTTAAATTGTACCCAAAGTCTAGTTACTAAATATAGTCCCTTAGAACTACTTATAGGTAAAGTAGCTAGACCCCTTGAAATGTTGGTGTCTGATGCAAATGAACTAACAGTAAACCTTGATGAGGCTCGAAATAATGCCATTTGTAATATAGAAAAAAATGCTTGTTATGATAAAATAAGATTTGATTGTACTAAAGCAAGATTGGATAAATTTGTGGTAGGTGACTTTGTATTGTTACAAAATGAAGAACGAAATCAAACAAAGCTTGACCCAAAATACAAAGGCCCATTTAAAGTGACAGAGGTTTTGGACGGCGACCGATATGTTGTTAAATCTTTAAATTGTAATAGGACGTACAAGTATGCTCATGACCGTATGAGACGAATGCCTGAATTAAGTTTTTCCGTTAAAATATTTGATTGATTATATATTGATTATATAAATATTTGATGATTACTTAATATAATGTAAAATGGAAAGACGTTATATGCATTGTTGTGGTCCGAAGTGATTGCATTGCTGCATAGAAGCAGTGATGGAGATATCACCGGAGAGAGGTGGTATGAGTTATATGTGCCGGATAGAGGCATTGTGTTGTGATATCACTGAAGAGAAGTGATTGTTGAGTTAAGTAACCGGATAGAGGTAACTTTTCTCGTTTTTTTATATTTTTATAAAATAAATTTTATATATATTTTTCTATATTTCTATATTCTATATTTTTAAAAAATAGATCATTACGGTCTTTACTCCGATTTGTTGATCGACGTGTGTCTCCCTTTTTGGTAGTTACTTTTATAAGTAAATGCTCAACATTGGTCGCAAAATGTGTGTCTTGGTGGACGATCTTGGCTACACCCTTGGAAACACACGTCGATCAACAAACTGGAGTAAAGACCATAATAATCTATTTGATTCAAAAGCTACAATGTTATTGAAAAGGGGTTGATGCCACACTACTTTTTAAACTGAAGGAGATTTACATTTTTCGCATTTCGCGATTTGCAGCTTGACCGGGGTCGATTGGGGGAGGTATCCAACGATTTGACTAAGTGGATTGTAACCCACCCACAAGTTTTAATATTTTATCTATTTATTTGCTTCAATAATTATACCCTAAACATAGGGTAAGACCTAAGATGTACCTATTGGGTTTGTCACATAGTTTTAAGCAAGGTAAAATAATAACGGTGAACCCCAAAGGCATATGCTGGAGACCGAATGCTGAATTGAATAAGCTGTTCCCGTCTGTATGTCACTTCAACGTCTGCCTTAAATTTAGACCTAGCGAGCTGAAATTTTGTCTTTAAACTTCATGTCATGCGAAGCAGCACAAGTGTCAAAATTTGAACTCCGCCAACAAACAGGTTGACAATCGGTCAAAATGTGCAACTACCTTCAGAGTTTTCAAAACTGTTAGACGTCAAATGACTGAAACCTGGAAATTACATAACGATTGTAAGAAAACAATCGAAAACAAACGATTGTGACAAAACAGAAAATTTTTACATTTAGATACCTTTTTTATGTTTTATGTAGAAAAGTATGTGAAAGAATTAATCACACACAGCATACATGGTTGAGAAGTTGGCCCTGGTTCACCTCGAGCTGTTGAAAACACTTAGTTCTACATTTCGATTGCATTTCAAGCCGCGTGAAAAACTTTTCCCGAAAAACGTAATTGCGACTGGCATTAAGCCTAATTTAGCATAAGAAGTAAAAATAAGCACGTAAGGTAAACAAGACTCGATTCTAGATTTCTAGAAAATGCCGGAATTCAGAAGTCGAAGACCCGATTCTAGATTTCGTTCTTACAAAAGTGTCAAAAGCCATTAGGGTTTTCTTCAAAAATGCCGGAATTCAGAAGCCAAAGACAAAACCACGATAGGTAGTATTAGAAAAATTATTTAAATATACCTGGGGTTCTTTTGCAAAGCTTTTGCGAAACTGATATTGTTTTGTGGTGACCACACTTAATGAGTCTTAGGCGACACGTTCGGGTTGAATAAAGTGGGTAGGCGGAAATTTTCAAAACCTTAAACTTGTCTTTGTTTTTGTAACGAATAAATAGAATCATGCTTTACATGATACACTTGTCCCCTGCGATTGCATTAGATTTCTTTCAAATCTTACACACAATTTTTGTGCAACGAGAATATAATGGGTAACGAGCGTTCTGTATTTAACACTCGTTGCCCATGTTATTCTCGTTGCACAAGTGTTAGAATAATTTCTGTGGAAAGCTGCTGTAAGAAATTTTAGCTACCTACTTAAGTCCTTATGCCATTCTAACTAAAAAAATTACCATCACAAAAGAAGAACCTTGAGCTTTAATATTCCACGCCCTTAGATTGAATTTGGTGTGCAAGTTTGTCATGCATGAGTCGAAATTACGTGACCCTAAAGCTTAGGTAAACAGGAATGTTTACCAACCTGCCATCTTTCAATAGGTGTGCCTCTCATATCCACTAGCATTTTTCTATTCCCTTAAGAAGCTCTCGACCGAAGATAGCATTAAATTTATTTGACATTTAAACGCTAAACAATGCGAATTCCATTCTGCAAAGATACACCTGCCTCCACTTGTGGAATCCCTTTACGAGTATAATTCTAAAAATCTTGGCAATTTTAATTGTATGCCGCTTCTACACGTTAACATAAAAAAATCGTTTTACACACACATGTACCTCTGCGAGCGTACACCATTAAATGACATAATTTTCCAGCAACAGCGTCAGGCGATTGTGGAGGCTTTCAAGTGAACCAGTGAAGCCTCCGGGCGTATATACGTAACGTATGAATTATGCGACATTATGAAGTCATATGGGACGAGAGTTTTTTTTTTTTGCTGAGTAATCGAAAAATGCTAAGGGTTGCGCCGGGCTTCAAGGCTACCGTCATATTCACCATAGGAGTCGGCGGACAACATCCCGGTAGGGCTGGGTCGGGCAAACACAAGGGAGTGAAGAAAAAAAGGAACGAACGTGAATTTATGCTAATTTGTACGAAGGTGGAATGTAAACAGACCCGTGGGACCGTCAAGCTCATACATGGAGCCGAGGCGATAGAGACCCTCCAGCGTTGGCTATGCCGTTGGATTGGTTAGCACAGCAAGGTGAATACGAAACGACAACCGTAAACGGGAAGCTGAGTACGTAATAGAAAGGTTATTCACATTTTGAATGTTTGCTTTTAATTTTTAATTTTCCATTTCATAATAAGCGAAAGCGGGCGGGGCAAGGAGTAGGTAGGTATATAGGCATGACACAAAGTGGTTGGCATCATGTACTTAAAAAAGTTTTCAATTAATAGCTGGGTGTGTCGTGCTTGTGAGTCTCCTTGTCGAGCGCGCACCCTTTCGAAAAACTGCCACTGTGGAAAGCTCACTTCTATTCAACTCTTGGCACAAGTTCAAGGGTATAACAAGATTCGAGAGCACTTTGGGTTGGTTTTGCAATTAAAAAAAAACCCTGAATTGATTTTTTTCTGCCTTTAATTTTATGAATTACTGTCAGTACCTAATTGATTTTTTTTGCTTGCATTCAGCGCTTGATGCGTGTTGTTGGCAAGAGCCTCTCCTTTACTTTGAAGGGATTTTGAATGCTGATGCTGAATAACTTGTGCTTGCGTCGATTTAATTAAAAATTGCAGAGCCTCATTTTGTATAGACTCATACGGAATCTTGAGGAAGGTTGTGTGATTTTTTACATTTAATTAAGATTTTAATATTGAACATGAAATCATTAATAAAATTGTTTTAGAATCATTTGTATCTTTTATGGGCGAAGGTATCGATATTTGACATAGAATTAACAGCCCAGTAATTGCATAACAGGTTAAAACACTATTATGCCAGCGAAAGCAGCAGTTCTGAAATTTTTTAAATTCCTTTCGCGTTAATCTAAACATTTAGCAGCTTGTTGATCATTTTCAAATTCTGATTTCAACTGAAGATTCTGCATTTCTCTGGAAGGCTATGGAGGAATTAAATTTTAAAACCTGTCTTAGATTAACCGGGAAACAGTTTGGGAGAGAGATGAGAGATGAAGATTGCGCAAATTGCAAATTTCATAAGTGTTGCACATCTCTGCATATAGAGCTTTACCAGCAATGCTTGCGAAAAAAAGAAACGCCGTATACAATTATGTAGGTGCGCAATTGAGAAGGACCAAAAATATTTTTATAAAACTGAATTTAAGTCATTATAAATCCTCTTTTTCAGCATTGCTCTATGAATTTAACAAATTTATCGCCAAAATACTTCCATTAGTGGAAAACACACAGCTATACAGCTATAGTAGTTACGTCAGAGTAGCTTGAGCTCGCGGCCAAGAAATATGATATTTCATACATTTATAACTCCAATTTTTAAGTAGATAATGTCCAAATTTCTGTTGATCTGGCTATGCATACATCAGACTGACTCTGACTGCTATATAGCTGTTACAACTGATATACAGCTGCTACAACTGCTACGGTGGCTGGGTCATATAAAGCGGATGGACACCAACGCCCCAACCTCGGAAATCTTCGAATCCACCCACGGTAGAGGGGCACCGAGACTTAGGTGGCACACGCGAGCGTTAAGGGACCTCAGCCAACTTCGCGTGCAAAACAGAAGTCGGCTTGTTGGTTGAGGCCCAGGTCTACCCCGGTTTATAGGGCCACCTAGAGTCCGGAGTAAGACTGGGTTTCCAGTTAAAAATTTATGTAGCCACTAGGCAATTTCTTTTTTATTTAGGGTATAGGAAAGATTAAAGGTTTAAATCTGGAGGAAAGGTTAAGGCTTAAATCCGATTCAGATGAACTTAAGCTTTTACATACACACTGTTGCTTTTTTCAACTTGTTTTAGTTCTTATCATACTATTATTTACTATAATGTAATGTATGAATAAATATTTCTAGGTTGAGGTTAAGGTTTAAATGACTTTTATTTAAATTTAGGAAAAAGGAATTCAAAAAATAAAAAATTACAGAAGTCAAGGTTTGGCCCTAGACAGTCGACCAGGTTGAGGGTTTGTTAACGGTTGTTAGGAGCCAGACGCTCCCCCACCGGAACGACTTTTCCTTTGGTTTTTATGGCGTTATTTAAAACCAGTTTCTGGATGCTTTCATCCTTCATAGTTAACACCCGCGCGATGTAGCTAAAATGCATTTTAAATGTATTCAAAAATAATGGTGGTGCTTCAGTTTTGAGATATGTATCATGTAGTTCGGAGTGTTGCTCGGAAGGAAATAACGAAAAAAATGTTTGACAACTTAATAGGGACAGGAACCCATGATAGGACTCCATGAAAAGGAAATACCGCTCCTGTCGATCGAAACGATTTTTGCTTTGTGTTATGCGTGACGTACTTATTATTTATGCAGCGATTCCATATCGAGCTCACTTGGCTTCCGAAAGCTTAGCCGAAAAGTGCTTGTTCATACATTAGTTGCTTGATATCACCACTCCTAAGTACTTGTACTCTCTAAAGATTTCCGTTTGTTTCGACAATATCCCCCACCTCCATATCTAAACACCATCATCTTTTATTTATTCAAGTTGACAGCCAGGTTCCAGCGCTTCCAATAGACTTTAAGCCCGACGATCTTAAGCTGCATACCATCGATTAAATCGGACGAAAAGACGATATCATCTGCGTACATCAGGGCGCTAATTACTGCTTGATCTAACCTAATCCTACCGCGAACAGCATCAGTTATATCGTTGATAAACAATATGAAAAGAAGACCACTCAGGATGCATCCTTGCTTCACACCCATAGTAGCTGGACATTCCTCAGAAGCTGATTCGCTGTCCCATACGAACGCTACGTTGTTGTAAAGAGCCATGTTCGGTTCTTAGAACTCGGATGATTTTGCTTGAGACTCCAACTCCAACAAATTTTGAAACAGGCCTTCAATCGAAATGAAACAAAATGGAACAAAAAATGCATACAACTTCTTATGCTTCTTCTTGAATGTTTCAGCAATTTTTAGGAGCGCGAACATTCCTCTATAGTTTGATGGATCACTAAAATGTCCTTTTTATGCAGAACGAATATTTAAGACTTTTCAAGGTGCTCGGGAATCACAGCAGTCTCAAATATTCTGTTGAGTTCGACTGAAGGATGGTCACGAATAAGGCAGTACCAGTTCTTGTGGAATTTAAATGTGATTCGGTCATCAGTTGGAGCATTTTTGGACTTGGCGTTCCGGATGACTTTCTGACCTTCGAGAAGAATGAATGGCTTACCCAGGAATTCGTCGAAAAATTGTGGCTCTGCATGTTGAAACGCATGGGAGACGATGTCCTAGCTTACTATGTTTGGGTTAAGCAGTTTAAAAAAGTCTTCTTTAAGCTTTGACGCTTTTAAAGATATATGGCTATAGGGTTGCAGTGGCCATTTAAGTACTCAGCCGCCATCCGAAATTCCTCGGAGCAACGCACGTTTTTTAAAAATAAGATTTTTTCTAGCTCACCGTTTATTTTTAGACCGAGATATGTAAATTTTAGAACCCCTTTACCGTAGGTCCAAATGAAATTTCTTTGATATTTTTACGCTTATATAACAGTATTTGAGTGTCCTGATTACGAATATGTTATTGAAAATTGTCGGCCTCATTTAGTTTAAAAGTTATAGCTATTCAAATTTTCAATTTTTCCATACAACGTAGCTCATCTTAGACTAAAGATGATTTCTGCCTAAGAATGTGTAATGGAAATTTGACAAGTTTCTCTGGAAAAAATATTGCCTTTGGAGACAACAGTGTGTGGATGGCCCATTTCGTGGGTTTAAAGGATTTCAACGCTCTTTTTCGCAGGGTTTAGCCGCTCACGCGACTTCGCCGCTCCGCTTAGGATAGATGCTAGTAGTCTGGCAGGCGCGTGTGGTCATTTACGGGTACATTAAAGTTGCACTCATTTTGATTTTTTTGCCTATAACTTCTAAACTAATCGAGACCGACTGTTTTTAATAGCATATTCGGAATCAAGACACTTAAATCTACTTTCTAAGGATAAAAAATTTGAACAAATTCCACTTGGTCCTACGGTAAACTTATGCCAAAATTTTTAAGGCTTCAAAGAAGAGTACTTTAAAGGTGGCCGAGTTAGTTTTTCGCACTAGCTTCGAGAAAGCAAAGGATTTTACTTGGGCCCTTTCCCATACTCCACATCGTACCACTTATGATTGCTAGCATACATTTCTGTATTGACCTTGGTGCAGAGACCGGTTTTTTGTAGTTTCTATGTAGCCTACAGGCTTACTGTGTAGCCTACCCTGTTCGAGGTTAGTACGGTTAGTGCAACTCAACCCAATAGATATTTCGGCATAAGAGTTTACCGTAGGTCCAAAACCATTTATTCTCATATATGGATTTGGGTGCCTTGATTCCGAAAAGGCTATAAAAATTGTCGGTCTTGATTAGTTTAGAAGTTATAGGCAAAAAAAGTTCAGAAAGAGTGCAACTTTAACATACCCGTAAATAACCACGGGCGCCAGCCTGATCAGCCCTGCGAAAAAGAGAGTGAAAATCCTTTTAACCGTGAGGCGTGCTAACCTTGCAACCGCTTTTGGAAGAGGTAAGTTCTGCCCTTAAAAGCTTAAACAACTTAACTTAAAGTTGTGCAAATATCTTATTTATTTTAAGAATACATTTTTTTATTCAGAAATGTCTTAATGCCCATAAGGAAAAACGTAAGCAAAATCTGTTGGCCAAAAACAGAGACTTTACAGTTATTAAGCCCTTACATTCTAGCTTAGGGTGCCGTAGTGCTGGTGGTATGTCTGTAGGACTATCAGGGGCGTACGTAGTATTTGTTTTCCGATATAATATATTTGGCTTTGCATGGTATTGACAAAGCTATTGCTCAACTTTCAGAGACTAGGTATTTTTTCAACCAATTTTCGCTGCGACAAAATTTTACCCTTACGAATGAAGAATGGCTGTCATTGGGCGGATTTCTAAAAATTTTCGCTTGTACTAGTTTGGGACCTTAAAAATCCAGATATTGAGTTTCAGACTTAAGGTCTTCCAAAATATGTGGCGGATGGCTGTTATAAATAAATAATAACAGGCGGATGGCTGTATACGGCAGTCGAACATCACAATCCTGTCTCCGTATTACCGTGTTGCAAGCTTATTGGACCCCTTTAACACAGCCCAGTTAAAAAAAAACCCTTGTCTAACAACTTGTCTAAAGAAAAATCAAAAGATCTTCTAGGAGTTAGAAGGATTTTGAAAATGTTTGGCTTTAACTTTGTATAGTGCAATTTTTATAGGTATGTAAATGAGCAATTGATTTTTTGCTTTTAATCATTATTTTCTTAATTTTCCATGCAAGACCAAAAAGTTTGCGTTTTTAAGTTTTGGGCCCGGGCCCCATGGGCCTTATTGCTAATCTGGCCCTGTCAAAAAACACCTGAAACGCACAGAGAATGTATGGATGCAAAAGATCAGGCGTGGGCTCTTCTGAGCTGTAATTGCTAATTATTTTATGTTTGCATTCTAGCTCGAAAGTTATTATTAATTCAAAACAACAACCACACATTACATCTTCTATTTTAAGGTATGAAATCATAGGGTTAAAATATGTTCGAATAGGAAACGACGCGACGGTTCCATGTTATGATAAGCAAACTAAAGAAGCTAAGACTTTGTCGCACAAACTAATAAATACTATAATCGCCAAGAACGTCCTGGAGAACGCTAGGCAACGGAAAATAAAAAGCGTATGAAAACAGACTTTAGCGAACAAGAAAAAGATAATTTTCTTATATACAAGAAAACTTTAACACGATAAAAAAAAAAACAAAAAAATCTTAGCGCTGGTTGACTTGACCATTATATTTATTCTAATTTGCTTGCAATGCCTGCCAAAATTTAGTTCTTTAATGCTTGTTGGTCGAAGCAAACTACTAGAAGCTTGCAACAGCCCAAATACATTATGGATTTAGACTTATATCTTGTTCGAGCGAAATTGGTAAAGAGAAGTCAAACAAACCCTCGAAAGTTATAATCTATGTTCTTCTCGTTAGGAACACCAATTGAATATCATAATTTTTCTTATTTGTTATTGCATTTTTCACAAATATTCTCACAAACAAAACTATTAAATAAATTAAATTGTTATTTTCTTATTAAAAATAATGATCAAAATTTTTTTCTTGAATTAAAAATTCCCACTTGTTGGTAGGTATTTTCTTCACTTAATTTCTACAAACCCTTCAAAATGTGGTAAACACAAGTCAAAAATTATCGTTTCGTCTTACGTTTATTTCCGAAATACCTACTTAAATTTTATGAAGTTTTTTGTGAACGACAATTCAGGATTACTTCGAAACTAATCATAAAAGAACAAGCTATACAACAGAATGAGTTTTCGTCATTCCCAAAATAAGCTGCCTTTATACTTGATGTAGAAAATTAGGAAAATTTTCTAACATAAGTATTTAATTAAACAGATAGCTACCAACCTTCCTTCCCTCAAATGTGCCCCATTGTGTGTAGTTGGGCAAAAGGCTTAATTTTAAGCACCGTTTCCTCTTAATGCTTAATACAAACCATGAGAGGTGTAGGTACATGCCTGTTAATGTATAAAAGCATGTAGGCACGTATGGTGTGTTCAGCTATACATAGAATTCACCCAAATTCAAAGCCTGAATCTCAATCTCTGTAAATCTCTGCTACCCTCTGCGTTTCCTTTTTAGTACAAGGTGGCACCTCAATTTGCTGAAAATATGTTCGACAATTTCACACTAAAATCTCGTTACTTCCATCGAACAGCACACCTGCTGTTTATGCATCTCTCATGAGTGAACCACACTATCGCTCGCACTAGTGTTATACCAGAAAATCGAATCCTATTTGAGGAATACAAACACTGGATTGGTATTCAAAGATCCACAAAGGACCCAAACGACGACGACGCACAACGAAGAAGGAGGAACTGGGAAGCAAGCATCCAATCTACTTGGCGAAGTGCGGAAATATTTCGCAGAAGTTTTAGCTAAACATGTGAAAATCCGATTTACCCCAGTGTTACAGTTTTACCTTTTGTGTGTAAATCCACAAACACCAGATACACCTTCAGCCATCACCATTCAATCCCGTCCTGCAGAACCTCAAAATCCACCCAATTTGTTCATGGTAATGAAGTGAGCACGTACTCGAACGCAATTTTGCATAGTGATACGGTGTCTAGATGGGGGGAATGGCTGGAAACACAATTTCCAGTCAATGCGGTGTGATCCTCGCCTTTTGCCAGAAAACTCCCTTCACCCGTCGTCGTCGGTCGCACCCCATATCTGGTTCAGCCGAAGATAAAAGACGTGGCATGAATACGTATGTTCCCACTATCGATTTGAAGATTGGCGCCCACCCACTGTCGAACGCATTACACAAATACCCCAACGACCAACCCACCCTCTGGGCCGCACGTAGAGCGAAAATTCGTCTCAACTTTCCCAGCGCATACCTATACTAGGTAGATATATGTTCCTCCGTAGAGGTTCTGCATTGAATCTTCCTCTCAGGATTGTGTGGTAAAAAAGGATTTACGGGACAGAAGCTCGTAGAGCAAGTAGCAGTAGCAGCATGGCAACATGCCATCACGTGGTTCGAATTCGAAAAGCTTCGATTTATTGCCATGTAATTAGAAACCCTGTTGATCATCGCCAGAGCGTGGCTGGTGGTGGAGCAATGGTAGTTTTGCTGTGATTTTATATAGCGACTTAGTACGTCATTAAACGGGATGTGACTTTAATTTGTTTGAACAGACAAAGAAAACGCACAACCAGGGCAAAACAGAAAAATCCAATTGAGTGATTTTGTCTAGAAAGGGTCCTGGATCCCGGTACAGAATGTCTACCTGTGTGCTTGAAGGTATACCTATATCTGAAAGTCTGTCTACTCATGTAGAGCAAGCGGTTATACGGTATTGAATATATAGTACGTGAGCTAATGGGCCATACAATGAAGTAGAAAAGGATTTTGCTTCAGTTGATGATAAGTTGGTAATTGAATTAGATTGATGTCGAGAGGGACCTGGGATTGGAATATGTTCGGAAGTCATTGTCGAAGGACTACCTGCATATGTAGGTATGGGTTCTGCAATGGGATATTGGTTGCATTTTGTAATCAATTTCGAGACTTAAAGGACGACGACTATACGATTGCGGTGTACCTTTATCCTGATAAAATAACTTCATTTCCCTAATTGGGAAACTAATGAAACACTGACCCAAAATCCCGATCTTTAATGTTTCTCTTCATGATAAATGTCTACTTCTACAAAAAAAAATTTAAAACACAAACTTTCAACAGTCCATCTGTCTTCATAAGTAAACGTAAACAACCAGTGAATATTCTAGTAAATAACCTATTCTTCTTTCCAATCCTATTCTCTTTCCCATTCCTGTATTGTTTTCTTTCATTTCCCTTCCCGTTAACATTTACGAATCATTAATTAATTAAAAAAAAATATTTAATTCCTTGGGTACCTATAAGGTTTTTATACCCCATCCCATAGGATAAAAAAATAAATAAATAGAGTGGCGCAACAGCTCGAGGTAAACCAGGGCCAACTTCTCAACAATGTATGCTGGTGTGTTAATTTCTTTACATACAAGGGGACCTCCAATTTTTTGCCGAATCCGAACGGCACTTTGAGAAGTTTTTCAAGACAATTAATACTCTCGGAGGGCTTGTCAAACCCTCGCGGAGGTGGGGACCGTGAAAAAGAACAAGTCTTTTTTTTCAGGTGACGATGGCAGGATTTGAACCCAGACCTCCGGCGTAGTAAGCACACACACTAACCACTACGCCACGGCACCCCACGGCATCCCATAGGATAGGAGGTATATTTAGTTTGATTCATAGCTTGTAACATAGAGAAATAATCACCGTAGACCCCCAAGACCTTTAGGGCATATGATCGAGACCGAATTATTAGTCAAATGAGACATACCCGTCCGTCCGTCCGTCCGTCCGTGTCTCGGTAGTTCTTTGGCCTTAAATTTTGAGCTAGGAACTTGAAACTTACTATCTGTTCTTTCTAGTTCCCGAAGCAGTACAAGTGTAAAAATTTTTAAAATCCGCCCACTGACACGCCCACTTTACTTATTAGCTTGAAAAATCAAAGTTATCGCAGGAAGCTGAAATTTGGTATGCGATATCCTCGCTTAGGTGTAATGTGATTGGCATTTGAAAAAAAAGCGAATACCGCCCCCTTGTAGTCGTGGTCATACTTAATATGCATTCTAATTCTAACGATGCTTATATGATATATTTGCTTTAAATCCAAAAAACTTGCACTACAAAATGCTGCATAAATTTTTTTAAGTTTATGCTTTTTTATAAGTTTTAAATGAAACCGAAATTTAACAACCAAGATTTATGACACAATTCGGAGCTTGACAGTGGTTAATTGGGATGGGGTATCCAACGATTCGCCTAAGCGGATTGTAACCCTCCCACTAGTTTTTATTTGTTAGAAGGCGGGTGGCATGTCAAGCTCCACCAAAAATCAACATTAGCATAGAAAATTTTATTTTGTGGTTTAAATTCATGGATTATGCAATATCGACCCCTAAAGATGGGTGTGGCCAAAACCTTTGTATGAACGAGATCACAAACAGTGACCTTATGAGCTGAACGTTATTTCTTGTTCTTCCCTTAGTGAGGCTAAAACGCAGTCCAAAACTATGTTTGCACCCGACCCAGGATATATAAAAATTGTTGTAGAGTTTGTAACGTATTGAAATAATCACCGTTGACCCCAAAGACCTCTAAGAGGTATGAATGGGACCGACCGGAGAATCGATTAAGCCATGTCCTTCCGTTCGTCCGTATGTAAACAACGTTCACGCCTTAAATTTCAAGGTAGAGACCTGTAATTTGGTGTGCTGGCTGGAAATCCAGTCCTACAGATCATGTTTGAAAATTACCTGAATCCGTCCGCAGACACACCCACTACAGGCCTGTATGTGCGACCATCTCTAATTTTAAAAACTACTTTTTCCAAATTTTAGCTATGTTACAATGCCGCTAGCGCATTCAGTTTCGGTATGTAACATTGTTTTGTTATTGTCTTTGAAGTTGCTAAAAAAATTTGGCCTTTTCATTAACCACGCCCACTTTTTGAAAGATTTTAGCTTAAAATGACTCTTTTTCAATAAATATATATGAAATTTGACAAAAAATTCTATAACAAAAGTTGTAGATATTAGCATTTTCTTACTTTTATTTATATATTGAATGTGCTTCCGCCCACTTTTGGGGGTGTGGCATTAAAAAAAGTGGTTTTTTTTAGTTAAAAAGACGGAGTTTTAGGCCGAAATGTATGCAACCACCTAGTTTAAAGCATTCAACAGTTATATTTTTATATCCCGCCCACTTTTTGGAGGCGTGGTCGGGTATTTTGCAATCCGTCGTAGATGCACTGAAGCTTTTGCATACGCACTGTTGTACTTTCCTACTTGTTTTCTGGAAATTCATATGTTTTTATTTAATTCTGCCTCTAAAGTGGACGTGGCCCAAAACCTTGTATTTGCCGAACGTAGAACCAAAAATTTTCTACATTTGAGAGATTACTCTTTCAGTGGATGTCACGCCCACGGCGGTCTGCTGACTTTATTGCTATTTTTTATGTCTTATATTCATAAGGAGATGCTAAATGTTAAATTTCAGCTTTTCACGACGTCTTACAGTTTTGAAAGCACTGGAGCTAGTTGTATATTCAGACCGATTGGGGCGTGTCTGTGGGGTATTATTATGTTACATTTTCGCTTGTATCGAACTTAGTATACTCCATTCCTGTGAAATAGGGTATAAAAACGGATTCAATTCGTACATACACCTAGAAACAGGGATATTTTTTTAACACCACCACTGGGTGTAATATTTTTTTTTCCGCTCCTTCACGCTTTGTCATCATTTATTTCATTTGCTTAACAGTATAAATTTATGATTCTCATTACAATCAGAAGCACCATCTGTGAACACTCGTGCATACATAAAGTAATTTTTTTTGCTCTGACATTTTCCTTTTTGCACAATAAGTCAACGAAAGTTCTTCGTCCTTTCATCCTGCCACTGAATGTGCACGAGAGTGGAAGTGAAAGAGACAACACAGAAAAAATACAGCTTTTATAATTTATTTCTGTTTAATTAGTGTTCCTCAGCGCGTATAAAGAAGTTCGAGGAGTAAAATATATAAAGAGAAATCACGCATAATAAAAGCCTAACGAAAAGGATAATGATAATGGTTACATTTTTTTCTAAATCAATTCAAAGATTATCCTTTCTTCAATAACTCTAACTAAAGGATTTAAAAATATTGCAGCTGCGTACGGTACATTGCGGAGACATTTTGTTTTGTTCCAAAAACCACTGAATACTAATGAATCAATAAATGTCAAAGAAAATATTGAATTTTTTGTAGGAAGATGGTAACAACAAACTAAGAAAGATAGCCGACGGAATGCCATTGCTATTTTGCGGGAAAGGGCTTGTGCTCTAAAACCAAAACGGCAAAGAGTCCTGGTGAAGTCTGAATTAATGACTGACTATAGCGCCGGATTTATTTTTTAACTTAGCTTCGTTTATTTCTTTTTATATACACATATAATTTATTAAAAAATTATGAGAAGAAAACCATAAATATTACATACATAAATACAAGGGGACATTCTTAGGACATTCTTTATTTTAGCATCAGTAAATCAAAAAATACTGTTCAATGCCTTTAAAAAGCGCAAAAATACAAATTTAGATTTTTGGGTGGGGTGATCGACCCTTCATTAGAAACATAACAAAAGTTAAATGATTAATAAATAAAACAAAAATTGAACAAGAACCAAAAAATAGAACAAGATGCACACCATCTGATGAATTTTATCTGAATACATTGTTTTAAAAATGGCACAATTCATAACAGATACTAAAAGTTAGAGAGAATTTTTTATTTATGACCAATACAATTATTTAATTAGAGTTCAATTAGCAATTCAAGACTTGAAAAACTGAAGTTAGACAGCCAAAGCTTAATATGCTTTAAAAACATACCAGACACTGAAATCGTCCTGATTTACTGCGGAAGTTTATTATATAAGAGACATTGAAACACGATGACAAAAAAAAACAGAATTACGATATGCAGTGGTACGGAAGTTGGGAACAGATAAGACGTTAGCGAAATAACAACAAATTATGTGACAAAGTTAAACGAAAATTACGATTACCAGATCTCAAAAAAAGGGTCTTCAACATATAGATGACGAAAGAGTAGAATTTTGAAGTCACGGAACAGGGGAAAGCTTGGATGTCTAAATGGCTTATGGCATAATATTTCTTAGTACATATTTTTGCAGCATAAGCAAAGGTTGTATTTTGCTTTATAAACACCTCTCCAGCAAGCAATACCATATTGTAAACTAGCAGCATGTACGACAGCTATGAAAGGAGGGAGAAGAGCAACCACACAAACATGTATTGAAACGTTGACATTCAGGAGCGTGAAAATAAACTTTTGCATCAAAATCATTTAAAGCTGACAAGCTGAAAAACATTAATTTAGTTTTTTGGCTTATGACCAAACTGTGTTCACCGAACCACGTTCTCAGTCGATATCCAATTGGCATCAGAAACTAAGTCCAAAGGACTGTCGCAGCTGTACGAGAAACTAATATCGTCAGCAAAGGCAGTAGGTTTACCTTAGGTGGGATTCTTAAGTGGAACACGGACAGCCTTGGATAAATAAGATAAAAATGGAGTCGAAAAAGGTGTGCCTGGGTGGAATAATATAAGCTCACCCACTGATGAGCAACCATTAGCAAATATTATTATTATTTTTGCGAAAAACACTGGTCAAGAATCTGGGGCTTAAGACCTTATGATCTTGAAAATGGATTAAGTTAAATATCTACCGACAAGTGGCGGAAAATTTTATTATTACATATTGAGTATGCAGCTTTGCCAAACTTGGATTCTGAGATTCCACTTTTGATATTGGGAGGCGAAAACCTTTGTTGAATTAGCTCATACGCACCGTGCGTGGCAGAGAATGAACTGCAAAGCAGCAACCGTTTAATTTTTGTGGCTAGTGGTCCATAAACTTTCATGTGTGTAAAAAACACCTGTAACGCAGCATGCATGATTGTAAGAGAAGTCAGGTGATAGTTTTTCAGAGCTTGAAATTGAAATTGATATATTTACCTACACATACAATAGGAAAATGCATTCACTTGTCGATTTTGCTAAGAAATATCTATATATAAAAATCCTACTTGTTTTGCCCTTACATTATTATTATTAATTACACTGTCCCTTTCAGGGCTTATGAAGTTTAAATAAATGATTTCATCTCTATTATTATTTTTCGCACTCGTTGGTTTTCACAGCGAAAAAAATTTATAGTCTTCGGGCTAAGGCTACTAAAAATTTTGTGCAAGTGTCATGTAAGAGTACAATGATTTGTCTAACAGCCATTCTCTTACCCCCACCCTTTCACGTTTCTTTTTTCGGTGTTTATTTTTGACACTCCAATCAGTAATTTTCTTGTTGCAATCAAAGTGTTATTGAACTAACGAATAAATGAAATCGTATGGATATCGTATTGTGTGTGTGCGTTGTACAACGCGTCGTACCGATATCGGTACAGCTCAAATCGGAACGATGGTTGCATCGTGTATTCCCCGCTTTAGAGTTGCAAGCCTATAAACCCTACCCTATATACCATGTAACACCAAATTTTTAAGTTTCTTGGCCCGAGTTCAAATATAATTTGTAAAAAATATAATTTGCTTAAAATTAAAATCAATTAATCGTAATTTTGTTAGAATCATAATAAAATACGGTAAAAGCAAAAATTATTTCAGAAGAAGTCAGTTTTTTCCTAAAAACGCCCCTTAAATTGGGCAGACTCAAAATTTTGTATGGATCAGACTTAGCAGTAATATCTTTAATATTTGTCGTATTTTTTTTCGATTTGGAGTGAATTTTCAGAGAAATTGGGTTTTTAAAGATCTAACATGTTAAAAGTGGACATGGTCGGTATTGTGGGCTGTCCAATTTTTGCCTTGTTAAAAGTCTTGGGCCAATATTGCTCAGTACCAAAATTTAAGTTCCTGTGCCCTGTGTAACTTGAGCAAAAGGCTCATTTTTGAAAAAAATGTGAAATACTGGTTGTCTCACATTTAAGCCAGTAGTGGACGTGGCCGTTGACGGATTAAGCCAATTTTAACACTATTTCTGTGCAACAAACGCACCAAGTCGTGAACCAAGCTTCAGCTCTCTAGCTTGATTTTGAAGATCCTAAAACCTTCATACATTCAGACGGACGGACGGACGGACATGGCTTCATCGATTCACCTGCCGGTCTTGATAATATCTCTAAAAGGTCTTAAGGGTCTACGATGATTATTTCATCTGTGGGAATTATTTGTATCTGTGGGAAGTAACAATGCTAAAATTCAGATTCAGCACCCCAAAAACCATGTAGAATGAGTAAAAATAGAACTTCTCTATTTTCTCCCTGCAACTGGCAGGCCAGGTCAGAATTTATTTATGAATCTATATTTATGAATTTTTATATACAAGAATTTATTTATGAATCGTACAAGGTCCAACAAAAATTGGTTGATAGAAAATTTAAGCGGCTTAGGTTCGTAAAATACTACTACAATAAAAGGAACTGGATTCAGTTAGAATCTCTATTACTAATGTGGGTGGATATAAGCTGCAGACAATGGTCTTCCAAATGGTCTTCCAAAGCTTAAGCTCTCTTATTAAAAAAAGCCATATTGCAAGAATCATTATCAACCCTGTTGCTCATCTCAAGCGAGGGTCTCACTATGCTCTTAATATGCTTCAAAGACTTGCTCAAACTATTATCCTTGCTCTACTGTAATCCTATTGCCTGTGTTCAGACCAGTGCAACAAGCAAAAATTAAATCGTGCTACTAAAGGGCGAGGGCTCTAATAAAAGAAAAAAAACATAAACAAGTTTTCAGAAACTCTCTGCAGTGCAACTCTATCCAACAGGACACTGCAATAATATTGCTATACAAACAGCCAAACACCACATGCATGCCCAATGAATTCCACCATTCTTACAATACGACCACTTTGGGGTATCCTTCTCTACTTCGACTACCAGTGGTGAATGGATGCACTTTGGTATACACACACACATCCCTACCAAAAAAAAAATACTTCGAGGAATCCACCCAAACTACACCCTAGATAGATAGCTAGTGTAAGTTTGCATGAATATGCAAAGGGAAGCGATTCCAATGAATGAACGAATGAATAAGTCAAGAAGACCTTAGACCACCATCAAGTGCAGTAGATACATGACTTTCATATCTTCGTATGCCAGCACTATATACATTGCTCACTAATGTCGAAGGAAGAACAGTCAAGGATATTAAGTCTACTGCACCTGATGATGCTGTTCGTTTTATAGGGCTGGTTGCATATAGGACTGAGAAAAGTGAATTTGAGACGATCCCGATGAAAGGATAATGCGCCTTGGGGTGGTTCTTCTCACTAGGTATATAATGCAATATTGTACCGTTCTATCTGGCGGCAGTCTCTCTATATTGCTCAGGTAACTTTTTGCGCTAAGGAAATAAATTTTCAAAACACCAGAGCAGTGAAAATAGGACAACAATAAAAGCAAAAGTCCCAAAATGGACGTGAAACTTCTGGAATTGTGTCTGTTTCGCTTTCGCCTACGCCAGCATGAAACAATGTGGCCCTGGAGTGCGATTCGTACACAGATGGCGCACCAACTGGATGCAGCATAAGTTGTCACTTTTAGTTTGTAGAGGGTAGTTTTTACTTGGACCTCGAAGGAAGTGGTCTTTTGGCACTGGGACGAGTGTAGCAAGTGTGAAGTTTTACTGTTTACTGTACACGTTATGCTTTTCCGAGATGGTGTGGTCTTGTTTTCGTAATATTTTTTAGAAGTCAAGACCGTGGCTCCGTTGCTAATGGCATTTAAAATCTTTAAGCCAGCTTCAAGCGTCGCGATTAAGTTTTAAGACAAGGATAAAAAATTAATGGTAGGAACTGAGTTAAAAATATATAAATTTTAGAATGTATCCTAACATAAAAATATGATGGTCATGGGCCCCAAGTAAAAAAAGCAAGCACTATAAATAAGGGGGTTGGAATCATTATATTTATTATAAATATGTTACCACTTCTACATGCTCATTTTTTACATTTTTCCTTAGTGTCGCTATGAAACTGGTTTGTGAAAAACTAAAAACTTTTTTCATTCTTGCATGCGCTCAATAAGCCCAAGGAGCAGTTTTCAATATTGTAGGAACAGTTTTGCCTTAATGTCAGCATCACTATGCAAAATGAATCTGTAGATGCGAGAGAGGGAAGGGAGTTAGTAGATCTATAGAGAGGGAACGTCTAACAGAAATCATAGGTGGGGGGCTATCAGATTGCAACAACATTTCAAATTAGGTTGAAAGAAAGGAGATAGTTCTATGGGTCGGTCTAAAAATCTAAAATTGGCATTGATGATTGGAACGGATAGGATTTTCACATGACTGATGTGCAATAAGTACACAATATAATACAAAGAATTAATAATGTGCAGCGACTGAGGAAAGGACCATTATATCTCTGCACCATCACAGTTGTGCACCTTAGATCCTCCAGTCACGCATAACCTACCTCTGAAAGGCGCGTTGCCTATTGAATGTAAGAAAACGATAAGCCCATCAGGTTCAGGAGATGAGTAAATACGCTGTCTGCGGCACTGACAACTCTATGGACGTAGGAGCAATCGTTCAGGCATTTTCTGCGAGTCTCTGGAATCAAACTAATCATTTCGGATCAACGACAACGGCATAAACCAGCGGCCATAAACCACGCTCCTTCCCAAACTAAAGGCGCACAAGGGCTGTTTAACTATGCAGAAAAAGTTCTAAAGCGAGATATCCCTTAGAATACTGCAACTCTCTATTACTCTCTACCGGAGTGCGTGCGCCTTCAGCCAGTTTAGCTTCTTGTCGCCGCTAGAAGATCAATCGGTCAGCTGCTTCCTTTTCCTCATTCACTTCCAAAGTGCGCAACGCAGGGTCCGCCTCTTTCGGAGTCCGTTCAAATATAGATGTATCTCGAATAACCGTCAACAGACCCAAAATTAGAGGTTACATCGACTACCACGCGCATCATCCATCAGAAAATTCGAGAGGCGGATCCTCTCTCTACATCAAAGACTGCATTAAGCATTACAAAAACGAAGAAATTGAGCTTGACTCTATGCAAATAACTTCAGTATCGGTAAAAATAGGTCACCTAGATTATTATATTGCCTCGAGTTATTTTCCTCCACAGTATAGGCCAGCGGACGACGATCTTACTCCCCTCTTTGACTTAATTGGGTCGAATTTTATCATTGGCGGGGACTTTAATGCGAAAAACACCTTTTGGGGATCACGGTGCAATTCAACAAGAGGTAGAGTACTCTTCAAAGTACTCTTCAATGAAACGTGGCGTGGTTTTCCTTTCGACGGGAAAGCCAACGTATTGGCCAACCGACAGAAACAAAGTACCTGACCTTGTCGACTTCTTTATCGCAAAAGGGGTTCCTCGCCACCTCACAAATGTAGAAGAAGGCTATGATCTCTGTTCGGATCACTCAGCAGTCGTTTTGAAAATCGGCGGAAGTCTAGCAAAAAATGAGAGAGCGCCTAGGCTAACTAATAACAACACCGACTGGGATGGCTTTAGGAAATACTGCAAAGAAAATGTATCTCTACATGTACCACTTACAACCCCTTTAGAAATAGAAGACGAAGTCGATAAACTCGTTAGAACTATTCAAGACGCTGCTTGGAACAATACTTCTTTCCGGAAGACTGGAGTAAGGAAAAGCGGATCAATTTACCCGCGCGAAATGGAAGAGCTCATACGCGAAAACAGAAAGGCTCGAAAGAGGTGGCATTTGTCTCGAGCTCCTCCTGATAAAACCATTCTGAATGGGCTATCTAAGAAATTAAAGCACTTCCTTCAAGATGTTAAAAGTCGCGAGACTACCAACTACCTCGAAAACTTGACTGCCGATAGTGGGTCAAACTATTCACTTTGGAAAGCCGTGAAGTCCATTAAAAAGCCCATAGTACACTCGGCGCCAATAAGAAAAGATAACGGTGAATGGGTAAAAGGCGACAAAGAGAAAGCAGATGTATTTGCAGAACATCTAGAAGAAACATTCAAACCGTTTGACGGGGAGCCGTTGGTTGACGATCTGTATCGCAATGCGTAACTAGACAATTATCGAATGAAAACCGTGACACTGTCTGAACTTCGTCAAACAATCCGAAATTTAAAGAATAACAAAGCTCCAGGCTACGACCTAATTACTGGGGAAATTTTGAAGGAGCTACCGAAAAGAGCGTTAGTCAAGCTTCTCTACATCATAAACGCATCAATGAGAATTTCATACGTTCCACGGCAATGGAAAGTCGCAGAGGTATTAATGGTTCCGGAACCAGGGAAATGCCCGAACGACAAAAAATCATATAGACCGATTTCGCTTCTGCCGATTATATCTAAAGTCTTCGAGAAACTTGTGCTTAAACGACTGCAACCAATAATTGAAGAAAGACGATTGATTCCGGATCACCAATTCTGTTTTAGGGTCAAACATTCAACAATTGACCAGGTCTATCGAATTACTAATGAAATTGAGAAAGCCTTAGAAGCGAAAATGATATGTTCTACCGCTTTTCTTGACGTATCCCAAATCTTTGATAAAGTTTGGCACAGAGGCCTAAAATATAAGCTACGGAAAGTTTTGCCGGAAAAAATGTATGAACTCTTAGAGTCGTATCTTGACAACAGACTATTTCGAGTGAGATACGGGAGCGAATACACAGAATTTAAAGAAATACAAGCCGGCGTTCCACAAGGTAGCGTCCTCGGTCCAACGCTGTTTTTACTTTTTACAAGAGATGTAACTCAAGTAGAGACAACGACTGTAGCCACGTTCGCTGACGACACGGCTATCCTCGCTACGGATAAGACAGTCGAACTATCAACATGAAAACTCCAACGCGCTTTGAATAAAATATGCGAATGGACAAAGGCCTGGCGAATCCTCCTAAATTAGACAAAATCAACGCATGTAAATTTTACTTACAAGTAAAAAGCGCATAAAAATTTATAAACTCGGTACAAATTCCGTACGCAAACGAGGCGACCCAAGTAACAGTTTTACTTCGGTAAGGCTTAAATTTTCGATTTTGGGAAGTTATTGTTTCTATAAGGCCTCTATAACACTTGCCGATTATTTCCAAGCCAGAAATTTCTGACACAATTTGTATAAGACCTTAAAGAAGCTACAACGAGGTCTTACAGAGGGATAAGATTCTGTTAATCTCCTCTGTTACTTTGTAAGAAGTCTACTACTTCTATAAGGCCTTATAGGAGCTTCCGTACTTCAGTGCAGAATATGAACTACCTCTATAAGGCCGTATAGAAGTTTCGGAATCACTATACCTGTAGCAGGCATTATGTTACAAGCTTAACAGAAGCAGATACTTCTATAAGGTTTCTTTCTGCAGAGCTTAACCGAAACTGTTGCTTGTATAAAGTTTCCCATTGCAAGCCCTACCGAAACTGTTGAAACCAGCTTCCTGTTGCAAGCCTTACCGAAACTGTTGCTTGTATATGGCTTTGTGTGACATGCGTTGCAGAAGAAGTTAGTTGTATATGGTTTCCTATTGCAGGCAACACCGAAACTGTTGATTGCATTGACTTTCCTGCTGCAAGCCTTAGCGAAACTGTAACTTGTATAAGATTTCTTATTGCATGACTTATAGAGACTGTTACTCTAATGTAGAGTTCTGTTGCAATGTTTCTGTTGCAAACGTAACAGGCTTTATAGAGGCTATTACTTGTGTAAGGCCTCCTGTTGCAGGCCTTATAGAGGCTTTTGCTTGTATAAGGCTTCCTGTTGCAGGCCTTATAGAGGCTATTACTTGTATAAGGTTTCCTAATGCAGGCCTTATAGAGGCTTTTACTTGTATAAGGCTTCCCTTTGCAGGTCTTATAGAGGCCGTTACTTGTATAAGGCTTCCTGTTGCAGGCCTTATAGAGGCTATTACTTGTATAATGCTTCCTGTTGCAAGCTTCGCAGAAGCTGTTACTTGTAAAAAGCTTTCTGTTGCAAGCCTTATCGAAACTGTTACTTGTATAAGGCCTCCGGTTGCAGTAATAACAAAAACTGTTGCTTGTATAAAGTTTTCTATTGAATGCTTTACCGAAACTGTAGATTGAATGTTGTTTTCTGTCGTAATATTCCTGTTTCAAGTATAACAGAAACTGTTACTTGTATAAGGCCTCCTCTTGTAGTCACTACCGAAACTGTTGCTTGTATAAGGCTTCCTAATGCAGGCCTTATAGAGGCTTTTACCTCTATAAGGCTTCCTGTTGCAAGCTTTATAGAGGCTGTTACTTGTATAAGGCTTCTTGTTGCAGGCCTTATAGAGGCTATTGCTTGTATAAGGTTTTGCAGACTGCTGTTGCAGGCCTTATAGAGGCTATTACTTGTATAAGGCTTCCTGTTGCAGGTCTTATAGAGGCTGTTACTTGTATAAGGCTTCCCTTTGCAGGCTTTATAGAGGCTATTGCTTGTACAAGGCTTACTGTTGCAGGCCTTATAGAGGCTATTACTTCTATAAGGCTTCCTGTTGCAGGCCTTATAGAGGCTACTACTTCTATAAGGCTTCCTGTTGCAGGCTTTATAGAGGCTTTTGCTTGTATAAGGCTTCCTGTTGCAGGCGTTATAGAGGCTATTACTTGTGTAAGGCTTCCTGTTGCAGGCCTTATAAAGGCCAAGGCTTTTGTTAATCATCATCAATTTTTGTTGAAAATCAGTGTGCTAGCGCCATTTTTACATATATAAAGTGTAAAAAAAAGTTTTATCAAAAATTATAGATGGTCTCATATACAGGTGTCTAGTGGGCGTGTCTGCGGGCGGATTCAACTAATTTTCAAACAAAATCTGAAGGACTGGACTTCCAGCCTACTAACTGATTTTCAGCTCTCTTGCTTTAAATTTATGGCACCAAAGTTGTTTACATACGGACAGACAGACAGACGGAAATGTCTTTTTTATTTCAGATCATATGCCCTTAAGGCCTGGGTACTACCATTATAACTTAACAGTGTTACAAACTATGTGATGACCTAAATGTACTGAATAGCTATATATGCAGAAATATACTGAGGAAAAGTTTTACATGAAATATGTAAGAACAGTATACTTGAAACTTCGAAAAAGTATACAACAGAATGTAAATTGAATCAGGTAACAATTCTAAAGAAATAGAATTTGACACCAACTGAATAATTGCCAGCTATACAGGTACCTTTAAGGTCTAAGTGGCGTTTACGGCGATTATTTATCTAGCTACTTATGTTACAATACAGTTGTGGATACGATTTTACTCTTGGTATTGTTAAAACAAAGACTTTCAGCGCTAATGTCAATCCAATGACACACTTGTCAGTTTTTCAAAATGCCCCACAAGTTCGTTGTTCAGCAATTACAAATCGACAAGTAAAAAAAACCATTTAAATTTTTTGTAATTCTATATCTTGCCCCTCAGAAACATTTTTGCGTGCGCTTGTGGTTGTGATGTGAGTCCATAGCCATTCCAACAGATCGTCTCGTTTGTTGGCGCGAAAACTACACTGTTGTGTTATAAAAAGTATACACAGTTTCATGTTAACTTGAGACATGCATACATATGCATCTGTTTCACACTGTTTTATTATATCCACTTCACCTAGTCTTCTTCACACATACCTGTTAAACACTGTTTGCATAGGAGATGCACAGATAGATGAAGTCCCACTGAAACGCTTCAATTCTTAAAATTATAAACGAAAACATACAGGGCCGTCTAGAAAGGGGAGTAACAATTGAATTAACCCCAGGCCCATATTTTTGCAAGGACCCGTATTTCATCTTTAGGTCACCAAAATTACTATATATGTAAGTAGGTTCATACTTTCAATAAACATTTAAGCAAACAAAACCACAGTTAGTATGTTTGTTGCTAAATGATTGGGAACAAAAAAAAATTTAAAAAATCCTTTAACTTGACCGTTGTATGTGAGACGTCGTCAGCGCCCTGAAGAAAGCTATAAAGAGTTTTTAAATCTATATATTGATCTATATATCTCTCGGTCTGAAAGTTGTTGATCTATTCGAAACTATGTAGTTAAATAACGAGGGCCCCTACATGGCTATATGGGCCCGAATATCTCAGCGGCCCTGTAGGCATACCATTGAGGATCACCATTCACAATTCCAGCAGACTAATTTTTTTTACTAAATAAAGCTAAATATTTTGCGCGGTATTTAGACAAGCGAAGCTGCCAAATTTCATATGTATGTGTGAGCGTTTTTGAGTTTGGATCAGTTTTTTGTATGCAGGCCTTTATGCCTTATTATACAAGTAAGTGGATGTGCTGTCTGAACGAAACTGTTGATGAGACATCTTCGTTAAAGAGCGCGAGAGCACACTGTTTTTTTTATTGGTATTTGTACACCATTTAAGAATGCGAAACAACCGGTTTCTGTTAGGCCTTATAGAAGTAGATGCGAAGTCCTACCGAAAATGTTCATGTAACATCTTCGTCAAAGCGCGCGAGAGTACACTAATACCAATATTTTGCTTATTGGTATATGTGTACATTTGAGCATGCGAAACAACCGAGCTTCTGTTAGGTTTTATAGAAATAGATGCGAAATCTTACCGAAACTGTTAATAAAATATTTCCTTGAAGAGCGAGACAGCATGTGGAAAAGCTTCGGTAAGGCCTAACGCAAACTGACAGAAGTCCTACCGAAGCTGCTTTACTTTACGTATCAACTAGTGCCGCTTTCGCTTCCATTTTTCATATAAGGCGATAGCATACTGGAAAGACTCACGACTGCCACGACAGAGGACCCAGGATCGATCCCAACCAAGTAAGTAAATATTTCAAATTTCAAATGTTCACAAATATAATTTCCTAGTTAATAATTGACATCATTTCAGACAGCAAGAGTTAACAACAGCCAGATAATAGAGGGAAAAGATAAATCAACAGAGAAGGAACGAGACTGTACAATTAAGATTTTTTTTTTTTTTTTGTTTTATGCTCCATTTATTTTTATATGATGTTTTCGCGACGAGTTGCACGGCAACGATGTAGCATAGTGGATGAGTGCTTGTCTCTGGTAAACGAGAACCACGGTTCAAGCCTCACCCAGCGAAAGAATTTTTTTTCTTTATTTATTTCGGAGATTTGTTCTGCAACAACAGTTTCGGTAAAGCCTGCAAGAGTAAGCCTTATACAAGTAACAGCTTCTATAAGACCTGCAAAAGGAAGCCTTTTACAAGTAAAAGCCTCTATAAGGCCTGCAACAGGAAGCCTTATACAAGTAACGGCCTCTATAAGACCTGCAAAGGGAAGCCTTATACAAGTAAAAGCCTCTATAAGGCCTGCAACAGGAAACCTTATACAAGTAATAGCCTCTATAAGGCCTGCAACAGGAAGCCTTATACAAGTAACAGCCTCTATAAAGCCTGCAAGAGGAAGTCTTATACAAGTAATAGCCTCTATAAAGCCTGCAACAGGAAGCCTTATACAAGTAACAGTTTCGGTAAAGCCTAACAGGAAACTTTATACAAGCCTGCTAAAAAACTGTTAACAAGTAACAGCCTCGGTAAAGCTTGCAACAGAAAACCTTAATGCAAGTAACAGCCTCTATAAGACCTAACAGGAACTTTATACAAACACCGGTTTCTGTAAAGCCTAACAGGAAACTATACACGGCTGTTAGGGCATTAACAGTTTCTGTAAGTGCGCCAAATTGGCTTCTCTAAGGCCTTATACAAACTATTTTGCGGGAGGGGAAATAGCTTGTATATAACCTTACCGCAACAGAAATGTTACTTGGGGAAATATTTAGGCATGACCCTAGACGCAAAACTTAAGTGGAAGCCACACGTTAAAAAGAAACGCGATGAACTTGAAATCAAGCTACGAGAACTGAATTGGCTTATCGGACGTTATTCGAAACTAAGCGTATATAACAAATTCCTATTGTATAAGCAAGTGCTAAAACCATCTTGGACGTACGGTATACAACTTCGGGGTTGTACCAAACCAAGCAACATATCTATTTTAGAAACTTTTCAGAATAAGACACTAACAGCAATCGTCAAGGCTCCATGGTATATAAAAAATAGCGATTTACATCGAGATTTAGGCATCGCAACCGTGACCGACGAAGTAAGAAACTTTGCTCGCAAACTTCACACTCGCCTTCACGGCCATTGCAACCACGAAATAATCCGAACTCTGGATCAGACAAATCTTGCACGCCGACTACAAAGAACAATTAGACCGTTGGATCTAGCGTCGTTACAGGAAACCGCACATAATGACGGTATTGCAGGTGCTTTCGTTGGAAGGTAGCCTGCCAAACGCGATTACTATACAGAAGCTTGAACTACTTGTTAAGGAAACTTAGTCGTAGTCTTACAAAGATTGGGAGGTTTTTCAGTGAGTAAGAATCTCACACTACTATGAGCACGCGCGTTCGATTCTCATAGTGCCTATGAAGGTTTTTACCTACCCACGGAAAAAAAAACCGTCAACAGAATTGCAATGAGTAGCAGCCTTAGTCATGCTCAGTCAGGCCTCCAGACTTCATATCCCGCCGTAGTCATATACATATATTGCCATTACCGCCTGGTGTAGAAAAATTTAGGTTCTCCATTCATTTACGATTTTGGATGGGACGGTGAATGGGTAGGAGGCGTTGATTTCGGGGTTTGGGGTTGTTACCGCCGTAAATAAAAATTCTTATATTTCATTTAAATTTCTATACTAAAACTTTTAAGCGTACAAAATCAATCGTAATTGTAAATTAATATCATATGTTATTTCTATTTGAATCACCCTGTAAATTTATTCTTAAACGGGACGTGTTTGCCCAACTGGTTACCTTTTGCTTATGTATTAGTATATGCAGCTGTGCCAACTGTGAAACAGTGCCACTGCGAACCCCTGCCTGTTGCATTTCATGCCGTTTAATTAAGAAACGCTTCCATACTGAACAAAGAATACTGCAGAAGCTGCATGGACATTGAGGAGATTCAATCTGTTCGTCACCTGCCATGAGAATACACACCCCTAAACAGCGTCCAGACAAAGTACACTCGGCAGTTAATTCTTCAATGGGCTCGTAGCTTTAAGCTTTGTATATCTGGATGACCTCCTTAGATTTAAACAAATCCGGATAAGTCCCAAGGATTGGCATTTTATGTTTTTAGCAGCGATTTCCTTCTGCTTAATTTTAATTTTTATAAGGTTCCCAAATAGACACAATGGACCAAACTTTTGGTCCAAGTCCAAGTGAGCCGTGACTAAACTATACACTTTCAGGATCATCCATCAACCTTACCTAACCTTACAACTCATGTTCGCATGTTCGCAGCAGAACCAGCGATTATCTTTCTGAGAACTGCGGAAATCATGTAAAAAAATCACAATTATCAACTTACATAAATAAATTTCAGTGTCATCCAGGATTGCTGAATATAATTTTTGATTCCGATCATAATACATTAACTAATATACTGCATGCCACATTCCAAATCCTGCAACAACTTAAAAATTCCATCTTAATAAAAAAAAATTTCTTGTCTGCAGGAAAATTTCTCCATAGTACACTGTGAAAAGAGTATTAAAATAACTGGATCTTGTTATGACTCTGCCCGCGCGTCCTTAAACATTTTGATAGTAACGCCCTTAAGGAGTAAACAAAAATGTCCCACCAAAAGCTATCCTTCGCCTGATTAAAATAAGAGGCCGTCAATAAAAAAAAATATAGGAGTGCATTATAAGACTGTAAAAAAAACTCATCAAAAGTAAAAAAAACGCCGGGAAATTAATTACCCTTAGCAAGTGGAAAATATTACCCTACAGGACTGATTTATTGTGCTGCCGTATGACAGGGATGGTATATGCACGGGAGCACTGGTTCATACAATTCATCAAAAAAAAAGTGCCCACTAAGGCACCTGCCCTTTGTAAAACTCCCTCTTTCTCTCCGAGCACGCTTATACCGCCTTGATTTTTTTTAGGCCTTTTTAATATTTTATGTGCATTTTTTCGTTCACTTCCTGCCAAGGCCTGTATCTAACGGTTGGAAGGCGTCCTCGCACTCTCGTAGATTGCTCGTTTAGAGGGAATTTCTTTTCGGGTGGCTTTTATTGCCCCGTTTTACCCGAACGTTTTTATTTTGCCAAATGCCTAGTAAAGGCCTGCTTTGCAACAAAAGGTAAGCAAATCGATGTATTCCTGAGGTTATTACTGGCACGGTGTGCGCCATATATATGCTTGATAGCCAATTAAAATTTAATTGTGCAGTTATTGCTACTTGCAGACGT
Source organism: Neoascia interrupta (assembly GCA_947623515.1). Lineage (NCBI taxonomy): Eukaryota > Metazoa > Arthropoda > Insecta > Diptera > Syrphidae > Neoascia > Neoascia interrupta. The sequence goes on from OX392463.1 coordinate 149,429,265, forward strand.
TACTTGTTATTGGAGAGCTTTTACTTCTTCTTTTTTGTCGGTGCCGAAACCGAATGGGGAATCTTGTTATAACCGCGGGCTTGTTAAATGGAAATTTGTTTTCATGTATAGGAAATACTGCAGGGTGTGCTTTTATTTTTACCCAGTTAATCGAAACATTTTGAGGTTAAGTGTGCATTTCTGAGAAGGAAATTAAAAATTAAGCGAACGAGGATTTTTTAAACACTGTTGATCTGAGAAAGTTATGTAATTTTTGTGGTCTTGAGTGAAATACATAATTTAGGCAATTTTTAAGGCATGTAGTCGTTGCGGTAAATTCTGAATTGTAAGGTCTATATTTTATGAGCAATATTGTAAGACACTTGAGTTTGTGAAAGCGGACGGAGTATGTTCTTTTAATGCCGAAACAGCTTAACAAAAAATTCTTGCAAATCAAGGCGAATAATGAATGTGAAATTCGCCAAAGGTATTTCTTTACAATAAGGTATTAGAGACTTTTGATGAAAAGCAAAGAAGATAAGGCAAATAAAATATTCAAAGTCAGAGGATTGAAAAGTATAACAAGTCAGACGTCAAATAAATTAGCCAATTAATTGATTAATTATTAATACTAAGCGTTCAGTGTAGATATTCCAGGAAGTCGTTTATTTATTCCTTTTCAATGGAGATACCTATAAAAATAGTTACAATATTAAATCAATATAAGGGCCTGTCGGCTTTTGGCGCATTCTTCAAGTCTGATGTCTTATGTCAGCACAATACGAAACGCAGAGTGGATTCGCTGGAATCTCAATGGCATCTATATTTCCTTCAAAAGATCATTGAAACTATTACTATTATAGGTACCTATTTGGTTAATATGGACACTATCACCCGCCCTCTACTTGCAGTTATTGAGAAACTTACGGAATGTAACTGATGAGCTGGACTTAAGCGACTAACAAACGAGCACCCTTATTTTGGCACCACCAACCATTAAAGGTCACAGAAGGTACTTAAAACTTAGAGGCAATTATCTACCAAAGCTAAGGCCCTATGGATATAGGATTCCATCCAAAAGGACCTTTAAATCCCGCCACGATGTTTGAGTAGAGAAGACTATGTCTGAGTTTGAACGATAAAAGCTTCGTAGATGTAAGAGCTCTCGAAATGTTTCTGCGTCTAAGGATCGCAGCCGCAGGCTTTAAGCAGTTTATTTTAGAGAGATTGGGAGTAGGTAATTAAAGAGAGAAGGAAAAATAAAGAAGAACTTAACACTTTAATGGTTAAGGGAGTTCGACCAACAAGACTTCAATTAAATGTTACAAACAGCGAAAATTGATCCAAAACCACCTTATAGTCTTGTTCTTTTTAAAAAATTTTATTGACGCGTTTCAGCTTTGAGCCATCTTCAGAATTACGATCAACTAATTAACATGAAAACTTACAAAAGAGAAAAAGCTATAGGTACGTTATACAACAAAAATATAAGAAATAACAAGAAAAAAAATATAAAAATTCTTATTCTTAAAAAAAAAAAATAAAAATTTCTTGTTAACAAAAAAAAAAGACTACGTTAGAGCTTTGAAATAAAAATGTAAAAAAGGCACAAGTCAGCTGGGTTCTCTACATATTTTTATCAGCTGATAAAAAGTCTTTTTTTTTTGTTAACAAGAAAATTTTTCTTTTTTTTTTCTTTTTATTTCTTATACTTTTGTTGTAACGGGTGATTTTTTAAGAGGTTGAGAACTTTTTTTAAAAAAAAACACAAAAAATTCGAAAAAATTAATGAAATATTTATTTGAATCGATAGTTTGAACCTTGCAATTTAATGTTTAAAGATAATTTCATGCAAATGTTGACCGCGGCTGCGTCTCAGGTAGCCCATCCGCTGAGTCCAATTTTGGCATACTCGTTCACACATATCGGCCGGTATCTCACGAATGAATGCATGGATGTTGGCTTCCAGTGCGTCAATCGAAGCGGGCCCTATTGACATTAGCCTTGACATACCCCCACAAAAAATAATCTAATGGTGACAAATCGCACGATCTAGGCGGCCAATTGACCGGGAATTCTAACTGCTGGGAACGGCGCCGAATCGACATTTCGCGGTCTTCTGTCACACTAGCTGATACGGCCGCAATATTTTCTTCACTACGCACAGTACGTAAACGTGTTGGTGGTTTAATGTCCAACAAAGTAAATTTGGTGCGAAATTTGGTCACAATCTTCCGAATAGACTGCTCAGAAGGTCGAGAATGCCGACCATAAAATGGAAGCAGCGCGCGATGAACATTTCGAACCGAGCACGAATTTTGATAGTAAAATTCAATAATTTGCAAGCGTTGTTCATTTGTAAGACGATCCATGGTTAAATTGCAAACCAAACTGAAGCTGTTTGACAGTGACACAAGGTACTAAACACACGTCAGCTGTCAAAACCAGTGTTGCCAAAACCAAACCAGCTAAAAAATCACCCTTTATAACGTACCTATAGCCTTTTCTCTTTTGTAAGTTTTCATGTAAATTAGTTGATCGTAATTCTGAAGATGGCTCAAAGCTGAAACGCGTCAATAAAATTTTTTAAAAAGAACAAGACTATAAGGTGGTTTTGAATCAATTTTCGCTGTTTGTAACATTTAAACACTTTAAGTACCTAAAGGGAAATTTGCTGTAGAGGAGAGCAGATTAGTAAACTCAAAAAGCACATTTCTATTTTGGCTTTTTTCTTTTAGTAGTAATCACAAAAAATGAAACCTTCTATCAATAAAGTGTCTTTATAGGAAAAGTCATACACGGTCCTGTCATGTGGCTTATGCTTGCGTAAAATTATGTTGATGTAATATAAGTGGCCTAGAAATGACTATATGTTTGTCAACAGGATAAATTTAATTATTTAAGTAAAGTTTTTTCAAGCACATCTTGGGCACAATTTGCTATTTCTAACCTTTTTTATTAAATAAAAAACAAAAATTACGTTACAATTTTTTTGGTGTTATTTATAACACTATGGTGTTATTTATTTTAAATTTTGACACACTACAGTCTCGGAGATTGAGGAAAAAACACACTTTTTCTTGGCCTTTTTTACAATTTTTAAAATTTCAAGTTCATAAAACTGCATTTTCGATTTTTTTTAACTCTCGTGAGATTTTTTTTCAATTGTCTTTTTTTCTTATATTCTGCGGATATAGAATCCTGAGAGAACGGTAAAACATGCTGATTTTTCATTTCGTTTGATTAGATAAGTTTAAAAAAGTTATGATGGAAATTGCAATTTTGAAACTCTTTAACGCAGTTAACTTGCCTTGTTACTGTTAAGGTAATAGAAACTTTTAAAAAAATGGTTTTTGAAAAATGCTTTTAACTTTTAAAGTGAAATCTCCTAAGTACTTTAACTTTCTAAAAAAATTCATAAAATGGACTATGCCCGTTCTTTATTAAAAAATTATACTTTATTTCATACTTTATATCGTTTGAGCGATAGGGGGAGGTGGATATGTGTACGTTATTTTAGAATTTTTTGGCATTTTAACCGGTCCGTCCTAAAATGGAGAAAGGACCTCTTATAGTACCTATCGCTACGTCGTGAGTCCGTCCAATCGCGTTTTAACTTCTGAACTGTAAGTCTGCGAAAGATAAAATATGGTGTGCTTTTAAGCTTCGGAAATAGTCAGAGAATCCAACGAGGGAAATTGTTTTTAGCAGTAATAACGGTTTAACTACAGTTTGAAATTTAAGCTTAGTAGATACCGAACTTTAAAAAAAAAATCCCTTTTTTTTAAATATTGAAAAGTTTTTGAGAAATGAAAAGTTAATAATGAATGACGTTTTTCAAAGTATTGATAGCCATAAGCTTTGAGCCGCTTAGTGCACAAAGCCAATTTTGAACACACGCAAAGAAACTCAAAGTGAGCGAAGTACTTAGAAAAAAAAAAAATTAAAAATTAATCATGAAAAAATAAATTATGTACTTTTAAGAAATTTAACCTAGGCTCGTACCTAAATAAAATTTTATTAACAAACAAAAATTTAACGCGAATGTCGACATTTATGAATAAGCTGTCACAAGCCCTGAGCACTTGATTTTAGTATTCAAAAGAAGCCTGAACATTTTGCAATTATAATAAGCAAATGTCTGGATTTTTTGCCTAAAGGCTTAGCAAGTGGGCATACCTGACTGCGATAAGGGAAGTTTATTTGCAAAAGCAGTCATACTCGCACTCTGAGTACTCTGAGGATTTCAACAAGTAGCTATATCCTTAATCTTTCAAGGGAACTTCGCATATACTTATTTTCTTTAAACTTGCTGCTTCCTTTAAATACATTTAAACCGCACACCAATTTTACTACCCTGAATTTGTGCCGCTATTATTAAGAATATATGCTGCCACATTAAAATCGAATCTAATTGGCCAGAAACGTCCTCCTCATCAGAACGGAACTAATGCTGTAATAATAATATCAGCTAATGGGTGAAAAGCAAAATTATTCGTTAAACTTTGCCGGTACACCGGACGTAATGACAATTACTCATTATTAAACCTTGAAAGAAAAGCCATCTTTGTGTGCTTGCTATCCATAGCATATACCTACCTCTTTCTAATTTTTAACGTGACTAGTTGTTACTTGTAGTGAACAGTGTCACACCGACGGACATTCCACCACCAGCCCAACGTATACACAATAATGATGCCATAAAGATGCAACACGCATTTGTAGCTCGCCTTAAGTGATATAATCATAAAAAATAATTTGTAATTTTAAACAACTCTCAGTTCAGCATTCATTAGACAACGTTAATGATCCCCTTCTATCGTGGCCAACTTCTGTGTCATGTATTTTAATGGCCAAGGAGAAAGGATAACACCATATAGATATACCTGTTATACAATTACACAAGTAAAATTTCTACCTAATTTTGGGGTCAATAAACATTAATTAACCTTTGCTATAGCAGAAAAGAAAAACTAAGCGCAAAAAAAATCCCTCAAGTATACACCCAGAGAATTTTCTTTAGTTAAATCAACATGTTTACTACTACCAATACCAATACATATATGTAGTGTAGGTATCATAAATTACTGAATAACTAGATATTCAACTTGCGTCATTCTTACCCTCCAACACCTATTTATTTACGTTTTTTATAAAGCCTTTAAAGCTTTTACAAAGTTTTAAATTTCTGTGTCGGTGAATACGTGTAAGAAGATACAACAAAAATTTACATTACGCGATCAGCTTATGTAAAAGCTCCAAAACGAAATTGCATGGAAATGACGAATTGATGAATTTACTCACATTTGTAAACAAATGTCGGCGGATGGGTAATTTCATCAATTTCAGCTTGTCGGCAAAGCTTTTACATGACCGAAGTTGAATATCTAGTTGTTCAGTAATTTATGGTAGGTACTTATACTTCGATGGGTAAAAATGGCTTTTAAGTCAAGTGTTTTTAAAAAATATAGACAGTAGTTAACATTTTTAAAAAGCAAATTTCTGAACCAAACAAATATTAAGTATACTTAAACTTTGAATAACGAGCCTCAAACTCGAAATACATTCTTTTACCGAACTAAAGTTTTAAGAAGTATTATTGATTTGAGATTTAAGCAGGGACCACAAAGCAGCCTCAGGCTTCGGCTTCGCCCGTTACGATACGTGGGCTTTGAACCTGCTTTGCAATGACATTTCGCTCATGAAGAGCGAGTTTTTATTATGCATTCACTTTACGTTCTCCAAGCATGCCACAATAAATTAAATAATACGCACACACAGCCGAAAGCCCTGGTAGTAGTGCTGTGTACATATAATTATGTGGAACATTCATGTCCAACTAATAAATAAAAAATACGCATTTTGGCCCAAAATGTAATCACACTCAGATATTCTGCGTCATATCCGGTGCATGACCAACACACTTATACAAATATAGCCAAAGGTGGACTGATTGAAGCATTACGTTTTTTCTTTGCGCACTCTTTCTCTTTGCAAGCAACATTTTGAAGCCGAGCTTCATTGTGTTAGGATACACTGAAATCGTATGGCTGAACTTGTAAACGTCAAACCGAGGCCAAGCCCAGGCTGCTGTGTGGTTCCCGCATTATTAATCTTCTGGACCGTCGTCTTCAATAATATTCTTTTTACCATCTCATAATAATTAAAAAACATTGACACGTTAATTTTTTCCAGTGCAGACATATGATTACATAGAGAGTTTTTGTTTATTGCCGAATGGCAACTTGAATGGATATCCTAAGGCCCACCCACCACGTAGCTTTCTATATTTTTTCTTTCTCAGGCCAGTTAAACAGGTTAAATCGTCTGATGTATTAACTTCATATTAATACCTAATTAGGACAAGTTGGACATAAAATATTAATACGATGCACAAACAGTCATAAATAAGCTGATGCGTCATTAAGTGACTATGGGATTCTATTGGGGTGGATCAAAAGTTTTTTATAGGGTTCAGTTTGTAGATTCCGTACTAGGATTTAGCGTTTTGCATTTGGGTTTTACTTGGTTTGTTTTGGATAGACTGGAAGTATTTGAGTAGTATAGTTTGTATCCTTATAAAAAGGAGTAGATATATCTTTGGGAATTACTATATATCAAGTATTAAATCCTTAGACTGGTGAATAAGTAAAATGGAAATGTTGGAGCTATATGACGAAACAAGTTCCACAGGTTTTAATACTTTTATTGAGGTTGAGCTTTGAGCTTTAAGATTTCATATGAATTGCTCTAAGCTCTGAGAGTACTTGCTTAATTTATTTTGAAATAAATACGAAATAACATATTCAGCTACCTATAAAGAAAAGATGACCTTACCATTTTATCAGAAAAACAAGCTTAACATTCAACGCCTTTTTTGGATAGCGAGAGAGATATCTCATTGGCAGATAAAAGCGGACCCTAACATTCACCTAAACAGATCTTATAATTTAAACTTAAATCAAATAAACAAGGACTTACATACATTTTCGCAAAAACGGTCATCAACTCACCTGAAAAGATAGAAAATTCATAATTTTTAAAAACAATTATCGATTAAAATATAAAGTAAACTTTAGGATTTAATATGCAATATTTTCATACAAATTAATTAGCAACATCGACAACATAAACATAAACATGTTGGAGACAACAGCCATCAGTATGCTGATTTTGTTTTCCAATATTTATGCTTGATCCTTAAAATAACTTTAACATCCCTTTAAAGAAGAGCAGCAGACGGAATGTTTTTCTAGCGGGCTATATGACAAGTCTTTCAATATCATAAACAACATGTGCCACAATTCAAGGACATTCAAAGCTAACTGAAACCCCCTTGTCGGAAAAGTTTTATTATAATTCGTAAACTTCAAGAAGTCTGCTGTGTAGCCTCTTTCGACTGGGGTCTCGGAAAACAAAAACAGAAAAACAACAAAACCGAAATTTTTTCGAAAATAATATTTACAAGAGTAACGTCAGAATTGTGCAATGCCTAGTGGCACAATCACGGTTGCCAGGATGTGTTTTGATGTTACTTCTTTTTCTACTGCGCAACGAAACAGTCTGGTTCTGGTACTGGTTCTGTTGCAGTTGTTTTTCCGCAGGATGTTGATGTTTTGAATTGCGTGCTAAGCATGTCGACGTCGTTCCTCATTTCATTTCCTCTTCTTGTTCTTCATGGATTGTTCCCCAGTCCGATATATGTGCTTCTCCATCCTTTTAGTGGTTTATGAATACGGAAAAGAACAAACATTAAAACATGCACTGCATGTGTCTCTTCTCTTCCCTACACGCTATCCTCGTACATGTAATGCGAATGCATTTGAGTGTACATCACCATTTACCATTTCTGTAAAAAATAAACAGGATATATTTAGAGAAAAGGATTTCTCATGTTTTTCCTTCATCTCTTGCAATGGTGGTGCCATACCACACGAGCTTTGTTTTTGTTGCAACTACTGTTGCCAACAACAAAAACAAAAACAATTCCCTCTGTTGTTACAGATGATGGGAAGGATAATGCTTATGCTTTTAGCTTCCAGTGCTTCTGATGGAGCTCCTGCTTCCATAGCCATCTGATGATGATGTTGATGATGATGACGCTGTTGATGGGTGGAAAAGGGACGATGATTCTAAAGCTGTTTGTTATTTGTTAGTGTTGAATGCAATTAATGAGGCGTATGTCTCCACAAGGGCTATATGTATCCTGGCGGAGACAGCAAAGAAAAATTAACCGTTGAAAGAGTATTTTTAGATGCTCACCAGGACGTTGCGTCAGTGACGATGACGAAGTTCCTTAAATATTTCCCTAAAGCACATCATATAGAAATAAGAATGTTGTGTTAACGTAGTCTTATTCTATCCATAGAACATTTATGTTACATAAGATCTATATCTAAAAGAGTCATGAGAATTAAGACAAGAGATCTGCGAAGTACGAATACAAAAAAAGGAAAACAAAATGAGTAACTAATAGAAAAATGCGTTTGCTTTGCGAGAATGAGTGTCGATTTATTATGCATTCAGAAAACACATCAGTAAACACACTAGAGGAATATCGACGCCACTGACTGCCACGATTCTGAGGGTTGAACTGGAAGCCGTGGTGAACCGGAATCCTTCCAACAATTTACATATTAGGAACTATGTATATATTTTAAAAATTTGCATGCTTAATTAATTTAACATTTCTGTTTACGATGTGAGATATTTTTGTGAAGTTTTGTTGGTTAATGCAATTATGCGATGTTTATGCGCTGAACTTTAAAAAGGATTCAAGTAACTAGCAGAGAAATCTTATAAGAAGCGTATTTGCTTGTTGACATTGCAGAAAGTTTTGAGTTGCGGCTTTGGAGTCTTTTTAGCTTTTCAATGCCTAAAGGAAAAAAAAGGTAAACATGCTTTGCGTTGCGTCTTAGCTTGAGTATAGTGAAATTACTCAAACCGAAAAATCAAAAACGACTGACACGATATTCGTGCTCAAGGGAGTAAATATTGAAAAAAAAAACGACTGATTGAAAGGGAAAAATGCTGCAACAGTTTGTACGACTAGTAGAAACTACCTTTTTAAGCCAAGGCAGAATAGAATGACAAGCACTTAAAGCGGGTTTCACAAAAAAGTATTGGCTCCGATTTCAATGTTTCCTAACCCTCCTTATTGCTTAAACCTCCTTCTGCTGCGTCGTCTCGTTTCGTAATCGTAAAGAGAAAATGTTAGATTACGTAACATGAACAGACAGAGGGAAGCTCAAGTCCAAATGTGAGTGAAAACAGCCTTGCTAAGACAAAGAGGCTTCTATTTTATTTTACTTAATATTTCTTAATGCTGGTCGTGAAAAAATTTTTGTGTTTCAAGAGATTTCCATGCAAATATTTTAAAAGATTCACCAGCGTTCCATGACCCATGAAATAATGGAGGTAAAAATATCTGTTCGCGTAACTAGTCAGAGAAGCCGATGAGCAAACCATGCCGGATGAGCCATCTGGACCACCGGATTTATGCATGCTGAGAATTTTTAAGACTTCTGCTACTATGCAGGAATAAGAGTGAAGTGGTCCTACGCTTTTGCCTGCTTAACTACACTGAGGAAAAAATTGAATCCATTCATGTTTAAATCAAACTCGAAAACACCCGTTTTGGCTTCGATTGAGTTTCTGTTTAATTTTAATCGAAGCCTATTAAATTATGCGTTGACTTGATATAAACATGATTCTGTTTAAATTTACTTCATTTTGTGTTTGACATTAACGTATTTGTGTTTGTTTTAATTAATGTTGACTTGATATAAACATGATTCTGTTTAAATTTACTTCATTTTGTGTTTGACATTAACGTATTTGTGTTTGTTTTAATTAAAATGATCATTATTTTTAAATATTTTCGTGTTTAACCCAAAAACGTTTCTGTTCGAAATAAAACTCATTCTGAACTAGTAATTTTTTTTTGCAATCGTTTATTACACAATACATAATCACTTTTCCAGAAAATTATATCACTTTAAATTTTTAGGAAGACAATTTTCACAAGGAAAGACTTTCTGCTACTGAGGACTTCACAATTGTTTGAAAAAAGGCAGCTGGTCCATCCATAAAACGAAACCATTGATATTGAACTAGAAATAACACAAAAAACATTAGAAATATTGGTTGATTTCTCTATAAATGTAGAGAATATTGCCGGCAGATATCGGCGAAAACCACTGAACTCCAAATGCCACCACCTTTTTATTAATATCAAGGCCGCGTAGATATGGCCGTATTTAAAGAGGCGAACTATAAAGCACAATGTCTAGTTTTTGCATACCTGCAAAACTCGTCAGTTTGTGTTGGAAGAGGAAGTCTGTTTGTGTGGCTATGGAGAAAACTTACTCTGTTCCACCAAGATCGGTTAAGACCTCACCGACCCCTTTGAAAAAAGATTTACAGAAGGTGACGCACTATATAATGTGACTTCTTTAAAACATACCTACTTGAGAGAAATGTGCAGAGCTCCTGAGCCAACACCAGAGGCACAACCTTTCAAAAGACCATTCTATTACTCGCATAGGCAGACAATATTGATATATGTAATTGAAAGAACAAAGCGAGATGTCAATGAAGCTTTTGCGGGCATTGGGACGTAAGGCCGAATGGGTTTAGCAGTCAACGAGGGTAAAGCCCAGTATATGCTGTCATCAAGAAGAGACACCCAACTCCGACGTTCAGCGCAATGTGTGAAAATTATCTTATTATTTTGTGTTTTCTTAAATTAATTTTGTCTGGAAAGATTATATTTTACCCATTTAAAAGTCGCACTGAAAAATTTTTCGAAAACTAAAATCCCGCCTTTTCCATGATATGATACCCTTTGTACACCAATGCTATTTTAAATGGCGTTCTCATTCAACATGGATAATCAAATAAAGTCATTCTTTACGTCTTCAAAGATTGAAGACATAACCATTGCTGAAGTAAGCATGGATCTAAACTACAAATTAGATGTATCTAAAATAACTTCTTGAGGTCAAATAAAAGACATCGAGAGTCATTTTTATCTGCCGTCTTGAAGACATTTTTGGCTGTCATTTTCAGATGTCATCAGAACAGAAACAGAAAACATTTTTGAATACCTTTTGCAGTTTTTTTTTTTTTTTTGGAATAGAAAATAATTAATATTAAAAGACTTCATTAAGATCCTGAAAAAAGACACCACTGAGAGTTTTAATTGTTTTTGGAGATATCTTCAAGAGTTTATGTATTGGCTTGGGTAACTTTGAAGTAAAAGGGACTTTGCCTGGGATCATCTATAAATTCAGACTGCAACACAAGCTCCATCGAAGGTTTACTCTTACCAATCGCTATTTCTTGGGACTAGGAAGGCAATTGAGCAGCAAAGCCCTCACTCGAGCAACTAGAGCGTCCATTTAAAAGACCCTCATCATCCCAGTCTTACTTCACGGTGCAGAAGCATGCGGGCGATGGACCCTGTCAAAGGCGGATGTTAACGCTTTATGTTGTTTTGAAAGGAAAATCATTCGGATGATTTTTGTTGTAGTGAGGTGATCAAATACGGACAAAGAATCAATCGTGCTGACTGTAGCTCAACTGGTAGAGCATTACCCGCGACAGGTAAAGGTCGTAGTGATTATATCCTGCCGGTGAATCACTCACGGTTTTATGCTTGGACATTTCGTCCGCTAGAATTTCAATTTTGATTCAATATACGACAAAATGAATTTTGACACATTTGAAACTACGCGCCCAACCCAAAGAGCTTCTCGAAGAATATAATGCCATTTTGTAATGTCATTACAAATGAGCGTTGACATAAGCGATGAGGCACAAAATTTAATTTAGTTTTTCGAATGACTTAAAATTTTATCTATAGCTTGTAGACAATGCAAAAATTCCTCTTCCTGTGAAATTCTGTTCTAATAAAGATTTAGCTCAAAGCGAACGGCCCCAATTCAGTTCAATAATTTCTGGCTTTTTTGAATTTGCCACGGTTTTCCTTTATAAGGGTTTCTTTTTAACTTAATGTAGGAGCGTTATTATGAAAAGGAGCAATCTTTCTCCTTAAATTATTCTTCTTGTCCTAGCTTAAGTCTATCATAGATAACCTTCTCGAAAACTTTTTCTATTATGTGAAATAGCGAAATTGAAGAGATCAGCGTCTGTTGCGGGAACTCTGTTGAGCTGAATAAGCTAAACCAGCGCACTTTTCAATAAATTTGTTAGAAATCTAAATCTAAATAACCCTTTTCAGAATATTTAAATTTCCAGAAGCTGCAATTTTATTGAGCTGCAAATTTAACTTCGATTCTTCCCTTGTGCTGCTCTTTAAACAAAAAATCAGGATCGAAGGACCTAAAGATCTATCAAATGTCTCCCTATCTTAGTGACCTCTCAAAGGTAGATATTGTTTTTTTGCCAAGGCTCGTTGATTATATTACTCTAGACATGTCCTTTGCATTAAACACGGCATAGAAAAACCTTTGCTGCTTCTTTCAATATATTTCTACACATCAAAAGCAAATTACATCTATGCAACTTTGATGGTAAAGAAGATACTCAAGTATCTTGAGTATCTTGAGTATCTTCTGAGTATCTCCACAAAACTTAGTTTGGTATCTACCACCATTTCTGCAGAACGAACTTACCTTGCACAAGATTACTTAATAAAATAAAATAAGGATCAAACCCTCAGAACCACATCAGAAAACTGTTTGCTCGACTGTCTGGCATCTTTTGTGCACAACTCACGAAGTACAAATATACAAAACCGCAGACTAGTCCGCACATCCACATTACTATTACATAATTCGTCTGACATCCTTTACAAAACATTATCGATTTGACCTCAGACAAGGATTTATACACTGTTGTCATGTCCTCCGCTGAATGTGTACAACTTAAACACACCCACGAAGGAATTCAAATACGAAATGCCACTTATGCGAATTGAAACCGTTTGTCCCTTCTTTTTTAAGGACAAAATGTGGTTAACACAGCCAGTTTGGCACACCATCCTCTTTCCTAAATCGTCCTTGGCGTGGTCCCTTTCACCATGTGATTATATTGGTCTTTTATTCATGTATATTATTTTTTTGGTTAGAAAAGCAGCGAAAAATGTATAATTATAATTAGAAGGGTGCGGTGGGCGTGATGTTGTTAATGTTGTCCAAATTCACATGGCAAGCGGGTCGGGGAAATAAAATTTGCTGGCATTTTTGTAATGAAAATATATGTAATTACATGTGTATATTGTGTTAACTCAAGCAGTTTTGTTAATTAACGTTTGCATGTGATTGAAAGGGAGTCATGTGTGGGTAGGTACAACTCGATACACTAATAAGCATCAAAGTTTTAATGGGATAACTTGCCTTTGTTTAGCCTTAATTGTAGTCCGACAAACTACTGCATATTTAAGGAATTCTTGGGGAGAAAGGATAAGAAGTAATAAAGGATAACAGTAATACATGCTGCATTCAGCTTTGTTTGTTTGGAATAAGTACTTGAAATACGCAAGTGTTGAAAAAAGGTCGTGATGAAAAAAAGTTACGTGATCATAATTCTCGTAGGATTTCAAAAGCGCTAGCTATGCCTTGATTTTAGTTGACGGCATACTTCATAACTTTACTTCATAAAATTCAGTAACTTCATAAAATTACTTTCAAAATTACGAAACCACTCCGCTTTAAAGTATTTAAATTTTGACCCGAAAGAAACACGAAACAGTAAAGCATTATCATCTCAGCTGGCCGATTGGCTTAAGAAGGTACACCTACTTCCAAAGTTCTTCGCATGAATTGGCTTGCAGAGAGAAATAGACTTAACTTCAGCCGTTAGTAAAACCATTACTATTTCGTGCCCTCTAGATCTAGACTAAGAGTAACAAACCCAACGTTGGCACAAAAAAATCTTTTTTCAAATCTTTATTCGTTGCTTTTTAGTAATGCAAAAATAATAGAGTCACTTTTATTAGGTTTATAAAAAAAATTTCAAAATCTTCAAGCCCCTTACGTTAACAAAAAATTATAAAGTGTCAAAGCTATAATTGCATACAAGCTCTTTAAAAAGAACGAGGAAAGAAATCTCAGGGGGTGAAATCTCATCTACTGGAATGTGGATGCCAAAAGATAACAAACCCATATTCTACTTAAAAAAATCAGAGAAGCAATAAAGAACGTTTTAATAAGTCGCATAAAAAATCTAGATCCGATGCGCAATATATAATTTAGGACCTTTTTACGAAGACTCCTCTTATTATCAACACTTTTATAGCAAACTATAAAATTAAATTCAAATTTTATCAAATTATTCTACTAAATGGCTTACCCCAACTCGCCGTTCCCATTACCAAAGCGACCACCCTCTGCGTCTTTTCAAACAAATAAAATTAAATACCCTTTTATTGGTTATCTTTATCAACTTTAGCTTTTTATCGGGAATGGTCACTACTGTTTGTATTTTTTTACGACCATTCGTTTTCCCCAAAATTACAGGACCTTATTTCTACCCCAAAACAGATTCAATGAAATACTCATTCATTTTCGGTTCGATACGCCAAAATCAATGCCAGACCATAATTCTAACATTTTATATTCACTGCTTAGACCTCTTTTGCGAGCCTTATATCCCGACCACAAATAAATATGTATATGTTCAGCTCAAGGAAAAGCACCCCCCGTTAAGAATATGTCTCAAGTTCAATTCTATTTTACCCATTCACTCAAAATATCCCACCTCAATCTATAAAAGTCGAGAACCGGTCCAAAGCCCAGAACACCCAGCACGGCTTATATTTCGCAAGGACCTCCCCATATTATTTATGATCATAACCGTCGTTTGCGGTGCGGTCAGAGAACATTACTTACGATTATTATTACCAATCTTGTGCTTTTTTCCCTCGTCATTTTAGTGTTGTTTTTGCCTTCGTGCTGGCTGTGGTGGCCATTTGGAATAGCCTTGGAAGCCATATCTACGGATGTTATGTATGGTTCCGCATGGCATGTGGATACTAAATTTATGGGGCGATTTGTGTGAGTTCGTGATTTCTTCTAATATCATCAGCCATTCGGTTGGCCTTTACCTGCCAATTGACCCCCCAAATAGCAATCCTATTGAGAGCGACTTATATGTGCCGTAAATCCTTGCAAAGGCAAAATGCCTTTGGTATTTCGTGAGTTTTACCTGAAAATTTGAGGACCCCAGAAATTACTGTGGAACACCCTATACGCTGCTGCGAGTCACTTTTATAGGCCTCTCTGGCTGCTACAAGCTTTATTGGGTGCAATGGGGTTTTACGCCTTTTTGACTTAACAAACACACAATTTAATTAGGCTGTATGTGTGAAGGCCAATGCTGTCGCTGGTGGGAGAAGGTATACAAAAGGTATTTACATACTGGACAAAAACATACATTGCCCGATAGGGCATAAATTCTTATTACTGTCAGCGGGTTAAGGTTGTCGTTCGCGTGTTGACCACACATAAATCACTAAAGGTGAAAAAGTCGACCACCTTTACAAGTCGATTTTCGGGGGAAGCTCTGAAGTTCTCTGAGTGTTGATTTAATGAAAAGCTTATGATTTCGCTATATAACGGTGTTGACCCAGACACCTAATGTCTGTATGTGTGTACGTTGCTTAGGGAGTGGCCAGAACAAAAACGATATTGAAAACGAAGCTGCACTGGAAAAGACAAACTTAAATCTGGGACACAAATAAATTTAATGCATGAAATTAGGATTTTTTAAATTTCTTTTAAAAAATCCTAATTTCATGCAATTTTTTTTTAAATTTAAAAGAAATTAGGAAATTTCAATTTTCTTACTCTTTCAAAAGCCTTTTAAGATCTTTAAAAGATCTTTAAAACTCGATTTCTCGAAAAGTTCACACTGAATCGAAAAAAAATCATTCATCAAATATTCAAGATATAACTATTTGCTAAGTTTGCTCCATACAAAATTTGAGCTCCGCCCACTTTTTAGGGCCGTTTTTAGGAAAAAACTGTTTTTTTCTGAAATAATTTTCGCTTTTACCGTATTTTCTCATGATTCTAACGAAATTACAATTAATTGATTTTAATTTTAGACAAACGCCCACTTTTGGGGGCATGGCGTACGCAAATTATGTATGAATTCGAGCCAAGAAACTTTAAGATTTGGTGTTACATGGTATATAGGGTCGGGTATATAGAAGTTGGTCACAGACAAACTCTTGCACTTACTCACTTGTTTTTTATTCAGTAAAACTATTGCGATAGCTTAAAAGGCCTGTTAATGTTCGCAATACTTTAAGAGGGTAAACCATTCCCGAGCTTGATCTAAAATATCACAAAGACTATCAGGTGAGAGATAGTTTTAATTGAAATCTGGCATCTTGCAATAAAGTGATTTTTATCCTTATTTTCTCTTCTGTTACACAAGCTACAAATTTGTAAAAGATCCGTTTGATGGGGCATAAAAAGATGGAGCTTAAAGAAAGACTTACAAATTCACTCGCAAATTCATTCCTGAAGTAGTTGGTTTGATACGATAGCTGATGATTAAGGTTCCTATATGTGTTCCTGGATACTGTGGAGGATGCTCTTTATAAATGACGATTGTAAGTTGCCTCATCTATTTTGACATAACATCTTGAACAACATAAAGCAAGATCTATGTATTTGTAAGCAAAGAACTTGGCCCACATTAAACTCACTGCAAGGTTAGCTTCATTGCTTTTTTGTTTAGCGTGCTTAGCAAAATTTAAGTTATGCGTCAACAAGACATCAAGGTATTTTAAACTCTTTTACAACTTCAATTGGTTCATTATTGAAGCTGTTGGAACAATTTTCTTCTGTTTTTTCACGCTTCAAAAATCATAGCTTTGGTTTTGCTTGAATAAACACTCATACCCCACATTCCGCAAAAAGCATACAATCTAATAGATGCAACTGCAAGGAAGAAGGGTTATGAGCCAACAAGACTAAATCGTCAGGGTAGAGCACGACCTTAATTAGGATCTCCGCAACAAGAATACCTCCAGGCAGCGCCTCACAAATATCGTCAATAAACAGAGCAAAAAGTATCGGGCTCAGGATGCAGCCGTGAGGAACACCTGTCGTTGTCACCCCACACCGTGGCATTGGTTGAGGTAAGAAAATTAAAGTAAAAAAGCAGTAGGAATTTTCGAAAAAATGGCTTTGTTGAAGCTACGTTGGCACAAGCGAGTTGTCATATAAAGAGTTAAAGTATTGGAGAAGATAATAATTGCATTGCTCAGTGCTGAATTTGAGAAGCTCGACTGGAATGCCGTCTATTCCAGGGGCGTCAAGGTCATCATCCATGAAGTTGGGTAGAGCGAAAAAGAAAGTGCGATGATTCTCGTCAGCCGTCAGTAGGGTTTTAGAATGAGCTCCGAGCGATAATATTTATAATAAGGACATAAATCTGCAGCAAGGTTTCGGTGTGACAGTGATTGGAAATTTGTTGTAAACTCTGGATTATCGATTAAGCGAATGGCTTAGGAGCAGGCAAACAAATGTATTTGAAGTATTAACAGACGAAGGCACGGACATGGCTTATTCGATTCAAAATTCGGTCTCGATCTTATCTAATTTTTTCATGATATTTCTAATTTAAGGACACCCACCCTTAAGGTCCTGGGGGTTTACCATTATTATATCACCTTTTTACAAACTATGAGATAAACTTAGTGTACCTCCTATCCTGGGATGAGCTATAAAAGATATTTTTCAGTTCATCACATATGGACTGAAGTTTTATTATACCAACTGTTGTACTTTCCCACTTGTTATGTACCTAAGTTTTAAAGTATACATTATTTGGAAAAGAAAAACGCTTAAGTTTAAACTAAACCCGTGAGACTTATTTTCGAAACATTCCAGTTTTGTTTTACTATACTTGTAAAAATGCTTCGGTTCCTTACATCATGCCGAGCTGTACTGTGCCTTTTTAGACTTCCTGTCCCTCCTCAATTTGACATTTTTAATTAATGGGCTACCCCTTCTCTGTGCCATTGTATATTCATTCAATGACAATCAAAACAATTCAAGAACTTTGTTGACCAACTTTCTTTCCTCTCATTAATTACTTTTTTTATGTAAATATAGGGAAAAATGAAATAACAAAAATATCCTCGAACAGAATTGTCACTAAAGAAAAGCCCCGTTCCTCTAATTACTGAACACGTTTTGCCGCGAGCTCGTTTGGTTGCATTTTCAATTAAATACCTTTAATAATTGTGTTCGTCCTGTCGCCTTTCACTGTTTGTTTTGGTCAAAAGAGGTCATGCTGTGTAAAAATTTCGTGTTTTTTTTTGTTAAAACGACGCTTTTTCAATTAATTACAAGTTTTCCTTCAAACCCCACTTTCTTCGCCCACGGTTAGGCAATGTTCCCCACAAAAGACGTATAATATAGGGTCCTTGTTTTGCGCAACGATACGTATCCGGTTTTTTTTTCTCAAGAGTCACTCTATGTCACCTTTCCTGTTTCCACTTCGTTTCCCCATTATCAAATGGGGTTATTCAACCTCCCACACACACGTCCCTTTGAAGTGCGGTCCCTAGCATGTAAACTCTAAACAAGAACAAATAATAAGGGAAAAAAGGAAATCATAAAAGAAACAATAAGCCCAACACCATCTCTCGATATGGCTAGAGGGTTCAAGTCCTTAACAGAAAATTAAATAAATAAACTTTGACTAGAGCAGCGGATTATGGCTGATGTAGCCCTGTGCTTCTTCTCTCTTATTGATTTTGGTATCGTATAGTTATTAAATTGGTAGCTATTCAAAAATTACACACACAACACTATGCGAGGATGGGGCGCATTGAGAGTAAAAAACTTTGGAGCTAGCAAAAGGCCAGGCCCACTTAGATTACTAAACGCCCGAAATTTTCTCCTCGTTCACTCAAAACAAAACGAGTCCTTTCATAAGGGTGAGTTATCAGTAGGGAATGTACTCCATAATTCGGAAATAATCATCCTGTTAGGGTGTGCTTGGCGATGGCAGGGCACAAACTTAGCAGGAGTCCATGTCGTGTAATTGGATAATTGATCGGAGCACTTTTGATGAAGTTTGTTTGATTAGTAATTTGATTTTGAAAATAGGATTTAAAGCGCTACGTTGTCACCGAGAGGGAAGGGTGGTTGAATAGCAACGATGACGACGACGAGCCGAGTGCGTATACAGCGTATATTACATCAGCCGGGGACTAAAACACGCAGGGGTGGTTGTAGAAAGTAATTTACAGTTTAAGTGACTTGTTTGCATATGGAAATTAACGTAGTCACGTTGTGTAATTGAAATTTAATGAAAATTTCTTCCCCTCGGTTTGTCCCATTGACTTTTTTGATCTAGATATGAAGTGTGTTTGCACGCAAAGCGATTTTTTTAGTTAACCATGGCTTAGGAAGGACCATGAACGATTGCGAAGAAAAAGTTTTTATAATTGGAAAAAGATGATGAATGGCGCTTCGCTAAAGAAAAATAAAAGCTGTGAGTTGTAAACGGCACCAAGAAATAGGCATACCCTATTTTGGTGTGAAAACATATTAAGTTAGAGGTAGTGAGTAAGATCAGTAATTTGCTGATATTTATGAGCCTAAAAATAGCAAACCACCAAATTGGCTCTGATGTTAGATCAAAGGAAAAAATCATGTAATTACCTGGAAGTATACTTGTATTAACAATAGAGCATAGGCTAAAGCTTTATGTAGAAAAAAAAATCACGACTGCCAGGAGCTTTACCAAGTTTAGGTGGGTCTACATGTTCGCGGTGAACTTGAGCCCTCAACCAACGTCTCTACTTCAAGCTAACCGTCTGCTGGATCCTACCCGACTTATTCGCTGGATCTCGGCTCTTCTGATTTGTGGAAATGGCATTCCTCCAGGTTGAAGATTTTGCAGGCCAAAGTATACTCTTCAAAATATCTAACGCTTAAGGTGATGCAACCATCGCAGTCGTTGTGTTTTAACTGCTCTGCCTAAGTAGGTATAGCTGTACTGAGTTTACTTCCTCCTCTACTCTCCGTTTATGCAGGCAGGACCTAAAATCACCTGAAGAATTTTCCTTTCGGATGATGAGGGTCTTCCTCTTACACATGCGCCCTTTTGTTGCTCGAAAGAAGCCTGGTTAACTGCTTATCTCAAGCTCAAAGAAGCAGCGAAAAAGAGTTAGTCTTTGGTGAGCTCAGTTCTTGGAGGGTCTGGGTATCTAGAAGGGTTATTTATTCTTGAAAAATCAGTGCTGTTTTACGGTATGGGGCCAAGGTTTGGTTTAGAATACAAACAACGAAGTGGACGAGATAAGAAAGTTGCTCTCAGTTTACAGGCCGCCGAAGACTCTCCGCCGTATGTTGGTGACGGGACACAATGAGTCTACTTAAGAGATTATCGCATTCGTAAGGTAGGCTTTAACAATTTTCCATTAGCCCCCGAATTCAGTTTCGATCAAAACTGAGTTTTCTACAACTGCATTTAAAATAGTTAAAACTACGCGATCTACTGCGGTGCAACATTTTTTTTTAAAATATAATATTTTCTTGGCCAAAGCTTGGACAACGTATGGGATAGCATTGTCTGAGTTACTATCCCTGGTAACTCGGACTACGTCATCCCCATGCCTTTACCTGCTTTACTAATGCCAAATTCAAGACCAAATTTCCAAACGGAATTGCCTGAGAGCCAGGTGTGGCCTTAAACGCACCTGCAACAGGAATCTTCGCGGACGGATCACACCAGCATTGGGAGCGAGGGCGGGAGTCTTTTTTAGCAGATACCCGTGACCTGTGCATCTCCAAACACCTACCTCCAAATAGTTTTCTATATAGACTAGACCTGTATTTGTCTATTATACAGGTTGCTAAGGTAACGCCACGAATCTCTCAACGATATTGCTGTCAGGTGCGACATATCCATATGCTAATGGCTTCCAGACCACCAGGGATATTTAACTCAACTACTTTCAGGGCTCAAAAGCCAAACAAATCTGGCCAGCAGAAGAAAGAGACCTCTTTCTTATCTCTTTTATTACGCTAGAAAGTAGGGTCCTCACAGGCCATTGCCGGATAGGGAGGCATGCAAGAAAACTTGCTGCTTCCTTCAGCAAAAAGTGGCAGGAATGATGAGGAAGAATAAACAATAATTCAGCTATGTGTTACTTTCCCGCCCTTGAGGCAGAAAGCTCTAGTGAATAGAAGGTATAAACGATCTAAACGGTAAACCACACAAGTTCCTTATATCACCCGAGCACTTAATTCTAGATCACCTACAACAAACGCCAAATCCTCCATCATCCTCTCTTCGCCCCGCCACACTCCAAGACTGTCCCTACAAGGGCTGGTCTGGTACGGGCTCACAATGTTTCTGTTGCCATCACCTCTGGGCCCTTACGGGAACACCGGCATATGTTCCCTTGTTACGATTTCATACAACTTCGATTATCCCCAACTCTCCCAATTCCCCAGGCCCGTAAGGATTCAACTTTGGCAAAAGTTTAAAAAAAGCGGTTATCCCTAACCTCAAATTATTTCCTCAAATACATACCTACCCCACCATTCCCATGTTTAAGGCAAATTCTAATCTGGGATCCAGCAGCCACGGAAGAGGGACTCTAGTTTTTTGGACTCTTACCCATAGCACTGTAGACAATGACAGCCCCCAGCCTTCATTACCTACACTTTTCGCGAAAGCCTTTAACGGATCAATCATCGATTTAGGCATTCGGAACAGGCTTATACCGATACTGTTTACCCCGAACATTTCACCCAAATCGGGTGGTCATCATTAAGGTCCTCAGGCTGGTAATCTTACGGGTATCACAATAAATCCCCTTTGGTCTAAGTTCAGCCCTGCCGAGCGGGTACAGCCACCTACCCTAACGTAACATTAAAACATTTTTTAATGTTTTTGTGTTTGATTGCTTCGCCGAATAAAATCAACGATAACAGCCTCAACTGTTTTAAAAATTCAACTCTATTTATTGAAAAGCTCTCCCGTTAAATCTGTAGGTAAGGTTTTTGTATGGGACAGCCCACGGACCGGCGAAAATAAAATGAAGCAACTGGGAAAGTGCAACAGTGCGTATGTAAGAACTTCAGTCCATCTGCGACGGATTGAAAAATAATGTAGGTACCCTAGGCTAGGTTAGGTTGGGTGACTAGTCCCCGCTGGCCAGAGACACACTTAGACCAAAGGAGGTCCATTGTGATACCAGTTGTAGGACCGGAGTAACCAGCCCGGGGCCTAAATAATGACAACCCGTTTGGGTGGGAGGGGTCTAGGCAACCGTTGACAGTATAAACCTACCGAAGGTCACCAACCAGAGTTGATTGGTTGAGACATAGCCGAGGGTAATGAAGGCTGGGGGTAACCGTTTCGTTGTGAACCGTTGCCAGCAGAGTTGAGGGGGGCCAGTGAGAGACTTTCCTGAAGAAAGGGTGGTCTCGTAACTGTTGGACTCCAGATGGGAATTCGCCTTGTTGATATGAATTAGGGGGTTGCTTGAGGTCGAGGAGGAGGTTGGTGGGTCAGTGAGGAATAGTTCCTATAGGAGAGTTCGGCAGGGCAACCGATTTCGGTATAAGTCCGAACCTTTTGCTTCTCTGCTAAGAATTATCCTCGGGGATGGGAAGGTTTAGGGGTAACCGATTCGGCGTGAACCCTTGCAGGGGGGAATTCTCAGGCAAGAAGCTGATGTACTTTGAGAAGTTTTTCAAGACAAATCATACTCTCGGAGGGCTTGTCAGACCCCCGCGGAGGTGGGGACCGTGAAAAAGAACAAGTCTTTTTTTTCAGGTGACGATGGCAGGATTCGAACCCAGACCTCCGCCGTAGTAAGCACACATACTAACCACTACGCCACGGCAGGAAGTGGTACTTCGTAGGTACTCTATATAAAAACCAAACTGCCACACCTCCACAAAGTGTAAAAATATAACTTTTGATGATTTATTCTGGTCGCAAGAAAGTATGCCCAACGAATGGAACCTCAGCATTGTTTGCCCGATCCTGAAGATCCTACAGGGGCATAAGTCTTCTTAACATCGCATACAAGATCTTTTCTGCTGTACTGTGTGAACGCCTGAAGTCGTTTGTCAACAATCTGATAGGCACATATCAGTGTGGCTTTAGGCCAGGAAAGTCCACCATCGATTAAAAATATTCACACTGCGGCAGGAATTCCAAATTGATACACACCACCTTTTCATCGATTTCAAGGCCGCGTATAACAGCGTCTATAGAGACGAGCTATATAGCGCAATGTCTAGTTTTGGCATCCCTGCCAAACTCGTCAGTCTGTGCAGGATGACGATGGAAAACTCAAGCTGTTCCGTCAAGGTCGGCAAAGACCTCACCGGCCCCTTCGATGTCGAAAAAGGATTTAGGCGACGCGCTGTTATGTGACTTTCTTTAACATCATACTTGAGAGAATTGTGCAGAACTCTCGCGCCAACACTAGAGGTACAATCTTTCAAAAGTCCGTTTAACTACTCGCATACGCAGACGACATTGACATAATCGGTAGAACAAAGCGTGATGTCAGTGAAGCTTTCGTGAGTATTGGGACGGAAGCGGCGAATATGGGTTTAGCAGTCAATGAGGGCAAAACCAAGTATATGCTGTCATCAAGAAAAGACACCCAACACCGACGTCTTGGACAAAACATCACCATCGACAGCTATAACTTTGAGGTAGTTAGGGACTTTGTCTACCTGGGTTCCGTTATCAATTCAGACAATGACACCAGCGCTGAAATCAAACGAAGGATAACTCTTGCCAATCGCTGTTTCTTTGGGCTAAGAAGGCAATTGAGTAGCAAAGCCCTCTCTCGAGCAACTAAAGTGTCCATGTATAAGACCCTCATCATCCCGCCCTGTCAAAGGCGGGTGAAAACACTTTAGGCTGCTTCGAGAGGAAGATTCTTCGGACGATTTACGGTCCCGTCTGCATAGACGGAAAGTGGAGGAGGAGATATAACATCGAACTGTACGGGCTGTACAGCGATACCGACCTAGCCAAAAGAGTCAAAACACAACGTCTACGATGGCTGGGTCATCTAGAGCGGATTAACACCAACGCCCCGGCCCGGAAAATCTTCAAATCCACACCGCAGGGGCGGCGCGTTAGAGGAGCACCGAGACTCGGGTGGCGCACGCAAGTGGAAGGGGACCTCAGCCAACTTCGCGTGCGAAACTGGAGACGGCTAGCTAGAGACAGAGCTGGCTTTCGAAGCTTGTTGGCTGAGGCCCAGTTCCGTCCCGGACTGTAGCGCCACATAAATTACCTAAAGAGTGAAAGGAGTATTTTTAAAAATAATGTGGTCGAACATACATGCCCCTAGTGGGTGTGTCTGTGGGCGGGGAGTTTTCGAACTTCATCTGTAAAGGAGGATTGTTTGCCCATTGTGATTTACCCTTCTAAGGTAGAAAAACATGGTTGGAAATATGTCCTGCTAACAGAACCAGGCGGATCTCTTAGCAAATCTTTTAACATCTAGTAGTGATATTCCTGCCAGGTCGTCGGCTATCAAAGAACCTGACTCCTAAAAAGTTTATACATCGTTCTTGGAGGGCTGGACAGTTGAAGAGAAAGTGTTCTATACACTCTTTTTCTTCTTCATCCCCACAGCAGAAGTCATTCGTAAAGATTCCCATTCGTGTAGCCAAGACCTAAGGCTTGGCTTCCCATTCAAAACCTAAGGCTTAAGAGTAGTTTACATACGGACGGACGGACGTATTTTGCAACAAACTAATTTTATATGCATACAATGCATACAATTGCATACAAATACAAATATAAATTAAATGTGACACGCCCAAAATGGCGTTTTTCCCCCTTTTTGTGATATGCCAATAACAACACGATTACCCAAGAATACTGCCTACCAAATACAGAGTCCTAGAACAATCTTTTTTTCGTGGTATTAAGTAAGATTTTATACTATTTGTTACATTTTTCAAGTTTGAAACTGACAACACTCCCATTTTTCAAGTTTGAAACTGACAACACTGAAACTGACAACACTATCTTATACCCTTGAACTGACAACACTGAAACTGACAACACTATCTTATACCCTTATGAATAAGGGTATAAAGATAGGCGGAATCAATCTATCAAAGCCTAGTCAAACGTTGCAGTGTGTACGTAACAGGAGTCATGTCAAATCTAGGTCAATGCTGTAAAATCCTACATGACTTCTGCATTACAATATTTCGTGCTCTGCACGGCAACACCAACATTATATCTTTTAACAGAATGCCTACACCTCCGCATTCATTTGATCGCAAAAGCATGTCCTTGTAAATATTAGGACTACAAAGTTGACTGCGGTTAAGGGCTGCCAATATTATTCAAATCCTCACATGCAATCATCGATAGTTATCAATTTGTAAAAAAAGCTCTGTCACAGACATCCTGCATTGTAGCAATAAAAATACTCGCCCCATCAATTAACGCGCACTTGTATAACGCTCCACCAGATTATCTGTTTTTGGCTTGGAAAATCCAAACAAACCGTAGTGGTGGATACGGTGTCAATGCCTGTGACAGCAATTGATTGAAATTTGATCCGTGCTGACAGTTTGACATTTAAGCCCCCAAACGTTTTAGCTTAAACACTGCGAATCAACCTCAAATCGTTATTAATTAGAGTTTTCTTTCATGTATGCGCCGCTCCGCCCCCAAATCCTTTGCAGGGGAAATGTGATTTCAAACGAAATTGCAGTCATGGCATGCATGCTGATCGCATTTAGCTAAATCGCGAAACATGCAATGCAGTTAATGTCCTAACGGAAACATTTACATGGCTGTTTGGAAGGGATTTAAGGGACGAACACGGTGGGTGGCTACGGTCCTGTGGGGGTGCAGTGCGCAGAGTCTAAACAATAAATGCAAACAAACAATTAAATTTAATGCTTAACGTTTGAACATTCATCCATATCATGCACTAAGCCGTGTTTTGTGCACCATAGGTGGATGAACGAATTTATTTAATGTCTGCGGGGGTCGCGCGTTGGTGTTCTCAGGACGAAATGTTGCGATGAAGTGCCTGCTAAAAACAATTTACATTTAAATAAACATTATGCACGAGGGAACTGCCGCTTTTGTGTGTATGTAATGGATAAATTGAAGAGTGCCGAGTGGCACAATGGCTAATGGTATCTTACCTTGCAATTTATGAATAATAAATTGGCTATTACATTATTGTGTTTGCAGTGGGCAGCGCACAGGGGGCGGCATGCATCTATTGTTATATTGTTTTTAAAACGTTGCCATAGGCGGTGGCATAAGTTTGAGCATTGCTGCGTAATGTTCATATGATGTTTCAGTTGCGTTATGAAAACATTGAGCATAATTATAATAGTCGGTAGGAGGCCGCCCGCCGGCTGAGTGTGAAGTCATATTTGTCGGAAGTATTATGATGATGCTCTTAGTAGAATCAGGTAGCTAGTTAAAAAAAGTAAATGCCAAAAAACATTAAGATTTTAATAGAAAACTTTTTTACTATACTAACTTTAGACATTTCAAAGAGACGTGTAAAGTTCACTCTTTGCATTTCTTTTTTATATGAATCCAATCGATTGTATATTTATTGAAATTTTTAAAATTCTATAAAAAAAGAAGAAATTGACGGCGAGAAACTCCCCAAGACATCCAATACTACATATTGAAGATAAAAACCCTGTCAATTGCTTACATGCCAAAACGTGCAGTTTCCCATCTCATCTGACTTTTAAAAAAGATGAAAGTTTTTGTTGAACAGTAAGAAAAAAAACTCTTGTGTCTGCTGAGCAAGTACTGTTTTGTCTTAATAGGGTGTTCCCAATGCACCTAAAGCAGAGGATATAGCATAGAATGATTTATAGTTAATCCCAAAGTGTTTCCCCCGGATAAAAAAAGATCAAAGTGACGTATGCTTTCATTTCTGACATTTCTCAATAACATCCTATGGAGCTGATAATAACTGCAATGTCTGATCGCCAGCCGCTCTGTTATATCCCTCTTTACAGAGTATTTTCGGCTCCCGGGAAACTCGTATGTTCTACTAGATTCAGAAATATTCATTTTTTTTAAAATCAGCGATTGTAGATATTATCAATTTTCGGTGGTTAATAGAGGAATATTTAGAGATTAATTAGAGTTGAAGAGGCAAACTTTAAGAAACTTGTCAACATAGCTTTAAGAAAATCAACAACAACTGATCAATGAAACTAAGGTGGGAAAAAAACAAATGCGAGCTTTTTGTTCCTTCTGAATACTTTTTAACGTATAACAACCATACAAAATGTTCTGTTTTGAAGTTGTTGCAGGTTTCTACATCTTTTCGTATTGTCAACTAAGTGTCCCTCAATTGATTGAGGGACCTCAATTGATTGAAAGAGAAAAACATAATTTAATATTTCCATGGGATTTCAGTCCTTGCCCTAGTTTTAATAGTGAATCAACCTTTAATAAGGTTGGCGAACTGTCAGGCTCCATCTTGAGAATATTAGTCATAACCGTTACACTGAAATTGTAATTGCAGGCGATTTCAATGTACACAATTCTCAGTGGATCTGGATCTGATACTTTAAACAGACAACACCCGAAAGTAGGCATATGCTGAGCTCATTGTCGTGTCTATAACAACTAAAACTATCTTGTTTACGATCCTTTGCCTCGCATCTCACCCAAAAAAAGTGCAATCACCGCCCTATTGCCTCCATGCTCATCGGACCATTGTGTGCCTTTTTCTTTCTGTAATAAAATGAACAAAGTTCCCACTCCCAAAAGAAAAGTTTGGCAATACGACCATATGGTCGTATGGGGCGGCTTATATAGCTTCGTTACACTTTTCGTCAGGTCATGTTGCTTTCTTAATCGCGCCGCGAACGCCGTAGCTGATATGCTCATTGTAATAATTCTTCTTGGAATGCATTTTTTCTTAATCAGATTATCAGACCAAAGGAGGGCTCATGGGCTGACGCTTATTTTGCAATAACATCACAGCAGCTGTCAGCTCCTAAGCAAAACCAATCTGCTGCAGCTTGCGGCTCACTTTGCTGCCAGTTCTAAGATTCCTGATGACGCGGTGTCTTAGCATTAGGACAACTCGTACTCGTGGGAGTTCTTTAAAACCTCAATATTACACAAATCCGCTGGAGTTCCAAATATTAAAGAAATAACTATTTTCTAAGTTTGTTCCATACAAAGTTTTGAGCTCCGCCCACCTCTAAGTGGCGTTTTTGGAAAAAAAATGTTTTTTCCTGAAATAATTTTCGCTTTTACCGTATTTTCTCACAATGCTAACGAAATTACAATTAATTGATTTCAATTTTAAGCCCATGACCACTTAAGAGCGTGGCCAATACAAATAAAATATGAATTGGGGCCAATAAACTTTAAGATTTGGTGTTACAAGGTATATATAAGTATAACATATAGAAGTTTGTCACAGACAAACTCTTGGACTTACTGCACTTACGCCCCTTAAAAACTTTGTATGGAAAAAACTTAGAGAATGCCAATATCTTTGAAATTTGATAAAGAATATTGTTTTTGTTTAGAGTGAATTGTCAGAAAAATCAAATTTATTTGACGTCGATCGTGTGGGCGGTTTTATTTTTTTTTCGTGTTAAATGTCTTAAGCCGCAATTTCTATGCACAAAAATGTGAGTTCCTGTGCCTTCTTTTAGCTAATCAAAAGATATCTTGAAATAAAATTTGAATAAGAGGTTGACTTACATTGAAGCCAATAGTGGGCGTGGTCGTCGGCTGATTAAACCAAATATATTAACACTTTGTCTGTGCAACATGAGAACAAAGTCGTGCCTGAAGTTTAAGCTCTACATAGCTTGATTTGGAAGACCTAAGACTTTTACGCATGCAGACGGATGGACGGACGATCATATCCCTAGAACATTTTAGGGTCTACGTTGATCATTTCACTGAAATTGTGTTAACTATGCATTAAGGTTATCAATATATCCTGGGTCGGGTGCGTAAAATTGATTTATATTTGATTTTGTAGGCAGTTGCAGTATTCGTATACCCAGGACCAACTTTGTGCAAAGAGTGCTTGAGAAGTTATACTCCCCAACACAGTGTGCAAGAGGGCACACATTTTCAGTTTACTATTTCTCGTAAATTTTTCAAATTTTTGCAACTTTTTTGGTTGTTAAAAGTTAATATATCTGTTTGGCCCAATTTTATCTTGAAATTTTTAGCTTTAAATCTTATGAATCAAAAAACATTTCAGCTGCATACATATTTTAAACTCTACGTTACACTAACCGTTACGTGTGCACACAATTCTGCGAAATTTCAACGCGTAGCGACATCTAACTTTTTTGGACGGACCACTGACAACCCCTTTATGGGTGCCCGTATAATTCGAACATTCTTATTATTTTTCTGCAAACTCAGGCGATTTTCTACTCCATCAATTTCACACCAATGAGTTGACGCAATGCTAGTTAGGGAAATCTGCTGTTTCGCTATACGAATTGCCACACTTGATTACACATTTGACCAACAAATGACATGAAGGCAAAATAATTCTATGGATTTACTTACGCACACGTGCTACCAATATGAGTCCGGGCAGTTCCAATTGTGAGATGTATGGCACTAGAAAACATATGTACCCAAAACTTCTCTCCATTAATCAAACCAGAAGTGTAAGGAAGTAATATAACAGAAAGATCACTCTGCAGCTACGGTGTTCCATTTTACTTCGGCGTCCATATCCAGGAACTTGAATTTCATCAGGAAGTATCCCTTTTTCTCGGTAAAACTTTCAACAATTCACTAGAGCGAAATAATACCAACAACAACAAACATAGATTGTATCAGTGTTCGGCTAATACAATACAACATTTTCCGAGTGTGGACCTGCATCCATGCTGTCTCCATTAGGGAAGAGATGCAGAAAAAAGATATATTGCAGTCACGTACTTTTAATTAGCACCATCATCATAATGGTTGTAATTTTGACAACAACAAAAAAAAAAGTGGCACGACGAGAAAGGACGCAGCTCTAGAGCAAGTTGCTGACGGCCTGCTTAAAACATAAACACAGCACAGCACAATAGTACTATGGGCTCAGAGTTTTACACATCTCAGCTTACATATACGAGGCTGTGCAGTGTGTAGATGAGATGTTCCTGTTGGCAGAGCGTCAATTGCAAAACTTGCTGCATCCCACACCCACTGACAAACAAACCCACAATAATCCATATTTGATATGTGTATAGGTGTGGCATGTACACGTTATACGTATTGTAATCTAGCCCCTATGTTTGGAGTTGCTAGCTTAGATTTAGAAAGCCCGGAAGCAAATTGTTATTCAGGGCGAAGTTTTATTAAAGTTTTAAATTTATGTGTGCCTTGCACATTATGTTGTTTTCAGAGAGGGACAGAGAACGCAAGACTGAGTATGCGAGATGTGTAAAGAACGAAGGTAAATAAAACTCATCCGTCAGGATATAGATGCTGTGAGATGTGTCATTCGGCCAATTAGTTTTAAAGTCAGGGTATTGCTGATGAGCTGGCATCACTCGCGTGTTATTGTCCTTGTTTGTACACCAGCGAAGGTAGGACATGACTATATTGGTTAATACAAACAGGTCGTTGACGTGTGCAAGTGTGCATGATGCGAATTGTAAATTTCCGGCGGCTTATGCAAAATTAATTAATTTTCAATTGAACTGCAACCAATCAAAATAAATGGGGATTAACGAGATGGTATCAAATTGTATCCGCGCTGATGGAAGTATTCGGTTTTGAAATGCGGATTCAATTACATTAATCCCACTTTATCTTTATTGGACACACAGTGCGCAGTTTTATGTCATACAGGTATAATAGAATTAAAAGTGCGTCAGTTTACTCAAGAAACAGCAGACAAGCTTAATTACCCAAATTATACAAATAAGCACCCAAATTTCTTTAATAACGTTTTTTGTAAGTAAACTTCTTTTTCTATGCTTATATTAATTTTTAGTTATAGGGGCCCAACTTAAACCAAGATCTTTTTTTTCCCGGAACAAAAAAATCTGGAGTTGCCGAGCGAGCAGTGCAGATTAAATTCCGTTAGTAAAGTTGAGTAAAGTTGTCAAAAGCTTTGACTATCGAAAATAGTGACTTCTCCACTCTCACTTCACATAGAAACACACTGGAAAAAAAGTTCGAGTTGTTCTCATATCAATTTGTCACAGTAAAGCGCAAAGCAGCTCACACAGAAAAAACAGGCAACGAAGTTCGAACTGATCGGCAATTTGATTCAGGATCAAATTTGAAAAGATTAGCCGAGAAACTCCGGATCAAAATTGAATGAAAAACTCATTTCCGGGTTAATATCAGTTTAACTTTTTTTTTATAATTAGCTCGCGATCAAGGGGTAGGCTTACCGCACACATGACACTTTAAGTCAAGCAACGATTTGATTGCCTTTTTTGTGTCGTATGAGCTTGTATGGGAATGCGCACACATGCGCGACCGGCATGAAACCAGTTTTCGGCAACTTTTAAGTCTGTGTTTTGCTATAAATTTTTTAGTTGCTTGTTGTCATAAATGACTTTTTTAACACATGCAGCTTTATTTTTGCACGCTGTCATGAAACTACTTAATTTCTTACACTTCGGCGACATTTAAGAGAGCAAACAGTTGAATATTTCATCAGAGTTTGAGTATTGGGGCTTTGGCGAATTAAAGCAGCGCTAGCATTGCTCATGTGAGGATAGGAAAAATAGAAAGATAGAAGAGAAAAGTAATTCTCCATTAAACACACAAATGCTGATGAGCCAGTACGGAACATGAAAACTCTGGTAAGATACACCAAAGCTTACTACCCCGCAAGCGTTATGCCTTTACGGAAAAAAGCAATAATATAACTAGCAGCGTATTTCGTAAATGCATCTGGCATGCATCTAATTGTAGTCCATTCTATTTGCATATTGGAAGAGAAGGAGGTGTTTAATATTTGCCCGACCGTTACCTGGATAACAGACGCCGACAAGGAAGCCGCTAATTTTAAGACAGAATTTCCTGGATGTTTTGTTTGTTGATTGTCTGCCCCAGATATTTTCCATACGGGTGTACCATATCTGGTGAGCATTCCACTAACCGCCATATGGGGAGGCACCCAATTGCCCAAGTAGCACACTCTGGAACCAAAAGCATTGGTTTTTGAATATTGGACTTATAAGACACTCAAAATGCTCTTCAGTAGCACTAATGGTTTTGCAAGGTTTCGTTATCGTACCATTGGTGCGCAGCTTATTTACTTATAAAATTGGTCATAGAAACGTATACAGCACCAAAATTATAAAACTAAAAGTGCTAGCACTAAGGGTTCCGTAAACGCGGTGCTATAAACATTCCTAGCACTCAAGTTATAAGGAAATAAGTGCTGAGGGGTTAAGTTCTATAGTGCAAGTTCTGTAGGCCTTTCTAGCACCTGTTTTTTAACACTATAGGTTTGACACATCCGAAGTACTACTTTGCACTCTTATATAGCACTTGGGGGTTGCCATAAGTCGTATAATAGAAAACAATGTAATTGACAGAAATTGTTGTGAGAACATTTCAAGCAAACATTTAAATATAAGAAACTTAAATTTTTTATAGAATTATATAGATTTTAACTAGATTACATATTAGGCTGGAGAAGTATATCATACACAAAAATTTGATTTCAAGAGATAATTCATGCTTTTATGCTGTTTTTCTATGTCATGACTATAATGCTTGTAGAAATGTAAATTGTTGAAAATTTTCACTTTTCTATCTTCTAGCTGGTCAAATAAGTTAGGTTTAGGCATTCTTGGTCGACTTCAAGTATTTTATCAGCTCACTGACATGCTAACTTTTAAGGTAGAAGTTTAACAGATATCCTCCTTGGGGCTTAAAACTGTTAAGGTATAAACTACATTCATGGATAAGATAAAAGCAGCCTGTAAAATATATATTTCAATTAACGTCTGCCATGTCAATAATTTCAAGTAGTCAAACCAACTTATATCCTAAAAGAAAAGAGAGTGATGGCAACCCTAAATAAATTAGCGCCATGTTTGACAGAAAACACAAAACCTTATAATAGTTCCACATGAAGCTAGACAGTGCTACATAGAACCCAAAGGTTCTAAAAGGCATCGTAAAACACCTTAAGTGTTACAACGGTGCTATGTGGGCTCTACATAAAACCTTACACTCTTCATTTTATGTTATATTTAATATTTCAAGAACAGCATTGTTTCTTTTCGTCCTATTTTAATAAATCATTCGAAGAAACGAGATGCGCACCTTGTTTTCTGCTGATTAAATGCACTCGGTTTGCTCATTAATTTCATCACCATTTAATATGAACGAAGTTATTTGTACAAAAACATCAACACTTTCAAAGAATAAGATAGAAATGTGTGTATGTAACGGGTGATTTTTTAAGAGGTTGAGAACTTTTTTTAAAAAAAAAAACACAAAAAATTCGAAAAAATTAATGAAATATTGATTTGAATCGATAGTTTGAACCTTGAAAATTTCCCTCATCAATGATTTATCATCCTTATTAAATTTATCCACAGGTGTTTTCCTACCTCCAACATACGATGCTAACCAGAGAGACAGTGCTTGGGCATTATAAAGTCATACGAAAAACGAAAATTTAAAAACATAAATTGTGCTCCTGTTTTGATCCCGGTCACCGTGCCGTTTAATTACAAACTGTTGCGGTCAAAAATTGCGCAACAAAGAAGCTCGTTTGCCTGTCCTTTCGGTCTCATCCTTCCACTTCACTTTTGGGCTTCCCCGTCTTTCTTTCCCACTTGTGTTCTCTCTTTTCTTTCACACAGGTCCCCTGGAGCAAGACGGACGATCAAGACGATCCCAACACGCGAGTCAACTAAAAGCCAGATGGAGGATCTGGAGACTCTATTTTATTGAAAAAAAAAAACAATAAGTTTTACGACCATGAGCTCAAACACCAAAGAGTACAACACTTCAACACCACTACCACCAAAACACTGCTGAGAAATTATGAAGAGAGTAAACTCTTCCATCACCACTTATTCCAAGTCATACATCCACCTTGAGAGAAGAACATCAATGGCCGAGAGCCGATCCTAAAAGATTTCCCTCAAATCTGCGCGAAAGTCCACTAGGCTAAATTAGTACATCGCATGTTAAGTATTGTGGTTCCTTCTTCGTTCTCCTTATTTAAATGTATAAAACTATTCTTCTTCTGAGAATAGGGTTAAATAGTATGGATCACTGAATGCTCTCTTTTCGGCCCGGCTTGAATTCTACCCGAGAACTTACAGTGGGGCGAATTGGTACGAATTCTGGTGTGAGAGGAATGCAGCTGGGGTTCAATAACGGTAAGCATGCCCAACAAAGAGTTGAGCGTACCGGAATGAGAGGGTTGGATGAATGTGTGCGTGAATGAGACATTGTTTGTTTGTGAAAAAGCCAAGCTATGCTTGGGTGAATCACTTCTGATTTACCTAGCAAGTTTGGAGGAGGTTTTAAAAAAGGAAAGCTGGAGGACAAATTCTTTTTCAATTCGGAAGAAAAGATCCCGAGGAAGGATAGCAAAAGTTCCGGGAGAAAGGACGAAAACAAGAGTTACAAAAAGGAAAAGGAAAAAGGAACTGAAGGGAGAAAAGATAAGTAGAATGTTAAACGAGATTTGAGTTTGTATTTATTGTGAAGAAGATTTTAGATTTCACTAGTTGACTTTCGTTTCGAGAATTTCCTGAGAAAAGACGGGACATGGGCCCCTTTATTTTCACCTGTTTTAAATATTCGGGACGTCTTAATAATGAGCCATTCTCTTCGTGCGGCGATATTGATTATATATATCGACCTTTTTAATTTATTTCATTCGGCCATTTCTTTGTTTGCGTTGCTTTCCTTTGTTTGTAATACCAATCTGTTCAAACAATTCTTGTTATGATTCATCGGCTAATTCTTAAAGCTTAACTCCTTTTAATAAATCGCCTTCGTTCGTCTTAGAATGTTTATAACGACCTAAGCCATTGTGTTATTCTTTTGATCGGACCTAATCATTTTCAGCTACCCACAGCTTTGCTATTTTACTTATAAAACAGCTGGCGCCCATTTAAATCTACGTACCAAAATCATTTAAGCATCTTATCTCGCGTATCAATACCCAGTAGTCATCGGTTATCGGAACCCACCTCCTTGCTGAGCAGTCGGGATGAACAGCAACAACTTGCGCAACTTCGTTATTTATTATAACTCGGGAAAATGTTTAACATAGTGGCGCCCAACGTGAGGCCCAGAAGGTCAAAGGAGTGCATCTACAACTCTATCATTTCTAGGTGATATAGTTTTAGATGCTGCAGCGTTATAGCTGTAGTTGTATAGCGATAACTACCCGAGCCAAAAAGCATATCAAATTCTTCTAGGAAAACCAAATATAAGCCTACCTACATTTACTTCAAATTCGGGTACCGCCAGCCAACCTCATCTTATGAGAATGAGATAAGTATGGAAGTTATGCATTTGGAGGTATCTGGAAGCGATGTTGCTACGTAAATATTTCGTAGAAATCACAGTGCACTCGTATACGTGTATACTGTACACCTACCTCAACAACTCCAACTTTTCTGTAAATAATTTTCCCTTGCATGCAAGCTTATTTCCAGGAACATCAATTTCTAAAATGCACTCCAAGTAAAATTGGCTTTTGACAAAACAAAACGTTTTAGCGTTCTGAAAGGAGTATGTAGATGTGCCTCAGGCACGTAGGTATAGGTAGGTATGCAATTATCTCTACGGGAGTTCGATTAGGCATGTGTACAGTGTATTCTTTTTTGTGTCTTGTACAAAACTTAACTTTTCATTCAACTTAACTTCAAAGTCAGTGAAAGTTAGTATTTAAGATATAGAACTTAGAAGATTTATATTACCCATTGGCCTAATCTAACTCATCCAATATAATGTTTACCTTCCAAGCCTTCCGACAAAAAACTTCTTTAAACTAGCTATGGACTATACAATATATTTTCTAGCTCCACAAGAAAAAGGATCAACTACAGCATACAGCTTATATATAAAAATAAAGTGAAAAAGCAAAGTCTCTTCATCCTATCTCTGACCCAAAATGCCAGTGTTGTGTCATTTTTAATTCAAATGAATGCCTCCCGTCTGTCTCGTGTCATTTGTCTCTGTGCAGTTGGAAAAAAGAAAAAACCAAGATGTCACACTATCATGCAGAATATTTGTATAGCTAGCTATGAATTTTTTCTTCCGCCATCAACCGCAACGACCCTTCACGTTAACTGTCAGGACGAACTGACAACAATGATGATACTTTTTTCCACTTGAAATATTCACTCCTCTTTCTCGCCATGTGTATGTCCTTTCATGGTTAATGCAGTTTCTGGCTTTGTTTTTCCGTTTAGTGCCCTTGTAATAAGTCCCATCAAAGGACATTTCTGTGTTGTTGTGTAACAGTTTTTCGTGAAGAGCTGTGGGAGGCTAAACGAAGAGAGTGCGTTTTGAGAAATAAATAGAGCTTGATGCGCCCGCAGCATGTGTGAGTTGATTGCACACAGCACCAGCCCTAGGTGATATGCTTTATGCTCACGTTCATACGGAGTGGCATATCCTTTTGCTGATGTGTGCCGGTGTATAGATCTTCCATGTCGGCCTTAAAGCGAAAAAAGTATTCCCACAGAACGTGATTCTAGGATTGTTTTTTTTTTTTTTGATAATTGAAACGAACATGAACCAAATAACGACTGGAGTGGAAACAAGCGAAATGGTGGAGAGCTGCAAAAAAAGGATACAACTTAAACAGCGACATTTGCTCAACAAGTTAGCACACACAAAACTATTAGTGAGTAGGTAACGTATAATGAAGGAATGTGTTATACAACCCTTCTCCTTTTCTAAAGGACGATACCTATGAAATGGATTTTGGGTCAGGGGGAGGAGAAATAGAAAAACCTTCCATTTATGAGTTGGAAAAAAAGCTGGAAATGGAAATTCATCACGCGATTTATGCGCTTTACCTTAGTAGACGACTCAGCGCTAACCACTTTGAAAATTATAATTGCAGGCAATGACTGTCGGAGGCCTATACAATGTGAACCAGTAAGTAGGATAAGTGAATTCTTGAAGAATGCAAAAAGAGGTCTGGTGGTATGAAGAGACTTCTTTTTTTTTTTTTTTTTCCTTAGTTCTTTTGCAGTATTTTGAACTCAAGTACTAGTTGTTGTTTGTGGTACGATGTGGGTGTTAAGTGATGAGTTATAAAAGAGTTCAGTATAAAAGTTAGTCTGGCAGTTATTCCAACAGCATATTGTTAAATGAAAGGTGGTCTATTACACTACACACCTCTGACTTTGGCAAGGACGATGGGGGAAGTATTGGAAAACCGCATAAATACGAAATTAATAGCAAAAAAAAGTGCCAAAACGCGCGCCGTAAAGAGTTTAAGGAGCATTTAAGCGGGTATATATTATAGCTAAATTTCATAAGAATTCAAATATTTTTAAAAAGGGGCATATTGGTACCAACCTCTTTTTGATTGTTTTGGAATAGGTGACAGGGTGTTGGCAGAAACGCACGTAAATCCTGGGGAGTTTTCCGAAACAATTTTCTTCGAAACGATTTTCTCTTCGCTAAATCTGCTAATGAAAAAATTGACGATGAAGTACAGACGAACCACACCCTTGCTTACATTGCTTACTATATGTCAGGGCACTACTCCAAAAAAGCTGGGCTGCGGCTGAGAAAGTGCAATATTGATGCTTAACAGGAAAAGTTCTCTTTTTTTCCAAAAGAGAATCTCATGACGACATTATCTAGTTGCTACCGATAACATTAAGTAGGTTTCATAAGCAAAACTTGGAGTACCTACCTACATTCCAAATAATTTTGACCTTAAAGGATTTGCAATTCTACTGAAAGCTTGAAATAACTTTCTTTGTCTGCATTGCAACTCTTAAAGTTATAACAATTACAAACTGTATAAAAATGTATGGCTCACAACGAAAAGCTTGGTAATCACTATAATTTATTTGTTGGGTCGCAAAATTACCCACTCCATTATTTGCGCTCCATTTGTTTTTATATTTCCCAGACTGTCTAGATTTAATTATTAGCCACAGCCGCTTGTCGAATTAATAGCCTGAACTTTCCCTATCAGGTTTTTCCCGATTTTCATTAAACTTTTGTTCCGAAAGATCAAGAAACAAAGCTCATACAACGCGCATTCAATTTCCCTAAGCACCCCAATATCGTATACAATATACGTATACATATACTTCCGCTACCAATGACAAACTCCCGAAAATCCGGCCACAAGTCCATAATAGTTACGCAGAATTTGGGCTTACAGAAAGAACTAACACTCCAAGTTCTCAATATCCGTGACAGCAATAATGTCAGCTTATTACTTTACCCGGCTTCTAAGCTCGCAGGACCAAAATTAATACCTCCTCCAAATATAATTTCTTTCCTTTTTGAAAAAAAACAAAAAATAGCAATAAACTTTTTTGCTTTTCTTGTTGTTTCGCCACCAATATACACAAGCAATCGCCAACGCTTATACTGTTCTTGGGATCAGTATCTTTGGATGAATTTTCTATTTATTCCGTCAAGGACATCACATTCCGACGCTATGTGCTGTTATTAGAAAAACTTTTTTGCCCCCGGGACAATTAAGTGGCCATTTTATTGTACTTTCCCCCGAGGAAGCCCATTCCTTTCGGTGTCGCGTTAACGAACAAAGTTTCTTCTTCATCTGTCAAGCGTGTTTGGTTTTCTGCGAAATGTCACTTCATCTGTCAAAGTGTAACGATAATGATAAGAAATCTTTAAAGTGGGTATCTTCCAATTAGTTTCATTGAACCAAGGACTTTTATTCGTGACCGTGGTAAGTTGGAAAAAAAAAGTTTTGGTTGCTAGAAACCGATTTTCTGAAATGATTTCCATTTTTTTTTTTTTTTTTTGAAGGTTTAGTAAATTTTTGATGTCATTAGTTACTTCCGATTGTCGGCAGCACCCGCCTAATACAAATCGATGTCGACGTAAAGTGCACTGGGCACAACTGCACGGACCATATACCTAGGGAACGTAGCAATGGTATATGGAACATTAATTCCCACAACATGCTCTAATTATAAATTCAATTATTTCATGCGATAGTCCCTCCATTTTCCGGTTGTAAGGACATTTTCATGATTTATTTGTGCAACACTTCACACGGAGAGTATGTGTTTTGTGTGTTGTATGCGCTGCTGCACGAGCAGTGCATTTGTGTACTTTGCTTGCAAAGAAGACAGATTTTCTATCAAGAGTGGGGGGACAGTATGTTGGACGCGTTTAGAAAGCAAGGTTACACCAGAGGTATCAATCTTTACTTGGTGGAATACTCGTATAACAAACCGGAGGACACAATCTTCGGTGAAGTTCAAAACTAGGCTTAAGCCCCCATAAATCGTTCCTCAAAGTGATAATGTGATGTAAAAAGAGTGTTATACTTATAATATTTGGAGGGAAATAAGGAACGCAAAAATATGGGTAAAATAGCTTCTTTTTTCAGCTTTATTTTTTGATTTTGCGGAGGGCTTTTGTTGAGTAGTGCGGCAACGTACTACTGCCTATAAACTAACTGCGTGACAAACGACACCCGGAGTTCAAAGCACAGAAAGATATAAATAAGCCTACGAATCTAGGCCCACATAGCACTGGAAAATATTCCAGAGAACATCTTATTTTGAATAGGTGGAAAAAAATATCGAAATATAATATGAAACATAATGAAGATGGTAAACATTTCTTAATTTTTGGCAATACAAAAAGCGACAAACCTAAATTATAAAGAAAGCCTCCATCAAACTTTTACTTTCATATATTGAGAACAAATGATGGCGAGTTTTCAAAAATAGTGGTCTGCCTTAAAAAAGATTGTTTTCAGTAGGACGGATTACTACCCAGATCTTAACAGTTACTGGGTAGTAACTAGTGATGTACCCCGCGTAGCGTAATTCTCTAGTAAAGGAAAGATTCTTAACGGAGGGAATCTACGATGTTTATCTGCTGTTAGAGAGAGCCAAACACAAATGGATCAAAAATCAATGCCGCAATAAGAGTAAAATAATTAGTATGAAAAAATCCATCGACTGTTAAAAATCCGGTGAAGACACTCAAAAGCTTCCAACATCTTCGGCTCTTCTTACGGTTTGAACGATCGCG
This sequence comes from Neoascia interrupta, assembly GCA_947623515.1. Taxonomy (NCBI): domain Eukaryota; kingdom Metazoa; phylum Arthropoda; class Insecta; order Diptera; family Syrphidae; genus Neoascia; species Neoascia interrupta. The sequence continues at coordinate 149,469,444 of OX392463.1, forward strand.
CCATTACAGGTTTGGCAAAGACAAGTCTGCGTCTGGTATGTTGCCCAAAGTGTTGAGAAACAGTGTTATCAGCTTAGGCACTAAGCTCCTCTGCGCTGCGTCTGTTCCACTCGAATCTATATTCTGTACTACTTGTTGTTTACAGCATTTGGAAATCTCGACACGAGATCTCGACAGGCATTCGTACATTAATGTCTCCGGAATATATTCTGGATTGCCTAGCCTTATTATATCTTGACCGTCAAAATACAAGATCGTGTCAGAGGCCTAAAGGCAAAATCATCCAACTGCGAAAATGGTAGTTCATCAGCCACACTCCTCAGAAAGTTCCATTTATGCAAAGTAATATGAGATGGAAGTCATTACCATAAGGTGGTATCATAGCCAGTCAAACATGAAGCAACCGACGCAATGGACTATGGAGAACGAATGCCGTCTACTGCGAGGAACAGTTGGATGGAGCTAACACACATCGCTGGCATCCGCAATAGCTTGTTCCTTGAACGGCAAGTTCGGTCTTTCTGGTCGTCTCGAAATTAGAGGCTTCGGTCTTAAGACTCTCTTGAATGGAGCTCTGTCGTCCATCCGCTAATGTCGACTAAGCCAATGTAGTTATGTCTTCTAAGTGCATCCACAGCTTGGAATATCCCATAGAGCCAAATTCGTACACAGGATTTTGATCAGTGCGAGGAAAACGCATATAACCAATACCAACCAATAAAATTGTTTGGCCTGTTATAAAGGATCAACGCTTTTAAAACAGGACAATGTTATCTGATTTTTGGCGAAAAAAAAGTTGGAAACCTTTTAAAAATTTGAAATCATTAAAGAGTTTAAAAGCTTTAAAAGTTTGAAACCTTTAAGAAGTTTAAATTTTCAATGTTTCTAATTTTTCAACAATATGAAAATTTGATGATCGGAAAAAATATTTTGAACCTCCATTAGAACTCCTTTCACAAAGGACCATATTTGCAACTCTGCTGGGCTAGGGCATTCGGCCAACATACCAGATGACGGTCAATTTACAACAGTAAGCAAAAAGTACACATTTACATTATTAAGATCGTCCTCAACTTCTCACGATCGATTTTGAGTTTATCGGAGAAAAAATTGGTTAAATTAGAGCATCAAAGGAGGGCAAATCAAAATTTAACTTTCCAAAACATAGATTAGAGACGTTTTCTCCACCAAGACTTTTCTTCACGTTTTCTTCACCATCTAATCCATAAATGAGCAGTTCCAGCGCCTCTCCTTTTCAAAGCATGTTATGGACTGGATGGTAAGCTGCAGTCTCGGTGGGGAACCTTTCAAAATGGCTGGCCTCAGATTGAGCCATCTGCTTTTCGCAGATGATTTAGCGAACATCGTCCGAGGAGGAACTTCAGCGACAACTGGATGGGTTTGCGACCAGTGTTGAGGTAAACATCTGGGATGAAGGTAAACGTGAGCAAATCCGAAGTGATGGTTCTGTCCTGAATTCCTGTGCAGTGAAGCCTGCATTTAAATGAAGTCCCATTGAATCAGGTAGAGAAGTTTAAGTATGGGTCTTTTTTACGAAAGATGGAAGGAGTGATACTGAGTAATCCTGTAGGTTTGGTCAAGCTGGAGCAATAGCAAATAAACTCCGCCCGCTGGTCATCAGTAAAGCTGAACTTGAAGTTAAATCAAATATCTCAGTTTTTAATTCAGTGCTCGTTCCAACCCTCAAATGTACCAGCATAAAACGATGTAGTTAGTGAGAGAACAACAAATTTCACCTTCAGACGTGTCCTTTCTTGTTTCAGCTACTATCTCAGTTCAATGTTAGTTGGTCTAGCCATGCGACAGAACGCTTCCCCTTGGGGCAACAATGTCGAACTAAAATATAGCCGTTAGCGGCGTAAGCCAACCACTTTCATCCGCGGGTTGCAAGGACAAAACAGCGTTTTGAAAGCACGTCTGTACCTACGATACAAATAATCTAAGCACACTGTCATGTTGGTATGCATAGTATATGTACATGCAAATATGTAAACGTTCAATGGTAGCTGCAGTCCCTTCCAGAGGACTTAAAGCGAAAATCCTAAATTGTAATTATTCACCGATATCGCATTAAAATCGCGTCGTTGCCGGACGCCCACATGCTTTCAAGTGCAATAGCATGACACATTTATTCTCATTGTAACTTTTAATTTCCCTCCCACAGTCCGTGTTTAACACTCAACAATTTTTGCCCGCAAGGGGGTTGCAATGTCGTGCACCCATTATCGTGACATAATGAACCGTCTGACCGTAGTCATTTATTTGAATAAATAGTCGACTAAGTGTAACATAAAAAATTCAGGAAAAAAACACGACTAGTGTTAGGAGTGGTGGTCGATGGAGGATCAGGATATTCGCCGGTTGGCCAACTAAATGGCTGCCATTAGTTTGGTTGAATTGGTAATTTACAGTTGTGTTCAGGTGATAGCTGAAATTTATGAAAATTGTTTGGCCATTCAAAAGGGATGCTGTTGCGATGCTGGCTTGGGATGTTTTGTAGGTCGACTGTAAGTTAATGATGTAGCAAATTGAGGGTTGCCTAAAAGGGGAAGTCACTGAATATGTTACGGACGCGAATCAGTGGAAGCAACCAGGAAGGACTAATGAGAAAAGTCTAAATGTTATATTTTTTTTTCAGCTTTACTTGGAGGAAGTTATTTGTTGAAAGTGTTCGTGTTTGCATTGTAAATCAATGAGATTTATGAGTTCCGATTCGGGTCAGGAAAAAGAATTTGAATGCTCAAAATTTTGAAAATTTAAAATTATTGCCGAACGTGAAAAGTTAATGAAATGGGTGGTAAACGGGCATTTTACATGACGGGCTCAGCGTGAAAAGCTGTTAATGATGATTGCTTTGACCTTTGCATTGGATAAAGGACGATTTTACGATTTTGAATGAAGAGTTTTCAAATACAAGCAAATGCAAAATTTTTTGTACCTACTTTCCTTTTGTAAATTTGTTTGGTAACCAAAATTATCTTTAAATTTCTTAAACCTAAGTTTTTTTAAACAAACACAGAGGTGCATCCTTTTTGACCCAAATATATTTTGATTAATCACATATTACATGTTTCTTAAGATATTTTCGCAGACAGCTGCTAAATGTCTCTGATAGAAAATAAAGTAAAATATTAAATCAATAATTCCCACCGGCGATGTTTTTAGATCAACTTTTAAATAAACAATGCAAGCAAACTTATTCCTAGAACAAGTTGCGTATAATTTCATTATCCATACCTTAAAAATATTGACCGCTACTTTCCGCTTGATGTCCTGAAAAAAAGAAACACAAACAAATTTTAAAGTTTATAGCTAATACACTTCTTTTATAAGAAAACATTTTTGGTTCTGGGGTAAATTAGTGTTGGGCTACACTTTATCTAGCTAAGGTAACTATTTAAGAGCAGTGATGTTGTTAGAAAATAAATTATTATTAAAACTATAATAATTAAAACTTGTATGCTGGCGCGCATAAGGTACGTCCATTATTTGTTTCCAATTTTTGTCTTTTACCGTCCCGAAAATAGAAGGAAGGGAGTACGTTTTCATGGCCTTTTTACATTTTTTAAGATTAACCATATATAAAACATAAATTTTCAATTTTTTTTTTTCCACCTACCGTTAGGTTTTTTTTTCTATTTTACAACCACCTGTATTTGCCACTTTTTTTTAATTCTGCGGACATGGACTTCAAAGAAAACTGTATAACATGCCGTTTTGTTTAAATTGGGTGTAAAAACTTGAGGTTGGAAACGATAATTGTGAAACGTTTCTTATGCAGCTAGTTTGCCTTGTTAACTTGTAAACCTTACGGGACAGATTTAAGTAAGATTGTCATAATTATAAAGGTACTAGCACCCTTTAAAATTTTTTTTGTAGATGCTTTTTTGGTTTCTGAGTCAAATCTTCAAAGTTTTTAAATATTCACTGTTTGCCATAGATTTGCATAAAATTTCAGAAGATTTATCGTCATTATGAATTTAAATAAAATTCATCAAATTAAATTTTAATCTTCAAACTAATTAAAGCACTAATTTTACTATAGTTTATTTTTTTATATTAAATTCGCTCAGAAATTCAAAAACTTGTTTAATATTTTTATTAAATGGATGGGAAAGAAATTCAAATACTATTGAAACATAATTTTGCCTTAAGTTTTAAGATGGTGCAATCCAATATTAGATGTTTAGTTGTCAGAGGGATACCCATGTCGCAGATACTACAACTAGGCGGTAGCTGTTTGGTGATGAGATTTGAAATGCCTGTCAATTATTTAAAAATCATACCCGATGCCGTTGGGAAGTCAAACGTTCTCTTTATTTTTTTTTTATACTTTTTTTAATTTCAAATCCATAAAACAACTATTTTGAATTTCATTCAGTAGCACCTGCACCTGCACTTGCATCGGCTGTTTAGAAAAAACAAGAAGTAAGGCTCCACGGAAACTGAGCCCACCTAGTGTTTCTATTCGTAAGATTCATGGCATGAATTGTCGATTTAAATGACTGAACAATCATCCCTGACTGGTATACACGTGAAGACCGTAGCTGTGGAAAAGAATATGGGACATAAATCATTAGGAAAATCTGTAGCTAAAATTCAAAATAACCCAAAAACAAACTGCGTACGCTACTGGCTTGTGGGGCACGCCGATTTGACCTCAGAATATACCGGCAGGCCACCCGATTTCGGATTTCTTCGTTACTGAGGCCAAATAAATGCTGTTGTCCTTACATTTGTGTGATCCATAAATGTAAAGGCTCCTCTTTTTCGCTATTGCGCTGGAATGTTGATTGGCATTACCATTTTGCCGGAGTTTGTAGGATCTCTCCTTTGAACGTGGCAATACCAACTGAGCCGGTCGTACTCCATTTTTGTGGAGATAGGTTCTTTTACATGTAGGCTTCCTCGGATCTTCGTACTTTTTAAACGATCTTTGTTACTCCTGTTATCATGCGAAGCATCTTCATCTCAACTGCCGTTAATTTGCTCTCATATTTCTTATACGTGGGGTGCCGTGGCGTAGTGGTTAGTGTGTGTGCTTACTACGCCGGAGGCCTGGGTTCGAATCCTGCCATCGTCACCTGAAAAAAAAGACTTGTTCTTTTTCACGGTCCCCACCTCCGCGAGGGTTTGACAAGCCCTCCGAGAGTATCATTTGTCTTGAAAAACTTCTCAAAGTGCCGTTCGGATTCGGCAAAAAATTGTAGGTCCCCTTGTATGTAAAGAAATTAACACACCAGCATACATTGTTGAGAAGTTGGCCCTGGTTCACCTCGAGCTGTTGCGCCACTCTATTTTTATTTATTTCTTATACGCTGTCCAACATTATATGAACCATATGAAAACGCCGTACGCACAACTGCGGTGTAGAGCCTTCCTTTCAGCTTAGGGGGCATTTTTCGGTCACAGAAGGTGGCGGAGTTTTCTCGCCACTTCATCCACCATACACTTACGCGATGATTGATGTCGACATCACAGTTTGCTTTGCTATTGAATCAAAGATCTCCGGTAGGTACCTAAACTTTTCACACTTTTGAAGCACATTTCCATTGAATTTAATGTCTGGCATTGGCTCGGGTGGGTCAGAGAATTAGCAACACAGGTACTCAGTCTTCTTTTGGCTAATACAATACCCATTCCCCTCTAAAACATCCACCCATATATCAAGTGCTCGCTGCAAGGACGTATGGTCTTCACTTATGATTGCCCCATCGTCAACGAAGAATACCTGATGCACTTTTGGGTCCATCAGTTTTCCTTCAACCTTCAAGCAGACAAACAAGGACTACAATGAAAAGCAAAGGACTTAGGACGCTTCCCTGGCGTACACGAACTTTAATTGGGAACTCATCAGTGGCTCCGGAAAGACATCTTACTCTTGTCTTTGCTCCATCATACATGTGATCATCCGCACGTAGGCTTCTGAAACTCCTCGTTTTCTTAGCGCCACCCATATCAGATCTCGTGGAAGTCTATCGAAAGCTTTTTTAAAATCAACCATTTGATTTGGCATTGGATCCCAACTTATAAGTTTGGAGATAAAGGTCGTGAGCCATCTGGATCTGCTGTCTCCTATTTTTTTTAGGAGTTGTTTCTTCTGGAAAGTGTTGCCTGGGTAACTGTTCAAAAGTCCCTCACAATACCTACTGCCGCCGCCTGTGAAGAATTTTATCGTTATCCACAAAAAGCTTTTCCTGAACATGAAGTTTGGCGAACGAATGTCCTGGGCATTTTTCTTCCTCTGATCGGCAATTTTGATGATTTAAACCCCCTTATTCAAAGTAGGTACCGAGTCGAAGATCCTGTGTAGCCTGATGGGCATTAGCAGTAGTGGAAGAAGAAATTTCCTCCAATTCCTGATACAGACCTTCCATTCTCTTTGCTTGAACCTGGGCACACTTCTTCTTAACAAGACTCTTGAGATGTCTATATTCCAATTCCAGGCGAAGCATTTCATCTCTGTTATTCGAGGGAGGAGCACTTCTTCCATGCCTTGAATACCGCTTTATTTCAATTATCACTAGTTTCACCTCATTTGACCACCACCATGTTTATTTTACCTGTTTGCAGTGGCCTTTTGAAGTCTCTAGGAGTGATTTGGCCTTCTCTATGCAGAGTGCCAGTTTTTGTAGTACACAAATACATACAACTAAACCAATTTCATTTAAAAGCGGTTCGGAAGTTGACAGGAATCTTCAGGTTCTTTTCTTAATCATCTTATTCAAAAAATGTTTCTTTTTTATCTCAACCATTATCAAGCTCATTGATAGGTGCATATACTTTTAGGGTAAGTCTGTAGCAACAGAAATTCAAAACACCCCGCTTCTCCCAACGAATATTTCTTTAAATGGCTATGCTAAATGGTTCTATGAAAACCCAAATAGCCACTGCAATACAACGAATATTATCTTATCAAATAACGTGGTACCTATGTTTTTGTTCACTAAAGGAGTAACTATCAAAGAGCGTTCGTTTTTTTTTTTAGTTTTTTGACAAATCCGTTTTCCATTCTACAGATAATCGAGAATGCTACCCATTTGCCATTGTCTTTAGCAACAAAACTAAATTTAAATTTAAAGATAATTCATTGTGGCAGCACTCAGCAGAGCGAAAAAATTCCACAAGACACGAGACAAAAGTATTTTGAGTTCAAAGTCTCTAGAAAAAAGCAGCACAAAAGTAAAACCATAGAACGGAAAAAATCGCAAGGAATTTGCGACAGTGAAATCTAATTTTATACTTGCTCCACCTCATAGATGGGAAATTTTCAAACCACACATAGAGAGGGGATCGCTTCACATACATATGTATAAGTGCATGGTACACCAATGTGGATGGTAAAATTTTTTTGCTAACTTGCTTTATATTGATTTTAAATTATACGACACTTTCGTCTTGGTGCGGAAATTTGAAATGAATTTGTTTTTTATAGGTCGGTAAGAGATTTAGTTCTTTTACAAATATTTCTTCACAAATTGTCTTAAGATCGGCACTTCTTCGGCAAAATTTTAGGGACAGGGTCACATACCGTTATTATAGAAGTTCAATGCTTAGTAAGCACACATAAAGAAAAATGGTTTTTATAAAGTCATTTCGCATGCGATATGAATGACTGCCGTTCTATTATTTTAAACACATCGATGAATACAATAATACCATCTGTTAATTCACCATCATGCTGTCGATGCAATGACGGCTAATATTTACTTAATGGACCTCCCTTTTATTATGATTCTTAAGAATAAAAATAAGCCCCATTTAAGTTCCTATATGAAAGAGAAAACATTTAGCTCTAATTGATATTCGAAAATCCATAAGATTACACAGCCATGTCACATGTCAGCCTCTCGGTTTTTAAACTCTGGCAATTTCCAACCCTTCTTCCACCCCTAGAGGGAAGTCCAAATAAAATTAATGGTGTCCCTAGTGCAGCTTCAACATAACCACTCAGAACAAAAATTCTCTTATTTACCTAAGTACTCCGCGAAACCAGAAAAAATTACATCCCTACGGTATCGTCTAATTACATACAAGGTGGAGTACCTTATTTTATCCCTTGACATCTATTATAATTAACCCTAAATAGTTAGACTTTCGCTTGAACTCGTTAAAAATATTAGCCTCATCTCATACAGGACATCCTTACCTCATCAGCTGCTAATAATAAAAAAAATCCTTTGCTCGTTTAGTTCAACAAAAATGTTGGCGAACAAAAAATCACTCCAATAATTCCATTGCAACCATCATAAAACTAAGTAATGAACTCACCCCCACAACCCTAAGAGGGAGTTTTAAACCGTGCGTCGTCTCTTTCACCCGTACACTATTCTATTTAACGCTCCGCGACTGTAATCACTTTACAGTGGCGAACACTCCAGCCATATGTGAAATCGCAATGAAAGCTTTGTCTTCGCCTATTTGCACCCTCAATCTGAACTTACAACGGTTTCACCACCAGCCCCTCACATGAGCAACTCGATGCTAAGGCGCCTAATGGAAAAAAAATTACCCCCGTAGGGGGAAAAGAAAATAATTTTTCCGCAGTCGTCGTTCGGATGAAGTTTTTCAATTAAATTACACACAAGACACTCACTGACACACACGATGAGAACATGCTTGACGGTAGTGGCTGGAGTGGGTGGACAGAAGACAAAGCTGGATTACCTAACCAGACGATGACGACACTAAATGAGCGCGCCGTGTCGAGGCGATAGCTAAAGGGTAAAGCAGCACGAAGATGGGGCTGCAAAAAGAATCGCACCCCATCCAACTTGTGTAATGGATTTAGTTTTAATAAAAGTCGTAACTTTGATACTCCCTTAAGTGGGGGCGCGCGAGAGGCTCGGCGATATGTTTTTATTTATTTAACACCAAGTGTGATGAGAGGAATAGTGAGAGAGGTTGCGGTCTATAAAGGGGGGTGACGGTGGAGCATATTATTACACTCGATGATGAGTGGGGTTGATACACGGTGGCGGTAGTAGCCTATTTGTGGTTGATTACATGTTTTGTGAGAAATAACATCCATAATTTTTTTCCAGCGTTTTGGTATATATACGCTTGTTTAGCATCGGTTGGAGGTGTAGGGTTAAATGCTTTTGAATGACAGAGTTTAGTGAATCATTTTTGAGGCAATTTTATGAACGATACTTCCCACATGGGAGAATTTAAATTTAATTGTTGGGATGGCGTTTTTTTTTTTACTCGTATAGCTATGGGTCTGCTGGGGTTTGATGGGAGTTTAATTTGGTAAAGTAGAACTTCTAATCATTGCGTGACAAAACATGACACAACGATGATGAATTATTTAACATTCTGCATGGCTACTGGATGTGGTAATGTATATTGTCAAATATTTTGGGTTAAATTCTGGAGACAGGTGAATAATAAGTGAAATATAGAAATAGTATAATAGAGAAATTTAGTTTTCGATCCAGTGGATAATTTTATTGGTCAAAGGATAGACATGTGAACTCAAGAGGATACAAGCATCCACAGGTTTTCTAAACCCACCTCTGTCTATCAACTCCTACTCTCACCTCCCAGTGGTGAACACCGGGTGCCTAGTACCTTAACTGGAGATTGGGTTCCAACCCCTTTGGAAGGTTGTTGGGGGTAGCAGACGAGAGAGGGGGGCAGTAGTGATCCCACTAAGGCACTTCTCCTTGCATCCGGACGGCAGCGGAGGAATTCCCCAGATGGAATCAACGGTGGCGTCCATAGTTCCAGTCAGGCCGAACTACTTATAGTGAACACCTTACATGGGCTACTACGACGTATTCGGAGCTCAGGCCTATAAGGAGCGGGCTATCCGGCTCTCCGTCCCTAGAGCTAAACAAAGGATCTGGTCCTCAAGGTGGGGGGTCGTGCCGTCGGGGTGACTTCCCGGCCACGTAAAGAAACACTGGTCACGAAGCAGAAACAAGCCTCGGACTCGGACGGATTTACTGTTGACGACCAATGCAAACGAGAAAAGGACAACGAGCTCCGGATCTGCACGTGGAATGTTAGGTCCCTTAACAGACCACGAGCAGCCGAGCAACTAGCGGAGGCCCTTAACGACTGCAAGGCAGACATTCCTGCCATCCAAGAAATGCGGTGGGACGGGCCGGGCAAAAGAAGGATGAAAACCTGCGACCTCTACTACGGCGACTGCTACCGGCACCAAAGACAGCGCCTATTTGGATGTGGTTTCGTTGTTGGAGGCAGACTTAGGCAAAAGGTTTTGAGCTTCAGCCCTGTAAGCGAGTGCCTCGCGACGATCCGCATCAAGGCTAAATTCACCAACATTAGCCTGATATGCGCGCATGCCCCCACAGAGGAGAAAGATGACGCGACCAAAGATATGTTCTACGAGCTCCTGAACAAAACTTATGAGCAGTGCCCTAGCTACGACATTAAGATTGTCCTAGGCGATTTTGATGCCAAGCTAGGAAGGGAGGGCATCTTTGGTCGTACTGTCGGAAAGCATAGCCTGCACGACACGACCTCCGATAACGGATTCAGGCTGATCGACTTTGCTGCGGGGCGACACGTTGTGGTAGCTAGTACACAGTTCCCGCTTCTCAATATCCACAAAGGGACATGGAGATCTCCCGATCAATCAACCGTCAACCAGATTGACCACATTGCGATCGATCAAGGCATTCCACCAGTATCATGGATGTCCGAACTTTCCGAGGGGCCAACATTGACTCGGATCACTACCTTGTTGTAGCCAAGGTACGCGGCTGCGGATATCCCGTACAGCGCCAAGTAATGGAAATACTGTGAGGAAGTTTGACGTCGGCCGACTACAATCGCAAGAGATCGCCAGGTCCTTCTCCAACCGAGTCTCTCAAAACCTTCTACGAAGTCCTATGCAGCCAGAATCAAGTATTGATAGCCAGTGGCAACATTGCCAAAATGCAATGAAGAGATAGAGAGATGTTACTATAGGAATGAGGTTAGAAAGTTTTACCAAAGGATCAAAAGTTCCTGCCAAGGGTATAAACTTCGAACTGAAGCCTGTAAGGACCATCAAGGGAACATCGTTGTAGAATCGCAGTCGGTGCTGAGGATTTGGAAAGACCACTTCTGCAGACTGTATAAAGGCGTGGACGAACCAAATACCGCTGTCAGGCAGAACGGACCATTCAACCCGGGCGAAGCCGTTACCGACGAAGCATACGAACGATACCGCCCACCCGACCTTGAGAAGGTGATAGTAGCTGTGTCTAAGCTCAAGTTGAACAAAGCAGCTGGAGCAGACGGCCTAGCTGCCGAACTTTTTAAATCCGCTGGCAATGAGCTGGTTGGGAGCATGCACCAGCTCATATGCAAGATATGGTCGGAAGAAAGCATGCCCGACGAATGGAACCTCAGCATTGTCTGCCCGATCCTGAAGAAAGGAGACCCTCTGAGTTGTGCCAACTACAGGGGCATAAGTCTTCTTAACATCGCATACAAGATCTTTTCTGCTGTACTGTGTGAGCGCCTGAAGCCGTTCGTCAACAATCTGATAGGCACATATCAGTGTGGCTTTAGGCCAGGAAAGTCCACCATCGATCAAATATTCACACTGCGGCAGATCTCTTTATCGATTTCAAGGCCGCGTATGATAGCATCTATAGAGACGAGCTATATAGCGCAATGTCTAGTTTTGGCATCCCAGCCAAACTCGTCAGTCTGTGCAGGATGACGATGGAAAATTCGCGCTGTTCCGTCAAGGTCGGCAAAGACCTCACCGACCCCTTTGATGTCAAAAAAGGATTTAAACAAGGCGACGCGCTGTCATGCGACTTCCTTAACATCATACCTGAGAGAATTGTCCAGAACTCTCGCGCCAACACCAGAGGTACAATCCTTCAAAAGTCCGTTCAACTACTCGCATAAGCAGACGACATTGACATAATCGGTAGAACAAAGCGTGATGTCAGTGAAGCCTTCGTGAGTATTGGGACGGAAGCGCCGAATATGGGTTTAGCAGTCAATGAGGGCAAAACCAAGTATATGCTGTCATCAAGAAAAGACACCCAACACCGACGTCTTGGACAAAACGTCACCATCGACAGCTATAATTTTGAGGTAGTTAGGGACTTTGTCTACCTGGGTTCCGCTATCAATTCACCACGAAGTTTAGACAATGACACCAGCGCTGAAATAACTCTTGCCAATCGCTGTTTCTTTGGGCTAAGGAGGCAATTGAGTAGCAAAGCCCTCTCTCGAGCAACTAAAGTGTCCATGTATAAGACCCTCATCATCTCAGTCCTGCTTTACGGTGCAGAAGCATGGACCCTGTCAAAGGCGGATGAAAACACTTTAGGCTGCTTCGAGAGGAAAATTCTTCGGACGATTTACGGTCCCGTTTGCATAGACGGAGAGTGGAGGAGGAGATATAACATCGAACTGTACGGGCTGTACAGCGATACCGACCTAGCCAAAAGAGTCAAAACACAACGTCTACGATGGCTGGGTCATCTAGAGCGGATGGACACCAACGCCCCGGCCCGGAAAATCTTCGAATCCACACCGCAGGGACGGCGCGGTAGAGGAGCACCGAGACTCAGGTGGCGCACGCAAGTGGAAGGAGACCTCAGCGTGCGAAACTGGAGACGGCTAGCTAGAGACAGAACTGGCTGGCGAAGCTTGTTGGCTGAGGCGCAGGTCCACCCCGGACTGTAGCGCCACCTAAAGTCAGTAAGTAAGGATAATTTTATTATTTTTTATAAGCAAACTTCGATGGTTGGAAGTAAAAACTTAATTCAGGGGCTTAGAATGATTTAAGGTTTGGTCCAAAGCGATCGCACACATCAAAAGCCTGTACGCTTAACAATAAGTTTGCTTGCACATTTTATAAGACTATGATGGTTCACATGTACTGGATGGCCACCGATACCACTAATGGACGATCAAGAAAAATAGAGCCATAACTATTTAATACGAAAATTACTGGGGTATAAGGATTAAGAGGATAATTATATTGTGCATCCCCCAAACACCCAACAAAAGCGGTTGGGTTCACAAAAGTCGACACTAAAAAATTTCGTTTTCATAATCTCGCAAATTGAAATGCTGCAATTTCCAAATCTGTCAGCCCGCAACATCGAATCCTCGCAAATCTAAAATGTTGAATACCATACTCAAGGTTTTCAATATTTTTTTTTTTGTTCCACAGGAGTGGAGAGCTTCGTTTAATATAGACGAAAATGTAGCATAGAGAAAAAATAACCCAAAACCTTAAGGGCATATGATCTATACCAATTTCCGAGTCGAATGAGCCACGTCCGCCTGTCCGTCCGTTCCTCTGTATGTCAACAATTTTTAGCCCTTAAATTTTGAGCTATAAAGCTGAAACTTTCTGTTATCCGAAGCAATACAAGTGACACAAATTTTCAAATCTACCTTCATTGCTTTCAAAACTGTGAGACATCGTGAAAGGCTGAAATTTAAATTTAGCATCTCGTAATGATTGTTAGGCATAAAAAAAAGCCGGCAGACAGCCCCTAGTGGGCGTGGTATTGATTTCAAAAGAAATCATTGAAATGCAATTTATTCAATATTTTTGCTCCAAATCGAAAAGTTTTTACTTACTATTTTAAGTATAAAACTCGGTTCTTTATTTTGCTCCAAAAATAATCGCGCATTTAGAGGCAAAATTTAGGAAATACCCTCTGATTTGCCCAGAAAAAAACTTGGATTTCGACTGCTTTTTAGCTAGGGAAGAATAAGAAAAATAAGAAAAAAAATTAAGTACATCGAACTATATTCTAGATTTGGTCCTTACAAAATGTTTGTAAAAAAAAAACCGATTTAAAAAACGATTTCAAAAAATTATTGAATTTGAACCAAAAGCTAAAATTTTTGGTTCATTCATGCCACGCCCCTTTTATAAATATATTCAAAAACTTTATAAGGGATAACATTTTATACCCAACAATGGGTTTATTAATTTTAATGCATAGTTTGTAACACAGTAAAATAATCACCGTAGACCCCTCAGACCTTTTAGAGATATGATCGAGACCGACAAGTGAATCGATTAAGCTATGTCCGTCTGTCCGCCCGTCCGTCCGTCTTTCCGTCTGTGAGGCAGACGGACATACGTGTTCGAATGTGTGAAGTTAGCTTTTAGGTCTTTAGAATTGAGCTAGGATGCTCAAACTTGGAGTGTATCTTGGTTCTTATTTTGTACAGACAAGATGTGAAAATTGATAAAATTAAATCCGTTAAATCCGCTAACGGCCACACCCACTACTTGCTCCAATGTAAGACAACCTCTATTTCAAATTTTCTTTGAAAATGCTTTTTGGTCAAGTTGACAAGACGTAGGAGGTCAAATTTTGGTTTAGAGCAATTCTAGCCCAAAACCTCTAAGAAGGCGAAAATTGGACCGCCCACAATGTTGACCATACCCACTTTTAACATGTTAGATCTTTTAAAACCGGATTTCTCGAAAAGTTCACTCCAAATCGAAAAATAATTGTATGACAAATATTAAAGATATTTCTATTTGCTAAGCTTGATCCACACAAAGTTTTGAGCTCCGCCCACTTTTAGGAGAGTTTTTGGTAAAAAACAGTATTTTTCCGAAATAATTTTCTATTTTAAAGCATTTTGTCATGATTCTTACGAAATTACAATTAATTGATTTTAATTTGTAGCTCAGGCCCACGTTTGGGGGCGTGGCCTATACAAATAATTTATGAATTCGGGACAACAAAAATTTAAGATAAGGTTTTTCGCAGACGAACTCTTGCACTTCCACTTACTCACTTGTTTCTTTTTAAATATTTTATGATTCATGAATGGTAAAGGGGAGGGGATGGAAAACAAAACAATTGAAATGGAAAGAAAAGTAAGTATAGAAATAGGATATACCGCTCCGTCTGTAACGGACCGAAAGCTGTTACAAACGCACTGTTGCACTTACTCACTTGTTTTGCGTATACATTTAGCTTGGAGCCTAATTTATAAGATATTAGCATATTTAGCCTTATATTTAAGCGAATATTCATAGTTTGATATAAGAGGTAGCCAAAACATGCCCCTTTTGAAAACACGTTAATTTTCTTTCAAATGCGATAGCACTCTAAATCGATATGCAGTAGTACTTTTTAGTAACAGTCTCTAAGGTGCGACAAAAACAAATTATACTGACAAGGTGTATTTTAGATATTTAGAAAACTACATTTTCCGCTGAATTGCTGTCGTTTTGACCATCCAATCCCCTTTAAGAATACCTGAACGCCCAGTGTATTCGCAAGGGGAAAATTCAAGCTTTTATTTGGTACTACATTCATATATATCTCGATGTCTCATATATCCTCGTAAGGTATAGGATTACATAAGAAATGCAATTTTTCAAAACGGTTGGACAAGCCAGGGGGCCATATTCGTTTTGTCCGACCAACTGTTTTTAAATCCTCTCAAAAGACTTAATCTCACTTCATTAAAATGATGTTTTGTTCCTTGATCACTTAATTATCCACGGCCCTTATGGTAAAAGGGCTATCTGAATAAAAAGGGCACTCTGAAGCTAGCGAGCACACTTCAACGGCCACACAGGGAACCCGGCGGGTTGATTGTAGCTCTTTTGTTCGTCAAACTCGAATTTGTTGCTAGACCCAGTTCCGAGAAAAACAATATTTCACTAGATTCAGATGAAATTTTGACCTGGTTCACTTTTTTTCGGTAATCGGTAGACGACCCAATATCGGAACTAGTGGGTTAATTGTAGCTTTTTTGATACGCTTATTTGAAATTTGTACCTTAAGCCGGTTCTCATAAAAGCAAGATTTTTCATGCTGTTACAGAACACTATAACAGCTGAACTGGGGACACGGCAGGTCAATTGCAGCTTTTTTGTAGCTTTTTTTTCTGCGCCTATTAGAAATTTGTAGCATGACCCGGAAATGCTCAACTGTTCGACGGATGCTGACTAAGAGTTGAACATTCAAATTTCTTAAATAAGTCAGAACGGGTCGGTGTCACGCTACGCCTCTGAATCAGTGGGATGGATGTTAGTGTGCCTAAAGCAGAGGTTTGATTTCGGACTAGCTAAGAAACTTTTATAAGGCTTTTTATAAGGCTTTTTTCAGGGCATTTTATAAAGAGTAAAATTAAGTGTTAGCAATAATATCCCCTAGAAATAAGATATCGTTATGTAATATAAAAGCGTTGAGTAAAGAGGCTAAGGGTAGATCAACAAAACACTAGAAGCACATCTAAAAAATAAATTAATTCATTTGTTTAATAAAATTGTAATCCTTGATTGCGTGTTTCATAAAATTTGGTCAGCCTTTTGTTCATCTTGATATTATGTGCTTCACATTATGTTGGACGACTGTGTCCCCTCCATTGTTGGGGGTTGGGGGAATAATTCTGATCACTGTCTGACCAATTTTAGTCAATTGCAGCATTAATTTTTATCAAAATACGTTTCGCTTGCAGCTAAATTTTCCCCTTGGTAAATTCTATAAATTTTCTGTTTAAATTATTACACAGAAGAAGAGTTGGACAAACTCACCAAAGCTTTCAAACAAAGGGCTTACATAAGTCAAATTCAAAGCTAACAATGCTGTTAGCTTTTGAATGCAACCAAGTGAAATTGGTTGGTCCCAAGACCGAAAGTACTTTTTCGTTTTTTTTTTTCGATTAAAACTTCCCAGTTGTGTTTTAGAATTACTCATCCCTTAGCTGATGCTTAATCTATTTTACTCCTTCCGAACCCCCTAAATTCCGTTTGTATAGCCGCTTCCAGAAAAGTACACAGGCTGCCGCCCCAAAGTAAGTAAATAAAATCAAATCTCTGCATCTGTTCCAAACCACTGAATTGCCCTCAATCACTTTGAGAAATTCTATTCGAATGAAAGAAAACTGCTGAAGTGTATCCCTTACCTTTTTTTTTAAACAGTCAATTCCGGTTGAATCCTTTAACTAGAGAATCTGTTTTTCTCCTGTGTTGGTCTCCTTTGTCTCCTCCTCTTTTGGTTTGCCAGAGAAATCATATGCAATACGGTATGCGATAGAGAGTGGAATCACCCGTTCCCCCATATTATAAACTCTAAACAAATAAAATTCCCGAATAGAGCTTTTAGAATACACGTTTAAAAGAGAGAGAAATCCTGATCCGGAGGAAAGCCAACGTCTTATCCTTGCACCAACAATTGTAGAGAAACAAGTGTTTGAATTTTTCTTAACATGAAAACATTGAAAACACACTCATATGGGGGTGTGTGGTGGTGTATTGGATAAAGAATAAAAAAATCGAATCACGAAAATAGTCCCACAGCAAAACAAAAAAAAATTAAACAGCAACAACGAAGGAAACAAACTGTCAGTGTCATTGTCAGAATAATCCTCCTCGAGTCTTACACGGCACGCATTGTGAATTTCGATTTTCGAATTTTCCTTTATTCATCCGAAATGAAATACGACGGACCACATAGCAGCGTAGGATGAAGGATCAGAAACTTGGTATGCCAACCAAAGCCACGATTACAAGCATAAGCACACCATCATTATGATAATCTCAAATCGATATGTTTCATAAGGATGTAATTGACATATATTCGATGTAGCTTCTTCTTTTCTTCCCTTCTGTTTCGTTCTTGTCGTCGTATTCTTGTGCTGATTTGACTCCAACATCATCGAAACGTTGTGTGCCGGGAATAGGTATATGGGGATGAGAATTCAGCAGCTATCCATCCATCGATCCTATTCTATCTGTCTATGGCAAGAGTCTTAAATGTTTTCACTTTGCGAACGGAATATTAAAATTCTGAAGGTTTCTCGCTGGGGAATTTGATTTGTGTGTGTGGTAGCCGTTGCATTAGAGAACAGAGCTCGACTTCATTTGGAGTTTGGGGGGAAAATGGAAACGGCGGTGAAAGGTCAATTACATTTTTTTAATGGGTGGCAATTTATTAAATTATATACCGAGCCGCTGAGCAGGGTTTAAGGGCCGCAATAAATTTTTCAGGAAATATCTACAAGAGGTCTAGTGTCCTTTTCGTGCATTGTATATTTATAATATCTGTGTCCACATAACGATGAAAGCTTTGGCGATGGTCTATGCCTGTCAGATATGTTATGCCGATTACGGTAATAAAAGGGACATGTTTGCTCTTGAAACATATTGGGGCTGATGGTTCAGAATTTAAACAAAACATTAAAAACACTTTCAAATCCTTTAAGGAGAAAAATTGAATTAAGGGAAATGTCACAATGAGCTTTGCATAAACCTCTTTAAGGAATGAGTAAAAAGGGATTGATAAATTCAAAGAGCCCTAATGTTATAGTTTTACTGTCCGATCATCGTTTGAAGGATAAGATACTAAAAGATAAGGCTTGGCGTCATTAGTAATTTAAGTAAAAGATATTTATAGTCTCACTTATAGACTTTTCAGCTCACAACCTACACAGGTTGCAGGAAGGTGTTCAGTTTTTAAATCTACGGACTGTCTGGCTCTAAGGGGTAGAAGTCCCCAAAACCTAATCGAAGATTGGTAGGTACACAGGAAATGGGCTTTCAGCGAATCATTTCAAAACTGTGAAAGGTGATTTGCTTGACTCAATTTGGGTGCTTAAATCTGTCACTACGGTCTCCGCTGAAGCTAAGTATATAGTAGCTGTTTATAGATCTTATCTCTCAATAGAGCTCTAGATGATGCTTATCTCTAACAAGGGGTTTTACCTCAAGGAGACTACCATATAATCGTGGAACAGACTTTCGCAGATACTGTGGATAGACTCAATCGAATAATGCAAACGCCGACAAAAAAAATGACGAGATAAACGTATTTTAATACAAACACGACCAACATTAGGCTGACATCATTGGAATGACGGCGCAATATTGCCACATTGGCAATAATTGTGGTACATCGCTCGATGCCAACTTTATGAGCCACCTTGCATCAGTTCATACTACAAATCAGGCATCTGACCTAATTTCTGTGAAATCATAATTGCGCAGAGCAATCGACTGACTCTGCGTATTGTTTCGTATGCTGATCGCATCGACAAAGATTTAAATGCAGGCCTCTGGCTCATCACTATGAGATCATACCTCCCCAAGGTATCCAAAAATATCTCGTGTAGGTACATACTATGGATGTGGCGCACGCTATACGAAAGCATTCATAGTCATCACCTGTTCGTTACTTGACTGCCGCTTATCAATGTAAATGTATCCCTGTTCGACATTTTAGCGCCCATTTAAAGGACATCATTCGATAGATAGATTTTGTGTCGGTGGTGGCAGAATTGCTGCCGACGCGATGATCAGAGCGGCGTCGAAATGTCCTATTTGGTTTAATCGGTTTTTGTGCCAAGTATTTTTTTTTTGTAATGTACATTGACTGATAGTTTGGTCGAGGCCAAAATGTCAACCAAAGGTTGTCAACAGACAGTTTGTGCGCGACTATCCGGAAGTGGGACGAGTGGCAAATAGGCCAATTTCAAATGAAAGTTCAAAGGAAGTGATTAGGAAAGTTTTTTTTTTATTTTATTTCTATTTAATGGACATTACCTCATTGACAAATTATTTACATTTATTTTGTGGCTTATTTGCGTTTTTTTTTTGTGTCCTTTTTTGTTTCCTCTTTATATTTTGTGTTGGAGCAAAAATACTTCGGCAATGGGCCACCGCACTGCTGTCTGTGTCTGGGCGGATTTTTTTTTTTTTTGACATAAAACTAAAAATTCATGCTTGATGTCAATTTTTTTGGCTTCGCATTTTTCAGCGAAATAAATACACAAAAAAACTTAAAAACTTAGTGTGGGACATAAGATGATGTCAAAATTTATGTTGAATTTGTGTACAATAGTTTATTTTTAAGACACTAGTAAGTAGGTGTATGTGACTTTCGATTTTATGATGAAAAGTAAAGCATATGCGAGAATTTCACAGATGGTTGGTGTCTCAAGGATGTCTCATTAAAGAAATTTGAAAAATATATGAGTGTTTAGTTTAAATTGTGTGCATTAACCTTGTACGCTCTTTTTTTATTTTAACAAGGATTTGTTGCTCTGGCAAGGAACTCAAAAAACTCCAGGTAGTAGCGGAAAGGTAGTAGAATAGCGGCTAAAGAGGTAAATGGCATACTTATATGGCCGGCTTATACTAAGCCTTCCCTTGTTGAGTTTTAATCGAAAAATTGCGTTTCTATTAACAAGTTTGTGCCTACACTCTTATACTTAAAAAGACTGCTCTTGCAAGATCTATAACTCCTAAATACCCGACTCTCTATACAAAAAACTTTTAACATCAAAGTTAAAAGTTTTTCGGCTTGATTTCACATACGAATGTCAATTATTTCAATTGGTCAAGCCTCCAAATATGGTCTGTGGGTCGAGAGGGGGCTACAAATTTAAATCGACTAACTAACTTATTATTTCGTAAGAATCATGATAAAATGTGTTAAAAATTTATCTGACTGCTTTTTTCCTGAAAACGCCCCTGATAACACGCGGAGCCCAAAGCTTTGTGTGCAACAAATTTAGCAAATGTTAATATCTTTAGCATTTTTAATACAATTTATTTTCGATTAAGAGTGAATTTTACGACAAATGAGGTTTTTAAAGTTTTAACATTTTAAATGAGCACATTGCTGATCAACGTATGGGCGTGGTTTTCCACAATGTCACAACATTTCTTAGGCAGCGAACATCGCCTGCGAGTCCTTAAAATTCTTCTTAATATGCGACTTTTTTGACAGAAATAATGGAAACAGGAAATAACCGACTGCAGTTATCAGTGCTTGTTTTTGTAATAAAATTTGCAATGTTTGTTTTACTTACATCAATTTATCCAACTGTATTTCACGTTCATGTGAAATACTCACTTTCGTTCTCTTTCACATCGAAAATAAATAAATTAAACAACCAAAAGGTAAACACTCATGGATGGGTAAACACACACACACATGTATGAATATGTATGTTAAGTGTTGGTTTGCTCACCTTAGCGCAAGCGTTTTTATTTGTTTTTGTTACGGTTACGCCACGTGAATTAGTTTCTAAAACTGCAACTAAATTTGTATTTGTTTTTGCTTGTTAAAAGCGTGCAATGTATGTATACTCCTGAATTCTGTTGCACTGTTTCTGTACGGCTCTCGTGAGCTTGGTGTTTTAATTTGTTTATTTTTATCCTGCGAAATGAAATCCTACTCTCAACTTTAATCCTTTCCACCCAGAAGAGTGTACGCTCCATACATCATAAAAACCTACAAATTGTGTTTTTCAAAACATTTTTTTTCTAGTCTATGCATGTTTTTTCCAAGTTGTCCTTTGGTGGTGAAATTTAATTAAAAATATTTTTCTTTTTTTGGAGTGTAGTTTTCATAATAGATTTCTACCTACATTTTTTTTTAGCTTTCCAACTGCTAACCGAGTAAATATTCAAATCCCATTTTAAAACAGTAATCCACAAGTCTTTTCGTAAGGGTTAATTTAATTTTGTGTATATTTTGTTAAGGTAATTAATTATCTCAGGATTTCCGTTGAGGGTGTAACCGAGGTTTCTTAATTTTATTTAAAAGTATAATAGCCTTGATACAGGAACTGGGCCTGATGAACTGAGGAATAAAAAAAAATCTCTGGGTGTAGTGTAAGGCTTTAGGAGGTAAATTAAGTTTGGTTCATAGTTTGCAACATAGAGAAATAATCACCGTAACTTAGACCCCAAGACCTCAAGGGCATATGATCAAGACCGAATTATAAGTCGAATAAGCCATGTCCGTCCGTATGTATGCCGGTAGTTTGTAGGCCCTAAATTTTGAGCAAGGGAGTTGAAACCTCATATCTGAGCCTAATGGGTCTCAAAGCGGTACAGGTGTAAATATTTTTGAAATCCGTGCACTGGCACGCCCACTTAACTTACTAGCGTTAAGAAATCAAAATCGCCGTAGAACGCTGAAAGTCGGTTCACTTGGAAATTGAAAAAAAAGGGGAAAAACACCCATTATGGGCGCTGTCGTATTTATTTTTCCGTTTTATACCCCATCCCATAGGATAGGAGGTATGTTTTAGTTTGTCAGATAGTTTGTAACACGGTGAAAAAATAATGGCAGACCCCCAAGACCTTAAGGGCATATGATCGACACTGAATTTTGAATTGAATAAGCCATTTTTATCCGTCCATCCGTCCGTCCGTCTGTATGTCACATGTTTTTGGGCCTTACTTTCTGTGCTAGGGAGTTGTACCTGGACTCCACGTCATGCGACGCAGTACAAAAGTAAACATTTTTGAAATCCGCCCACAGACACGCCCACGATCGGTCTAAATGTGCAACTATCTCCAGAGCTTTCAAAACTGTAAGACGTCTTAAAAAGCTGAAATTTGACATTTAGCGTCCATTAAATGTTTTTCCATCACCCATGTTTCGTTTTTGTACATCTTCTCAACAATGTATGCTGGTATGTTAATTTCTTTATATACAAGGGGACCTTCAATTTTTTGCAGAACCCGAACGGCACTTTGAGAAGTTTTTCAAGACAAATGATACTGTCGGAGGGCTTGTCAGACCCTCGCGGAGGTGGTTACCGTGAAAAACAACAAGTCATTTTTTTTGAGTGACGATGGCAGGACTCGAACCCAGACCTCCGGCGTAGTAAGCACACACACTAATCACTATTCCACTGCACCTCACGGTGCAACATTACCCCCTTCCTATCCTATTCAGCGTGGTAAAAATGAGTAACAATACATACTCACACATAACAGTCTTTTGGGTAATTTTCAATGTGTAAAGTATCCAGGGTAAATGTGTGCAACACTTGCACCTGTTACCCTTTTTATGACCCTATTCTACAGGTGTAGGGTATATTAAGTTTGATACAGGCGAAAATGTAACATAGAGAAATAATAACGATGGAAAGCCAAGTCCTTAAGGGCATAATGATCGATACCGAATTTTGAGTTGGACGAGCCATGTGCATCCGTCCGTCCGTATGTCACCAATTTTTAGGCCTTAAATGTTGAGCTGGAAAGCTCGAATTTTGTACGTAGGCTCTCTGTCATCTGAGGCAAAACAAATGTAAAATTTTTGAAATCCGCCCATAGACACGCCCAGAATCAGTCTAAATGTGCAACTGCCTTAAGTGCTTTCAAAACTGTAAGACGTCATGAAGAGCTGAAATTTGACATTTAGCATCTCCTAATGATTTTAAGATATAAAAAGTAAAAACAAAATCGTCAGACGGCGCCTAGTAGGCGTGGCATCGATCTAAAGAGTAAACCTTAAAATTCAATTAAATCAATATTTTCGTTCAATATTTCGTTCAGATCGGATATATTTTCCTGATTATATTATGTAGAAAATACTTGGTCCTACATTTGGTTCATACAACGATTTGGGCCGCTCCCACATTTAGAGGCGGAATTCAAGAAAAACCTATTATTTTCTAGAAAAACATGGATCTCGACTGCTTTTTAGCATTACTAAGGAAAGAATAAGAAATGACATTTAGCAACAGAGACGCCGCCTCTGAAGTGTTGGGTTTCACACGGCGACCACAACGAAACCCCTGATTGACGATGAATGCCGGCAAGCACATGCAGCTAAACAGGAAGCATACAAAGCGGCGCTGCACAGAAGGACTAGAGCTGCTCGCGAGCTCTACGAGCAGAGGAGGAGAAAGGAGCACCGGCTTCTCCGAAGGAAAAAGAGAGATTACGAGAAGCGCGCGGTTGAAGAGATAGAGAGATGTTTCAACAGGAATGAAGTTAGAAAGTTTTACCAAAGGATCAAAAGGTCCTGCCAAGGGTATAAACTTCGAACTGAAGACTGTAAGGACCATCAAGGGAACATCGTTGTAGAATCGCAGTCGGTGCTGAGGATTTGGAAAGACCACTTCTGCAGACTGTATAACGGCGAGGACGAACCAAATACCGCTGTCAGGCAGAACGAACCATTCAACCCGGGCGAAGCCGTTACCGACGAAGTATACGAACGATACCGCCCACCCGACCTGGAGGAGGTGAAAGTAGCTGTGTCTAAGCTCAAGTGCAACAAAGCAGCCGGAGCAGACGGCCTAGCTGCCGAACTTTTTAAATCCGCTGGCGATGAGCTGGTTAGGAGCATGCACCAGCTCATCTGCAAGATATGGTCGGAAGAAAGCATGCCCGACGAATGGAACCTCAGCATTGTTTGCCCGATCCTGAAGAAAGGAGACCCTCTGAGTTCTGCCAACTACAGAGGCATAAGTCTTCTTAACATCGCATACAAGATCTTTTCTGCTGTACTGTGTGAACGCCTGAAGCCGTTTGTCAACAATCTGATAGGCACATATCAGTGTGGCTTTAGGCCAGGAAAGTCCACCATCGATCAAATATTCACACTGCGGCAGATCTTGGAGAAAACCCAGGAATTCCAAATCGATACACACCACCTCTTCATCGATTTCAAGGCCGCGTATGACAGCATCTATAGAGACGAGCTATATAGCGCAATGTCTAGTTTTAGCATCCCTGCCAAACTCGTCAGTCTGTGCAGGATGACGATGGAAAACTCACGCTGTTCCGTCAAGGTCGGCAAAGACCTCACCGACCCCTTTGATGTCAAAAAAGGATTTAGACAAGGCGATGCGCTGTCATGCGACTTATTTAACATCATACTTGAGAGAATTGTGCAGAACTCTCGCGCCAACACCAGAGGTACAATCTTTCAAAAGTCCGTTCAACTACTTGCATACGCAGACGACATTGACATAATCGGTAGAACAAAGCGTGATGTCAGTGAAGCCTTCGTGAGTATTGGGACGGAAGCGGCGAATATGGGTTTAGCAGTCAATGAGGGCAAAACCAAGTATATGCTGTCATCAAGAAAAGACACCCAACACCGACGTCTTGGACAAAACATCACCATCGACAGCTATAACTTTGAGGTAGTTAGGGACTTTGTCTACCTGGGTTCCGCTATCAATTCAGACAATGACACCAGCGCTGAAATCAAACAAAGGATAACTCTTGCCAATCGCTGTTTCTTTGGGCTAAGAAGGCAATTGTGTAGCAAAGCCCTCTCTCGAGCAACAAAAGTGTCCATGTATAAGACCCTCATCATCCCAGTCCTGCTTTACGGTGCAGAAGCATGGACCCTGTCAAAGGCGGATGAAAACACTTTAGGCTGCTTCGAGAGGAAAATTCTTCGGACGATTTACGGTCCCGTCTGCATAGACGGAGAGTGGAGGAGGAGATATAACATCGAACTGTACGCGCTGAACAGCGATACCGACCTAGCCAAAAGAGTCAAAACACAACGTCTACGATGGCTTGGTCATCTAGAGCGGATGGACACCAACGCCCCGGCCCGGAAAATCTTCGAATCCACACCACAGGGACGACGCGGTAGAGGAGCACCGAGACTCAGGTGGCGCACGCAAGTGGAAGGGGACCTCAGCCAACTTCGCGTGCGAAACTGGAGACGGCTAGCTAGGGACAGAGCTGGCTGGCGAAGATTGTTGGCTGAGGCCCAGGTCCACCCCGGACTGTAGCGCCACCTTAAGTAAGTAATTTAGCAACATTCTAGATTTCGTTTTTAGGCACGCCCATCTTAGAGGTCTATTTCACAAAATTATTGAATTTGAATCAAAAAGTTACATTTTTTCCTACATTTAAGCCGCAAACTTGGATATTTCCATGCTAATATTGATTCTTGGTCAAATGAGTTTGACATGCCACGCTTCTTTTAAAAAATATATTTAACAAAATCTTATAAGGAATAAAAAATTGTTTTCCTATTTTAAATGATCCATTAATGGGGTAACGGGACGAGGAGGGAAAACAAGGAATATACGAATGGAAAAGCGATAGGAATGAAAAGGAGAATAGGACTGGAAAGGAGAATATGAATAGAATATACCGCGGTCCGTTGCAGATGGACCGAAGCTATTACATACGCACTGTTGCACTTACTCACTGTTTTTTTAAGATATGGATCAAATGCATTCAGGTTTAGCTTGATAGTACGTTCGAATATGTCTGTACCCATCTGGCTTTTTCTACACAATCAAATCAACTCCTTTTATTGTTCTTGTAGCTCACTTAGCCCAAGAAACTCCATGTTCCACCTTTCAAATAGAATATTTCAATATTTTCCTGCCAACAGATAATAATAAGTCATTCCGAAGGGCAATCCATGGCAAATAAATTGATTTTTTACGGAACCTCTTGAATGATTATCATTCAAACTAAGAACAGCTATTATTATTTTTTTTGTTTTGCATAGACACCTGCATGGCTTAGCACCCAAAGGTTACATAGATTTTATAAATCCAACTTCAAAGATAAATTTTCACCCAACAAACACCCCCGGTATTTCGCGAAAATTAATGGAATGTGACCCACCTGCCACTTATACCTTAAGCTGGAAACATTTTACTCTTAACTTTTCGCCTTAACTTGCATCCATCACCCCCACCTCCTGCCCACTATTATTCATAGGAACGCTGAATTTTCGATTCACAATACAAAATACGTTCCCATAAGAAGAATAAGAAAACTCTGGATAAAAATTTTCAACAGATGTTGCTTAGTATGAATATGTGCAACAAATTCGCCCGCCACGGGGCCGTTCTAGACAAATTGGAGGATGGCAAAATTTGACGGATGACGCTATAGGAATTCCATTTCACTCCCTTTATAAAATCAGGCGATGGAGAAGTAAAGTTTAAAAGGGAAGTGTAGGTGTATCTATCCAAGAAGATTGAAGCACAAGGGAAAACTCACACTCCAGTGAGTCAGCGAGAGTGTTCCCTGCTTCACTCAGGGTAAATGGCAACACAGGGGTTGTGCTTTTTATTCTGGGCTCCCTCGGCAGCGGGCGACTCACCCGCTAGAGCGGCTCCAGAATGTGTGACTGACAAAGTATTTCTCGTTACGAAATTTCAAATCAATGTATACGAATCCCTATTTTTCTTCCTTTTTTTGTTGTTGACTTTTTCCTCCTTTTTTGTCGTCGTTGCCAGAAATTCATTTTTAACAATGGCAAACGCTGAATAGAGGTATTCAGCGATTTTGTACCAAAAAAAGCGTCAAGGTTCCTTTGAATATAAATTTATTTGCCTGCCTCTTGTATCGCTGGAATACCTCCATCTATATGCCAACCACTATGTGTTGCTCCCGTATATGCTTAGGGTTCTAACAACTGCTGGTAGTCGAAAATTTTTTTGTCTTGTCGGGGGCAACCTGAATTTCGAAAGTTTGATTGAAAGTCTTTTGGGGGTGCTGAATATGTAAAGCAGATGTGGTGATCACGGTTGATGAATGTTCAGCTAGAAGTTTATTTGTTTTGGGCAAATTGCGAAATGATTTGATAAAAAAAATAAACCAAACGGAATGCGTCTGAAGGGCGGGCGTTGCGATACATTAAGGTGTTGACGAGGGAGGAAGACATCGCCAACCAACACGCAGGCAAATCAGGTATTGTTTTCCATTGTGATGTGTTTATTGTGATTTAATTTTGTTGTTTTTGCAGATTGATATAGTCATTGAAATCCGTGGATTTTCGTGTGCGTATAATTTAATTTACATAAAAGGATCTTGATTACGGATACAAGGGTTCAAGGTGCAGGTAATAGAATAATAAGTCAGCCTAAGCTCGTTTGGGTCTGTATTGCATTATAAGTAAGCCCGATTTATCTATTGCCTCATAGAATCAATTTAGGGAGAGATAAATTACAAACAATAAAGAACGCAGTACAATACAACCCAAAGCAACTTCAAAGTAGATTTATTGTTTCTTCGAAATTTTGTGTCATACAAGTACATAAAGTACAGCTACGGGTACGTTCCCAAAATTTCTCAGAGGAGGAACGTACCAAGCCAACAAAATCATCTCTTAAGAAGTTGAAGGGATATTTTGTCTTTTGAATACATCAGCTCTTACATCACCAGCGACATTTCCTGGACCGTAGAGTTTACCTTCTCTACATACAAAGATGCTTCCATCATAATGTATAAGGCCCTTATTCTGGGAATAAAAACAATTTCTGGCTTGCTTGTGCAACTCAGCCTCCAAGCTTTGAAATTGCCGTTTCCTCGTTTTTTTTTTTTTACGTTTTTGTTGGAGGTTGCTACTATCCGATGGAGCACTCAGACATAACTACTGCTCCATTGTACTACCATGCAGACACCTTACATTAATGTATTTAGTTTACCCGTCTTTCGAAGAAAGATGAGAAGGAGCTTCAGTGATGAAGAGCTTAGGTGTTCGGCACTCACAACGTCAGCCCCAAAGATCCGCCACCTGATGCGAGCAAAGGCCGGACAACTACAGAGAAAATGTTCCGCTGTATCGTCGTCCTCTCCACAGGCAAGACAGGTGGTGGTTTCGCTTAAGCCCAACACATTCAAGTGTCTAGCAAAAGCTTGGTGGCCGGTAAGGACGCCTACAAGAAGTCTGCAATCGATTCTCCTAAGAGATAGAAGAAAAGACGCTGACCCCTAGCAGATGTCCGGGCGTAGTCGTTTAATCTGTCTGCACCCATTGCAGTCACGCCAACGAGCCCTGTGCTCACGAGAAACCCAAGTATCAATGGCAGACGTGACAACAAATACAGGCAGGCCTAAAGCAGGTTCGGGTCCTGAGAAAACCTCTTCTGAGCCAAGTCTGGCAAGCTCATCAGAGATCTCATTTCCCTGGATACCAGTGTGACCTGGAACCCAAACAAGATTCACTGCATTTAGCCTTCCGACTAAGTTCAACGAATTCTTGAGTTCGAGCACTATCTTGGACGAGGTAAGAGGTTTGAGCAACGCATTTAGAGCGGCTTGGCTGTCACTGCAAACGCATATGCTTCTTGCCCTCCACCTGTTAGTCACAATATAGCGCATAGCCATTAGGATAGCGAAAATCTCCGCTTGGAAGACAGACGCATATTTACCTAAGGGTTAGTGGAGTCTAATGTTCTCGCTTTCCACAAAGACTCCAGCACCAGACCCCTGTCCGGTTTCGGAGCCACCCGTGAAAATACGATGGCATTCTTTCCCTGGCTCAGAGTCTGGCCGAAGCCATTCCATCACCTGAGGAAAGTTGACTTGGTAATTTTGTCGCAAAAGGATTTCTGGGGTCATTGCGTCAGAGGGCATAAGACAGGGGTCAAAGGACAATTCTCGAACAAGTTCTTCAAAATTCCAATGCGTGTGGTACCAAAAACCACCTCTCTTTAAGCGAAAGATGGTTTTCAGCGTACACCCCATGATAAATATATCAAGGGGGAGGAGGTTCATCAAAGCATCTAGAGCAGAGCCCGGCGTGCTAGGGAAGGCCCCTGTGCAGCCAAGACAAGCCGTTCTTTGGAGTTTGGCAAAAGAGGCAGTAACACGTTTCCGCGACTGGCACAATTTTTCTTTTTTCGATTACAACTCTTATATTGTTGGATCGTGAAGAAATGCGAAAATAAATGCTCGGAAAAGAGTTTTCATAAAAACGTATTATACAAGTGGGCGAAACTCAATGCTTTGTATCTATCAAACTCATCGATAAGTAATATTTGTCATGTTTTTTTTCAACGAATCTTCCAAGTAATTAAGTTTTTAAAGTTCGAAGGTAGTACAAGTGGGCGTCATGATCCATGTTGTGGATAGTCCAATATCCGCCCAGTTAAAGACTTCTTACAATTTTTTCTGTACACAAAAATTTAGGTTTTTGTACGCCTTGTCTAACTTGACTAAATTTTTTTTACAAAATGAGAATATGAGGTTGTCTTACGTAAAATGCGGGCGTCAAACAGACTTTTTTGGAACATAACGACAACCAGGTTATATTTTAAGCTTAAGTCCTCTTGATCTATTTCAAAGACCTGCAAATTTCATACATACGGATAGACAGCCCGACGCATAATCATTACCAATTCACCTGGCGGTCTTGGCCATAGCTCTAAAGGGTGTTGAGGTCTAGTGACTATTTTACTTTGTTACAAACTGTGCACTAAAAATAATGTGCCCTGGGTAGGGTATAAAAAAGGGTATAAAACAAGTGAGTAAGCGCAAGAGTTCGTCTATCATAAACTTTTATGTATCCGACCCTATATATCGTGTAACACCAAATCTTAAAATTATTTGTCCCAAATTCGTATATTATTTGTATAGGCTAAGCCCACAAAAGTGGGTCCTGGCTAAAAATTAAAATCAGTTAATTATAATTTCGTTAGAATCATGACAAAATGCGTTAAAACCGAAAATTATTTCGGAAAAAAGCAGTCTTTTCCTAAAAACGCCCCTTAACAGTGAGTGAAGCTCAAAGTTTTGTATGGACCAAACTTAGCAAATAGTTATATCTTTAATATTTGCCTAACAATTTTTTTTTTGATTTGAAGTCAACTTTCGGAGAAATCGGATTTGGCGGATTTAACCAATTTTTACATTTTGTCTGTACAAAATAAGAACCAAGATACACTCCAAGTTTGAGCTTCCTAGCTCAATTTTAAAGACCTTAAAACTTTACACATACGGACAGACGGACAGACGGATAGACGGACAGATGGACAGATGGACGGGCGGACATAGCTAGCAAGTCAAAAGCGGCAAAAGCGAGTATGTAATAGCTTCTTTCCCTATTCCCATTTTCCATCCCCAATTTCCCATTTTCAATTTCTATAAGAAAATTATTTATTATCCTTGTGGCTGAAAGCCCTCGAGAATTTCCTCGACATCCACATTCGCAGCAAACTCAATCCAATCAATATGTCCTCTAGCCATCAAGCTGAACCTGAAAAACAAGTCGGTATAGACCAGCGCTATACGAGGTGGTTCTTAATAAAGAAGTGTCACTGCAAGTTAAAAAATTAACTTTTGCAGCATTTCTTCACATAGAGGGTGCATTTAACAATGTAATCCCGAAGCCATTAATCAGCCAGGTGAAAGATATAGAAGCCATCAAATTTTAAGTTTATTGTAAATTGTAAGTTTATAGTTGCGATGCTAAACGCCGAATAATAACAGCTGCGAAACTGCATAAAAAGAATGTCTACCAGAGGAAACCTGCAAGGTGGAGTGCTATCAGCTCTCATATGACTTTTGGTAATGAATGCATATTTTATGAAGCTCAGCAAATCACCGGTTAAGCCCATTAGTACGCGAAAAATTCTTGCCAACGCAATGTTGATCTGACGCAAGATGCGGTAAGAAGACCAAGCCGATGGACCGGTTCATGGGGTCTCAGCGCCAACGCGTGACAGATTGTCCTACTCACAAGCCAGAGGTCAAAACCATATGTAGAGCTGCCAACACTCGGAGGCTCAGCTCCTCAAATATCTACAAGTGCAACATATTTGGATATTATCCTATACATTAAGCTCAACTGGAATCAAAACATAGAATAAAGAGTTAAAATAACATAAACAGCTCTACGTGCACCTAAAATATTCTGGGAAAAATGGGATCCTTCCCCTTAAATATCAAACTGGCTCTACAAAGCGCCAGTTAGGGTGCCAGCTATAGGCAAGCAGAAAAATATCAAAACTTTAACTAAGGAATACAAAGAATGGCTTGTCTCGTCACTACAGGTGCTCTGAGATCCACTCCTACCATGGGTCTAGCGACAATCCCAAATGTTGCGCCTATAGATCTCTTCATAAAAGAAAGCGCGAGAAAAAGCACTATAAAACTTCAAATTGTTGGCAACTGGAGTAGCAGTATAGGATCCACAGTGCATAGATCAATTCTACACACACTGATGCTGTGTAGGAATAACATACCATATAACACCTTACCTTGACTCCATAGCCAAGACTATTCCATTCAAAATCCCAGCAGAGAAGAATGGAGGCTGGATAATGCTCTCAAAGTGCCGCTCGGATTCGGCAAAAAATTGTAGGTCCCTTTGTATGTAAAGAAATTAACACACCAGCATACATTGTTGAGAAGTTGGCCCTGGTTCACCTCGAGCTGTTGCGCCACTCTATTTATTTATATTTTAGATAGCCAAGCAACCATTAAGGCCCTTGCAACATCAGCAGTAAAATCTCGAGTAGTGGGACTCTGTCGCTCAGAATGAAAGGCTCTAAGAAGACAGAATAATGTCCACATTGTTTGGGTACCAGGCCATGATGACCTTATCAGGAATGAAAAGGCTGACGAGCTAGTGAAATACGGCTCATAACTATGTATCGCTACAGCGGACAAAAGACCTCTCTTCCTAGCTCTCTTCCTAGACGGGAAATATGTCTGCAACTTTTCACAAAAACAGATGGGAGAATTTGCAGAGCTGCGGCCATAGAAAGACGCTATGCCCATCAATAGATGGCAGTAAACCAAAAAAACTTACCGCACTAAAAAGCCACGAGAGTGAAGCAGGCCACAACCTATTGAAAAAAAACTCTTCACAATTAAGAACCGTAAACACAAACTATATTTGC
The DNA here is from genome assembly GCA_947623515.1 of Neoascia interrupta. Taxonomy (NCBI): domain Eukaryota; kingdom Metazoa; phylum Arthropoda; class Insecta; order Diptera; family Syrphidae; genus Neoascia; species Neoascia interrupta. The sequence continues at coordinate 149,501,808 of OX392463.1, forward strand.
ATAGGGCTGTCATGATCCAAAAATGACAAAGGACCTACATGGGTCCAAGTGGGTTAGGTTCTTGGAACCCGACAGCCTTCATGATCCAGAAGCGGAAGCAGATGTAAAACACCTCCTCTTCCAGTGTCCAAGTGGCAGCAGACAATATTTTCAACTTCTAGGGCAATACTTTTTTGAGGAGCTGAGTGAGCTTTCAAGTACACCGGTGGCGGAATTTCGTGAAGTTCAGCAGGGTGACCGACTGGGCCAAACTTCTCTTTGAAGCTTAGAATACTTTAACTGACTATAAGTGTCGAAGTAACATTAAAATCTATACTCCTTACAAGTTGCTTGCATAGGGTGACGCTAAGGATCCTCGCAGCTCTATGCGAGCTTTTGGCTTTTGCTGCCAGAAACCCTACCTGACCTAACCCTACCTATCCATAGGAAAGCGTTGCTACTCTGTTTGGCAAAACAAATGTGTTAGAAACTCGTCTCACGAAGGATGAAGTGTTAACCCAGTCAAACCCTTGTTTTACCAGTTCCGTTTTATAGCGCTATGATAAGCAGAGAAGGTGGAACTACACTCAGCTCTTTCGCAAAAAAAAAAAAACTTTTTCGGCGAATCTATGGTTCTGTGTGCAAGGAGGGCTAATGGAGGAGAAGATACAACCGTGGACTCTATGCGATGTACCAGGGTGTGCATGTAGTTTAAAAAAGTCAAAACATGAAGAGTACATTGGCTCTCGAACAGCGCTCCAGCCAAGAGGGTTTTCGAATCCAAAGCCTCTAGGTTCGAGACGGCTAAGGAGCGAATCTCTTTTTTAAGGATTAAACTGCTGATGGCAGGCCGCTTCGTTTGGACAACTAGAACCAACGTTCTCAGGAGCTCAATATCTATCTAGGAGGACAATATCTATTAAAGGTCCTAGGGGCTAAAGGATGTAAAAAAGAACGAGCAAAGCGTGTACAGTATTAAATTTTATTTCACTATAATCAAAAAAATTAATTTGGATCGACATGACATGCGAAATTGAGCAATAAAACTCTGCTTGTTCTGCTTTTTCACGGAAACTTGTCATTTTTTTTAAGTAAAGCGAAGGCAGAAAAAGAACCTGGCAGGAAGGATGCAGGGAGCGGCACATCCTCGAATATATTTCATTGTGCAGAAGTTACAGTCCGTAAAACGGGCCGTTGAATACCCCATCCTATCCCACATTGTAAGATGCTGATGACATGGTTATTTTTTGACATTTAATAAGTAATGCAAACTTCGAAAAGGGGCGTGGTCCAACCACCCCTAATGAGAAACCACATATATATCCAAGTTACACTTAAATGTACATAAAAATGCAATTTTTTGGTCCAAATTCAATATTTTTGAAAAATCGACCCTTAAAAGGGGGCGTGGCTAAAAACTTTATATGAACGAAATCTGGCGCTTTCTACATAAAATATTAAGCAAATTTTTTTCAAGTCTGAGCAAAAATATTGAGTAAACTGCATATGAAAATTTACTATTAAAATAGATGCCACGCCCACCAGAGGAGGTTTACGGATTAAATTTTTCTTTTTCGTGTCTTACATTTATTAGGAGATGCTAAATGTTAAATTTCAGCCTTTTAGAACGTGCTACAGTTTTGAAAATTCTGGGGGTAGTTGCACATTAAGACCGATTGTGGGCGTGTCTTTGGGCGGATTTCAAAAATTTTTACACTTGTACTGCTTCGCATGACGCGGACCTTACGTACGAGGTTTCAGCACCCTAGCTTAAAATTTAAGGCCTAAAAACATGTGACATACAGACGGACGGACGGGCGGACGGATGGAAGGACATGGCTCATTCGATTCAGAATTCGGTCTCGATCATATGCCCTTAAGGTCTTGGGGGTCTACCATTATTATCTCACCGTGTTACAAACTATGTGAAAAACTTAATATTACTCCTATCCTATAAGATGGGGTATAAAAATAATCTGCAGAATTTATAAAAATAATTTTGAATCCACCAGAGTTTGGACCTTAAAATTTGCGATGATTTTCGGGAATGCTGCTTGTACACAGCCTTTTTTCGATCGCATCTTCAAATTGCAATCGCTACTTGATGGCCTCGAAAGTTCATTTGTGACGTGTCAAAAATTTTTGTAAATGCCTTGATTTTGATGTTTTTTGTTGGTGCATTACTAAGTGCGGACTCTATGTGGTTCTCAAATGAAAAAACAGAAAAAGACCGAGCATTACTTAACATCTCATAGAACGTTATGCGACTCACCGTCTCACTGAGCAAACATTTCTGATTAAAACAAGTGGGAAAGTGCAACAGTGGGTATGCAAAGGTTCAATCCATCGAAGACGGATTGCAAAATACCCGACCATACCAAAAAGAAAACTGCCACGCCTCCAAAAAGTGGGCGGGATATAAAAATATAACTTCTGAATGCTTTTTACTAGGTGGTTGCACACATTTCGGGCGGAGGCACATACAATATACATTAAAGTTAGAAAATGCTAATATCTACAGCTTTTGTCATATAATTTTTTGTCAAATTTCATATATATTTATTGAAAAACAGTCATTTTAAGCTAAGATCCCTTAAAAAAAAAGTGGACGTGGCCAATGAAAAAGCTAAAATTTTTTGGCTACCTTAAAGACAATTATAAGCAATGTAACGTAAAAAGATAAAAATAATAATAAAAAAATGTTAAAAAACACAGCTAAAATTTGCAAAATGTATTTTTTTAAATTAGAGATGGTCGCACATACAGGCCTGTAGTGGGCGTGTCTGTGGGCGGATTCAGCTTATTTTCAAATTTGATCTGGAGAACTGGATCTCCAACCAACTTACAAAATTTCAGCTCTCTGCCTTAAAATTTAAGGCCTAAAAGTTGTTTAAATGGCTAAATCGATTCTTCTGTCGGTCCCATTCATATCTCTAAAAGGTCTTAGGGGTCTACGGTGATTATTTCACTGCGTTACAAACTATACATCAAACTTAATATACCCTGGGTCGGGTATAAAAATGGTATGTTACGGGTGATTTTTTAAGAGGTTGAGAACTTTTTTAAAAAAAAAAAACACAAAAAATTCAAAAAATTAATGAAATATTTATTTGAATCGATAGTTTGAACCTTGCAATTTAATGTTTAAAGATAATTTCATGCAAATATTGACCGCGTCAATTTTGCTTACCCATTCAACCAAAAATGAGCCTCATAAAATAAATAAATAAATAGAGTGGCGCAACAGCTCGAGGTGAACCAGGGCCAACTTCACAACAATGTATGCTGGTGTATTAATTTCTTTACATACAAGGGGACCTACAATTTTTTGCCGAATCCGAACGGCACTTTGAGAAGTTTTTCAAGACAATTAATACTCTCGGAGGGCTTGTCAAACCCTCGCGGAGGTGGGGACCGTGAAAAGAACCAAGTCTTTTTTTTCAGGTGACGATGGCAGGATTCGAACCCAGACCTCCGGCGTAGTAAGCACACACACTAACCACTACGCCACGGCACCCCCCCAAATGAGCCTCATCGCTGAACACAATTTTTCGATAAAAAAGCGGATCCTCGGCCAGCTTTCCAAGAGCCCATTCACCAAAAATTCGGTGTTGTGGTAGGCTTTTGTTTAGGCTGGCTTTAGTTCTTGCACCAGCTGTATCTTAAAAGGCTTTACGCCCAAATCCTTCCGCAAAATTTTCCACGTAGTGCTGTAACAAAGGCCTAACTGCTGGGAACGGCGCCGAATCGACATTTCGCGGTCTTCTGTCACACTAGCTGATACGGCCGCAATATTTTCTTCACTACGCACAGTACGTAAACGTGTTGGTGGTTTAATGTCCAACAAAGTAAATTTGGTGCGAAATTTGGTCACAATCTTCCGAATAGACTGCTCAGAAGGTCGAGAATGCCGACCATAAAATGGAAGCAGCGCGCGATGAACATTTCGAACCGAGCACGAATTTTGATAGTAAAATTCATTAATTTGCAAGCGTTGTTCATTTGTAAGACGATCCATGGTTAAATTGCAAACCAAACTGAAGCTGTTTGACAGTGACACAAGGTACTAAACACACGTCAGCTGTCAAAACCAGTGTTGCCAAAACCAAACCAGCTAAAAAATCACCCGTTATAACATTCTGAATTCAAACGGATTTATGTCTTGTAAAGAGTTCCTATCTTTGCTGCTTTTCATGAGTTCCAGTCTAGTTTAGGTTTTACGAACTGTTCAATAAATTGAGAACCTGTTCTGCTCTTAACTGTAAAAACTATGAATTCGGTAACTTTAACCGAAACTTTAACTTTAACTTTTTCTTATTACTTTTGGGCAAAGATATCCATCCACACCCATCTTTACCGCATGAAAGTATTACCAAAAATAAGGACACCTTTCTTACGAACCCAAATTACGATTTCTAGAACCGATGATGTGTCAAGAATCAATCATGTATGCATCATTTCCCAATGCAGCCAAAGGTCAGGCTGAAACCCTTGTTACATATTTTAACTCAACCCCTATACATTTTATATACCCAAAGAAAATCCTGTCATAAAACACGATGTTATACTTCATAAACCTTAGCCGGCCGGCTACCCCCAAAATAAAAAAATAAAACAGACTGACATGACGAAAAAGAATATTGACAATATCCTGACCTGCAATCAGAAACCCTCCGTCATCGTCTGATGAACTCAGCATAAATTGCCGCCAAACCGTAATAACATCATAGTCGACAACCAATTTGTATGTGTCCTTCGGCACTCAGCAGAAGGCACAAAAAGGGATAAGACCACACCGCAGACAGTCGCCCATTTATAAATTGGCTTCCAAAAAAAGTAACTCAACCCAAGGTGGGCTTTTGAAAGTGTTTACAAAAAATTACTTAAAAAAAATATGTAAGTAGGCGTCAAAGCATCGAATGAAGCTAAAAAAAAAAACTTTACCCTCACCTGAAGCGACAGTTTGAGTGAAAGCCTGGTGGAAAATTGAAAAAAGCAAAAGTTTATTCAATTTATCCAAGGTGTATCCTTTTTTCAAGGGTTCTTCGCTCATTCTAAGCCAACAGCTAACCGTTAAATTGTGCGAAGGTCATCGTATAAAACTTTGGGTACCGAACCCCAACGAATTTTAAGGGTGTTCATCTGAATTTGCTTAAATGTATCACAAACACAGCCAAAAGTTTTTCTTTTGATAATGTGGAAGGATGTGAGTTTAAAGATTTCGCATACTTTATGGTGAGGTGTAGAAGTCTTAAGAATAGGTACGCACTTAGAGATTCAACGAGAAGTATGGCTGCGCACTATTTAATGTGTGGTATTTGGTTCAACGCACATTTAATGGCTACTACAGACAAATTTGGATTCAATCAGGTTAAGTAAGAGAAGGAAATTTACCTTGACGGCGCAGGTACTAAGCTTAATGAGAAAAGTTTTACGATGCGGCTGTTCTATTTAGGAATTTTCAAGCCTTTATTTAACTGTTGGAATTGTGTAACTCGAACGGCTGCCTGGCATAATTTCTAATTCGAAACCTCTATAAAAACAGTCAAAGGCAACAAAGACTTAAGCTTGGAACACTTGGGCACTGTATTTAAGGTCCAAGGCTAAAGATCTAAGAAATCTTTAAAAAAAAGAACATCAAAGATTTTAAAAAGGGAAAAGAGTTACTAAAAAAGTTACCTTACTCTCTCTCTTCTAGAAGGTATATTGCCTATGTACATAGACAAAATATACATAAATAAAAATATCCTCACTTGGAAGGCGAAAACCTTCCGAAAAAAAAAATCACAAACCTAATGTCAATAAATCAATAGCCTACCGATCCATCAGCCCAAAGGTCTACCCTATAGTATTGCACAGTCCTTTGATCTGATTTGCAATTCCAACACGTGCCGTCAAAAGTAATTTACCTAACTGTCCAATGAATTGACACATAAAAGTCAAATGCTCTCAGCTCAGCTAACCCCAAATGAAATTTATCTGCATTGCAAATTAAGATTTCCTTCAAACGGAACTGAAACCATAATGCTAGTGACGGGGTACTGGGGCGTATGTGTAACTTTTTTCCGCTTTTACTGCTTATACCAAATTAACCCTACTCAGTGAGAAAATGCAGAAGTGTGTGAATTTGAATCAACTTTCTAGTCACATGTTTCGACGTTTTATTTGACAACGAACTTAAGCAAAAACAATAACATGTAAATAACAGTAGTACCTGGGACCTATGGGTCTCAAATTTGCTGTAATCTCATTTGCATAAATCTGTTTTCGTTTTGCGTTGTTTATGTGTTAAGAAAATCTAGGATCCAGAGTCTAATGCATTCCTTTTTGTCTTTATGTTGATTTTTTTCACTTCATTTGTTTTGTTCGTTTTTTGTCTAGTATATCAAACAAGGAGAGAATAATTTTTTTGTAGGGAAATGACCATTTGCCTATGTCGTAAACAAACGGTGTTGGACCTAGATGATGCAGAGTTAATGGTGTGCGTTAAAGACTTATAAATAGGCATTGAGGCAGCTCCGAAAAAGAGACTTGTGAAAATAAGTTTGTTAAAGAAAGATTTTTTTAGGAAAGATAAAAATTTTTCAATTTAAATATTTTTGCTGCTTATTTCATTCAAAGCAAAAAATAATCTTTAAAAAATAAACCACACTTCAAGAAATATACTACTTTTTTTGTTTTATTTTCGTGGGTAAGAAAAACCTTCATAGGCACTGCGAGGACCGGTCGCGCGTGCTCATAGTTTCTGTCAGACTACAACTAAGTTTCCTTAACAAGTAGTTCAAGCTTCTGTAGTAATCGCGTGTGGCAGGCTGCCTTCCAACGAAGGCACCTACAATAAATTCAATTTATGCGGTTTCATCTTATGCTGCTAGATCTAACGGTCTCATACGTTGTAGTCGGCGCGTAAGATTTGTCTGATCCAAGGTTCGGATAATTTCATTGTTGCAATGTCCGCGAAGTCGAGTGCTAAGCTTGCGAGCAAAGTTTGTTCCCTCGTCAGTCACGGTTGCGATTCCTAGATCTCGGTGTAAATCGCTATTTCTTATGTACCATGGAGCATTAACGATTGCTCTGAGTGCTTAATTTTAAAAAGTTTCTAAAATAGATATATTGCTTGGTTTAGTACGACCCTATAGTTGTATATCGTACGTCCAAGATTGTTTAAGCACTTGCTTATACGAAAGCAGTTTGTTATATGCTTAGTTTCGAAAATTTATAGTTAGTTTCTTTAAAACGTTTGGCTTCCATTTAAGTTTTGCATCTAGAGTCTTTCCTAGATATTTCGCTTCAATTGATTACAGGATTTCTACCGAGTTTGTTGTTTATCTTTTTATAAATTTAAATTGTTCCCTCATCGTTGGGTATGTCTCTAGTATAAAAAAAAATAACATTGGGTCGAGAACGCTTCCTTGCGGGACACCGGCATTTGTCTCTTTGAATTCCGAGTACTCATTTTCGCAGAACGCAAAAGGTTCTGTCTTCAACTTAAGACTCTAAGATTCTATAGAGTTTTTCTGGTAAGCTAAGCCTTTGCTTGTACTTCCGGCCTTCTTGTCGAAGGCTTGCGATACGTCGAGAAAAGTGCTAGTACGTATCTCTTTCGCTTCCAGAGCTTTTTCGATTTCGTATGTTATTCGATAGACCTGGTCGATTCTTGAATACTTTTTCCTAAATCCGAATTTGTGATCCGGAATCAATAGTCTTTCTTCAATGATTAGTTGCAACTGTTTAGAACGCTAAACAGTTTTACGAATATCTTAGATATTATCGGCACTAGCGAAGTAGGTCTGTATGACTTTTTGTCATAAAAATTCTCATGGAGGCATTAATGATATAGAGTAGCTTGACCAAAGCTTTTTCGGTAGATCCTTAAGAATTTCGCAAGTAATTAAGTCGTAGCTTTGCTGTTCAGCCAATTTATTTGCTGTTCTCCTTATTTATTTGTTTTCAACTGTCGCTGTACAAATGAATCATCATCTGAAACATCTGGGCTTGCACACGTAAAAGGTAATTTATTTCAAAAATAATAAGGGATAAAGTCAATAAGGAAAATTTAAATACACTAAATACCCAACTTGAAGAAAATAAAATGAAAAAGTTAGCTTGCATTGTAAAAGTTATATCCTTCAACAACTTAACCAAGTTCGTTATAACCGTTAAGATATTAGAAACTTTAAAAAAAAATAGTTTTCGAAAAAGCGATTATGTTTTTGGGCCAATTCTTGGAAGTATTTGAGTATTCAAATTTCGCTAAAATGTGTGTAAAATTTCAGAAGATGAGCTATTTCCATTATTTATTTCAAAATTATACATTGTACGGTTTGAGGGATAAAACGTACTTTGGGGGAAAACAACGTACTTTTCACATTTTATAGCATTTTTCAAATTTCAAATCCATAAAAAAAACCATTTGGAGTTTTTTTTCCATTTCCCATTAGCCTTTTTTTCCAATGCATGAATGACTGACCAATCACATGAATGACTGTCAATGGAAACCGATTTTTGAACGGTAAAATTTTCTTTTACTTCGGTTTTTAAATAGGCTTTGATAAACTTAGGTTAGAAACGATAATTTTAAAAATTTTCAACACAACTAGCTTTCTTAACAAGATCCCTGTAACCGTTAAGATACTTGAAGGTATGAAGAAATCTTTTTTTGAAAATGCGTTTATATTTCCGAGTTAAATCTCGGAAGTTTTCGCAAAATTTTTGGTTGTTTCTAACACGTGTATTTTTTTTTCACGATATCTCCTTCTTCCAATGATATCTGCAAAAAACAACACCGGTGATAAAGGAGGAGGGGGAGGAGTACACTTTTTTTTGCATTTTTGCGATTTTTGCAACTATGCATTTTTGTCAAAAATCTGTCAAAACGGCAGCACCAAAACTCTTTCAGAAAAGTGAGTAAGTGCAAGAGTTCGTCAGTGACAAACATACCCGACACTATAAACCGTGTAACACCAAATCTTAAAGTTTATTGGCCTATTTGTATAGGACACGTATATATAGGACACCTGGTCCTATTTGTATAGGACACGCCTCCAAAAGTGGGCCTGGGCTAAAAATTAAAATTAATTAATTGTAATCTCGTTAGAATCATGACATAATGCTTTAAAACTGAAATTTATTTCGGAAAAATACCGTTTTTTCTAAAACCTCCCCCTAAAGGTGAGCGGAGCTCAAAACTTTGTATGGAGCAAACTTAGCAAATAGTAATATCTACATTACTTGGAGGTTTTTAGAGGTTTTGGGCCATTATTGTACTATACCAAAGATTTGAGTTCCTACGCTTTGTCAAACTTGACCAAAAGGTATTTTGAAAGAAATTTTGAAATAGAGGTTGTCTAACATTGAGGCCAGACGGACGGACTGACATAGCTTAATCGATTCACATGTCGGTCTCGATCAGAATTCTAAAAGGTCTTAGAGGTCTACGGTGATTATTTCACTGTGTTTCAAAGTATGCATTAAAATTTATATAGCCTTGGTCTTGTAAAAATAATATGACTATAGCGGTGCCGTGACATAAGACCAAGTGACATAAATCCAAAATTTAAATTTGATCTTAAGTCACTTTGTGGAAATGACATAAAGCCAAATTCAGCCATTTGTGACACTTTTGTAAAGAGGCATCAGCGCAATTTGGCTTTAAGTCACATTGCTCTTCTCTTCTATTGAATTCAATTCAATTCAATTCTTTATTTAATAACCTTCACACAGTAAGATACAATATCTCATTTGGTAGTGCAAATTTCAGTGGAAAATTTTATTTAATATGTAAAAATATAATGTCATGTAGATGAGTAGAGAGTACTTGTTCAATTACAAAAAACAAAAAAAAAAAACTAAAAAAAGATGAAAGAGTTAAATTCAAAAAGTATTTTAAGAATGGTTAATACGTTACACATGTATTCAATATCGGTTTTGTGCCCTGAGTTTCAAAAGTTATGGCATCAAGCACTTTAAAAAAGGTCATCCATTTTCAACTAATTTCTGAAAAATTTAAAAATGGCTTATATATGCCGAAAATTTTATTAATTTTTTACGTAAGCTTCGGTTTTTTAATTCTGACCTGCAAAACTTCTAAAAACAAGTACTAAAAAACATTTTCATTCCATTTTCTCATAAAACTTAGATAGACTTAATTATACCGTTATATCCACAGTTTGAAAGCACACCAAATTTTGTCTTTCTACGACTAACCAACGGACGGATGGACGGACAATGTAGCGATACCATAAAAGCTACTTTTTTCATTTTTGGACAGACCACTAAATATAATAACAAAAATAATGGATGACTAGAGAAAAATAATGGGAAAAAGTAAAAGTGAAATAATTAAATTATAACAAAATTTTGATAAAAGATAAAGTAAAGAAGAGAAAACAATAAAATGAAAAACGAGCTCCGGAGTAATAAACAAAATCCTCATAGTTGCACGTAAATGATTGCGTTATATCTGAACAAAAAGGCTCCATAGAGAACCCGAGAGATTTTTTTGTCGTAAAACACTTCCGTTGAAATGTTATGGTTAGACTCTGCTCAAGACTTGGTTCCCAGACCATAAGATCTTTCTCAACAATTATTTCAACGGATCGAACCCCCTAATCCGTTGCTCAAAAGCTCAAAAGGCAGGTTAAATATAAAATCCGTCAATCACTTAAAAGGGTTCTAGGCAAATGTTCTCTATTTAAAATTAGTCTTGAACTAACACGCTAAACAGCTTGAGTGCTGAGAAGGACAAAAGGACGCTGCTGTTGTAAGTAGGAATGCTTACTGGTGCTTTAAAGGTATTACCCAAGTAACAATTTTACTTCGGTAAGGCTTAAATTTTCGATTTTGGGAAGTTATTGTTTCTATAAGGCCTCTATAACACTTGCCGATTATTTCCAAGCCAGAAATTTCTGACACAATTTGTATAAGACCTTAAAGAAGCTACAACGAGGTCTTACAGAGGGATAAGATTCTGTTAATCTCCTCTGTTACTTTGTAAGAAGTCTACTACTTCTATAAGGCCTTATAGCAGCTTCCGTACTTCAGTGCAGAATGTGAACTACCTCTATAAGGCCGTATAGAAGTTTCGGAATCACTATACCTGTAGCAGGCATTATGTTACAAGCTTAACCGAAGCAGATACTTATATAAGGTTTCTTTCTGCAGAGCTTAACCGAAACTGTTGCTTGTATAAAGTTTTCCATTGCAAGCCCTACCGAAACTGTTGAAACCAGCTTCCTGTTGCAAGCCTTACCGAAACTGTTGCTTGTATATGGCTTCGTGTGACATGCTTTGCAGAAGAAGTTACTTGTATATGGTTTCCTATTGCAGGCTCAACCGAAACTGTTGCTTTCACAGACTTTCCTGCTGCAAGCCTTAGCGAAACTGTAACTTGTATAAGATTTCTTATTGCATGACTTATAGAGACTGTTACTCTAATGTAGAGTTCTGTTGCAATGTTTCTGTTGCAAACGTAACAGAAAATGTTACTTGTATAATGCTTCCTGTTGCAAGCTTCGCAGAAGCTGTTACTTGTAAAAAGCTTTCTGTTGCAAGCCTTATCGAAACTGTTACTTGTATAAGGCCTCCGGTTGCAGTCATAACAAAAACTGTTGCTTGTATAAAGTTTCCTATTGAATGCTTTACCGAAACTGTAGATTTAATGTTGTTTTCTGTCGTAATATTCCTGTTTCAAGTATAACAGAAACTGTTACTTGTATAAGGCCTCCTCTTGTAGTCACTACCGAAACTGTTGCTTGTATAAGGCTTCCTATTGCAGGCTTTCTGCTTTCTGTTGCAAGCTTTATAGAGGCTGTTACTTGTATAAGGCTTCTTGTTGCAGGCCTTATAGAGGCTATTGCTTGTATAAGGTCTTGCAGATTGCTGTTGCAGGTTTCATAGAGGCTATTACTTGTATAAGGCTTCCAGTTGCAGCTCTTATCGAGGCTCTTATTTGTATAAGGCTTCCCTTTGCAGGCTTTATAGAGGCTATTGCTTGTATAAGGCTTCCTGTTGCAGGCCTTATAGAGGCTATTACTTCTATAAGGCTTCCTGTTGCAGGCCTTATAGGGGCTATTACTTCTATAAGGCTTCCTCTTGCAGGCCTTATAGAAGCTATTACTTCTATAAGGCTTCCTTCTGCAGGCCTTATAGAGGCTATTACTTCTATAAGGCTTCCTGTTGCAGGCCTTATAGAGGCTTTTGCTTGTATAAGGCTTCCTTCTGCAGGCCTTATAGAGGCTATTACTTCTATAAGGCTTCCTTCTGCAGGTCTTATAGAGGCTATTACTTCTATAAGGTTTCCTGTTGCAGGCCTTATAGAGGCTATTACTTGTGTAAGGCTTCCTCTTGCAGGTCTTATAGAGGCTGTTACTTGTATAAGGCTTACTCTTGCAAGCTTTACCGAAACTGTTGTTGCAGAACAAATCTCCGAAATAAATAAAGAAAAAAAATTCTTCCGCTGGTTGAGGCTTGAACCGTGGTTTTCGATTACCAAGGGCAAGCACTCATCCACTAGGCTACATCGTTGCCGTGCAACTCGTCGCGAAAACATCATATAAAAATAAATGTAGCATAAAACGAAAAAAAAAAAGTTAAATTGTACAGTCTCGTTCCTTCTCTGTTGATTTATCTTTTCCCTCTATTACCTGGCTGTTGTTTTTTCCTGCTGTCTGAAATGATGTCAATTATTATTTAGGAAACTATATTTGTGAACATTTGATATTTGAAATATTTACTTACTTGGTTGGGATCGATCCTGGGTCCTCTGACGTGGCAGTCGTGACTCTTTCCACTATGCTATCGCCTTATATGAATAATGGAAACGAAAACGGCATTAGTTAATACGTAAAGTAAAATGGTTTCGGTAGGCCTTCATTTCAGCTTGTATAAGGCCTTACCGAAGCTTGGCAGAGATGTGGATTAACAACCACAGTGCTATCTCGCTCTTTAAGCAAAACATTTCATTAACAGTCTCGGTAAGACTTCGCATCAAATTCTTTTAGGCCTAACAGAAACTCTATTGTTTCCCATACTAAAATGATGCACAAACACCAATAAACAAAACAGTTCATCTCTCTCGCGCCCTAACGAAGTTATTGCTAACAGTTTCGGTAAGACTTCGTACAAACTTCTATAAAAGGCCTAACAGAAACTAGATTGTGTTTGTGTCGCATGCTTTAATGGTGCACAAATACCAATAAAAAACAATACGCTCTCGCGTATACAGAATATTGTATTCATTCTACAGCGTGTGGAAGGAATACAAGGTGGATAGACCTTTTAACATTTCGACGTCTATTGGTATTTTTGTCGCGAGATGCCAAACAAAGTTCCTTCTTTATTGATAAAGTAAAAATTACACATAAACATAAATAACTATTCAAAAAATGCAACCGTGTGTTTCGATGAACGAGAAAGTTGTAGACTTAATCTGCCTTTCTAAGTTAGGCTTAAAAATATTTTATTTATTTGTGTTGTGAAAATAGTGCATACGACCACAAAAGGGTGCACGTACTCACGGAGGTCACATATTCGGAACACCTTTTCGATACCTTCCACTTTTTTTCTTTAAATTATTTTTGAATCAATTCAAAGAAGATAATAACTGCAACAACTTTATTTCCTATCGGCACACTCTAGGATTAATAGTTTATTATAAATTCGGACTTCTACAGAAGCTATTGCATTTTTTCTTCAGACGTCAAATTTTGACAGTCGTGGTAAAAGGTCTTTGGCGCGAAAAGCAAATGACGCATAAATAAGTAAAAAAATATCTGCTTGGATGGCGATACTCAGGGGCGTAAGCAAAAACTTCTTCAGGAAGGGGCAATATCTAAAATCGAAAAATGCTAAGGTATAAGCCCTTTTTTGTTAATAACGTACGTCAGCAGGGCTTGTTTATATAAATTTTTTAATGGATTCAATAATTATTGTTAGGTAGTTATTCTAAAAAGATAATGAAGGCATTCTACAAAGACTTCAAGTAACGAATTCGATTAAAGGATGGCTAGGATTAATGGATTCACTATATTAATTTTTAAATGTCGTCGGATAGCCTTGAAAATCTGTATTTTTCCATCCATTGACATCGTAGCCATCCTTTGATGGAAATCGTTACTTTATGTCTTAATAAAATGAAGACGAGCTACATTTTGGGATATTCACTTATTTTATATTCACTTATCCGAAAACCCCAAGAATTGGTATTTTTTTCATCCATTGACATCGTAGCCATCCTTTCATGGAAATCGTTACTTTATGTCTTGGTAAAATTTAGACGAACTATATTTTGGGATTTTCATACTAATGTCATCGGAAAGCCTTGAAAGTTGGCAATTTTTCATCCATTGACATCGTAGCCATCCTTTGATGGAAATCGTTACTATATGTCTTGATAAAATGAAGACGAGCTATATTTTGGGATAATCACTTATTTAGTTTTAAATGTCATCGGAAAGCCCTAAGAATCGGTTTTTTTTTTCATCCATTGACATCGTAGCCATCCTTTGACGGAAATCGTTTCTTTATGTCTTGATAAAATGAAGACGAGCTATATTTTGGGATATTCACTTATTTAGTTTTAAATGTCATCGGAAAACCCCAAGAATTAGTATTTTTTCATCCATTGACATCGTAGCCATCCTTTAATGGAAATCGTTACTTTATGTCTTGGTAAAATCCAGACGAACTATATTTTGGGATTTTCATACTAATGTCATCGGAAAGCCTTGAAAGTTGGCAATTTTTCATCGATTGACATCGTAGCCATCCTTTGAGGGAAATCGTTACTTTATGTCTTGATAAAATGAATACGAGCTATATTTTGGGATATTCACTTATTTAGTTTTAAATGTCATCGGAAAACCCCAAGAATTAGTATTTTTTCATCCATTGACATCGTAGCCATTCTTTCATGGAAATCGTTACTTTATGTCTTGGTAAAATCCAGACGAACTACATTTTGGGATTTTCATACTAATGTCATCGGAAAGCCTTGAAAGTTGGCAATTTTTCATCGATTGACATCGTAGCCATCCTTTGATGGAAATCGTTACTTTATGTCTTGAAAAAATCCAGACGAACTATATTTTGGGATATTCACTTATTTAGTAGATTAGTTGTCAATGGATGAAAATATACCAATTCTTGGGGTTTTCCGATGACATTTAAAACTAAATAAGTGAATATCCCAAAATATAGCTCGTATTCATTTTATCAAGACATAAAGTAACGATTTCCCTCAAAGGATGGCTACGATGTCAATCGATGAAAAATTGCCAACTTTCAAGGCTTTCCGATGACATTAGTATGAAAATCCCAAAATATAGTTCGTCTGGATTTTACCAAGACATAAAGTAACGATTTCCATTAAAGGATGGCTACGATGTCAATGGATGAAAAAATACTAATTCTTGGGGTTTTCCGATGACATTTAAAACTAAATAAGTGAATATCCCAAAATATAGCTCGTCTTCATTTTATCAAGACATAAAGAAACGATTTCCGTCAAAGGATGGCTACGATGTCAATGGATGAAAAAAAAACCGATTCTTAGGGCTTTCCGATGACATTTAAAACTAAATAAGTGATTATCCCAAAATATAGCTCGTCTTCATTTTATCAAGACATATAGTAACGATTTCCATCAAAGGATGGCTACGATGTCAATGGATGAAAAATTGCCAACTTTCAAGGCTTTCCGATGACATTAGTATGAAAATCCCAAAATATAGTTCGTCTAAATTTTACCAAGACATAAAGTAACGATTTCCATGAAAGGATGGCTACGATGTCAATGGATGAAAAAAATACCAATTCTTGGGGTTTTCGGATAAGTGAATATAAAATAAGTGAATATCCCAAAATGTAGCTCGTCTTCATTTTATTAAGACATAAAGTAACGATTTCCATCAAAGGATGGCTACGATGTCAATGGATGGAAAAATACAGATTTTCAAGGCTATCCGACGACATTTAAAAATTAATATAGTGAATCCATTAATCCTAGCCATCCTTTAATCGAATTCGTTACTTGAAGTCTTTGTAGAATGCCTTCATTATCTTTTTAGAATAACTACCTAACAATAATTATTGAATCCATTAAAAAATTTATATAAACAAGCCCTGCTGACGTACGTTATTAACAAAAAAGGGCTTATACCTTAGCATTTTTCGATTTCAGATATTGCCCCTTCCTGAAGAAGTTTTTGCTTACGCCCCTGAGTATCGCCATCCAAGCAGATATTTTTTTTACTTATTTATGCGTCATTTGCTTTTCGCGCCAAAGACCTTTTACCACGACTGTCAAAATTTGACGTCTGAAGAAAAAATGCAATAGCTTCTGTAGAAGTCCGAATTTATAATAAACTATTAATCCTAGAGTGTGCCGATAGGAAATAAAGTTGTTGCAGTTATTATCTTCTTTGAATTGATTCAAAAATAATTTAAAGAAAAAAAGTGGAAGGTATCGAAAAGGTGTTCCGAATATGTGACCTCCGTGAGTACGTGCACCCTTTTGTGGTCGTATGCACTATTTTCACAACACAAATAAATAAAATATTTTTAAGCCTAACTTAGAAAGGCAGATTAAGTCTACAACTTTCTCGTTCATCGAAACACACGGTTGCATTTTTTGAATAGTTATTTATGTTTATGTGTAATTTTTACTTTATCAATAAAGAAGGAACTTTGTTTGGCATCTCGCGACAAAAATACCAATAGACGTCGAAATGTTAAAAGGTCTATCCACCTTGTATTCCTTCCACACGCTGTAGAATGAATACAATATTCTGTATACGCGAGAGCGTATTGTTTTTTATTGGTATTTGTGCACCATTAAAGCATGCGACACAAACACAATCTAGTTTCTGTTAGGCCTTTTATAGAAGTTTGTACGAAGTCTTACCGAAACTGTTAGCAATAACTTCGTTAGGGCGCGAGAGAGATGAACTGTTTTGTTTATTGGTGTTTGTGCATCATTTTAGTATGGGAAACAATAGAGTTTCTGTTAGGCCTAAAAGAAGTTGATGCGAAGTCTTACCGAGACTGTTAATGAAATGTTTTGCTTAAAGAGCGAGATAGCACTGTGGTTGTTAATCCACATCTCTGTCAAGCTTCGGTAAGGCCTTATACAAGCTGAAAAGAAGGCCTACCGAAACCATTTTACTTTACGTATCAACTAATGCCGTTTTCGTTTCCATTATTCATATAAGGCAATAGCATAGTGGAAAGAGTCACGACTGCCACGTCAGAGAACCCAGGATCGATCCCAACCAAGTAAGTAAATATTTCAAATATCAAATGTTCACAAATATAGTTTCCTAAATAATAATTGACATCATTTCAGACAGCAGGTAAAAACAACAGCCAGGTAATAGAGGGAAAAGATAAATCAACAGAGAAGGAACGAGACTGTACAATTTAACTTTTTTTTTTTTCGTTTTATGCTCCATTTATTTTTATATGATGTTTTCGCGACGAGTTGCACGGCAACGATGTAGCCTAGTGGATGAGTGCTTGCCCTTGGTAATCGAAAACCACGGTTCAAGCCTCAACCAGCGGAAGAATTTTTTTTCTTTATTTATTTCGAAGATTTGTTCTGCAACAACAGTTTCGGTAAAGCTTGCAAGAGTAAGCCTTATACAAGTAACAGCCTCTATAAGACCTGCAAGAGGAAGCCTTACACAAGTAATAGCCTCTATAAGGCCTGCAGAAGGAAGCCTTATAGAAGTAATAGCTTCTATAAGGCCTGCAAGAGGAAGCCTTATAGAAGTAATAGCCTCTATAAGGCCTGCAACAGGAAGCCTTATAGAAATAATTGCCTCTATAAGGCCTGCAACAGGAAGCCTTATAGAAGTAATAGCTTCTATAATGCCTGCAACAGGAAGCCTTATGGAAGTAACAGCCTCTATAAGATCTGCAACAGGAAGCCTTATACAAGTAATGGCCTCTATAAGGCCTGCAGAAGGAAGCATTATACAAGTAAATGCCTCTATAAGGCCTGCAAGAGGAAACCTTATACAAGTAATAGCCTCTATAAGGCTTGCAACAGGAAGCCTTATACAAGTAACGGCCTCTATAAGACCTCCAAAAGGAAGCCTTATACAAGTAAAAGCCTCAATAAGGCCTGCAACAGGAAACCTTATACAAGTAATAGCCTCTATAAGGCCTGCAAAGGGAAGCCTTATACAAGTAACAGCCTCTATAAGACCTGCAAGAGGAAGTCTTATACAAGTAATAGCCTCTATAAAGCCTACAACAGGAAGCCTTATACAAGTAACAGTTTCGGTAAAGCCTAACAGGAAACTTTATGCAAGCCTGCTAAAAAACTGTTAACAAGTAACAGCCTCGGTAAAGCTTGCAACAGAAAACCTTAATGCAAGTAACAGCCTCTATAAGACCTAACAGGAACTTTATACAAACACCGGTTTCTGTAAAGCCTAACAGGAAACTTTATACACGGCTGTTAGCGCTTTAACAGTTTCTGTAAGTGCGCCAAATTGGCTTCTCTAAGGCCTTATACAAACTATTTTGCGGGAGGGGAAATAGCTTGTATATAACCTTACCGCAACAGAAATGTTACTTGGGTAGGGCTATGAAACTTAAGCTTAAAAATGACCATATGGCTGAAGGAACTCTACGTGGCGTAACATGGAAATGTGATAAAAAAAACAGCAAAGATCTTCCCCCACTGGGTATCACAATGCGTCTTCGCATACCTGGTTGACATGAGGCACGGATCATTTTACCCTGATCAACCTTCTACCCTAAGCTATCTTGTGGCTAACCTTTCAATGCGGAGGAGCAGGAAACACTTAAGGGAAAGGATACGGAGGGGTCCCTCTAGCATCAGACGCTATTAAGGTTTTTTTAAACCCAATTTAGCCTTCAGGTTCATGTCCCAATTATAACCTTACTGATATCCAAATGATAACCATACTATACTTCTTTAGGTGCATTTTAGTCGGTTCTAACGGCTGAAATGCATTACCATAAGGCTATTTTAACACTGACCTTACAGGGGAAAATCTGTCTTTGGGGTAAACCAGAACTCCTTTGGAAAACTTAAAAAAAATCTGAAGGCTTTCCTTCTTCAAATCTTAAAAACACTTAAAATTTATGGAGCACATGGAATTTTTCAAGCTCTATCCCAGCTTAGGGAGTTCCTTCTTAAAGTTATTAGCTCGTTATACTGTCTACTAAGACTGTTTGAAGAACGTTTCTGACTAAGAAAGTCGCTAAAAGCGTCTTAACGGATCTTAAATAGTCTTTTGGTAATGCCAATAGCATAAGCCTCTGATCTCTAGCTAAGAAGGTAAAAAGTCATTGATTTCATTAAAAAATGCAGAAGTTACATTCCCAATATAAAGCTAATAATTGGTAGATAACGGCACAAAACAACAGACCTTACACTTAAATAATACATAAAAAAGTTAAAAAGGTATAAAAAACTTGGTGCAATAGATCTTTTCAGATCTCGTCAACAGAAATTTATTTATTCTCACTCCCCATAACTCAACTCAATTCAAATAAGAAGCAGATTACTAGGCTAAGAGCAGGCGTGGACTTATGAACAAAAACTGTACAACAGTGGAAGTAGAAGATCTATATGTAAGGCCTAAAATAATTACCCAACGAAATTCATTGCTCGTTATAAAGCAACCGGGCCTCATGTTCTCAGTCATTAGTCCAGGAATTTTCAAGTAACACGAGTATACAGTCTGCCATACTCAACATAACAATTTGAGATGCATCTAATGACCATATTTTAGACCTCTTAGGCACGCAGCCACAGACATAAACTACTTTTTTATAAGATATGATACGCAGCAGTTTCTTATTCTTCCTGACCTCGAATAATAACTCTGCGCTACCTCCGTTCCTGTACAAAAAAGCCTTCCACTTTATTAC
Source organism: Neoascia interrupta (assembly GCA_947623515.1). Taxonomy (NCBI): domain Eukaryota; kingdom Metazoa; phylum Arthropoda; class Insecta; order Diptera; family Syrphidae; genus Neoascia; species Neoascia interrupta. Next base: position 149,521,695 of record OX392463.1, read on the forward strand.
GAATATACAAACGACCAACCCCCTTGGCATGCGTGAATATATCAACCCCAAACTCTTGGCCACATCTGTGGTAAGGAAAATCTTCCTAGAAAATTCATTTCTCTAAGTGATTTCATGCCCACCATTCCGAAAATGGCCATATAATCTACCATCAAAAGAACAACACCATACCACTACATGGGCATCACCATAAAGGGAGACATTCCAATTAGGGATCTCTTCACAAGAAAAGTGTGAAAAATCACTATCAGCTCGTTGACAAATTGTCCGACATTAAACTCCCTCCACCTAAAACAAATTGCTCCATTACATTAGTTTGTGGTTCCGTTTCGGCACACAAAGTCCTTTGATACCCCCATACCAAGTGTGCACATAAAGAAAACACAAAACTGCCATCCAACCGACCAACAATAATAGTTAATTCTAGTTTCGAATCGAATATGGACTAGAAACACTTATTTTTCGGTAGAGATACAAACAAGGATAACCAACGAAAAACTCCAGCGGCAGAGTGTTGTGTGTTTGTTTGGATGTGTGTGTGCGCGCTTAAAGGACATCGCTTTATCTTGCTGTACCCTCTAAATGAGCATGTCCGTGGCTTGTTCAATAAATTCAGGAATGAAGCACGAGCATACTGCATTGCACTTGTGGGAAATTGGTGTTTTCATTTTCTTTTACAGCAGTTCCGGAAACCAAGCATTTCCAGTTGCATTTGTAAGTAAGGGCGAGAAACTGGGTAAAAGGAGTGGAACTTTTTTCATTTAATACATGCAGCACAAAACGTGTACTCTTCACTGGGCCTAGATTTTGCTCGTTGTGGTACACACGGCATACCTGCAAGGTTAAGTGCCTCCTATACTTTGCGATTTGAATTCACATTTCTCTCGGAAGGTAAAATAAACTTTGCTGCACGTGCTCCTTGCAGGCGGTTAGCAGAAGTATTTACGGGCAGACTCAGAGCCTCAAAACTCCGTTCTTATTCCATAAGGCGAGCAGCTTTTGGAGATCTTCATTTGGAAATTGTTTTGCAAACTTATGCAAACTTACCTTTTAAGAATCCAAGTAATTGCATTCCTGTTGATATATCTGGAATTAAGCAAGACGAGAACATTACTTAAGCATTACAAAGATACAGGAAAATACGAAAAGCAAAACAAGTCCCCGTTCAGCAATTTGTCCAGTTCACTTCACACAACAAACTCATTTATCCGACCTTTACATCCAACCCTTTTTAAAACCGAAACAAAAGGAGTCATTCTGCAGTTCTAATCGCACATTTGCAAATATCTCAAAAATTCCCTAATTAAATACAATCGCAAGAAATCTTGTAAATTTCCTTTGAAAATACAGGCACGCCTGCTCTGCGCTTAACTAGGGCACAACTGTTATCCCGTGATTAAGCTGAAAAGTTGATGAGCATCCTGATTCTATTAGGGCTGAATGCGGAGATTTCCGCTGTGGAAAACGCGTTTTCGCAAATCCCTTAACTTTTCAGGATGAGTACACACCATGAGGAAGCCCCGTTGCAGTTGTGCTTGTTTATCGCTCTAGGTGGTGGTACTGTTTCCAGGAGTCAGTCGGTCGGGCACCTAAGCCTTTCATGCTGAACTTAGACGAACAACAAACTGTTCGCGCAATTAAAAGTTCATCCATCACCCATCCGTCCAGGAGGGATTTTCGCCACCCATACTCCCTGTGCTAACAAGGATATCTAAGTAACATAACCACATACACAGAGAGTACCTTACAACAATTTGTGATTGCACCACACCGAACCTTATATACAGGCTGCAGTATAGTAAAATGAGTTATAAAGTTATTCGGGCATTGGACCAGGTGGAAGGGGTAACCTCTTGAGACAAGAACCCTGTCTATGCACATACTATGGCATTGTGACATTCTTTTGTTGCCGGCAGAAAGCAATTACTTACATTCGCCGCTTTACCACCCACCCAAAAACGCTTCTTCACGCTACTAGCAGCGCAGAGACTTTCGGAATTCTCTTTGTCTGGCATGCACAAGTTTCACCATGATATGATGGTGCAAAGAAACAAAAGAGAACGAGTATTCTTGGGATCCTTGTCGATGTAATGGATTCTTAGGAAAATTGCCACTAAAGTTGCTTGAAGTGCGCTTGTGTTGTGTTTTGCTTCGGTAAGGGTGGGGGAAGGAGAGATCTGATGTCTGGAACTGTGGAATTGAAGTTAGTCACCAATTAAGATTGTTAGGCCTTATAGCGCTCTCCTAGTGGTGATGGGGCGGCACATGAAAGCCATTTTCATTAGAGTTATGAAACTGTTGCGGTTTTCAACGGGATTATGCCGCTGGGCTAAAGAGGAAGTTAGACTGCTAACGTCAGCTGAGTTTTTGAGAGCTTCAAAGAGCTAAGCAATATATTGCAATATTACATCAAAACGGTCCACAACGATTGGTTGATGAAATATGTCAATGCTGTGAATAAACATAAAACAATAGCTTTGGCAGACAGCTGGCTTAGGTAGGAGGGTTTAAGATAATAACCTTTTCCAAGAAATTTTGTATGTTTCTAGAGCTGGATATGGTCTAGAATATACCGTGCGAAGAAAACTTGAAGCCAAACAATTGTTGGGATGAGTGCTCGAGGCTGAATACCTGAAAAAACTTAGTTAACATTTAAGGCAGCTTACGAAGGATGAATATTGTAAATGAAGTCACCAAGTCAAAAGGCTGCGTTTCGTTCAGTAATGTCGTTTATTTTTTTTATGTGTTTCAATCTCCAAAACTTTATGGCTTGATTTCAAATTTGCTCAAAAACTAATAAAAACCGACCGAAAATTCAGACTTTTTCGAAAAATGGTCGGTCATAACCAGTGGAACTGTTCAAATATTGCCAGTCCGAACCCAATTTCTCAATTCGGAGAGCAAAATTTGCCCATGGAATGTTGCCAACCCAGCACTTTCAGTCTTCATGCAAGGGTTCGTGAACACGAAAGTTCAGCAAACAGTATTTAATCAAAGCATTTTAGTCCAGGAACTATATATATATTAATTCCCGAAATCTCGACTTAAATTTTTCAAGCAACAAAGAATACCTTCAAATTCGACGTTGCCATAGATTTCGAGAAGTCCAAACAAAAGGGTGCAGTTTCAAAGGAGCACATACAGGGGTTTCAAAATAAAGCATAAGGCCCCATTCTGCCACGACCACTTCATTTTTATTTCCAACGAAACGTATAAAATTGAATTTTGCTTTTTTTCACAAAATCAATCTAATGACATATGAGTAACCTAACCCCCCTTCACCTATAGGTGTCAAACTGACACGCAAAAGCACAAACTACAGCATCAGCAGAAGAGAAATGTTCAATTGTGCTGGCAGCTTCCGCCCAAGGAATGATGTCAAGCAATCGATCAGACACACGAGCTCACTCCACAAGCCTATTTTTTTTTCGGTGAGGGTGTAAAAGCTTCAAAACAAAAAATATAGATTTCTTTGTATATAAGGAACAAAATATCCTGAGAATAAAAACAAATAAAGAAATCCTTGGAAAAGTGCGAAGATGTAATTGACATCACCACAAAAGGACAGGATGAGCACAAGCAACATCAAATATCCTAGCAGCATATCGCAGCGGCACACTATGACTCAAGAAAGAGGAGCAAAATAATCGAAAAACAATAAATTCTCCTGCAGGCTAAAGGCTTCGACAACGGCAATTCTTAAGTTACCATCTCATCATAGGGATGGTGTGGTGATGCTGATTTTTTTTCTGTTTAATTTTGCTGCTTCGTATACCAACCAACAAGGCTATCTCACGCAATTTCGAATTTATTTCTCTATTCTGTTCCAGATACTTCAACCTCAAGAAACCATTGGTTGGCAAACAATGAAATGAAAAGAAAACACCAATCTGTTCCGAGAAGAGTGTGGCCTTCGAAGAGGACAGCTTTTCATTAACAAAAGGGAGCTCTACTGTAGGTCGAAAGGGAACGTGTTTTGAAGTTAGGTTTGTGGGGTAATATTTACTTGCAGCAATGTCCTTTTTTGGTTAGACAGTTTTTTCATTAAGACCGGATATATAGGTTAATGAATCTTGCTGAGGGAATTAAATGTGAACGGAACTCAATTTGCAAGATTCTAAAACTTTTCTTGGGAAATGAAAGTGGAATGTTTTGGGTGCAATAAAATAATTTATAAGAAAAGTTAAGATAAGTATTAATTTATTTGTTTTAATGTATTTAGATAAGCGCATAAAAAAGTCCCTCCTAAACTAACAAAAAAATATTTATAAACTTCTTCGACTCAATATCAGGGAAAAAGAGTTCGTTCATGCTAGTTTTACTTAAATATGACGAATTAAAATAAGTTTGGGATCAATTCTATCTGAATGGAATCGGGAATTGAACGCAATGTATATTTACGGCTATTAGAATTAGAACAATCAGGATGAGAAAAAAGCGACGTTCTCAAAATGGGCTTTAACCCTAATTATGTTTTCTGGGATGAACATAAAATAAGCGCTTAATTTAAATAATAAAATAAGCGCTAATTGTATGCGTAAGGTCACGCATACAATTAGTTACATGCGCAAAAATTAACCAAATGTCACAAGTAAATTTCACGTAAGCGGCCTTTGCCCCAAATTCTTTTAAGAGGTGATATAGACAAGAGTATGATACCTATAATTGACTCCCAACTCTAACTTCAAATAGAAAAACACAGGAAAAGAAGTTCGAGTCATTTTCAGACAGTCGAGTCATTTTCAGTCAATATTTCACAGAAAAACACAAAGCCACTGCCATTTCACACAAAAAAAAACATTCTAAGAAGTTTGTACTGTTCTCCAGCGATGATCCGAGACTTGCTCACCAAATTTGGCGAGTTAAGCCGAGATTAATCCCATATATTAATCTCGGCTAATCTAAGTTTTACTCGGAAAGTCGGACGATGTCACAATGAAAAACTGGCCCTTAGAGCTTAGAAGAAGAAATACCTAAAAACCCCATTAAAAGCTTGCCTACCTAATTTATTATTCTTGTTGGACAAATAAAGCATAGTTTTCTTCCAGTTTAATCGGTAGCGTTCTTGGTACGGGGGGAAAAGATGATATCATAATCCGATCAAAGATATTTCTCGTCTTCCGCATCTCTTGGTAATCTTGTTATCAGCTGATTACCCATTAATTCTTGCTTTATTTCAAATAATGTAAAGAACAACAACATATAGACACAAGCTCAAATAAGGCTCAACGCCAAGCCTATATTTCGTATATTGCCAAGGTCTTCAGTTACTACAATGCTATCAACTGAAACACTAAGCTTCGACTCTTCCATTCCATAAGGTTATAATGGGTAGTTCCATAAGGTTATGCAGCACCAAGAAAGTGAGCACTATCATCAGGAACACTATCACAAGGAACAACACTATCACAAGGAATCTGCAGGCATTTGTCAACATGTGTCTCCGGAATATAGTAAGGCTTTTCTTGCTAAAAAGCAACTCGAAGTGAGAACTTTATTTGAGAACAGCAATCCATTAGATGGCAGTGAATCGGCCAAAGGGTAACAGTACCAGACTTACAGCTCAGTTTACTTATATACAGTTAAAGTATACCAAATCTGAGAAATCTATCAAACGCAATTTTAAAAATTCTATAAGAACAAGAGTTGGCTCATGTGATGTTCAACTGATAATAATTCCTCAAGTATTTTGGTCTTTCGGACATTTTTCACATGATCTCAGCATATAATTTAGAATTCGAGACCTTTTTGAGTTTAGGGGATTATTTTAGGAAACTTGGTATAGTTTCCTGAGCTGGTAACTGAGTTATAAGTATACCGAGAGAAGGCCTGTAGGAAACGGAGATTTTTTTTTTTTTTGATGCTGATATATTCTTTGGGCTTTTCAAGTTTGTGGAGCCCTAGACCTAGAAAATATCCCGTTTCCGTTTTCTGTTCTTAGTTACCTGAATGCCTCTTTATGGGTATGATCCCCTATTGTGCTAACCGTTTAAGGACCTGGGGAAGCATGAAATACTCCTTTGCTCTTCCCACATAACGAGGTGTCCAATAGACCACATAACGAGGTGTCCAATAGAGGGTTTACTTGTTTCTTTAGATAGTCTATTTAGATTTAAGATTTTTTAGGCTTTCCCACTCAAATTTGAAGTTAAGTGGGGACTTGAAAATTTATTTCCATTAGAGATCCATTACTATCTGACATAACAGCTTCATGGCGGAGTAGCATGGTTCTCCGAAAAATGTATGAGATATTGCCTTATAGATAAGACGTTGGTCCTTTTGCTAATAGGTTCAAAGTAGGAACTCAGTTATGGCTATGGTTATGGTTTTGCTTAGCATCAGACAAAAAAAATATTTTGAAACTTGGGCCTACACGTAATGCCATCGCTAGAGAGAGAAATAGAGGCCTGGAATGGGAAGTTTATTGAGTAAAGCATCGAATTGCTTCGATTGAATGCACTTCTTTGCCTAGTTCTAAAATTGTTTCCGCAAGTATCAGACACGAAGAAATTAGTTTCCATAGCATCTTCATCACTGGAAATGTACAAATTTTCATAATTATTACCTCTACTATATACAGAACCATTGCAGCCGTTGCAAGCGTTTGAGTGTCTTCTCTCCATTTTTGTGATCAGACTGATTTTTTTTCCCCTTCAAGCATTCGTCTTATGTACACATAAAAGATATTGCCATCAGACAGCTGTAGGACTTCATTTTCAGAACTTCCACAGAATTTCTGTATAATTTTTATACCCCATCCCATAGGATAGGAGGTATATTAAGTTTGATTTATAGTTTATAACATAGACAAATAATAACCGTAGACCCCCAAGACATATGATATGATCGAGACCGAATTGCAAATTCTATGAACCATGTCCGTCCGTCCGTCCGTGTGTCGGTAGTTTTAAGGCCTTAAATTTTGGGCTAGAAACTTGAAACTTAACGCCTACTATACTAATATTAGCATGAAAAATCAAAATTGTCGCAGGGAGCTGAAATTTGGTATGCGTTATTCTCGCTTTAGTGTATTGTGATTGGCATTTCAAAAAAACAACAGGTGAGTAAGTGGAAGGGTTTGTCTGTCACAAACGTCTATATACCCAACCCTATATACCATATAACACCAAATTTTTAAGTTTCTTGGCCCGAATTCATATATGATTTGTATAGGCCACGCCCCCAAAAGTGGGTATGGGCTTTAAATTAAAATAAATTAATTGTAATTTCGTTAGAATCATGAGAAAATACGGTAAAAGCGAAAATTATTTCAGAAAAAAAAAAACATTTTTTTCCTAAAAACGGCCCTTAGGCGTTGGGCTGAGCTAAAAACTTTGTGTAGAGCAAACTTAGCAAATAGCAATATCTTTAATATTTGTCATATAATTTCGATTTGGAATCAACTTTCCGAGAAATCGGGTTTTTAAAGATCTAACATGTTGATATTATATAATATGGTCGATATTGTGGGTGGTCCAAGTTTTGCCCTGTTAAAGATCTTAGGCCAATATTGCTCAGTGTCACAATTTTAGTTTCTGTGCCCTGTCTAACTTGACCAAAAAGCATTTGAAAAAAAATGTTATATAGGGGTTTGTCTCACATTGAAGCCATTAGCGGGCGTGGCCGTTGGCGGATTTAGCCAATTTTCACACTTTGTCTGTGCAGCAAAAGAACCAAGCCTTGTGCCAAGCTTTAGCTCTCTAGCTTGATTGTGAAGTCCTTAAACCTTTACACATACAGATGGACGGACGGACATGGCTTAATCGATTCACGTGTCGGTCTCGATCATATATCTAAAAGGTCTTAAGGGTCTACGGTGATTATTTCACTGTGTTACAAACTATGCATTAAAATTAATATACCCTCAGTCGGGTATAAAAAATGAAAACTGAACAATGTGGGCGTGGTCTCATTAAATTTGCATTCTAATTAACGGTTTTCATTCGATATATTTGCTTTAAATGCAAAAACCTTGCACGATAAAATGTTCAGATATGTACGAAAGCTATCATTTGAAATGAATAAATTCTTACCCCTTTTGGGGGCGTTTTTAAACATAAACAAATTTTTAATATGAAAATGTAATCAACACGTGTAGTGTATACCACGTCTGATAAGAAATGTGAACAAGAAAACAATTGATGAACGAACCACGCCCCTTTTTTAAGGAAGAAGATTCTCAACTGACAAGTTCTAAATACAACTATAGTTAATAGAAACTGAAATTTAACAACCAAGATATATGACGCAATTCGGAGCCTGATAGTGGTTATTTGTGATCGGGTATCCAATGATTCGCCTAAGCGGATTGTAAGCCTCCCACTCATTGCAAATGAGTTTGGCACTTAACGACACTTTTTTATTTTGTAGCTATTGAGAGTAGGTTTTTGTGCGTGAAATCAATTTTTAATTGGTTTCATTTATTTATTTAGTATATATATTATATGTATAAGGTTTTTTTACAAGCTAGGTGCTGGGCGTAGCCCCTGCATGTAACTGGGCATTAAATTACCTCTTAATATTTTCACATGTAAACAGTAGATAAGCTAGGGGTTAGAAACAAATTTTTAATATGAAAATGTAATCAACACGTGTATACCACGTCTGATAAAAAATGTGAACAAGAAAACGATTGATGAACGAACCACGCCCCTTTTTTAAGGAAGAAGATTCTCAACTGACAAGTTCTAAATACAACTATAGTTAATAGAAACTGAAATTTAACAACCAAGATTTATGACGCAATTCGGAGCCTGATAGTGGTTATTTGTGATAGGTTATCCAATGATTCGCCTAAGCGGATTGTAAGCATCCCACTCATTGCAAATGAGTTTGGCCCTGGGGTTAAGCCCTAGATATTTAACTCCTTTAACTAGGTTAGCGTTGCAGTCTTTTATGTATCATTGGAATAGTAATATTGGAGTTTTCTTGAATAGTAAAATTGGAGTTTTAGTGCGGTTAAAGTTTAGGCCCGCCCTTAAGCGGTGTTCCCTTTTTTGCAAAAGACTTCGTCCAAATCACCAACGGCAAAAATTACTGTGTTTTAAAAGAAAACAGCAATAAGGCACGTACATTGTTTGGTTATCACGACTCTTGTGACTTGGTTAACCTGATGTTCTAAGAAGCTTAGACAGTCAGTGCCTATTATAAAGTGCCTGTCACAAAGGTCTTCCAAGACTGACTTGTTTAGTGTACGTATACCGATTTGATATTTTGAAACCAGGTATCATCTGTTTCGATAATGCATCCTTGGAAAACTTCCTAATTCCAATATCCATTTAGGAAACGTAATAGCAGGCTTAGTTTCTTATTAAGAAGATTTCAAATCAATTATTTCTTGTAAAACACTCCTTGGAAAACGTTGACGAGATAAATGCAACTCAACCTCAAGTATTTAGTTCCAAAATTCTACCCACACCACAAGGACAATCCTATGAGTTTAATATAACGATTTTGCCTCAAAACTTTCAAGTAAAACAATTTTCAGTTAAGCGAAACGAAGCAAAATCATTGCCCGCGGTATGAGTCAATGCCGCCATAAAAGCGCAATGAAAACGAGATGAAAATTGCATGCGGTTCTTGTAGGTATAGCCAGTTAGTTTTTGAATCTAGAGCGTCAAAACGCAATAGCCTCTTCAATCTCCATCCATTTGCACTGTTCGTTTACGGGCAATCCTCGTTGAAAAAAAAAACACTGCCTAACTGATTTTTGACCGAATTTTCGTTTTTCCTTCAATGTTGGTCTTTGCCCTGGATGTTGTTTTCATTTGCAAAACCGAGAGAAAGTCCCGAAAATAAATTTGTTTTTTCCATCCACGTCTGAGCTGGCATTAGGAAATGCTTCGGATGCCACTTTGCTGGGATATGCTCGCGGTTCTTGTACTATCGAAGTTGTTAGGGGCGAATTTTTATTTTAATTTTTTGTTCAACACTATTCTACATAATTTTCGAGTAAAAATTTTGACACAGAAAGCGATGAATTGAAATGCATAGCAATATAGCATTGCATTGTGAAATGTGTGTGTATAGAAGAACACCAATGGCTTGGATAATGGATACAGGATAATGAAATTGAAAACTGAAATTAGACTGCAATGGATGAGAGTCCACTTGTTTTTGCTTCGAGTGTTAATTTGTTTGGACGTTTTTCTCGTTTTTTTTTTGCTTTATTATCCTGCGGCACAAACAAAGTCCGGATGGTCCTTTTGTTTTCGTTTCGAGTATAGAAATGGAGCAGTAGATTCAATTTCGATTCGTTTAGCATGGATTTGTTTTGCAGTGGTGACAGGACTTAAACAGTTTTGTATTCAATTGACGCTCTTATGGGGCAGCTTTGGAGAGATTGCGTATATTTTTTTGTATCCACCATTTTTTTTTTCAGTTTTTGTGTAGAGTTTTTCCCAAATTAATAGGATTTTTTTACGGCGGCGCTCGAGTATGGTAGTAAAGTTTATTTAGAATTCCAATTAAGAAAATTACAATTTAGTTTGGGGCGTGTGCAAGTGCGAACTGAAGTAATTTCGTTGCAGGAATGATAGCCACTTGGAATTCTTCTTTGGAAGGTTTTTATGGTGAAAGAGCAATTAAATTTATTTGCAGGAGCTATAAATTTATTTTTTTTTATTACGCTATGTCGTTTTGTGCAAGGAGGCATGCATGTAGTCAAAGGCCCAAAGGTTAAAACGAGGAAGTAATCATTGGCAGGTTTTGCTTGAAAGAGGGTCGTTAAGTCTGGCGTCTAGAGACCCCTACACGAACTGTAGTAAGGGATAATGTTATCTGTCGTGTAGGCATAACCTATACACTTAACGACACTTTTTTATTTTGTAGCTATTGAGAGTAGGTTTTTGTGCGTGAAATCAATTTTTAATTGGTTTCATTTATTTATTTAGTATATATATTATATGTATAAGGTTTTTTTAAAGCTAGGTGCTGGGCGTAGCCCCTGCATGCAACTGGGCATTAAATTACCTCTTAACATTTTCACATGTAAACAATCGATAAGCTAGGGGTTTCTAGATCAAAATCACGCGCATTTTCAAAGAGACCTCCAAATTCTTAAAAAAGCAAATTTTTTTGCCCTGAATGAGTATAAAGTACGCGCGTGGATGTGCATAAGTGTTAAAGTTGCAAGCAAAACGGTTTTAACAAAGGCAGTTGAACAACCGGGGCAATTCGAACCGGCTTATCGTTTTCACATAAGCCTATAAACCGGCTTGAACTTTCCCCTGTTCCCCTGTGGAGCTGTCCCCTGTTCGAACCGCTCGGTCCTGAAACCCCTAGCTTATCTACTGTAATCCTTGACACATATCTGATATTCACTTGTCAAACTTACTTGTGAACAAATATTTTATCATTATATTCTATCATATTACCATAGTATTAACATAGATTGAGGTATCTCTCAGTACGCTAACAGCTTAGGTCAAGCATATTGCAAAGTTCGCCAGGGGCAGTCAGCCGTTTTTAGATACTTTGAGTTGCAAACTTTTGGCCAAATACAGCGAAGGCACCTGGCAGCGGATCAAAACTCGTATAGCAGCTTTCCCGGACGCACGCAGAAATGAGATCGAGTGTATCGTAGTTATAAAGCTCAAGGAAGTATCTACAACGTAGTTGGAAAATCTGTTTTTTTTTTTTTTGCAAAATGATTTGGTTGTGTATACGCTTGAAGAACGCTGGGAAAAATAACGACATTAATTTAAAAGTCATAGTATCTAATGTTGCAGAATGTGTGCGAAAATTGCGTTATCAGCCGCATGATCGCATTGTCAGCCGCAGAGCTGATGTCGTTTGGCCACTTTGGAGCTGCGCTTTGAGACCGTTGGACTATTGTTTGTGGGGTGCCGTAAAAGATAAGTGTTACGCCGACAAGCCATTGATGAAATACAGCTGTATACAATCGATAATGTGCTTAAAAATTGGACCGATCGTGTACTACGATCGTGCTACTGCATGGTTAGCCGAGGCAGACATTTGAATGAAATTATTTTCCATTATTAACCGGAAGGATTGTACTTCAAAATAAAATAAGAAATTTAAGAAAATATTCAGTAGTTTTTTTTATAGCATTTAAAAAACAAAAGTTATTTGGTGGACCCTATACTAGGTGTTTGCATACATTTCGGCCTAAAACTCCGACTTTTTAGCTCAAAAAATTCCTTTTTATTAGCGCAATACAATTTTTAGTTGGATTTCATATATATTTATTGCAAAACAGTCATTTTACCATTTCGAAAAAAAAATCCATAAACGATTTTTTGGCTCAAAATCAATGTAAGAATCAATGTAAAGTCACATTACAAAAAAACCAAATTTGCAACGAAAAGCAGGTTCTGAATTCCAATTTGTTTTAGATTATACCCACCCGCTTACCCTTAAATTAATAATACATGCAATCATGGACTTTCTAAACTACACACTCAAATAAAGACAAAGTTTAATCTATGCAAGTCTTCGTGAAGGCTTAAGATTTATAATCTAACAAATCTCAATTGCCTCATTAAACAGCCTTTTAAACTTTTAATTTCAAGCTGTTAAGAACCTTTTGATTATTCAATAGTAGGATTTAGCCACTTTCTCCCCTACATCCAGAATCTGCCACGTGCAAGCTCTTACCTGAACTGGTGTCTGCAGGTCTATACAACACACTTTGAGTCTTTTCAGTTTGGATTACCTGCCGTAAACTGCAATAAGCTGCTTAAAATTGCATTTCTCTAAGTTTCTTTTTTTTCTACTTGACTGTGAGAAATACTTTTCTGCTTTGGCACACTTTATTCGTTGCTGCACTCGAACACGAGTAAGTAATTCCTCAAAGGGTATAGTTCTGCAACATTCTCGTTTTTCCAAAGTTTTATTAACCAATCGCACAATCCGTGTGAATTATAAAAGAACCTTATTTGTGTACACACTTATGTTGGTCCTTTGTGAACGTGTAAAGCTGCTTATTTATCCTTTTGTGCGTTTTTTTTTTCTTTAAACACAAGTCTCTCAGCAATGTGTAAAGCTTTTTAAAAATATTCACAAGGAATTTATGCATTGAGATGCATTCTGTCAAATGCATAAACCTTAGTACCAAAGAAATTTCCATGCCATTTAAACTTCGTTGAGGGTTGAGAGCAGTGAGTTTATACTCCCCCACACAACACTATACAACAGCGACAACTTTGTAATATAATCAGGGCAATATACAGAAAGCAAAAAAGTACGAATATGAGAAATATGATTGAATAAGTACAACACAATGGGGTGAGAGGATGAAGATAGTATTTAGTAGGAAGATAGCGTCTCCCAGTTAACACAATATCCGTGCAACACGCACGCACATGAAGATCCTTTTATGTCTTCTGCGTTTCATCTCAATCAAGAGAAAAACTTCCGTTGTACTTCCGTTGGGTGTACCAAGCCCTCTGTCTCTATGAGAAGGATCTAGGACATTCCAACTTCACTGCGGTACATGAGAGAATGCTATTTCTTTTGCAGAGTTTGTTTTTCGTTCGTTCTATTTCTTTTCTTGTTCATCGTTCAACTTTTCCGCTAATAGAATGAATGCAAGGAAACAAAACTTTGTCGTTTGTACAAGTCCTTTTGCCTACAGTGTCAGTCAGTTTGGTTATTGTTGTCGGTAATGTAGCAATGTTTTCTTTCCCCTTGGATGTCCTTTGAGAGAGTAAAGGAAACATTAGTTGCAGACACTATGTTGGGTATATTGTGTTGTGCTTGAAGTTCTTCTTAAGAGTTTGAATTGGACAAACGGCTTCCTAGCCACAGGCAAAGCCTTGTTTTGAACTTTCGCTGTAATAATAGACTTTTAGGATAAATGATGCGCATGGTTGTTGTAAGAAGCTGATGTATAGAAAACTGAGTTGATGCAGTGATATATCCAACAAATAATTGGTTTACTCTTAACATCTTTGTTAGTTTCAGGTAAAAACTTTACAACAAACTAAATTGTTCACTCAAAGGGAAAATCAAAAAAAACAACTATACCCTACTTTTTACTATGCCTAGGTGTGCTACGGAATGATCAGAAATGCGTTTAAAAAAATCGTGCACTTCACATTTCTTATCCATCTCGTGAAATTTCTGTCAAATCAATTAATCGTAGTCGCTGTCTCGCACGCGCGCCGGGCTATTTGAAAAATAAAAAAAACCGTCGCCGAGGTCAATGATTGTTTTGTCATTTGCTGTTGGGAGTTATGACATGCTGTAGAACAGACGTTTTTTTTCTCAAAGCTCATGTTTGTTGTAGAGAATAAACCAAATAATGTTAATGTGTAATAAAATTAGAAAATTTTAGATTTTTTTCACGTCTTGTAACTTTGCAGTCAAAACAGTCGTGGCAGTTTCTCGCTTTATTTTGTATTTCAAGACGATTTTTTTTAAGTCTCGCATTGTCGCTGCCGCTTTGGTTTGACGCAGGCGCTCAATTTTCGTCATAATTGGCAAATAGGCTACAAAACAAGCCCGGAGGTCTCTGGGTATGAAAGTAAAGTAATGGGTTGACGTTACTGGGACACTATCAGCTTCGTTGAATACATAAAAAAAAACTCCCAATCTAGGCACCGACTTGATCTGGATTTAGATTTTGACAAAAATTCAAAATTAATGTCAGTCGATTTTGTGAAAGGGCTAAGATCAGGGGTGGAATCGGCTAAGGTGATCTATGATAAGTGATGTCACAAATCACAAAAAATCGTCTGCGTAAACTGTGCTCATCACAATTTTCTGGTGACAGCTCTCGATCAATCACCGTCAAAATCAGCTGGTCTCCAGTTTCATATATACATATTTCATATATTTACTTAGGCTGACTTTCAAAATTCACGAATAAAACAAGGCTTACATCACAAGTCTAAATAAAGTAATGATACCGAACAATATTTTTGTGATCACCTAACGAAGACTTATTATTTTGCTTAATCACTGACTGTCACAAAATGATTGACTGTCACAAAATGTAAAAATCACAGATAACCAAAGCCGAATTCACACCAGTCTATGCACTTACTTATACGATGCTTGACGTCAATCGATTGACGATGCTAGGGCCACATTGCGTACATAAGTCTTCAAACAACAGCTGTCTTCATCAGGGGGTTCTGTTGTCACGCAGACCCCAAAAAAGCCAGGCGCGTATACGGCCAAGACCGAACTATGAGCAGAATAGCCATATGTAGATCTCTGTATGTAGATAGTCTGTATATGTAGATAGTCTGTCCATATGTAGATCACATGTTTTTAGGCCTTAATTTTTGAGCAAGGAAGCTCTTATTTTGAATTGTTGGTGCTGTAGTCTGAAATTATTAAAAAAGTTCTATCAGCCCACAAACACGCCCACAGCTGATCTTAATATGCAACTACCTATACTCTAATCAAAATCAAAGGGCACCATAAAAGGCTAAAAAATGATTATCAAGCATTTTTATCGACTTTAACAAAATACACAAGAAACGAAAATCGAGAATCGGAATTCGATAAACTTCCCTCAGTGGTAGTTGAATAAATTAAAGGTGTAATTTTTCAAAAGTATTTTATTTGAAAAAAGGTGTCAATGCGTTTATGTAAAAAAAGTGTGGGTATTTAATTTTTTGCTTTCCTTAACTTTTCGGAGTCTTCGCATCTCAAAATATTTGGGACTTTGAATTTTAAATATTTCGAGTTATTTGGTAATTCTTTTCGCCTCATAGAACATGCTACTGGGAGCGTATCAGAAACCCGCTTCGTAAAATACTGAAAGAAAGCTTTCCCGACTTCTAAAATCCTGATCTTCTATTATCCCGTCATTAAAAAGCCCGTTTTCTCCTGCAAGGCTCAGCCTAGAGTTCAAAAATTTAGTTTATAGAGCGTTTTTAATTAAAGTGGATTTGAAGTTTGGCGAGGCGCGCAATTCAAAAGATCCTCAAATATTTCGCATCCTTATGTTTGAACTTCATTCATGTTCAAGGCGGAGAATAGGAATATAATCTTTCTTATATAATAAAAAAAAAAAAAAATATATCGTCAAAAAAAATCCTTCAGTGTATTGTCCCAACGTAATGTGAATCCTTCCTGACCGATCTTGGTGAAAATATTAACATAGTTGGTAATAGATCAGTTGACCTTTACAACTTTAAACCGTGTATTTTCTACAACAGGAAAAACTACAACATGGGTAGCTGACATTCAAAGGCGGATGAAAACACTTTAGGCTGCTTCGAGAGGAAAATTCTTCGGACGATTTACGGTCCCGTTTGCATAGACGGAGAGTGGAGGAGGAGATATAACATCGAACTGTACGGGCTGTACAGCGATACCAACCTAGGCAAAAGAGTCAAAACACAACGTCTACGATGGCTGGGTCATCTAGAGCGGATGGACACCAACGCCCCGGCCCGGAAAATCTTCGAATCCACACCGCAGGGACGGCGCGGTAGAGGAGCACCGAGACTCAGGTGGCGCACGCAAGTGGAAGGGGACCTCAGCCAACTTCGCGTGCGAAACTGGAGACGGCTAGCTAGAGACAGAGCTGGCTGGTGAAGCTTGTTGGCTGAGGCCCAGGTCCACCCAGGACTGTAGCGCCACCTTAAGTAAGTAAGGGTAGCTGACATTGCTTGTTGTTATGTCTAATGAGCAGATGATATTACCAATGAATGAGATGATGAGATGAGGTCTCGCAGATGTTGTTTGGAACCTCTTCTGGGTGGGTCTGTAAAAGAAAGCTTGAAGAACCTAAAACGTCATAAAATTGTTAAGTCAAAGGAAAATCACGTAAAAAAATAAAACCCAATTGTGGTCAGGTTTATAATAATTACATTTTCGAAATTTTTCTTTAAGGGCCACAAAATTTGTAAATAAAAACAACTAAGTATAATGTTGTTGCTAGTTTTTTATTAAATGCATTTCGGTAGTGTTTAACTGACGTGTTGAAGATGATCACTCAGCTGTGACCGAAATGCATCGAATAAAAAATAACAACAACAATACTAAGTTTTTTTTATTTATAAATTTTGTGGCCTTAAAGAAAAATGTTGACACCATATTATCCTAAATTGTCAATGTGTCATGTTTTCAGTCAACACATGCAATGTCGTGGTTTTCAAAATAAGACACGCGCACTTGAGAATACAAGCATCCACAGATTTTCTAAAACAACCTTTGTCTGTCTATTAAAAGGTGGATTCCAGGTGCCTAGTACCTCAATTGAAGATTGGGTTAATCTACTACTCAGTGAACACCTTACATGGACCTTATATGGGAAGCTTCTACGAAGTCATAAGCACTCAGTATCATGTCTTGATAGCCAGTGGCAACATTTCCAAAATGTCATCTTAGTTGCCACCTCTGAGGTACTGGGTCTCACACGACCACCACAACGAAACCCCTGCGATGAGTACCGGCAAGTACGTGTCAAGACAAACAGGAAACCTACAAAGCGGCTCTGCACAAAAGCACTCGATTTTCTAAAGCAAGCTCTTCGAGCAGAAAGGAGAAATAGGAACACTGGCTGCCTGAAGGAAAAACAGAGAGCACGATGAAGAGATAGACCTCATCATCCCAGACCGACTTATCGGTGCAGAAACAAGGACCCTGTCAATGGCAGATGAAAGCGCTTTTAGGCTACCTCAAGGTGAAAATTCTTCGGACGATTTATGGTCGCGTATATCCCGTACATCAATCAGTACGGGCTATACAGCGACACAAATGAGTAATAAAACAAGGTTGGCAAAGGCTGAGTCATAGAGCGGATCGACACCCACGCCCCGAACCGGAAAATCTTCAAGTCCACCATGCAGGGACGGCACATTAGAGGAGCAACGAGACTCAGATAGCTTACGCAAGTGTAAGGGGATCTCAGCGTAGGTACTTCGCGTGCAGAACTGGAGACGGCTAGCTGGATACAGACCTGGCTGGCGAAACTTGTTGACCGACAGGTGAATCGATTTTTAGGTCTTTTAGAATTGAGCTAGAACACTCCAACTTGGGTGTATCTTGATTCTTATTTTGTGTGACAAAAGTGTGAAAATAGAATAAATACGTCAACGGCCAGGCCCACTACTGGCTATAATGTAAGCCAACCTCCATTTCAAATTTTCTTTCAAAATGCCTTTTGCTCAAGTTAGACAAAGCGTAGGAACTCAATTTTTGATAGAAAAGCAATAATGGCCCAAAACCTCTAAGAAGGGAAAAATTGGACCGACCACAATATCAACCATGCCCACTTACATGTTAGATCTTTAAAAACCCGTTTTCTCGGAGAGATTACTCTAAATCGATAAACATAATATGACAAACATTGTAGATATTACTATTTTCTTAGTTTGCTTTATACAAAATTTTGAGCTCCGCCCACTTTTGGGGGGCGTTTTTAGGAAAAAATGGTATTTTTCCGAAATAATTTTCGGTTTGCATTTTGTAATGATTCTTACGAAATTACAATTAATTGATTTTAATTTTTAGCCCAGGCTCCTTTTGGGCCTTGCGTATATAGAAGTTTGTCTAAGACGAACCTTGCAGTTACTCACTACTTTCTTTTCCCGCTTTCAAAACTGTTTTTCTCTCTAAACATCCCTGACTTAATACGGACAAAGCAGATAAATATCATCAAATTTAGTTCATGGTTCATTTTTTAAATAGGTTAGGCGCTAAGGCAAGTAGGCTTGTAACGTAACCTAACGCCTAACCTATTTAAAAAATAAATTTCCCTCCAAAAAGGAGAATATAATTGTATTCAGCCTGAAATAATTTTTTCGTCCTATGAAGCCTACTTTAAATAAGAGAGACTGCTTGTAGCTGGTAGTAACTTAAAGGTACTCTTTTCTTTTGAAGATATTTAATAGATTTTTGTTTATAACTGCACCAGAAATTTTGGTTCGATATGGTCGACCGACTAAGCTCCGTTTAGTTTTGCGAGTTAAAAAAGGGCATGTGGTGATTTTTGGTAAAATAATCAGTTCCGGTACCGAAGGATTACTCGAATTGATTTAATTAAGTTAACTAACATCACGCTTTGTATGCAGTAGAATATTCCTATGACTCTAAGAATCCTGGAAACCATGTTAATTAAATTAGATAAATATTAATTAAATTCTTAAATTCAGCCGGCGTTTTCTTAGCAGTATTAGACCTCACCTTAGTTTTTATCACAAACAATAGCAGATATTTTGTAGGATCATCCCCTGCCGGTAAACCGCACATGATTTTTTCTCTCCACATTTTCGTCCGCTAATATTTCAACTTCACTCTACGACGTCGTCGAATAGAGGGGCCTATACAGCTTAGTTGAGACATCATAATTGTTAAAATTTACTTAACAATAACCAGATATGTTAGCAAAAAAATAAAAAATAAAAAGAGTGTTATAAGAATCTGGAATGTAATATATAACCCAGGACCTTCCGATTGTCAATCATAGGTTCTACCATCTGCGCCAGAGCCCACTTCCACATCGGGTGGTGTCCAAATAGCCAACATGTTCTCACTGCATAAATAATGCAGAAAAAAAACGACAATACCAAAAATTAAAATAGTGTCATTGAATTATATACATTAAGAGGGATTCACAACAAAGAAGCCTTGGCTCCACCTCCGCCGGACTTTTACGAGCTCAGCAATACAATTTCAATGTCTCCTTTCTCCTAACACAATGAAGCTCGATTTTAACGTTTCGTTTGGCAAAGAGAAAGCGTAAAGAGAAAACTTAATGCTACGAAATTCATTAATCCAAACAATTCCTTCAATAAATTCGATCTAACCAAACTACATTATAAGCTCTCTTCAATGCAGCCACTCATCTGCATAATTCAGTTATTAATTACCTTTCCAAACAAAGGTAAAACCTCAAGCAATCGCTTAAGACAATAGACTATAATAAAAATCCATTATCCTTAGCTGCATAAGCTTTAGCCCGTGCAAAAGAGCTATTGAAGTTCTCACCCACCTCTTTTAAGTAGACTACAATAAACAGGATACCCCCTCATTTCGGAAGCGTAAGCGAAAGTGTTAGGATAATGATCAAGTGCACGGCTAATAACAATTGATCCTTAAACGCGCTTTCAAAAGATTTTTTTATGATTTAACACCCTCCTCTCCTCCACCCAACAAACAACTCACCCACTCAATAAAGAAAATTATTAAAAGATTTCGCCTGAATCGTTTTTCAGCAATCATCGTCTCGTCCTTATTTTTATTTTCAAAGACTTTGGAACTTAACACTACCGCCCTACTTTTTAAAAGGTTCTTGCTAGTTGCTCGTTTAATACATTAACCCAAGATGGGTGGGGAATTATAAATGGAAGCACGATTTTAATTGTTCCTCTTTAACCTCCGAAGGGCCCTGATGTGGGAGGAGTTCGATGGTCGTAATGGCAGAAAACTACACGTCATCATCAGGTTCACCATCGTCGATACCGTACGCCGTCTGCCTTATTTTCCTCAATTAATTTTCACTCGGTATCCTTTTTTGTTCGATCTGTGTTTTTTTTATTCTTGTAAGGGTAAAGCATAAGCGAAAATTATATCTCAATTATTAGTACTTCTTCTGCTAACACAGCAAAAGCTGGAAGGAAGTGTGAACATAGTCAGAAAGAACAAAAGAAGGACCAATTAAACTGGCAAGGAATTCATAAGGATTCGCCCATCGTCGTCGTCGGCACTTCGAGCGATGCGTTGCACTGTACAGAAATAATTCGATGCAATCGATAGACAAGAGTATTCTTGTATGTTGACTCAGAAATGGGTTTTGTACTTTTTACTGGGGGCGTTCCGCGAGGGTAAAGTTGTATGAAAGGGTAATAACGAGGTCCTAATGGTGTCAGTCATTTGCGAAGTTTTTTGAAATGTACACAGGGGTTACGTATCTTCTTAATGGCAATAGTTTAATGGGTATCTCGACTGGGGAATGGAATATAAGTACAGCAAATTTTCTTTTGCGGCTTTGAGACATTTTTAGTTTTAAGAACTTTTAAGATTTAGTGATCCATAGTAATAAATTCTGATTCATTTTCCTACACTCTTCGAGATGTGGGTACATTTTTCATACTTACTTTTTTAGTTCAATGCATTTCTGTTGTTTTTCTGTGGCTGATGAAATGAATGCTGAAGTCAGTAGATTTTATGATTTTTATGTTAAAAACTAAATTTTGGTTTAACTTTTTAACTAGAACTGTTATGAGGCTTGAGGGTGAACTTCGGTGTAAACATTAAATATGTAAATTATATCACAAAATAAATTTAAGCCAATATGAAATGTCTAAAAGAACCAATCCCAGAATTTACACATAAGCACGAGGCCAAACGACAACTCAAAGAAACCTTTGAAACTATGAAATAAAGGACCTACTAAAATAGAAGCTTAACCATATTTTGGCATCGTATTTTTCCTATTAAATTTCAGCCTACTGCTAACAGTGCCTGAAAAACATGACATCAATCCGATGAAAGTGGCATATTTACAGTGCTTAGTATAAACTCGTATAACCACTTTTCGACCCACGAAAAACTTTGGAAAAATAAATCTATTAGAAATAATTGAAATAGGTTCAATAGCGTCTGATAGATGTGTGGGCAAACTGGTCAGCATCTGATCCCAGAGGGACGGCTGAACTCTAAACAGTTAAACTCCAAGAGTGTCTTTCTCGGGATGAGCGGCTTCTTGGTCGGCGTCTGTTGTCCCTGTTAGGATCGGCCAGAATTCTGATCCTGATCCTGGCATCCTTTGGAGCTAGGCCTGAGGGACGTGAACATGCGAGCGCTTGGTGGTCGGAATGTCCCGCTCCACATCCGACCGGCTTCAACCCGAAGAGTTACGAACAGCCCGGCAATGTGACGCTATCCATTATTGGGGACGGAGGTGGGCAGCGCTTAGCCTAAATGAGTGGTTAGATAGTCAGTCTACCAGACGACAACAGCACCAACTTCAAATTGGCACATGGAATGTCTCGTTGCTAACGGCAAAGGAACTTGAACTGGTTGAGGAGGCTAAAAGGTATCAGCTCGATGCTACTGGCATCTCCTCAACTAAGTGGAAAAGTTTCGAAACCAAAGACTTCGCTGATGGGTGGAGACTTTTCTGGTCTGGCGTCCCACATAACATGAGTGTACAGGCGGGTGTGGGGATACTTACAAGCCCCCGGCTGTCGGAAAACGTATTGGTATTTGTTCCATTAGGAGGAGGGTTTTCATCACAAAGCTTTAGCTTGAGCGTTCGACTTTGGCCTAAGTGCAGTTGTACGCACCCAACCTAGAGTCAGAGTATCCGGCCTTCTTGATTGAAGTTGATACTGCGCTGGATAGAGTGGCAGAACTGGACTTCTTCCTCCAGATGTTTGACCTCAATGCTCATGTGGGTACGGATGGCTGTACTTAGAGAAGTATGATAGGGAGGCACGGTGACGCGGTTCAAGAAAGGGAACTTGTTGGACTTTTGCTGTGCTTATCGCTTGTACTTCATGAACACCTTTTTCCCACACAAAGACATTCACAAGTACACTTGGCGCCGGCACAGCTTAAATCAGAGATCTTTGATTGATTTCTTTATGGTACCAGCGTGTGGTCAAAAAATGATTTGTGATGTTCGCGTTTTGAGATTAGCTGAGCTGTCAACTGATCACCATCTTGTGTTATGCAAACTGCGCTTTGGCGACAGTATTCCTTTGTCACCCAGGCGAAACCCAAGGCGGGTGACCTGTATACGGTGGGAAAGGTTACAGGATGCTGTTTTCATCGGCAGTGAAAGAAATGTTTGCGGACAAAAGCGGCTTGGTGTGAAGGCTGGTGGTGAGAAAAAAACTGCGTGGTTTAAGACACCTGGAGTTTAAGAAGCCATTAGAGAGAAGAAGAGAGCCTATATTGTGTGGACTCAATTAAGGAACTCTATTTCTCGAGCCCGGTACACTGAGGCGCGAAGAACTTTTAAAATGGCGGTAAGAACTTCCAAAGAACAGGAATGGAAAAAGTTCGGCGAGATTACAAAACTGCAAACAAGGCATTTTGGCAGGTGGCCTTGGAAAGCGGGAAAGCACCTAGCGATTGGCAAACAGGAGTTATACTGCCCATTTCAAAAAAGGGGACAAGAGAGATTGCTCTAATTATAGCGGTATATCTCTCTTAAGTCTTCCGGGAAACGTATTCGCAAAGGTCTTAGAAACGCGTTCCAGAGCTGTAATCGAGCCTTGTTGCGGGAAGAGCAATGCGGCTTTCGGCCTGGCAGAGGCACAACCGCCCAGCTTTTTACTCTGAAGGTCATTCTTGAGAAGGCCTGGGAATATGCCAAACCGGTGTTTTGTAGACTTCAAAACGGTTAAACGTTCCGCTGGATAAACTCTGGAGAGTTTTGCAAGACTGTGCACTGAGTGGGCCTCTTCTGAGAGCCGTTCAGTCTTTGTATGGGAACTGCAGAAGCTGTGCTCGGATAACTGGCGTCAAATCCCAACCTTTTGATGTGTGCGTTGGACTTCACCCAGGGCTGTGTTCTATAGCCTCTTCCTTTCAAAGCATATATGGACTGGATGGTAAGCTGCAATCTTGGTGAAGAATCTTTCAAAAAAGCTGGAATATAAAAAAATCCTATATTTTTTGATATTGTACTATCCTGGTATCGTCCGAGAAGGAACTTCAGCGAGCACTTAATGGGTTTGCGGCCATATATGTGATGAAGCTGGGACGAAGATAAACGTGAGCAAATCCGAATTGATGGTTGTTTTCCGAACTCCTGTGCAGTATACCCTGCACAATAATGGAGTCCCATTGAAACGGGCAGAGAAGTTTAAGTATCCCGGGGTCTTTTCACGAAAGATGGAAGGAGTGATAGTGAGTTATCCTGTAGGATTGGCCAAGCTGGAGCAATCGTAAAAGAACTGCGCCAGCAGGAAAGCTGAGCTTGGACTGAAAGCAAAAATCTCAGTTTTTAATTCAGTGTTCGTCGGAGGTCGGAGCTTTCAAAGGCACCCTACGATCAAATCGTGCCTAATGAAATTCCACTTCATCCTTTTTCGTTAACCATCTGCAAATAATGACCTGTCATGAGCCAGAAAAGGCAATCATAAGGACACCCTATAATCACATGTCACTATCGTGCTTAGACAACATCCACTTCCTTTCCTGTAATCTCTGTCCCACTTAGAGTAGTCTTTTAATATCCAGCCCATCCTGAGTCCTAATTTCTCATTACGACAATAGCCTCGGCTTCGTAAATGCACGACATAATCCTTCTTTCGTTGTTCACGTCTTATCTCTTTCCTACTCAGCCATTTACCACTTCATCCCAGTTCGAGTGTCACCTAACTAGTCATGCAATCAAAAATTCATCAACACAACCACCCCCGTGGCACATTTTCGTTTTGCCATTCTTGTATACCAGTTGAAGAAGTAAATCCTTTCCGTTCATATAATATATCCTGTGTGATGTTTCCCCTTACTTTTTCGGGCACGCAATAATTGTTACATTCGGTCATAAAGTAATTTTGAGCTTGAATCGGTAAGCCTTACAAATACAAAGCACCGCCACTACTTTCCTTAATAATGTCCTTAAGGGCCAGGCGAGTGCCCTCCAGAGCACATACAATATCACATCTTGTCTTTCAATTTAGTTTTTATTCCCTATACTTCCCCAAACACGGATGGGGGATTGTATGACTGGCAAAAAATATATATGTATAGAAAAACTTATCCAAAAGTTCATTTCCTTTTCGAGACCAAGAACTTTATACGTCTATAGAGTAGGTACAGCCCATGTCCTTATCATAATATCGTTCTGTCGTGCTGTGTTTGTGGGCGGTGGGCATTCTTTATACCATTTGCTTCAAGGAATTACTGTCATCTTATACTGCCGGTCGCTCTGTCGGGCAAGAGATATGAAAGACGAAAGAAATTTCTGTGGCAGAAGTCCTTAATCGCTTCTCGTACACCACATACACCGATGGCAAGATTTTGCTTCTTCCGTCTTAGGAGGCTGTATATGTACTCTGTTCATTTGAGGCACCACCGCCGGCCGCCGCCATTCGCCACTATACGGAAAGAAAAAGGATTTGCGGTCGAAATTTCTTTGTCTTTATGTTTCCGTACTTATTTTGTATCTCTGCGCCCAAGTCGGGCTAGAATGGGCGAGAGTGCTAAAGATAGGAAAGGATTCGCAATGTGCGGGTCATATATATACGTAGTCATATATATAGTTTTTCACTTAATGCCTTCACAGCTCTGGCTGATATAGATTTTCATATTTTTATTACTGCCTCTGTTGCTGCTTCGTGATGTTAAGTAGTTTGAAAGTGAATTACAGACACGATATGCGGCTGGTGAATGGCCGAACATTTAGCTGAGATTTTTCGCAAAGGATAACCGAAATGGCAGGCAAAACGGCACAAATTACACCCGCAAAAGAGGGGATAATTGAAATAATTTCACTTGAAATGGGGCATAGAGAAACCATTCACTTCTACACAAATCGGTCAAGTCGGTATGAGCTCGAGATGGTACTCGGTTTGGTTTTAGTGTTTACGTTTATGGGCTTTAAGTTCCATACTAAAAATAGGGTATAAGCCCAAATGATAATATGCAAAGAAACGTTGACACGATATCGCTTTTGCAAGGAGAAATTTATGTTTTGACATGTAAAACTATTTTCGTGAATTAATTTAAATTTTTTCCCTGATCATTAGATTAGAATCTTGCCAAACTTGAAAAAAGAAGAAATCTGTCAGAGTTCAGTATTTCGAATGAGCCGATCAATAAGTTTTTTGCTGCACAAAAATTTGGTAAATTTGTTAATCAAAATCTGTTAAGAGAAAGAACTCCATCAGAATTGAAGTTAAGGACCATGGTGGCAGCGCTAATAGGTGAACACCTACACTCCCGCCACTTACTTTCTTGGGCTCGAAATTCGGCTCATTTACCACCTAAGCTCGACGATGATTGAGCATGTAGATATGTAGATAGGGAGATTTACGAGAGAAAACCAAGATTACTTGCGAGTAAAGTGTGCAGGTTCATAACCAAGTACTGTGCCACTAAAAATAAGCTATCATCATTATTACCAATTTATTATTCCAAATTGATCAATTTCCGTTTTCTTGAGCGCAGACAAAGAGTAGTCTAGAAGGTTAAAACCCCAACCAAGACCAAGGTTAGGACATACTCTACAAATATACTGTGAATGCATCACGCTACAGAAGACGTATCATTGAGGGCGACTTTTAAAATGTTTTTTTTTTTTTCTGTTTTCTCATAACTTTATTAGTTAACTCAAGCAAATTGTTTTTATCTCATAACTTCATTACTTTGTTATATAACTCGAGCAAAATTCTTAAAAAAATTAATGTCAATCTTGTAGACGGCCATAAGCCAAACCAATAGATTTTTGTTCATACTGCTTTGTTTTTATATTCATATCACTTTGAAATCCAATAAAAGTCCTTTAAACTAAACTAACTGAACTAAGGTTAAAAGACCATTTGTCAAGCCCAATAAGAATCAGTCCGTGGATAAGCCCAAGATCGGTTTTGCACTAGTGCATGAAAAATTTCACCGCAAATGAACCTATCTAAAACGTCGACTTTGGACCCTCACCATATACAGTTCGATAACTTTTACCGACTCTTCACTATCAAATTCTAATTTCTCATAGAAAAGCAGGAAAACAAGTTTGCATTGTTCTCCATAGTCGCAGTTCAACCGACATTGATCGCGGTTAAAAATTGGCTGAAAACCCCGTTTCTCGGCTTAATCTAAATTTGACTCAGAAGCCTGATGCTTAGCGACTTGGCGTTAATAGGTCCCTACTTAAAGCATTCTGTATCGGTATGGAGTCACATCAAAGAGCAAATTGCATGCTTAAAAAACAAACTTACTTTGATACTGCAGGGCGTGCACAAAACACGAAACGAGTGACTATATATCTACACCAATTTCGAAACTAAATAAGCTATTTACAAAACCCAATAGATTTCATTAATATTTCAAGCCCCGACAACAATGATTATAAAAAAAAATTCCCATCCCCATTTTCAAACTGTGTGAAAATTGAGTTGGAAAAGGCAAACCACCCATGACCAGACCACGCCAGGAATTCATAAAAAAAAAAAAATTGTAAGAAACAGAATAAGAGAAGCGGTTGAGCATGCCTCGCATCATCTCGAGCGCCACCACTGCACCGGAAGAAACTGCAATTGCCTGCGGGAAGAGATAAATTCTGAAGGAAATATCGCATCAAGGGAAATCTCTGTCCTAACCACAAGCAAACTTTGGTCCTTCGTATCAGCAGGAGTAGCAGCAATTGAAGTAAATAATAAAAGGGTGCTGGCCGTGCCTTCGTCCATCTGTACGTTATTCCGGTCTCGTCCTATGAGCACAAATAATCTAGTAAATTGGCTGAGAATCAATTTGCTCGGGTTTTTCCCTTCAGCAAACCTTCCTACCTATGTCTGACCAACAAAACTTAAGTATAGGTACTGGCTCAAAACTTCTTCGCACGACTTTGGATATTTTCTTACATATGTATGTAAACAGCAAAACACGCCACATACATAAACACATGCATTGCTTGTGTAGGAGAATCCTGTCAGTCATCTTAGGAGATATGTTTTACCTTTTTGCTCCGCACAACTACAGAACAGTTCTGCAATTGAAATCTTAAAAAAGGTTCACTCTTGCTCCCAGGTGGGATTCCTCTTCTTAATGGAAAATTGATTTCAGTTTATTTTTCTTCCCTTTTACTTCCTGCATTGCTTCTGAAGGAAGGAAGAAATCTTTTCAAGGGTTTCCCTACAATAAAGCGGGGAAATTGCAAAAATGCAAATCATTTGAAAGCCAACAAATGGTACCCATATCCTTTTACGGTAAAATATCATGCAGCTTTGCAAATACGAAAAGTTTATTGTGTAATCAAGTGGGTGGAGAAGTTCAACTTAAACAGAAGGACAAACTTCAAATAAAATGTTCAAAGTCAAACTGATATCTCATTAAAATAAATCGCGGCGTAAAATTAGACAAGTCATCTTTTAAGCAGATATTATAATCTCTTTTTACGGGTTGATGAAACTGCAAATGTAAAATGGCAGTTCTGAAATTATAAACATTTTATAGTTAGAAGAGTTATAGTTATAGAGTTATATTGTTGTCCTGTACGAAGGACAGGAAAAAAAATGTAAAATGTATCGACTCGAACTTAATTGTTTTAACGTTTTTAGCATAGTCAGCTCTATGTTCAAAGTTAAAAATACCGTCAACGTGAAGTATGAATTATTGTTCATTCTTCATATGTACTTGCCCGAAACTTATTTTTGAAATTGCAAGCTGACAAACCTTTCCATTTAGATTTAAGTACGAAAAACCGATTGAACAATTTTTACATCAAATAGAGTTATGAGTGTCCACCAAAAATTGCCGTTACAAGCGTTCTCATTTTTTGTGCGAAAGCTGTGAGCGTACCTGCGGAACAAATATCATGCTTCTCCAACTGATCGTTCAAAAGTTGTAACGTGGACCGACAACGAAGTGATACCATAAAAGGTCCTTTTTCCACTTCTGGACGGTTTGCTGAAAACGTCGACTGATTGAGGATTTGATTTATTGGCCGATGATTTTTCCTAACTTCCTGACAGAATCGAAAATCAAATGTGTCCGAAAATCGGAAAAGTTAAGGTATATAACTAAAATATTTTCGTGTTTTTCGGCGAGATTTTAATTTCAGTCTTGCTTGGTGTAGGGTTTTTAAAGCGTCCTTCTCTAACGCCCAAGTAACACAGAAGCTCTTGTTATGGCATGGCCCCCGTTACGTTTTCAGCACCTCATCATAAAACGTTCTTAAAGTTGGTTTTATAGAAGTAACGGGGCCCCTTATAAAACCCATATAAGGACGATTTGACACTTTATAGAACTTAATTTTGGGTGCAAAAAGGGTTCTTTTTCGGGCTCCATATTATCCATGAATGCAGTGTATACCTTAAAAGCTTTAAACTCCAAGGAGGATACCTTTTAAACTTCTACCTTTAAAGTGGGCATGTCAGTGAGCTGATAAAATACTTGAACTGCAGGACCAAGAATGCCTAAACCTAACTTATTTTTGACCAGCTAGAACATAGCAAAAATAGGAAAGTGAAAACTCACAACAATTTACAATTCTACAAGCATCATTGCCGGCCTCAATATAAGCAACGATACGATCTGTGAGCTTTTTAATAGTAAGCGTGAATATTCTCTAGAATTTAAATTTTTGTGTATGATATATATTTCCAGCCTAGAAATGTAATCTAGTTAAGATTCATATCATTCTATTAGAAATGTAAAATTCTTATATCTAAATATTTCCTTGAAATGTTCTCACAACAATTTCTGGCAATTACATTGTTTTCTATTGTATGACATCGAACAACCCCCAAGTGCTAAGAGTGCAAGGTAGTACTTCCAACGTGTCAAACTTATAGTGTTAGAAAACAGGTGCTAGAAAAGTCTACAGAGCCGGTGCTATAGAACTTAACCCCCCAGCACTTGTAAGCTTATAACATTAATGGTAGGAACGTTTACGGAACCTTTGGTGCTAGCACTTTTAGTTTTCTAATTATGGTGCTGTATACGTAACTATGACCAATTTTATAAGTAAATAAGCTGCGCACCAATGGTACGATAACGAAACCTTGCAAAATCATGAATGCTACTGAAGAGCATTTTGACTTTCTTATGAGTCAAATATTCAAAAACCAATGCTTATGGTTTTTGTGCGCTTCTTGGGAAACCTCTAAACAAAAAAAATTTACAAATTTCTTACGGTCATGTCAATATTTATGCATCCATGACTCCATAACATATGCATATTCAGCCTAGATTATCGCATATTCTACGGGATATAAAAAATGCTCTCTGCCATTAATGCCTATAAATCTCTCATCGCTTTTATCGAAATAAAAAGTTATCCATCGTCATTCATGCCTCAATTTATAATCCTCATCACAGTTTAAAATCCCTCAAATTAATTCGAATTCGAACCCTGCAAATCTGCAAGAACTATCAAACAACCCACATATGCAGCACCCGACAAACTTGCTCCTTTATTATTTTGTATTAATCCCTTCCCGGCGAATCCTTTCACACACCAACTAAGCCATGCCTTTCTTTCAGTCGTTGCCAAACTACTTAGCTCCAACACCTGTCAGGATGAAAATAAAACACAAATTTGCCATACTTAGCAAGGTGAACAGAACGGAAAACGAAAGGGATAAGCCCACAACCAGAAAAGTAGTAGTGTAGCTGCATAGAAAGAAGGAAACCCCTTTTTTAAAGCAGCAGCTGAGCGAAGCATTGAAGGAAAATTCTTTTTGAAGAAAATGTTTTAATAATGACCGAATAGGCTTTGACTTCAAATGGCATTGAAACCCCTTTTTCTGGTTTCATTCAACATTGTACGGTTGCTTCGTAAAGATAAAATACTTTTCCTTGGGATTAGCATAAATTTGAAATTAGGACTTACGCTGTTTGTTCCGCACAAGTTTCACTTTTTCACGCCCACCCCACAAAAAAGAAAGGCAAAAGCTCAAAAGAACCAAACATCAGAATTTCAAATTATCACACAATTGAAGGCTTTAGAGAGAGTTTTAGAAGCGGTTGTAGCGGCAGGATTAAGACCAACCGAGGATGAAGCTGACGGAATTGAAGCTGAAAAAAAGGTTCAATCGCCAACCATCCTTGAACGATGTTATCAACTCGTGAGGAAAATACATATATTTTTTTTTTTGTAAGGCTAAAGTTGACCTTTTACAGGCAAACAAAATACAGAGGAGCAGAAGAACATCGAAAATATATAGGTATATATTCGACTGGCTGGTGTTTTGGAACATTTGCGGTCGTTAGGACCGCAATTCAATTGCGGATCTGTTGATATCATATGGTTGATTGCACAGAATGACAGATTGCGTGATTAAATTTCCATCGTTTCTTCGTCCCGTTTTCGTTGTATTATTTCCTGTGTTTCTGTTCAGACAACCGGAAAACTTTTAATCAATCAAGATGTAAGATGCGTGCGTGTACGGGTGGAGGATCGTAATCTCTTGTGTTATAATCTTCCGCATTGTGTTCCGGTTATGGACTGTGGGTAACAACAAGGAGTAGGTTATGCTGACGGTGGCGCAGCGCCCAGCAATGTCGTTGTTCAATAAGAATGACCTTAAGCTCGATTGAATTATGATATAAGGTGTTCTGAAAATTAGGGTATGGTATGCACAAGACTTTAAAACTTTAGTCTTAGGCTTGTTAGTGTAGTTATCTTAATTGCCTAGGTGCTGGAAGATTGTTTAAAACCAGGGGATAACGTGCTTCTGCAATTAACTCCAAAAAACAGCCAAGCCGCAAACAGATTTGTTATTAATTTTCAACATAGATTTTAATATACCTACAAATTTTTTAAACATGTTGGAAGGCACTAGGCTGAAAAAATTAAAGGAATAAGAAAAAAAAAAGCTAGAAAAGTCGCAAATTACGTTCAACAGAGCCTCTTGCGCTAAATTTTTGGGATTGTTTTGATTTTTCCATTAGGTATTTATATAGTTGTTGCGGAACGAATCCGCATTTGACATTTCCGAACAAAAATTCTTGGCGCAACACCGAAAAAGCTCTGCAACAAAACGTTAATAAGCATTTTTGCAGTTTTTTTTTGCTTAAAACTGAAAATTAGAATAAACACAAATATTCACACACTTTTCTTATAAAGTTTTTTTTATCCGACCAAGCTTTTGCGTTTAAGCACTAGTTGAAAATTTACGTAATTTTTACAATTTACTCCAAGGCTGTCAAATATTAGTCAATTTCTTTCGATATAGGTACTGCACATACTTTATTAAGATCATACGTGAGGGTAAAGGAACCGTTTTACCCAAAAAATTATTATTAGGAACTAATTCAAATAAGTGCGATGTCCTATGAATTCAGTTTTTTAAATCCCTTAAAAAGCCTTATCAGTTTTTTAATCCTTAAAAAGCCTTAAAATCATAAGATTTTTTTTCTTTGGCGTCCTGGCGCAGGATCGCATTGTCCTACTGTCAAGGTGGGAGTCAAGTTGGGGCTTGTTCACATGTAAATGTGAATGAACATACGAATGCAAGAGTTCATTCAAAAGTCCCTCACAATACTGCCGCCACCTGTGAAGGATTTCGTCATCATCCACAAGAAGCTGAGCATTGTTGATAAACTTTGGCGAACGAATTTCCTGGGCGTTTCTCCTCCTCTGAGCGGCAATTTTGAAGATTTAGCCCCTTTATTCAAGGTGCTTTTTCGAAGATCGTCATCCGTGTCATCTACTATAGCAAAATGTATGTCCAATTTCCGTTTGCATAGAAACATGTGGCATATTAGATAAATATTCTCATATTGAGTTCTGCCAATATTCATAAGCACTCAAACACAAAAATTAAAAAAAAAAATGCCTAAAATGTAAGTTAATAATATTAATATTTAAAAGAATACCGCAAATCATTGAGTACGTCCAACAGTGCGTTTTTAATGGTTTCATTCCGTCTGTAACGGACCGCGGGTTACCATATTCCTATTCCTATTCTTCTTTCCATTCCTATTCTCGATCTCATTCCTATATTTTTTGTTTTCTCATCCCCTTCCCGTTACCAGTCGCGAATTATTATCCTTAGAAGGATACCAGTCAAGAAGGGGCATGGCCTGTCCAACTCCCTTAATCAAAAATTATTATTAGCATAGAAATATCCAAGTTTGTGGGTAAAATTAACGCAAAAATTATTTTTTTTTTGTCTAAATTTTATTTCTAATTCTTCCCTAAGTAACACTAAAAAGCGTTCCAAATCCATGTTTTTGTGGAAAATTACAGGATTTTCTTTAATTCTGCCTCTAAATGTGGACGTGGCCCAAAACTTTGTATGAACCAAATGCAGGAGGAAAAATTTTTCGACTTGCAACAAAAATATTGAATAAATTGCATTAAAAGGATTTGTATTTTAATCGCCACGCCCACAAGGGAAGTTTTTATTTTCTATGTCTTATAAATCATTAAAAGATGGTAAATGTTAAATTTCAGCTTTTAACGACGTCTTACAGTTTTGAAAGCACCGGAGGTAAGTACCCTTAGGCCGATTGTGGGCATGTCTGTGGGCCGATTTAAAAAATTTTAGCTTTCTAGCTTAAAATTTAGGGCCAAATTTAAAGTTTGGTGACATACGAACGGACGAAAGGACGAACATCGCTCATTCGACTCAGAATTCGGTCGCGATCATATGCGCTTGAGGTCCTGGGGGTCTATCGTTATTATTTCTCTATGTTCCATTTTCGCATGTATCAAACCTAATATACTCCAATCTTGTGGAATGGGATATAAAAACATACCTCAATTCCGATAATAACGGTATTCCCTAATCTGTTTTAAGGATCAAGAATTTTCTTTCACCCAACTGTGTCTCGATAACTGAATGTTATGTCGGCTGTGAGCATATGTAGCCTTTCGCCACTTCATTTCTCTACAAGAATTAAGATAATTGACACCGGGGTGGTAAATTCTTCTGTCACGTATTAATGAGTGGTGAACATTTTTCGACCCGAGGGAAAAATTGAAATCCACAACGAATCCCCCCCGACCATTCGGAAAACACACCGTAGTCTATACGAGACTACCCACAGAGTAATAAATCCTTTTTCATCAAAAGATCCCGCACACATTCGTTCGTTCTGTCGAGGTGAGTGTTAAAAGCTAAAGAAAAGAGCAGTAGGAGAACATGAAAAATTGAAGACTTCACAACAAAGGGGGAGAGTGCGAGGTTTTAAGCAAAACCACAATACAAATATCCAACAAGACATCCCCCTTTTCTATATTGTTGCGGAAACCACTATCCACAAACTTCAGAGTAGAATAAAATCAAGCCAGCAGAGGACACATTTTTTGACCGAGGAAATATGCGATTTCTTGTTCCTCGCATAACGTTAAACAACAACAATGACCAAGGCGACATCTGCATTTGACAGGCTGAGAGTTAACACAAACAGCATCCACTCTTTCACTGTACCTTAAAAAATAAGGCAAGCTTCAGTTTTCTGCATATGTAAAAGATGAGTTGCAAATATTTTGAATTCTCGTCTTTTACACACTGGGTGCATAAATTAAATGAGAACTTTAAATAATTAGGACGAAGCAAAGCAGGACTTTAATTTATGATTGTTTTCCTCCCTCAGCGGAAGCATGTATGCCGTACCTATACCACACCTGAGATTTTCCGCTTGCAAAACTTTACACATGAGGGAGAAAATGTGTTGCGGGTGCGGAATGTGCTTGGCCCAATTAATGTGCAACATTTTGTTACAAATAAATATATGCACATTAGTGATGCGAGCGGGACGAAACGGGACCAAGTGCTTGGTAGTGGGTGACCTCATTATTTCTGGCCAAGCGTTATGAATTGGGTATTCTTATGCGAAAGTGTGTGTTTGTTTTGTAAACTTTAAAGCTTCTGAAGGTTTTGTTTATGTGACTTATACTTATATTAGAGATGAAACGAAATGTATGTTTACGTAGGCGACCAAGATGTCCTTGCCCAAGTATCGGAGCAACCAGTCATAGACGTGGGTGGTTCAGTAGGTTGTTGGTTTTGGCAACACAATGGAAAGTAAGCATGTGTATTTTATTAAGTGTTTGACTATATGCGATTTTGCATCTGCATTGCAGTGGTGCACAGAATGCAGGCAGAATTATGTGAACATTCAAGTTCGTTGGATTACATTCGGTCTTTTGACTTTTATCGGGCACTTATTGAGTTTTGTCTTGTTTTCTTGGCAGTCTTTCTTGCTTGCTTAAATTTGCTTAAAAAAAAAGTAAATCACGCATACATAAAAATGCAAGTAGAAACGAAAACCGGAACCTGAGTGAAGTAACACATTCAAGAGCATGGTAAACTCAAAACATAAGGCACAGAGACAGAGGACGGACACTCATGTTTATTTGTAGCTTCCAAAAACCATAAAAACCTTCCATAGAAAGCTCGAACTCATTAGATAATCGTACCATTAGCTTTTTCGATTTCCGTCCCCATAAACTAGGCTACTACTCGTATATTTTAGCCCGCATAATTGATTTGTACAAACAGAGCTCCACAATAGCCAAAGCACATCTCATATTTACATGAAAGCGATATCCGCAAGCCAACATTGATTACGAGAAAACCAAGCTACTAAATCAAATTCGATTGTTAATTGATTTTTGGCTAATTAAATATTAAATCTTATGTACACATCCGTTATCGAATGTGGCAATAAATTCAATTCTATATTGACCTATTTATAGTTGGGCCTTTATTTCGATACCGCAGCTTTTAAATATATAATTTGACATGACAAATTATGCAGATAGTGTGGTCTGCCTACTTTTGAGACCTAGTATAGAATTTTATTTATAAAAAAATGTTACGTTAAGTATATTTTCGTGTTTTGAAGTGACAGGGTAGAGGTAACGACTGACATTTAAAGATCCTTTTGACATTCAAATTAAAACTTTTTGTGACAAAATGCAACTTTCGAAGCAATAGTAGAAGAGTTGCGCAGTCAATCTTTAACGGGCAGTAATGTGTCCTTCTTAAAACCCGTTTCTGTATTACCATAGGTTGCACTAAAAAGACTTTATAATTCAGTCCATCCATTAGAATAGGGAATATGTGTATAGTTTTGCATAGTTTCTAGCATACGAGTTGATAAAACGGTGCAAGGGCGGAAATCTGGTCGAGACCGATGGAACGAGCTGAGTGTTGGTAGTTGCGAGCCTTAAATTTTCGGCTATGAAGGCTTCAAAGCTCATATTAAAGTTAAAGTTTTTAATTAACGAGTAAATTCGAACCCTCCTGGAGCAACTGACGAGAAATCAGGAGCGCCTGCCTCAAAATTAGCAGCTTTCTTGTCGGCGTCTGTTATCCAGGTTAGGGTCGGCAAAATAGTTAACACCTTTCTCAGTTCCAAGATGCACATGGAATCGATAACAATTAGATTTGCCAGATTATTAAATGCTCTGCTGGTTATATCATTGCTTTTCTCCTTGAAGGCAAAACACTTGCGGAGGTAAGCTTTAGCGTTTCTGTGCAGGGTTTTCATGTTCTTTACTGGCTTATCAGGCAGCTTTTGTGTTGGTACGAGAATAACTATTCTCTTCTATCTGGTCTATCCTCAAATTCTTTCCGCTCGTGATGCAAAGTGCTATGAAC
This sequence comes from Neoascia interrupta, assembly GCA_947623515.1. Taxonomy (NCBI): domain Eukaryota; kingdom Metazoa; phylum Arthropoda; class Insecta; order Diptera; family Syrphidae; genus Neoascia; species Neoascia interrupta. The sequence continues at coordinate 149,557,856 of OX392463.1, forward strand.
TTTAAGGGTTGTCATAGCCCCGTGATCGTGTGCTAATTATAAAAACAAAATTTACGACTAAATTTATTTTAAAATAAAACGAAAAGCCTTAAAGGTAACAACCAACTTTCTTGCTACTGATGCTTGAACTAATTTATTAATGACTTAGAATCTAGCCGAAATTGAAAACCCCATTAATGGTAAACAAATTTGTCTTTTGGCTTTTCTAGACCTTTAAGGACCCTTCAACAAAACATGTTTTGAGACTAACATCAGGGCGCCCACCAACAACAGAAATCTATCCCGAATCATAGGAAGATAAATCAAGCTAATGTTCGGTGGAAGAATGATCCAAACTGATGATGTGGAAATCTCAGCAACGTCAGGGGATAACTATGACGAGCCTTATGGTCTCTTGTTGTTGCCGATCTACTTGAATCCTTGACAAACCAAGGCATTGATACCTCAGATATGCCGACGCAGTAGTTTCAGAAATAATCCTATTCACACTTTCCGCAGTGCCGATACGGTGCAACATAGAAGGCCTCTTTCTAATACCCTTAAAGCCGACTTTTGTCCCTTTCATAAAATTTAGAAGATTAGATATTCTCTGAAGGTTAAAAATGTATTTTGAGACAGAAGAACTCCCAAGGAAAGCCAAGTATCTTGAAAAAGTCATTGATAGCATACTATCATGGCCCTACAGGTGGAACGCACCGTAAGCAGATATATTTGATACTTTCATTCGGCCAGCATATGTCTCCACGATATAAAATAGATAGAGTGGTGCAACAGCTCGAGGTGAACCAGGGCCAACTTCTCAACAATGTATGCTGTGTGGGTTGATTTCTTCACACACAAGGGGACCTAAATTTTTTTGCCGAATCCCAACGACACTTTGAGAAGTTTTTCAATACAAATGATACTCTCGGAGAGTTAGGCACACCCCCGTAGATGTGGGACCGTGAAAAAGAACGAGTCTTTTTTTTCCAGATCCGGTGTAGCAAACACACATAATAACCACTGCGCCACGGTACCCCACAAACTATGCAGTTAGTCTTGGCAAAAGCTTATCCTTTTTCTAGACTGAAGTCCGTGCCAGCAACTATTGTGTTAGAATATATCTGGTGTTTATATGTGTTCATAACAACTTACATGTACAACTGCGACTTATTTCGAACTTTGGAAATTACCTTCTCCCAATCTGCCAACTGGTGTCATCTTATGAAAATAACAATTCACAAAAATATTTATCCATTTGGGGTTCGCTACCGAATTCTGTAAATACGCTACATAATTCGAAATCCATTTGGTGCCAAAGACAATAAAAAGGTTTTTCCAGTTTTACAGCATGGGACAAGGGACATATGAGGATAATGCAAGATGGACGAAAAATAATTGGGTTTAAAAGAAGATTTTGAAAAGTCAAACTATAGAAGAGTTGATACTGAATATCACGGGCGGCGCGTTGAAAGCCCAGTTCATCCGATGTCTGGAGTGCTGCCTCAGGAAAAGAAAAGAAAATCTTAACTCAAAACTTAGCGGCTTGTTTTGACGGTACTAAACTGAGTGATCCGTATTGGCTCCAGTACTTTAATTTCTCGGACTTGATCCAGGAAACCTTGAATCCGAATTAAGTTCCCCAAAAACAACTGTCTTCAGAAAGTTGTGAGTTAAAAGATGTAATTTACCGTAGAAATTCACTTTGCTGTTACTATGGGCCGATAGGATATCCCGCAGTGACAATTCAAACTTCTGGAGGCTATACGAAGTTGGAAGTGAAATTGCTTATCGCCTCCCAATTTATGCCTCTGGTAGAGAGGCAGTTGTTAAGTGGGGCTCTAGCGATAAACTGCAATATATTGGATTTACCTAAAGTAGAAGTCGAGCGTTCTGCCTAACAATCACAGGGAAAAAAATTTTTTCGTTGGCATGCCGTCATCACCTTCTTTGAACGCATGCTGCAAGCAATGATCACAGAACATCTATACAATCAACCGGGAACACATTGCTTTTCAGGCAAAAATATCATTCAAGGCTCCGGATATACTGTCAAACATTTGACATCTTTGATATTTCTGGATGATGGAGTTTCCGATGAAACTATAATGGAGATGAAAAGATCAAAAGATGATGATGGCGTCTTGCTAGCCATTATCATAATAATTGTAGAACTGTAATTGATTGTAATTTTTCACCTGATAATATTTAATTTAATTATGTATGGCTTTGCCATAGCGGCCGCTCCCGAAAATTAGCAAGGATACGTTCGGTTGGCTTTTTAATTAATAACGAAGATGGTTTGAACCCTCAAACTGTATGCATCGCCAATATTCTGTTAATGTAACCTCAAATACCCGGTTCTTTTAATCAAACAATGAGATAATTTTTTCGTCAAAGATCTTAACTATAGATGTGGATTAATAGCCCTAGGACAAAGTCTAAAATGATATGTAGTATGCATAGCATAAGAGTAGTTGACGAGTATCAATGGCATTAGTATAACAAGCTACACATGACCTTGCAGGTAACTAACGAAGAACAGAGAGAGTTTCCGTTGTAAGTAGCTAAAACTACAAGAAGAAAGATCCTGACAGGAAGTAATTCACCCAAATGACCCCAAATTTTTCTGGGCAAAATTTCATTATAAACAAATCAAAAAATTTTGCAAAAAGACGCAACTGGTAATGAAAGATCGCCCAAAAAGTAATGGATTGTAAGAAAAAGCCAAGCACGGGGTTGCAAGGGGCAGTGTGCTCCCTATATGTATCCCACTCTAAGTTTTATGGAATTTATGTCCGAACTATGGAATATGTATGGGGGCATGCTGCTTCTCCCCCCCAGCTTGTCTTTTTTTTACCTACACCTAGATTCCATTTTGACATTTTGGACGATGTAGCATTATGAAAAATTCACAAAAAGCAGAAAATGAAAATCCGCCCCAAAGCGAGTGAAAAACTCGATCTGCACGGGGGTCTTTGAATGCGATCCTCTGAGCTTATCATAATGTAATGAGAGACTTCATAGTTAGCTGTTCAGAATCTGCAAAAAATTTAAGGTCTTTTTGTGTTAAATAACATGTATAACACACAAAACAATTTTTTTTTCATGGGTAGGTAAAAACTTAAGTAGGCACTATGAGGATCAAACGCGCGTGTTTATAGTAGTGTGAGATTCTTAGTCACAAAAAAACCTCCCAATTTTTGTAAGACTACAAATAAGCTTCCTTAACAAGTAGTTCAAGCTTCTATACAGGGTGTTTCCAAATTCGATGCAAATATTTTGACACATGATTCTTGGGTATATTTGAAGAAAAAAGTTGTTCTACTGTATGGGCCTATCTCAAATTTTGATACCACTTATTGGGAATTTAAGAAAACACCTACTTTGAGGTACCTTGACCCATACTAACACAAATATCTCCGCTAAAACTCACAACAGGTACTTCATTTAGGACTTGAATTTTAGAAAAAATAGTACTCCTTTTAACTGCATTAAAATAAAATTGATGACTTTTTTAACTTTCGAGATGCCCATGAAATTTTTTTTATTTTCAAGACACATTTCTGCGAAAAATGCGTAATAAACATATCGGTAATTTTTTTTTCTAGTGCACCTAACAATACTTAATAAAAATTGCTAAGACAAGTTACCCGAAAAACCCACAGATTTTATGATACTTGGGAAATTCCATAGCAGGTAAAATTATGAAAAACTCTTTTCACGAAGCCGCGACAGGTATAAGGTGGAAATATGATTTGTTACCTACTTTTATAACCGCGATTGACAACAAGAACGATTTTTTGACTATGTATTAATAATTTACGTAGGTTTTAGAGCATGCATTTTTATTAGAGTACCTGATAAAAAGGTAATTTCCCTATCATTTTTCTGTTAAATCCCAAAAAGGATTAAGTTTGAGGTTGGTCGCCTAGTTGGAAAATTTACCTAATGTAAATTGTATAAAAGGTTAGAAAACAAAATTAAATCCATCAAAGTCATTTTTGAAGCCGAGGTGACACAACAGTTGTTAAGAAACCCTACTTGAAATGGCATCTTTTACAAACGAAGAATATGCCGATATTATCTACGTTTATGGGATGTGCAACGGAAGTTCTATTAGAGCACAACAAAGATACCATCAGCTTTATCCTTACCGAAGAGTACCTAATCCCCGCGTATTTACAAATTCGTTTCGCAGACTTCGGGAAACGGGATCTGTTTCAACAAGACGACCTCGACCTAACGCAGGAGCTTCACCAGGAAGAAGTGCAGTTGATGAAAGAATACTGGAAGCCGTTGCAAATGATCCATCAATCAGCATCAGACGCTTATCCTTGCGATCTAATGTTTCAATACATAAAATTGTTCGTCTCCTGTATACGGAAAACTTGTATCCATACCACCATACACCTGTGCAGGAACTGCTTCCGAGTGATTTGGAGCCGAGACTTGAGTTTTGCAACTGGTTGTTAGAGCGGAACTTGGATGACAACGGTTTTATAAGCAGAATCCTATGGACGGACGAATCTCAATTTACTAGAGATGGGATTACAAATTTTCACAATCTACACGCATGGGCTGCGGAAAACCCACACACAATTAGAGAGTCATCATTTCAACACAGATTTAGTGTCAATTTGTGGGCAGGTATTGGAAACAACTTAATCGGTCCCTTCAAACTGCCTCCCACACTGAATTCTGCAAACTATCTGGAATTTTTGCGCAATGATTTAACAGATCTACTGGAGGATGTTCCGGTAACTCAACGAGCTTCGTCATATTTTCAACAGGATGGAGCCCCAGCCCACTTTGGTCGCGAGGTTAAGAATTGGCTGGATGAAAAGTACGCTGGTCGTTGGATAGGAAGAAATGGACCAGTTCACTGGCCTGCAAGATCTCCAGACCTTACAATTATGGATTTTTTTGTATGGGGGAGAATGAAAGAACTTGTTTATTCTACAGAAATATCAACTCTAAATGATTTAGAAGATCGCATTCTCAAAGCCTCGTCACAAGTGAGGCAGGAGTTATCCTCAATAAACGTTGACAGCGCAATCCAAAAACGGGCTCTAGCATGCATACAAAATGGACGAGGACACTTTGAACACCTTATTTGATTGTAAAGTTAACTTAATGAAATAAAAAAAAAACATAAACCAAACACAAGCATTTTTATTCAGAATAATAGAAGTTGAACACTATGAATCGAGTTTTTCATAATTTTACCTGCTATGGAATTTCCCAAGTATCATAAAATCTGGGGGTTTTTCGGGTAACTGTCTTAGCAATTTTTATTAAGTATTGTTAGGAGCACTAGAAAAAAAAAATTACCGATATGTTTAATACGCACTTTTCGCAGAAATGTGTCTTGAAAGTCCAAAAAATGTCATGGGCAGGGAAAAAGGATCCGACTTAAAAGCAAATATCTCAAAAGTTAAAAAAGTCATCAATTTTATTTTAATGCAGTTAAAAGGAGTACTATTTCTTCTAAAATTTAAGTCCTAAATGAAGTACATGTTGTAAGTTTTAGCGGAGATATTTGTGTTAGTATGGGTCAAGGTACCTCAAAGTAGGTGTTTTCTTAAATTCCCAATAAGTGGTATCAAAATTTGAGATAGGCCCATACAGTAGAACAACTTTTTTCTTCAAATATACCCAAGAATCTTGTGTCAAAATATTTGCATCGAATTTGGAAACACCCTGTATATATAGTAATCGCGTTTGGCAGGCTACCTTCCAACGAAAGCACCTGCAATACCGTCATTATGTGCGGTTTCCTCTTACGACGCTAGATCCAATGGTCTTGTCCGTTGTAGTTGGCGTGCAAGATTTGTCTGATCCAGAGTTCGGATTATTTCGTGGTAGCAATGGTCGTAAAGGCGAGTGTGAAGTTTGCGAGCAAAGTTTCTTACCTCGTCGGTCACGGTTGCGATTCCTAGATCTCGGTGTAGATCGCTATTTCTTATATACCATGCAGCATTTACGATTGCTCTTAGTGTCTTATTCTGAAAAGTTTATAAAATAGATATGTTGCTTGGTTTGGTACAACTCCAAAGTTGTATACCGTTCGTCCAAGATGGTTTTAGCGCTTGCTTATACAAAAGCAGTTTGTTATATACGCTTAGTTTCGAATAACGTCCGATAAGCCAATTCAGTTCTCGTAGCTTGATTTAAAGTTCGTCGCCTTTCTTTTACGTGTAGCTTCCACTTAAGTTTCGCGTCTAGGGTCATGCCTAGATATTTCGCCTCGTTTGCGTACGGAATTTGTACCGAAGTAAGTTGTTTACCCTCTTGTAAGTAAAATTTACATGCGTTGGTTTTGCCTCATTTAGGACCAGGCCTTTTTCCATTTCCAGATTCCCCAGGCCTTTGTCTATTCCCATATTTTGTTCAAAGCGCGTTGGAGTTTGCCCGTTGATAGTTTGACTGTCTTATCCGCAGCGAGGATAGCCGTGTCGTCAGCGAACGTGGCTACAGTCGTTGTCTCTTCTTGAGGTACGTCTCTTGTAAAAGTAAAAACACTGTTGGACCGATGACGCTACCTTGTGGAACGCCGGCGTGTATTTCTTTAAATTCTGAGTATTCGCTCCCGTGTCTCACGCGAAAATGTCTGTTGTCAAGATAAGACTCTAATGACGTCTTCTTTTCAACACCGAATCGAGAAACTGGTGTGGAATACAGAAAAAAATGTTCTTTTCTCGTACACCTGAGCCTGAATCGTGTTCATAAAAATGTTCTTTTGAGCTCCGTATTAGTTCGGTGTCGACACCGAATTTCCGCCACCGTTGTATTTAACTGTGGAGGCTGGGTGCAGCTTTGATTGTGTATGTGAAGTGACCCAATTTTCATTCGTTATTTCTTACAACGCGACTGAAATTATATGAAATCGATAAAACAAAATAAATTAAAAACAATTAGACTCTGAACGTGATGAATGCAGCGGTGCAGGATTTGTCGTTCTGTACACAATGAAACCGAGTGTACACCACGCTGGATTTGTCGCGAACTCGTAGAATTATTTGACAGCTCGGTGTGGCAGTTCGGTGTTCAAAAGAATACGCCATAAGAGTTCATACAGTTCATACATTTTTTTCGGTTTAACTTTTCGTAGCTTATATTTTAGTCCTCCTTGCCAAACTTTATCAAAGGCTTGGGATACGCCAAGAAAAGGGGTAGGGCACATTTTCACTTCTAAGGCTTTCTAATTTCATCAGTTATTCGATAGATCTGGCCAATGTTTGACCCTAAAGCCGAATTGGTGATCCGGAATCAATCATCTGTCTTTAATTATTGGTTGCAGTCGTTTTAGCACAAGTTTCTCGAAGACCTTAGATATAATCGGCAGAAGCGAAATTGGTCATTATGATTTTTTGTCGTTCGGGCGTTTCCCTGGTTTCGGAACCAATATTACCTCTGCGACTTTCCATTGCCTTGGAACGTATGGAATTCTCATTGATGCGTTTATGATGTAGAGAAGCCTGATGTAGAGACCTTCAAAATTTCCTAGGTCTCCAGGCTATGACCTTATTAATTATGATTTAATTATGTCATAGCCATGATTTAATTATGTCATAGCCTGAAACTTCGTTATTCTTCAAATTTCGGATTGTTTCACGAAGTTCAGACAGTGACACGGTTTTCTTTCGATAATTGTCTAGATAGTCGACCAACGGCTCCCCGTCAAACGGTTTTTAGGTTTCTTCTAGATGTTCTGCAAATACATCTTCTTTCTCTTTGTCACCCATTCACCGTTATCTTTTCTTATTGGCGCCGAGTATACTTTGGACTTTAAAATGGACTTCACGGCTTTCCAAAGTGAATAGTTTGACCCTCTATCGGCAGTCAAGTTTTCGAGGAAATTAGTAATATTGCGACTTTTAAAATCTTGAAGTAATGCTTTAATTCGTTAGATAGCCCGTTCAGTATGGTTTTATCAGGAGGAGCTCGAGACAAATGCCATCTCTTTCGCGCCTTTCTCTTTTGGCGTATGAGCTCTTCAATTTCGCGCGGGTATATTGATCCGTTTTTCCACACTCCAGTCTTCCGGAAAAAAGTATTGTTCCAAGCAGCGTTTTGAATAGTTCTAACGAGTTTATCGACTTCGTTTTCTAGGATCGCTCATTTTTTGCTAGACTTCAGCCGACTTTCAAAACGACTGCCGACGCCGAGTGATCCGAATAGATATCATAACATTCTTCTACCACACCATAAATGTTTTTAAGAAAATTTCGGTTTTTCCTATAAGTCGTAATCACCAGATAATTTCAAGCATTTTTGTTGTGCCTTGTCAAATAATTATTGTTCTATAGTACATTTTCACAAAATTAATTTATTGAACCAAAACTTTCACTTCGTTGTTGACAAGACTTCTACATTAGGTCTTTGCTTTTGTCTACCCATATGGAGATGAACTTAGAGTTTTGAGTATGTGATAGATCTAACGCGCGATTCTATTAAGGACGCTTAGCTGTGAAATTTAATTTTGGATGGTCTTCTGAGGATGATTAGCAGTAGATTTAAAAAATATTTACCCTCAATTCCGTAACCTTCGTTTGGACATAACCGACTTTTGATTGAAGATCATTGAACTTAAGTACAGCTTGAAGAAATCAATCCATTATTGTCTTCGATTAATTTCAAACATCATAATTAAAAAAAAAAACAGTGAGTAAGTGCTACAGTGTGTACGCAGGAGTTACAGTCCGTAAAACGGACCGTTGAATACCCCATCCTATCCCACATTGTAAAATGCTGATGGCATAGTTATTTTTTGACATCTTTTAAGTAACGCAAACTCCGAAAAGGGGCACGGTCCAACCGCCGCTAATTACAAACTATTAATTATAAGATATTTCCACAGATATTTCCAAGTTGCACTTAAATGCAATTTTTAAGTTCAAATTCAATATTTGAACCAAAATTAGCCATACCCCTAAAAATGGGGCGTGGCTAAAAAACTTTAAATAAACGAAATCTGGAACGAAGTCTATTTTATCTAACCTGCTACTTTTTTTGTTTCATGCTTTCCTAAATTAGGCTCAAGGCCAGTTGAAATTAAGTTTTTCTGGAAAATTTAAGGTTTTTCTTCAGATGTGGGCTTCTTTTTAAGGTTTTTTCTCCAAATGTGGGCGTGGCCCAAAGTCTCGTATATTAACAAAATGTGGAACTAAGCGCTAATAAAATATAAACCAATTTTTTTCAATTTCGTACAAAAATATTGAGTATAAAGTTACCCTTAATATAGATGCCACGCCATTATTATATCACCGTGTTACAAACTATGTGTCAAACTTAATATACCTCCTATCGTATGGGATGGGGTATAAAAACAAATCTTACTTTCTGCACGGGAACATGTTCAGGCACATAACGAATCAACTCACCTGAAAATAAAAGAGAAGTCTCTGTGAAAAATCGTATAGATCAAAACAAAATACTGTTATAATTATGTTAATCAATGGACAAACAAAAATAAAATCTAAGTCAATAATATTCCATCAATACCTCATTTGAGGCAAAACCCCTTCAAGACCCTTCTCCATAAACCAATTGAACTGTTGAATCAAAGTGTTATGAATGACTTATGAGCTTCACTGAAGACAGCAAAATCATTCTTCAATCCATACCCAATATACCTCCTTCATTTTTAACTTAACCCCAATTGCACTTAAGTGCTCCTCCTTGAAAGCCACCCTCGTATACCTACTGTTTATAACGTCATCGTTGTTCCTATAGCTAAGGAAACTCACACTTTAATAACTCAAGAGCACCTTTGCAGGAGTGAGAACACAAGGAGGCAGTACGATTATTTCCACCCAATATACTATGATGAAATCAGGGCATGCTGAGTATACCAATAACTTCTAAAGGTCCTTCGGATGGTGGTTATTCGTCTCCTTGCAAGCGCTTTACCACGATAGACCATCTTAAGCGTTGGTAATCACAATAGGGATCGATTGCGGGCAATAATTAGTGGCTGAAGTCAAATGAAGACAGACACACAAACAATGAAGTCTGTCTCACCTCATTACAGCTCCATCGTCGTCGTATACCGCACCGCGTGTTGAACTTGCAGACTCTGGTTGCCATTCAACAGGATGTCCTTGGAGTACATTAACATGACCACCGGAAAGGTTGTCGTCGCCGAGAGTGCTACTGATGTCACTGATGCCAATGATGCTGCTTCGGCTGCTGGTGCTGTCACCGATATCGCTGCATTATTATTGAAGTGTGCAAAGTTCGCCGTGGGAAGATGTTATGTTTTTGTGCTTTCAGGACATGTCCCAGCCAGTGTACCAGTGTCCTTAAGGGGCTGGTGCACAAAATTAATTGCTGCAATTCCGCTTTTAGGTACGTATGTAAGTTTGTGTGTGTAATGTACTTTAACATCCCGCACATTTCGGTGCTTAACAGTGTGTTACCTATAAGAGTTGCGCGCTTGTGATGATGATCCGCTTTTCGAACCCCCAAAGCGATTACTTAGGGTTAATCTGTGTGTGTAATTCATATCTACGTATAGAGAGATGTTTGTTTAGTTTCCTGCAGAATCTTCAAACAAAGACCACACAATGCAGGACAATAGATACACATTACCGGCAATATAGTGATAATTCGGAGTTTACTTGGTGCAAGTAAAGAGGGCGGGAATGTTGATTGTTGCGGCTCTATTGGTTCAATGCAAATCGAGGTGGGACAGACTTAAGACTACCATAGTCCAACTATACTGGCGCTGCTGTATTCTAGCGTGATTATGCGGAGATTTGGTGAAATAAATTAATTTTCGACGGCATTAGAGAAATGTCTGGGACTAACTGGGACAACAAGGTGGTGCTAGAGGGCAATTGTGGTAACTAAGCTGTGATTTTCTTAATGAATACCAGGGTGTTGATCTCCATATCAGTGCTGGTTTCAGGTGGAAATTTCGATGAAACTCTGAATTAGTGCTTCTTTATCTTTTTTCGTTTGGAAGCGGTTGCCATCTGAAGTGAGGGATTCTAATTCTCTGCACTTGTGGGGTTAGTCATTTGCACAGCAAAATGTACCAGCAAGCCACCCGGTTTAACAATTTTCGGTTTGGGGGACGCTGGCGCAGGGACAAGCTTAATAAAAGCTTTAATGTCTTCGCACATTAACGGGTGAACTTGTAGATAGTAAAGAGAACTTCCCTTGACTTTTCTTGAAAGGTTATCGTGCCATGCTCAAGAAATAAGGGAACTTGAGAATATAAAAAATACAATACATAAACGATTTAAATCTAGGTATCTGTTTGGAACAACTTAGAACCACACAGCATGCACTTGTTAAGTCGGTCTAAAACAAAAATGACAACTCATTTCATTGCTCAGAAGCTAGGTGCCGAGAGTATATTGACATACTGACATATTGATTTCAATCAATATGACTAGGTCTGCAGTCCTTCAGCTAAACGTCGGGAAGTTATCTGATGAAATTTTAGCGAGGCTCTTCAATGGCAGAATTTGCCAAATATTTTCGTAATAATACATATATTACAATACTAGGGATATAGGGATGTTCATAATAAAAAAATGTATAACAACATAATAAATTGAATTAAATTGAATTGAATTGTTCTTTCTTTAAAGGAAGGGGATCAAACGCCTCATCACTAGACTTGTTCGAAGAGGATTTCAAAGTCTGCATGTAGGGTACGTCAAGACTCCAAGGCAGAGAATATGTTTTGACTGCTGAGAATTGCTGTTGGGATAGTCAGGTTATATCTTTATCCATGCCAAGTAGGGTGTTACTTCGTGGGAGGAATATTTCGCAGCAGCTCTGTCAAAGTGGCTTGAACTTATCTTTATTGGATTCAATTCGTGTCAGATTCCTAGTTCAAAAAAGTATTTTTCTTCCCCCGCAAAAGGGCCCAGGTTTTATGAATGGCGCTGTTGCACATGGACAAGAGAGCGTGGTGGGCTGTACGTCACATTGGGGTTGGGTCCGGCGATGAATAACAACGCTATATGATCTTAGCAAGTTCGTGGGTTTTATATGGTTTGCCTCTTGCTTTAAAGTTGAGTTCAAAACACAGAAAAACCGAGTAGTTCTAGTATCTAATATAACGGTTGATGCAGGGGCTTTTAAGCCAAAAAAATCAATGAGATATTACTAATTATGATGATTTAGTCCATGTTTTACTCTTATATACTATATACGTACTTTAAGAAGTCAAGCCATGGTGGATTTGGCTTGAGCTTTTCCCAGTCTTTACTAGTCTTTACTTCGAGAAATGATTCAGCATTTGAATGCACTTTCACGGTCCATAGTATTAGGAACAGCTGAGTTCCTTCCTTGGTAAAAATTTAGGTTTATTTCATTCGAATGGAACAGCATTATTTGAATTGAAAGTCAGTCTGTGCTTTTATGGCCTTCATTAGAATGTGCTTAGGTTCAGCTGTAATGACTAGAATGATTCATCAAGTGCTGTAGTCGCGACAGAAACCACGCACCCCGTCATCTAATATCCATTCTAAACATTGAATCTGTTCTAGGGTTTTGAATTCTTCAGTCTTTGCCAACCAAACCACCACACCACAAACTATTACTGGTCTCATAAAACAGCGGGTAGAATTAGTATATTTAAAACTTCTCAGGCACTTGACATTCCTTGCGAGTTCTATACGGTTTCACCATAAAATGTGGATCGACTAAGAACTATTTTCCTTCATTTTACAAAAACTCCTAACATCCTTTTTTCTGGTATAAAAATCCTTTATTTATTAAACCAAAGCGAACGGTTTGAACATATCTTGATCGTGAACTATCAACAATCGTCTATAACAAGGACATAAAAGTAGCAACACGACACCTCGCCCCCTTGAGGGCACTCGGGCTGTTAATGGCGAGATTACCACATTATTATAATTCTCAACTATTCAGAAATTAAGCAACGCAATGGTCCATCCATGATTGGGGACAGATTTATATTATTGAAAGTCCTGATGTGTGACTCGAAAGATGTGTAATCGAAGGCTAGTTTAACGTCAAAATACCCACAAGGCAGGTTTCCCTGCGATTGTTGGAGAATTCATTTTGGATATTAAGTCATTGAGCTATATACCTGGTGGGTTTTACCTGGTTTTATTTGCATGTTGAAAATTCATAAAATTCATGAGCCCTTTCAGCCTCATGTCCTTTCTTCATGGAAAAGGGCAATAGGATTTCGGAATTGTTAAGCACTTAATATATGGTTGGATGTTTTGAAGGGGAATAGGTATTGTATAAGCCAAAAAAAGACAGAGTACCCGTGCTGCTCTGACCCACCCGAGCCAATTACAGGCATTAAATTACATGGAAACGTACTTCCCAAGTGTGAAAAGTTTAAGTTCCTGGGATATTTGATCAATAGCAAAGCAAACTGTGATGACGAAATCAATTATCGCGTAAGCATGGGGTGCATGAAGTGGCGAGAAAACTCCGCCATCTTCTGTGACCGGAAAATGACCGCTAAGCTGAAAGGAAGGCTCAACACCGCAGTTGTGAGTCCGACGCTCACATATGGTTTACAATTTTGGACGAATCATAAGAAACGTGAGAGCAAATAAACGGCAGCTGAGATGAAGATGCTTCGCATGACAGCAGGATTAACAGAGCGAGATAGAGTAAGAAGTACGAAGATCCGAAAAAAGCCTCCACGTAAAGGATCCTTCTTTTCCATCAAAATAGAGCGCTACCGGCTCAGTTGGTATTGCCATGATCAAAAGAGAGATCCTGCAAACCCTGTCAAAAAGGCCAATTCAACCAACATTCCATCAGATACCTACAATCAACCTTCCATAACCTCGCGCCTTAAAGAAAAAGCAGCGGAAGAAGATGGATTTCGGACTTGAACTGAAAATTCTTCCTGCCTCCTGCAGGTATTTGACTCTTGCTTTGAACAAGGCTTCCAGTATGTGAAAGTAAACTGTGCGGTGCGAGTGTGCTTGTTCCCTGCTGTAATAGTGGCATAGTGATGCTTCCCACCTTGCAGCCTCATAAATTTCTTCCAGTGACAATTTATCACATTTATGGCATCAGGATTGCAAATTTTCTTGTAATTTTCCTACGTCAACAGGCCTATCGGTTCAAGTGAGCGGGGCAGGGCTGCTGTTATAAGGTCAATTTTACTTTGGAAGCATTACAAGTGTCGCCTTCCTGCTTTGTATCCGACTACGGCTATGGCTAAATTGGTTATTTTTAAGATTTTAATGCCCTTAATAAAATTTTACTTACCTGCCTTTTTAGAGTTTGAACAGACTCAAATCTCTTTTTTTTTCAAGCTTTTTAGTCAGTTATTTTTTTCCTGCAAAAAAACACTAATCTGCTCCTATTTTAACCAACGTTTTATCGCTTGTTTTTCGACTTCCTCAGGGGTAGGTAGTTTAACAAAAACGTTTATATAAAAGTAGGTTATAGAATCGTTGGCTTTTGTCGGATTCTAGGATGAAAAATTATCGAATAATTTTCAATTTTTCATTAATATTCAAAAAATAAAATTCAATACCTCTAGTTTAGCGAAAACTACTGGCATAAAAGATATAATACTGATTCGCATAACTATAACTGATGTGCAGTGACCTAAGACTCGACGTATTCGGCTCAATTCCGTCAAATAGTCATAATTAGGATAGAAATAGATGTGCGCACTGCATTCAATATGCAGCACGAACCCTCGATTGCTCGTGTTCAGCAGATCAAATTGGCTAATTAACATAATTCATCCTAGTAAACATCCTTCCACCGCATATGGTGTGCAGAGTGCTCATGTTAACCACTTACAATACACCACAAGGATGCCGGATATTAATCGTCTTTCAATTTAACACGCCACTGCTTCCCATCATCACTCTTGCAACTAATGTTCCCCACAACTAGGAGCTAGGTAGGTATCCCGAAAACGAAACAAACACGAAAAGACGGGCTATATACACCCAAATCAATCGAAACTTTAACCGCAGTTCAATCAGAAAATTTGTTGCAGACACTAATTTTTGATCAGCATTGACGCGCTAACAACATTGGCAACATGACTCACCCTCTACTAGCGCACGGAACTCTTGTGGTAACTAACATTAGTCCTTCTTGCAGCCGTATACACATGGTTAGGCATACCTACACAGGACACACATCGTTTTCTATAACCAACGTGAACTGAAATATGTGATTGCATAGGTGAACTGCTGCACATAAATGACTGATTGTGGGGGATGGCAGGGCGAAGCTAAGGTAGTTTAGAAAATTGTACCAATTAATGATTCAAAAACTTTTAACATGAATCGCATGCTAATGTAAATTTCATCAAACTAATTTCGATCTCCCTGTCCTACCGTCTCGTCAATAGCGGCCAACGACGTCGACGATGAGGACGAGGACGCCTGCATGCGCCCCCAATGCCACACGATGTAGCGTTTTAGTAAATTAAACTTATTCATGGCGAGCGTGCTGGTGTGAGTGGTAAACATTCGTGGGGATTCAATGGAATTTAGTGAATTTTCAAAATGACGACGCTCCCCTCCCTAAAGTATCGACTGTAAATCGATTACATTCAAGGTTCTATTCTAAACAAAACAGAATGCTGGGCGGAGGGACAGGGTGAGCTCGCGATAATGGCCCAAAATGAAGGGTGTGCTAACATTGCGTTTGGCGTTTTCTAAATTTACTTCTCGAAGAAAATCAACAGACGCTGGTGTTGCTGTAGCGAAAAAATAAATGAACCGATATGCAGTGGTTTTGACGAGAGTTTATCTTGATATCGATTGAAATCCTTTTGGATTGCTAGGAACCGCAGTGTTGCTTTAGGTGCGCATCATAAGGGACAAATTGAAAACAAATTTTAAACGATTCTTAAAAAAAATGTCTTTTAGAGCTGGTTAAGAATAAAATCATAAAAACGTTAAACGCTAAGAACACGCGATTCCTTTTAAAAGTTTAGTCGATAATACAGGGTGTTTTCTAATTTGATGCAAATATTTTTTGGATATGATTCTTGCGTATGATTGAAAAAAAAATCGTTCTGCAGTATGGGCCTATCTCTAATTTTGATAAGATTTAATGGGAATTTAAGAAAACACCTACTTTGAGGTAGATGCATGCTAACCTTACACAAATATTTCCGCTAATACCTATACAAAAGGCACCTAATGAAGGATTTAAATTTAAGAATAAAACGCACTTCTTTTAACTGCTTTAAAATAAAATTGTTGGCGTTTTTAACTTTCGAGGCAATTGCTTTTAAGTCGAATCCTTTCTTCATGCCCATGACATTTTTTTGACTTTCAAGTCACTTTTTTGCCAAAAATGCGTTATAAGCATATCGGTAATTTTTTTTCTAGTTTACCTAACAAAAACATCACATACCTAACAAACAAAAATTGCTGCCTGAAAACCCCACTAATTTTTCAACGGGAAATTGAAGCATGCTTTCATGCATGATTTTGAGGTTTGGTCAAAGTACGACTCAGAGAAGAAACACCAGCTGCATTCAAAGAATTTTAAATTTTTGAAAAACAAAGTTTACATTTTTGAAAAACAAATATTGAAAAACAAAGTAAAAAAAAGCTGGTGTTACCGTAAGCGCAAAAATCGGTTCCCATAAAATTTGAGAAAAATAGCTAGTGCTAGCGCAGGTCGGTTCTGTTAGAAAAAAAAGTCTAACGGCATTGGAAAAAAATCTAAATAATTTTTTATTTGGATTTGAAATATACAAAGTGCTAAAAAGGTCAAATGCTCTAACTTTAAAAACTGTATAAAGTATAATATTGAAATATATAACGGGTATAGTATTAGTCCATCTTCTGAAATTTTATAGAAAACTGTGACAAAGTTTGAATATACAAAAACTTCGAAGATTTGACTCAAAAGCAAAAGAATCTTAGAAAATAATTCTTAAAAACTTTCAAGTATCTTAACGGTCATTACTCAAGTAACACAGAAGCTTTTGTTGTGGCCACCTTTACGTATTAAGCACCACATCATAAAACCTTAGGTTCTGGAAGTTGGTTTTATATAAGTAGCGGGGACCCTTACAAAACCCCTATAAGGACGATTTGCCACTTTAAAGAACTTTATTTTGGGTGCAAAAAGGGTTCTAATTCGGTGTTCTGCGTTGCCTTTTAGAGACTTTTGGTTCTATGTAGCACTGTCTAGGTTCATGTAAAACTATTATAAGGTTTTGTGTTTTCTGTCAAACATCGCATTTCACATCTGCGTTGCCTTTTAGAGACTTTGGGTTCTATGTAGCACTGTCTAGCTTCATGTAAAACTATTATAAGGTTTTGTGTTTTCTGTCAAACATGGCGCCAATTTATTTATTGCCACCATTACTTTCTTTGCTTTTATGATAAATGTTGGTTTTCTGTTTTCTAAATTAGTTAGTTTGACTAATTGTTGTTATTAACATAGCAGACGTTAATTGAAATGTATCTTTTACAGGCTTTTTCTTTCTTATCCATGAATGCAGTTTATACCTTAAAAGTTTTAAACTTCAAGGAGGATACCTTTTAAACTTCTATCTTAAAAGTGGGGATGTAGTGAGCTGATAAAACACTTGAACTGCTGGACCAAGAATGCCTGAACTTATTTGACCAGCTAGAACCTATAAATAAATAGAAAAATGAAAAATTACAACAATTCTGCAAGCATTATAATCACTGCCAGCCTCAATATAAGCAACGATACACTCTGTCAGCTTTTTAATTAATGTTCATAAAAAAAATAATAAAAAGCGTGAACATCCTCTAGAAATTTAATGTTTGTCTATGGTATATTTTTCCAGCCTAAAAATGTAATCTAGTTAAAATTCATATCATTCTTTTAAAAATGTAAAATTCCTAAATCTAAATGTTTCCTTGAAATGTTCTCACAACAATTTCTATCAATTACATTACATTACTTGTTTTCTATTGTATGACATCGGGCAACCTCCAATTGCTGCATAAGAGTGCAAAGTAGTACTTCGGATGTGTTAAACCTATAGCGTTAGAAAACAGGTGCTGGAAAGTTCTACAGAACCCGCGCTATAGAACTTAACCCCTCAGCACTTATAACTTTATAACTTCAGTGCTAGAAACGTACATAGCACCACGTTTACTGAACCTTTGGTGTTGGCACTTTTAGTTTTATAATTATGGTGCTGTATACGTTTCTATGACCAATTTTATAAGTAAATAAGCTGCGCACCAATAATGGTACGATATCGAAACCGTGCAAAACCATTAGTGCTACTGAAGAGCATTTTGAGTGTCTTATAAGTCCAATATTCAAAAACCAATGCTTATGGTTCCAGAGTGTGCTACTTTGGGCATGATCTTGTTTAAATTTCGTTAAAAAAATTTTAAAACTGATGATTTTAGTCTAAATTTTTTTTAAAAAAATTTGTTTCAATAAAAAACCGCATGTTTTACTGTCTCCTCGGAAATCTATGTCTCCAGAATTAAAAAAAGAGAAACCAAAAAAGCTAGCGCAGTTGCTTGTTATATTGAGTGAAGAGTCTCGAAGCAATTGACGAAAAATTCTAAATCTTTGTTTTATTGATTTAAAAATAAAAAATTGTAAAAAAACAAAAAAACTCAACTAAAGTCAACAAATAGTAAAAACAAAAAAACGTTTGTCCTTCCCTCTAGCTCGGAAATGTTTGAAGGTAAAAATTTGAAATAAATAACAGATATAGACCATCTTTTAAAATAAAAAAAAAACTATAGCGGGTTTAAAATAGTAAATGGTTTCCGATATGTGGTTCAAGCACTTTAGTTGACTGTCTAAAATGCTGGTGCTAGCAAATGTCGTACTACCTACGCCACTTATTTTATGGATTGTTAAATCTCCTTTACTCGTATAGAAACCGATTCGACCACTCTATAATGGGATAGAATAATTATTATTAAAAATAGCGCAAACTTATACCTACTCATACTTAAGCTCACATTTTTATATCTTGCAACTAAGTTTTGAAAACACGAGTATTTCAATAACTTGTTCTATTGTTTGTTATTTATTCTTTTGCCATTGCACTTTTAAAAAGGAAAACTAAATATACTCCCACTTGAAGATGAAAGAATAATCCCATTCGCAGGCTCCAGAAATTTTTTTAAGTAATTCTAGTACGGTAAGCTTTGAGCCACAGCGTACCCTTTCAACTGAAACTTTGTATGTATACCTTTTAGAATTAGCATTATTCCCTTCCGGGTGCAATCGACTGACTCTCACAATAGACTCAGCAAATTATAGAATAACAGTCGTCAATACGGTCTGTAGCAACAACTATCGCATAACTGCTTGTTTGAACCCCCCAAATCGTCCCCCAAAATAATTCCATACCTTCAAAAACATTTCCAATTTTATAAAACAACACGAAAAGCGATTACATCAATGAGTAACATTTGAATGCGAATTACGCCCCCGGGTAGAGTTCTACCACGTTTACCACACCGGCGGAGGTGGAAGAATTAAATTAACTTCCAAATAATGGGTAGTTTCAGTCCTCCTGCTATGCGTAATCAAGGGAAGAAATTGAAGCTCCATTCCCATTGACTGAACAATTACATTACGTTTCAGATCCGTAATTACTATCATTCGATTAGGTCTCTTTAAATGTAACCTGCCGGTTCATATACGAAATATTCTAATGCCCAATTGATAGACAGTTACAGTATAGTCATCATCGTAGTTCCCATAGGCAAGGAGCAATTGTTATTCCTTCGTATTGCGGGGGTGTAGCCGATGGTGCACACGGTAACTCTTCGATCAAATATTTTCATCACAGCATACCATGGAACTATGGAATTCTCGCCCACACCCTTGGTTGGACATTTAATTATTGCTTAAGCTTAAAAGTTTAATTGGAAACATTTCCTATGAAAATTGAATTCATGGACCCCGGCATTAACGACCACAGCAAAGGACAACGGAAGACGAACGATATGGCAAAAAAAAATGTCCTTGCTACCAATTTGGCATGTTCACAGTTCATAATGATTTGCCATATTGTTTGTGGGGCTCTGTTCAGAGGACGAGCGGAAAGAGTTAATTATTAAACCGTACCGGAGCTCTGACTCGACGGATGAGGTTAACAATATGACGATGGTAGAGTGCCTTATAATTATAGATGATTACATGGTAAAACGCTTTGAATTTTAATTGAATTTTGCATGATTTCGTTGTATATTTGTCCGAATACGATTTCGGATTTTTTATTGTGTTGTACAGCATTTCTGTTTGCTTGTCATTCCATGATTGGATAATAGAAATACCATGATTATTTAAAATAGCTCCAATTGAAAGGATTAAATAGGGACAAAGAGCGGATTTGACTCACAAAAGGCTTTCAAGAGGATCAAATAGGTTGCGTTTCAGGTTTCAGCCAAAGTAGGGATTAAAAGGTATGAATTGCAAATTAAAATGGTTTTTTTTTAAGTCTTAAAAACAACATTTTTCGTAGGTAATTACTGGGCTATTACAATTAAAAAGAAAATTTAAACAAAATCCACTGCTACGAAAGGTGCAATGCCTCAAGTGATGGTTTTCCAAATATCCTGAACATATAAACTATGCCATGTTATGTTTGTTTTATAACTGAATTTTTAATTAGTTTCGGGTTATTATTACCGCCCAATGTATAAATAAACTGCCATACTTATGTCTTAAAAGCCGATTAATGCACCCGCACGCCGGAGTCACTTTAATGGGTAACTATTTTTATGCCGTATCCTTCAAAGCAGGAGCTTTTCATATCCTTGCAAACAGGTTTAGGTCGCTTGTATCCTATTGAATTTTTAATGAATTATACATAACTGCAGTCATTAGCGGCTACAACCTTGATCAATAAATCTGTACCCTTCTGTCGGTGGATATTTAGATTAACTTATGTTTAACCACTTATAGATAATGGTGGTGCATTAATAGTGAATATAAACTTCTGTCGTAGATTCGGGGTTAATTTCTAAACCATTTGTTTAAATTTTACAACAACGTTGTTAATAGTGTTTCATAGCACATTACCTTGCAATCATATTCTTCTAGCCTGTCTTCACCTTGCCACTCTAGTACACAACTCCTTTTTCTTCATTGTCATCTGGAACGCGTAAGATAAACGCGAAGTTACTTTAGCGATTTTACTACAGCCAACACTTCCAGCTCATAACTGCTATACCTCTCTTCTGCAGTCTTGGTTTTGAAACCTTTTTTGTGTTTGAATTTTAGGGTGGACGGAGGCTTAAACTCCAAAATCTTTCAAAAATACCAATATGCCCACTATAGCAGGTATATAATACCGAACAAGCCGATATTGGTTATGCCCGATTTCCGCGTGCTAAAAAAACACCCATTTATGAGAGACACTATGAAAACTGCCAGAACGCACATCATAGTAGAAAAATCTGGGTTTCTTATAATTCCTCTTGATGATGACTACAACTAAGTTAACTTAACAAATAGTTTACGCTTCCGTAGTGTTTACCGCGTTGTGTAAGTTGCTATCCAATGAATGCACCTACTAAAACCGTCAGTTCATGCGGTTCAACCCTACATCGCTAGGTCGAAGGGTCTTGTTCTTTGTAATCATCGCTTGTTGTTTGTCTCGGTAAGAGTACGGATCATTTAGCTTACGAGCAAAGTTTGTTACTTCTTCGCTCACAGTAGCTATTCCTAAATCTCTTTGAATATCACTTTTCCTAATAGGTATACTATGGAGCATTCACAATTGCTCTAAGTGTCTTGTTTTGGAAATTCCGCAACATGGATATGTTGCTCGGCTTGGTAGAACCCCAAAGTTGGATTGGATGTCCAGGAGGGCTTTAACACCTGCCTGTACAAGAGCAGTTTGTTATATATGATTAGTTTTAAAAAATTTCCTATAAGCCAAAACATTTCTGTGAGTCTAATTTCGAGCTCGTCACGCTTCTTCTTAACGTGTGGCTTCCACCTAAGTTTAGCGTCTAGAGCCATTCCTTAATATTTCGCTTCGTTTGCGTAGGGAATTACAGAGTCATTACAGAGTAATTACAGTACAGAGTTTATGAACAGAGGTAAATTGTTCACCTTTCTCACGATTGGAACATATAAGAGTTTAAGAAAAGGGTTTATGATATAAAGTAGCTTGGACTAGTTTTTGCCTTTTTCTTAGTAGTTCTTTCAAGATTTAACTATCCTGGGGCCTTATTATTTTTAAGTTAGCTTATTGGCTGCCGAAGTTCGGCTAATGACACTTTTTTCATTATAAAGCTATCAGGTTCCGCGCTATTTTTTAACGTCAACCAAGGGTGAACCGTCAAACGGCTTGAATGTTTCTTCCAAATGTTCCGTAAACAAATCTGCTTTCTCTTTGTTTTCTTTCGCCCATTCGCCATTGTCTTTCTTTATTGGGGCCGAGTGCATTAAAGGTTTCTTGATGGACTCAACTTTCCATAGCGAGTAGTCCGAGTCCCTAGCCGCCGAAAAGCTTTCAAGGTATTCGGTGGTCTCACGATTTTTAAAATCTTGCAACATTTATTTCACTTTGTTAGAGAGGTGGTTCAAGAGGATTTTGCCTGGAGGAGCCCTCGTGCCTTGCCATCTTCTACGCGCTCTTCTCTTTTCACGAATCAATTGTTCGATTTCGAGCGGATATGTTGTGCGTACATGCCCGTCAGTGCTTACTACTGTCTTTTGGAAAGAAGTTTTGTTCCACGCAGCGTTCTGAATTGCTTCAATGAATTTATCAACTGCGTCTTCTAATTCGAATGGAGTTCTCAATGACACGTTCAAGCCAACACGCTCCTTACAGTCTTTTCTGAAGGCGTCCCAGTTCGTCTTTTTGTTGGCTTATCTAGGAGCTCTTTCTATTTTTACTAGGCTTTCGCCCATCTTCAAGATTACTCCTGAGTAATCCCATGTTCAAGATTACTTCTGAGTAAATGGGGTATTCTTGAGCGATGAAGAAGTCGAAAAGGTCAAGATTACTCCTGAGTGGCCTGAGCAAAGATCAGAGCACTCTTCAACTCGCTTAATTGGGGTATTCTTGAGCGATGAAGGAGTCGACAAGGTCAAGTTTTTTATCTCTCGGTTGGCCAATATGTTGGCTTTTCCGTGGAGAAAAAGTCCACCCCACGTTTCACATTTCATGCGACGTGGTTCTTTTTAGCAGTAAGCACTTGTGTGCCTGAATTCTTGGCAACGCTTACACTGTGGAATAAGTCTATGGCCCTTACTCAATGGGTTCTACCCTGCTTTTAACCCTGATGTTGAGTATCATTTTCATTTTATAAATTTCATTAAGCTCTCTTTTCTTTCAAACGAAAGCATAAAAATTGAAAGGCCGCGTCTCTTTATCCGTACAGTGTCTCTTTCTCCTTCCATGCGTTGCTTTTCATTTTTAATTATATTAACGGCATCAATAATTTTAAGGCCTTTGGCGTTTACATCACCAACAACGTCTTCTTTCGTATGAGGGAGCCCCCTCGCAATGACTCGAAGCGGTTTTTCATACTTATTTTGGTAAGTATACCACTCGATATTTTCTGAACTTAGCTTACGAGACAGCGCACGATAGGAACCGGGCGTCGTCTACATTTACTTTCCACACGTTATTCCGGTGCGAAGAAAGCTTATAATTTTTGGTTCCCACCGTCCTGGCAAGAAGATTGCGCAGTTTTCCGCTATCTGCTATTCCGATTATGTTTATTGCGGGCGGAGGGCGAATTTTCAGTTGTGGTTTAGCCTTTTTTTTGTACAGAGGGTTTCATCTTCTTCTGTTTTAGCCTTGTTTGAGCCAGAGGGCTTTTCGTCTTTTTGTATTATTTCGGGAGAGGAATCCGCCTTACGCTTCTAGCTAGACCTTTTCTTTAAAGCGGAATCGGTCTAACGTGAAATTTCGTCTTCGTCCGTAAAGCATTCGCTTGCTGGTCGGTTCGGTGTTGCACACTCTTTCGTTGCCTCAGTCTTTCGTTACACGATAATTTTTAATATGCTCGTTTTCTTTTCACAGAAGGTCAACTTCCATTTTGAGATCGCTGAAGAGTCGCTCCATTTCAGTAAGCTTAGCTCGGAGTTCTTTGTTTTCCTTTTTATACCCCATCCCATAGGATAGGAGGTATAATAAGTTTGATTCATAGTTTGTAACATAGAGAAATAATCACCGTAGACCCCCAAGACCTTAAGGGCATATGATCGAGACGGAATTGTAAGTCGAATGAGCCACACTCTTAAGAAAAATCAAAAATTAACTACAATAAATGTAGTGAATTTCACTCGATTTTTGGAGTACAGGTTTTTAAATGTTGTCAAATACTCGCAGCTAGAGCAATTTACCAATTTACACAAAAAGAATGCTTAGTTACTCAACTGCAGTGATTTCACTCTAAAATGATGGGAATTTCATCCTTTCTACATTTAAAAACCTACTTTAGAGTGAAAAAGCTTTCGTCACTGTGTAAAGTTCCTTTTGCGGCTGTGCATCGTGCCGGCTTTATTTAGTTTGGAGCGCGTTGCGCATATAGAAGTAATGTGTGTGGTTCCTGATTTCAGTTCCTGAATCAAGGATTTTTTCTTTCTACATAAATAGTAATAGAATACATAACATTGTTTGCAACTTAATCAAGAAGTTATGGAGAACATTAATAGATTAAGGCTGACTCAAATTTAGTTTTCAAAAACTTTGGTAGGTTGAATTAGTGCATTATCTCGTTATAGATTTTTTATATTTTTTTTTTTTCAATTTCGGGCGACGTCAAATGGTCAACTGCCGAGCGACGTTAAGACAGAGCAGCCGACGAAGGGTTACTCTGTGAATACCTTTAAATAATCCTTAAGTGTAAAATGTGTTCCCTTTATTTAGCGTTTTTATTTGTATAGAAGAGAAAAAATAAATAAAAAAAAACTTTCTGTGTATTTTACTCATTTTTGACTTAGAAGGTTGTGGTACATGCTATGCGAACATATACCACAAGAGAGCAGTGAATTCACTTGCAAAAAGTGAAAAATTACTCTCAATTTGGAGTGAATTTGCTACAGCGTGTCACAAAAATTTGTGAATCCCCATATAGAAAGAGTAAAATAACTACTGTTTTGGAGCGATTTCACCTTATTCACTACAAAAAGGTGTGAATTCGCTTGTAAGAAATAATAAATTACCATTTTCTTGTGGCAAATTATCTCTATTGAACACAAAAATAGAGTCAATTCCCTCCAAAAAAGTGTAAAATTGGTGTAAAATGTTCACTCTTATTTTTGCCATCTCTCTTTGTTGAGATTTTACTTCAATTATTCTACATTTATTGTGGTGAAATTACATTAAATTTCTTAAGAGTGATGTCCGTCCCTCCGTCCGTCCGTCTGTCGGTAGTTTTTAGACCTTAAATTTTGAGCTAGGAACTTGAAACTTGATATCTTCTCTTTCTAGGTCCCAAAGCAGTACAAGTGTAAACGTTTTTGAAATCCGCCCACTGACACGCCCACTTTACTTAGAAGCATGAAAAATCAAAGTTGTCGCTGGAAGCTGAAATTTGGTATGCGATATCCTCGCTTAATTGCATTGTGATTGGCATTTAAAAAAAAAGCGAATACCGCCCCCTTGTAGGCGTGGTCATACTTAATATTCATTCTAATAAACGGTTTTTATTTGATAAATTTGCTTTAAATCTAACAAAGCTATCAAATCAAGTGAATAAATTTTCCCCACGCCCACTTTTTGGGGCGTTTTCAAGTATAAACCAAATTTTTTATATTAAAATGCAATCAACACGTGTATACCACTTCTGAAAAAAAAATTAAACAAAAATACGATGTTATAGAGAAGGGGTGGATGCCACGCCCCTTTCTTAGGGAGAAGATTCTTAACTGAGAAATTCTAAAAACAATTGAAGTTTAATGAAACTGAAATTTAACAACCAAGATTTATGACACAATTCGGAGCTTGACAGTGGTCAATTAGGATGGGATATCCAACGATTCGCCTAAGCGGATTGTAACCCTCTCACTAGTCTAAGCTTTTAATTTTCACTGAGTCCTGGTTTACCGGTGGACTTGCTTTTCCTGGATATCTTCGATCTCGGTGGTGGTGATCGATTCAATTTAGTCCTTTTCTCAAAAGGATTTATAAGCAGTAATAGGCTCTCCCCAGAATCCGTAAAGCCTGCTTCCGAAGAGTATAACTGGGTTGCCACCTGGGGTAATCAAATCTTTCGTTTAGTTCCTTGCCTTTTTTTAGCTCGTCACTTCTATTTCCATTTTAAAATTCAGCCGCCCTTTGGAGAGAGACGCTGTGAGACCAGTGAGCCGCGCAATATGTGACAGACGCTTCTGGAATTTTATTAAACCTTCAGATTCATCTATAAGTTTAAATTTTGCTATCAAATGTTACCCGGAATGGAGCAGCATGGACCTTGCAGGGGAATCGGAACTTATGCACATAGAAAAGTTTGCACATTCAAGATGTTTTATGTGTGCCTTGCGTCGGTGAGCACATCGTCCGCCAGGTTGCCTTGTCAATTCTAAGCCTTCTTTTAGGCAACCTAGTACTGCTTAGTGAGTGACTTTATTACGCAGCGCAGTGCCAACCATCGAAGCAATCAATATGGATCGAAGCTTTAAGCGTGTGTCGAAAAGAGCTTTGTCAACAGACGTAAAAACATCTAAAGTCTCAAATTTCCTTACCCGCTTTGTGGTTCTATAATTGGTAGAAGCATCCAAGGGAATTTTCTGAACCCGTTCAAAACGTTTTCCAAAAATAACTTCTAATTTCGTGAAAAGTTCGCACATGCTACTTCATCCCCCAGGCTACTAAGAATCTCATCAAAGCGAACTTGGAGTTTTAATCATCTCGAAAATAGTCTGCTGTCTCATCTCAATTAATCTACTCCTTACTATTGACACTTTTAGGCATAATTAGTCCACAATCGGCTCCCAGTTGACACGAACTGAGTGTGCCAGGTGCCACACGGAAAACACTGGCTCAGTTGGTTCGACGCTGTACGCGTGGTGTATATAATTTAAACAAAACCCGTCGTCATTAATTGCTACCTCTGGCCCAAGGGCCTCAAGTTAATTGCTCAAAACTTTTGCAAAGTTCCGCAGTGTGTTTTTTTGTAATTTTTATTTTTGTCCACCGTGATATTGTGGTCGGTGTGGATTGAAACGAGCGAGAAAACTTAATTACAAAGTACCGTTTCCAAGCAATTGAATTGCAATTAAATTTTATTGGACGTGTCTATAGAGAAGTGAAACCTTTGATGATGTGCCTCACAGGTTCGGCAACATGCAGAGAATACTTTACTGGGCTGATAATTGTTTCTAGACGAAATTAAAAGGAAGACAACCTGCATTAGCCGCTGGCATGTGGCCAAGGGAAGCTCTAATCTCTTCTAGAACTAGACCATCAGAGCGGATACAACAGTACTGCGATGATGAAGGGAGGTGTGAATGTTTTGTGGTCATCAATTAGCGGGTGAATAAATATTTATTAATAGATGAACCAAATTCGCGGGCACCTACCTACAACGTGGCACAGTGTTTTTGCTGGAGTTGGTTTTTTTTTTTGTAGACGATCCGAATTTTTAAACAAGCACACATGCAAAATGATTTGTGTATTGACCAGTTAAACTTTAAATCCTTCAAGTAAAAATTATGATATAAAAAAAATTAACGGCGACGCGATGGTCGAAATTATTTGCTTAAAATGTAAATTTGACGCACCATGTGTGTGCCACGTTAACCAAGTCTAGTATAGGATATGCATTGTATAGGTATATCTACCTATCTATTGGATTATTTTCGCAATAAAAATAGCTACTGTACGTATTTTGAGGTGATTTCATTTGCTGTGTATCACACATGGGAAAGGCACAGTGTCAGTGGGTGTGGAAATTCATCTATTTTTTCATTGACTTTTTTTTGCTGAATGAGTTAGAGACTGTCTGCCTATTTTTTAGCAGATCTTTCAATATACACAATTTAATTACCTACTAAAGATAGGTACACACGATGTTTGTTTTTGTTTGAATAAAATAAAATAAAACATCAGTGTAGCTAGTTCTGGTTGTAATTCAGAATATAATTAATGAATCGTTAAAAATAAAAAGCCATCGTCCGGACGCTTTTTTGTAACTAGGTAAATATAATATAGGATGTTGCCTACTAGATAGGTTTTTTATCTAGATTTCTAGATAGGAGTTGTTAGCGCAAGGGCGGGCAGTAATGTATTATTTAACTTCGACCATTTTATCAATCAATACCTTACCCAGGATTCATCTTTTTAGATCGAATAGCTTTTTTATCAACTGCTATAAAGGGCTGATAACAAATATTAGAAATAATGTACCTAGCTTATTATTTATTATATTTTTTTTCTAACGTAGGCAACGAATATTTTTTATTTATTCATTTATAATTTTTATCATCAATTTATTTCGTTAGTTCAGATTTACAAAATTATTGTTTATTTATTAAGAACAAATTTTTATTTAAGAATAAAGATTCTAATTCAATTTTATGTTGGAACTATTTATTTGTAGTAAAACATTAATTGATTTGCAATTAGTTGATATTTACCTCGATTATCAAGCACCTTAATGCGCATTGACTGAAATCGTTTGATTTTGAAACGTAAGTATAAACACTTGTTCGGGTCGATTTGAACACTCCGATCCGCTTTTTAAAAATCGAATTTCAAATCTGTGTTTAAATTTTGAAACCAGTTTGAGTGTACGTAAAAACGCCTGAGCCGACTTGCCATATTTGTCGGAAAAATCTTTGTTTGTTTTTCTAATGGCAGTTTTTTGTGCCAATATGGAAGTTTGTGCTAAATTTGTAAATTTGTGAAAGAACTTTGTTAAAATTTGCTTGATTGAAAATAATAATAATAATAATAATATTGATTAAAAATAAATATTGCTCTTGTAATTTAATATTTCGATATAATGCGTCTCCCTTTAAAATTATTTACGCTGTATATCAAATTCGGTGTGGTATACATGCTTGACTCGAACCTGAATGCTTAAGTACATGCTGAGTACATTGTGTACAGATTAATGCATTTCTTTCAAATGTGAGACATTTGTCAGATGTTAAAAAGCAGCGCCAAACTGTCAAATGAATATAAGATCTCATGTTAAGTCGTTTTGACTCAAAACGATTGATTTCTTTTGCGTAAACGCCCCTGTGCAATCGTTTCAAGTCGTAGCGGTTTGAGCCCAAGTCGGTTTATTTTCTCGGATAAATAAGGTAATTTACTCATTCAATCAATTTTTTATTTACCTTTTCATTCATAACAAACCTGAAATTTTGATATGAATGGAAAGAACATTTTTTAGACGGAACAAAAGCTAACAAAATGTAGGTACTATACTACAAAAATGAACAAGGTAAAAATAGTCAATACACTCAGCAAAATAAAGAATCACTAACATCAACTACATTTTCAGAGGGTGCCATGGAGACAGGATCTTACAACTGCATCTACTTCTTGCAAAATTCTCTCTCAGAAGTAGAAGGCCTAAAGAGTTCGAAATCATGCCGCTAGCGTAAAATAAAATTACTACAAGGTTAACCGCGAACTCCGATTGGGCTAAATTTCTTTTTATACCCTATCCAAGGAAGTATATTAAGTTTGTTACACTGTTAGATTATAATGGAAGACCCCTAAGACCTTATGCTTAGAAGGGCATATGATCGCAGCCAAGATCTGAATTGAACAAGTCTTAGGCCTTAGTTTTAAATTGAAAAATTCTGTTTAGGCTTCTTGACTTTCGAAGCAAAACAAGTGCTTAAATTTTTTATATCTGCCCAAATAATCGGTTTAAATGGACAACTACTTCCAGTGGTTTTAAAACTGTAAGACTTCCTAAAAGGCTGAAATTTGACATTCAGCATCTCCTGGTGATTGTAAGGTATAAACCAGTGAGTAAGTGCTACAGTGTGTACGCAGAAGTTACGGAATACTCCATCCTATTCCACATTGTAAATTACTGCTATTATTGTTATTTTTTGATGATTTGTGGTTACTGCAAACTTTAAAAATGGGCTCGGTCCAACCACCCCTATAACAAACTATCAATTTTAGCATAGATATGCAATTAGAATGCATTTTTTTGTTCAACTTCTAACTGTAAGTAAATTTTACAGCTAAAAGAAGGCGTGGCTTAAAGCTTTTCAAGAACGAGATCTACATTGGGGTCTCGTTTTCCTTACATACTAATTCTTATTACTTATTCTTTCCTAAATTAGGCTTTAGGCCAGTCGAAATTTCGTTTTTCTGGAAATTTCAAGGTTTTTCTTCAATTCTGCCTCCAAACGTGGGCGTGGACCAAAATGTTCTGTAAATAAAGGGTGATTTTTTAGCTGGTTTTGTTTTGGCAACACTGGTTTTGACAGCTGACGTGTGTTTAGTACCTTGTGTCACTGTCAAACAGCGTCAGTTTGGTTTGCAATTTAACCATGGATCGTCTTATAAATGAACAACGCTTGCAAATTGTTGAATTTTACTATCAAAATTCGTGCTCGGTTCGAAATGTTCATCGCGCGCTGCTTCCATTTTATGGTCGGCGAGTTTGATGAACAGTTAATTTCACGTTTCGGGCCGGTCAATTGGCCGCCTAGATCGTGCGATTTGACACCATTGGATTATTTTTTGCGGGGGTATGTCAAGGCTAATGTCTATAGGGACAAGCCCACTTCGATTGACGCACTGGAAGCCAACATCCATGCATTCATTCGTGAGATACCGGCCGATATGTGTAAAAGAGTATGCCAAAATTGGACTCAGCGGATGGGCTACCTGAGACGCAGCCGCGGTCAACATTTGCATGAAATTATCTTTAAACATTAAATTGCAAGGTTCAAACTATCGATTCAAATAAATATTTCATTAATTTTTTCGAACTTTTTGTGTTTTTTTTTTAAAAAAAGTTCTCAACCTCTTAAAAAAACACCCGTTAAAATCTAAAACTATGTTTACTCTACACAGTACATTCAGTAAAATTTTTTCGATTTCGAACCATTACCTGGAAAACCCTTTAAATCGATGCCATGCCAACTGGAAAAAGTTTATCGATTTACTTCTTTTTTTTATGTCTTACACTAGGAGATGCCAGATATAAAATTTCAGCCTTTTGAGACGTCTAACTGTTGTGAAACCTCTGGAGGTAGTTGAACATTTAGACCCATTGTGGACGTGTCTATTAGCTGATTTGAAAATTTTAACACTTCTACTGCTTCACATGACATAAAGCTTATATAAACAAAATTTCAGCTTCCTAGCTCAAAATGTCAGGCCTTAAAACATGTTACATACGGACGGACGGACGTAGCTCATTCGACTCAGAATTCGGTCTCGCTCGATCATATGCCCTTAATACGGTCCGTCCGTATGTCACCAATTTTGAGGCCTTAACTTTCTAGGTTCAATCTGAAATTTTGTACGTAAGCTATACTAAGTTTGTTTAATACAAATTTTTTAAATCGGCTGAAAGACACGCCCACAATCGGTCTCAATGTACAACTACTTCCAGTGCTTTAAAAACTGTAAGACGTCCTGGAAAGCTGGAATTTAAGATATAAAGCATCTCCTAATGGTTATAAGACATAAAAAATAAAAATAAAGTCAATTATTAGCCCCTTGTAGGCGTGACATCGATTGAAAGAGTTAACCTTCAAAATATTCAATATTTTTGTTTGAAATCAGAAAATTTTTACTTAATATATTATGTAGAAAATACTTGGTTCTACGTATGTTTGGTTTATACAAAATTTGATGCCACGCCCACATTTAGAGGCAGAATTGAAGAAAAACCTATAAATTCCCAGGAAAACATAGATTTCGCCATAAAACCCATGTTTTGGCCCAATATCTTGGAAATTATTGGCTGGAAAACTGTTAGTTTATAAGATTTTCACAGTGCACTGCCCCATTCCTAGTGTACACGTTGCAAGCGGGAGCGGGTCATAATATTGCTTTCATAATTCTGACTTGTAAATTCTGCTTTTCAGAATTCCGTTTTATAAAATGCTAGAAATGCAGCTTTGACAAAGCGACACAGTTAAATATATGTATGGAAAGAACGTGCCAGCCTCCCGCAAAACCCTACTGTGCAAAATCGTCAAAAGTTTGCTGAAAAAAGCAGAATAAGCAAAATTTTATTGTTTACGTCAGAATTTCGGAGGACACAATTTTAAAAAGCAGAATTTTTTTAAAAGGCAAAATTTTGGAAAGCAGAATTATGAAAGCAAAATTATGACCCGCTTGCAATATAACAGTACATTGGGGATGAGGCAGTGCTGTGAAGATCTTATAACCTAACAGTTTTCCAGGCGATAATTTTCAAATGTTAGTTTCCTAATCTGGGAAGTATCCGACAGTCGAAGAGGTTGGGAGGGCGGTCAAGTACTCCAAGTAGCAACAAGCTGTTGGGCCAGATCAAATACTCTCCAGTATTCTGGAAAAGTATGGGAGAAACGGGATCAGATGCTAGATATATATATATATATCAGATGCTAGATAATAGTCCTCAAATCCAAATCATTTAGATATATTCGATTCTTATTCAAACACAAATACTTACCAAACACTCAGCTAATTCCTGTATTCTGCATTATTATATCAACATAATATAATATCTCGGCATAATGTTACCAAAAATTTCACCAAAAATTTATTGGTGCTGACTTCGAAAGGACACAAACCTTTGAACCGAAACGATATAAAATCCTAAGGCGAACTTTATCCACCATATAAAAAACGTTCTTCTTCTCAGGAAATGTCCTTGGGAATTAAATAAACAACAAGAGTTTGATTTTAATTTTGGGAAAAAAAGTGCAAATACTTGGCCAAATAAATAGGAAAAAATTCAATTGAAATGATTTCTTCTTACATTTCCCTTACATACGTGTCTTAGACCCTAAGAGAAGACATACATAATGAAAAGAATCCTTTTCAAGCTGGTCCTCGTCCGTTTTGAGGATTGCCTTCAGTTTGGTTTAAAGGACTTACTTTATCAAATTGACATAACACTGTACCAATAAAATGAGTGGACTCATTTATTCATCACACGCAGCAGTGCTCTTATGTAGCTTGGTTCATCGTCACATTCTCCTTTCTCTCCGTACATATATAGACTCCGATGACCTGGAAACTTGTAGACTTTTTCGTCTTCCAAACTAAGACTGCAAAAAGGTATAAAGTTTTCCCTTCAGCAAAAATCTTGTCTTCTTCTGCATTGTGTGTGTGCATTGGTGGTGTTGTTGGTCTTTCTTAAGGGAAATATTCCTGAAATCGTTTATATTGAGATTTAGAATCGTCAAGTGGAACCGGAGATTGAAATCGGAGCAAAAAAATAACAACTTGACTTCTTTGAGGCGAAATAGTTATTCTTTAGATTTTGCTTCCCTTTCTTTGCTGGAAATTTAAGCGTCGTCCTTTTGTAAGAATCGAAGGAAGTTTTCATTTCTTGCCTTGAAGTGTCTCTGGCTATTCAAATATTTAAAGAGCGAGGGCGTTGGTCATTGGACGTATACCTATATTTGAACAGTGGGTTTTTTGTTGGGAGACAGACACTAAGTTTGTGTGTGTAGGCTATAGGGGTAGTGGAAAAAAAAAGTTTAGCGGCAGTCCAATAATCGAATCGACACGTATTTCATTTTCTTTTCTTTTTTTCGATGCACGAAAATAAAGGTGCCAATGATGGTGGTCGATATCTTTAGGGAAAAGGAAACAACGTCAGAGTTTAATTGGTCAGTGATTATTTGCTTTGAATATGAAACTTGCTTAAAGCTTTGGCTGCACTATTAAAAACCTTTATCTTTTTAGTAGTGCTCTAACGAGTATTCATCAGATCCTGATAGTATCAGAAAAAAATCCACTACGTGTAGGTATTTCAATATAGGTTAATACTTCTATTCAACTGGCTTGTTTTGTTATAAGTACACTGGCAATATTAAATGCAGGAATAATATTCCTTCTACCAGCTGTCTCTATTCTGTCTGATGACTAGCCTTGCCGATTTCTACGACTGGAAAGTTGCTAAAAAAACTATCCTTAAAAATAATTCGGAAAATTCTAACATACGTTTAGCTTACCAATATATATTGCATAGAAATTGATGACTGATTGACCGTACCTTATGAAAGTGAGCTCATTAAGTTCATCTTCTTTTGTGACAGCCTTCAGTAGAAACAAACGATAAGTGTTTCCAGGTGTGTTTCCAGTTCAATCATTATCTGAAATGATATCTGACACCTCGACGCGAGCCTCATCTTCAACTACGCCGGCCGGGAGGCTTAAGTTTCATCGACTCAATAGGCTATGGTCGACGAACTAAGCTCTACCAAGCTTGATTTTAGTGGTGGTGTAAGCATACAGGACGCCGTGCCAAAGGATGCAATGCTGGGCAAAATCAACCTC
Source organism: Neoascia interrupta (assembly GCA_947623515.1). Taxonomy (NCBI): domain Eukaryota; kingdom Metazoa; phylum Arthropoda; class Insecta; order Diptera; family Syrphidae; genus Neoascia; species Neoascia interrupta. The sequence goes on from OX392463.1 coordinate 149,592,195, forward strand.
CAATGAGTTCCTACTAATGCCCGTGGCAATGCAATAGTGCCTTATCCCAGCAAGAACGGCGATTCTATGAATGGATCTTTTCCCTATTGGCTCAGTTTAGTAGGTACCAAGCTTGCAAAATTCTAACACAAGCTCAGAAAAAAAAACTATCGAGGCCAGCTCTCACCCAGTCCAAACGTAACGGCGTAACGGCAAAGGAGAATTTGGCAAATATGGCGACAACCACAGCGGCTACATGACAACGCACAGGACATGAGTCCAAGGAGCTGAAAAAACAGCTCTGCAGGATGAGCATCGACGATGATGCCTCCATCTCTCCACCGAAAAGGGCGTCTTCTGCTTCGTAGACCGCCAGTGCAATCCATCCTGCCGCAAAACAACCCATTTCAACGCTTTGTCCTATGGAAGGAATAAGGAATCTCCTAAAAAGGAGATACGAACAGCAGTGTGGGTAGCAAATGATCTGCAATTTTTGCAAAAGCATTCATCGCCAGTTGTCAATCAGATAACGAAAGGCAAGCCAATGAGGGCTCAGCCAATAAGCTTGGAATGGCTGATTCTGGGGGTAAGGCACCTATTTAGAGAAGTAAACTCTTTTCGGGAGGGCTTTTTTATATATCACTAGGCAGTCGAGTCAACTCGCTTTGGGAGAGCCCTCTACCAAGTCCTCAACCTCGAGAAGCACGTCCAAAGAGACCACGAAGGCCCCTCATTACATTCAAAACCACAATGTAGGCCCAGACAGCTCCAACGGTGTCAAGGCCTTCCAGCTGAGTTGTGAAGGACCATCTGTTCCTCCGTGTCATGGATCATGGTGACAAGGAGCGGGTAGGATAAGTTCGGAGAACTGGATACTTCTGAAGATCCAGTTATTGTCGGATATTCTACAGCATTGCCTGATGGCCCATCCTACGTTGCCAACTACGAAATTCATTAACTGAAGCTGGCATCAACTTGACACTCCTAATATGTAGCAATGAGAACTCAGCTGGCTATGGCTACATCAAGTCGGTGATCTCAGATCTCGGGGATATATGGCCGGATGCGGAGCTAAAGGCCGTACGTATATGAGATCCAGATTTTGCTAGCGCCCCAAAAACATTCTCCGGCTCATAGAAGTGTCAAATCCTGACCTTTTGACCAAAAATTGGAATTTCATTAAAGCTGAGGAGCCAAATCATGGCGAGCGATTAGTTTCACTTCTTTTGAACCCAAAGTCTATAGCCGTCCTAGCTGCAAAGGGGGTTTCCAGTTATCTTATGGGCTGGAGACCCATCACATGATTGCCTACGTTTCTAGCCTAACCGAGGAATCGTCTTGCCCGTACCAAGCAAAAATTTCTAAGAAGCAGTGAGTATAGTGGCCATCAATCTTTAAATCGGAGGATTGCTACACCCCAGATGTAGAGACTGCAATAATGTTTCGGTTGGTACAGAATGATGTACACCATTCCCAAGCAGCCTCCGCTGACCTTTTGCTCCGCCTCCAAGAAGGTGGACATGTCATCGCCCTCATCCAGGAACCCTGTGTTCTTTATGACCACACTATACAGCTTCATTTTACAAAATTCTGAAAATACACCTTAGACAAAGTGACAAAGTAAAATAGGATTGGAGGGCGCGCCGCCTCCCTGCAAACCATGGCTCTGTTAATACCTAACCCAGGGTATATTAATATTAATGAATTATTAACGAATTAATTATTTCGTAACACAGTGAAATAATCATCATAGACCTCTAAGATCTTTTAGAGATATGATCGAGACCGACTGGTGAATCGATTAAGCCACGTCCGTCTGTCCGTCCATTTGTATGTGTGCAGGTTTACGGTCTTCAAATACAAGCGAGAGAACTGAAACTTTGTACATGGCTTGGTGTGAAAATAGGCTAAATCCGCCGACGCCCACGCCCACTACGTGTGAGACAGCCTCTTTTTCACATTTTCTTTCAAAATGCGTAGGAACTCAAATTTTAATACAGAGCAAAATTGGCCCAAAACCTTTAAAAAGGCAAAAATTGGACGGCCCACAATATCGACTATGCCCGTTTTTTATATGTTAGGTCCTTAAAAACCCGATTTCTCGGAAAGTTCACTCCCAATAGAAAAAAAATCTGTTCCAAATATTTAAGATATTACCTTCTCTTTGTCAAGTTTGTTGCATACAAAGTTTTGAGCTCCGCCCACTTTTAGGGGGCGTTTTTAGGAGGGATAATACAGACAATCTCTTGCATTACTCACTACTTGTTTTATCTTTACTTTGCATCAAAAAAGTTTAAACTTGCTTAAAAACAGAATGAGCAGAATTCCATTGCTTAAATCATAATTTTAAAAAGCAGAACTTTCAAAAGGCAGAATGGGTAAAGCCTGCCCAATCAGCAGACACAAAATATACATAAGTCCCCATGGTGGAACGCCAAAATAAGCAAGTTTCGAGGAGAAAGCAAGGAAGCCGGGAAGCTAAAGAAAAAGGAAGCTAATAAATTAAGCAATACGCTCCCTGTCAAAGAGACCCAGCTCCCGATAATGCCTTCTAATATCGGTACAAGGAACAGAAATAACAACGATCCTCTTCGTAAAAACATAGAAAAGAATAGAGGATTCATCCCGGATCAAGAAGATCATATCCAAATCTCCAATCATTCCTAGTTACATCGAATAGCTATATGGAAATTTGACAACGTCAGTTAGGAAACTTTAGACCCTCTTATGGATATACACTTTTCTGGCAAAAAAAAAAAAGAGACAATTATACTCTAGAGTAATCCATATCAGAGTTTTTAATTTACAGTACCCGAGGCAGTCGAGGTTTTGAAAATGATGATCCTTAGAAATGGTGGCGGAAGATATTGTAGAAACAAAATGTGGAACTACGAGGGAGAGGCCATCGAAATCGTAGGTGAATATTATTACTGCGAATTTGGACGTGAAAAAACACTTAATTCTAAAGCTATCGGTAGCCATTTATGCAATTTGCTCTGTCTGGGATCGCTGATGAAAAGTAAAACCATGAGCCATTGCTCGAAGAAGAAAGTATTCAGTGCAACTGGAAAAGCAATTTCTCTTCTACGGAGCTCAAGTTTGGGGTTATCAGTCTTTTGAAAAGTCGAAAAATTTCTTCTCTTTTTTATACAAATCCACCTGCCGAGTAACACTCCGAACACTCCAGCTGCTCTTAGAAACTGGGATCCTCCTCTTTTTGTGGACACGTCGAAAATACATTTTGTCGTAAGGATAAAAGGACAACATACATTTTGTCGTAAGGATTTTGTCATAATGGATGGTGAGAGACTATCTCGGCTTGTCTTAGCTCAGGTTCTATCAGCTGAAGTAAGCTTTGTTCGTGAGTGGAAAAGAATATCGTAAAGATACGGCTTAGTTTGAATATGTGACCAGATGAGGACTACCTATACGTAACAACGAAACTCAACACTCTGCATAAGAAAACTGCAAGGATGTCCTACCATGGGTACACAGCAGATGCACAGCAGTCAATCTTATACAGGACTAGCGATCTAAATAATAATCTGCAGAATGGAACTTATTTCTTGAATTCGATCCCAACCGAGATGATTAGGACTATAAAGGGTCCGCCATCTAACGTTTTTTGTTTTTTTTCTAACTAGTGCTTATTTCGTGAATGGTAACACTTAGCTCATGTCTGATTTGACAGATAATTAGTTTCATCCTTCCGCTGAACGAATATGGTTGTGTATATTTGTTCGGAAGAAATATACTGTTTTGATCCAGAGGCATAATTGGGCCCTTTTTCCTCGAAAATGCGTAAGGAGTGGCCGTTACAATCAATGGCGATCGTTATCGGACGATGTTGAACGAATTTTTATTCACAAAAATTGAAGAGAAGGATATTGACAACATTTAGTTTCAACAGGATGGCGCTACGTGCCACACAGCCGAAGCTACACTTGATGTTTTGCGCCCTGTTTTTGAAGATCGCATTATCAGCCGCAGAGCTGATATCTTTTTGCCACCTTGGAGCTGCGATTTGACACCGTTGGACCATTATTTGTGGGGTGCCGTAAAAGATAAATGTTACGCCGACAAGCCAGGAACAACTGACGCTTAAAAGGACAAAATTCGTGAAGCCACTGGTGAAATACAGCTGCACACAATCGATAATGTGCTTAAAAATTGGACCGATCATGTAGGCTACTGCATGGCCAGCCGAGGCAGCCGTTTGAATGAAATTATTTTTCATTATTAACCGGAAGGATTTTACTTTCAAATAAAAAACAAATTTGAGAGAAGAAATTCAGTAGTTTTTTTTATAGCATTTACAAAAAAAAAGTTATTTGGCTGACCCTTTATTTAAAGTAACGGGAGAATTGATCAACTTGAATTATATGCCTCACAGTCCGGACCTTCCAATTGTCTGCGACATCTGCAACCTTAAAGTGAGAGAAGACGTCTGCCAATACCTCGCGGCATCGGTATGTTTTGTAGTAAGAGAATTTTGTGTTAGACTTTTTGGCGTATATATATTGGAGAAAGATCTAGCGATGAGTATTCTCTACGGTCGGGACGTGTTGTGCAAATATACTGTCAATGCATTTTACTACAGAAAAAGTATTATTAAAGAAACCCTGTAGGTTAACTTTTACTATTTGTTATTTGGTATAGAAGGCCTGAGGCTAAATCCAAAAACACTAGTAATCTTAAATTTTGTAAAGAAACCTTCAAATATTTTTATACTAAATAAAAGTCATTTAATCTAATCTATCTATTATGATTTCTATGATTGCACCATTCAGGATTTAAACTCACGGCAATCATGCACACTCGTCTCTTGGGTTCACTGCAAAGTCAGTTTTGTACTAATTTATTAAATCATTATCCTTGTGGCTAAAATAAAGACTCGAAATCAAGTCGTGATGGGTATGGAAAGGCCTGGGAGTGGACTGTGGTATGGGTAAGGAATGGTATATGCTCATTAGGGAACAACTATGAAAATTTTATGAAAATTAATTGGACATGAAAAAATAATTTGGATCTGATAAAAAAAAACAAAATCGATTTAAGCCTAATGAGCTACAGTTCATCAAACACTGTTTGTAAAATGACAGCCTATAGAATTGTTATAATTATCTGCTAATCGTTAAAGTAAAAAAATTATTAAATGAATTTTGGGAAATTCGCTTTTTTGTAGAAAAAACAAAACGCATGTTTTATTTTTCAAATTCATACAAACAATGTGCCAATTAATTTTTTCTCTTAGCCACTAAACAAAAAACTTAATTTTGTAATAAAAGTAAAATGCCAACAACCATTAATTTGCCCACGGGACATTATTAATAAAAAAAATCTACACACTCGTCTCACTCTCCTGCAACATAAAATATTATACCACAACATGTGTTTGCCAGTTATTTAGTATAACCTCAACATAACACCAATCCCAGGAAAAAAAAAACGTATCTCACCCACATAACCCATAACGACTACATAATGTCGCCATCACCACCCACTGTGTCAGTCGGCCCACACCTGGTCCCAATGGTCGACCCTCTATACATGTGTTCCATACCCGGCCATAAGAGTGTGTAATTTACATGCCATTATGGCAAGGATTGACATTAGCCAAGCGACCACACTAAACTCTAATCACTAATCTGATGGAAATTTGAGGATTTTTCCTAGTAGCATTTCTGAATATACCTACATAGGAAAGGATATAATGTTAATGTGCGTAAGAAAGTTCGACAAAGCTACATACAAATATGAGAAGGATGTGAAGTGCCTTAAGGAAAATTTATTAGTTTCCTGTGTGTTTCTTGTTCTAAAAACAACAGGTAGCTAATATGCAGGACTCGAAAAAAATGTTCGAAAGAAAACAACTTACCCTTTAACAGCAACAGTTTGAGGTTGAATCTAGGCGAGTTTTCTTCATCAACTCCGTTGAATTTAAGTTCACTTTAATTTTTTTTTTCACAATAATATATAAAAGCAATTTCTTTTCACTTTAACAAGAACACATTGAGCACAAAATGGAATAAATATACGAATTTTCTTTTCAAAGCAAAAGCAGAAAATATAAATAAACAAACTTTTGATCTATTTTTGATCTTCTTTATTTTTTATCTATTTTGCTCTTTTTCTTAATTCTTTTCTGCTTTGCAGAAAATCTAGCTGTTTTCTTTTAAATTCTCTTGTGTTTTATTATCTGAGAGACTTTCCACTTGTTGTTGTTTTCTTTATGTTTGTTGTTGTTTTTTTCACGTTTGTATTGTAAGTCAGACAGTATGTGTAAGATGCAGTTGTTGAGAACTCTTACTCATGCAGCTGATGAGAGAAAAAAGATTTATGGTTTCATAAATAAATTATGAAGTAAAATTAAAGAGAATATAAAAAGAATTGTTAAAAAAAAATAGGATTGAGGCAAATGACGGATAAATTATGTGCTACGTCAACCTTGGCAGTGGGTTGTGGTTTTTTTAAAACATACAAAAAAATCTCAGACATTATTTTTTTTAAACACATTTAATTTTTTTGCTATACCTTCGTAATTTTTTCTCTCTTATGCTTAAGGTAAACACTATGTGCGAAGTTTAGCGGTGTTCGTTATTTGGCATGAAATACCCTTTTTTTTCTTTTTTTAAAACACAACTATTCCACTTCATAATTTTAAATTTTTATACCCGACCCAGTGTATATTAATTTTAATGCATAGCTACTTTGTACACAGTGAAATAGTCACCTTAGACCCCTCAGATCTTTCAGAGATATGATTGAGACCAAAAAGTGAATCGATTAAGCTATATCCGTCCGTCCGTCCGCTCGTCTGTCAGTATGTTAGAAGTATTTAGGCGCTCTAAATTGAGCTAGGGCGCTCAAACTTGAAGGGGTATCTTGGTTCTTATTTTGTACCGACAAAGTGTGAAAATTGGTTAAATCCGCCAACGGCCATGCCCAATACTGCCTTCAATGTAAGAAAACCTCTATTTTAAATTTTCTTTCAAAAAGCCTTTTGGTCAAGTTAGACAAGGCGTAGGAACTCAAATTTTGGTATAGAGCAAAAATGGTCCGAAACCTCTAAGAAAACAAAAATTGGATCGCCCACAATATCGGCCAAGCTCACTTAACATGTTAGATCTTTACTCCCCCTTAGGTAGGGCCAGTTTTTCAATGCGAGATCATCTGAGTTACCGAGTCAAACTGAGATTCACCCCAGAGATGAATTTTTTAGTGAATATTCATCCCGAATCAATCTCAGCTTAACTCTCCCAACTTGGTGAGTTTATCCCCGATCAACTCTGGTGAGCAGTATGACCTTCTTTGAATGTTTTTCTGTGTGAAATGGAAACGCGTTTCTGGAAAAAATAGCATCTGAAAATGACTCGAACTTCTTTTTTTATGTTGCTATGTTAAGTGAGAGCTGGGAGAGTCAATAATTTCGAGAGTCGAAGGTTTTGACAACTTTACCGATGGAGCTAACTATGCACTGAAAAACTGTTTGCTCGGTTATCTCTAGACTCATTTTGTTCCGGGATTAACAGATCTTGGTTTTAAATGGGCTTAACTCAGCATAGCTAAATAAAAAATGAAATAAAACTACAAAAACATTAAAATTAATACGCGCTGCGCAGGGTATAATGATTTTCGATCCTGAGGGACTGTATCATGCCATATGTAAGCACCAGTTACTGTTTTCTAGTTCCATCAGAATTATGTTTAAGCATTTAAGATATTTCAACCATGAGGCTTCCAACCCACCATCGAGTGCATTTTATGCTGTTATTCCTTTAATCAGTTTTATACACCTATACCCAATGTTAGACATTTCGAAATCAATCTTTCCCAAATAACAAAAAAATAGCTTGCAAATACATTTTTAAAAATTTTGAAAAGTTAAAAAGTTATGAGGTCGAAAAACTAAGAGACGAAATATAAAAACGAAAAAATACTGTTTTGGCTCAAAGGCAGAGTGTGATCGTGCTACAGCTTCACCTCTGTTACGGGTTATTTTCTGACAACATATCGGCTTACGCATTATTAAAACAGTTGGATTCGTAGGTAAGAAGAAAATTTGTGGCAGCTTGAGTTCTCTTGGTACGGTATGGCCAAGATAAACTTATTTTCAAGTAAATATTACCCAATATCGGTACATTTTAGATCTTGTTTATTTATGTTCCCAGTTAATTAATAATGTCACTTCATACAAAAAAAGTAAAGAACTTTTGAACTTACTGCGATTTTTAATAGGAAATGATTGCCATGCGTTTCGAAAGAGTTGCACATTTCGTGATCACGGGGAAAAAATGTAATGAATTATTAATAGCTTTGTGTAACAGATTAACTTAAAAATATTTAAAATTAAATAGAAAATTAAAAGTAAATCAATTCCATATCCATAAATGGATTCGTCGACAAGCAATTTTATTTGGAAACTTGGGTCAATCGTAATCTGTACGAGAATCTGCACTGATTGGTGTAAATTTAAAGCTAGCCGCGTTATCTGTTCATACTACTTCTAAGGGCGACCGTTATCGGTTGATTATAAACAGTTTTTCTTTGGCCAGAGTTGAGGGATAAAAGCAAAAGGCATGTGGTTTCAGCGAGTCTAACTCAATATCTGAAAAACTAAAATAAAAGAAAACAAAAATAGGAGGACAAACAAAACGCATATGTCGATCAACAAATCTGGAGTAAAAAAGTCTCGAAAGTCCTTATTATGTAAAAAAGCTCTATTGTGGCGAGTTGAGTATGTGTATGGGATGGGCGCTTGCTACTCACCACCTCTGCTCGGGCACGCGATATGATTCGGTCCACGTTTGGGTATATAAAACTACTATTATTAAGACAAATTTTTTAATTTTAAAAATATTAATTTAATTCGAGATTAAGTCTTTTGAGATTTTGAGGTTTTGTGTTTACCTTGTACCTTACGCGGATTTGAAAAGTTTCCTAGACTGTAAGTTAAATATTGAGGCATTTAAAAAATTGCTAGTGTACGATAAGCCTTAAGTTACAGGTCTGTGTAAATTTATTACAAACCAAAAACCCAACTTGATCAATACCGTCGGTCAAACTGAAAGGTTTATGCCATTATTATAACATTTACAGCACCATTTCAAAGACAAACTAATAGTTCGCATCACTTTTAAAACCGTCTGGAAAGTTAAATAAACCTAGGTGTCAATTTCATTTTAAATGGCCTTTTAAATATGACCACGTAAGATTAGTCCTAGCATTGCGTTGGCTGTAGATCAAAGATTTGTAGGATACCTGAAAACGTTTTACAAATTACCTACAACAATTGAAAATTTTGAGAAAACTTTATAATGGCTCGAATAATTTTACCATTTCGATCATTGTCAGAAGTTCATCTTCAAATCCGTTTATTTATTATTATTTAAATCCGAATATTAATTTAAGTGATGCTAGTATTAGGTGAAAACTCTCCCACGGTTTCCCACAAGAGAGTAATTATTTAAGTCAACAAAAACAATAACGCTGCATCAAAGTACGTAAACTTAACCTAAGCTACCAGCGAAAGAAACTTAAAAGATAATGACAAAATGAGCTTCCAGTGACTCATTCATTATTATTAACGGGAAGTTTTGATTTTTTCCAACACCTACTCAGAATCTAACTACCTACTTAGAATGCTCCTGCGTATGTATATTAAAAGTAAAAACATAAAAAAAAAATTTTGAATCAAAATTAATGAATGTACAAGAATAGAATGTAAGTCAGTTTTAAGATCTTTGAGGTCATAAAATCACAAGCCCGAGTAATGCAGTTTTGCCAATAGGACAACAAAGGACAACTTGAGTGCCTCTATAAGTCCCTAGTTCATAAATAAAAGCTAAAAATTCCCACTAAAGACAATTTCTTTTTTTTTGTCTAAGCTTCAAAATTAGTACCTACTAATCAAGCTCATTTTTTGTCTGTAATCTTTATGAATAAAAAATCTATTCTTTAATGTTTCTTGAGAAGCAAAAACTGTTCTGCTTTTGTTTTTAAATCATATTAAACGTTTTCCAAGACTATGATGTTCTGCAAACTGCAATTAAAAGTCTGTGTGTCCTCGTCGGAATTTAGGACTTGGTTAAAGTATTTAAAAAAATCTCTTTAAGAGCTCTTTAAACTTACATTTGTTCCATTTCCGGGAAGCAAACTTAATTAATACAAACCCTCTGCCATAGTAGTAAACTTAAGCACTTAGAATCCTTTTTCAGCAAGAAGAGCTTATTCGAGCACTATATTTGAAGGTTTACCGTTTATTTTATAGTCCTTTATATTACTATTTGAGTACTGGGAGCAGGGGCTTTTTTTTAAATACAGGATGTAACATTTTGCGAGGAACAACAAAGCATTACATGTCTGGGATGGTTTTAAAAAATGTGTTTGACCTAAAGGATATGTTAAAATAGACACCACTTCATATACAAAGATCCATTAAGGCAGCGTGTTCTTTGTGAAAACTAAACTCTTCTTCAGCAGCCTTATAAAAATAAAAGACTTCATAAAAAAATTCACCTCCACTCAAGCTTTAAGGTTGACTTTATTCTCATTATTCTCATATTATTTTCGCAAAAAAACCTGTCATTTATCTCAACAACCCAAAGTATTCCAAGTTATCTGATAAATGTCAAAATCAAATTTATAAAAAGTTTAGGTACTCTGTTCCTCCACAAAACAGTGCCTAATAAAATTCTCACATCAAACTTTATGTAGTGTCGCCTAAAAAATCATAAAAATTTACATTAAGTCATCGTACTAAAAAGAAGAAGAAAAAAAAGTCCCCAACCATGCCAAGGAGCCGATATGAGCTGACCGATTTTCATTCCCTCACGCAAAACAATAAAAAAAAATGTACAACAAAAAGTCCTCTACGATATTTTGTTTAAATTAAAAGAAAAGTAAAATTGTCGACAAAATATCGCACACACATAGGCAGAGTTTAAATATTTTTAGAAGAAAAAAAAAATATCCTACACATGCGAGTACCAGTACATTTTTTTTATGTTTAACTTTTCAGTATTTTGGTTTTCATTAATTTTTATTTTTATTTTATTACGTCAATTTTTCGTTTTCCGAACCGTTTTGTGTGTCAAATCACTAAGCTCCAAGCATACGTAGCATCGTCACACATTAATTTTAATTTTCCCCCGAACAGGAGCACAAAGTTGAATTTTAATCTATTTTTCCTTCCGTTTTTGCCCGAAACTTTTTTTTACATTGTATGTCGGGGTTCACATCACCGATTAAGGATCAAATTTCCTACACGTAGTTGAAGATTATTTTGCACTTTAAACTCCGAGAGGCAGATAAGTTAAGCTTTGCGTTTTCGAAAATTAACAAATTTTCATTTTCTTTCACCCAAGTACAAAATGTAGTGAGATACACACCTTTCACGTTCTGACCGCACGATAGAACTGACCTTAGCACCCAAATCGTTCGTTCTAAACTGAAACGGTTTGCGGGCCACATTTTCTGCACGAGAAGAAAAATTTTCCGTGTAGCGCAGAAATTTTCATTTACAACAACAATAGGTGGATGGACGATTTTCAATTTCCATTCATTCCTTGTGGTAAGGCAGATGCGTGTGCTTTTCCTTTTCGGCTTTTTACTATCGGGTGGATGGTGAAAAAGCCGTGTTGTTGATTTCTCTTTGTGCAGACGGCAAAGGGATACTCTCTAATTTTCATGTCGCTTTATAAGAGACTAAGGGAGAGAGTTTTCCTTGGTTTTTATATTGTGTGCCAAGTTTCGTCTCTTTGGTGGCAATGGCGTATAAAATCGGGTTAATAGCCGATGTGCATATGATATGATGTGCTGCATCCTTGAAAATTTTAAGGATAGGTACATTTTTTTTTCTTTATTGCTTTGCCTTTAACAAACAAAAAGGGATAGTCCGATAAATAGCCGGTTAGTTGTTGACATAGAGGTCGCTTTATGTGCATATGTCAATAAGCTTGCTTTGAATTTGCTTTCGGTATTGAATAAGGTATTTAAAACCGGCATCAAGGGAGAAACCTTATCTATAACATTTAATGCGTTTATTTCGAGACAATGTAAGACGTTATCCGTGTTGAAAAAATAAAAACTAATTTGTTTGTATGTACAATTAAAATTCTGTGTATCACGACAGCACCAAGTTCGTTCACATTTTTGTATTGTAGATGATTTGACTAGTCATAATGGCAAGTTTGTAGAGTTGGTACCATCTTCATAAAACTACGACATAGATTTAGGTGATTTGAATCCTATTTTAAAATAGAATCTTCTATATATTTAAAAATGAATTCTTGTATGTTTGTTTGACAATGAATTGTCTTACACACGTGTCTATACCATTCATTAGATTGCAATGAAATTTTGGTGAGCGGCTGTTTGCGTACTCGCCGTAATAGTTGCTTTAAAAAAATAAAAAAAATTGCAAAGGGTAATTCATCAAATGATTTGAATGCGCTTTACGGATTGTTCGTTTTTGACAATTTTGGGCTTGATCGATTCGTATTGGCTCAAGGAAGGACTGGCCCCTAGATAAAAATCTCAGAAAATTTCCAATGCACCATGCGCACATTCACTCTGTTTAAGATATTCTAATTTAATCAAATCAAAATATCAAAAATTAAATAATATCTGTAAAAAAATGTATGCTTTTGGATGCCACTGTGTTTTGGTGGACCGCTTCGCGGATTTAAAGGATTTCGTCCCGCTTTATCGCGGGGCTTAGCTGATAAAGAGGGTTTAAAGGTTCTTATTAAAACTACTTTTTTACAGTTATTTTCATTCCAGTTCGAATTGAAAATTCAAAGCTTGGACAGGATAACGTCTGTCGGGTCAGCTAGGGCGGGTGTCTGCTGTCTGGCAGTCGCCTGTGGCCATATACGGATATGTGAAAGTTGCATTCTTTTTTACCTTCTTTTCCTATAAATTCTAAACCAATCGATACCGACAACTTTTAATAACATATTCTGAATCGGGACACCCAAATCCGTATATAAGAATAAAAGTTCTCTCCTTAGTCAAATTTTTCTCCTCAAACTTCGTTTGCCGCAGATTATAAAGCACTCTGGCTCTTTTTTAACCTCATAGCAACGCATAGCAACCTCCAACTTTCTCCAGGCTTGGAAATGCGTTTTTTTTCTATAATTCACCCGCGTTCAAGGGGTTATATTCTTATACCGAGTAAACATAACGCGAATGGAAAGGACCAGAGGAGAGGAACTGATGCACTTTGGTTTTGAACTGTTGGGGACTGTAGTGACAGGGAAAAACCTCCTATGGAAGTCTGTTCCACATAACACTTATGTTCGGCCAAAAAAAGAACTCCAATACAATGCGGTTTATCCGAAATTGGGCTCAAGGGGGTACTAATGAGCATTCCATCTTGCGCGGGTGTTGCAGTTGAATTCTTTAAGGGGGGAATGCAGCTGGCTATATCGCTCGCTCTTTATGGAAAAAACGGTAGAACAATGAAAGACAAGAGACATTGCGACGATGTTGCAAGGAGTCGATTGACTTCCCAATATTTGGGTCACCTTTCAATTTCAATGCTCTTTTTTGTATCCTATCGAGTAGGTGTAAATTTGTCTTAGGAGCTCCTGCCCAGACATGAGAGTTATACCCCAGTTTTGGTCGTATATACGATTTATAAATGACAACCAGATCAGAAGGTGTAAGGTATGACTAAGGGAGGTTGACTAAGAAATCCTAAGCATTTCGCTGCGTTCTTGACGACGTCGAATATGTGGTCATTCCAGCGTAAGTTGTCATAAACACACATACCGAAGATGGAAAGCTGCAAGTACCGTTCATGGATAACGGCCGAAGATTTCTTTTCAGCTTGGATGACAGTAAATAGCATTGAGTTTTGGAAGCATTAAATTCCGCTCTGTCTAAAAACCCCCATGTTGATATGCTGTTGAGGTCGGAATTCAAAGAGTTCAACATACATTAACCGTTACCTTTCATAAAAAAACAAAGAAAACATACATTATTGCTCTGACATAAACTTTAATGTCTTGGTAGGTGTAAAAAATATTATTTTTAATGTGCCAAGAATTGTATATCAAATTAATATACTCACTTATTGAGTTTGAAATTTAATTAGTTAAATTTGAAGTATTTTATTATATTAAAAAAGAAAAAAAAAACAGACTGTAGACTCGCCTCAAGGGCATTCGATTGAGACTGATTGGGAGTGCGTATGTAGACGTCCATTTTGGACTTGAAAGTGTTAAGAAAACTAAGATTTTTTTTGATCAGTCAACTTGCATTACCACGTCTCCCTTACTATGCAAAAACATATTAAGGTAACATAATGCGTTTTTGCTTTGGATGGCTTTTTAGGATCCCTGCTTTTCCTTTAAAGATTTTTCAATTTGCTCTTATTTCTGAAATTAATAGTGTAAAAACGCATTTAATACCAGTCTTTAATTTAAGATACAGTAAAAAAAACGAATTATGTCAAAATAAATAAAGCCAAAGAAGTTCAAAAAGAGTGCAACTTTAACATACCCGTAAATGGCCATAGGCGCCTGCCAGAGAACTGGCACCTACCCTTAGCGGAGTGACGAAGTCGCGTGAGCGGCTAAACCCTGCGAAAAAGGGAGTTGAAATCCTTTAAGCCCGCGAAGCGGGCCACCCAAACACTGTTGTCTGCAAAAGCAAATTTATTTTACAGCGAATCTTGTCAGATTTCTATAGCATACTCTTAGGCAGAAATTAAAAGTCTTTGAATAGGTATAACTTTTAAACTAAATGAGACCGACAATTTTTAACAACATATTCGTAATCAGGATACTGAAATACATATATAAGCATAAAAACAACAACTAAATTCCACTTGGACCTACGGTAAACTTGTTCCAATCCTAATACTAAACTCTTGATGCCCACATTCTATTTACATTGTCCTTACGTACCTTTACCAGAAACATTTTACACAAAAGTCACGTTTTCTCTAAAATGTGATTTTGCAGATACTGCGTTTTTGCAAAGTAGGGAAGACGTAACCTTGATACCAAATCCTTTGTTGAAAGCTAGAACTCGGGGCGTGTAATTCGGGCACGTCATCGCCAAATATGTATTTGGCGATGTATTTTACACACAATTTTTTAGGAATCAGTAAAACTGAATTTTGGTTATAAGATATATTTAATATAGATATATTATTATATAGATATGGATAACACAGAAAGATTAGATTTAGATACAGCCTTACCTCGTTGTTTTAAGGAAACGATTAAACATGGAGGAGAATGCCCATGGCATTCTGGGAATGGTTTGCTTGGGGTGGAGTTGGGTGGATTAAAAGAAAAATTAAATAATGGACGGGTTTATGTACATACAATTAAATACAGAAAAAACATAATTGGGCCGTATGCTGAGGAGTACATGGCTCCTTAATGGCTCTGAATTTTAACAGGACAATGACCCAAAGCTTACTTCAACATAATTCGGCCACATTCTGAGGAATTATTGCCTCTGAAATGGACATTCTAACAAGACAATGACGGAAGACCCCGCAGCATACTTCAAATATGGTTTGAAAGTGATTTCACAATAAAAAAATGAAATGATGGTAGGTAATACCTCTTTCTGAATCGCATGTTGAATTGAAAATCGGAAAAATATTCAGGACAATTGCATCCATAAGAAAGAATTTTTGTTGTGAGTCATGGAAGCTGGGGAATATTGCACCATATTACACTATCTCAAAATATTTTTACGTACGCTCAGCTCTAATAAAATACTATGGTTTTGTGTGAAAATACTGGACCTGTGAAACAGGCTGTCTGTTTCGACAAACCTACGCACAACATACTCACATCGACAATCAGTATTTTAGTACGTCATTAATGATCATGCGTTATCTATTTAAAGTAATTAATATGAAAGTAGGTACTTGGTGCATCATCCAATCTTATAAGAACACACATCTTAAGCTTAGTTTGTAAGTTGGACAAGACAATAAAATATTCAGTATGTATATAGAAAGAAGCTCTCGTATTTGGCCTGCCTACTCGTGCCACGCAGCGGATATTTGATTTCCACAGACCTATAACGGAAAATATAAAAAAAAAACATATTGAATTTATTTAGGTTTTTAGGTGTGTTATAAAACGTAGTTGTTTTTTTTTTTCATTTAGTTTTTAAGAACTACATATCATTTCGAACGAAAAAAGGAAATAGTGAAATATATATTGTTTTAAGCAGTTTCAGCCCATTTTGCATTTGTTTTTAAAGTTTCTTTAGTTTCGGCCAAGACTGTATGTAGAAAAATATTTATTAAGATATTTTAGTTATGAGAAACAGCAGATTTTTCATAAGATCTTCAAATGACTAATCTAAATAAATTTAAGGAACCACCACTAACTGCGTGAGAAATATCTACCTCAAAAATGAAATTTGAGAGGTCATAACTGTACAAATTAGTTTAATTATAGGTAAATTAATAATAAAATTGATGATTAAACTATTATTAATTTTAAATTTTATGTAATGAGTAACTCTTTAACCTGTAGAGTTACTGTACATTAGGTAAAGTTATAAAAGTCAAATTAAACCCTCAAATTTATATTTGCTGATACAAAAAAGAAAAGATAGACTTAAGTTCTTTATCGAAACATTATAGTGAAATCAAATTGAAAACGACGGGAACAAGTAAAAATATCCCATATAAATTTCTGAAGGTGGATTATATTAGAAAGCAATTAAAAGAACTTACGTCCACAGGAAATTTTAATGTATGTTAACCATGTGTACACTTGGCAATTTTTTGGAAATTTTTCCATTGCTTGTAGAATGCTTTTGTGTTTGATTGGTCTAATTCATTTTAGCACCAACATGACTTATCTAGAATAACTTGTGAAAGGTCGAATTTGCTCAAAAAAAAATTCCTGCACACATTTCCAAGCTTTTATTTTTGCAATCTGCTAAGCACTTCTGCAAGTGCTCACGCTCCAAATTCGAAACACAAAACTTTGCTTTCTC
Source organism: Neoascia interrupta (assembly GCA_947623515.1). Lineage (NCBI taxonomy): Eukaryota > Metazoa > Arthropoda > Insecta > Diptera > Syrphidae > Neoascia > Neoascia interrupta. The sequence continues at coordinate 149,609,160 of OX392463.1, forward strand.
TTAAAAGCTTTTTCATATTAAAGTTTTCTGCCTTTCTACCACCTACACTACACAAAAAAAAATCCTCCAACACAACTCTCAATTTTCCACCCCGTATTCTATGTGCCACATAGAACCGGCAAGTAAAAGACATTACAAACGACTTTGTTGTGTGTTTTTGTTTAGAAAATGCGTGCGAAAACAGAAACGAGAAAAACCAAAGGGAATTGGCTTTGCGGAGTGGATTTTCTGTTGTTTTTTTTTTTTTTATTATTTCTTTGGTTTTTCAGATTTCTTTCTCAACCACCTGCCTGCAGGCGCCACAACCGGTGTCATCGGTGTTGTGCTCTATATATGGATGGGTGGAGAATATCATGTTAAAAATAACATAATCATATCATAGCCGGGCCCGTCTTATGGGGCAAGGGGGCACATTGTTCAATATTTTACTTGGTGTGCAATTGTACATGAATTGAATATAACTTTATGTAGGTAGGTATTTGGTAGCTGGAACAAACAAATTAAAATATTGAGGTTTGGATTAAGATTTGAGATGTTTCGATTAGAATAATTTTGAATGGGTCAGAAGTGTGGGTCTTACGTCTAAGTATCTGATTATCCACTCTCCCAAAAAGATTTATGGCTAGACTTAATAAAAAAGATAAAGGCAAGACCTTTGGGCCTTTTTACATGAGCGACTGTTGAGACAAGGTCGAAAAACTTTGTGTTTTACGTGAGCGTTTCGATAGGCGACGACAGTTGTTGCTCGTTTAATGGCTCTGATCAGTCTCAATGTACTGAATACTGTTTTGAGGCTAGTGTTGCATCAAGCTTATAAAAGTCAATTATCGCGAATTACAAGAACAAAAACGAGACAGAGACCGGTGGTCCTAAGAAGAGCCGTCTTAGAGCAGACCGGGGCCCTTGGGAACATATGTACATACATAGACTGGGGACCCCACTCTAAAGTAAGATAATGTAATGACACGGAATAATACTGATTGTAATAGGAAACATGTTACAGCGAAGTGTTAAAAAAAACTGCAAAACAAAATCGCCGAATCCGTCTTCACTAGTTTTGCTCAAAAGCAGAGAATCACTTGTTGTTTTAATTCCAGTTCCTCCTCGTAAAACAAATTATTTGTGTCTGATATTTTTGATCAAAAATATAATTTCCAATACTTTTGATTTATTTCATAATGTCACACTATTATTTTTATGCACTCATCGTATTGAATTTTGTTTTGATGAAATAAAAAACAAATTAAAAAACTATTCGGCGGGTTACAATCCGTTTAGGTGAATCGTTGCATACCACATCCCAATTGACCTCCCTTTAATCAGATGTTTTAACACGTTAAAGATGACGACGTTTTAGATAGTTTAAGGTAGTTTAAGATACGTTTAAGATAGTTTAACACGTTTTGATTGCGTGTTAAACTATTTACATATCGACAAATTCTTTCCTTTTTCTTGTCAGATATACTTAAACCCGCTGACTCTGCTACTGCTGCTACTTTCTTCAAGTTCTGCTTGAAACGAAAACATTCTGAACTAAGCCATTCCAGCAAGTTAACATCTATCACACTATTGCGGCAACAGCCGTGATAGCAAGGAAGTTTCAATCAAAAATTTGAGCCTCGAGCTCAGGAGTCATGGATCCTGAAAGGGTTAAGGGACTAGTGTGCGAGAATGAAACGCCAGTTTTTGACACCAGAAAGGCCAATCTAAAAGCATGCATTCCTTTACATAATAAGAACAAAAATTATACTCTTTTTACAGGTGATCCTGGTGTATCGAAGAAGTTCACCGCACTGTCATTATCGCTTCCGCGTATTCTGCTGGTGATGAACCAGCGATGCAAACGCACACAATACTCTCTGGGGCAGCACGATCATAAAAAATCGAAGTATGTGCTTCCTTGAATATACCTAGTTTTTTCCTTGATTTTTACAAAGTGGGAAATGGCCCCACTTTTGTGACTACGGTAAGGCAAGAAGTATTGACCTCACGCCCGGCAGCCTGAAAATTAGTAGGTTAATAAGAAACTAGAGAGAATCAAATGAGCCGTCGTTGTCAGATCATAGAATAATTTTATTCGATCTTGAAAAGACAGGTTTGATGAGAAATCTGGAAGAAATCCAAGGAAGACAAACTTGGAAGCTTTCAAAGAAGCCTCCGTAAGTAATCTGGAGCACATAGATATTAGGCGAGCTCCAGCTCAACGTTAAGGCTTAGAAGGCGCAGTAGAGGGCAAAACAAGAGCCACCACAAACGTTTAGGCATGGGCTTTAAATAAAAATCAATTAATTTTAATTTCGTTAGAATCATGAGAAAATACGGTAAAAGCGAAAATTATTTCAGAAAAAAACCGTTTTTTGCTAAAAACGACCCTTAAAAGTCGGGGGAGCTCAAAACTTTGTGTGGAGCAAACCTAGCAAATAGTAATATCTTTAATATTTGTCTTTTTTTCGATTTGGAGCTAACTTTCCGAAAAATGTTGATTGAATTAATCCAATTTTCACAATTTGTCTATGCAACGAAAGAACCAAGCCGTGTACCATGTTTCAGCTCTCTAGCTTGATTTCGAAGACCTAAAACCCTCACACATACAGACGGACGGACGGACGGACATGGCTTAATCGATTCACCTGTCGGTCTCAATCATATCTCTAAAAGGTCTTAAGGGTCTACGATGATTTTTTTACTGTGTTACAAACTATGCATTCAAATTAATATACCCTCGGTCGGGTATAAAAAGTGCCATGGCGGAGAAACAACCTGTCCAAACTGAGATCCGAGACGTGTAAGCTGCTCAACACAGCAAAGTGGGATGGAGATTGGCAGAGCTACATAGCGGCACATACCAAACACCATAACGGAATCAGGAAAGCTAAAAGAAATAGCCTCAGGAATTTTCGTGAGACAATAACCAGCACTCCCTTGGCTTTGCTAGGCTTCACGAGGCTCTTGCAAAGTCAGGTAGACTGCCTACGTCTCTCAAGAAAGTGGATGGCATCTACACCGGAAATGAGGAACAGAGAGCATGCGGCTGCTCTTGAAAACTCACTTTCCTGGAAGCTCCCCTGACACTAATCTCTGGAACAGCACCAACACATCGAGACCTCGAAGGGAAGACTGGCAGACAGCGAAAGCCATTTGCTCTAGAGGCCGATTAGAATGGGCAATAAGCTCCTTTCAACCTTTTTCGTCTCCTGGTGTGGACGGAATTTCACCAGCCCTATTAGAGAACGGGCAAGAAATGCTGCTCGAACACTTGGTAAAAATAGCAAAAAGTAGTCCTGCTCTGGGATATATACCGAACTAGTGGAGACGGGCAAAGGTTTTATTTCTTCCAAAAGTGGGAAAAAAGGCCCAACGCAGCCGAGGTTGCATTTTCTTTTCTGAAAACAATGGAAAAAAACTGTGGACAACTACATAAGAGAAGAAGTGCTAGGCAACTTCCCTCTTCACTACTTCCAGCACGCATACAAAGTGGGCAGATCTAACGAGATCGCGCTCTATATCAGCTGACGGAAATTGTTGAAAATGCTTTTGACAGCAAAGAGGCAGTATTCTTTGCCTTCCTGGATATCGAAGGAGCATTTGACAAGCCCTATTAGAGAACGGGCAAGAAATGCTGCTCGAACACTTGGTAAAAATAGCAAAAAGTAGTCCTGCTCTGGGATATATACCGAACTAGTGGAGACGGGCAAAGGTTTTATTTCTTCCAAAAGTGGGAAAAAAGGCCCAACGCAGCCGAGGTTGCATTTTCTTTTCTGAAAACAATGGAAAAAAACTGTGGACAACTACATAAGAGAAGAAGTGCTAGGCAACTTCCCTCTTCACTACTTCCAGCACGCATACAAAGTGGGCAGATCTAACGAGATCGCGCTCTATATCAGCTGACGGAAATTGTTGAAAATGCTTTTGACAGCAAAGAGGCAGTATTCTTTGCCTTCCTGGATATCGAAGGAGCATTTGACAACACGTCACACGAAGCCATTAGGCGAGTCCTAGAAAGGAAGGGAGTAAATAGCACAGTTTCCAGATGGATGCTCGAGCTGGTGAGCACAAGATCAGTGGACGCGCACACGTGACACGCACTCCAACCTTAAGCCCACTTCTCGTTTTTAGATTCCTACGTGAAACTGGACGAGAGAATGTGCTCTAGAGTGAGTTCTCTCAGCCAAGGCCGAACATCAGCACATGCCCTTGATATAAATCAGTATTAGGTTATAGTGGGAGAGGAGATCTTTTGACGGCGTTAATCTCTCCAAGGCTTAATAGGGTTCAAAATGGGCCAAGAGATCGCAGTGCAAAGCCCAACTTTAATAATAACCAGTGAGTGAGTCCGTCTGTAACGCACCGCGGTATACCCTACCTATTTCTATTCTTCTATCAATTCCTATTCTCTTTCCCATTCCTATACTTTTTGGTTTTCCATCCTCTTCCTGTTACCAGTCTTAATTAACTTACAATATTTATTTGTAATTTATTTAATTCCTAAAAGGTTTTTTAGTTTATTTTTTAGTAGGGGTGTGGCATGTCCAACTCCTATTACTAAAAATCAATATAAGCATAGAAATATCCAAGATTACGGCTTAAATGATATAAATGAAGTTTAGAATAGTGCCCGTGGTACCTTATTAACATAACTTTATGTCTTGTTCCTCCCTAAGTAATGATAAAACGCCGTAGACATCCATGCTTTTCTGGAAAATTTTAGGTTTTTCATTAATTCAGCTTCTAAATTTGGGCGTGGCCTAAAACTTTGCATAAAACAAATGTAGAACAAAGTATTCTCTACATAATATTCTGTAGTGAAAATTTCCCAATTCGGAACAAAAATATTGGATCAATTGCTTTTGAAGGATTATTCATTCTATCGGTGCCACGCCAACAAGGGGCAGTTCGCCGACTTAACTTTTATTCTTATGTCTAATAATCATAAGGACATGTTAAATTTCAGCTTTTCGCGACGTCTTGCAGTTCTGAAAGCACTGGGGGTAATTACCCATTTAGACCAATTGTAGGCATGTCTGTGGGCGGATTTGAAAAATTTTACCAAATTTACTTCCATAGCTTCGGATGACAAACAACTTACGTGTAAAATTTCGGCTTTCTAACTCAAAATTTAAGGCCTAAAAATTGGTGACACATACGAACGGATGGACGGACACGGCCCATTCGACTCTGAATTATTCGTCGCGAGGCTTCGATCATATGTCCTCAAGGTCTTATGGGTCTATCGTTATTATTTCTCAATGTTACAATTTTGTCTGTTTCAAACTTAATATACTCCATTCCTGTGGAATAGGGTAGTAACAATAAGCCATTCAGCATAAATTTATCATGGTCATAGTGTTTTTCTGATAGCTTATGCTTGTTTAATTCATAACGCCCTGAGAAGAATAATGTAAATTTGTCCAATCATATTGCCGTGCTTGCTTTTAAAGCCCAGCTTCTTGCTTCTCGTAATTAATTGATGTTACTTGCAATCCTTTGAAAGATTTTGAAACAGGAAAATAACGATTATATTTCTGGCTATCGGTATATGGAGATATACCTACTTGAGATTTCAGGACTTTATTTTCACCCAATAATCTGTAAAAATTTTCCGCATCAATTAATCGCTGCCGAAAAAAAAATAAAACTGTCTCAATATGTAAATTTAAAGTTAAACACACTGAACAACTATTAATCTATATGTACCTATATAAATGTGTGACACATAAGAAACAAATTGCATATTAACATTTTTCTTGTCGACCTTTCGGGACCCTGGATCGAGTCTCGTGTGTCCCTACGGTAAAGACGGTACTGACGACAGCCCTATATCCATGGCAAAAGTTAAAATTTACTCGTTAGGCGAAGTAACGAGCGAAGGTGAAATTCTAAGCTTTAAGTCTGATGCAAGCTGGACGGAATACATAAGAATGCCAATGCCGTCAAAAGAAATTGTTATTAGCTATAAAATTTTTATAAATACCTATACCTACATAGGCTGCCCTCATTCACATATAAATAGGTATAGGTTGAAGGTGTATATAAATAAAGTATATAAATAAAATAATATGTTTGTATATGACAAACGCATTTTCAATTGTTCTCTACGCTCAGGAATGTTCATGTGAAGAGCGTCGTGAAATACCTATTTGTATTTTCAAATTACTTTGCTCTCAAAGGATATTGTGTGCACGGTCATACCTACTTCATCCTTTCAATTTGTATGCTCTGGTTGACCTCCAAATTGAAACTTTGATCATATAAAACAACCGCAATCACACGCAGGGCAGGCTCTTAAATTTCAAAACCGAACAAAGGAACCGCGCTCACAATATGGAACATCACTCAAAAACCACCGACCGAAATCATCCGCACCAACAAAATGTCAAAATATTCCCACATATATCCATTGTTTGGAAGCAAGTGCGAAAAACCTCGAAACTTTTTCTCATCCTGCAATCGAATGGCGCAGAGCAGAGCAGAGTAGGTACTCGAACTCGTACCACGTAGGTACCCCTACCCCTATTTACTACTATATCTGGAGCTCGTTTACACCACAGCAGCGCACAGACTTAGGGCGTGAAAAGTAGCGCTCCATAGCGTGCAGTTAGAGATAATTTAGGTCACACTATTGTTTCCGCTAGAGAATAACGGTTATTTAGAATTGAAACTACAGATATAAGTACAAAAGCATGTATCTTTAGCCGCCATAATCGTGCAGGGAAAAAATAAAGCCAACAATGCGTTGTCGTTCGCGTAAAAAGTGTGAACTACAAATTCATATTCAGATAGATCCCCCTTTTTCGTTTTTTTTTTTTTTTGCTGGGGATTTTAACACTCTTCTTGTGGAGGTGGTGTGGTAAACATCCCCTTTTACATATTTGTTTGGGAACTCGTTTCGTTTCGGGATAAACTATTTCCACGATGTATGCAAATTTCGGCGATAAATCAAAATGTGAATAGAAATTGGTTGCGTTTTTTCCTTGCTGTTCAAATTTTTGTCCACGGTGATATTTTTTGCTAAATGGCATATATACAGACACAAGATAAATAGGAACGACTTGAAAAGAATTTAGGCCACGAACGCTTTAAAGGGAATTTTAGAACAGTCTTTTAAGATGGTTATACATTTTTGCAACATGCTTTCTACTTTTTAAAATTCTGCTTGTAAGAATTCTGGAAATGCCACTTTTACAAAGCAACACAGTGTATGTAAGTATATGTAAGTACCTATATAAAGATAATTTTTTTAAAAATATGTCTGTGACGATAAGCTGAAGAAATTTTCAAGAAAGCAATTTCAAAAAAAATATTCTATTTTCAAAAAATAATAAATACATATTAAAAATAAATAAAAGTATTATACCTATGTCGTGACTTAAGTTGTTTTGTAACAATATTTTTTTCCAAAAATTTAATAAAATTTTCACAATTTCGACTTAAGCTATTATAAAAATTCAACTATCGGCCAAATTAACTTAAGCTATTTTCATTTTCCACACCAAAACGATTGCTTATTTACATAGAAAAATAAACTATTTTAACTTTTGACCACAGGTGTATGTATAAAAATCTTTTCAAAACAGAAATGTAGACTGTTGCCTCAAAAACGCGTTGTTGGTGTTGCAAATATCTTTTATTTTCCTGTTGCAAATCTTATTGTAACTTTTTTCAGTGGCTATTGCTTTCAGAACAAATCTCCGAAAGAAGTAAGAAAAAGAAAAACTCTTTGCCAATGCTGACATTCGAACCTGGGTCAGCTATCTGATAGTCAAGTAGCACGCCACTAGGCTAAGTCGTTGTGAAGTAATACAGTGCAAAAGCGTCATGTTAAATAACCAAATTTAAAAAAAAAGTAAAATAAAATCATAGTTTGTAACACAGTGAAATAATCACCGTAGACCCCTAATACCTTTTAGAGTTATGATCGAGACCAGCAGGTGAATCGATTAAGCCCTGTCCGCCCGTCCGAAGGATGGACATGGCTTAATCTTGGGCTTAAAATTGAGTCGGACGCTCAAACTTTGAGCGTATCTTGGTTCATATTTTGTACACACAAAGTGTGAAAATTGGCTAAATTCGCCAACGGCCACGATCACTACTGGCTTTAATGTAAGACAACTTGTATTTCAAATTTTCTTTCATTTGAAAATGCCTTATGTTCAAGTTAGACAAGACGTAAGAACTCCAATTTTCGTATGGAGCATAAATGACCCAAAACCTTAAAGAAGACAAAAATTGATCCCCCGCAATATCGATCATGCCCACTTTTAACATTTTAGATCTTTAAAGACCCGATTTATCGGACTATTTACCCCAAATCGAAAAAAAATATATGACTGATATTTTAAAATAATATGTAATTCTGAGGTTGTCTAACATCGAAGTCAATTGGAGGACGTAACTGTCAGCCGATGTTATCAATTTTCATACTTTGTCTATACTAAACAAGAAACAAAATACGCTTGAAGTTTCAGCTTTCTAGCTTAATTTTAAAGACCTAAAAACTTCACACACACGGACAGACGGAGAGAAGGACGGGCAGGCCTGTTGGTCTCGATCATATCTCTAAAAGGTCTTGGGGGTCTGCGGTCATTATTTCACTGTGTTACAAACTATGCATTAAAATTAATGCATATTCATGCAAACCTAGCAAATAGTAATATCTTGAATATTTGTTATATAATTTTTTTTCCAATTTGGAGTAAACTTTTCGAGAAATCGGGTTTTTAAAGATCTAATATGGCAACAGTGGGCATGGTCGATACTGTGGGCGGTCCAATTTTTGCCCTCTTAGAGGTTTTGGGCCATTATTGCTCTATTTGAATTCCTACGCCTTGTCTAACTTGACCAAAAGGCATTTTGAAATAGAGGTTGTCTTACATTGAAGCCAATAGTGGGCGTGGCCGTCGGGGGATTTAACTAATTTTCATACTTTGTCTGTACAAATAAGAGCCAACATATGCTCCAAGTTTGAGCGTCCTAGCTCAATTTAAAGACCTAAGAATTTCACACACACGGACAGGCGTACAGACGAACAGACGAACGGACGGATATGGCTTAATCGACTCACCTGTCGGTCTTGATCATAGCTCTTAGGTCAAAGGTCTAAGGCGTCCACGGTGATTGCATTAAAATTAATATACCCTCGGTCGGGTATAAAAATTGGTAAAGTGCAGCAGTGCGGGACTAATAGCTTCACTTCGTCTGCGACGGATTGTAAAATACCATGAGGCATGACCTAAGACTCTTTCACACTTAAAGAAAAATTACCACGCCTTGAAGAAGTAGGTGGAATAAAAACTATAGGTATAACGTTATATGCTTTATGCACATTGATAACATTAATGTTTTAATTTTGGACCGAAAATGCTGCGTTTTGACTGAAAATTAAATAGACTTTACTCACCATATTCTTTGTAACAAAATTATGCCTTAATAAATTAATAATTTATTAATATATAATAAATATTATATGGCAAAAATTGCAGAATATGCATTCTTTCAGTTTGTTTCTTTCAGGAAAAAAAACAAAAAAGGGTTTTTTTACGGAAAATTTTGGAATATTTCTATTCGGAATAGGGTAAGTAGTAAATATTAGTAAATATAGTAGTATTTTTAGAGGATAGGTTTATAATACAAAATAGTATTTTTCCATTTCTCAAAAAATAAGTGTTTTGCCGTCGTTTTAACGTGTTCTGTTCATCTATGTTAGAACTTTGCGAACTTTTGATATTAATACAAATTTCTCAGTTATCCTTACCGACTGCTTTCTACGGCGTACCCCACAAGCCGACCATTAGAAATGCAGTAGGGTGCGAGTGTTATAACCCATAACTTCAGGTTATAACCTCGTGCCTAAATGAAAAAGAAAAGAAAGAAGAATCCTTACCGACGGCTTTCTAGCGTCTCATAAGCCTATATAAAAGGCTCAAAGTAAAGGTCAAAGTAAGTACGATTGTCTCATCAGAGTTTTACACCGACTGTGTAGAAGTCAACAATCAAAAGGTATTGGGACAGTTATCGTCTATTATAGTTACAGCAGAAGCTTCGTATTTCTGCTCTACTCGGACTCCGTATATGTCTTGACCCCATCATACTCATACCCCGTATCTAAACCTATTGAACGAATTTTTAATGTAACATACTTACGCGATCAAGTGATTGTCCATGTCCATTGACGTTTATTTATTGGTCAAAGTGAAACACAAACGACATTAAGAAATTCTTTTACGTATACTGCCAAGTTGCAAGTACTTTTTTCTCATTTATGTACATTCAACCGATAAATTTATTCGTGGTCAAATGAACAATGTCCCTGTGGTCAAAGGGATTTTGGTCGTTGGTCTAAAATAAAATTTGTTGTTAACTTAGAATTTCAGGACGCAATCAAAAGTTTTCGTAATGACGTTTCGTGGAAGTTTTTCTTGGTGTTGCTTATAGTTGACTGGGTTAACCTCATCCTTTGGTCAGAGAACTACACGAAATTTTTCTGCTTTAGGTTCAAGAAGTTGTGTAGTGGCAGTTTTCGAGTTTGGTTACTCGGTCGGTTGGTTGCTTGATTGAAGGACCATCAAGTCAAAGTGAAAATATTTTGCGGTCAATTTCCCAGTTGTTTAAAGTTTTGCGTTAAGGGCGTTAAGTGAGCTTCAAAGTAATACGAAATTAAATTGTGTGAGAAGATGTTTTGAGAGAATGACACGTTAAGGGGTTAATTTATCGTTCGGATGGTAGGGTGGTAGAATGCCTCAATAAATAAAAAGCTTCTTTACTTTAATTATAAATTAGATTTAAATCGAGCGAACCCCTTTAACAGAAATAAATGCGATAAACAAAGCTAATAAACTACTACAACGGGGAATTTATTGCTAGCAATGGGCTTATTATAAATATAACGGCATCCTTATTAAAATAATAAGGTTTCTTGACATTCTTATAAGATAGAATTTAAAATTTCTATACTTGGCTTTCTTTTGTCGGATTAAAAATCAACGACAATATCCGCTGAGTACGATGATTATTACGATAATCATGCTAATGAGGATAATAACAAATATCATGAAAGCAATAAAAGTATCAAATATACGGTACTCAGAAGAGGATATCTGCTGCTTTCATATGGTGTAAAAGTTTGAATAAAAGAGAAATATTCTTCTTGTTCGAAAATACTAGATGAAAAGGTGAATTTGAAATGGATTCGCTGAAATTCGTTTCCTACTCGTGTGTTGGTGTGTATGGTATTCGCATGATTTCATCTTTCTTAATCTTTTCAGTTTTGTATTCGGCTAAAGGATAAAGTTTTTCGTTTTTGTTCCTTTGACTGTAAACAGAAAATCTCATTTAAAATTGGGACTATGTTGTGACAGAAGCTGTTTATCCTTTTTCTTTCGTGGTGGCCTTAGAGACATTTTCTTGTTTTTGATATGAGATGATTTTCTATTATTTCTTTCTTGACAAAGAGATTAAACATTTTTTTTGTATATTATTTACATTATGCAGACATAGTTTCTGAAGGATGTCACTGAGTTGTGGAATAATTGTGGTTGGGTGTCAAGGTGAATGTATAAGATGTCGCAGCGATATGGTGACTTTAAATTATGTTCGCGATGAATTTTTACAACAACTAAAAATAGGGTTGCTTGTTCGTTAGTTTTTTTTACATTTAGTTATTGGTGGCCCGGTACTTAAAATATTGCGATTAATAATTAAAAATTAATGCAAAATGCATTGACATCAAAAGTCTGATATATTAAAAAAAAAAATGAGAAAGTGCAACAGTGCGTATATGGAAAAACTTCCTACCTTTACCTTAATTTTGATTTATCTCTCAATGTGCACAATTTAAAGGTTCGACAAAAACGGGAATTATCATGGTCAGCTACCGCCTATTTATACAAAATGAGGCAAGTTTTCGAAACTTCGCCTTTGGTAACTTACCACTTCTTTGAATCTCGAATGTCAGTTTTCTGTCAGCTGAATAAGATATCAGTTCAATGGTGGGTGTTCAGTCTTTTTTCGCCTTAGGGTGGGTGTTGATTTTTAAAAGAACATAACCAACCCCCAGGCGAGTGCGTCCTTTCATAAAATCCGCTTGAACATTCCAGAGAACATCTTTTTAGCTGATCCTAAATTCAATGAAGCGTCGAAAATAGATCTGTTGATAGACGCAGAATATGTGAACTTTCAACTTTGGCAAATAGGTCAGATTAAGTTATAATAGAAGTTGACTCTTCAGAAAAAAACACTCTTCGGATCGGTTGTTTCCGGAACAAAGGAACTGGGCGCTATGCAAAACAAGTCGGTCTGTTTAGTGGGTCGGCAAGAAGTTTAGGAGGATTTGCGCCTAAGTGAGTTAGTGGAACGATTTTGGAACATCGAAAGCTATAAAATGGAATTCCTACAACGGAAGAAGAAGAATGTGAAAGACATTTCAGGAAAACATTAAAGAAGGATAAAACCGGTCGATTTGTAGTTCGATTTTCTTTCAAGACAGATCCACCGGAATTAGGTGCATCCTATGAGATGGCTAAGAAACGTTTCCTAGCACTAGTAAAGCGCCTTGATAGGAATCCATTGGTAAAAGGGCAATACGTCGATTTTATGGCTGAATATGAAAGACTTGGACAAATGAAGGAAGTGAGGTCAGGAGATTCGAAAGAAAGCAGATATTTTTGTCCCCATCAATTCGTGTTGCGACCAGATTCCACCACTACGAAGCTGCGGGTAGTTTTCGACTGCAGTGCTCGAACTTCGTCTGGCATGTCCTTTAATGATGCTTTAATGATAATCAAAGGACTCTATAATGTTGCGAATCCGTTGTTATAAGTATGTATCGACAAATCCGGGTAGATCCACATGATCGGAAATATCAGTGTATACTTTGGATAGTCAAAGTATCTATCGGATGACTTAAAGATATACCAGTTAGGAACAGTAACCTATGGAACCAGGCCTGCGTCACACCAAGCTACTGGGTAGTCAAAATGTTCATTGGGTGCTGCAGCTTTGAAGGAAGACTTAAATATGGATGACCTCATTAGTGGAGCAGACTCTTTGGATGAACTTCGGGGTATTTATGAAGAAGTCGCAGGACTATGCTTAGGAGTGCAGGGTTCGAGCTGAGAAATTGGTGGACAAATGAAGAAACGTTGCTAAGAGAAATACCAGAGACAGACAGCGAAAAGTCGCTTCGAATAAACGACTCCGACATTATCAAGACTCTTGAGGTAAATTGGAATCTTCTAACAGATGAAGTGCCGTATGTCGGACCCTATTAATGACCTTCCAAGAGGATAACGAAGAGAATTGTTCTTCCTGTCTTCCTTTTTAGATCCCCTTTGCCCTATAAACCCTGTTGTTGTAAAGGGAAAAATTATTTTGGTTATCAAGATCTCTGGGTAAACAAAATAAATTGGGATGAGTCTGTGCATTCAGGATGCACAGCGAGTGGGAAATGTTTCGAGATAGGTTAAAGGAGCTGGAGGCGAGCAAAGTCCTTCGATTCGTCCTATAGTATCAAGGCCAAAAAATGTTCAGCTTCACGGATTCTCGAATGCCTCTTTGCCTGCGTACGGATGTTGTGTGTATGTTTGTACAGTGGATGAAAACGATCGCGTGTCCTTCAACTTAGTTACCGCGAGATCGAAGGTAGCTCCAATAAAGACACAAAGCTTACCTCGACTAGAACTGTGACCAGCGAAAATGCTTCTGCAAGGATTCTTTCCAATGTTGTACATCAAATCGGTGAAATATATTGTTGGTCGGATTCTGAGATTGTTCTATGTTGGTTGTCGTCTCGTCCATCGACTTGAGAAGTTTTTGTAGCAAACAGAGTCTCAAAAGTTCAAACCAATCTGCCTCAAGTACATTGGCGCCATGTGAGTACAAAACAGAACGCAGCGGATATTATCTCGAGAGGAGCAATTGCCGAGGAATTAGTTGAGAGCAGGTGGTTTGTAGGGCCTTCGTTTTTTTTGTTGGCCTAAGAAGAATTTTTCCCTGGTAAAAAAGGAGATATCTGGGAAGCGTTAAGATGAGGTGGCGCTTGTGTCGGGCCGTGTGTGAAAAAATTTTGCAGGGAATTCCACTTGATTTGGCAGCTTCCAGAAAACATGTCGCATTTTCGCAATCGTATCAAGGTTCATAACAAGTTTTCGGAAACCAAAATGGAATGTTGAAGCATTTGTAGATGAGAACCAAGAACACGATTTGAGCAGCAGACACGTTACCGATTTAAACTGGATTTGCACCGCAAGGAAGCTGAACGAAGCCCAAATGAGGATTATTTGACACATTCAACAGGAAAGTTTCAAATGATTACTACGAGTTGCGTCAAAAACCTAAATCCCTTCCATACAAAGGCTCAATAAAACTCTTCCGAGTTGGTGGGCGTCTGCAGAACGCGGATATTCCCTACACCACAAAATGTCCCATCCTTCTTCCTAAATCCAATCCCTGTGTAAAAACTCTTTTTATTTGATGGTATAGAAAGAGCTACCATCCAGGTCCACAAGCATTGATTGGTACCGTGAGACAACGTTTCTGGGTGATGGACGCTCGCAACCTTGCGAAGAGAACAGCCAATAGTTACTTGCACTGTTTTAAATACAGCTCCTGGGGCAAATCATGGCTGACTTACCGGCGGGCAGAGTTCAACAATTGAGACCATTCCTGAAAACTCGCGTGGACTTTTGTGGTCCATTTAAAATCACATTGAATTACTAAAGCGAAGCTACAAGTCGTATGTAGCCGTCTTCGTATGCTTTGTCGTCAAAGCGACGAGCGAAGGGTTTCTTGCTGCACTGAAAAGATTTATCGCACGGACGGGTATCTGCCAAGATATCTATTGCGACAACGGCATGAATTTTGTTGGAGTCCGAAATGAGCTGAAGGTTCTCAAGACCCAATTTCAGGAGGAACAAACTCAGACTCATTCATGCCGTTGTCGCAAATTGTCGAGTGGTGTGCAGCTGAAGGCATAGATTTTCACCATTACCCACCAAGAGCTCCTCATTTCGGGGGACTGTGGGAGGCCGCAGTTAAGACTGAAAAAAATCATAAAACACAATGCATCTTCTGAAAAGTGTTGCATTTTGTAGCCACATCACAAGTAGTAAGCATGTCCTAAATAATTAATAAAATTTCGATGTTTCTCGATTTCTAAAACGTAATGCCTTCGACGTTTGATTGCCGCGGAACGTTTAAGAGACTCGATCTTGTAAAGTAGAATGAGAGAGGCTAAAGGTAACTTCTTTAAGGCTTTTGATTTAAGCCTCACGGTTGATTACTCCTACACTTTTTTTATGCGTGCCATCAAGACCCAAAGTCTTAAGTCTTGACTTCACTTAAAGTAAATGTCCAAAGGTTCGAGGATAAGAACTTGTTGAGAGCTTTGTTACATTTCCATTAACAAGTTTAACAACAAAAACCATGGGATATAAGCACGACTGAGCTTGTTAATGCTTTGGATAAGTTTATTATTAAAACCAATGCGCTATGCGCCTGATTTAATCGTGCTACTAATTCTATCAGTATTTGATTGCGAAGTTTATTAAGTAACCACTTAACAGATATCTGGCCAATAGCAATACAAGCTCTTAAAAGATTACAAGCCAATCCCCCATAGACCAGCATATTTTTCGAAAGGACTGCGTAAAAACTTCACCCGAGAGCAATTAAAAAATGCTCTTTAGCTTATTATTTGTTCTTTGAACTCTATATTTCACATTTCAACTGCACACTTCATTGACCTATAAAGAGCAAACGAACTTTGCCTACGATCCTTCCAATGCTGCCCCTCTTTTTGCGAACAAATCTAATTAAAAGAAAACGATGCGAAAGACATTCATCTTAAAGAAATCAGAAGCCTATGCCTCTGTGTAATTGAATTTCGTTATAAATTTCTATTTCCTTGGACAGAGCAACGATTTCCATTAAAATTATATACACTTGAAGTCGAAAAGAAATTTTCAAAATGATGTTGAAATGATTATCCCCCGTTTTGTTGCCATTTCTTCTCTTATTTTTCAAAATGGCTCTTTTAAAATATTTACGTCTCGTCCTTAAATGGAAGGATGGGAAAAAAATCAGGCAGAAACTCATCGACAGCTTGAGGCGTTGGTCACTTCTTCTATGAAGAAGGTTGTATAATTGATAGAAGATAATGCTAGAAGGCAAAAGTGTATCACGTGCCCAAAAAAAAAAATGAAGTAAAATAAGGGATGCAACAGTCACCCTCATGAATATCCTATTTTGGGATCGGATACTTTAAACGCAGTTTTATAATTAAAAGTAAAACAATAGAAATATATTTTATAGGTAGATATACAAGCATATACTCGTATATACACACACATTAGCAACACTTTTTCAATTTTAAAAGCCCTCGAGGCAAGTTAAGGGTGAAGTGAAAAAAACACAATACAAGGAAACCTTCTTCCTTTATGAGAAAATGTTTATTCAGTGTTTAAATTTTGTGAAAAAAAATCCTAAGTCTATTTGCACTCTCAACTTATCAAAAAAGGATACAATCGTAAGCTATCACCTACACGTACTATACAGATTTAACATCAAAGCATGATAAAAACCTACAATCTGTATCCCGCTCCTCAATCAAATACATGTCTCCCAATCAGCTTATGTACCTAGTCATTTCTACTAGGTACAACAGGTCAAACAACTGTCGCATCAAAGACGGATCAAATAAAACCACAACTACAAAAGTGTAAATTACAACATGTCCCTTGTTGAATAAAATCAAATCCCCTGTTAGCTGTAGTCCGGTGAAATTACTCTGCTTGCCGATGGACACAAAAAGGTGTGTTTTGCTTCCTCTTCCCCTTTAGTTGTCAAACAAAAAATCCCTTCTATCACTCATTTTATCCATGAGATACAATCGTGTCCATCGGACGCACAAAAACCTTCCGCGAACTAATGTAGGTGAAATGCGAGGCAGTGTATAAAAGTACAAATGATTCATGCGAAAAACGATAAAAGGATTACACACACAGAGAGATAGAGCTTCCGAATGGACCTCATTGGGTATTAGCAGCGGAGCTGTCCTGTAAGTCCTTTTCTCCACATATGACGACATCAATAACAAATGTTGGAGCATTTAAATTTAATCCACACCAAAGGACCCTCTCCTATAAGTGAATCTAACATCTATTACTAAATGATAGTTGGATAGAGCGTTTTTTGTCGTAATAAAAGCGTTTTTTGTCGTGATATTCCGTTGTGTATTCGATGTCCTGTTCTGAACATGGAGCTGGACTTTGAATTTAAAGGTATGTATGTACCTACGTTGGGCAGAAGTATACTTTTTAGGTTGACGTTCATGATAACAGAGCTATGTATGTATATGTTATCTTCAACACAAAATGTTTTACTTTCGTCAAAAGTAAACGACTGGTAGGACTGTTCCGGAGACTGAAAAAGGAAAGCATTACATCCTTGTAATTGACGACTACTTCAGCAAGTAGCATAAAGCATTTGCGATCTCAAATCAAGAAGCTAATACCCTTGTCAAAGACCGTCAAGTATGAGGACATTCGCCGAGCGGTCCGTCGGCTTTTGTTGTAGATTATGCTAACCTTTATTGAGCTAGTTTCTGTATTCCTGAGAAAATTTTACATTCTGTTGAATAATTTTTCGTAGTGGAGTCTACTGTTCTTATATTGGGTGTTTTTTTCAGTTTTGTCACTTAAAAAAGGGTGACATTAAACGTTTCCTTTAATTTTTTTTTATTTTTTTTTAACCCATCCCATAGGAGGTATATTAAGTTTGTAACACGGTGAAATAATAATGGTAGACCCCCAAGGCCTTAAGGCCATATGATCGAGACCGAATTCTGAACCGAATGAGCCATGTCCGTCCGTCTGTATGTCACATGTTTTTAGGCCTTACATTTTGAGCTAGGGTGCTGAAACTTCGTACGTAAGGTCCACGTCATGCAAAGCAGTACAAGTGTAAAAATTTTTGAAATCCGCCCAAAGACACGCCCACAATCGGTCTAAATGTGCAACTACCTCCAGAGTTTTCAAAACTGTAAGACGTTCTAAAAGCCTGAAATTTGACATTTAGCATTTCCTAATGAATGTAAGACACAAAGAGGGCAAATTTAATTGGTAAACCTCCTCTAGTGGGCGTGGCATCTATTTTAAGGGTAAATTTTCAAACGCATTTTACTCAATATTTTTGCTCGAAATTGAAAAAAATTTGCTTAATATTTTACGTAGAAAACGTCCACATTTTGCTTATTCAAGACTTTGGGCCACACCCACATTTGGAGGCAGAATTGAAGAAAAACCTAAAATTTTACACTCACTGGTCTTTCTCAAAAATGAACTGTTGCTTATTGCTTTTCTTCAAAGCTCTTTTGTTGGTTAACAGCTTTTTGTTGGGAGCAGCATCATTTTAGTCAGTCAACTACAGTATTTTCAAGCACATCTAGAAAACCATAAACTTAACTATTTCAAAACTGCTTCAGTTTTTTTATACCCGACCCAGGGTATATTAAGTTTGATGTATAGTTTGTAACGCAGTGAAATAATCACCGTAGACCCCTAAAACCTTTTAGAGATATGAATGGGACCGCTGGGAAGAATCGATTAAGCCATGTCCGTCCGTCCGTCCGTATGTAAACAACTTTTAGGCCTTAAATTTTAAGGTACAGAGCTGAAATTTTGTGGGTGTGCTGGAAGTCTATTGGACCAGAAGAAGTTTGAAAATTAGCCGAATCCGCCCACTACAGGCCTGTATCTGCGACCATCTCTAAGTTAAAAAAATACTTTTTAACTTAGAGATAACTATCCGGCGCTCCCGGATTATCTAGCCTTATATAGAACACTGCGGATCTCTATATAGACGGACCTCCTTTATCCGCTACTCGTGGGACTAAAATGACCAAACTAAACAAAAATAATAAAGATACTGGTAAGACCGCCACCCACCAAAGATAGTGCGATTGTGGATACTCGTGATCCACCCTGTGCGGGCAGTAGCAAGGACTGTAAAGCAGTTGATACTTCAGCTTACAGTAGTGGCGGGTTTGTGGCACTTAATGGACCCTCCACCTCTGGCAGCTCCAGCAAGAGCTCTTACTCGCTAAAGCAGTAGGAACTTCAGCTTGCAGTAGTGGCGGGCTTGTGGCACTACATGGCCCCCCACTGCTGGCAGCTCCAGCAAGAGCTCCTCGCTCGATAAAGCAGTAGGAACTTCAGCTTCCAGTAGTGGTGGGTTTGTGGCACTTCATGGCCCCTCCACTGCTGGCAGCTTCAGCAAGAGCTCTACGCTCATTAAAGCAAAGAACTCCGCCCGCAGTGCGTCTCATGATGGAAGATCGCGGCTACACGCTCCATCAAGGGCGTACTATAAGAAGCAGCGTGAAGCTTTTCGGACTCTGAAAGCCTTTGGGGATATACTGGAGACTGACAGAACACCGGCGCAGATCGCTAAACTTAAATTGGCAGAGAACACTCTGAAAAAAAATCATAAGCGACAGAGGTCGGAGGAAGATTCCGTTTCGGAATCTAAACGTCCCAAGGTGAAGAACACCATCACCCCCCCCCTAAGACATCCTCCGTCGCACCTCTGAAGTCATTTAGCGATGTTTTCAAGGACCGTATCGTGGTTGCTGTGATTGACCGCAGTGACCTCGACGGCTCAATAACTCCTGAAAGGTGGAACATGGTCAAATTGAAGCTTTCCACCAACTTTTTGGCTTTCATGCGGGAACACCCCGGACCACCTGCGTTAACCTTTGATGCCGGCTGGCATCAAGGCCATGTCAAGCTAATCGCGTGCGAGGACATGAGATCTTGCGATCTCTACAAGCTCGCTTAGCAGTCTAGGGGAAGTTTGGACAGGTGCAAAGCTCGAGGTGGCCGCTAAGGAGATCATCCCTAGCAGGCCGAGAACGCACACCTGGATTCCAATTGAACCCCCCTCCGCTCACGAGATTCTCGAAGTCATAAGACTTTCCAATCCCGCACTCCCAACTCACGACTGGAAGGTCGCTAAGCTAGAGGAGCAAAGAGGATCCTATAGATCTGCCATTGTGGTAATCAACCAGGATTCTCTTGCTCTTCTAGCTGAGACCAAAGGCGTAATCAGATTTGGTTGGGATCAAATCACCCTAAAGGTATACAAAAAGGACGAGTTAGAGACTGGCAAGTTGCCTCCTAACCAGCCTTCCGACTCTGTGTCTGACATTCCATCGGACATGGAGACGGAAGACTGCCTAAACTCAGTCCTGCTGAGTGAGGACGAACTTTTGGGTTCGTTCTCTGAATCAGAGGACCTCAACAACACTGTGGTGGATGTTTCTCTGGACCGTAGCAATGCTGCAGTTACTTCAGATTAACCTCCATCACTCCATAATGGCCTCGGCCTCCCTTCTTCTCCGCCTCGCAAAAAATTGAGAAGACATTGTCTTGATCCAAGAACCATGGGTTGTTGAAAACGTGGTTTGCGGAATCAAGACTCCCGGATACTACCCACTGTATGAGACAGGTAAAGGTAAGCCTAGATCTTGCATACTAGTGAAAAGTAGTCTCAATGTATTTTAACTCCCTGAATTCAGCGACCGAGACATCACCGTGGCGAGACTAGAGACAGCCAAAGGGACTTACTGGCTGGCCTCTGCGTACCTCGCCCACGACATGGTGGAAAGTCCCCCTGGTAAACCCTTGGAGAGTGCCATCAAGGCTGCTGAACTACGCAATACTGACTTCATCATTGGGTGCGATGCGAATGCTCATCACTCAGTGTGGGGGAGTTCCGATTTCAACGACAGAGGTGAGTAACTTTTTGACTTTATTTTAATATAGTCATTAAAATATAAATATAAAGACAAATATTCATATAGTATAGAATATTTGTCTGAACATTCCTGGTCAGACCATAGATACATTTAATTCAGTTTAGACGATGTACCTCCTCGCCAATCATCCTTCAGAAACTACAGAAGGACGAATTGACTTCTTTACAGAGATTTACTGAACCGCTCAAGGATCTCTTCTCTCCTAAGTCCTCCTTGTGACTTCAATGAGCTTGATCACAAGGTTAAGGAACTCACTCTGGCCCTCAATAAAGCACTTTCTTCCTCCTGCCCTCTTGTAATTCCAAGGGGCAAGCGGAAACCGCATTGGTGGACCTCAGAACTGGGCCTATTCAGAAATGAATGCAGGAGCCAAGGCCCCACGTGCAAGTACAGACTGGGATGCCTACAAAACATCCCTCAAATCCTACAAAAAGGAGCTGAGGAGAGCCAAACGGCTATCTTGGCGACTCTTTTGTAGTAAAATAGAAGAAACATCCGAAGCCTCTAGGGTAAGGAAAATCCTCTCTACTAATCCAACCCAACGATGCCCAGCTACCTTAAAAAAGCAGACGGCTCTTGGACTTCCTCCAGCGCAGAATCGCTAAACCTGCTACTGGACACCCACTTTCCAGGTAGCTCCGAAGTTATCAATAGCATTAACCTTAACAGGTCAATGCCACACATAACTAATAAATTTGATCTAATAACGAGAGATAGACTGCTTTGGGCACTTAACAGCTTCAAACCTTAAAAGTCGGCAGGACCAAACGACATAATACCAGCCGAACTACAAAGGTCATCGGATATTATCCTCCCTGCACTGGAGACAGTTCTGAGAAGCTGCGTAGAGCTGGTCCACATTCCGCTGCTATGGAGGTAAGTGAAAGTGGTTTTTATACCCAAAGCTGGCAAATACTCCCACGTTACTCCTAAAGATCTCAGACCCATAAGTCTCTCATCATTCCCTCTAAAAACTCTAGAAAGATTGATCGATATCCACCTACGATCCAGTATTGACAAAAGGCTGTTTTCTACTGCTCAGCACGCTTATTTTAAGGGCAGATCTGTAGAAACAGCCTTGCACACGCTAGTACGTTCCATTAAATATTCCCTTCAGCACAAGGAGTACACGATGGTAGCCTTCCTAGATATAGAAGGCGCCTTTTATAATGTCAACACGTCTGCGATCTTGGCTGCACTGTTGGCTCTGAAGGTGAATGGCTCACTTTGCGAGTTAATTAATCAACTTTTAACGAGTAGGATTATAAACTCAAAGCTAGGTGAGACAACTGCCAGAAGATCCGTCAGCAGGGGAACACCGCAAGGTGGAGAATCTAGCGGTGAACGAACTGCTGGTTATCCTAGAAGGATAGGGCTGCAGAGTGATCGCTTATGCAGATGACGTTGCCATTGCTGTGTCGGGGAAGCACCTTAACACCCTCAAAGAACTCCTACAGAATGTTCTAAACAAGCTAACAAGATTGGCTGACAGCTGTGGTTTGGGGGTCAATCCTCACAAAACTGAACTAGTCCTATTCACCAGGAAATATAAAACCCCACATATCGACCCCCCCTCAATCAAGGGCACTAGCTTAATCTTCTCTGAGGAAGCTAAATATCTGGGTCTCATCTTAGACAGAAAGCTTAGCTGGAAGTCTTAATATACAGGAAAGAATCCGGAAAGCTACGGTAGCACTCTTTTCCTGCAAAAAAGCCATCGGCAACAAGTGGGGTCTTCAACCCCGTATCACCCACTGGCTATATATCTCGGTCGTAAGGCCGATACTGACGTATGGAACAGCTGTCTGGTGGACCGCTTTGGATAAAGCGGTAAATCGTGATAAGCTAAGCAAGGTCCAAAGGTCAGCTTGCTTATCTATGAGTGGAGCACTCCGCACCACTGCCTTAACAGCACTAGACATCCTGCTCCATCTAATTCCTCTTGACATCTTCAGCAGACAAACTGCTGCCATTACGGCTACTCGCCTCAAAGCAACCTCTCAGTGGACCAATAGTGAGATAGGCCACTCTGCTATTCTGAACACATTCAGATTCCCTTCTAGAAACATGGACCTCACCTTACCCCAATTACAGTTTGACAAGAACTTCCAGGCAACGATCCCCCCCAGGTCTTCCTGGGAGGACTTTGCGCCTCTGGAATATAAATCGATCCATTTCTACACTGATGGATCGAAGACAAATGATGGGAAAGAACAAATCTCAGATGGACTAGCGACGAAACAGATCTGGCCAAAGCTTGATCTTAAACGCTCTAGGAGTTTGATCGCTCTTAATAGATCGCACATTAGTGCTACAATCGGTGTCATTACAGGACACTGTCTGATAGGCAAACACGCGACAAGGCTTGGTGTCTATTCCAACGACTTTTGCAGGAGCTGCATGGATGAGGAGGAAGAAGAGACCACTCTCCACCTTCTCTGTACATGCCCCGCTCTTTCCAAGAACCGAAATCTTCACATCGGAGCTTTTTTTCTATAATGAACTCAGTGATCTCAGCACGACTGACCCGAAACGTCTCTTACGCTTCATTAATAGCTCGAAATGGTTCAATGAGTAGGCAATAGAGTCAGATCCGCGTGGTATCACAATGGACCTACGTAGGTCTAGGTGTGTTGGTTTCTTTGGATCCGACAGCCACTTCAACCTAACCTAACCTAACCTAGAATAGTGCTAGCGCATTCATTTTTGGTATGTAACATTGCCTTGTAATTGTCTTTGAAGTGGGCAATTTTTTTTAGCTTTTTCGTTGACCACGCCCACTTTTTTAAGGGATTTTAGTTTAAAATGGCTGTTTTTCAATAAATATATATGAAATTTGACTAAAAATTATATAACAAAAGTTGTAGATATTAGTATTTTCTAACTTTCATGTAAAAGTAATATATGCCTCCACTTTTGTTGGGTCGGCGTTGAAAAAAGTGATTTTTTTTAAGTTAAAAAGCGGTGTTTTAGGCCGAAATGTATGTAGCCAACTAGTATAAAGCATCCAACAGCTATATTTTTGTATCCCGCCCACTTTTTGGAGGCACGGCAGTTTTTTTTGGTATGGGTATTTTGCAATCCGTCGTAGATGGACTGAAACTTTTGGATATCATTTTCAAAATTTAAAATCCATTAAACAATTTGTTTTTTTTTTTTCAATTACAGTTAGGCTTTTTTGCAATTTTACAACCAGCTGCGCTCCATTGGCCACTTTTCTTAAATTCTGTGGACATGGATATCTGAGAAAACGGTACAACATGTTCTTTTCTTTTTCGTTTGTCTAAACGGTAGTAATGTAATTTTTTTAATGCAGTAAGCTTGCGTTTTAAACGCTTCATACTTCAGCCAAATTTTAATTAGATCGTCATTGCCATTGGCAGACTATAAGTAAACAAATAAATAGAGTGGGACAACAGCTCGAGGTGAAACAGGGCAAACTTCTCAACAATGTATGCTGTGTGTGTTAATTTCTTCACATACAAGGGGACCTACAATTTTTTGCCGAATCCGAACAGCACTTTGAGAAGTTTTTCAAGATAAATGATACTCTCGGAGGGCTTGTCAGACCCTCGCGGAGGTGGGGACCGTGAAAAAGACAAAGTCTTTTTTTCAGGTGACGATGGTAGGATTCGAACCCAGACCTCTGGCGTAGTAAGCACACACACTAACCACTACGCCACGGCACCCCACTCCATTAACAGACTATTAACCTAAAAAATCGTTTTCGAAAATGTTTTTACGTTTTTGAGTCAAATCTTCGAAGTTTTTGAATATTCGAAGTTTGCTTTAACTTAGCATGAAATCACAGTAGATGGACTATGCCCGTTATTTATTTTAAAGCTATACCTTACACTGTTTGGGAGCTAGAGGGGGAGACATACTTTCTTTTGGCCTTTTTTATAAATTTTTAAATTTCAAATCCGTAAAACAACTATTTTGAATTTATTTTAATTCCCGTTAAATGTTGGACGTGTTTTTTGTTAATTCTATGGCCAACGGTTTTCGCGAAATCGGTAAACAATTTCGTTTTTATATTTCGCTTTTTAAATAGGCTTCGAAGAACGTAGGTTAACAACGGCAATTTTAATTTTTTTTAGCTTGCTATCCTTTTGTACGTTTTGTACTTGAACTAAATCTGAACAAGATCGCTTTTACCGTTAATATACTAGAAGACTTTAAAAATGGTTTTTGAAA
Organism: Neoascia interrupta; assembly: GCA_947623515.1. Taxonomy (NCBI): domain Eukaryota; kingdom Metazoa; phylum Arthropoda; class Insecta; order Diptera; family Syrphidae; genus Neoascia; species Neoascia interrupta. The sequence continues at coordinate 149,634,166 of OX392463.1, forward strand.
ATGTTTTTCTGTTTTTGAGTTAAATCTCGGAAGGTTTTGAAACTTCAAAATTCGCTATAATTATCCTTAAGGTTTTGGATAATTTCTGATACACTTACTTTAATTACCTAAGGTGGTGCTACACTCCTTGGCCTCAGCCAACAAGCTTCGCCAGCCATCTCTGTCTCTAGCTAGCCGTCTCCAGTTTCGCACGTGAGGTCCCCTTCCATTTGCGTGCGCCACCTGAGTCTCGGTGCTCCTCTACTGCGCCGTCCCTGCGGTGTGGATTTGAAGATTTTCCGGGCCGGGGCGTTGGTGTCCATCCGCTCTAAATGACCCAGCCATCGTAGACGTTGTATTTTGACTCTTCTGGCTAGGTAGGTTTCACTGCACAGCCCGTATAGTTCGATGTTAGATCTCCTCCTCCACTCTCCGTCTATGCAGACGGGGCCGTTAAACATCCAAAGAATTTTCCCCTCGAAGCAGCTTAAAGTGTTTTCATCCGCCTTTGACAGCGTCCATGCTTCTGCACCGTAAAGAAAGACTAGGATAATGAGGGTCTTATACATGGACACTTTAGTTGCTCGAGAGAGGGCTTTGCTACTCAATTGCCTTCTTAGCCCAAAGAAACAGCGATTGGCAAGAGCTATCCTTCGTTTGATTTCAGCGCTGGTGTTATTGTCTGAATTGATAGCGGAACCTAGGTAGACAAATCCCTTAAGTTCCTCAAAGTTATAGCTATCGATGGTAATATTTTGTCCAAGACGTTGGTGTTGGGTGTCTTTTCTTGACGAGAGCATATACTTGGTTTTGCCCGCATTGACTGCTAAACCCAAATTCGCCGCTTCCGTCCCAATACTAACGAAGGCTTCACTGAAATCACGCTTTGTTCTTCCGTTTATGTCAATGCCGTCTAGTAGTTGAACGGACTTTTGAAAGATTGTACCTCTAGCGACTTCTTTAACATCAAGTATGATGTTAAAGACACAGCGCTAAAATCTAAATCTGTCTAAATCCTTTTTTGACATCAAAGAGGTCTTTGCCGACCTTGACCGAACAGCGTGAATTTTCCATCGTAGTCCTGACTGACGAGTTTGGCAGACATTGCGCTGTAAAGCTCGTCTCTATAGACGCTGTCATACGCGGCCTTGAAATCGATGAAAAGGTGGTGTGTATCAATTTGGAATTCCTGGGTTTTCTCCAAGATCTGCCGCAGTGTGAATATTTGATCGATGGTGGACTTTTCTGGCCTAAGGCCACACTAATATGTGCCTATCAGATTGTTGACAAACGGCTTCAGGCGTTCACACAGTACAACAGAGAAGATCTTGTATGCGATGTTAAGAAGACTGATGCCTCTGTAGTTGGTACAACTCAGAGGGTCTCCTTTCTTCAGGATCAGGCAAACAATGCTGAGGTTCAATTCGTCGGGCATGCTTTCTTCCGACCATATCTTGCAGATGAGCTGGTGCATGCTCCTAACCAACTCATCGCCAGCTTTAGCACTTGAGCTTAGACACCAGCACTTGAGCTTAGACACAGCTACTTTCACCTCCTCCAGGTCGGGTGGGCGGTATCGTTCGTATGCTTCGTCGGTGACGTCTTCGCCCGGGTTGAATGGCTCGTTCTGCCTGTCAGCGGTATTTGTTTCGTCTTCGCCGTTATACAGTCTGCAAAAGTGGTCTTTGCAAATCCTCAGCACCGACTGCGATTCTAAAGCGATGTTCTCTTGATGTCCTTACAGGCCTCAGTTCGAACTTTTTACCCTTAGCAGGACCTTTTGATCCCCTGGTAAAACTTTCTAACCTCATTCCTGTTGTAACTCTCTATTTCTTCAACCACTCGCTTCTCGTGCTCTCTCTTTTTCCTTCGAAGAAGCCGGTGTTCCTCTCTCCTCGTCTGCTCGTAGAGCTCGCGAGCAGCTCTAGTCCTTCTGTTCAGAGCCGCTTTGTATGCTTCCAGCTGCATGTGCTTGCCGGCATTCATCGTCAAACCAGGGGTTTAGTTGTGGTGATATCTCCAAGTAACGCTGAAATGTACACGAAAATTCAGTTTTTTTGTTTAAATTCTAAATTTTTGTAAATTTGATTGCTAAAAGGAGGCGTGGCTAAGAACTTTATTGTGATAAGCCTTTGCTGATAGTTGCTCTTTCCTTATATATAAGGTACAATTTGAAAGCGTATTTTAATATGATTATAAATAAATAAAAAAGAAATTAAAACTTTATAAGAACGAAATCTTTAATCGAGTCTCGTTCATTTTCCTGCTAATTTTTATATCTTATTCTCTCCTAAATTAAGCTTTAGGCCAGTCAAAATCACGTTTTTCTGGAAAATTCAGTAAATTACATCTTTGCATATACTTTGCATAAGCAACATCATGAAGTAATAAATCACGAAGGCTGCCAACCTAAGGTCGTCAATTCTGGATGAACACGGGGTATCCAGCTTTCTGGAAACGTTTTGAAGGAATAAGATCTGGAGAATTAAAACAAATGAGGAAGGTAAAGCCAAGCTTAAAACTTAAGTTGGAATCCTGAAAGAGTATACCTATTGTCGCCAGTGGAGACACGCAAATAGGTTTAGGATGTCAGCATCGGATATTTGACGCATCTGATGCGTGACGCACCAATACCACATACATATCCCCTTTTTACACATAACCGGCAGCCGGCTAACTGGCACCGGTTAACCGGTTGTTTGTATGGGCAACCAGGTTTGCATGTGTGAACGCGCTCATAAAAATTTGCTCCCAACCGGCGCGGCGGCGCTGGTTAGCCGGCAGCCGGGTATGTGTGAAAAGGGCCATACTGTGCGAATGCGAAGCAACTTAGCGTATTAATATTTATTTATGTTAAACGATACAAGAATAAACCGCAAACTTCATCAATAGTAAAATTAAAAAACTTTGCGTAGTTGCAGCAAGTTTCTAGGGCAATATCTCTTCGAAGCTGTTTGGCCTTTATCGCCACCATGCCCAGCTATTTCACCCAACCTATCTGTCGCACTGCAAGCAAGATTCATGAAGTCTTTGTTGTATATGAAGTCTTTGAAAATATATTTTATTACAAAGCAAATTACATTTTTTTTTAATGTTTCTACTCGATTTACCCTTATTTTTTGTGAATGTTTCTGCTCTTTTCCCCTTACTATGCTTACGTAACTGCAACGTCTGAAGCATTAAGCATCTGCTTTCGTCGTTGGTAAATCCTTATTTTCACTCTGATCATTTTCTTCATCTGGATCAGTTTCAGTATCGACGGGAATACTGTTCGCACAAAGTTGTTCCATTTGACAACGTAACCGTTCAATAAGGTGTCCTTGTTTACGTCGAATATTACCCAAACATTCCACGTCCTTTTCCATTCGTGGCAAGTCATCAGCGCTAAATTCGTCAATGTCGCAAAATGCAATCGAGGCGAGTTCATCAAGCAAATGGTGGCGTTCCGCGGGCTGAGCTTGGATTATTTGCCTTAGACGAAATTGAACCTTAGCAAAATGTGAAGTTAAAGCGAAAAATGCCATCTGCATAGATTCATAATCTTTCTCTAGGTGGCAGATATACTTCGAGCTGCCGCATGTGCATGTGCAAGATAACGGGAACACGGTAGAACTAGCATCATTCATCGAATGTTGAGAGGCTGATGCAGAAGCAGTGGGCGAACTACCCGGTTTGCGCTGGGGAACTGTTTGGCATGGTATTAGGCAGAATTCGCGGAGCTCAAAAGAGTCAGTTGAATCTTGCTTCATTGTGCAATATTTTTCTCTTTTTTTCGTAAGTTTTTGTAGATAAATTTAGGTTGAAATGTTTTTCAAAAGTATTATGATCAAACTACAAAAAAAAAAACATATTTATTATTTATGCCGATTGTGTAGATTTTTTTTTACTACATTAGGCGAAGGAATTAGGTATAGTCGTAGGGTTTAATTGGAAATCTACACATCTAACATCTTTCAGTCCCCAGAACTTCTTCAACCTATACACAGACGTCTTACAAGAAAACAATATCGCAAAATTTTAATGAGGAAGCTCAATTTTATGCTAAAATTTAGGTTTGGAAAATCGTCATTAAAAACGCATATAAATTTTGAGCCCTTTAAAACAACATTTTACACAATCCTTTTTTAACTCACAAAGTCGTTCTTGGCATGCCTTAACTAAGAGGTCTTCGACAATGTCACGTAACGTTTTAAATTGTGTAGGTATATCTACTGATGGATTCCTTGCTTGCATGAAGACATGCATCCCGATGCACCTATTAACGAATTTGTGGGGTCACTTTTAAAGAAAACTAACTTAAATTAAGAAAAAATCTTAAATTTCTAACTAAGTTTTTTCGATCTAGAATAAGTTAAGAGTTTTCCGTTTTATCGTTACTTAATCACAACTTATGTAGGTATTTCCTTGTTCCTAAGCAAAAGTTCATTGAAGTAAAACCACATTCACTCCTCTTCTCACAATCAATAAAAGTTGATTACTCGTCGTCGCACACATCATTTAGCTGTTAAGTAAAAGCACATGGATAGACCAGGGAACACCTCTAAGCGCCTGTAACGTACCCATCGATCTTACGCCTATGCACTTCTCATCCATAAAGCAACTTAACTAATTAGTTATTTCGACGACTGTTACAAGCAAACAGAGGAGATCTCCTTTAGTCGAATTAAACTCGCACGCAACGCTCCCTTAAATTCAAAAAATAAAATACCCCAGGTTGGATCTCGTGATTGACGGTCATTAGTTTAAGACCCCGCAGTCATCCTTGAAAATTAAGCAGTTCCTTTAGGGCCACGCCCACATACCTACACATTCGGCTAGAACATTTATATCGTTTGCACATAAAATCGCTCTACATGAGTACTCTAAAGCTAAAGCACTAAGGACTAAGCTAAAGTATCTACACTCAAGATAGTTTGGGGAAAAAAAACATACGAAATTAGTTAACTTCCTCCAACGTGTGTCTGCAATATAACCCCAGCTCTCAATCCCCTAGTTGAAAGTGCACACTTGTAGGCACTTATGCTAATTTCTTTTTCCTTTTTGTTGCATTTTTTCGCCGTGAGTTTCTCACTCTCATTCCTTGCTAATTGTAATTAAACGATTATTATTAAAATTCCAACCAATCCTACCAATGCCGACACCCGACGACCGACGTGCGCCGATGTCTGATTGGGTTGCTTCAAAAGGATTTCTACAAACTTTGGCCAAAAGTTCGACTAGGTACGACGATGACGATGACGACCGACGACGACGAATTTTCACAGAACGAAACGCGCAAAACTTCGCATTTCTTGTTTTTCTTCTTGGCGAAAATTTAATTTTATGCAAAAAATATGCAGCAAAAAAAGTGAATTGAAAGAGGAAAAACATTGGAAATGCAATGCAGATATCGGTGACGTGATTATGGTTGCCAAAGAAAGGGCGGTAGATTTTCCGCCGGTGTATAACTGTCGGATGTGGCGTGTGCCGTACTTGCCTAGTTTTCTAAATTTCCACAAACCGTTGAAGAAAGTTTGCTTTTATTTCTGTTTCGGTTTTTTTTTCTACTCGTGAAAATTGGTAAGAAATGGATAGGAATGAAAACGAGCTCTTGAAAATGGGAAACTTCTCAACAAGTTTTGTTGTTATTGAAAATTTGAATGCAGTTTTGCCGTTATTATTAATTTTTTTTTTGCTCTTTTCTGTGAATGAAAAGGAAAAAGGGTTCTGCAAAAATGAAAAAAATCTTAGAAAGAAGTTTGCGAAATTTTTACGGTCACGGGTAATCAAACTATAGAGTAGATAGACAGGTACCTACCTACAGAATCCGAAAAAAGTGCACTTTGAAGCAAACCATTTCCAATCAAAAAATTGCTTACTGTGTTACGCGTGATATTCAATGTTGTGTTATGACATGCTAGTGTTAGAAATAACTTAAAAGCCTGCGCATGTTCAAATTGTTGTAGTGTGGGATTTATGCTAAATAAAAACATGAACGGCTAAACTAAATTAGCTTAAAAAGTACTTGAAGTTCCTGTTGTTTATAATGTTTGCTAAGTTACCTTCCATCTAAAGCACCCATACCTCCAATACTAAAGCTAAAAATAATAAATTACCTACCATAAATAATGTAATTAAAAAATATATATAATGCATATTGTAATATTTTTCCTGGGGTTCGTCGAATAAAACTTAATTTCACTTTTGATTAACACAAACGAATATCTTTATTTATCAAACACTTAGTTCAATCTAGTTCACCGTAACCGTTTTTGTTACTTTCACACTCGACGTTCGCTTTTACAGTATTCCGATTCAAAACTGAAAAACTAGGCAACGGGTATCGGCTATTTATACAATAATTATGACAATTCGTGAAACTTCTACATCACGCTAGATGGAGGGCGGGCAAATATTTATATATATAGATATATGTATATCATCATACTTCAATTTGGTCCTTTTTGATTGTTTTGATGTCGAAGATATTTGGAAACCCTTTAAGAAAGAAAAAGTTGGACTAAAGAACTTGTTATCTGAGTAAATCTCTCCCTACAAGACTCTCTTATTATAAGATTCAAGCTCTTATAAGGCTCTTACTACAAAACTTCAACTTTACAAGAGTTGAAATCTTATAACCAGAGTCTTGTCATAGCCAAATATACTCTTGTTAAAAGAATTAAGCACTATAAGAGTGATACTCCTTTACAAAGAGTGCTACATGATCATTTTTGGATCTGTTAACAAGAGGTGTTGCTCGAGGAATATCAAGAGCGTTATAAGAGTATTTAAAGAGCTATTTGACGTTTTTGGAGTGTAACTCTCAAGAGTATCTATGTAAGTAGAGTATGTGCTTCATGTTTACCAAGTGCTCCGCTTAAGTATAGGGGAAAAAAGATTGCAATACTAGTTTTTGCAATCAAATTTTGAATTAATTTTGAAAATTTGATCAGAGTGATAGCTTTTAGAGTTTTAAAGCCCTAGGTTTCGGCTAAAAGTTCTTGATGCACATGATAGAGAAAAAAACGTGATGTTAAAAAATAGAATCAATTTAAAATCTATTTTTTATACTTACTTACTTACTTAAGGTGGCACTACAGTCCGGGGTGGACCTGGGCCTCAGCCAACAAGCTTCGCCAGCCAGCTCTGTCTCTAGCCAGCCGTCTCCAGTTCCGCATGCGAAGTTGGCTGAGGTTCCCTTCCACTTGCGTGCGCCAAGCAGCATGCAAGCAAGTTTGACAAAGCGACACAGTGAAATATCTGTGGGGGGCGTGCCAATCCCCTGCAACTCCTCTGCTTGTTTCTTTTTTTACCCTACACAGGGTATATAAAGTTAAATGCATATAGCTTATAAGGAAATAATACATTTAAATAATTGTATAATTTCGCATAATTAATGTACAATTAATACTTAAGGTATAATATAACCGCCCACAACATCGACCATGTCCATGGAAAAACTTGATTTCTTTGAAATATCACTCTAAATCGAATAAATAAATTATGACAAATGTTAAAGATAAAAATATTTTTTGCCCTGTGACCTGTTGGTCTATCGTACCCCCTTCTAAGCCTTGGAGAGGTTACTTCCCTCCGAGGAACTGCCCTCATACTATAATTCATTACTAAATTATACCGAGGGTATGTGCTCCTGTTTGGCCTTGGCTGGAAGAACTCATCCTTATAGAAAATTCTCTAGTCCAGTTTCACGTAGGAATCTGAGAATGAGAAGTGGGTCCAAGGTGGGTATCTCTCTGTCTGGTATTTGGTATTGGCCCAAACATTTCATTCTCTTGTGGTTCAGAGCCCCACAGGATTGCAAAATATGTTCCGGAGTTTCGCTAGCCTCATCACAAAATCTGCAAGAGGGTTCCTCCTTCCCTGAGTTTACAATGACCTGTTAGGAACCCTGTGAGAATGCGTAGACTATTTTTACTGAGGCCGATGCATACTTTGAATCTTCTCTGGTAATATAGCTTGCTTAAGACCTTGAAAGCTTTCCCACATCTTAGCTCGGTTTGCCTTCTCTGTTTTCCTGAATTCTTTCTTAACGGGGTGTTCCCCTATTCCGCAAAAAGATTATGTGTGCATAGGAGAAATGAAGCAAACACAACTTTGAAGACAAATTGTAAATCGAGTAATGAGGTTGTGGGCGGGGTACAATCGGCTAGGGCGAATCTTTGGACCCCATCCCGATTGACCCCTGTCAAGTGCCGAATCACATGTATCGACCACTTTTCAATAACATTATAGTCTTTGTTCACATATATTATCCAGAACTGTGGTTTGCATGCGTTTATTCAACCACCAAAAACCCAAAAGTTGACGCGGTGAATATATTCCCAATAAGTGATAGTATACAGAGATATGTTAACATATCAAGCAAGACTTGATTGATTGTAAGCAAACGCATTAAATATCGTTTGTTAAACAGAAAATGAAACGCGACCACACCCACATGGGGGCGTTTTTCGATATTTTTGCAATGTCAATCTCAATATACATTAGCAAGAACACTGCATAGCAAATTTGAGCCTCCTACGATGATTTTCATTTTTGTGTGAAGTGGGCGTGTCAGTGAGGGGATTTTGAAATTTTTTACACTTACTCTGTTTCGGGACTTAGAAAGCCGAGATATGGAGTTTCCAAAACCTTGCTCAAAATTTAAGGCCCAAAAACTATCGACAAACAGACGGACGGACGGACATATTTCATTCGACTTACAATTCGGTATCGATCATATGCCCTTACCAATGTTGATATTATTTGTCTTTGAATGGTTTGACTTGACCCTACTATAACCTTTGTGCTTACTGCTTAATATTGGTACAAGTAAATGTACAAGTCCTTCCAAGCGCATGCCACCAATCTTATTTAAATTTTCAGCTCCCAGCAATCTGCTAATTGGCACAATGATAAAATCTCAATGCCGTAGATTAGATACTTCACCCTGCTGTCGAGTCAAGTTGCATCGAGAGTGGAAATAGAATTGAAAACGACATCAATTAGCCTCGTTCGCGTTATAGCATAGTGCACTTCCATTGATTATTGAACGGAAAAGCACTTCAAATTTGAATTTACTTTCATCCCGGCTCTTTTCAGCACACTACTTGGCACTATATGGCGTATCATGAGAGATATCTACTCGTTAGAATTGTTTCACCCATGTTGTGATGTAGACTCAAAGTTCTGATTTCCGTTAACACAAAAAATGTTAACTTTTACAAATTTGCAAGCTCAAACAAAAAATTAAAAAGCAGCGAATAACCTAATTACATTTCCAATGCATTCCAAATCCAGGCAAGTGTTTTTGAATTACCCACTGCACACATCTTCTTTAAGTCCTCCACCCATGTAGGGGATTACTAATTACTTGAGAATATAGTTTTCCACTAAGCACTAAGGTGTGATGCAGTGGCGCAACGTTACTAATGCTGTTCTTTGTTTCTAGGGTTTTTGTTCGATCTGTAACAGTCATTGATATCCTGATACACATTGAGAAAATGTTGCTTTATCCTTGTGCAAACGAGCTTTAGGGTAACATACACAAAAAGGTTAATTAAAAATGCACACAAAATGCTCACATTCAGTTAGCTTGTATATAATTGCTGTTTAATACCTTAAGTTGTTTGCTGCAGTCTTCTTAATTAAAGAAAATTAGTAGGAAGATATAAATTACGTAAGCCGTCAGCTGTGAAACGTTAAGGTACTCTACCTACTACTCCACTTCGTTAGAAGAGTAATATGGGTTTTTGATGGTTAATAATACTCAAGAAAATATCTCTTTGCTTCTTCGAGGGTGCCACCGAGCACTAGAAGTTGCGGTGCAAAAGCTGTTTTGCTGTCGTGATCAACAATTTTGGACCACTTTTTACGAGGCTTGCCTTGCTACCTCTGCAAGGTCTATTGAGATCTTCACCATTAATATAGAATTACAATTTTGTGTTCTTGAGCTGCACACTTGCCTTATATCCAGTTTGAAGTACGAGCACTTCTGTATTTACAAACCATATATTCTGAGTGGCATTTAAACTATAGGTATGGCATTATGCCCTGAGCGCTTTTTAAAGATGTCTTATTAAAAAAACAAGACGAAAACTAAAAAATTGCAATCAAATATCCTTATTGTTTGAAGCTTTAAAAATTTTCCTGCCCCCCAGGAACATGTCCTACAGAGATATAGTTCTCCTGATATCTGAAAGTCACCGATATTATAGCCAAACCAATTTCACATCACTTAACATGGCAATTTCAGTTCCATTACCACTACCAGCACTAACATCCGGTCGATCATTGTCATGAGACATTTCGTGGTTTTCCATTGCCTCCCCCGCCCACCCCCTATCGATACTTAAATTTCTATGAAGAGTTGGATACGAGCATACAGGATCCTAAATTAAAGGCAACTATAAACCAATGAAACCACCCTCTTCACTGAACTGAAACTGTCCATGGTCTAATGCGGTCGGGATGACAACAAGTGCATATGTGGTCAATCATGGTCAACCGTGCGTATAGAGGCCGATGTTGTGCCTCTTTCACTCTTTCTTCACACCCTCCCATACAAAAGCCTCAGACGTGACGTTGTACGTCTTGAAAGATGTTACACTGATGTTTTGGCTTACCATAGATTTGGGTATTTTAAAGACACATCCAGATATTGTCCCTTAGGATACCTTACCTTACCCAATCGTGTTGTTTTTTTTTTGTGCATTAATTTGGACACAAAACTGACACAATGAAGTGTGACAAGTGGGTTGGGAATTCTGGTTGTGGTAGGGGAAGCTTTTTCATGAAAAAAATCCCTAAAATGTCCATCAATGTGAGAGCACTTGAGGTTGATTTTGTTTTTTAAGTTTCCCGCAGAGGTTGAACAATCCCTGTGCAGAGTTTGGTAGTCTCGTTTTGCTTTTTATTTGTTTTTATTTTTTTTTGTCGAAAGTTGAACAAACTTTTGCGAGCAAAAATACTGTGTAAACAACACATCTTGTTAGCTCTTACTTTAAATACTGGCATTTTACGTGCAATCGTCTATTTATAGCTTGGTTGAAATTCGTATCTCGTTTCGCAGGATATCAGTTTTGCTTTAAGCCTTTTTTGCCTTAACTAATATTAATGCTGCTTTTACAAACCGACAAAGTAAAGGTACTTATGAATATGGATAGTCACAGTTTTGCGAAATAGATAGCCTATGACATTTGGTAAACGACAATCAGTAGCAACATTGCTGCCATAAAATGTGCATTTCGATTTTTCGTTGGTTTGCGAAAGACAACATCAAAGATATCGGTACAATTCATATTATAACAAGTTGAGTAGGTGCAGGAGCTCCTCTGTAGCGAACTTCTAAATACTCGACGCTATTTACGTAGCACGGTGGTCAAAGGATAGACATGTGCACTCAAGAGGATATAAGCATCCACAGGTTTTCTAAACCCACCTCTGTCTATCACCTCCTACTCTCACCTCCCCGTGGTGAACACCGGGTGCCTATACTTAAACTGGAGATTGGGTTCCAACCCCTTTGGAAAGTTATTGGGGGTAGCAGACGAGAGGGGGGGGGGGGCGAGTGTTCCCACTAAGGCACTTCTCCTTGCATCCGGACGGCAGCGGAGGAATTCCCCAGATGGAATCAACGGTGGCGTCCATAGTTCCAGTCAGGCCGAACTACTTAGTGAACACCTTATATGGGCTTCTACGACGCATTCGGAGCTCAGGCCTATAAGGAGCGGGCTATCCGGCTCTCCGTCCTTAGAGCTAAACAAAGGATCTGGTCCTCCAGGTTGGGGATCGTGCCGTCGGGGTTACTTTCCGGCCACGTAAAGAAACACCAGTCACGAAGCAGAAACAAGCCTCGGATTCGGACGGATTTACTATTGACGACCAATGCAAACGAGAAAAGGACAACGAGCTCCGGATCTGCACGTGGAATGTTAGGTCCCTTAACAGACCACGTACAGCCGAGCAACTAGCGGAGGCCCTTAACGACTGCAAGGCAGACATTACTGCCATCCAAGAAATGCGGTGGGACGGGCCGGGCAAAAGAAGGATGAAAAACTGCGACCTCTACTGCGGCGACTGCTATCGGCATCAAAGACAGCGCCTATTTGGATGTGGTTTCGTTGTTGGAGGCCGACTTAGGCAAAAAGTCTTGAGCTTCAACCCTGTAAGCGAGCGCCTCGCGACGATCCGCATCAAGGCTAAATTCGCCAACAATAGCCTCATATGCGCGCATGCCCCCACAGAGGAGAAAGATGACGAGACCAAAGATATGTTCTACGAGCTCCTGGACAAAACTTTTGAGCGATTTTAATGCCAAGCTAGGAAGGGAGGCTATCTTTGGTCGTACTGTCGGAAAGCAAAGCCTGCACGACACGACCTCCGATAACGGATTCAGGCTGATCGACTTTGCTGCGGGGCGACACGTTGTAGTAGCTAGTACACAGTTCCCGCATCTCAATATCGACAAAGGGACATGGAGATCTCCCGATCAATCAACCGTCAACCAGATTGACCACATTGCGATCGAAGCAAGGCACTCCTCCAGTATCATGGATGTCCGAACTTTCCGGGGGGCCAACATTGACTCGGATCACTACCTTGTTGTAGCCAAGGTACGGCTGCGGATATCCCGACCAGCGCCAAGTAATGGAAATACTGTGAGGAAGTTTGACGTGGGCCGACTACAATCGCAAGAGATCACCAGGTCCTTCTCCAACCTAGTCTCTCAAAACCTTCTACGAAGTCCTATGCAGCCAGCATCAAGTATTGATAGCCAGTGGCAACATTGCCAAAATGCTATCAGAGACGCCGTCTCTGGCCACCACAACGAAACCCCTGGTTTGACGATGAATGCCGGCAAGCACATGCAGCTAAACAGGAAGCATACAAAGCGGCGCTGCACAGAAGGACTAGAGCTGCTCGCGAGCTCTACGAGCAGAGGAGGAGAGAGGAACACCGGCTTCTCCTAAGGAAAAAAAGAGAGCACGAGAAGCGCGCGGTTGAAGAGATAGAGCGATGTTACAACAGAAATGAGGTTAGAAAGTTTTACCAAACGATCAAAAGGTCCTGCCAAGGGTATAAACTTCGAACTGAAGCCTGTAAGGACCATCACCGAATTGCAGTCGGTGCTGAGTATTTGGAAAGACTACTTCTGCAGACTGTATAACGGCGAGGACGAACCAAATACCGCTGTCAGGCAGAACGAAACATTCAACCCAGGCGAAGACGTTACCGACGAAGCATACGAACGATACCGCCCACCCGACCTGGAGGAGGTGAAAGTAGCTGTGTCTAAGCTCAAGTACAACAAAGCAGCCGGAACAGACGACCTAGCTGCCGAACTTTTTAAATCAGCTGGCGATGAGCTGGTTGGGTGCATGCACCAGCTCATCTGCAATATATGGTCGGAAGAAAGCATGCCCGAATCCTGAAGAAAGGAGACCCTCTGAATTATGCCAACTACAGGGGCATAAGTCTCCTTAACATCGCATACAAGATCTTTTCTGCTGTACTGTGTGAACGCTTGAAGCCGTTTGTCAACAATCTGATAGGCACATATCAGTGTGGCTTTAGGCCAGGAAAGTCCACCATCGATCAAATATTCACACTGCGGCAGATCTTGGAGAAAACTTAGGAATTCCAAATCGATACACACCACCTCTTCATCGATTTCAAGGCCGCGTATGACAACATCTATAGAGACGATGTCAAGTTTTGGCATCCCTGCTAAACTCACCAGTCTGTGCAGGATAACGATGGAAAACTCACGCTGTTCCGTCAAGGTCGGCAAAGACCTCACCGACCCCTTTGATGTCAAAAAAGTATTTATACAAGGCGACGCGCTGTCATGCGACTTCTTTAACATCATACTTGAGAGAATTGTGCAGAACTCTCGCGCCAACACCTCGCGCCAACACCACTACACGCATACGCAGACGACATTGACATAGTCGGTAGAACAAAGCGTTATGTCAGTGAAGCCTTCGTGAGTATTGGTACGGAAGCGGCGAATATGGGTTTAGCAGTCAATGAGGACAAAACCAAGTATATGCTGTCATCAAGAAAAGACACCCAATACCGATGTCTTGGTCAAAACATTACCATCGACAGCTATAATTTTGAGGTAGTTAGGGACTTTGTCTACCTGGGTTCCGCTATCAATTCAGACAATGACACCAGCGCTGAAATCAAACTCTTGCCAATCGCTGTTTCTTTGGGCTAAGGAGGCAATTGAGTAGCAAAGCCCTCTCTCGAGCAACTAAAGTGTCCATGTATAAGACCCTCATCATCCCAGTCCTGCTTTACGGTGCAGAAGCATGGACCCTGTCAAAGGCGGATGAAAACACTTTAGGCTGCTTCGAGAGGAAAATTCTTCGGACGATTTGCGGTCCCGTTTGCATAGACGGAGAGTGGAGGAGGAGATATAACATCGAACTGTACGGGCTGTACAGCGATACCGACCTAGCCAAAAGAGTCAAAACACAACGTCTACGATGGCTGGGTCATCTAGAGCGGATGGACACCAACGCCCCGGCCCGGAAAATCTTCGAATCCACACCGCAGGGACGGCGCGGTAGAAGAGCACCGAGACTCAGGTGGCGCACGCAAGTGGAAGGGGACCTCAGCCAACTTCGCGTGCGAAACTGGAGACGGCTACCTAGAGACAGAGCTGGCTGGCGAAGCTTGTTGGCCGAGGCCCAGGTCCACCCTGGACTGTAGCGCCACCTTAAGTAAGTAAGTAAGTATTTACGTAGCAACACGAAATATTGAAGTTTTTTGGCCTGAATTCATTTATTGGGTGTCTATTATGGGTATAGTTCCTAGCCCCAAATATGGCCGTGAACTAAGAAGAAAAACCTATAAAACTTATTAAGTAAGGAAATGTGTATGTATTAAGAAATGTGTTAAAAACGAAAATTTAAGCCAAAAAAAATGTTTTTTATATAAATGTTCTTTCCAAAGAACAAAACTTTGTATGAAACAAATTTAGAGAATACCAATATCTTTAAAATTTGTCAGAGAATATTTTTTCGATTAAGAGTGAATTTTCAGAAAAATGAACTTTTGAAAAAGCATTCATTCAGACCACGGCCGGGGCACGACGGATTCTGGAGGCCCCAACATTCATTTTTGAACAACAAAGCCTCTCTTGCTAATCTGATTCTAAAGCAAATATAAAAAACATGTATAAGTTTTTTCTTTTAAATTGGCTTTTAAAATTTAACTGATCAATTTAGGGGATCCGTGAAACTCCAATAATCAGTAAAATATTTAAAGTGAAATCAAAGAAAAGCCTTAATATATTTTTTATACCCTATTCCACAGGAATGGAGTATGTTAAGTTTGATACCGGCGAAAATGTAACATAGAGAAAAAATAACGATACACCCCCAAGACCTTAGGGTATCGACCCCGAAATTTGAGTTGCATGAGCCATGTCCATCCGTCCGTCCGTATGTCACCAATTTTTAGGCCTTAAATTTTGAGATAGAGAGCTGAAATTCGTACGTAGGCTCTATGTCCTCCGATGCAATATAAGTGTTAGCATTTTTGAAATCCGCCTACAGACACGCCCACAATCAGTCTAAATGTGCAACTACCTCCAGTGCTTTCAAAACTGTAAGACGTCGTAAAAAGCTGAAATTTGTTATTTAGCATATCCTAATGATTATAAGATATAAGAAAAAATAATAATTAAAACGGCAGACCACGCCTAGTGCGCGTCGCATCGATTTAAAGATTAAACCTTCAAATGCAATTTAATTAATATTTTTGTTGTAAATCGGAAAATTTTTAATTAAAATATTATGTAGAAAATACTTGGTTCTACATTTAATTCATACAAAGTTTGGGCCACGCCCACATTTAGGCCGAATTCCAGAAAAAATAGCATTTTTCAGAAAAAAATGGATTTCGATTGCTTTTCAGCTTTACTTAGGAAAGAATAAGAAATAAAATTTAGCACATAAAGTTCACCGGGACCGGACACTATTTTACATTTCGCTCACACAAACTTTTTGGCCACGCCCATCCTTAGAGGTCAATTTCACAAAATTATTGAATTTGAACCAAACAATTACAATTTTGCATACATTTTAGCAAACTTGGATTGGACTATGCTAATATTGCTTTTTGGTAAAAGGAGTTGGGCATATCACGCCTTTTTTAAAAAATAAATTCAACAAAACCTTATAAGGAATAATTTTTTTTTTCTTTTTAAAATTATACAAGAATGGTATCGGGACGGAGATTAAAAACAAGAAAATATACAAGTGGAAAGGAGAATAGGAAAGGAAAGGAAAATAGAAATAGAAATAGGAATAGGAATAGGAACAGGAATAGGAATAGGAATAGGAATAGGAAGCTATTACATACGCACTTTTGCAATTACTCACTGGTTTACATTTTCTTTTGGCAAACTAATTTGGAACTCATAAGCTTTATTTTGATACCAAAATTGTTTGCTTGATCGACTAGAAACATGAAAATAAAATACTCAATGACAGCAAACCAATGATAGCTATGACTAGGCCCTTAATCAACAATTATGTTTTTTCTGTAGCCGCCATCCATTTTCGGACAAGATTTTTTATGTACTCATGCCATGCAGCATTCTTGGTCCTCGCAGCAATTTTTGGAAGGATTCTGATTGCAAAATCAAACGGGTTGAAAAATCTGTCAGTAAAATTTAAAAAGCATAACAAGCATTAGCATATTCCTATACCTGCATTATCCTATTCCTACAAGCACGTTACTTGTGCCTACACGTATAGGTAAGCAATGCATTCGGTGCTTTTTGGAGATTTTTATTTGTTTGATTTGCAATTAATTTATCTTTAGCCAACAATCTTTCTTTTAAGATGTGAAAAATTATCCTGAAAACCATAAAAAACAAAAACATTCAAGAAATCCATCTTATAGCTGATGCGAGAAAGTTTAAGGCAACGTTTATTATGGTATGGATTCCAAATTCCAAATCCTTTTGCGGAAAGCGGATGTGGGTAACTCAATGCCAAAGCACAAAACTTCGTCAAGGAATTTAAACTCGTCCAAGGATATGAGTGAGCATTTATTTGAACGGTTGAATGGCTGAATGGAAAAACAAGCGCAAGGAATTGCTGTGTGTGCTTCAGTGGAATGTTCAGCGTTTCACTGTGGTACTTCGTGTGGGAATTGAAATTGTCAGTGTTCTGTGTTGTTTTTATGTGGGACGTTGGCTGAAATACAATGAGATGAAGAATCTCTATGAATAAGACGAAAAGTCACATAGAAGGAAAAATAATACATATATATTGCAATGGCATTGATAATGGGTTACTAACGTGTATTCCGAAAAGTTTCTTCAAAAATGCCATGGGTTGAGATGATATACCTAGAATGTTGACGAATTGCAATGTCGTACGACTCCGTAATGCATGTTCTTATAGTTTCTCTTCCGCCAAGTTGTCTACGATTTGGTATTTCTGGTAGTTTTCGTCAGAATCAACATAAAGTCTCCAGTTTTTACTGACTTCTAAGGAACGTAAACAAAAAATGCTTTTTATAAGTAAAATTTAAACTGCTGAGGTAGGGTTTCTTTCTGTTGGGTAGGTTCTATGCCACTTTGTTACACTTTTTCCCGTATTAAGGTAAATACTGAAGTTGCGCCGACGATGTCTCGAGGATGTAAGCAATTTGCGAAAACTAAAAGGCTAGCGGCGAAAAAGTGTAACAACACAGCAAGGTGTTGCTGTGCATCCCGACTGCTCAGCAAGGGGGTGGGTTCCGATAACAGATGACTAATTGGGTATTGATACGCGACATAAGATGCTTAAATGATTTTCGTACGTAGATTTAAATGGGCCCCAGCTGTTTTATAAGTAAAACAACAAAACTGTTGGTAGCTGAAAATGACGAGGTCCAATAACAAAATAGCTTTAGGTCGTTATAAACGTTCAGAGATGAACAAAGGCGATTTATAACAAGAGTGAAACAAAAGAATTTGGGCCGATGAATTATCCTACAAGAATTGCTCTAAAAAAGCAACGCAAACAAAAGAAATGGCCGAACGGGGTAGAATGGCTCACTTTTATAAGACATCCCGAATATTTAAATGGTCAGGAAATTCTCGAAACGAAAGTCAAATAGTGAAATCTAAAATCTTCCTCACAATAAACATAAACGCAAATCTCGTTCAACACTCTACTTATCTTTTCCTTTTCCCCTTCAATTCCTTCTTCCTTTTCCTTTTTGTAACTCCTGTTTTCGTCCTTTCTCCTGGGTCTTTTCGCTATTCCTCCTCGGGATATTTTTTTCAAAATTCAAAATCCTTCTTTCCTTCAGCTCTCTTTTCTTAAAAACCTCCTCCAAACTTGATAGTTAAACCAGAAGTGATTCACGCCAAAAGCAAACAATTACTCATTCACGCACACATTCATCCAATCCTCTCATTCTGGTACAGTGGTTATCGGGCACGGCGGCGTTTCAAGCCACGCTCAGCTCTTTGCTGGGCATGCTTGCCGTTATTGAACCCCAGCTGCATTCCTCTCACACGTACCAATTCGCCCCACTGCGAATTCTCGGGTAGAATTTAAGCCGGACCGAAAAGAGAGCATTCAGCGATCCATCATATTTAACCCTATTCTCAGAAGGAGAACGAAGAAGGAACCACAATACTTAACATGCGATGTACTAATTTACCCTAGTGGACTTTCGCGCAGATTTGGGGGAGAGGACTCTAGCTAAAATAAGCCATTCCTTACTTATAAAGATTTTATCAAGATGGGCCCTCGGCCATTGATGTTCTTTTCTCTAGGTGGATTGACAACTTGAGTTGGGTGACGATGGGCAAATGTAGTCCAGATTCTCTCGGCAACGTAAGTTTGGTGGTACTTGGTGATGGTTCGTACGTATCATTGATGAAGGCTTTATTTTTAGCCTCAGTGGTCGGCTGCGATTTATTGCTGGGCCTTTCGTTTTGTGGCCAGTCCTCTTTCGGTCAGTGGCACATTAGCCATCAGTTGAAGCGTCACGTGTTGTACGTCTGACTCCTCGTGAGTTGGAAGCGTCCTGACCGTCCATCTTGCTTCAAGAAAAGTGGTACACATTTTAATAGGGCACCTAAGAATTGAAAGGTAAAATAAAGCAAAACAGAGGGAGACATGGCCGTGCTAACAAAAGATATGGAAACGTTGGTGGGTCTTATGGGTCGTCGATGTATGACTTAAGGTCCTTCTAAAGTCAAAGACATACGACCCGAAATAGCCATCTCCTTCCCGAAATTCGCGTAGTACGGGGAAACTCTTAGCACGTCATGTTGCGCAGTGCGGATGCAACATGCTACCTTTCCGAGATGCGTGTCCCACGTCCTAGGGCCTTGAGGTCTTGAGGGTATTGATAATCCTCTCCGCCGGATTAGCCTGAGGGTGGTAATACGCCGTAAACCGTTGCTGTGAACCGTATGCTTCACACAACTCTTTCACTTCCCTTCCTCGAAACTGGGAATTAACATTTTAAATAATATATGTAGATGCAGTAAAATTCACTGCCCAAATTTGCTGGCTGTAAATGGCCCGTTAACTCATCCGAGATCACCTTTGAGCGCCAATAGTTTTTTATTTCTTTTAATTCTTTTTTTTTAACTTGGATTAAAAGTAAAACTGATTGAACAAAATATTTTTTTTATTTTTAACAGTTTTAATAATTCAAAAAAAAAAGTTATAACATGTGCCCTACAAGTTTTTTTTTTAAGTTTTCTTTTAGGAGTGCTTCCACTATGGACGGCGGAGTTTTCTAGATCGAATCAGCGGTGGCGTACACAGTTTCAGTCAGGCAGACATGCGAGTATACTTGGTGTGAAACACCTTATATGAAATATCACGACGCAGTCGGAGCTCAGGCCTATATAAGGAGTGGGTTAAGCGGCTCTCCGCTGTTGGACTAACTAAAAGGATCACCTGCACCAGGTTGGGTGTCGTGCCGCAGTGGGGTGACTTCCGGCTACTTAAAGTTTAATATCAGCTACGAACTAGCAACAAGCATCGGATTCGGGCGAATCAACTGTCGACGACAAATGCAAACGAAACAAGGAAAACGAGCTTCGGATCTGCACATGGAATGTGAGGCCCCTAAGCGGATGCAAGCCAGATATTACTGCCATAGAAGAAACGCGAGGGGATGGGCCGGAAAAACTAGTATGAAAAACTCCGATACACTACACCGGCCGCCTACTAGCGATAACCATAGCAAAGT
Source organism: Neoascia interrupta (assembly GCA_947623515.1). Classification (NCBI taxonomy): domain Eukaryota; kingdom Metazoa; phylum Arthropoda; class Insecta; order Diptera; family Syrphidae; genus Neoascia; species Neoascia interrupta. Next base: position 149,654,356 of record OX392463.1, read on the forward strand.
TTGCTTGGATGTCGTTTTGTAAAGAAATTAACACACACAGCATACATTGTTGAGAATCGGGCCCTGGTTCACCTCGAGCTGTTACGTCACTCTATTTATTTTTTTATGTGAACGATACGGCCAACGCCCACCCAACCTTGTTAAAGTGAAAGAAGCTGTGTCTAAGCTTAAGAGGAAAGAAAGCAGCCGGAGCTCACGGCCTAGCTGCCAAACTTTTTAAATCCGCTGGTTCTGAGCTGGTTTTGGAGCGTGCACCAGCGCATCTGCAAGAAATGGTCGGACGAAACCATGCCCAACGAATGGCATCTTGAAACTGTTTGCCCGCTCCTCAAGAAAGTAGAACTTACGCTGTTCCGTTAGCGTCGGTAAATCACGGCTTTGATTTTGCAGAACTTGCGCGGCAACACTAGAGGCACAATCTTTCATAATTCCGTACACTTACCCGCATACGCCAACGACATTTACATAATCGGAAGAACATAACGTGATGTCATGTGAAGCCTTCGTGTTGGCAAAAAGAATCATGGCTGGATCATCTAGAGCAGATGGACACCAACGCCCCGGCCCGGAAAATCTTCGAATTCACCCCGCAGGGACGGTGCAGTAGAGGAGCACCGAGCAACGCCACTTAAGTGGCGCACTTAAGTGGAATGGGACCTCAGGCACCTTCGCGTGCAAGTTCTTCTTCTCAAAACTAGAGACGACTAGGTGCAGACAGAGCTGGCTGGTGAAACTTGTTGCAGACAACAGTTGCAGGCCCAGTTCCACCCCGGACTGTAGCGCCAACTCAAATAAGTAAGTAAGGATCAGTTTTTCAGTACACGAGAAGGAGAGCTTTCAAGTTTCAGAATTAAACCTTTGTTAAACCTAGAATCTATATTCTTAGTCAACTAAGCATGCCTACCTAGATACGTATACGATCTACGATCTGGATCAGGTACCTACACCTACCCACTTTGAAAATAAAAACTCGAACTTCTAGCTACTGTTTTTTATGAAAAACGTTATCTCGGCCAATGTTTATGTAAAAACCTAGTGTAGTACCAACCTATCATAATGTTAAATAGTTTGGTTGATACCTAGGTACTAGTGCAGTAAGATTCTAAAGCAACCCGCACCCTTACCAAGCATCTTTTAAGCCATATCGAAAGGAAGGTCAAGGTAGGCATCTAGGTTATATCTACTTCACCTAACAAATACACAGCTACCTTCAAGGGTATTTTCCGTCTATTTTAAATAATAACTTAAGTAAGATATACAAATGTATTAATATACCGTCTGTCTACTCGTACATACATATGTGTTCAGTTCGCCCGTATAATTATCCTCATCTTAAAATAAATCTCTTAAGCCTTATCGTCGAGCGTTCATTGTCACTTTATCGTTAACACAGCACAGTACAAAGCGAAAACGCCCCTCAATGCTATGAACGAATTCAATTGAAAGTAGGTATTGTTAGCAAACGAAATTGGTCTAAGTACCTTGTACGTTGTACAGGCAAGGCACACATGGTCCGATCCGCATTTAAACAATCGTTGCGCTGCTGTAGATACGTACAGGCACATTCGAATTTATGGCTATACAATTTGACCTGTGCCTGAGGGGTACAACCGCTACTACACTCGTTCTTCTACATAAACGATAAACCCTCATTAAACTCTGGTTGTGTGCACGCGCATACTATATAAACTTGTCCCAGTGGATTATAATTTCGTTTCCACAACGGCAAAATCATATCTCACAATACCTACCCCGACGCCCGAGCGAGCCACAATACGTCCGGCACCGATCCCTCTCGGCCGTATTGACAAACGCGCGTAGAGCACTACTGACAGTGCATATAGGTATAAAAACGCAGGAAAACTATGAGAATGGCTGTACTGTATGGCAGCTGGCTGATCGTGGACGGTTGACGTATTTTACTTACAACAATTCAGGCAGTTCAGTACCTATCGTCAAATATGTTTTAGTCGATCTGAGTCTGGTCGTTGTGGTGTCACTATTGCCGCAACTGTCACTCATGATTAGGCAAGCAATTATATGCATATAGGTATATACATACTACATAGTAACTAAATTATCATTTTTCCAGTTGTTTGCGATCAGTGAAGAAAAAAGTCGTAACCTCGGGTCGGGGTGAGGGTAAAACGAATTGATTATTTTCCAGCTGCAAATTGTAAGAATTGACCTGGCTAGAACTAAATACGTTTGCACCTTGACTTTAAAACTAAATAATGGGGTTAGGATAGGTAAGAAAGTAATAAGCGAATTTAAGAAAGTAGAACAGCATAAAAACAATTAAGTGTCAAATTTAGCTCATACGGTCTTTCAGTCAAAGTTAAGGAACAGAAGGTAGCGTAGTCAATTCAGTCAACCAGTGGCTTCGATATGTATATCCACGACCACAATATTCTTTTGCAGTCTCTACAGTTCAGTTCATACTTTTAAGCTCAAATCCATAAGAAAATCAACAGCTCCAGCCCTTTCATTTTAAGTTAATGGACTCACCATGTGTAAAGTATCCCCGATGCCTGAATCACGGCTAAATTGCATACTTTGTGATCCTTGACATAAGCTTTGAACCAATTTTTTCGTCAAGCCAAATATCTGGGTATTATCCCCGACAGTACACTTAACTGGAATCTAACCGTAGAATAATGAGTCAAGAAAGATTATAAAGCTTCACATAATGTACATATGTAGCCAAATCTACGGAAAAATAGGAAAATCTGAACAAATCTTACAAAAAATGGCTCGTCCCGTCGCTCCCAGATATACTTACTCCTACCTCGGGGCTCCACCTTATCCTAGGTTTTACGTCAATAGGTCTCTCCATTAGAGAAAGCCAAGCCAAAAGCGCAAAACAACTTCAAACTCTATCCAGCATATACACAAGGATGCTGCGTAGAAATAACAGAGCACATAACACATCTTATCTCGACTTCAATCGTGACTAATCCATTTACATTCCAAGGTGATAAGACTATAGTTAGAGAAACACGTTACAACCTACAATCCGAGGTTGCAATCCATGGAGGTTGATCTAAATCAAACGATGTTTCTGTAGCAGATGTGAGCTCTGAAAACCTCTGTATCCCCCAACAAGCAGATGAATGCTAAAGGGTGATTTTTTAGCTGGTTTGATTTTGGCAACACTGGTTTTGACAGCTGACGTGTGTTTAGTACCTTGTGCCACTGTCAAACAGCTTCAGTTTGGTTTGCAATTTAACCATGGATCGTCTTACAAATGAACAACGCTTGCAAATTATTGAATTTTACTATCAAAATTCGTGCTCGGTTCGAAATGTTCATCGCGCGCTGCTTCCATTTTGTGGTCGGCATTCTCGACCTTCTGAGCAGTCTATTCGGAAGATTGTGACCAAATTTCGCACCAAATTTACTTTGTTGGACATTAAACCACCAACACGTTTACGTACTGTGCGTTGTGAAGAAAATATTGCGGCCATATCAGCTAGTGTGACAGAAGACCGCGAAATGTCGATTCGGCGCCGTTCCCAGCAGTTAGGCCTTTGTTACAGCACTACGTGGAAAATTTTGCGGAAGGATTTGGGCGTAAAGCCTTTTAAGATACAGCTGGTGCAAGAACTAAAGCCAACCGACCTACCACAACGCCGAATTTTTTGTGAATGGGCTCTTGGAAAGCTGGCCGAGCATCCGCTTTTTTATCGAAAAATTGTGTTCAGCGATGAGGCTCATTTTTGGTTGAATGGGTACGTAAATAAGCAAAATTGCCGCATTTAGAGTGAAGATCAGCCAGAAGCATTGCAACAGCTACCAATGCATCCCGAAAAAGCCACTGTTTGGTGCGGTTTATGGGCCGGCGGCATTATTGGGCCATATTTCTTCAAAGATGATGCGAATCGCAGCGTTACTGTCAATGGTGAATGCTACCGAGCGATGATAACAAACTTTTTTTTGCCCGAAATGGAAGTTCTTGACTTGCATGATATGTGGTTTCAACAAGTGTGGCCACACAGCACGCGAAACAATGGCGCAATTGCGAGGCGAGTTTGGTGAACAGTTAATTTCACGTTTCGGGCCGGTCAATTGGCCGCCTAGATCGTGCGATTTGACACCATTAGATTATTTTTTGTGGGGGTATGTCAAGGCTAATGTCTATAGGGACAAGCCCGCTTCGATTGACGCACTGGAAGCCAACATCCATGCCTTCATTCGTGAGATACCGGCCGATATGTGTGAAAGAGTATGCCAAAATTGGACTCAGCGGGTGGGCTACCTGAGACGCAGCCGCGGTCAACATTTGCATGAAATTATCTTTAAACATTAAATTGCAAGGTTCAAACTATCGATTCAAATAAATATTTTATTAATTTTTTCGAATTTTTTGTGTTTTTTTTTTTAAAAAAGTTCTCAACCTCTTAAAAAATCACCCGTTAGTTGTTTGCAGTATCTTCCAAGCCGAAACGTTAGCAATCAAGGGTATGTATACAATCATGTCTTCAGTTGGCAAACAGTCATTATAATTCTGCTTCAGAGTGACTTTTACGAAAACGAAAAAACTGGTTTGGTAAGTTCTTCACTGCTTTGACTTATAGCTTGTAGCACTCAAAAGATCTAGTTATAGTTATAACTAGACTAATGTGACTAGTTAGTCACAGCTACAAGAGTTATGCCATTACCTATAGGGAATATATTCAGCAATGTTCAGAGCCACTTAGACCAAGTAGGTACATTTGCAGTGCCGGCCATGACCCCGAAACTGAAAAAAACTCCTTCTCTGCCAGTGTATAATAAGTAGTGGCAGGCTACGACCTAAACTTCTTAGACAAATTTTCTTTGCGAAACTTACCGTGGTTCCTAGCATATCGGAGGTTAACAAAGTAAAATTCAGCAGACATCCGAATAGGTTAAGTTTCTCTTTGAAGCTTTTTAATTTATGAAAAAGTTAGCCCAACGTATCGTTGCTTATCTTGGGCCGCTATGACAAAGCCATACAAAATTATATTTAATATTTAAAAGTGAATAATTGCAACAAATTATAATGCTTCAAACATTATTGCGAACGTCGACTATAGAAAGCCGCTCATTTTGAGACAATATCTTCCTAAAACTTCTTATTGCTGATTTTATTCTAGTCCACAAGGCAACTAAATTTAAACTATAGACGCAAGGCATACATGTGACATCTTAAATGTCACACTTTCCGAGGGGCAAACATCGACTCTGACTATTTCCTTGCCGTGACTAGCGCTTGTGTAAGAGTCAGTGTAGTCAGAACCTATCGCGGCACAAAAAGTCAAGTCAACTACAGGTTTTCAGCCACCCCTAAAAAAAGGTTCTTGGTGTGATGGATTGATTGCGTGAACAGGAAAAAAATGACAGAAGATGCATACGCGAAGACGTTGCAGCAAAAAACAATAGCAGAGTATGAAGAGTACCTAGCAAGAGAAAGGAGGAGAATATGTAACTGCGTAGAAAGAAGAGGGCCTACGCCCTTCAGAGCTCAAGGAAGTGTTTAGATCGGAGAGTCTGGCTATCGAAACAATATTATAAAGTTCTATAAAACGCCCAAGCAAATGGCTCCAAAGGATAGGGATTAGTTGAAGCTTTTAAGCAGCATTAGAGCTGTTATACATAATAGAAACACGTAGAGAGAAAGGAAGAGGAAGCTGCCCACCAGAGAGAAGAGAAACTGTACCTGAAGGGCGACTTACCTCGTTAACCAATGTGCATGACAGCAACCACGCCCAAAGACGGGGTAATCAGTTCAATATGCGACATGTCCCACCTTCAAGAAAGGCGATGCTAGGTCTTGCAAGAACTATATCGAGGCATATCTTCTTTGAACATCGCATATAAGATATACTATGAAACGTATCTACTATGTGAGCGTCTTAAGCCGCTCTGCGACACACTTAATCGGCATCTACCAGTGTTGCTTCCAGATCTTCACACAAAGACAAATCCTGGAAAAGAACAAATGAATTTTAAGTCGAGACCCACGATCGTTTCACTCACAACAACTTATCCCGTAATTGAAACTACAATACCAGAAGGCATAGTAACGGAAACTAAGCTAAACTGGGCAATTGACACTTTTCATCCATTTAAGTCACCCGGCTGTAATGGCGTTTATCCTAAAGTCTTACAGAAAAGCAAGCCAATTATTTTATCCGTACTTAAAAAACTATTTTGCCGCTGTCTACAATTTGATCACATTCCCAAACTATGGTAAGAGGTTAAAGTTATCTTCATTCCATAAGCAGGTAAATCGAGCCACACGACTTCCAAGGACTTTAGGCCCATCAGCCTATCATCCTTTTTGCTAAGAACTTTAGAAAAACTAATGGATATGCACATTCGCAATCAAATTGGCCCTAAATTGATATCAGCAGCCCAACATGTCTACACTTAAGGTAAAGGCGTTGAAACAGCGCGGCACAAAAGAGTCAGCGTGATGGAGAAGTCACTTCAAGACAAGGAATATACCCTTGCAGCCTTCCTTGTCATTGAAGGTGAGAAGGTCAAGACCTGCGCAATCAAACGAAATTTAGAAAATCTTAACGTTGACCATGCTCTAATCAATCTAATTATAAATCAGCTTAACAATAGGGTGAACGATGCATCCATAGGCGATAGTGTTTTTAAGGTGACCGCCTCCAGAGGCATCCCACAAGGAAGAGTCATTTCACTACTTCTATGTTTACTGGAAATCAATGAGATACTTATAAGACTGGTAGTGGGAGGGATTCACTTGGTGGCTTACGCCGATAACCTTGTTATAATGATCAAATGCAAATTCCTACCCACTATCAGCGAACTATTAGGGAAGGCTCTAGCGAAGCTTATTTCGTGGGCAAAGCAGTGCGGTTGGGTCCTAGAGCTGTTTACAAACAAAAGAAACATATGCCGCAATTCTCTCTACCGGCGATTGAGGGAACCTGTCTTCAACTCTCCGATAGAGCATGCTAATTAAGGTTGATTGACAGGAAACTATTAGCTGGAAACTCAACGTTGAGGAAAGCGTAAGGAAAGCCTCAACCGCATTCTATACTTGCAGTCGCATTTTAGGGAAAAATTGGGGTCATAGACCCAAAATTATCCTTTGGATGTACACTGTCATTGTAAGACCTATTCTGACATATGGGTGTTTAGTCTTGTGGCAAGCAGCTGGAAAAAGCACAAACTTACGCTACATGACAATAAAGCAGAGAGCTGCATGTATTGGTACGACATCAATGAGAACGACACCAACCTCAGGGTTGGAGGCAATTCTCAATATACTACCCTCGACTCTATATGCAAGAATCTGCTGCGCCTTGAGGCTGAGTCAGTCACCTGAATGGATCCCAAGCTCATTTGGTCATGCGCATATTCTTCACAGCGAAACTTATGGATAGGCATTTACACAGATGGGTCAAAAATGAGCATAGGCACGGGTGCGGGTCTCTAGGTTCTTGGCTCATAGCACAATGTAAGACTCTGCTGGGTTCCTGGCCACAGAAACTTTCGTGGCAATGAAAAAGCCGATGAGCTTGCACGACATGAATCACATTAGAACCTCAACAAACCCTTCAATGGATCAAACCCCCACCCTGTGACCTAACAAGGCTGGTGGAAAACAAGATCCGGATGAAAGGAAATACAAGATGGAGATTCTCGTCCACCTGTGAAATCTCAAGACAAATGTGGGCTAAATATTATAAGTACCGAACTAACGCGCTCATCAAGAGAACAGGAAAACTCTGTCGTTACTAGTAGGTTAACACATCTGCAGAGGATGTGGCGATACGGATTGCTGCGAGGACACACCTCACTTTCTGTGCCACTCTGTCCCAGTCTAAGTCAGTTGACGAAAAGAAGGAAGCTACTTCTACTACTTTAGGAAGCTACTTAAGGACGCACCACTAACGTCTCTTCACAGGTCAGAGACCTTTATCAACTCTACAACCTAACCTAACCTTATACCATGTTTCCACCGGGCACTTATCCGCGATTAATAAAAATCTTCATTAGATCCTCAACAAATTACGCTATACAATTTTTTAAGGCGAACCACTTTCAGCCCTTTTCGAGCACCTTCTGACAGTTTGAGAATGGAAACAGGACACCAAAACTGTCCACGTATGGAAGATCTGTCAGAACTACAATGTCTATTGGGATACGGAAATTCGTTTTCATACCTGGAAAATGACATCGAGTCGGCACTTTTTTTAGAGCCAATATGACAGAAGAGAGTGCGCATGTCAAATTAATCCTTCATTTCTCTGGTGGACGTGGAGTGCAACCACTTTGGGATTTATTTCTGATCGTCTTCCGCTAATCCTCGTATTATTTCCGGTGGAAACAGAGTATGATACCATTTTTTATACAATGCTGTAAAGCCCATGCTATTTTCATTCTGCAAAACGAGATAGATACATGCCTATGTACATATTTTTTAGCTAATTTTTCTACCCAATTTTATTGCAAAGTTCTGTATGTGTGTCTTCAAAATCGAGCTAGAGAGCTGAAACTTGGGGCACGGATGGTTCTTATGTTGCACAGACAAACTGTTAAATTTGGTTGAATCCGCCGACGGCGACGCCCGCTTCAATATGAGATCACCTCTAATTCACATTTTATTTCAAAAGGCCTTTTGCCTAAGCAAAACAAGGCATAGGAACTAAAATTTTGACACATACAAATTTCGACTAAAAATCTTTAACACGACGAAAATTGAACTGGCGGGCGCAATACCCTCGGCCTCACTCTAAATTGAAAAAATATTCTATTGATTTTCTATGTTTGCTCCATACAAAGTTTTCGTTTTCGTTTTTAACACATTTCCTCACGGTTCTAACGAACTAAGTTTAAAAGATTTTCTTCTTAGTAAAAGCCCAAAACTTCAGGATTTGGTGTTGCTGGGTAAATAGGGTCGGGTATTTAAAAGTTCGTTTCAGACGAACTCTTGCACTTATTACACTCGCTTGTTTGTCAATATTAAGAGGATCCATGGATTATATTCAGAATTGGTAGGTAAGTCTGGGTATCTTGCTATACTACTTCTGTCTTAATGTCTACCTAGGTAGGTACCTACTTTTATTGATAACTTCAGATTCCTATCGGTCACCTCAAAAATATTTTTGATAAACTCTTGGACTAGGTATATAAATATGTACCCCACCTGGGTAGGTACCTGTTTACATTATTCTTTTGGTAAACAATATTATACCTACAATGATGCAAGTCTTAACTGTAGAAAGTATAGGTGGGTAGGTACTTACCTACGAAGTTAGATACGAAGTTAATGTTGCATAGGTTTATAGACAGGACATGGGAATCTCTAGCTAAAATACATAGGTACCTATATATTTAACCTTATCTCGTATTTACAACAACCGCTATAAGCAGCATAAGAAAATGTTGTAAATACATTCGGGCCCTAATCTCTTCGACAGCCTCTGCATGCCGGACTTTATACCTATGCCATGAACCGCCACAACCCCTGCACTCCCCTCATCCTGCTGCCATCTCATATTTCCTATAAAAAAAACGAAACGAAGCTCCCAACTGAAAAACATTCCAGAATAAAAGAAGAAAGATCCCCTGGGCCTGTTGTTCACAAACAGCCGCACTGCCAGTGCCACCACAAGCGATAGCCAACAGCGGCATAATCATCCACATATTAAAGCCACGATTACACGTTGCGCGCAGCCGTTTATCCGTGTTCGTCGTTATCGTCCGCCCGTCTGTTTGTCTGACTCACACTCTCGCATATACCACACCAACATTCCGTAACCGAAATGTGGAACAAAAATAGTTCAGAGAGTTTCAGTTCTCAGTCATTGCCGTTTCTTCCCCGATAATAACCCCATGTGCAAGCCATTTATGTACATAATTATCCGTCCGTTGTACCTACTTCTGGAGCGCAGTTTCGAGCCAAAGCGAGATAACACTATTTGCCAAACAAGCCGGGCAGGCACATACCCACTACTGCCACTGCTACCACCCCGTCCTCAAGCTGTGTTACTCATCACAGAATAGACCAATATCAGCGTCTGGATGACCAACAATTTTCCATATCAAAGCCTTTTCGTTTTCATGCTTCCACCACCCCGATCGTAGATAAGGATTCTGCTCAAATATGTTAAGCTGGCTCGGCGCGTCGTCTCTGAAAACTGGGAATGGGCAACATCAGCCAAAAATCACAGGAAGATGTCACACAGCCACTGGCATGACAAACTGGCATGACAAAAAAATGCACGCACTTCCGAAGGGGAAAAAAACACTCAAAATCTGTTCAACAATACAGATGGCCAGGCCACGGCAACGGCACTTGGATTTCCCGCGGTGCGATATGTGTCTTGGCTCTTGGCTCGGCAAAGATCGGTTCTTAGCTTGGTTCTGTTGTTGCGGTGGTGTGCGAACTGAAATTGGTTCACTAAGCCCAAAACAAATCGTATTATTGTGTGATGTACTTGTGTGTCGTCTTCCCCTATGTGCATTGGTATATAGGGTAGTAAATGATCGGTTTAATTCATGTGCGATCCCGGGTGGTAGTTTAGTTCGGTTTGGAACGCTACTGCGAGAGGGTAGCGGTTGTTGCAGGCTTTAAAATTTACATCACACAGAGTTAATTGAAGTGCGCCACTGTTTATATTTTTTGTTTTGTTAAGTCGGTTTTCTGTTTTAAAAATTCTCTTACCATGAGTAAAAGTAAGTTTTTTGATTAAGAGGGAGGTAGCAAGTCGGTCTTTGTTCTAAAACATGTTTTTTGATGATAGTAGTTCGCCGAAACGTCTCTGATAAGCTTAAGCTCATCAAAATGGTTAATAATAATCCAATACTGTGGGACTCACGGCTGCCGAATTTCAAGGGGGCTGAGGAGGAGAAGTCCCGTGCTTGGCAATTGATTGGAAACGAATTCGGAGTTCCTGGCCGAAGGGTGGCGAGGGCATTTAAATCGCTGCGGGAATCTTATCGCAGGGAGTTGGCTCTGGTGAAGACAATGGGCGAAGGATTTCAACCAAAATGGGGCTTGTACACTGCAATGGATTTCCTACGAGATGTCATACGCGAGAGAAAGTAAGTATTTTTCTTTATTTTTTCCAACATCCGGCTTATTTAATACATACCTAACATAAGTTTCGTTATATACCTACCCATTAACTACTAAGTGCTAAAGGGGAATAGGATTTTATTGATTGGTAGCTACTTTTAATTTATAAACATCATGACTGCATGCCATGGGGGCAAAGCCAAGTGGTGTAATTGCTGTTAGTTTACAAAGGCGTGCGTGGGGCTTTTTGCGTTTCGGTTTTTTACGTACCCTCTTAACTAGTCCTAGAACGACTAGTTCTGATAAAATGTAAATAATACGATCGAATCGATACCTACCCACCTACCTACCTGCTATGAATCGGCAAGTCAATGCATTCTGGTCGCATCCGTAATTACTTATTTTTACCCCAGGTTATAAAATTTTGGCCTAATTGAGATAATATCCTCGAAAGCAAACCTATTCATCTTGAAATTTTCATCATAAAATATGGGTATTTATCGTCTTTGTTAGGTAGACAGGTAGTTTTTTAATAGTGTGTAATTTACCTACTATTTTTGCTATTCAAAGTAGGTTTCTAATGTATATACATACATAGCTTCGTGATAAGTGATGTGTCCTTATATTTTTGGTTATTGCTATACCTATACTTTATTTTTGCTTCTCTTTTAAGTGATGAGTAATGCTAGGTCTGCACTTGTCGAGTTTTAATGGATAAACGACATATATATCCATTTTTAGGTTATATCGAAACATTGACAAGTAAAAATTGACAAAGAAGAAAACTGTCTAAGTATTAAAATTAATCGACAAGACAATCTTAGCATAAGCTCTTCTTTTGGTTTGAGTTTTTATTTGTAAGGTACCTATGCTTAATCAATGGGGCATGTTGGTAAAGTCTTGGTAAAATCTAGGTAGTTTGGCTTCGGCTTTGCGTTTTTGTGGCTTGAGTAAGTGTTAAGTCTTAGCCCTTTTGACATTTTCAACTCGGTAGGTACTCGGTGAATTTAGTTGTTGCATCTAACATGCAAATTTGTTATCCAGAAATATATGCATCTATTATGTACATTGTATATATACATGTAATATGTTCAGATACCAATACCAACCAGTTCAAAAGCCTGCGAATTAGTTTTATTGCATAATTTTTAAGAAGGTTCAAAATCCGTAAAATCGAACTAAACGAAATCGGATACCTAGTCAGAGTACCTAGTAAACCAAAAAAAAAAGATTGACTTTAAACAAAGAAGGGAAGTAACATCCATTGAAATCTGCAAAAGATACACTCACAACTTTCGTCTAACAGTGATTAGGTCAGCTTCGGGCATTATGGCGCACGACATATGTATGACCTATACCTATTCCTATTCAAAAAAAAGATTTTAGTAGATTCTAAAATCTACCTTTTAAAAGTGGGCGTGAACAAAAACTGTGAATGAACAAAACCTTATATGGAGTCTGGCTCATAGATATCTACAGGGTTATTCAGCTAAGGTGTAACAAAAAGCTAGAGCGTATAGATTGGGTCGAGACAAAAAAAAACTGTCAAAAGACGGTCTATTCCCACCCATTAAGTCGGGTGGGGCGATTATATAAAAAAGACTTACCAGAGAAAAAAAAAATATTAAAATACAACGGTTACACATACAATGCCATGATATATCTTCTTGTAAACGTTTACACAGAGCTCAATTTCAGCATTTAAGCTAAATTCAACATCTCACCCTAAATATTCAGCGTTTCGCCATATATTTTTCAGGATTTATAAATGTTGAATTTCAGTTAAATGCTGAATTTCGCCTGGGCATTTGAAAGTTTGTCGAATTTAACAAACCTCTCAAACTTCCGAATCTCTTATTTTTAAGAGAATTCAAGGCAGTTGGCAGAAAATACTCAAACAAAACATTTGTAATTTGACATAAATCGATAAAAATGCTCTGGGACGTATTTTAAAACAAAATCTAAGCAAGTAATAACGACAATTTCAGCTGTACGGAGTACTTGACGATTCAGGTTTTGACCTCGAGTGTCATTTGAAACGCTAAAACTCCAGTATAAACAGCAAAATTGGATTTCGAAATTTTTCCACTACATTCAGAATTAAGGGTTCGGTGTAAATGTAGTATGGCGCTAATTTCACACTATCCGGATTCGACCGGACGGAAAAAATCCGGTCGGCGAAATTTTTTTAGAATCATATGAAAATGTACTGCTCCTTTCACACTACACGGCGACTTTTCGCCGTCCGGCTGCCGTTTATAAGCCGTTCACTGCGACTAAAATAACGGCGACCGGGCGGCAATCGAAAGCTCAGTGATACATGTTTTTACTTTGCACGGTCTTAAACCGTCCGATTTTTATTTATTATGTGTTTCTTCAATAGTATTTGTTGTGCAAGTATACAATATTCAAATAAAAACTGGGAGTGCGACAAGAAAACCGTACATAAACCGCACAGTGTGAAAAGTTTGCTAATTCGGGTTTTCGCTTCGGCTTTCTGCCGTCCGGTCAAAACCGGGTAGTGTGAGGCAATAATTTTCAAAAAAATTAATTTCTAAACTCAAAATTTTAAAAAGAAAAATTTTAAAACAAATTTTAAAGCATTTTTTTTTTATTTTACGTCATTAAAACCTATTTTTTTCTTTACAGCTCGATTCTCTATTAGTTAATTATTAAAAATTAAAAAACCGCAATGGTTTTAAAATTTTGAGAAAATTTTCAGTTCTCTATTTGGTCTTTAATTCGATCTTGGTCTCAATAATATCTATGCCCTTAAAGTCTTGGAGGTCTATCGTGACTATTTCTCCACGTTACATTTTCGCCTGTATCAAACCTATTTACTCCATTTCCATTCCTGTAGAATTGGGCATAAATACTTAATAGTAAATAAAATCTCATTTGAGTGATAATTTTCGACTTGCACGTTTTTTAGTTGTCCTCAGCCATCGCCTGACCTCTCTTACAATCATGCATGCTGTGCGCGTAACAGGTGTTTTTCTACATATGGAAGGGACCTACAATTTTTTACCGATTCCGAATTTAAAATATAGAGGTCTCTCATGATAATTGATACTCTCGGAGGGTTTGTCAGATCCTCGAGTATATGGGACACCGTAAAAAAAAGTCCCAGTCGGGATTCAAGCCCGGTACCTTTTACAAAGTGGTCCTTCACACTAACTACTGCACCACGTTGTCCAGTTATTTCGTTTCGACTTAATAAATATTCAGTTCTTTAATAAATGTAAGGAATATGTGGTTATAGGCTGATCAGTGGGAAAGTCACATTAGCATTCATTTTAGACCATTGAACATATTCCAAAATAACGGATTATTGGGTGAACTTGCAATGCTTGAATTGAGAAACTATCTTGACCACCACGCCCTAAAAATACACCTGTTACATAAAACTTTCAAAGTGAAGCCAATCGAATCAACGCGAAATCCTCTTAAACAAAACCTGGTTTGCGTGAGGTGTTAACGTTATCATAGTAATTTGTAAAATAAAATCCTTTGTATAGAACCAAGTCGCTAATAAGCTCTCTGACCGGTTACGTGCATTCCGGTGCTTTAACGGGTACACCGATTTAAATAGTTTTTGAATTCCATGAATTTATACGATTCCCTTTATATTTAAATAAAAAAATCCTTTATAGAATTTATACGGTTTCGTTTATATTTACTTGAATCCTTTATAGAGTTTCGACTGCAGCATATACAATATGGAATCTTTTCGTGCACAAACTCCATTTTAATCTCTAATGACTTCCTTTGCAAATGTAGCTAGGTACCTAACAACCTATACTAAAACGCTTTATATTTTCCATTCCAGGAGCACCTCAACCATTGTCGAAACTAGCCTAGGTCACAACAAAAGTAGCAATAACAATAAGAGCGTCAACAGTAGCTCCTTCTTATCCAGCATCAACGATGATTACAGTTTTTATGTGAAAACTGAAATGGATCATGATAATAATCCGGACAATCGTATCTCGAGCACACTCAACGGCAACTTCGACGACGCGGATGACAATGACAATACATCCGAAGATAGCAACCAGGTGCATCATCACAATCGTCCGCAGCAGCATCACTCGGCTAATGGTACAGCTGGTAATGAAGTTGAGGAATTGGAAGCGATCGATGCAGATTTCCCATATCCATTAATTATAGACAACTCACCACCGTCGCCCCCCTTGAAGCGGAAGCGTCGAAATTCGTCTATCGATGAAAATACTGCTGCATTCGATCAGCCACCAGCCAAGCTGCAGCCTACGGTGCGTGAGGTCCTAAATTCAAAATTCTGTGGATTTATAACGGCCAAATTAAATAGCATGGAGGACTCTGAGGCGGATAATTTGATAAATCGAATTTTGATGCTGCTCGTGCAGCAACAGAACAATGTGAAGTGATGCCAAAGTAGGTTATAAGCTCTCGAGGCCATATTCTTTTTAACTAAGCCATGTATACACGTTTTGTTTTTTTTTTTTTGTATTAAATTGTAGTTTCGTTCGTTTATTTATGTCATTAATTTCATTTTATTTTTTCGTTTCGCTCATCGAATAATAGCCGTTTATGCGTAGTCTATATAAGTAATGTTCTCCTTATCCCGATGGAGATGAATCGTATCTTGTAGCATACCTACAAGGATGCTTAGGTAGGAGTTCGTTACTTTACCTCGGCGGCAACAATCCGTTAAAAACTGACTTGCATGACGGCGCGCCTTGGATGTCACATTTAGGAAGGGATGATCCTTCTTTGCCTGCTGTGTGTGCTTGTGCACGAACCGCCATCCGCAAGTATGTAATTCAATAGGCGCACTTCTTCATATAGTCCTTTGTTGAGTGAGGTACATCTTTTCTTCCCTTCATCCTGTCCTGATTCTATTTTGGCATGGCAAAAAATAACATCTGGCACACACATTTTGTCCATTCGGTTTGAACTATTTTCAGAATGAACCTGGTTTTGGGAGGGAAACAATTCAGTCAGCAGCCGATTAGTACTGGCGATGGTGTAGTAGGTACGAGTGTATTGTATATGGCCCTAATTATTGTACCTACCAGTATTTTACGCACTCAGGCTGGCAAACGTCTATGAACGCCGCAGGAGCATATTTGTGTGAGAATGTTAACGGACGGAGTTTCCATTGTCCTTTTGAGGGGTTGTTTCCGGTTTTAACCCTTTTCTTCTTCGATTGGCAGCTCTTTCATTGTTTGGTTTATACCTAGGTAGGCATGCTTATACGCAGATACCTCAAGGAGAAAAAACTTACGCATATTGTTGGTTTCTTGGCAAATAACGTCTTTTATTGTGACTTGGTTTATTTTCTGTTATCGATCGAGGCAGCCACCTGAACTTAGGTATCCACTGTAATGTAAATTTTGGGATGTAAATTTTGGGATAGAAAACTGAAGCACTGACATGTGTAGGTACCATTAATTAGCTAATTTAGGTACGAGTATCTACAACTGACAAGTGGAAAGGACCCATTTATAAACACATTGAATTTGAGGCATTTTCTAAAACGAAATAGGTAGGATGGTCATAGGTTTCGTTATGTTTCACTTAAAAAAATCTGCAAACTTTCAAATCAGTACTCTTTCATCAAATCAGTTTAATTTTTTTCGAACTTAAAAGTATTGTAGGAGCTCAAGACAATCAGCTTTCTGTGTAGTGTTAGGTTAAGTTAGGTTAAAGTGGCTATCGGGCTCGAAGAACCCAACTCACTTAGACCTATGTAGGTCCATTGTGACACCACGTAAATCTGGAAAAATCGCCTTCGCGTTGAACCATTTCGAGCTACTAATAAAGCGTAAGAGACGTTTTGGGTCAGTCGTACTAAGATCGCTTAGATCAATATAGAAGAAAGCTTCAAGGTGAAGATTTCGGTTTTTAGAGAGAGCGGGGCATGTGCAGAGAAGGTGGAGAGTGGTCTCTTCTTCCTCCTCATCCATGTAGCTCCTGCAAAAATCGTTAGAAAAGACATCAAGCCTTGTCGCGTGCTTGCCTATCAGACAGTGTCCTGTAATAACACCAATTGTAGCACTCATGTGCGGTCTATTAAGAGCTATGTAGAGCTGTGTAGTGTAAGCTGCTGTTCAATTTATTGGTTCCACCTTAACTGTTTAGTATGATTGCTTGGCTGCTAAATGAATTTGCTTCGATCCTTTTGGGTACCTAACCTATCCTGATATTCTGGAGTGTCCTAAACTTATCTTTTCTGATTGAATGAATAATTAAATGTAGTTTTTTCTGGTAAGATGTTCAATCAGGGAGAATAGCCCCGGCCTTGGTTATGTTGCACTATTTCCATGGTAAAAAAGTGTTTTTTTTTCACTATGCAGTCGCTCGCTAGGAACCCTGTGGATAATAAAATCCGATCTGACATGTTGCGAACTGAAGCTTTTCAGTTATTTTGTTTCAGGCAGTTGGAAGGAAGATTTTGGACTTTGCCTTCTGTTTCCTTCCAATGATGGAGTGCTTTTTTTCTACCCTAACCAGGGTATATTAATTTTAATGCATAGTTTGCAACGCAGTCTTATAACCACCCCCTAGGACCTTTTAGATATTATCGAGACCGACAGGTGAATTGATTAAGCCATCCGTCCGTCCGTGTGTAAGTGTGAAGGTTTTAGGTCTTGGTCGCCCGGCTTGGTAAATTGGTAAAATCCACCCACTTCAATGTGAGACGACCTCTATTTTAAATTTGATTTCAAAGTGTTTTTTAGTCACACTAGACAAGGCGTAGGGACTTATATTTTTATGCAGAGAAGGGCCAGAAGCCTTTAACTAACCAACAATTGAAACGCCCAAACCATGCACTTTTTTTGCGTCAGAGGGCATGTCCATTAGACTCCTGTCTTATTGTGAGAGGACCTCTATTTTAAATTTGATCTCAAAGTGTTTTTAGTCACACTAGACAAGGCGCAGGGACTTATATTTTTATGCAGAGAAGGGCCAGAAGCCTTTAACTAACCAACAATTGAAACGCCCAAACCATCAACCATGCACTTTTTTGTTAAATATTTCAAAACCAGTTTTTCAATCCAGTTTATTAATAAAAAAAAATGTATGACAAATATTGAAGATTCTACCTACCATTTGCTAGATTTGTTACATACAAAGCATTGAGCTACGCCTACTTTAAGGGGGCGTTTTAAGGAAGAAAACTGTCTTTGAGAAATAATTTTCACTTTGAAGGCATTTTCTCGTGATTCTTACGAAATAAGAATTAATTGATTCTAGTTTTCAGCCCAGCCCATTTTTGTGGGCGTGGCCAATAGAAATAACTGACATTTCAGTTATGCCACGTCCCGATAAAAAGGTTATCGTATTTAAAAGTTCGTTACAAACGAACTCTTGCACTTCTTACTTATTGTTTATCTTAATCTTTAATTGGCGAGCTTATTGTTCTACCACGGCGTACGGCGATTTCCCGTTTTTAGTTTTTCTTGGAGGTTGCTACTGTCCGATGGAGCACTCAGACACAAATACTGGTCCATTGTACTACCATGCAGTGTGTATTTAGCTTACACGAAACTTTCGAAGAAAGATGAAAGTGTTCGCGAGAAACCCAGGTATAAATGGCAAACGTGACAACATATGTGGGCAGGTCTAACGCAGGTTCGGGTCCTGAGAAGGACCTCTTCTGAGCCTAGTCCGGCAACCTCATCAGAGATCTCATTTTCCCTAGACACCAGTGTGACCTGGGACCCAAACAAGATTCACTGCATTTAGCCTTCCGAAGTTCAACGAATGCTTGAGTTCGGGCACTATCTTGAACGAGGTAAGAGGGCTAAGCAACGCATTTAGACGCGGCTTGGCTGTCACTGTAAACATAAAGATGTGCTTCTTGCCCTCCACGCTCCACCAGTTAGACATTATAGTGCATAGCTATTAGGATATCGAAAATCTCCGCTTGGAAGACAGTTGCCTATTTACCTAGGATGGAGTCTAATGTTCTCGCTTTTCACAAAGACTCCAGCACCAAATTCTTCCCGGTTTTGGAGTGATCTATGAAAATACGATGGCATTTTTCCCCTGGCTCAGAGTCTGGCCCAAGGCGTTCTATAAACTGAGGAAAGTCGACTTGTTAGTAATGTCGCAAAAGGATTTCTGGGGTCATTGCGTCAGAGGGCATGTCCATTAGACTCCTGTCTTATTGTGAGAGGACCTCTATTTTAAATTTGATCTCAAAGTGTTTTTAGTCACACTAGACAAGGCGCAGGGACTTATATTTTTATGCAGAGAAGGGCCAGAAGCCTTTAACTAACCAACAATTGAAACGCCCAAACCATCAACCATGCACTTTTTTGTTAAATATTTCAAAACCAGTTTTTCAATCCAGTTTATTAATAAAAAAAAATGTATGACAAATATTGAAGATTCTACCTACCATTTGCTAGATTTGTTACATACAAAGCATTGAGCTACGCCTACTTTAAGGGGGCGTTTTAAGGAAGAAAACTGTCTTTGAGAAATAATTTTCACTTTGAAGGCATTTTCTCGTGATTCTTACGAAATAAGAATTAATTGATTCTAGTTAACAGCCCAGCCCATTTTTGTGGGCATGGCGAATAGAAATAACTGACATTTCAGTTATGCCACGCCCCAATAAAAAGGTTATCTTATTTAAAAGTTCGTTACAAACGAACTCTTGCACTTCTTACTTATTGTTTATCTTAATCTTAAATTGGCGAGCTTATTGTTCCATCACGGCGTACGGCGATTTCCCGTTTTTAGTTTTTCTTGGAGGTTGCTACTGTCCGATGGAGCACTCAGACACAAATACTGGTCCATTGTACTACCATGCAGTGTGTATTTAGTTTACACGAAACTTTCGAAGAAAGATGAAAGTGTTCGCGAGAAACCCAAGTATAAATGGCAAACGTGACAACATATGTAGGCAGGTCTAAGGCAGGTTCGGGTCCTGAGAAGGACCTCTTCTGAGCCTAGTCCGGTAAGCTCATCAGAGATCTCATTTTCCCTAGACACCTTTAGCCTTCCGAAGTTCAACGAATGCTTGAGTTCGGGCACTATCTTGAACGAGGTAAGAGGGCTAAGCAACGCATTTAGACGCGGCTTGGCTGTCACTGCAAACGCAAAGATGTGCTTCTTGCCCTCCACGCTCCGCTAGGATATCGAAAATCTCCGCTTGGAAGACAGTTGCCTATTTACCTAGGATGGAGTCTAATGTTCTCGCTTTTCACAAAGACTCCAGCACAAAACCCCTTCCCGGTTTTGGAGCCATCTGTGAAAATACGATGGCATTTTTCCCTTGGCTCAGAGTCTGGCCCAAGGCGTTCTATTAACTGAGGAAAGTCGACTTGTTAGGTATGTCGCAAAAGGATTTCTGGGGTCATTGCGTCAGAGGGCATGTCCATTAGACTCCTGTCTTATTGTAAAAGGACAAATCTCTCACAAGTTTTTCAAAAGTCCAATGCGTGTGCCAATGCCAAAAACCCATCTCTCTTAAAGGTAAAGATAGTTTTCAGCGTTCACCCCATTATAAATATATTAAGGGTGGCAGGTACATCAGACCATCTTGGGTAGAAACCAGCGTGCTAGAGAAGGCCCCTGTGCAGCCAAGATAAGCCGTTCTTTGGAGCTTGGCAAAAGAGGCAGAAACCCTATTCCACGAGTCTGTTCTACCAAATAACCGATGCGTATGATAGGAGTGGTCTAACCATGATCGTATAGATCTAGAAGACCCTTTTCGGAGATAAGCCTCGTGTCTTACCAAAAGCGCCTGCCAGAAAGTGGACAATGCTGTTTCGGTTTTGGATTCAACATGCTTGGACCATAGAAGTTTTTTATCACAGATTATGTGTCCCCGAGAGCACACAGTCTCTATAGACTTAAACCGACAGAACGACCTGCAACATCATCCGCGTAGCCCCTGCAAGGTCGGAGTTAGAATAGCCTTGAGGTAAGGTATGCCTGTCGTAAGAGCCGACTAAAATCCACCGGAAGAAATATTCTTTAATGTTTCAACGGATGCTGTCGATGCTGCTCCATTTGGGGCAACTTTTGGCAGTAAGGTTTTAACTTATAGATGAATCTGAAGGTTAAATTAAAATCCAGAAGCGTCTGTCACACGTTGTGCGGCTCACTGGTCGGCGTCTGTCTCCAAAGGGGCGGCTGTATTTAAAAATGAAAATAGAAGTGACTTACCTATTTCTCATAAAAACGACAAGTTAAAAAAAAAAAAATGGCAATGAACAAAACGAAAGATTTGATTACCCCAGGTGGCAGCCCAGCTGTGCTGGAAAATCCACCCTCTTCGGAGGCAGGCTCTACGGATTCTGGGGAGAGCCTTTTATTGCTTATAAATCCTTTTGAGAAAAGGACAAAACTAAATCGATCACCACCACCTAGATCGAACATATCCGGAAAAAGCAGTCCACCGGTAAACCAGGACTCTGTGAAAATTAAGAGCTTAGAAAAGGAGAATAATGAACTCCGAGCTAAGCTTACTGAAATGGAGCGACCCAAGATCTAAAAATGGAAGTTGACTCTCTGCGAAAAGAAAACGAGGATATTAAAAATACTCGTTTAACAAAAGACTGTGAGGTAACGAAAGAGTGTGTAACACCGAACCGACCAGCAGTCGAATACTTCACGGACGAGGACGAACTTGCACTTGAGACCGATTCAGTCTTAAGGAAAAGGTCTAGGAACAAGCGAAAGGCGAATTCCTCTCCCGAAGTAATACAAAAAGAAGATAAGCCCTCTGGCTCAAACAAGGCTAAACCAGAAGCGAAAATTCGTCCACCTCCCGCAATAAACATCGTCGGGATAGCAGACTTTGAGAGATTGCGCAACCTTATTGCAAACACGGTGAGAACAGAAAACTAACGGGTGATTTTTTAAGAGGTTGAGAACTTTTTTAAAAAAAAAAAACACAAAAAATTCGAAAAAATTAATGAAATATTTATTTGAATCGATAGTTTGAACCTTGCAATTTAATGTTTGAAGATAATTTCATGCAAATGTTGACCGCGGCTGCGTCTCAGGTAGCCCATCCGCTGAGTCCAATTTTGGCATACTCTTTCACACATATCGGCCGGTATCTCACGAATGAATGCATGGATGTTGGCTTCCAGTGCGTCAATCGAAGCGGGCTTGTCCCTATAGACATTAGCCTTGACATACCCCCACAAAAAATAATCTAATGGTGTCAAATCGCACGATCTAGGCGGCCAATTGACCGGCCCGAAACAATCTTCCGAATAGACTGCTCAGAAGGTCGAGAATGCCGACCATAAAATGGAAGCAGCGCGCGATGAACATTTCGAACCGAGCACGAATTTTGATAGTAAAATTCAATAATTTGCAAGCGTTGTTCATTTGTAAGACGATCCATGGTTAAATTGCAAACACCAAACTGAAGCTGTTTGACAGTGACACAAGGTACTATACACACGTCAGCTGTCAAAACCAGTGTTGCCAAAACCAAACCAGCTAAAAAATCACCCTTTATTTGACAAACTGAGCAAGCTCGAGTTTAAGCCTCGAAAAAATTACAAGAGAACATGAATATGAAACAGTTATTTAAAATACTAACATGGAATGCAAACGGCCTTCTGAATAAAATAGACGAACTAGAAGTATTTCTACGGAAAAACAATATTGATATTTGCATGATTACGGAAACTCACCTTAAAAACGGGCCTACACCCAAACTTAAAGGTTACAATGACTATCACGCACATCACCCTTCGCAGAATTCGAGAGGAGGATCCTCCCTCTACATTAAGAACTGCATAAAGCACTTCAAGAACACAGAAGTTGAGCTAGACTCTATGCAGATCAGTTCAGTTTCTGTAAAAATTGACTGCTTAGATTAAAACATTGCATCTTGTTATTTCCCGCCAGGAGAAGACGATCTTGGAGAAGACGATCTTGATCGTATGTATGACTTCATTGGGTTCAATTTTATCATTGGGGGTGACTTTAACGCGAAGCATACTTTTTGGGGCTCACGATGCAATTCAACAAGAGGCAGATTACTTACTTACTTAAGGTGGCGCTACAGTCCGGGGTGGACCTGGGCCTCAGCCAACCTCCCAACCTCCCTGTCCCTAGCTAGCCGTCTCCAGTTTCGCACGCGAAGTTGGCTGAGGTCCCCTTCCACTTGCGTGCGCCACCTGAGTCTCGGTGCTCCTCTACCGCGTCAGAAGAGGCAGGTTACTGTACAAAAATAGTATGAAGCGTGGGGTGGACTTTTTCTCCACGGGTAAGCCAACATATTGGCCAACCGATACGAATAAAAAGCCTGACCTTGTCGATTTTTTCATCGCTAAAGGGTACCCCAAATACCTTAAGCGAATTGAAGAGTGTTATGATCTTTGCTCAGACCACTCAGGAATTATCTTGAAGATGGGTGGAAGACTGGCGAAAATAGAAAGAGCTCCTAGATTAGCTAGCAAAAACATGAACTGGGACGCTTTCAGAAAGGACTGTATCCGCTCGAAATCGAAGAATTGATTCGTGAAAAGAGAAGAGCGCGTAGGAGATGGCTAGGCACGAGGGCCCCCCCAGACAAAACCCTATTGAACCACCTCTCTAACAAACTGAAAGGAATGTTGCAAGATCTTAAAAATCGTGAGACCACTGAATACCTTGAAGGCTTGTCGGCGGATAGGAGCTCAAACTACTCGCTGTGGAAAGCAGTTAAGTCTATCAAGAAACCTATAATCCACTCGGCACCAATAAAAAAAGCTAACGGCGAATGGGCAAGAGAAGACAAAGAGAAAGCGAACTTGTTTGCTGAACATTTAGAAGTAACATTCAAGCCTTTCGACGGCCCGCCGTTGGCTGACGTTCTAAACAACAACGAGGAACCTGATAGCTTTAGAATGAAAAAAGTTTCGTTAGTTGAACTCCGACAGACAATTAGCAAACTTAAAAATAATAAGGCCCCGGGTTACGACCTGATCACTGGCGAAATATTAAAAGAGCTACCAAAAAAGGCATAAGTCAAGCTACTTTATATGATAAACGCTTCTCTTAGACTTCTATACGTTCCAAGACAATGGAAAGTTGCTGAAGTCATTATGGTTCCAAAACCGGGGAAATGCGCAAATGATAAAAAATCTTATAGGCCCATATCGCTTCTGCCGATAATATCGAAAGTATTCGAGAAACTTCTGCTGAAGCGATTACAACCAATAATTGCAGAAAGACGCTTGATCCCGGATCATCAATTCGGTTTCAGACCTAACAATTCCACAATAGATCAAGTCTACAGAATAACGCATAAAATTGAAAAAGCCTTAGAAGGAAAAAAATATGTTCAAGTGCTTTCCTCGACGTATCGCAAGCCTTCGACAAGGTATGGCACGAAGGCTTGAAATATAAGCTACGGCAAAACTTGCCGGAAGACATGTTTAGAATATTGAAAGAATATTGAATACTCGAGTTTCAAGCAAATTCGGGCTGGCGTACCCCAGGGAAGCGTCCTCGGTCCGACCCTGTTCCTGCTCTACACAAGAGACATACCTATAGATGACGAGACAGTCGTGGCCACGTTTGCGGACGATACGGCCATCCTGGCAACAGGTGAATCAGTCGAGTCATCAACGAGAAACCTCCAACGAGCATTGGACAGACTTTGTGTCTGGACGAAGACTTGGCGAATCTCTCTTAACGAGCACAAGTCTACGCATGTGAATTTCACTTACAGAAGGGTTAACAATTTGCCTCTGTTCATAAATTCTGCACAAATACCTTATGCAAATGAAGCGAAGTATCTAGGGATGACACTGGACGCTAAACTAAGGTGGAAACCACACGTAAAGAAGAAGCGTGACGAGCTCGAGATTAGGCTCAGGGAAATGTATTGGCTTTTTGGAAGATTTTCGAAACTAAGCACATATAACAAACTGCTCTTGTACAGGCAGGTGTTAAAGCCGTCCTGGACATACGGTATACTTTGAGGTTGTACCAAGCCGAGCAACATGTCCATGTTGCAGACTTTCCAAAACAAGACACTAAGAGCAATTGTGAATGCTCCATGGTATATTAGGAATAGCGATATTCACAGAGATTTAGAAATAGCTACCGTGGGCGAAGAAGTAACAAACTTCGCTAGAAAGCTAAATGCTCGCCTTCATGTTTATTGCAACAATGAAATGATCCGTACTCTAAACGAGACTCTTAACGATGTTAACAACGAGCGACGACTACAAAGAACAAGACCCTTCGATCTAGCGACGTAGGGTGAAGCCGCATGAATGAACGGCTTAAAGCAACCTATCCAATGCGATTAACACTATGGAAGCGTAAGCTACTTGTTAAGTTAACTTAGTTGTAGTCAAGAAGTATAATGAGAGAGCGAAAATTTACTACTATGAAGTGCGTTCTGGCAGTTTCATAGTGTCTCTCATAAATGGGTGGTTTTTTAGCACGTGGAAATCGGGCATAACCAATATCGGCTACTTCGGTATTATGTACCTGCTATAGAGGGCGTATTGGTATCTTTGAAAGATTTTGGAGTTTTAGTCTCCGTCCATCCTAGTATTCAAAAAAAAAAAAAAAAAATCATCCGCGTAGGCTTGTGTAGACAGGTTTCAGGAAGGTTGATAGCCAATAGCAGAGAGTCTACAACCATGCACCATTAAAAGGGAGAGAGAACACCACCGGACAGCCCCTGTGTTTACACCAGTTATGACGTACTTGCCACAATCTGCCTCGGTTATCAGCGTCCTGGTGCAGTGGATTAGCATTGCTTTATCCATAGAATTTTTGTTTTATCTACGCCGTGCTTTCTGGCTGAAACGCCCAGCACGTACTCCTAGTCAAGAGCACATCCAATCCTTCCAACAAGGTTTTGAAGTGCAGTTTCGCAGAGTTTTCCGTGCTGATAAGCGTGTTGCTTCTCAAAAAGAGGATTCGATCAAAGAAAAACCTTGCGCACGCTCAGCTCAACCAGCCTCTCTAAGCTTTTCATCGGGAAGGAGACATAATTATGCGGGCCTAAATTTTTTGCTAGGCTATAGACAGACTTACCAAGTTTTGGTATAAAAACGACTTTAACCATACGCCAAAGGATGGGTATGTAGGCCAAGGCAAGGCTCGCAGCTAAAATTCTTTTCAACGTGGGCAACAGCTGACCTTAACCTTGTTTCAGCCTAACTGGGCAAATTCCATCTGGATCAGGTGACTTATAGCTCTCAAAAGATGCAGTAGCATTAATAGCGTCATCAGTCCCCCATCATCAGCGTTCGCTGGCTCTGCAGTGGCCACCGTTGTCAGTACCACCGACGAGCACGTGGTGATCTGATTTCCCGGGAAGTGAATATTTAGGAGAAGACTGAAAGTCTCCGCCTTGGTCTCAGTGTAGATGCCATCAGCAAAATAGATATAATGAACATCATTGACATAGCCAATACATCCCAGTAACTGTTAACTTTGTGGTGGCTAAAAACTTTATTTACCCGTCATATCTTAATATGTACCACTATAGTGTTGAAAAAGACCTCAGCAGACACATTTCAATGGTTGTGTTGGCCGACAACAGTTAACACTTCTTAAACAAATATTTTTTAAGCTATCACTAATGAACAAAACCGAACACTACATAAATAATGCTCTTAAAATCGTTGACTACCCACCCATGGTGCTGGCTTTACAGACAACCCTATGTGAAACAGTTTGTCTTTAGTTATAATAAATCCTGCTTTGGGAACCTTGGTTGATTTACCTTGCTGAACCACGAAGCTTTCATTTTCTATTTGCCTGGTTTCTTAGACTATAAGACTAGCTAAGCTCGTCGACTAATGGTGACATGTACCATTAGTCGAAATGCCTGCGATTTTCTGCAAAGCTTTAAAAAAAGGATGAGTAGAAAGATCAAGCAAACCACGAAGGAGCCACTTCTGTATGCGTATGTTTATGTGTTCATTTTTCCCATAAGTATTGTTGTCCTTGATCCAGCGAAGGAAAGGCAAAAGCAAACAATCAACAGATACCTTTTTCCCCCGTTTAGGAGAGTGCACTTAAGCAAAGGTTTAGGTACACGGTGGTAAAAAACGTGCTGTCCTTAGTATTCATGCAAGCATTTTCAACGTTTCTTTTCAGTATTCAGTGCCGGTATCAATGTGATGACGTTCAAGGCGAAGGATATTTTTAAGCGCCCTTTCTTACAAATTATCTTAAAATTACATGAGTAAAAAAAAAGCGATATTCTGAAAGGCTAAACAAAAACAAATCACAATGGCTAAAAGCGAGTTACCTGACGCATTACAATACCATGTCAAGTCCTTGGACCATCTTAAAGACAAAAAGTCCTTCAGACTTTCACCAACTTGCTTTTAAAACAAAGGTTAATCGACAAACGTATCCTACTTCAGACAGCATTTAGCAAACGATTAATTTGCCTCAACCAATGGGGTTCAAAACTTTCATCGCTCGTTTGATCTAAGTTGTCGCCTATATCATAGGACCCATACGAGCCGGTTGTGTACACTTTATCAAATCTTCAAATAAAAGGACGAGAAACAAAACGAAGACAGTGTTTATATGCAAGTAAGAACTTGAACCATAGGTAATGTATGTCCCAGTTTTAGGTCACGTGCCAGCCACCTTTTATCTCTTTTTTGGTGAGTTGCTGCATCTTTCTTTGTTACCAATTTCCATATCTAAAGCATACGTCTACATAGAAAAAAATCACCAGGATATTGAAGAAAAATTTAAAAATATTCATGCTGTGCCAAACATTCAAGGAATCCTTCTGAAAATGATTCCTGTGCCCTTCGTGTGAGCTTTTATCCACACCGTAAAACCTCGAGTACACGACCATACACATCCCACCTCGCCAACAAAGTAAACCGCAAAAGGAAAGGTTTGCATTCAGAATGTGCAAACAGTCATTGAAATCACTATAGGAATGGGGAGGAAATAGTAAACAAACTCTATATCCTTGTTCGATGTCAAAGGTGACTTATCGGACAACATGACCGAGGAGGTGGTATACAAAAAATAAAACTTTATAAACATCTGCGAAATGTGTTTTTTTTTTTTTGAAACCCAATGCACAACAAGGAATGGAGCATTAGCTACGTTGTGGTTTGGAAAATACATTTTTCAAAAAATCGCCCGAAGCCGGACATTTGCTTGGTTTCGTATACTCCCGTAACAAGAAAATGAAAAACAACATATTCAGATTGTAAATAAAAGGAGAATGTTAGATGTCAAAGATGAATTGAGACCCAGGTACCTAACCTACAATGATTCTTCTTGCATCTTTTCAATGTACATAACTTTTATATCCGGGTTTAGGGTGTAGGTGTAAACTTCGTTTATCGTCTGTCGAACTTTAAATTGAACCTCAAAATGAAATTGTGGTTTTCACCACCAGTTTAAACCAAAACCATTGTTTATCGTTATTCCTCGAATGTCGAAGCGGTATGTGGTTCGAATTGAAAATTTTGGACTTGGCTTCAAGATGATATGCTTTGAGTCACTATTAAAAATCTTTGCAAAACTTGCGTTCGTACGCTGGATTTGAAGCTGAAACATTTGCTTTGAAATTAAATTTGCCTTAACAAAATCGTTTTCCTGCTGGCATAAGGCAGGACCGCTGGTGAATTAAATTGTAGAGATGTACCTAAGCACATGCCTTGTAGGCACTTTGATAAGACAGCAAAAAGTCTTCTCAAGCGAAAACAAGTGGGAAAGTGCAACAGTGGGTACGCAAAAGCTTCAATCCATCTACGACGGATTGCAAAATACCCGACCATACCAAAAAGAAAAATGCCACGCCTCCAAAAAGTGGGCGGGATATAAGAATATAACTGTTGAATGCTTTGTACTAGGTGGTTGCATACATTTCGGCCAAAAACTCCGCCTTTTTAACTAAAAAAATCACTTTTTTTAGGGCACGACCACAAAAGTGGGCGGAGGCACATACTATTGTATGTATACATAAAAGTTAGAAAATGCTAATATCTAAAGCTTTTGTCATGTAATTTTTTGTAAAATTTCATATACATTCATTGTAAAACAGTCATTTTAAGCTAAAATCCCTTAAAAAGTGGGCGTGGCCAATGAAAAAGCTAAATTTTTTTGGCTACTTTAAAGACAATTATAAGGCAATGTTACGTACCAAAAATGAATGCGCTAGCGCCATTATAACATAGCTAAAATTTGCAAAATGTATTTTTTTAAATTAGAGATGGTCGCACATACAGGCCTGTGGTGGGCGTGTCTGTGGGCGGATTCAGCTTATTTTCAAACTTGATCTGAAGGACTTGACTTTCAACCAACCCACAAAATTTCAGCCTAAAAGTTGTTTACATACGGACGGACGGACGAACATGGCTTAATCGATTCTCCTGTCGGTCCCATTCATATCACTAAAAGGTCTTAGGGGTCTACGGTGATTTTTTCACTGCGTTGCAAACTATACATCAAACTTAATATACCCTGGGTCGGGTATAAAAAAGTTTCGAATTAAGCTAAAGCCTACAAACAAAACCAATAAAACTCGTATAGGTCTCACTTACGAAGTATTTGCTTTGTAAGTCAGATCTTCATGTCCTTCTGTAGCAGTTATTCCTTTGATTTGCACAACAAAATCCTTCCAAGTAAAAGTTCTTCATTCATTCTATTATACAACTCAAGCTTCATGTATAAGTGGGAGTCTGACTGGAGCTTAAGCTGCTTGGCGTTGCCTGTATGTCGGTTTTGTTTCGTTGCCTCTTTGTACTATTTCTACTGTTGCTGTTGTTTTGTTTAGACGGGACCATGTTCTTGAAATTTTCTTCAAATTCATTCATATAACAAAATGTCCTTGAGTATAGGTATAGGTAAGATATACATTCCATGAGTGAATACGTTTGCTCCTACAAGCGCAGCCAGTATCCCTCACTGCTTGGAAAATCTTGTAACAGCAGCAGGCAGACAGAAGCATTCCATTGAGAGAAGAATGACACTTAATTATCCTTTAATGTTTGCAAAAGTTTTCCTTTGCCTGGGAGTGTACCTATCTACCTGTACGTAAACGAAGATGTCTAGCAAGAAAAGTATCCCCACACGAAGTACCATTATCCTTTCGCATAGTGGTTGGAGTGAAAATGGATATAGAGCTACATGAGATAATATAGGAAAGCACATACCAACAAAAAGAATAGATAAACAAAAAGATTTAATTTGAAGGCGAATACAGCTTCAATGACGTCCTTTTAGTTTGGTGGTAGAGGTACCTATTGGTAGGTACATTTTATCTAAGGCAAGGGGCAATGTAGACAAAACGGCGACGACAGACTGAACAGATGGATGGATAGATTGCACTTTGAAGTGGAACTCTCCTTCGATTCTTTTCGGCACTGAATTGGATTTTCCTTGTGGAACTGTCTGTTTAACCATCTTGGTCTTCCCTTAACTTTTATCGGTATTTGAAACAACAAAAGTTGCTAGCTATCTAACTTATTTTTTCCTCCTATTGTCTCTCGAGGATTGGTCTTAATTAATCTTTTTTTGATTGTACCAATTACAAAGAGCTAGGTACCTACCTACAAACGGAAGAAATAAGAGTATTACCAATTGTTCTGTAAGATTTACGAACTTATTAAATTGTAGGAGTTTTATTTTCGACAACAAACTGCCTTACACAAACTTGTTGAGTTCATTCATACTTAAGATAATCCTATCAAAGGCGGTAGAAATAATGGCGTAAAGGGGGTTAACTAATCTAAAGCGAAATGTCCATCGCTTTTGAAAGGACTAAATCAAAAATTTTAATGATGAATTGCATCACATGACGGAGACTATGGTCGAACACACTTAGTACAGCATACACACCGGGGATGCTTGACCAATCCGCCAACCTGCTAGACGACTTCCGTTGGTGAAATAAGAGGAGGCCGCCGAGATGATATGGAAAAGAAGGTTTGACCGAAAGCTCGAAAAGTCCGTGGGCGTCGCCTGTTGTACTGGTGAAAAAGAAGGACGGCAGCACTCCATTCTGTGTGGATTATCGGAGGCTTAACGAGTTCACGATGAAGAATAGCTACCCTTTACCTCGAATGACACATTGAACAAACGCTCTGAACTTCAAGACACTGAAGGAACATCTTTCCAAAGTAGTGCACGAGAATCAACGGGATCGGGATCGGCGAATACCTTTATTCCTCATGGCCTACCGAAACGCAATTCATAGGTACAACTGGATAAACTCCATCTGGAGTTTTGTTTGGACGAACTGCTAGGCTACCCTGTAAGCTCAAATTCGGCTTTCCCACTGAAGACCCATCATGCGAAGAGCACTACGTGGTGGGCCTTAGAGAAAGGATTAATGACATACACCAGAGGACCAAAAGCAATATAAAAGTTGCAAGCGACCGCATGAAGACCAGGTACGATGCGAGAGAAACAGCACCCGAATTCAACGAGGGAGATCTTGTATAGCTCTACAATCCACATCGTAAAAAGGGAAGATCGCCAAAGCTACAGCAGGATTGGGAAGGTCCTTGCCAAGTGTTAACGCGAATTAATGACGTCGTCTTCCGAATCCAACGAGGACCAAGAACGAAGATGAAAGTTGTCCATGTTGATCGTCTACATCTCTACCACGGAAGCAATGATGACTTTCTTGTTCGGGACGAAAAAAGCTAAGAGGGGGGCAATGTAATTTGGCAACAAGAAATAAAACGATATGCAGGAATCGATGAACCCCAGGCAAAAACATAACAGTAATATCTTCAATATTTGTGATAGAGTATTTTTCGATTTACAATGAATTTTCCGAGAAATCAGGTTTCTAAAATTCTAGCAAGTCAAAAGTGCGGGCATCTAAAGTTAAAAGTGAGGGCGGTCAAATTTTTGTCTATTCAAAGGCTTCTGGCCATATTGCTCTGCACCAAAATTTGAATCCGTCCCTTGTTAAACTTGAGCAAAAGGCATTTTGAAATAAAATGTAAAGTTGAGGTTGTTTGATGATCAAGTCAATTGTTCTGTCGTGGGCGGATCTTATCAATTTTCATACCTTGTCTGTACAAAATCACTTCAAGTTTAATTTTTCTAGCTCAATTTTTAAGACTTAAAAATTGCATACATACGGACAGGCGGACATGCCTTGATCGATTCACCTGTCGGTCTCGATCATAACATCTCTAAAAGGTAGCCCCGAATGTCTACTGTAATTGTTTCACTTTGTTACCAACTATACATTAAAATTAACCCTGCGTATCGGGTATAAAAATGGATGAGGTCAAGGGTCCACAAATGTTAAGAACATAATATTTCCTTTATCACCTCGTCGTCATGACTTTCAGATATGTTAACACACGCAAGGGTTATTAACCGCCTGTGCTTCGAGTTCCTAGGTCTGACAACTAACATGCATTACATTTGATTACAGTACATTTGATTATATTCAAGATTAAAGAAGTCACCGTGAGTACCGCGGTGTAGTAGTTAGAGTGTGTTCTTACTTCGCCGTCTGGGTTTCAATCCTACCGTCGTCACCTAAAAAAAAAGACTCGTTCTTCTTCACGGCCACCACCTCCGCGAGGATCTGACAAACTCTCAAAGAGTAAAATTTGTCTTGAAAAACTTCTCAATGCCGTTCGGATTCGGCGAAAAATGTAAGGACACCTTGTATGTGAAGAAATTAACACGCGCAGCTGTTGCGCCGCTCTATTTATTTTATTTATTAAAGTCACCGCGTTATATGCATTAACATTAACAGACCTTGTCGTATAAAAATCTTAACCAAGATTATGAGTATTTTAGCATTTGGCAACATCTGAAGTCTGCCCCCTTTACACGGTAGCGGAAAATGAACATTTTTCCAGACGATGTCTACAAGTATTTTAAATGTCCAGCATGCCTAATTTTTTATGGTATAAAGTTACCAGCTCATCCCACAACTGCCCCACGAAAAATAAAACCTTCTACCTTAATGTCGCACTTAAAAAGTTTGCATACATTAACGTCAGTGCTAGAAAAAACATCGAAACCAGAACAAGGTACGCCCCCTGCTTACATAGAGGTACCTTACCTAGCTGTATGTGCTGTGCTGTTATACTAATATCCCCTAGGAAGGACGTTTTTATACACCTATTCCGTTAGGCAAAACACTGATCCCATTTCCGAAAACATTTTTCTCATTTTACTCTCCCGAGTGTCCTTTTGCAATTCTTTTTTTTTGCTGTTTATGATTTCAGCCGACAACGCTTTTTTTCTTTGTCCGTTTTTTGATTGTATTTTTAGAGGCACCCTGCATTTCACTACTGTTGTTTGACGCGTTGTTTAAAGTACGTCGCACACACGTAGGTCTATGGCTATCTATGATGTTAAAGTCAAAATATTTTAATGCATGTTGCACTACCAACATGTTACAACAGTTATACCTAAATGATAAGGGTTACTTTTGTAAAATCTTTACGGCGCCATTGTGGATGGACTTTACGTTGCATAAGAGTTTAACTCTTTAAAAGGTAGGTAGTTAGCTATAACGTATAAAATTCACGTAGATATAACGTGAAAAATTCTAGCCACCCAACACAACTTGCTTGAATCTTGCGTAGGTAAGGTAAACGATGCAAAGCTCCAAAGTTGAACACGACTTCCATTTTATTACATGCTTTATAAGTAATTAAGTCGCATGAGTACACGACATTAATGTAAATTTTTGTGTTATGTTCTTTACTTCTTATATGCATACTTAGGAGTTCTTCTGTAAATATAACTTTTTGTCTTTTGTGTCTGGTGTTCGAAAGGCAAAAACAATAAGGCAATGGAGTTCGTATTGATTAATTATAATTTCAACAATGATTTGGAGTACTGCTGAAAACATTGGGAGTTGTAATGAAAAATAATAATAAAAAAGTTGATATTATAATTTGGTGACAATAAAAGACATGCAGGAAACGCTGAATGCACCCATCGATTAACTTTACGAGCACACCTGCTCGATTTTCTAAACGAACCCACCCATCTGTCATTCGAGTCAGCTGCTGACAGCAAACTGATATTCGAAGTTCGAATATTGATATTGAAAGTTCCCCTCCATGGAATTCTGCGGAAAAAAAAATCTTTCTATCGATTTTCACAAGTCACGTTTTCAGTTTCACGTTTAAAATGTAACTGTCCCTTACGAGCTTGTCACCCGTGTATTTATACAAATTAAGCACCTTCTATTATTACCCTTTGGTAATTTTCCATTGGTACATTTCCGCTGATTTGCATGGAGGGGAAATTTTCGGTATCAATATTTGAACTGCGAATATCAGTTTGCTGTCAGCTGACTGGAATGACAGTTGGGTGTGTTCGTTTAGTGAATCGACCGGGTGTGTTGGTAAAAAGTTATCGAATTGAAATAAAGTGTTGAATTCTAAGTATAGCGAAGTTGAACTAAGTGTGATTTGAAATTTAAATAAGTTTTGTTGAATAAATAAAGTGGTTCGTTGTGTGATTATAAAAGTTAAATTGAGTTTTATTCGACGAACACCAGGCCAGAACATTACAATATATATTTACGTATGGGTTTGCAATGACCTATTAATCGCCGGCCGTTTGTCATGTGTTTTGCATCCAGTGTTTCATCCATCGATAGGGTTATAAAATTTTCAAAGTTATGTTTGAGCAAATAACGAATAAATGAGTTAAAAGTGAAGTCTGAAACCCACGACAAATCCCCTCCAAATATATTTCGGTACAAAAGTTAAAGTTCAATAAAGATTAGTTTTAAATAACTTAAGACTGAACTGCCTTAGCCAAATGGCCGGGAGTGTTGACATTTTCGCTTGTATACTATCTTACTATGCAAAGCTGCTTACTACTAAAACAGCTGCTCAGAAGTTCGGCAAACCAAATTTGCAAATTCATCTCAGCTTAGGGTTTTAAAAACTCCGAACATACGTATGGGCACAAACGAAGTTCTTAGTCGGTTCCCTAGTCTGTTTCGATTGTTTTTTTAGAAGACACAAAAAGTTTTCAGGTACCTATGATTTGAACAAAAGTTTCGTTAAAAGGCTAAAAGTTGAGCATTATGCTTCTTACTTTGGTGTCTCATTTTAAAAGATGGATTTCTGTTGCAGCACCGTTCCGGTGATGCTTGGCGTTTTAATAGACCAATGCAGGCTTAGATTTGTCAAACACGCAAGACTTCGGCAAAGGCTTTGCGATAAGTGCGCTACGAAAACATAGCCCGAATATCTATACAGAAATTTCCGGAACCCTATTTTCAGTTTCCGTAAAGGACATAACGCTATGAGTGCAAAATAAAACTGCTTGCAGGCCAATTACCCTAGCGTTAATTAATAGGAAACGTCCCATTTAATAAATAAAAAAAAAACATGCTTACATGTGTACTATGAATAATATACATAAATACAAAAAACAAATATCAAAAGTACATATACTTTAAATATTAATGCCGCACCAGTCAGTTATGCTTCGAGTGAAAGAAGGAATCAACAACCGAAATCAACTGGGCAAGCAATTATGCGCTTTACATGTCATGCATCTGGACACAAGAGCGTAGGTATGCAGATATAGATGAATATAGCTGCTGACGGCAAGGACTACGTCCTTTATTTATTATGAATTTATTTTTCGCTCACAGTAATGACGGATTTCGGTCGATTAATTTACCTAGATATTTTTGTGCAATTTATATTTGCGCGAAACGGAAATCGCCTTGTGGCGATAATGATGCAATTTTTGCATGCTTATGGGATGGCAGGGAACGCAAACCTACAAACCTTCATACAAATTCCATTTCGCCAATAGCGCCGTATTGCTTAAATTATAGCTGCTGGATACGGAGTTTCGTGTTAATAATGGCAATAAGCATCAGAATGTAAATGTAATTGGATGTTGTTTTTTTCCAGGGGGAACGATAGATACAGTTCAGGGATCTAGAAGTCTAATTAGTCCTATATTTTTCGACCAAATTAATACTATTATTAATATATATCATACGTCAACATTTGTTTCTCAAATCTTACTTCAAAATATTGAAATGAGTTTTGTTCAGTTTTTATTTAGTCTTTGATATATCTCGCAGCGTTATTGCTTTTTATTTCCTATTCCACCATACTGGTGCAAATGTGACATAGAACAATAATAACGATGGATTCAAATTTGTACGACGTTGCGAAAACGTTGGAGCAATCGGAAAATATGTTATGTAGAAATACTTAGATTTGCATTTGGTTTATACAAAGTTTTGTGCCGTGCCCACATTTAGGGGCAAAATTTTAGAAAAACTTATAATTTTCCAGAAGAAACATGGATTTCGACTGCTTTTTAGCCTTACTAAGCTAACTAAGGGGAGAATAAGAAATAAAGGTTAGCATATAAAGTACACCGAACACCATTCTTAATTTTATTCATGCAAAGTTTTTGGCCACGCGTATTTTTTAATGGTCAATTTAACATAATTATTGAATTTTTACCGAAGCCGCAAACTTGGATATTTCTACGCTAGTATTTATTTTTGGGTTATAGGAGTTGGATTTTGTTTAAGTAAATTAATGATTCATGACTGGTAACGGGAAGGGGATGGAAAACCAGAAAATATAAGAATGGGAAGGAGAATTGAAATGGAAAGAAGAATAGGAATAGGGTATACCGCTGTAACATACACACTATTGCACTTACTGCAGCGTTGTTTTTGAGCTAAAAATTTGTGAAACTTAAAGAAAAGTAAATCTGTGATTACACGATCGTTATTTCATGTTATATAAATGACGCTGTGTTGTCATGAAAAAATTGCAAATGCTCCATTTAAGCGACTACTGGCCAATAAAATAATGGCGATCACACGGTGCGTCATTCAAATGACCCTCTACGTCATTTTGGTTGCAAAAATAAATGTCACGCGAAAAATTGGCGATCACGCGGCAATGACCTACCTTATCATAGTAATAAGTCCATTATTAATGACATAATTTAATTTTTTTCGATTTTGAGTATTTTTTCTATTTTGCAATAAGATGGTAATGGCGTAGCAAAGTCATTTTATACAATAAAGAATGCTCATAATCAGAAACCTATTTTTTGGAAAGTTGTTGAAGACAAATAAAAAATATATGTTTGTGTACCTATTTTTCATACCCATTGCACAGGATAAGGAGCTAAGTTTGAGAAGTGGTTTGTTACATAGCTCGTAACATGCAAAAATAATGACCATATTCCCAATACCTTTGGGCATGAGTCGAATGAACCATGTCCGTCCGTCCGTCCGCGTGAGGACTTACATTTTACTCTCTTATTTTATTTTTCGTGAGAGTAGCCAGTGAGAGTTACCAGTAGTAACCAGTGGTAGGCACTAGACTTTTAGCAAGAAATGGCGTCTGTCTTCGAAAAGGGTCCTTTGAATCTACAAGCACGGCCATGGTAAGACCACTCCCCTCATATGCATCTGTTATTTGGCGGAACAGGCTTTCGCGGAAGCGTCTTGTCTTTGTTGCCTAACTCCAAAGATCGGCTAGTTTTAGCTGCACTGTCCCCTCCCCAGCACCCCGGGCTCTGCTCTGATGCTCGGATGAACCTGCCGTTCCTTAATATATTTATCATGAATGTACGCTGAAAACCATCTTGCGCTTAAAGAGCGGTGGCTTTTGATACCACGCGCATTGGGATTTTGAAGAACTTGTGCGAGAATTTTCGTTCGACCCCTATCTTATCTACATGCCCTCTGATACAATGACCACCAGCAATCCTTTTGCGACAAAACTAACAAGTCGACTTTCCTCATAATACGCATCTGGCTTCTAAGCGGAGATTTTCGCTATCCTAATGGTTATGCGCTATATTGTGACTAAAAGGTGGAGGTAAGAAGCATATGCGTATGCTGTAACAGTCAAACCACTCTAAAAGCGTTGCTTTACACTCTTACCTCGTCCAAGATTCTGGAAGGCTAAATACAGTAAATCTTGTTTGATCAGGTCACACTGGGTATCCAGGGAAATGGAACCTCTTACTAGACAAGGCTCAGAAGATGTTTTCTCAGGACCCGAGCCTGGGTCTGCCTGTATCTGTTGCTACGTCTGGCATTGAGACTTGGGTTTTTCGTGAGCACAGGGCTCGTTGGCGTGAATGCGATGGGTAAAGACAGAGCAAACAACTACGCTCGGACATCTGCAAGGTGTCGGGTTCTTTCCTTCTACCTTTACCTCTTAGGAAAATCAACTGCAGAGATCTTCCTGGCGTTCTAACGGAGCGCCAAGCTTAACCATATTCACAGAGTTCAATCAGTAATTTTTATTCCAATTACATTGAAATTAAATTCAACAATTTTGTGTAGGTATGTTAAGTCAATCTAAGCAGCCACACGCATCAAATTACGCATTAACTTAAGAGAACCCTTTCGTGCTTTGGTTGTGTAGAACCCCTTACCATGGTCGTTAAATATTTTACTATATCAACTCAAATGGAGTTTAGAATTTATCAGTAAAAAGTCTCCTCAGTGCATCAACCTCTTCTCGATAACATTGTATTTTTTGTTCAAATATTTTATCAGACGAGTTTTGCATGTGTTGATAGCATTTTTATATCAAAAATTCAAATATTTTTCGTATTCTTTTTAACACCGAATCGTGGAACTGGTGTGGAATACAGAAAAAAATTGTTCTTTTCTCGCACCCCTGAACGGAATCGTGCTCAAGTTAATGTTCTTTTCTACTCCGAATTAGGTCGGTGTCGACACCGAACTCGAATTTTCGCCACCGTCGTAATTGATGGTAGAAGCTGGGTGTAGCTTAAAATATGTATGAAAATTATGTTTCAACTTAATTTTAATTCTTTATTTTTTACAACGCCACTCAAATTGTATCAAATCGATAAAAAGTTACTAAAATCTAAAAAAAATCTAAAAAAAGTTATCAAAATTCAGTTTAAACCGTACGCCAATGTACAAAAAACCGACGCCAGCAAAATCACGCTACGAAATGAAAAAAAGTAAACAAAATGAAGTCAAAGCAATTTGATATTTAACGTGATGACTGTACCGGTGCAGTATTTGTCGCTCTGTATATAATGAAACCGAGTGTACAACCTAGTATTATTTGACAGCTCGGTGTGGCAGTTCGGTGCTCACAAGAAATCGCCTTTAGCTTTTACCTACTTAAAAAGCCACCAAAAACTGGTGGTGGTGAAACTTTTTTCATTTAAAGTGTGTTATACTACTACGTCTAAATATATTTTAGGATGCACATTCTTCTTGCTTTAACTTAAATATATTGAATAATTGCCGCTTGGAAGAATGCAAATGAAAATTGACCACACCCACATGGAGACGTTTTTGGTTTTTTTTGAAAAGCCGATTATAATGCAATTAAGAAAGGATACAGCACAACGGATCAGTATAGTTGACAAGTTTGATTTTTATGATATTAAGTGAAGTGCCGTAAGAGTCGGTGGATGTCAAAAATTTTTAATCTTGTACTGCATTGGGACATAGAAGGGACCGATATGAAGATTTAAGCTTCCTAAAAATTTAAGGCCAAAAAACTACCACAACACAGGCGGGCGGATGGACGGACACGGCTTTTTCGGTAAACAATTCGGTCTCGATCATATGCCCTAAATGGTCTTGGTTGTCTACAGTCATTATTTCTCTATTTTACAAGCTTTGAATCAAACTTAATATACCTCATATCCTATGAGATGAGGTATAAAAATCGTACCTGATCATAGGGTATTGAAATATTGATAAATACAGCTAGCCTTCAACTCAAAGTTCTACCTTCATGAGCCTGGTAGGTGAACCATAAAAATACTAAACACAAATAAAAATTTTATACAAGACCAGTTATTTCCCATTTTAATCGAGATGTGAGAAAATTAATCCCAACAGCACTCGATGCCGAAAATTGATACGACATTTTGATTACCAACCTTGATTTGAGAATGTATAGGCTTTTCATTGCGGAAGGATCTCGAGCATTTTTTTTACAAACTCATTCCCTGTGCATTCAAATTCAAGCACCAGGACCTGCACCAAGTTCAAAACTCAAAAGGAAGATGTATTAAATATGTCCTTACTCAATGGACTACATATACGCCTGTACTTGATTCCGTGTCTTGGATTTTGTGTATCCCGTCTTGCAGAATTCATTATTGCACGTTTATTTGTTCTCATGTTTTTACATTCGGTAAGCCTTAGCCGTTGTTTTATGTGCCTTCCGCCGCTGGGAGCATGCCAGCCATACAAGCTGTACTTTGTCCCACATACAATCCGTTGAAGTGCTTTCGCCTCCAAAAAGAGAGATCATAACGATTCCCATCAAATTTGCATAATGTTCATTCATAACTGTTGATTGTAGGATTACAGGGCAAAAAAAATTTAACCTCGAGAAAAAGGACGAAATAAATGGGAAAGACTGCATAAGGACAAAAATTCTATTCGATATGGCCGTAGATGCGAAATGTATATGCGGGTGTGCAAGCCTCGATTCCGGCTGATTGTTAGAGGTAAGGAGGAAGACTCGTCGCGTTTTGGGCCACATTTACAATTCATTATATCGGCAATCGTTAATGTAAATTTTTACCATCAGGCAATTCCAACTTTACGATTTTATCTGCATTGTTGAGAGATGGAATGACGATGATGACGGTGGCAGATACGCTGTCAAAATAAAATTGAGCCATATTACGAGTTTTTGATGCTGTTTTATTGTAATGCCATATGTGATTGATTCAGATCTAATGTATTAAACATAGTATTATAAAAGAGAAGGTTTTGAATAGACACCAAAGGCATTCACGATGGCAAGCACGGAAATTATTATTTAACTAGGGAGCTAAGCGGGGATGCCCGCTGTTTGCGCTACTGCTTGCACTGCTGCTCAATATATCTGGGGCTGGCCTGTGCTTGGGTGATGCTCTCAAGTCAGGACTCTATTGTATGCAGATGATATTATTTTATTGGCTAAAGACACAAAGGTGCTGCAAGAGATGGTGCACAAATTAGAATAATACTGCAAAACCTGGAATTTCGTGATCAACCTCGATAAATGAAAAATAATAATGTTTACCAAAGGCGGAAGAAGAGCTAAAATGAAAAATAGTTCTACGAGGGTAGAGTAATAGAAAAAATGAATAGTTATAAATATTTGGAAATTATCATGATGCCAAGACTTTCTTTGACAGAGCACCTTAAAGAAAGTGCAGCAAAGGCCAAAAATAATTCAACAGAACTTGGAAAGGCTTCATTGGCATAAAGCTCGTCAAATCGGCTAAATTTTAAATTTTTAGTAGTAGAGCGATATTCAGTTATGCAACTTAAGTACGGTGGGCTTCGAACTTCAACGCCGTGGACAAAATACCAAGGTACTTTATAACCAGTGTGTATGCAGAAATTACAGTCCGCAAAGTGGACCGTTGAATACCCCATCCTATCCCACATTGTTAAATGCTGATGATATTGTTATTTTTTGACATTTTATAAGTACATAGTGCAAATTTCAAAAAGGGGCGTAGTTCAACCGGCCCTTATTGCAAACTCTCAATTATAAGATATTTCCACAGATATTTCCAAGTTTCGCTTAAATGTACGTAAAAATGCAGTTTTCTGGTTTAAATTCAATAATTTTGAAAAATCGATCTCTAAAAGGGGGTGTGGCTAAAAACTTTGTATGAACGAAATCTAGAACGAAATCTCGTGTACCTTACCTGCTGATTTTTTTATTTCAATCTTTAATAAATTAGGATTAAGGCCAGTCGAAAGTAAGTTTTTCTGTTATATACAGATATACAGACGGACGGACATGGCTGATTCGATTCAGAATTCGGTCTCGATCACATGGTCTTTCGGGTCTACGATTGTTATTGCATCATGTTACAGTATGTGACAAACTTAATATACCTCCTATCCTATGGGATGGGGTATAAAAATTGACAAAGAATTTGAGATGAAAATAATACATCATCATCATCATCATTTTCGAATGCCGCTTATCCTTTAAAAGAGTCGCGGAGTAAGGATGGCTTAATGGTCTTTCCATCGTTCTCGGTCCTCCGCTACCAACTCAAGAGACTCCGGCGCAATCCCCAGGCGGGACTCAAAGACTGTTTCTTGGCCTACCAGAGGGCGACACGCTCGCATCTCGACTAGCATGACCTGTCTAGGAAGTCTGTCAGGGAGATGCGAACAACGTGTCCAAACCATCGAAGAATCGATCGCTCCACTCAGAGAAGTAGCTGCTCAACATTAAGATTCCCACGAATACTGAAGTTTCTCACTCTATCCCTTAGAGTAACACCAGAAACGCACCTCAGGAATCTCATTTCGGCAGCTGATACCCGCGATCTAATTCTTTCGGTCATTACCCAAATTTCATGACCATAGAACTCTGAATTAAAAACTGAGATCTGTGCTTTCACTCCAAGCTCAGCTTTCCTGATGACCGGCCGGCGCAGTTCCTTTACTATTGCTCCAACTTGGCCCATTCTACAGGACAACTGAGTATCACTTCTCCCATCCTTCGTGAAAAAGACCTAGGAATACATAAACTTCTCCACTTGTTTTAATGGAACTCCATTTATGTGCAGGGTAAATTCCGATTTGTTCACGTTTACTTTCATCCCAGCACAGACGGCTGTAAACCTATCCACAGTAAAACTCTCCACAGTGTATCCCGAGGGACCCGGTCATACGCCTTTTCCAGATCTACAAAACACGCATAGACCGGTTTGGCATATTCCCAGGCCTTCTCAAGATTAACCTTCAGAGTAAAAAGCCACCTAAATGACACGTTTTAGCCATTTAACACCCTCTTCACCCATTGCCTTGAGCATTTATGGCCGGATTTCATCAACTGCAGCAGACTTGCCAACTTTTAGCGATTTAATCGGTTCAGTGACTTCGTCTTGTGTGGGACTATTCTCCGCCCTTATCTGGTCAGCAGTGGGAATGCCATCTTCAGTGCCCTGTTGGGGGTTGAGCAGCAACTCCGAAAATTGCTCTCTCCATCTGCGCAAGACCTCGCTCTCATTTGAGAGAAGTGTACCGTCCTTGGATTTAACCCCTTGAATGATATTCAACTTCCTTCCTCTGAGCCGGCGAATGGTCTGCCAAAATATCTTGTTTGCAGATCTGTAATCGTGCTCCAACTTCTCGCCGCACTTTTTCCATCACTGTTCCTTGGCTGTTCTGACTGTCAGATTGGAAGTCCTTCGCGCCTCATTGCACCGGGCTCAAGAATTTGAGTTTCTACATTCTTCTTCTTGAACTCCAGGCGTTTTAAACCAAGCAGTTCTTTTCTCACCACCAGCCGCTACCCCAAGGCGCTTTACTCCACAAACATTTCCTGCAGAGGCAATGACTGCCGATAAAAACAGCTGCCATTCCTCCTCTACATTCAAAAGGTCAGTTGGAATTTATTCAAACTTCTCCGAAACATGCTGTGCAAAGCACTCTCTGAAATCAGAGTCAGCATCCTGCAACCTTTCCCACCGTATGCGGGTCACCAGTCTTGGTTTTCGCCTGGGTGGCAAAGGAATACTGTCACTGAAAAAGAATTTACACAGAACTAAGTGGTGATCAGTTGACAACTCAGCTCCCCTGAAAACTCGAACATCACAAATCATTCTTTGAACACACGATGGTACAACAAAAAATCAATCAGTGACCTCTGATTTAAATTGTGCTTGTACCATGTGCATTTGTGAACGTCTTTGTGTGGGAAAAAGGTGTTCATGATGGACAAGCCATATGCACAGCATAAGTCCAACAACTTCCCTCCGTTCCTGTTTTGATCCGAGTCACCATGGCTCCCGATCACACCCCTCCAAGTACTGTCGTCCGTACCCACATGTACATTGAAGTCGCCCACCAGGAGAAAGAAGTCCATTTTTGCCACTCTGGTGCCGTCGACAACAACTTCGTTCCAAAAATACTCATACTCTGACTCTCGATTTGGTGCATAAACCAGAACCAGAGCCAGAGTCGGTCGTTCAAGCTTAAGTTTTAAGATCAAAATACATTACACAGGCATC
This sequence comes from Neoascia interrupta, assembly GCA_947623515.1. NCBI lineage: Eukaryota > Metazoa > Arthropoda > Insecta > Diptera > Syrphidae > Neoascia > Neoascia interrupta. Next base: position 149,698,331 of record OX392463.1, read on the forward strand.
GAATATATTTTCTGACAACAGGGGGCTTGTGAGTATCCCCACACCCGCCTGTGCAGTCATGTGATTTGGGACGCCAGACCAGAAAAGCTTCCACCCATCATCGAAGTCTTTGGTTCCACAACTCTTCCACTTAGTTGAGGAGATGCCAGTTGCATCGAGCTAGTACTTCTTGGCTTCCTCAAACAGGTGAAGTTCCTTCCTCTTTAGCGACGATATATTCCATGTGCCAATTTTGAATTGATGCCGTTGTCAATTTGTAGAGTTTCCACCTAATCCCTCATTTTGACTTGGCGCTGTCCCCCTCCGCACCCGGAAAGGGTTATTGACGGGCTGCTCGTAACTTCTTCGGGTTAAACCCGCTTGGATGCCGAGCGGGACCTTCCGACCACCAAGCGCTCGCATGTTGACACCCCTCAGGCCTAGCTCTAAAGGGTGCCCTGGATTACCAGGATCGGCAAATATCCGAGGCTGTTTTCGTTTTCTTTTCAGGGGGGGGGGGTGCATTTTATACCTAGCTGCCAGGTTTAAATGCGGTCGATCCTAGCCCGGGCAACAGACGCCGATCAGGAAGCCGCTCGTCCCAAGACAGACGCTCCTAGATTTCTGTTATTTGAAGTTCAGCCGTCTGGGATTAGACGCTGACCAACGAGCCGTACAATATGTATCAGACTCTGCTGGATTTTATTTAAACCTTCGGGTTCATCTTTTTCAGTTATAACTTTAGTGCCAAGGGTGGCCCCACAAGGAATTTATACTCCTGGACAGCATCACTTATGACTGAAGATTACTTCCTCCAGTGGATTTTAGTAGGCCCTTACGACAGGCATACCTTAACTCAAGGCTATTCTTAAACCGGACCTTGCAGGGTTGAAAATAATACAACAAAATAATTTCACATAACAATATTCAAAAAAATGTTTTATTTTCGGTCTTACAACAACAAAACAGATGATGTTGAGCACTTTCTGTCAACTTCGCGTGCGAAACTGGAGACGGCTAGCTAGAGGCAGAGCTGGCTGGCGAAGCTTGTTGGCTGAGGCCCAGGTCCACCCCGGATTGTAGCGCCACCTTAAGTAAGTTCTGTCATTTTGCTGCCCTCAGCAATTAACTTATAATGTTCGGTCAAATTATTCCTAGCAAAAATGAAACATGAATGAAAAATGAAACACGAATCTCGAACACTGATTACCCTGAACACAAAAAGAAATACAATTTTTTGTGAGACATTTCGAGCTCTGCTCTGAACGAAAAAATTGCCTTCTTGGGTCTTATGTGATATCGATCGTTGTCAAAATCTTCATTACTATTGTCTATGCTCTGTTTGCTCAAAACTTCAAAACTTACAACCTCTTGAACAACATGTATTCACTTATACTTTACTCAATACTGTATCTACTAAATACACAAGACCTTAAGTTCAAATAGTTAAACCTTTTCAATTATGTATTAGGAATGTGCTCGGGAAAATATTAAGTACCTTACCTACACGTGTTTTTTTATTCACAAAGTGCATGTGCCTGTTCCTTCATAAAATTATGTAACTCTAGCCAAAAAGTCTACTCATCTCTGGCATGTGATGCTGCTGGTCCCCACAATTACGCTCAGAATATTTTGTCCCCGACCCCGATTGACATGCTAGTCGTTATGTCGAACTCAGTTCGTCTCCATCCATGGATGACTGGTTTTGCAAACACATAAACTTTCCCTCTACAAACCCCTGTGTACAGGGTTGGGTACCGAGAGAAAAACTTTCCCCATTTTCCAATCTCTCGTTGTAATATTTAAATTTTAAGCGCGCGTATGTTGAGAACATCTCAACTAGGCGAATGTCCTGCGGGATGCTTCGATTTATTTTCCGTTCTCTTCCTATATCATTCGCTGTCGTCGTCTCTCACCACTCATGGCAAGGATACCTATCCACTACCTATAGAACATTTTCAATGCATAACAAATTAGAAGCCAGAGCTGCTTCTGAAGTGAACAACTGCAATGACTTCGCCAACCCTTCTCTTGCAAATAGTTTTCTGATTTCTGATTAAAATTGCAAGTATCTCAAGACAAAATTTAAGTTTTGATTGAAGTTTGGAAGACTGCTGTGCTGGTTGAGTGAAGCATGGGGCAATGACTTAGTTTTGGAAATTGAAAATTTAGGCGCTAATTGGGATGACAGAGGATGACGTCTTCTTTAAAGGACATTTTCAAATTGGTTAAGTGATTTGCTCGAAAGGACGGTACATAAATATTTATCAAGATTTCTTTTTATTCCTCAGCATCGTTCAGAATTTTATAGATCTGTTTGCGAATGAATACGTATTTTGCCGATTGCTCTTAGATTTATAGAGGTGATTCTTTGCTCAAAATGGAAACACTCCCTAAATGAATGCAATTGTGGAAGACGAATGTTTAATGTCTGGACGGTATGTCCATATACCTAGATCAAACAATCCCTTAATGTCTTTCTTGAAATATAAGACCGACAGTCAAGCTTGTTTCTGTAACAGGTATATATTGCACTTCGGGTGGTTTTTGGCATTATGATTTGTCTGGATGTGAGGACAAACCGTGAGAGAGTAATTTAATTTCGGAGAACACTTCAAGCTGCGAGATAAAATGTTTATTGGATTCATCCTTGAAAATTTCAACAGGAGAAAAGTTGTTTTATTTTGCACTGAAAGACTTTTATCTTTCACAGTTGCACAGATATTACACGGACTTGAAGGACACACTAAGATCAGCTTATATGGTTGGTAGAGGTGTACGTTGGTAAAATATCTTTCCGTGAAATTGCATTTGCAATACAGACGAATCGATATAGATGAAGAGAAGATGTAATTTTGCCTTTGTATGTAGGTATATGCCTTTTATGGCTCATCAGTGAAAGACCATTCAACACAGAACTTCTGCTTTTATGCCTTGTAGCTTTATTTCGTGTATTTCAACATTTACCCTGATTCAATTCAGGTTTGCGTAAGTGATTGAATTTCTGTTTCATATTAAAGTCATGCGTTTTTTCAAAAATGTACATATTTGATTCTAACAAACATATTTAATTCTAGTTTTATGGTGAGATAGTCTCGTGCGAGTTGTCAAATAAATTTCTATCAATGGCAATGTACCTATGGGGTGGTTCACAATACCGGCGTTATGGCTATCTTGCACACCGGCCTTTTAGACAATTAAAAAACACTCGCCGCGGTCGACAATCCTTATGTCATTTGCTGCTGTCAGTTGTTTTTGGAAACTGATAGGTGTTCTGCATACCATACATGCGTATTAAAGTCGACAAAATGTTACAAATATGTTAGGTTTTGTAACTTTGCAGTCAAAACAGTCGTCGCGGTTTCTCGCTCTGATTGTGTAACAAACGATTTTTTCAAATTTCGTATTGACCCTGCCGCTCTGGTTTGACGCTGACGGGCTTGTTGTGAAACAGCCTCTATAGCATAGACCTTTTTTCAAATGAGTAGTAATCTGTAATCACAAAAAATAGGGCATAAGTTAACCCTATGTGTCCAAAGGAATTTCATGGATTTTTTATTTTAATTCGTGTATATGCATTTGGGCGTCCATATAATGAAAATGAAAATACCCGTGCTTGGTCACAGGCGCCTGCCAGACAACTAACACCTACCCTTAGCGATGCCACGAAGTCGCCTGAGCGGCTTAACCCTGCGAAAATGTTAGCTAATATCCTTTAAATCCGAGAAGCGGCCTTTTTTTTACATTTCTTTTACATTTTATTTACATAAAATTTATCACATAAAATTTTATTTTCGCAGAAGTAGAGAATTTAATGCTTTGGTTACAGTTTGAAATCTGGTGATCATCTGTTTTTGTCTGATTGGTCGTGGGCTAAAACAAGAAAATTGTGATGATATCACAATCGACGCCGACAAGTTCTTGTGAATTCTGAAATTACCATAACCGATTCCACCCAGAATATACTTTGCATCGCAATAGATATAAAATAAAAATTTGAAAAGAAATCTTAGGGACAGGTTGAGTCAAGCTTTAATGAGCCAAAATCAGATAGCTCAGGTCTCGTTGAAGTTTTAGAAAATGAGTCTAATAGGGGCCGCCCCCCAATATAGGCAACGATACGTTCGGTTAGCTTTTTAGTTAAAATAAGTCTGTTTCTTAAGTTTTTCAGAATTAAAATTCAATGAAATAAAATAAAAAGGATTTGTTTGCCGAGCACCTTAAAGAAACATTTAAGCTAAATATCTTAATACCAAACGTATTCAGAAAAGACGTGATTACCACGAAATTTTTTAAGACTTCTTAATCAAAAGTTTTAAGTGCAACTTTAATTTCATTACATCCTCTTGTTTTTGTTTGAAATTTAGATGACATGTACTTGGTCGCTACTGTCGCTCTGCTAGTTATCGCCTTGCCGTTCTACCTTTTTGCCGTGTGTTGCCATTTTGTCGCATTACCGATCAACCGCTTTGGCAGTTTTGCCACTTTGCTGCCTTGTCGATTTGCAGCTTTGGCGTTCTGCCACTCTGCTGCTCTAACGCCTGGCTTAGGTACTTACTTGCTTAAGGTGGGCCTACAGTCCGGGGACCTGAACCTCAGCCAGTAAGCTTCGTCAGCCAGCTTTATCTCCAGCTAGCCGTCTCCAGTTTCGCACGCGAAGTTGGCTTAGGCCCCCTGCCACTTGCGTGCACCATCTGAGTTTCGGTGCTAACGCTTGGCTATTATGCCATTTCTTCTGACAACCGGCAGACAATTCAGATGTAGTCACTGATCAGATATAATAAGATAACCAGATAATCATTAATCAAGCAAGTGTCGAGATCTGGTGGCCTGGAGACTGCATCTACATCTAACACCCAGGTTATGCCCAGTTATTCCTCGATCTTTTCCCTTAAACACTTTTAAAAAAGGCAATGATTTTAATTTGACAGAAGGAAATTGTCGTTCTTCTGTCTGTGGTACACCCCCCTTTCACTAAATCGGAAACGGCAGTCTCTAACTAACCTTGCGTCGCCGTTTCGGCTGAAATCTTAATACCTTTTTAAGAATTTCATATATAAAATTATGCAACGTATCGATTATTTACGAGAAAACTATTGAAAAGTGTATCTTCTTCAAAAAAGCTAAAGGTCTTTCCTATAACCTTAGTAAACACTAAATCTTGTTCAATAAATAAATTCTATCGCTCACTTACCATTCCTTACAAAACACTCTGATTATTCCATTCCTCCCACCAGCAGCTGGATCTCATGCAGTAAAGCGACCCTATGGACTCCTCTCGGCGCGCCTTCATTGCGCTACACTCTTGTCGCACGCAAGGACCACTTCAAGCCGTGTGGAAGCACATGATGGAACATAAGCTTACACAACGGAAATTCTCTATGCCACCCATCCTACTACATTATGCATGGAATAATTTAGCATAAAGCTCTTCTCACATGTGTATGTCCGCTCGCCATGCTGTCCGTCCACGGAGACCAATGTCTCTGCCTTGTAGTGCCTTAATAAGTGATTTTTGCCAAAGGAACCAACTGTTTTCGACTTCTTTAAGAGGTTTTTCCTCGAGAAAGAACAAAACTTGATACTAGGAGAAAAACCTTTGAAGGACACCCTCCTAAAAAAAGAAGCAAATCATCGATGAACGAGCTGCCATACGTTTACTTACCTCACATAGTGTATAGGTACGTCAGAGAGTCACATTCATTCACTTACTTCTATTGCTACCATGAGTACCATGAGCCACGGGTGCAACATCGACGAACAGTGATAAGGACTTAGGGAGTCGCATTTTCCAGCAAGCTGTGCAATACAAGCTGCTCCAACACAGTAGACAGAGTACACGCTTCTCGTACTATTCTGAATATTTAAGTAAGTGAAAATATGTGCGAGTACCCTGGGGGTATATTCAGGGAATGTGTTTAAAATTGACTTGCAGGAACTTTAAGGCTTGCTGGTCTACTGTTAGATCCAATGGAGAGGATGTAGAAACCACCAGAGAAACGGCTTTCTTTTGGGAATTCGCATTTGCATCAGCTGTGTATTTATGCATCGGAACTTGCCAAACAGAAATAAGAAAGTTTATTTATATATTTGTTTTTTTATATATATAATATAAAATATAAGGTATATGTGTATAAATATATATTTTATTTATTTATACACATATACCTAGATTTGGGTAGTTGTTTAAATTTGTTAGAGTTGGATTGGGCTACTCGAGTTCTCTTTCTTAAGACATGACATCTTTACGTTACGGTAAGGATTTTAACTGACATGAGATGGAAGTGTCAACTCGAATCGGAAGCGCCTTAAGCCACCTTAAAATTTTGCGGAAGCAAATCCGCCTTGAGCAGTGGGAGACTGCAGACTGTCATGTTATGAGTTCCAGACTGTTCCATTTCGCCAGGGCTAACATTTAAAAGTCATCTAGGTTGGAGCATAGAGTCCAGCTGTTTGATGATAGAATATACACGTTTTGGTTTTGTAAACTACATCCAATCCACACCTCTTCGGAAACCAATCTTCTTAATTTTGCTAAAAGCTCGCCTCAAAATCTTCTCTCGTTGTTAGAAAATGTTAACTGTTGATGGTAGCTCCAAGATAGAACAACTCCGTAACTAGCTTGAAGTTGTCTTTGAGTTGGATCTTTTAGTTCGTACCTAGTTTATTCCTTATTTACTTTAAGACCAACTAAGTGCAAAAAGTTCTTAAGACGCAAAATACTTTTTTTATGGATTATAAATTTAAAAAAAACTATAAAAAAGTGCCAAAGAACGAATGTCTCCCGCACCCCCGCACCCCGTCTCCCGCTTAATTTTTCCATCTTCTGAGATTTTATACAAAGCTATACCAAACTGCGAATATTCAAAAGCTTAGAAAATTTAACTCAAAAACGTAAAAACATTTTCGAAAACAATTTTTAAAGATCTAAATTAAATTTGTCCGAAGTGTAACGTTTCTAATGCAAGATTACTGCATGAAAAATAATTCAATATTGACGTTTCCCACCTCAAGAAACTGACGTGGGAAACGGCAATAATTCAAATTGCCGTTTTCCACCTCAAGTTTTGAAGCCCATTTAAACAAACGATATAAAAACCGTTTAGAAGAAACTGTTTTCTGAGAAATCAACGTTCGCGGAATTTAAGAAAAGTAGCAAATTCTAGCGCAAGTGATTGTAAAATTAAGAAAGGTTTAACGGTAATCAAAGCAAAATATCGAAATTACTGTTTTATGCATTTTAAATTTAAAAATAGTTAAGAAGGGCTTTCTCTATTTTTGAAACGGCTATGGGCAAATTTTTTGATAAATAACGGACGCAGTCCATCTTTTTAGACTAAAAAAAAATTAAAACGGTTTTGAAATAGCAAATGGTTTCCCAGATATGCTCGATTGAATACTTTAGTTGACTTATTAAAATGATGCTGCCAGCAAATATTTATATCGTAATTTTTGAACCACTTATTTAACATTAAACAAGTTTGGAGCCATTTAAACCACATGAACGTTAGCCAACACACACACTACATTAAAAATAAACAAGTGGGAAAGTGCAACAGTGGGTATGCAAAAGCTTCAGTCCATCCACGACGGATTGCAAAATACTCGACCATACGAACTACCACGCCTCCAAAAAGTTGGCGGGATATAAAAATATATAACTGTATTTATATTTTTAACTATATTTATAGGTGGTTGCATACATTTCGGCCTAAAACTCCGCTTTTTAACTCTTTTTTTTTTAAGTGGGCGGAGGCACATACAATATATACTTAAATGCTAATATCTACAACTTTTGTCATATAATATTTTGTCAAATTTCATGTATATTTATTGAAAAACAGTCATTTTAAGATAAAATCCCTTAAAAGGTGGGCGTGGTAAATGAAAAGGCTAAAATTTTTTTCGTTGCGTCGAAGACAATTACAAGACAATGTAACATACCAAAAATTAATGCGATGCCGCCATTGTATCATAGCTAAAATTTGGAAAAAGTATTTTTTAAATTAGAGATGGTCACACAAACAGGCTTTTATTGGGCGTGTCTGTGGACGGATTCGACTAATTTTGAAACTTGATATGAAGGACTGGACTTCCAGCCAACCCACCGAATTTCTCTCTACCTTAAAATTTAAGGCCTAAAAGTTGTTTACATACGGACGGACGGACGGACATGTCTTATTCGATTCTCCTGTCGGTCCCATTCATTTCTTTAAAAGGTCATACAGTTTATAATGCACTTAAATTAATATACCCTGGGTCGGGCTCGGTTAAATTAAAATCGCCCGCTGACTGTACTTCAACTCTAGCTAACAACATGCAGAACGACCACAGTTGCTGTGAGCCACCAAGTCATATGATTTTGGAAGCTATCATTATACTATTATTGACTTTCGTTATAGGGTTTGACGCACTAACATTCAAAGCACTTCATTATACATAGGGGATGGCTTCGCCTGCTGGTTTCCAATTAGGAAAAAAAGCACAATACTGCCTCTTATTCTCTTTTATCTAACTCCTTCCGCTCGTGATAGGTTTGCACATTTCAGGGGTATCCATAGCCTTGTAACTGTGAAATTAAAACTCGGCTTTAAGACCAAATTGATTTTCGATCACTGTACAATATTCCAAGTAGTACAGCGGAATTCTGAGCAGTCATGGTCTGAATGACGACAAAAAAACAGACAGATTAAGGGAACAGCTAATGATGTATGTGATCCTTGCGCTTTCTACGCGGGAGATCTTTGTTCAAATCCTACTTCTGCCATCTAAAACAGACTCATTTTTCATGGTCTCGTATAGCTTCTCAAAGCAGCTTCGACAAAAAACAAAAAAATTTTCGACAAATTGCAGGTCCTTTTGTACATGAAGAACACTACACACAGCACATGATCATAATTGCTGAAAGGCCTTTATAAATTCCCATTAACTTATTTAAGGGAATTTAATTTCTTACTTGATTCCCTTAAATTCAGATTTTATTTGAGGACACTATGATACCTATTCTGAGTAGGTATGGATTTAGATACGTACCTAATTTTTCTGCTCTGCTCAGAGAAAACATTAAATGAAACTTTTGATATTCGTCTCTCTGATGACCTGGACAGTAGGTCATCTTCATCCTTTTTAACGATTGTTGATGTGAAAGGCTATAAGATCCCATTTATTTCAAACAAGAAAATACGAAAAATTGTATATCCAGACAACATCGTAAAGAATAAGAGTTGTTCTAATGAAAGTCTGCAGGAGATAAAACGATAAACAAAATCGAATCATGTATTTAAGCTCTAAAGTTATATGCGAATGCGACTGTTATACGAGGCACACTTGCAAAGGACTAAAACAAAAAAGAGAAGCATTAAAAAAACCCTTTTAACTGGTTGACAACTTGAAAAACTTTGCTTGCACTATTCTGTCTAATCCCTTAACCCAACTTTAAGCCGGGGAAAACTTCAATAAAAAACCTTATTTATAGGACGCATGCATCTTCCCAGCTCAAATTCAACCGAAAACTTTATGTCTATCGATAAAAGCACTTAAGGATACGTTCATAAATTCACTTCCGGCGGCCGGCTCTACGATGCATTCACAAATTTACACTTATCCTTGTTCGAATACTCGTATTTCATCACAACTGCTGAATTGGCATCTGAAACCATGGTTCTGGGCATCTTCTACTATATACGAGTGTTTGAAATGTGAGACTTTAATCTGGTCTATAATCGAAGTTCGTTTCACTATCCGATCTCGAATGTTGGTCTGCTTGACTACACATTCAACGAGTAACGTCGTCGTCGTTGTCCTCGTCCTCGTCAAGCAAATTCTCAAAGTCGTTCTGTGAACTTGTGCTATGGTGGTGCATGCTTCCTGTGAAAGGATTCATCAGCAGAACCATCACGTTTTGCTAGCATCCTTTCAATAAGCGGTGGTACCTATTTCAGCATGTGTATGTGTTTCTGCGAATAAAACCGACTGACTGGATCTGTCGTCTCGCGTTTTTTGCTCTTAAATGGATATAAGCAAGCATACCATTCATTTGAAGGAGGGAATGTTTGATAGACCTATTGCCATCCACACGGGTCCAGTTCGGGTATATGTTTTATAATAAAGTCAATAGATACAGATACAGAGCCTTCTGCCCCACATGTATACGTTTAATTGTTGTCAGCGTTTCGTTACTTATTCGTGAAATGAACTGGGAATTTTTAATGAGCGCCAAAATCAATAAATCGTAAGCACTTTGCAATTGCAAAGGACCATGATGGTATTCCAATATATGAGGCAGATGTGTTGATAGGCTTGCTACGTGGTTACGTGATGTAGGTTGAAGGTACACTTTCCCAAATGATATAAACATTTTGGAGCACGTCGTCGCGACGGCCGGCCGGCGGCGTGGTGGTTAACACTTGTAATTATACTACCTACATCGTTTGTACACTTCAAGTGCAATTGCGGTTTACCTAGGTACAACCTCAAAGTTGTATACCGTCCATCGAAGATGGTTCAAGAACATGTTTATACAAATAAAGTTTGTAAAACTTGTTTTTTGTAAAATTCACTTGCATTATGACTTTGACTTAGTCTCATTTAGGACGACTTGCGAGCTCTTTGCTTTATCGCATATATTGTATAAATCTATTGTGTCATTAGAGTTTTCTTGTAAACATCTTCTTCAGTTATAAGTGTCAAGAATTTAAGGCTTTTTTTATACCTCCGATTTAAAAGTTATATTTTTGTTGACTACATGGTAGGGCTGGTAGGGAAAACGGTTATTTTTCATCTTTCGCGACCTCGGGCGCCCTTGCTGCCAGTTGTCCACAACAAGCCCTCTATCATCCGCCCTCCTTAAACAAAGAATCAAAAATACGGCGTAGGTACATCTTTCCTCTTAAAGATTGTAGTGAGACTTCTTCCCTTTTACCCCTGGAGTTTTTGATGTTTTGAGCCAATTTGTTCAGCCAAACCGATATAGCAGCGGTCTCCGGGCAAATTATTAGGAGTATCACTACTAACGTGTCGTTAAAAGATGATGTGAAAGTACTCGGAGCTGTTCTCCAAAGTGTACATTACGCACAAGACAGCTTATGATCTTCTGTAGGACAAGATTCGAGTATAAGAGTAATGTAACCTCTTTAAAGTTGTTCAGACCTCTTCTTAGGGTGTAAAGTGCAGCGCTTTTTATACCTTATGTAAGACCAGCTTACTGTCAATAAGGGCAATACCACAAGATAATATGGCCATAGACAGCCAGGCAGACATAAATGCAACATCTGCTATCGAAATTAAATCCGAACCTGTTAATTGTAACAAAGAGCTTGGCTCACGTTTCTTGGCTCACTGCCCAATGTAAAATTCTGCTGGGTTCCTGGGCAGAGGAACATTCAGGGCATCGACAAAGCCCAGAACTTGTACGAAAAGAATTAGCATTAGAAGCTAAGCAAGCCATTCATTGGATCAAGCGTCCACTCTGTGAGCTCAAAAGGCGGGTAGAAAACAAGATTCGGATGAAGGCAAAGACAAAATGGACTTCCTTGTGCACATGTGAAATTCCAAAACAAATGCAGCCTTAATAAATAAGTCCCGAACTAACGCGCTCATCAAGAGCGACAGGAAGACTCTGTCGTTGTCGGTGGTAGATATACTTACTGGTCTTCTTAAATTTTTTGCTTTGAAATTAAATCTCGACTATGATGGCATCTGTAGAGGATGAGGCGAAACGAATTGTTGCAAGGGCACACCTCTCTTTCTGGTGGCAATGTCCCAGCCTAAGTAAGTTGAGGAAAAAAACTCTAGGAAGTAACGTTTTGAACCTCCGCGATATCTCAGAACTTTTAAATGCGTCAATAAAGTATCTTTCTAGGTATGCTAAATCATCAAGGTGGCTTAAGAAACTGTACATGTACACCACGCATGAAGAAAAGAAGTCATTATAACACCAACAACCCCACTGGGCATTACAATGGGTCTTCACAGAGTTGAGTACCATGAGGCGCGGGTCATCTCGCCTCCACCAACCCAACAACAAAATCTATTATATGTAATGTGGCTATAAGAAATAAAACGACATGCGGGAATCGAAACCACCCACGAACACACCCAACTGTCATTCCAGTCAGCTGACAGCAAACTGATGTTCGAAGTTCAGATTTCGATTACAAAAACTTCCTTCCCTCCATGGAATTCAGCGGAAGATGTACTAGAATGTGCTTAATTTGTATAAATACTCGGGTGACAGGCTCGTACGGGACAGTTATATTTTAAACGTGGACCTGTGAAAATCGATAATAAAGTAGAAAGTGATAGAATTGAAATAAAGTGTTGAATTCTAAGAAGCGAAGTTGAATCAAGTCTGATTTGAATTAGAATAAGTTTCAATAAGTTTCAATAAGTTGTTTGATAAATAAAGTGTTTCACTGTGTAATTATAAAGGTGCAATTGAGTTTTAATCGACAAACCCCAGGCAAAAGGTTACAATATCTTATGTCAGGCAGTTTTAAGTACGGAATGACTGTGGATAATTTTTGCGCAGTAATTCCAAATTTGGTCATTGACAAGTAAAGAGAGAATAGAACCCCCTACGACATGTTGCTGTAAAATTCGACTATAAATTCAAATAAAAGACAATAGTCCCCTTTCTATGAAAATGTAATGTGTCTCGACTTGATATACATATTGCTTTTTCATTTTTTCATCGTCAATCTTCTTCGCCGGAAGCCATAGGTCCCGATAAGTCTGTCACAGAAAGACTTTTGACGCTCATACAGTACGTACGAGTATTTCGGATAAGGTCTTTTAATAGGTGAAATATAAGACCTAAGGGTGCCTTACGTAAGTGAGTAGTAAAATATTTCATAAGTTAAAATAATTCAACTGGGCATATAAGGCTGTTGGTCCAGTCGCTCGGCATGATTTCTTTCACTTAGGTAAACCTGGCTTTTGGTTTAGTACTGTTATTCAGGTAGCCTACAAAACAATACTTCTGGTTACTTTTTTGTTAGTAACCATTTTGTAGCTAAAAAAAACTATTGGCTTTCTTCTTGTTCCACTCAGCTATACAAACGCCCCAGAAATGCCTGCTCTTACTAATGGCAGAATCACTTTCAGTTACAAACTTGCATACATACATTATCAGACTAGATTGTACCCCTTTCACGATTTTTCAAGCCACCAAATCCTGGGAAAGAGTTTCGAAGAAATATCAAGTCGATGTTTCAAAAGGTGCTCTTTTCGTCATTGGTCAGTTTTTGGGATCGTATCCAAACTGATGCATCAGTTTTGGGGTTTCTACATAAGAAAATGGACTATTTTAAGAACAGTCGAAATTTATGACGCCAAAGCCAAACTTAAAAACTGAACCGAAACAGAGGAGCAAAAGCAGAACTAATGGCGAGTTCTTCTAGAAACCGAAACTAGTGAAACTAAAGGAGTAAAATTTGGTTCTTTTGGTTAAGTGTCAACGTGAAGTGACATCCTTCTTGTTATTTTTCTTGTTTTTACACCCGTAGAATAGGAGGTGTATCAAGTTTGATTCATAGAGATATAATCATTGTAGGCCCCCAGTACCTTAAAGGACTGTGTGCTTTTGCGAATGATTGTGTGTCCCAATGTTCCGTCAGGTATTCTTAAGACCTTAACATCCAAGAATGCTTATGGGGCAAACGCGGAGAAGCATTGCAACACGCTTAAAAGAACACATAAGCGCGGTTACTAAGAAACAGAGTTTAAATCAGCTATATGTGAGCATATTTTGGATAATCCAGACGAACAACACTGGGTCCATTTTGATTAAGCCAAGGTTTTGGCTCAAGAAACTCACTACATCCCTCGATTGGTCCGCGAGGCGATTGGAATTAAGCGTCATTAAAATTTCAACCGCGATGATAGTTTCGAAGACACCGTAATAAACATCACACGCCCACTCCCAGCTGTGGTCAAAACACCTTGCGATTTAGTGAGCTAGGTTTGCTCATAACTACATGCACCTCAACAACAACAAGAGGATGAGCTAGAACCGTCGACGTCGACGCACCGTTACAACCTGCCGAGCCAATCTCAATTGTAACGCAATCACAGCAGTTTCCCGGTGACCATGCTCGATGTAATTCGAAGCGAAACGGGGTGAGTTCAGAATTGTTCTCATAAAAACTAAAAACGCGGCTTATCCGAAAATTATTCAAAATGTTAAAACGAAAAACGTCCCTATTTTGGGCGTGGTCGCATTTATTTTGCTATTTTTCAATTTTTTAACGCATGCAAACCTCATCTGGACAATATATTTGGACAAGAACTACAATGTTTTTTAAAAGGGGTTGATGACACGCCCCTTTTTTAGCCGAAGGAAATTGTCATATTTGACATTTGGCGATTGAGCTTGACAGGGGTCAATTGGGATGGGGTATTCAACGATTCGCCTTAGCGGATTGTAACCCACCCACTTGTTATACCCCATTCCATAGGATAGGAGGTATATTAAGTTTGATTCATAGTTTGTAACATAGAGAAATAATCACCTTAGACTCCCAAGACCTTAAGGGCATATGATCGAGATCGAATTGTAAGTCGAATGAGCCATGTCCGGCCGTCCATCCGTCTGTCGGTAGTTTTTAGGCCTTAAATTTTCAGCTTGGAACTTGAAACTTGATATCTGTTCTTTCTAGATCCCGAAGCAGTACAACTGTAAAATTTTTTGAAATCGGCCCACTGGCGCCCACTTTACTTATTATTAGCATAAAAAATCAAAATTGTCGTAGGAAGCTGAAATTTAGTATGCGATATCCCCGCGTGTATTGTGATTGGCATTTAATAAAAAAAAAAACGACGTAGTATAAAACTGCGATCAACACGTGTATACTACATCTGTTAAAAAATATGATAAAAAAATTATGTTATTGAAAGGAGCCCTTTTTAAGAAAGAAGATTCTTAACAAATTCTTAACACAAATAAAGTTAATAGAAACTGAAATTTAACAACTACGATTTTTGACGCATTTTGGCAGTGGTCAATTGGGAGGTATCCAACGGATTGTAACCCTCCCACTAGTTTTTTTTACATGTGCCAGTCGTTTGATTTTTCGAAAAATTCATTCAAACATGCGGACAAGCTTAAGCTATGCATTTTAATCAAGCTCTTAATTTAAGAACTCTTTTGTGCGTGCAAAAGCGTTTATTTTCTTTTGATACCTTTTTCATGACTTGTTAAAATTTCTTAATTTGTTATCAAAGTCCTGTCCTGATAGTTGACATTCGAAATCAAATAAAACACATTTTTGATATGGCACAAACAAACACTTTGTTTAATGTGTTTCTTAATTATTTTCAGCAGCAATTAATAATAAAATTCGATTCATTATGTCATTGGCAACAGTCTCATTCAGGGTATTCAGTCGGGCCGATAAGAACTCTCCAAATTTCATGTAGAGTATTTCTCGTGGTGTCTGCCTAATGACAGCGGTGGATGGATCTTTGTCCTCATCTTTGGTTTTAACATAATGTGAAGGTTTATATTTGGCACTTTGGTGTCTTTGGTAGCTTGATGTGGATGCAGTTGGGCCTGGTGAAGCAGTGTGATTATTTTGGTTTGGTATAGGCTGGAAGTTTTTGCGATAGTGGTGTGGAGCCCCTGTTAGGATTTCATTATCTTCATCGTAGTCATCATGATCAGTAAGTTCTTCCTTGACAGAAACAGAAGGGCTACTTGACCGAGATGATGTATTCACTGCTTGAAGTTGTCCCGTTGGAGAGTCATTTATAATAACATCTGGTTGCAAGTTTAGACAGTTTCTGCTGTGATGTGGAGTGTAGTAGGTATACTCATCCAATTTTTCCTGGCTGCTACCATTGTGATCCTTCCTGAAGCGATCTCTGGTTCTGGAAAAAAAGCAAAGATTCTTCGTTTAGTGTAACGCAACTAACAGGGTTGCATTTTTCTTATATATGTATGAAAGCTCGATTCAAAGATGTAAGCGAAAGTCTAACGATCCCTGATTGCCATCAAGGTTAAATCCACTAATTACATGATCAATGAATCCGTATCATTTGTTTGCTAGAACGACTAAAGATAAGACAAAATCCCGAATAAACTCTAGAACACTCATTTTCCATTCCAGATTTTTAGTTCCAACTAAAACTCGTGCCAACCCCAAAACCTGTAGTTCCCAAACAAGGAGGTTACATGGGTATAGAATGCCTCTTTGAATATACATATCATTTACACCTTACACCTTTAAAGCTGAAACCACGTACGATTAAGGGAACATCCTAGTCGAGCAAGAACGCATCGCGGCTTAAGGCAGAAAAGACGAGAGGCCTTGAGTTGGTCAACATGAAAGCAGGAGGTTCATCTGGAAGACCCTCTTGGCTGGAGCGTAGCTATCTACCTCTCGTTGTAGCCGACCCAATATAGTCTTTGTTGTGTCTTTTTGAACAGACAGCATAGAGTTCTGCGCATAGAGTTCACGGCTAATGCTGGAATCGCAATGTTGCGTTGCTGCCTTTTCCATGCGTTGCCAAAACTTTACGATACTTTACGTCAAACTACGCACGCAGCAAATTCGCAAAACGAAATGCTGCTTTGCGTTTTGGGGTAGGAAATTGTAAAGTATCACCTCAAACACATTCAATTTCTGTTGAAAGATATTTGCAAAAGAACGAGTAGAAAAGATGCTTTTTAAAAAAGTTGCCCAGCAATGAAAATAAAATTATTTCTGTTTATTCCATCACAAATATATCCAAGGTGGTACCCTCGTGTTTTTGTGCATGCTAAAAACAGACAACTTGCGAGTTATCGCGACAAACTGAAATAATACCAAAAAACCTCACATTCTCTACTCAAATCTCTCTACTCTACGCAGACCTGTTTTTTTTTTATTCTGACAAGAAACAGAAACAACCATTTTTCGTCCCCACAACCTACTGACGACAAGAGAACTATACTCACTCACCACATAATGAATGAGCATGAGGTTGTTCAACGAACGCAAAAGTAGAAAGTAGATCTACTTTTGCATTGAAGATGCGTCTACGATATTTACGGTCAAACGCGGAGTGAAGTCTTGAAGTAACATGTCGTTTTGCCCCATATGCGCCCGTTGTTTCTACTCTGCTTGTCATCGAACGCACGCAGCAACGCAACATTGCGTTTTGGACTTAATTCTTCTTTTCCACGCGCCCTCCTCGAACAAAGGATAGGACCATAAATTTGTCGTAAAATTTTTCTCTTTAAAGAGATGAGCATAATTTCTACTGCTTATCGTCCGGTCATGAAAAAAGCTGAAAATGGAAATCAAATACAAAGCGATCTTCCCCAAATTGGTCTCAAGGGTGAACTGATGATCACGTGTCCTTGTGCAACTATAACGGTTGAACTCTTTAAGAGGTGGAATGCAGCAAGCTATTTCACTGGAACAGTCTTTGTAAAAAAAAGCAGGGAAGGAAAGAAAGGCAAGAGACTTTGCGACGATGCTCCAAAGAGTCAAATGACTTTGTTATGTTCAAGTCACCTATAAGTTTAAAAGCTCTTTTTGCATCCTATCAAGTAAAAGTAAGGTGGTCTTTGGTGCACCTGCCCAGACATGACAATTATAATCCAGTTTGGGGCGTATGTATACTTTATAGATTTTAGCCAGATCGGAATTTTTTGGTAGTGGAGGACAGTAGATCGTTAATAAATATATTATAAAAGACGTTGGAAATAAAACTGAGCCCTGGGGCACACCAGCGTTAATTTGGTGAATGTTAACCGTCCAAACCCATTTGGAATGAGCGGTTCGAAAGAAATTTCCTAGTCTACCGAATGAGAGGATCATCAATACCGAATGCACTGATTTTAGACAGAAGAGTTTGATGCCAAACTCTGTTGAATGCTTTACAAACGTCAAGCGCAACGGCCTTGCTTTCATCTATTAGGTGAACGGAGAGGTTCCACTTTTTGGTGAGATAGGCTCTCAGGTCACCAGTAGACCTTTTGATTCGGAAGCCGTACTGTCGGTCACTGAGGAGCTTCTGAGATTCGAGATATTTCATAAGCTGGCCATGACCTTTGCAAGGATGGATGTTAATGCAATCGGTCGGTAACTGGATGGAGAAGAGGAATCACCTTTTTTAGGGGCGGGCTAAACGTATATTTTTTTGCATCTGCTCGGGAAGGTACAAGAAGAGTAGGACACATGAAATAGCTTTCGAAGTGGCTTTGCTAACGAAACCGAACACCATCGAGCCATCTGGACCTGCGGATTTATGTACATTGAGATTTTTAAGGACTCCTGCAACTGTACCGGTAGGAAAGTAAATTGGTCGCATAGAGTGTTCAACGCGCTCGGGTACAGGTGGAGACGAAGTGAGCTGCAAGCAGATTGGCTTTTTCTTAGGTAGCTGACAGCTGGAATGTCGTTGCAAATGAGTTTTGGGATAGAAGAAGAGGCACAGTTTTTTATGTTCTTGACTAAAGACCAAAAACTTTTGTTGCATTTGGGGCACTGCAAAATCTTTTGCGTCATTTTGTTATCATAGAAAAACTTGACACGTCGTATTAAAGCATTGCAGTCATTTCTGGCTCGCTTAAACTTTTTTCGGTTTCCCTCAGATGCGTTCGTTTTAGAAAGCCAAAAGCTCAGCTCCCTCAACTTTATAGCCTCTTTACAACTCGAGTCGCACCAAGAATTCACCTTTGGTCTGACACTTTTAACTCTGTCAGGTATAAAAGATCCCATGCCAGGGAGAAATATTTGAGAGATCAAATGGGCGGCGGCATCAACGCTTCGATCGGAAAAGGCAAGTGACCGATTTAAGATCTTAAAAAAGTTATTGAGGCCGTCCCAGTTGATTTCTCGTACTGCCAGACTGTTCTTTTCGGGGTTGAGTCCTTAACTCTATGCTTAACATATGGGAAAGACGCCGATATAACAGAGTGATCCAACGAGCCTAGAGGTATGTGCCTAGAGTATTTTTTGGGATGGGAGGTGAGGAATAAGTCCAGAGTGTTGTCGGCATGTGTGTAACCTACACTACTATTTGCTTTGCTAAACGAAAATGGCAAAGGATTTCGAAGGTAATGATTCTTCGACGCATCTCCGCTAAGGTGTTCTTTGTGGATTTGATGTTAAATTTAAGGTATATTAAACTAACTGCCTCGAACTTACGGCTACCAACAGTAGCATTTTGTCCTCAGCGGGGATCGGATGTTTTTTTTTTTTTTTTTTTTTTTATAACATCTTTATACCTTACCCCATGGGAATACCTTTATTAAGTGCGTCAATAGTTTCTCATACTGTTCAATATTAACGGTAGCCCCCCAAGACCTAAAGGGCGTATGATCGAAACCGAATTATGAATTGAAAAAGCAATGTCCGTCCGTTCTTCAGTTCATCCGTTTGTCTGTAGTTCACATGTTTTAAGACCTTAAAGAGCTAATAAGCTTTAACATTAATATTGAAACATAATCCATAAGAACTCTGTTATCCGAAGAAGGATATGTATTTAATAAAATTTTAAATCCGCCGACAGACAGGCCAACAAACCCCTTATGAAAAAAATCCAGCCATTCAAATTCAAAACTCAAATGTAAGGCCTAAAACATGTGTCATAAAGACAAACGGGCGGACATGACTTTATGACAGAATTCGGTCTCGATCATATGATTCTGAAGTCTTCCATGGGATGGCGTAAAATATTACCACATAAGTTTAACCAGACTCCATTCTAGTTTCTGATCATACAAAGTTTTTGGAGCCCAATTTTAGGGGTCGATATAAAAATTACTTGAACTTTAACCAAATTTAACATTTTTCCATGCATTTAAATTTTAACTGGGTAATATCTATGCTAATATTTATAGTTTGTTATCACGGTTTTTAAAATACAACAAAAAAAATTAGAAGAAACCACAACAAATTGGCAAAAAATAACTAGGTATAACATCAGCAATTTATAATGAGGAAGGATGTGCATAGGGTATTCAACGTTCCGTTTTAGGGACTGTAACTTTTGTCTACACCCTGAAGCACACTCACTGGTTGCGTTTCGTCTTATCTTCGTTTGCTTCAAGACCAAGCTAAGTCGTTTATAGCATAAGTAAATTTACCTGTAACACCTGCTTGTTATTTTCGTATTTTATCGAACGTTACGGGTTCTGTTTATCACAGTTCATGTTTTGAACTGTAATACATTGCTTTTCCATTGCTTGCTTGAAATTCTGTAGCTAACCCAATTGGCTAATTTTGCAATTTTTTTTAAAGAAATACATACATACCTACTTTGTCTCCGGTTAACATTGAACTAGGTACGATACGAAGACACGCTTAAATGGATTAACCATATGAACGATATCCGCGTCAAATAATGTATAAACAACTGTTTAGAAATTTATTTCAAATCTAATTAATATCTACAGGTGTTTTTTCTTGTCGCATGCATAATTTTAAAAAGTAGGTTAAGTAGTAAGTAGTTAACCTAGGTGCATAATGTACCTGCAAACTACATACCTACATACATTTAAAATAACAAACTTACTTTCGTTCACGTATCACATCCTTGAGAAAACCCATGGCTCCATAATACTCCCACTTGGATGTAAAGCGATCGCCCAGCAGTTTTTCATGATTGAGTTCACGTCGAAAAATCTCACGCAACGATGTAAATGTCCTTTGAACACGCTCACCGGACACATTAAACGCTCTCCCCAGTTCACACCATTTTACATCCTTTTTCTTATCCGAACGTTTGTAATGCGGCAATCGACAATCCCATAGAATAGGAGTCAAACGAACCATCTCAATCAAACGATGCTTTTCGATGTTATGTCTTGCGAATGCCATTTATAGTGCGTGAGATACACGACACTTATAAATAGAATGCGCAGTAATGGCACGCAAGAAACATACACAATAATTTACCACCACAATCGTTACTGACAAAGCGTTTTAGATACTCTCCGCTTCTCTCGCAAAACTCGAGTTTAGGTGAATTACAATTAAAGTGTTATGGAATTTGTATTTTCTATTATTAGCTACGCAAATAATACAGCACTAAGAATTTTGTTTTCAATTTATTAACAACAAGCACAATGCAGCAATCATCATCCCCTATGTGAGTTTAATTCAATTTTGTTTATTTTTTTGTTACCAATTTTTTTTTATTATCACAAGTACAAACTATATTTACTACCACTTCGGTTCGCTACCACCCCAAAACTAAAAGTTCATCGCACACAGATTCCAGGGAGTATAGTAGTACTCAGCTTTGCTCTTATTAAAGACTTGGTTTTGGTTTACTTGTGTATTCCTCATCACAGCATCTCACAAACGGTCAGGCAAAATAGGAAAATCGATAATTCCCAACATTGGCAGTCTCCGCATCCGACAATGTTAGGAGAGAGTGCTCTTCTCAATTCATATGGCACCAACAGACGCAGCAGCCAGACGTAAAATGTCTACTCAAATGTACGTTTTTATTTCGTCTCAAATGGGGGCACATTAAACAGTGCGGCCGATTCACTCAAAAGTGGTACGCATAGAAAAATTTCAAAATCATGGTGGCATGGGGATGGGCCTTTACGAGCGACGAATCAGTTTTTGGGTACAGTAAGTTTATCAAAGGCCTTGCAAAAGCGACAGCTGTAGCTTCTATAATACTATGTTTCCACCGGCAATAGTACGAGGATTATCCGCAGACGATTAATAATAAATCGTCTGCAAAGTGGTTCCACCATGAGCACTCCTTTTCTGTTACGTTGGCTCCCAAAAGAGAGTAGCGAAGCCATTTTCCAGGAGCGAAAAAATATTTCCGTTTCAAACATCCCAATAGAAATCGTATTCTGACAGATCTGTCATACGTGGACAGTTTCAATGTCCTTTTTTGTTTCTCAAATAGTTAATAAGGTGTTCGAAAAGGGTTAAAAGTGGTTTGTGAAAAGGGTGAATGAGATTTACGAAGCCATTTATTTTTAATCCCTTGCCGAGACAATCTCAATTTGTATGGTTAACCGCATAATTTGTAGAGGATTTAATAAAGTTTTATATTAATTGCCTGGTGGAAACATAGGATAAGACCCAATGCTATCTCAACTGTCGACGGTAGGCGATTTTTATGTAGCTCGTGGATATATGTAGATCCCTTATAAAGGTAGAGTTTTAAGGGAGAAAAAGATGGCCGTGATTTTTTCGAAATGATTCGAATTACTATTTCGGTGATAGAGGGGGATGGATGCAAATGTTTTTTTGTGGTTCTTCACAAGTATCTTCTAAGCGTACGTCCTTATTTTTGCATTTGACCAAGATTTTTTTCCGATCTATAATTATCATGGGATTCAGAACTATACGTTCACAATTCCATCTCTTCGACTATCTTATACCCACCCCGGGGTGTATTAATTTGAATGCGTAGTTTGTAACACTGTTAAATAATTTAGATATAAATAAATGTTAAATAATTTAGCTTTAAATATATGTTAAATAATTTAGCTTTTTAGAGATATGATCTCGACCGACATGACTCGTCGGCCATGACCGTGTGAAGGTTTTAATCAATACTGGCAAGAAACCTTTCATAAGGCAAAAATTGGACCGCCCACACAATTGACCATGTCCACTTTTAAGATGTTTGATCCTTAAAACCCCGATTTCATGAAAAATTTATTTCAAATCAAAAAAAAATTATATGACAAATATTAAAGATTTTACTAAATATAAAGGAAAAAATAGAAAACCTTCCTCATATTATTAATAAGAAATTTTTTTTTGGAAATGAAAACTGTTTTTAGCGGTCCGTCCAAAAATGGAAAAAGGACCTCTTATGGTATCGCTACGTTGTCCGTCCGTCCGTCCAATCGGTTTATAACATCTGAACGGTAAATCGAAGAAAGACAAAATTTGGTGTGCGTATAAACTGCGGAAATAGTCAGAGAATCCAAAGAGGGCATTTTTTTTTAAAGCACAAATAACGGTTTAATTAGAATTTGAAATTTCATGTGAAAATGGACTTAATGTTTTTTAGTGTTTTTTTCAACAAGTTAAGTGGGCAAGAACTAGAAACTTAGGCTTAAGAAATACTAAGTTTTAATCAAAAAATAAAACTTTTCGAAAACATTAAAACGTTTTTGAGAAATGAAGAGTCGAAAATGCATGACGTTTTTCAAAGTGTTGGGAGCCATAACTTTTGAACGACTTATCGCTTAAAATCAATATTGAACACACGTATAAAACAACTCAAAGTAAACCAAGTGCTTAGGTCATATTTTTTAAAAACAGTTTCAGTACTGCAGTTTTGACGCATTGTCGAAAAAAAAATCGCAAAAATGCATGAAAAAACGTGTATCAATCTCCCAAACTATGTATCAATCTCCCAAATTATCTATCTCCCAAACAGTATAAATTATAATTTTTAAATTAACACCGGGCATAGTAAATCTTCTTAAATTTTATACAAAACTATAGCGGACTTCGAATATTCAAAAACTTCGAAGATTAAACTGAAAAACGTGAAAGCATTTTCGAAAACTTTTTTGTAAAGATTTCTAGTTCCTTAACGGTTATGACTACCTTTTTTAAATTTGGTTGAAGTATGTAATGTTTAAAAGGCAAGCGAACTGCATCAAAAATGTTTAAAATTGCCGTTTTCGACCCTTAGTTTTTAAGCCCATTCAAACAAGCGAAAGAAAAAAGAGCATATTTTTACAGTTTTCTCAGAAATCCATGTCCGCAGAATTTGAGAAAAGTGGTGCAATGCTAGTCACGGTAATTTAAAATAATCGAATTTGCTGTTTTATGGTTTTTAAATTATAAAAATCCTAAAAGAGTCCAAGAAAGAGTATGTCCTTTCCTCTATTTTCGTAACGGTAAAGCTTTTTGCCAGCCTTTTTTAGAGTATCGAAACCTGATATAAAATCACCCAATATAAGAACAGTAGAAAACAGTACAGAACCCAACAGGAACACTACGAAAAATGCATATTTAAATAATAGAGTGGCGCAACAGCTTGAGGTGAACCAGTGCCAACTTCTCAACAATGTATGCTGGTGTGTTAATTTTTTTTACATTCTAGGGGACCTACAATTTTTTGCCGAATCCGAACGGCACTTTGAGAAGTTTTTCAAGACAATTAATACTCTCGGAGGGCTTGTCAAACCCTCGCGGAGGCGGGGACCGTGAAAAAGAACAAGTCTTTTTTTTCAGGTGACGATGACAGGAAAAATGTATATTACAGACTGTAAAATATATCCAAAAATAATTTTAATGAATAAATACAATGTTACACAAATAACTATATAACCTGACTATAACCTTCAACAAAAGCCGACGGACCGCTCCGCGTATGTCTTCATACTTGATGGTCTTTTTTTAAATAAAAACTGTTTTTTATTTTTGGGTTCTATATTCTTAATTTTCAATCGAAAAATGAATCGGCAGTTTTACTTTTTACATTGGGTAGGTAGGCATAGCTAAGTACGTATTTATACGTACGTAGCTTACGTATATATACTACCTAGAATCTTAAATTTTCTTGTCTAAACATATCCACTTGCCAGCAAAACACCCCACTGTGCAAGCGGAAACCTTAAAAGTCCCACGCACATCATCTTAATCAAAACAATAATTATCTCTTACTCCAGGCAAATAAAAAAACGCATTCAGTAACCATTTCATTTTAAACCCAATCAGCGGCAGCATTTAGTCAAATAAATTTCAAGTTACATACCTATTTGAAGCTGTGTTATCTTCAAGACGGTAGGTTAAGTACGTATACCTCACGACACCACAACTTCACATTGCTAAAACCATAAAATCACTTGCACTGCGCATTGAGTGATTTCTTACCAAATAAGAAAATATTTGAGTAGGTAGCAAAACTAAAGGAAGACAGCTAATGTGCTGTGCTGCGCACAACCCTCGTTTTTTGCCAACTTAAATAAAAAAAAAAAATAAGAATCTTTAAGTCTGATTTTGATTGCCTTCTCCATTTGGTCCATAAACATAAATCCATATTTGTACCCAGTTAACTTTTGAATTCAAGAACAAAGCAGTCTTCATGCTTAAAACTCGAACACAGACGTGACCCTGCACAGATACAAAGCGTATTTCTGTTTTCTTTTCCCTATTACCAAAACTTTAAAAGGCTTTAAGCGCAAATGATCTTAATTCGCGCAGTAAAATAAAATCTCACACCATATGCATAAATTTGGGTAATATGCATCAACGTACTTATACAGTCAACTTGCTAACAAATTTGATTAGATGACTGCAATACATTCCATTAGAATTGATAACAATTGATGCAGTTGCATTGTACCGTTCACGTTCGGAGCACTGCCAGATTACAGAAAAAGTGAGTAGTTTGGTATGTTACTGTACCCACTTTTCTGTAGCGTACATGCAGTAGGTCAATAACGTGTGGCAGAAGCCAGTAGGAACCTACTATAGAAATACTTCCGTTGCATGTGACCGTTTCTATGTTTCTAAGGACTTCTATTTATGCAAGGGACTGTCCGACTGACAACTTGTAGCTTGAGGTCTCAAAATTAATTATTTCTTGAGACAGCCGCCAAAATCACTTTATTAGGGTCCAGATGGCATATCAACCAGTCTTAAGAAGCAAGCATGTTATCTAGTTCTAAAGACGAGTTTTTCTACAATATTATAGTTTTTATTTGTCGCTAAACTTGGAACTACTCTCTCAATTTTGTCTGATAAAGGCTCCTTAGGCATTCCAATTTCGACATGCAAACTCATGATAAAACTGGATGCAATAGAAAGAACAAATCTGAGATGGACAAGAGGTAGGGCCTGTCTAGTAACGAAACAGATTTGGCCTAAGCTAGATCTTAAACTCTCTTAAAGAGTTTGATAGCTCTTAATAGATCGCACATTAGTGCTACAATGGGTATCATTACAGGACACTGTTTGATAGGCAAGCACGCGACAAGGCTTGGGGTCTATTCTAACGACTTTTTGACAATGAACTTTCTTCCATAACGATCTTAGTGATCTTAGTACAACTGACACAAAACGTCTCTACCGCTTCATTAGTAGCTCGAAATGGTTCAACAAGTAGGCAATATTTCCATGTCGGGTTTCTTCGGACCCGACATTCACTTTAACCTACTACACACGAGGTCTGGGCTTAAATCCTACCTGTCACCTTGAAAAAAACAAGTAGGGGTAAATGCAAAAGTTCTTCTGTAACAAACTTCTCAATAGCCGACCCTCTTTGTACTGCAACACAAAATTTAAAAGTTTTTGGCTTGAATTCATGTACTTTATGCCAATAATTTGTATTGGCCATGCCCCCGAAAATGGGCGTAAGCTGAAAAGTAGAATGAAATACTTCTTATTTCGTAAGAATCATGAGAAAATTCGTTAAAGGCGAAAATGAATCCTTAAAAAACAGATTTTTCTCGATTTAAAATGAAATTTCCGAGAAATCGGGTTTTTAAAGATTTAACATTTTAAAAGTGGTCATGGTCGATAGGGCCCTAAAGGCAGTTTTAAATAAAATGTAGGTAAATATGAGTTTTGCTAAAATCAATATCAATTGTGGGCGTGGCTGTTGGCAGATCGTATCAATTTTTATACTTTGTTCTACAAAATAAAAATTAAAATGCACTCTCTAAAATGCACATTAAAGTTTCAGCATCCTAGCTCAATTTTAAAGACCTAGAAACTTAACACATACGGGCAGACGGACAGACCGGCAGCCGGATGCACGGATATGGCTTAATCGATTCACTTGTCGGTCACGATCATATCACTAGAAGCTCTTGGGGTGAGCGGTGATTATTTCACTGTGTTACAAACTCTGCATTAAAATTAATCTACCCTGTGTCGGATATAAAAAACGTCCTTTTTACTGTCCCCACCAGGGCGAGGGTCTTACGAATCCTCCGAAAGTAACATTTGTCAGGAAAAACTTTTTAACCCCTTGTGTCTGAAGAAGGCAAAACACACGGCATACATTGTTGAGAAGTTGGCCCTGGTTTACCTCGAGCTGCTGTGTCTCTATAATTATTTTATTTTATTCTTCCGGTACTTTTCTGACCTCTGACCTCTACTCTGTTAGGAAACACCATTTTTGTCTAGTCCATTTGAAGTATAATTTTGCCGATGAAATTAAGGAAAACTGCGTGTTTCTCTCAAGCTTGACGATAATTCCAATTATCCTTGCTTCCACATCCATTTTTTTAAAAAAAAATATTTTTTGAGCACGCATTATGTTGTATTTTTATACAACACAGCATTTGGTGAAAAGATTTTTTTCGAATAAGAAACAGCCGAAGAGTTGAAAGGATCATTTCACATCGGTATTGAATTATGTTTTTCTTAAAGTAATGTGGCACCAAGCCAAAACAGTTCAAACTAAGAATTTGCCGAGTACAGCAGAACTTTTACACAACCTAATCGAGCGAACATAAGTGGCGGAACTTTTTCTTGATGAGTGTGAAAAGCACACTTTTTTCCTGATAATTGTCGAGTGCCCGAAAAGTAAATCTTATACTCAGTTTGAAAACCGCCGAGGTATTCTTTTAAAAATTATCTTCTTGAATATACGCTGGATGCAAAACAAGCAAGATTGCTGCGATATTACCGAGGGTATCCAATAAAAAGCCTTATACTATGTCTATGACTGACACTATAATCCGCGATTAACGCAAACTCTCAACTAATCCCCTTAAATCTCGAGATGTATAAACAAATTTTAATACTCTCGGTCTCGGCAAGCGAATAAAAATAAATGCCCTGATAAATTCTCATTAACTCTTTTCACACACCTCTTTATTCTACTGTAAACCCTATTAACACGCCTTTATAATAGTCTTATAACGGCACACGAAGCGCGTAGACGTTGTGGAAGCCTTATATGCACCATAAGGTAGATCAGAATTGAATGGAATGAGTAAGTATAAAATTATAAAATAATAAAATACAATTATATATTTCATTATGTTTTGATTTGTGTTGAAACGAATAGTATATTCGGCGAATACCGAATATTCGGGCAGGGCCGTGGCCGGATAGCTGAATATTCGGCCAAACTATTCGGCTATATTTCAGATTATAAAGATCTGAAAAGTCACAGTTGGAGCGAACATGGTTGACTCAACCATAAGATCATTCCACAAAAATTCCAAAACTTTTTTTGTCGCTCCATGTAGTTTATATGACAAAGCTTAATCCTTCACGAAAAATATCCTTCCAAAAAAAAAAGCACCAAGCTGTCGATGCTCGAGGAAAACGTTTTTTTTTTGCGTCCAAGCCTCGTCCCCTTCAATCTAAATGAATAAATAGAGTGGCGCAACAGCTCGAGGTGAACCAGGGCCAACTTCTCAACAATGTATGCTGTGTGTGTTGATTTCTTCACATACAAGGGGACCTACAATTTTTTGCCGAAGCCGAACGGCGCTTTGAGAAGTTTTTCAAGACAATTGACACTCTGGGAGGGCTTGTCAAGCCCTCGCGGAGGTGGGGACCGTGAAAAAGAAGAAGTCTTTTTTTTTCAGGTGACGATGGCATGATTCGAACCCAGACCTCTGGCGTAGTAAGCACACAGACTTACCATCACGCCACGTCCCCTTCAATCGCGTTTGTTTAAAAAGAAGGTTCGTCTCCGAGACATAAGGTAAGGGAAAGGAAAAGGATCAATTGGCGCGCTGCCTGGCGCCGCCGCGCCGGTTCACCGGACGTCAACTGTTGAAATACGAGGATCGCTCACTCAGAGTGCCTACGTAAATGTTGGTAGTGGTTAGACATAATTTGTACTCAGTGTCAAAAGCTTCGAAGAAGAAAAAAAAAACCACTTGGTTTTTCAATTCTCCAAAAGAAATTTATTTAAAATGATCATGTTTTTTGCTTTTTTGCTCCTTTTTCCAACTATTCGGTATTCGGCCGAACTGTAACTCAATATTCGGTATTCGGCCGAATATCTACCGAATAGTTACCGAATATTCATTTCAACACAAGTTAATAAAAATTAAAAAGTTATATTACAAATATAGTTTTACAATTTAAATAATATATAATAAGTTGGCCTTGAATTTTATAATTTTTATTTAATAAGAATCTATAAACTGTTAAATTAGAGGAGACATTACATTTAGGGATAGCAGCCTCAAACTTTACAAATACGTAATTATTATACATAACTTAATATAATTAAGACTCTCATTGCCCTAGTCTTATACTTTTAGTTTGCACCCAAAAGAAGGTATGTATGTCTTATTCGTATCTAAATTTAAAAAAAAAACTGCCAGTATGATGGAAATCCGTTTTTCTTTTTCTTTTAACTTGAGTCTGGCAATACCCATCATTCTCAGTAGTAGGCTATTGCCTTAAACTACCCTTTTCATTATAAATTAAGCATTTTCAAATTATTGGTGTAACACGGCCAAAAAAATAACCCTACATTGACCAAGTTTTCAGTGGTGTTGGTTGGTTAGCAGCCCCAATTAGTCGCAAGAAAAAAAAGATTCCACTCAAGTTGCACAAACAAAACAATGACTACAGCAAGACTCAAAAAACAAACTCAGAGCCCCCCTACCCAATACCCATACCCAACAATGCTTATGCCTTTAATAGTATTTGTAGGAACGTTTTGGGGGAAAAGCAGTAATTAATTATACCAATTTAAGAAATATACAAGCACACACCAACATTGCGCATTGAAGTAGAGGGTAGATAGAGCAAATCGAAGCATCACATACGACCACTGCTGATCTGCGTATCTGTACCCACTGTGTTGGTAGTAAAATTAAATTCAATTGTCATGCAAAATGCCAAAGGCGGCTGTAGAGGACAGAGGCGGGTCGAAATCGTACGAGAGGAGCACAAAAAGTTCAGCATGAAACTCACAGAAACGCTGATTTAATGGTCATAAAGTGAATATCGTTCTGGCAATAATAATTGCGTTCCAGATACACTCTGTGGTCTACGCTGCTGGTTGCTTCGAAAAGATTTGACTGGATTTAATTTGTTAAATGAATGGTTGCTAGGTCACACACTTAGAGCCACTGCGGTCAGCATTGTTTAATTGTGGCGCTGTGGAACTAGAATTCTTCAGATGATTTAATTATGAGTTCAGACTTGATTAAACATATTACGCTGTTTTGTGTAATAGAAGTAACGTCCCGGATCGGAAGTGAATAACCAACTAGGTATATATGCACTCAAAATAAATCTCAGGATTCGAACTATAAATAGATACAGGCTTGTCATCCCATATTATAAATTGGATTGAAATAACAGTGTTGAATCGAAGTAAGGTACAGTGGTGGAAATTCGGTTATGAATAACAACTAGTGTTGAAACGAATATTCGGTTACTATTCTTTATTCGGCCTATATTTTACTATTCGGCCGAATACCGAATATTGAGTTACTTTCGGCCGCATACCCAATAGTTGGAAAAAGGAGAAAAAAGCAAAATAACATGACCATTTTCAATTAATTTCTTTATTTGAAGAATTAAAAAAACAAAGAGGACTTTTCTTCTTTGAAGTTTTTAAAACTGAATAAAAATAAAATGTATCTTTCTTCATTCATATGATTAGTTACCTTCAAATTAATTTGTTTTTTTTTTAGAGCGAAATAATAAGTTGTTTATGTAGTTAATAAAAGGTATGTTGTGATGCAAGAATATCAACTTTCTGTATTTTAGGGAAGAAGTCGCGTTTCTTTCGTCTTCATAGACAAGACCAGCTTCACAAAAAAAAGGTCTACTCACTACCAACACACACGTGGGTACTCTGAGTGAGCGATTCTTGTATTTCAACAGTACACGTCTGAGCGACCAACGCGGCGGCGGGAAGCAGCGCGCCAATTAACCCTTTTCCTTTGAAATTTGCAAACAGAACTCATATATGGACTTGACTTTTCAAGAAGAACGATTTCTTAATTTGTATGAAGCTGATAATAAAGAAGATATTTTATCCGAATATAAGCTCCTAAGAATTTTAGACTAAGAAGAGCCAACAGCACATTTTGGGAGTGGTTACCTATATAACCAAAAAAGTTGCATATCAACGGAAAGGTCTTTTTAGTATTCTTGTTTTCAAGTTCTAATTTTATTTTTAATAAAAAAGGCCTTATCCAAAAATTTTCAATGGGATTCATTTATTTTCAAATGGACTCCTTTTTTCAGCCTTTTGGACTCAAAAAAGCTGGACCTGCGGTAACACTGGTCCAGCAGATTCTTCGTTTCGTCGACGTACGAGTGTTGGAGGCTTGTTTACTGAAGCTCATTCGTCTCAAATTTATCCATCACACCGCGAATGCGAATAGTTGTCCCGGTAGGACGATTATGGCAACCGTAAAAAGGGTGAAGCGCTCGGGTTGCCCGGACAGAGCACACATTTTGAAAAAACAATTTTACCAATTGAACGTGCTGCTGAACGCTATATCCGTCGATGGAGAATTGAATGAAAGACAGAATCAGACAACAATCTATTCATTTTCCAACCTCTTGTCGATTTTTTTCTTGGTTGTTCTTTATGCCAGCTTGAAATTTTCTTCTTGTACCGGGTTCGGGAAGTTAATTCCAAACGGTGAATCCATACAGTATAGGTCTCATTTTGAGAGATTATTCGAACCTACCCAAAATCACTTAAGCCCTTCCGTGAAATATGTATGTAGGGAGCAAGTGCACCCCTGCAACCCCCCGTTTCAGTTTCGTTCTACATTCCCTTAAGTTTCACCCTTTTTTGGCGAATGTTCACAAAATTATGGGCGACTAAATGTCTATTTTTGGGCGTTGCTAAATTATAACCCCGAAATTCTTGTACGATTATTTATTCTTGGTTTGTTGGCGATTGCTCGAGCAGCTTGTTTAAAGAAAATACGTGAAGCCTAGGAGATGGTTTTTAGGTGTGCATCATGCACCTTCATGAAGTTCCTTAGGCCAAGGTTGCCTGGGCAATTCTTTGTTTTTAATCTTTTTACTGGTAGATCTTGTTACTGGTAGAATCTTGTTACTTGTCCGAAAGGATTATATGAGAGGATTCGAAAAGCTTCTCAATAGGACATCTCAGAGGATATATCATGCAGTAGAAGTAGCTTGCATGGCTGATTGTGACTATATATGGGCTCTTGCCCATTTTTAAGAGTTTAGTTGTTTTATAAATACGATTTGCTCAAAAACGTTCCGAGTAAGTTAGTATTTTGCACATTCAAAAAATGTAAGATTAATCGTAGGTTCGCCTTGAAAACTTCTGGAAATCAGATTTACTACTTTCTGCTTCAAAAGAACCAAGAGTCAATATCCTTATTGTGCTGACGCTTTAAGTAAGGATAGTAACACATACATAACCATTAGCTACACCAGTTTTCTTTTGAGTCTTGATGATTTCCACTTGTCATCAACTCGTATAACAAAAATTCAATTTCATTTCAAGAAGCAAAACTGTGTGCACAGCATATACGAAAAAATAGTGGATAGGCTCCTAGTTTCATTTGGGATAAATACATAAAAGTGGAAATACAACTTTTCAGAATGACCAGAGGAAAATGGAAAAGTTTCTCCAAATGACAAATATTTGCCTACCAATTCTGGCTCTCTAAGCGAATCCTTTTGGTCCGGGCCAGGGGTAAATATTATTGAAAAACTTTTGCTAGCCAAATGGAAATTATCATAATGAAGCTTAACTAGAGACTGGGCAGACTAGGTACTTATTCTTCGGAATGTCTAAGTTGTTGAGTTGAACAAAAAAGTTACAAGCGGATGATGACTGAAAATGAAAACGAACATTTATTGATTTGATAAATTGAATTTCATTAAAAGTTTAAATTGTATCCTGTAAAGTTCTCAACAGAGAACACAGTAAGCCAAGCCAGGCATTTTTTTATTCAAGATCAATTTGCTCGTAAGAAAATCAGTAAAAATATAGCTGCCTGCCTACTTTATCTATCTACATAAAGAATCGGAGCCGTTGTTTATGATACGAGTCTTGTGTAATTTGAATACCATACACCCTATTACAGATGTATGAAGTATAATGTAAAAGGTCGAGATCCGTTCAGAATTCGAGCGCCTTACGAAAAAATAGTGTAAAAATAAACCTTTAATACTTATTATATTTTTATTATTATTTATTTTATTTATTAAAAATAATATTTGGCTCGAAACTTCGTTTGTTTTATTTAAATAACTGAATCAACTCAGGAATAATCTTCAAATTATTTTATATTTTAGCCTCACTGCGATCTTAATCGCTACAGTAATGTTATAAGAACTGAAGAAAGGAAACCATGCAAAGTTTTAATACTTAAAATTTGTACAACTTTACACATTTCTTTTGAAACGCACTGGCCGGCTGCAGTTTAATAGTCTTCCTGTCAGCAATATTGTCAATTAAGTTTCAATTTCTTTATGCACATCCGAAAAACTTTCAATATTTTTCAAAATCCGCGATCCTGAAAGGCTATCATTCAAATAATATTAAGACTAACCAATGATCTACAACATAACTCGATTCTTGAAGGCTGTCAGAAGATTTCGATACTATGAAGGCTGTTTTCCTCAAAAAAAAATTATAATAAATTTTTGAGGCTTTTTAATTGGTGTCTCTCTCCTCTTAATGTTCTTCACCCTTTTTTCAATCGGCAGGTTCCAAGCCATCTGGAGGAATGGATGATAGGTAAGAAACAAAAGCCATTGCCATCAGACAAAATCTTGCGACACTGCTTCTTATAGGTATACTCAATCTAGCCATGGCTTCATAGGAGGGCTTAAGTAAATTATAGTCACTGAGGAAAAAGTTACTTTTTCGCAGCATATTTCTTATAAGTTCTATTTTTTTTTAACCCTCTTGGACACGGTTACTGCGTTCATACTATACGAATAAACAAGTTTTATTCTTAATAGAATAATTTATTGCAATATATTCGTTTTCCAAGTCATAGCCAATATTAATTAAAAACCAACTCCTAATGACGTCTGTACCTTAAGCGCCTGACAGTCTTGTAACGATATCCATCGTTAGCAAGTTCAGCACTCTTTGGCTCAGCTTCGACGGCTTCCTCAACTGGTGGCAAGTATTCGTTGGATGGAGCATCATCAGCATCACGACGACGACGAGTCCTGTACTTTAGCTTGCGTACAGTCTTGTAACGGTATCCATCATCAGCCAAGTCAGCGCTCTTAGCCTCGGCTACGACAGGTTCCTCAACTGGTGGCAAGTATTCGTTTGAAGGCAATTCGTTAACATCACGACGATGACGAGCCCTGTATTTGAGCTTACGGATGGTCTTGTAGCGGTAACCATCATCGGCTACTTTGGTATCGGCAACAGGGGGCAAGTACTCGGCAGTTGGCTCCTCAAGTGGTGGCAAGTATTCGCTAGAGAGATCACGACGATGCCTGTGTCTCAGGCGACGAACAGTTTTGTATCGATACCCATCATCAGCCAGCTTGGTTTCAGCTACGGGTGGCAAGTACTCAGCAGTTGGTTCATCAACTGGGGGCAGGTACTCACTGGATGGGAGTACAGCAGCAGCAGCTACAGCCAATATGGCGAATACCACCACGAAGATTTTCTAAATAGAATGTTAATGTAAATAAAAATAAAAATCCTTTACCGCTTTCGGCGGGAAGCTCACCATAGTAAGCCTGAGTTGTTGTCTCTCGGTGTCCTAGGTAGATGTTGTGAGTGAATGATGATTACTGGCCTAGTGCCCTGGGTATTTATATGGTTCATAGACTGAAGGAATATCTTCTTGAAGATCAATTATGTACTCTCCGGAAGAACACTTCAGATTTGTTCGAAAAAGTATAGTTGTTTTCCCAATGCGCCCATTATTTGAGCCAGTGTATGCGGATCAACTAGAGCTACAACTCCATTGTTTCGACTTGTAATCTCGAGTGCTTCAAATGTTGAAGAGGCTTGAGAACAGGCAAGCGCGTAAGTGATGCCAATTTTCGTCAAAAAAAAACTTTCAAGACAACTAACTGAAAGGCGGAAGGTAACGCTCTAATAAGTCAGGTTCTTGTCTTAATCATTTTCGGACGAACAAAGTGGATTACACAATGGCGTTATGATGTCATTGATGATGGTGTCAGGCCATCACTGTTTCAATAATAATGTGGAGCGACTTGTTAAACATACTCCAGACGTGTGGGATGATTTCGAGTACAGCACTTGAATTGGCTGTGTCGGCAATTATTATTAGTTTAAATAGGTATACTTGATTAGGAATTCTTTTCACGGACGCACTAGACTGTGTGCCTTAATTTCTGGGAACATCTGCTTACAATAGTTGCCCTTTTAAGATTAAGACATTTGAGAAGAACCCTACATCCACAATGGTTAAGAAGAGGCCTACCTACTTGAGTTCTTAAAATGTTTGTTTTTTACTTTAAAGGCTGATCAAGAACTCTTAGTAACTCATA
The DNA here is from genome assembly GCA_947623515.1 of Neoascia interrupta. Classification (NCBI taxonomy): domain Eukaryota; kingdom Metazoa; phylum Arthropoda; class Insecta; order Diptera; family Syrphidae; genus Neoascia; species Neoascia interrupta. The sequence continues at coordinate 149,733,670 of OX392463.1, forward strand.
CTTCTGTAAAGGGCTGAAAGAATTGGCAGAACCTGGTCGAAGGCCAAGTCGTAGTTTAAAATAGCTCATTTTATGGTCTTAGTGCAGAAAAACGTATTAAATTTAAAATACGTAAAATAAATTTACTTCTAGCTTGAACACATCTCACATGCGCCACCGTGATAATATTTGAAACGTTTGTATGGTTATCGCAAGGACCATATAAGTTATATTTAAGTGTACCAAATTTAATCTTTCAACGCCTCACACCGCTCAAAAGTTACAGGTGCGGGCGGATGGACTTACAACGGAGTGATACCGTAAGAGGTCCTTTTACTTAATCTGGAACGACAAAAATCTTGAAAAAAAACTCATTTATAAGATATAACAAGTAAGTAGTGCAAGTTTTTAGAAGTTCTGTAACGAACTTCTAAATACCCGACCCTCTTTACCCATTAAAACCAAATTTAAAATTTTTTGGTCTGTTTCATATACTGAATGTCCATTATTTGTGTTGGCCACGCCCCAAGATAAGGGCGTAGGCTGAAAATTAAAATCAATTAACTCTAATTTCGTTGGAATCACGAGAAAATGCATTAAAAGCTAATATTTATGCTTAAAAAACTGTTTTTTCCCAAAAACGCCCCCTAAAAGTAGGCGGAGCTCAATGCTTTGTATGCAACAAACTTAGCAAATATCTTAGGTAATATTTTTGTAAATTTGTAAATATTGTAATTTGTAAATTTGTAAATTTGTAAATTTGTAAATTTGTAAATTTGTAAATTTGTAAATTTGTACATATATGTAAATTTGAGGTTGTCTGACATTTACGCCAATTGTGGGCGTGGCTGTGGGCAGATCTTCTCAATTTTCATACTTTGTCTGTACAAAACGAGAACCGAGCAACGCTGCAAGTTTCAGCTTACTAGCTCAATTCTAAAGACCACAAAACTGCATGCATACGGACAGACGGACGGACAGACATGGCTTAATCGACTTACCTGTCGGTCTCGATCATATCTCTAAAAGGTCTTCTCTCTAAGGGGTTTACGGTAATTATTTCACTGTGTTACAAACTATGCATTAAAATTAATATACCCTCGGTCGGGTATAAAAAGTGCCGTCAAAAAGGAAAATAAAAATTTGTATGGATATTTTTTCTGTCATGCAAAACAGGACCTGAATCGCATGACCCTAAGGAAATTAACATTGTCCAAATGTATTTTGAGATCCGTCTACTTTTATGCGCCGTTTTGTAGGGGACAAAAACTGTTTTAGCGGCTTAAGTTTCCGCTTTTAAAACATTTCATAATAAAAGCAATATTTCTTATCCCGCCCAAGTTTAGGAGGCGTGGACTCTTTTTTTTTTTTGTGTTGGGTAGGGATTGGAAAGGATTTTACTGAATCCTTCGCAGAGGGACTGCACTGTAAAAAATAAAAACAAATATCTGTGATATGTCAATATTTCCTTAAAGTAAAAAGGCGAGGTTTAAGTCAAAATTGTAAGCAACCACCTAGCATAAAGCATTCAACAGCCCACTCTCTTGAGGCGTGGCAGTTTCCTATTTAGTTAGGGTATTTTTCAGTTAGTCGGAGTGAAGTTTTTACATACGCACTGTTGCACTTTCACACTTGTTTTTCCTGAGTCTTCAAAGGTTGCATCTTTATATACGCACAGTTGAAATTTCTCACTTACTTTTTCTTGATTTTTTTACTCTATAAGTTACAGGTCAGTAAAGATTTAGTTATGTCAACTAGCATTGCATTATATGTATTAAACTAGTAAAGAAGCCTGTCGTACGACAGGAACAACGCAGCACACATCGATTAAAATAAAAAATAAAAAATTGCCCTGGGCCCAACCCAATCTCACGCGAGCCGACCACTCTCGCGGTGAGCAACATAGTCACATAATTTGGACCTGCAAATAGCGCTTTGAATACCTATAGATTGTACCTAGAGATTGTTTATAACCGGGATTGTTATAACCGGGAAGCATATCATTTTTCAGTTCTACCAGGCCAGGAACTCCAATTACTGTAATGAGCCCAAAGAATTCAAGAGGAAGTAAGCAGGATCTGCAGGGATGCTTTATAAAGGAGAAACATATCATTTTTCGGTACTACCAGGCCATGAAATCAAGTGAACCCAAGTAATACTGTAATGAGCCCAAAGAATTCTGGAGGAAGTGGGCAGGAGCTGCAGAGATCCTTTATAAAGGGAGAGCATATTATTTTTCGGTACAACCAGGCCAGGAACTCCAATTAACCCAAGTATTACTGTAATGAGCCCAAAGAATTCTAGAGGAAGTGGGCAGGAGCTAGAGAGATCCTTTATATAGGGGAAAAATATCATTTTTCGGTTCTACCAGGCCAGGAACTCCAATAAACCCAAGCAATACTGTAATGAGCCCAAACAATTCTGGAGGAATTGGGCAAGAGCTAGAAGGATCCTTTAAAAATGGGAAGCATATCATTTTTCGGTACTAACAGGTAAGGAACGCCAATAAACCCAAGGAATACTGTAATGAACCCAAGAAATACTCCAATGAGTCCAAGGAATTCTGAGGGAAGTGGGCAGGAGCTGGAGGAATCCTTTATAAAGGGGAAGCATATCATTTTTTGGTTCTACCCGGCCAGGAACCCCAATGAACCCAATGAATACTACAATGAGCCCAAGGTATTCTGGAAGAAGTGGGCAGGAGCTGGAGGAATCTTTAATTCTGGACAAAGTGGACAGGAGTAGGATAAATCCTTTAAAGGTGAAGCATTCCGTTTTTCGGTACTAACATGTTAGACAGTAAAATGAACTCAAGGAAATAAGAACATTGCAGAATTTATTTAAAAAAAAAAATTGCCATTGCCCCTCGACGCGATTTAAACTCCGAACCAATAAAACGCGAGCTGAACACTCTCCCAGTAAGCTACCGAGTCACACGACTTGCACTTGTCGACTGCACGTGACATAGCGCTTTATTATATAGGGGATAGGGGATATTAGGTCAAATATTACTTGAATCCTTGGTCACTCTTTAATAAACTTAGATTTGTTTTAATAAAAATAGTAATTTATAAAATAAAATAAATTATTAGTAATTTGTAAAATAAAAATAGTGTAATCGTCTTTTTTAATGAAGGTAGATATTATTAATAATACTAAGATTTTGTATTCAAAACGTTCCCAAAAGTGGGCATCTTCGAAATTGTTTTCATTTAAATTTGATAGCGTAGTGAATTTACAAACCGACTTATAAGTTGGATTGCAAACTAAAATAATGGGTTAAATAGTTAGATATGGATATGCCACCTGACAATATGGCATCCTGTCATGTCACATCTACTTTGGTTATGATGACTGATAGTCCGGGAAGCATAAAAATTCCTTCTAAAATGAACAAATATATAAAATAATGTTTATTTTTTTTCGTTTTCGTCCCTCTATAAAAATTCGTTTTGTTAATCCCCTCTCCGTCTGGTCCTAAAATGACTATCGGAAGAACTAACAAGGAAATAAATTTTTTAACGCTCTTCTAAACAACTACATTATTGCGCGTCATAATACTAATACATACACAGCTTTTCATCTAATTTCTATATCTTGTTCGCCTCAAACCAGTCCCGCATCACAGGATAATGATTAAATTTACCATCCACTTAAACAAATCCAATTAAATCGATCCGAACGCGTGCGTCTGTTTGCGCAATTTAATAATGTAAATCCAGTCAAACACTACACGGTTTTCATCAAGCACCTAAGGGGGCAGCGGCAAACGTCCTAAATCTGATTTGCACCGTGCCCAGGATCGGGGCTATAGCTATCCGATTGCATGTACAATAGGCTGAAATTCGAAAACGTAATAGGTTGGTGCCCAAGCGTAATAGACTAGAAATCAAACAGAAAATTATCTGATTGAAATTTTCTAGAAAACGATACAAAAAGGAAAACAGACAGAGGTTTTGAAATAACACCCATCGAGTGTTTTAACATCATCAATAAAAGCTTGTTGGCGGTTTAGGCTGAACGAAGCATCAAAATCGATAGGTTTGCAACCATTAGGACTATTTCAGGCATGAAAATTAACTTTTTGTAATTAGCAATGTCTATCGGCTGGGAGTGAGGTGTACCTGCCACCCTGTTAGCACCGATCTAAAACCGTTTGGCCCATTTCATTAAGCTGGGTATACCTTTTGCAGGACCAACCTTTGTTGGATTAAGATTGGTACTATCGTATTGTTAATCCAACAAAGCTCCATAGTGTGTTGAACAATGTCATTTTGATAGTGGACTTCAAATACTTGTACCTTAAAGTCGTATTGCGCTTTTTGCGTCCGGCACTTTCCTAAATGAAGAGATCTAATGCATGGGCATAAAGGATTGTCTCTAGCCCCATCGTAGAAGTTAATCTCAGAACAAGTGTAGACCAGCCTTTTTTTGTTACATTAGATATTCAGTCGCACTTATACAAAACTGTATTTACGCTATTTTGACTCTGTCTTCTACGTTTAGAATCCAGCTGAGCTTTTTTTCGAGGTTGATAGCCAATATTCACTTTTAAATATGTAGTTGCAGAGCCTTCCCTTCGAGTCTTGGGAAACGAATTTTGCAAAACGAATCATAATGTTTTTCAACTCTTAGCAATATCAGACCGCGGTTGCCCCAATACAGTTGATATTACCAGCGGGTCAGGAAGGTAAATATGCTTCTGGGTTTGTCCTCACTTAATGTTATTATATAATGTACATTTGATTAGTATCTGCTTATGGAGTTTTAGTCTTGTAAATTTGAAGAGACTATTATCTATTTGGATTTTGCCAGCTGGCTGGCTGGGGGTATTCACAGCATAAACATGTGCACTCAAGAGGATACAAGCATCGACAGGTTTTCTAAGCCCACCTCTGTCAATCAACTCCTACTTTCACCTTCCTGAGATTGGATTCCAACCGTTTTGGAAGGTTGTTGGGGGTAGCAGACGAGAGAGGGGGTGAGTCCAGCTAAGGCACTACACTGAACCAAAAAGGTGCGTCATATTGACAGCAAAGTTCGTCATATTGAAGAAAAAAGTTGTCATTTTTGAGGCAATGATCGCGATTGTCAATATGAAGAAATTCTGTTCATCAAATTTAAGCGGTTGTCAATGTGACGAAGACGGTTTTTAATATGACAATCTTAATTGTTGATGTGAAAACCGCTGATGTGATGAATGCTTTCCTAATATTGAAGACTTCGGTTTTCATATTGAAAATCGAAATTGTCAATATGAAGATTGCAGTTTTCAAATTGAAAATTTCGATTTTCATATTGAAAACGATAAAAAAAACTTTCAGGTTGAAAATTTGGGTTTCCAAAATTAAAACAATCAGAAACTTTATTTGGATTCAACCCCAAATTATTTTGCATTCTTCCGCTTGCGATTCCATTTGGAGCCAAATAATCACTGAAAATGAATAAAAATTAAGAAAACAAGCAAAACCAGATTGAATATTTTTATCTTTATTTTTTTCGTTTTGAAATCTACAGTAAATGTAGTAAAAAAAAATAACTAAAAAACGAAAACAAAATTTAAGATATCTGAAAGGAAAAACCAAAAGAAAATTTAAAATACTGAAAAGAAAACAATGAGATTAGTTTAACATATGTTTTAATTAATGTTAGTTAATATTAACATCCAAAAAAAATCTGTGGAAAAAAATACAAAAACAGAACATAAAAAACTGAAAAGAAAAAAAAACACAGAAAAGTTAAATCGCAAATAGCATTATGAAGGTATATTGGGTATGATATAAATAAATATTTGCAAATGGATACTTGCATAAAGTTGCGTTTTTATAAACAAAGCAGCTTTCACAAAACTACTATCTATTTATCAAGCCTTTTGCGAGCGTTCGTATTTTCCCGAACGTAGCAGAACTGAAATGAAATTATGCTCAGTCATGGTGAGCTCAATGCAGACTTAGGCACAAAGTCTAGAGCTTCAATTATGTGAGCGAGCGCCTCACAACGATTAGCATCAAGACTGGATGCGCCAACGTTAGTTAGCCTCATATGCGCACGTGCCCCCCCAGGAAAGAAAGATGACGACGCTAAAGATATGATCTACGAGCTCCTGGACAAAATGTATTAGAAATGCCCTAGATACGACATTAAGATTGTCCTTCACTTTGTCTAAATGGGTTCCGCAATAAATTACGACAATGACATCAGTTCTGAAATCAAACGAAGGATAACTCTTGCTGGCTGAGACGGCATTTGAGTAGCAAAGCCCTCTCTCGAGCAACTAAAGTGTCTACTTATAAGTCCTTCATCATCCCAGTCCTGCTTTACGGTGCAGAAGCATGGACCTGCTAAGGCTGCTTCGAGATGAAAATTCTTCGATCGATTTTTTTATGCTCGATTTATAAAGATATATAACAACCCACGGTAACACTAGGCAGAAGACTCAAAAATCAACGACTGCGATGGCTGGGTCATCTAGAACGGATGGACACCAACGCTCCGGCCCGGAATACCTTCGAATCCAACCCGCAGGGATAGAGCAGTGAAGTCGAAGGGAACATCAGCCAACTTCGCGTGCGAAACTGGAGACAGATCTCCGGAATATAAGTATACACCAGGTGTTAAAATGGGGCAGCCTATTTGATTGGATAGAAATGATATCCTTTCAATTTGCTTCTTGTCAACTTGCACAGGTCAGAACATTTTGGTTTTAAGTTTTAAGCCACACTTGCTTACGTTTATATTTACCCTTCCCAGTGAAAAAACTATTTTGCTCTCAATTCTATATGACATAACATATCTTAAAAGCAACTTTCATGTGAAGTTCAAAATAAACCAATGAGTAAGTGCAACAGTACGTATGTAATAACTTCGGTCCATCTGTAACGGACTGCGGTATACCCTATTCCTATTCCTATTCTTCTTTCCATTCCTATATTGCTTTTTTTTCTATCCCCTCTCATTACTATTCAAGAACCACTTATTACCTAAAAATAAATAATAAATAATGATTGGGTATAAAATTTTTTAAATTATTTGTTAGAAGGGGCGTGGCCATAGCCACTATAAACAAAAACCAATATTAGCATAGTTTGCGACCAAGATGTACGCTAAAATTTAGTTTTTTGGTTCAAATTCATTTATTATGTAAAATGTACTCCTTAAAATGCGCGAGTTACATGTAAACACGAGCCAACCATCAAACACCATCGGTCATCGAAAATATTTTAATTAATTTGATATTTTCCCATTGCAGTCAGCAAAATAAATTTATTTATTTCCATTCGCACAGGCAGCGTTTACGCCGACTGTGGGAACGGAAACGAAAACGTCAATGACCGATGGGCAACATTGAGTGTGGGAATTCAAGTTCATTTTTAGTTGTAAGAAAGTTTTATGTTCATATTTTTAAGTCAGTCTTAAGACCATATTCGTGACGGTAACATCAATAAAGTTTATAAATCTTGTTTCGGATTCATGTTGTTTTATTTTATTTCGCAACCAAAAAAAAGTCTTTTATTTAACTAATCTTGTTTCGGATTCATGTTGTTTTATTTTGTTTCACAACCCAAAAATCTTTTATTTAACTGGCGCAGTCGGTGTTTTCTAAAAGTCCAAAGACATTAGAAAAAAAAAGTGAACCTAACTTATATTCCAAGTGATATATGCTGGTATATAGTGGAACTTATATACAAAACAGTGATTTGCAACATTGACAGTGACAATTAGACATTATAGACAATAAATAAGAACAATAAGGAAAAAGTCACAAAATTGATCGGCAAAGGCTAAGAGAGCAGTTATTCGACGAAAACCGCAACATGGCCCAGGAGCAGATCCAGCAGTGCTTAATAGCACTTACCCAAATAATCACACAGAATCAGCAACCGAGGGCCAGAATTGAAAAGGAGATTCAATTCTTGCCAATTTTCGATGGCAAACAAGGAACGCTGCCATCATTTGTAGCTGCTGTTTCACGAGTATTAACGAATAATCGTGAAGCTGCGGAGTACTTCCGCATAATCTACGACTTGAAAATAATAGGAACCGCAAAGAACCTACTGAATGCCAACCCCCCTTCAACTTGGGATGATTGCAAAGAAGCTCTAAAAAGGCATTATCGAGCCTCCAAGGACCAGATGACCCTGACGAAACAAATTGAGTAGCTGAAAGTGAGTAGTATAGTAGAATTAGATTATAAGTTAACAGAATATATTGAAGATATAACAGAATATGTAGCTTTTGTAGAGAATCAAGATGTCCAGTTAGATATTTTTAGTGGGATGTTAGTTCAAAAGGTAAAAGAAATAGTTTCAGGTTCATTAGCTTATGCAATAATGGATAAGTACAAGTTATCCGAAATTAGGGATATAGTGCACAAATTTGTTGGGTTTGATCAAGGTAATCTAAATTATACCTATATGAAAAAGAAAAGCAATCAACCAGCTCGAAGCGTTGGTTATGTTCAAAACTACAATAAGCCAAGTTCAGGCCGATACTCTCAGAACTCTCAGAACAATGAACAAAATAGTTCAGGACAGTTTCGTGGTAATGATTGGTTGCAAAACACAAATTTTTCAGGTAACAACAATAGCTCAGGATTCTCAAGGCAAAATCAAAGCTCAGCGCAGTACAGAAATAATAATTCGGGACAATTTAGGCATAATGGACAGAACCGATACAATAACTCGGGACAGTCTAGAAGAAATATAGGCTCAGGAACACATCGACATAATAACTTTCAATCAGACTTACCAAACAATTTTCGAAATAGACAGCTCGAACAAAACCCGATGGAAATAGATACCTTGCAGGGACAAGATGTAAATTTTCAAAACGAGCCTCGGGAAGCAGATTGCCCATAGTTATTTTAACAATAAATAACCAAAAAATAAAATGCCTTATAGACACAGGTTCGGATACTAGCGTCCTCAAACCAAATGTGCTGAAAGACTTTTCTGAAGAAGAGCTTTCCAGGCCGTTGTATTTCACGACACTTAATGGTATAAACAAGGTAACGAATAAATTAGTTACCCCAATACCTTCTGAATTCAGTGTTCCCGGGACTATTTCATGGAAAATAATTGAATTACAGCATCGATTATATGCTGCAATTACGATGCAATTATAGGTCAAAATTTTTTAACCCCTCTTAAAGCTAAAATCGATTTAGAAAATAAATATTTAGAAGTTCACGGAAAAAAAATCCTATTCGAAAATAACGAATACCCCTTTGCGATCAACGAAATTTGCAGTCTAGAAAGCTGTAAACTTGATCAACTAAGATTAGAGCATTTAAACCCCGAAGAAAGGAGAAAACTTACCCCAATTCTTAAACGTTACAAGAATTTATTCTTTCAAGAAGGTGATCAATTAACATCTACTCATGAAATTGAACATGAGATAATTACCACCACAAATGACCCAATTTACTCAAAAATATATAGATACCCCCAAGTCCGCGAAAAAGAAATAGAAAGGCAAATACAGGACATGTTAGAACAAAATATAATTCAAGAAAGCAACTCTGCTTATAATAGTCCTCTATGGGTTGTGCCCAAGAAAACTGACAATTCAGGAAAACAAAAATGGAGGATAGTAGTGGACTACAGAAGACTTAATAACGTAACTGTCAGTGACAAATTCCCAATGCCAAACATCGATAGCATATTAGACAAATTAGGAAGAGCACAATACTTTACAACTATCGACCTAGCCAAGGGCTTTCATCAAATACCGGTCAAACCCGAAGACAGAAAAAAAACAGCATTTTCTACCCCTTTTGGGCATTTCGAATTCCTGCGGATGCCATTTGGTCTCAAGAACGCCCCGTCGACGTTCCAGAGACTTATGAATAGTGTGCTTAGGGAGTATTTAAACAAAATCTGTGTAGTTTATCTCGATGATGTACTTATATTTAGTACATCATTAGAAGAGCATATGAAAAATATTAAAAAAATATTTGATCGGCTACAAAGAGCAGGATTGAAAATTCAAATAGACAAGTGCAATTTTCTCCTAAAGGAAACGGAGTTCTTGGGACACATATTGACATCTGAAGGAGTCAAGCCAAACCCAAAGAAAATTGAAGTTATCAAAGATTTAAAACTCCCTAAAACACAGAAACAAATAAGGTCTTTTCTAGGTATTACAGGCTTCTATAGAAAGTTCATAAAGAACTACGCCCATATAGCTCAACCAATCACCAAGTATTTAAAGAAAAATAGTAGAATCAATAGTAACGATCCAAATTTCATATCCGCTTTTGAGAAATTAAAACAAATTATTACTGAACATCCCATCTTAAAATACCCAAATTATAATAAGAAGTTTAAATTAGTCACTGATGCCAGCAATTTTGCGATAGGTGCAGTTTTGATGCAAGAGGGGCACCCAGTCTGTTATGCTTCAAGAACCTTAAATGACCACGAACGCAACTACGCAACAATAGAAAAAGAATTGTTAGCTGTAGTATGGGGCACGAAATATTTCAGACCATATTTATATGGAAAAGAGTTTGATTTGCAGACAGACCACCAACCAATAAAATGGCTGTACAGTAAATATTCAGGAAAAGATATAAACCCAAGATTGCAAAGATGGCTTATTCAATTAGGTGATTCTAATATCAATATTGGCTACATAAAAGGTAAAGAAAGATTTCCTCAGTCGCTTAAATGTAGAAAAGAATGAAATAAATACGGTCGACAACAGTACCAACGAACCCGGAATCCCCTGCATATCTCTGCAAGACTTGTTTGAAACTGTCGCCGATTCAAATAGTTTTAAAGAAATTAATAATAACGAATCCATAGACATGCAAACAAATCATTCACAAGAAGAAAATTTTAACGACCATATTCCAATTCTAGAAACAGTAGTCAATCGTTTTAGGACTCAAATTATTTTGCAAGAAAAGAAAGAAAAAGAGTTTATGAATTCCTTTAAAAACAAACGTATATTTATCGAAAAACAAGATCTAGACAACGGAAACGCAGACAACATAATACGGCGGTATATAAGTAAGGGCAAAATAGGAATCTTTTCAGAACTTGACGATCACGAGTATAACAGACTGCAGAATGTAATAGTTAGTCTATTTTCCGGTGATAACAATGTTAAATTTGTAAAGTGCAGTTATTTTGCGTTGGATATAGAGGACGAAGAAAAATTAAACAAGCAAATAGCCCTCTTCCACAAAAATGAATCAGGACACTCGGGAATAATACAAACATACGAAGGGATTAAAAATAAAATCTACAACCCACAATTGCAAATAGCAATTCACAGAATAATTAATAACTGTGACATATGTTTAGGCGCTAAGTATGACAGAAACCCCATTAAAAATAAATTCCATTTTACCGAAACCCCTTCAACAATTAATGAGATAGTTCATGTTGATATCTATACTAATAGCAAACATTGCTTTATTATTTTCATTGATAAATTCTCCAAACATGCCGTTAGTTTTTACCTGGAAGATAAGACAAATCAAACTGTAATCGAGAAAATTAGGCATTTCCTATCGGTGAAAGGCAAAATTAAAAAGTTCGTTTTCGATAATGAATTTAAGACCAACAATTTAAGGGAAGTTTGTAAAGAAGAGAACATAGAGTACCACATTACGAAGCCACACAGTCACACTGGAAACTCAGACATAGAACGTTTTAATAGTACAGTAACGGAACGCATAAGAGCTCTTAATTTAGATGAAAAACAACCAATTCAAACACAAATGCTTAAAGCAATGAAATTTTATAACAATTCCTACCACTCTGCAATTAAGACAACCCCCATAACCGTACAAGAAAACAAGATAGATTACAGCATTATTAAGCAAAGAATAGATGAAACTAAAGAAAACGTGTTAGCTAAACGCAATATTAATAGAGAGGATTACGTAGAAAAACGAGAGGAAGGTTATATTTGGAATTACAAATCTCTTAGACATAAAGAAGAGCCCAAATTCAGAAAATATAAACTTGAAAATGTCCACAAAAAAAAATATTAAGAGACCTCAAAAATTTTCAGGCGAAACTGCTTTTCCTACTGGCGCTGATACTAATAATACCCTTCAGCCACCAAACGATGATAGTTGAAAAAATCGAAACGGATCTGGGATATACTACAATCAAAATTGAGGAAATAGAAATCATCAATGAAACAAACACAGTTTTGCATATTATCAATCCACAAGAAATGGTGACTATGCTTAATCAAATAGAAAGCAACGTTAATAGTTTAAACATAGATAATAAGGAATTATTAAAAAACACAATAATTAACATTAGAGCTAAAATAAGGTCGATTATGCCAACTTTTAATAGAAGAAGAAGAGGACTTATTAATTTTGTAGGTATGGCCCAAAAATGGTTGCTTGGAACCATGGACGATGCAGATAGGGTAGAAATAGTAAAACAGCTAGACATTAATGAAAAAAACAATAATAGGGCAATTACAAACTTGAACCAACAAATTTTGATCAACACTCATTTTAATGATTCAATAAGCACTTTGAAAGCTGCTATATTAAACGACAGGGACAAAATTACAACTTCCTTAAACGCAGTACAAGAAGAATATTCCGAAATAAAAAAGCACACAATGTTTTTAGATCAAAATTTAAAATTAATGTACTTAGAAAATAAAATTGATCAAATTCAGGATACCATTGTCTCAGCAAAAAGTAACATGATTCACCCCGGAATATTGACATCAGAAGAAATAGAAAGGTTTCAAATCAATTTCGACAAATTAAAATTAATAAAAATGGGAGTATTAAAATATAAAGACCATTCGCTTGTTATAGCTTTGAAAATACCAAATTCATTCAAGAAGGTAGATTTAAAACTAGTCATCCCACTACCAAACAATAACTATATGGAAATAGACGAAGGTAACGAATATTTTGTAAATATAGATAACAAAATTTTAACATATAAGGAAGATACTATATTAAAAGACCTAAAACTTAGTAAACATTGTGTTTTCAAAAATAATTGTAAACTTAGACTTAATAATAAGACAAAAATAGAAATAATTGACGATGAAACTATTTTAATTAAAAACGCATTTAAAGAAAAATTAATTCAAAATTGTGACGACAGAAATATAACCTTAACAAAGAACTACCTTATAAACTTCAACAACTGCCAAGTTAGTTTGTATCAAGAAATATTTTCCAGCAATAAAACAAGAATAAATGTAAAATATTTTTATCCAAATAATGATTTCAATTCAAATATTTCAATAAAACCCACAACTTTTGAGAAATTAAATATTAGTGAAAATTTTAAAAACATTGAATTCATCAACGAAATTAAATCATATAAAACTGTTTCTTATAGTATGAATATTGTTCTATTTGTAATAATGTTTATAATAGTAATTTATATTGTTTGTAAATCAAGAACATCAAAAACAAAAATTAATATTGTTGCAAAAGAAAATGCTTTTAAAAGAACTCAGGAGAGTTCTCTTTCTGGCCGTGGAGGAGTTACATGTAAACACGAGCCAACCATCAAACACCATCGGTCATCGAAAATATTTTAATTAATTTGATATTTTCCCATTGCAGTCAGCAAAATAAATTTATTTATTTCCATTCGCACAGTCAGCGTTTACGCCGACTGTGGGAACGGAAACGAAAACGTCAATGACCGATGGGCAACTTTGAGTGTGGGAATTCAAGTTCATTTTTAGTTGTAAGAAAGTTTTATGTTCATATTTTTAAGTCAGTCTTAAGACCATATTCGTGACGGTAACATCAATAAAGTTTATAAATCTTGTTTCGGATTCATGTTGTTTTATTTTATTTCGCAACCAAAAAAAAGTCTTTTATTTAACTAATCTTGTTTCGGATTCATGTTGTTTTATTTTGTTTCACAACCCAAAGATCTTTTATTTAACTCGCGTGACCAAAAAATGTGTATAAACAAAATCCAGAACAGTGTACCTTATGCGCTGAACTTGAGGCTAAGAGGCAGTGGAAATCTATTTTTTTCTGGAAAACCATAGGTTTTTCTTCAACTCTGCCTTTAAATGTGGGTGTGGCCCAAAACTTTGTGTGAACCAAATGTAGAACCAAACATTTTCTATGCAATATGTTCATCAAAAATTTCTGGATTTGGAACAAATATATTGCAGAAATTGCATTTGAAAGATTACTCTATCAATCGGTACCACGCCCAAAAGGGGCGGTCTGCTGACTTTATTTTGTATTCACATGTCTTATAATCATTAGGAGATGCTAAATGTTAAATTTCAGCTTTTCACGACACGCCTTACAGTTTTGAAAGGTAGTTGCTGGAGGTAGTTGCACATTTAGACCGAATGTGGGCGTGTCTTTGGGCGGATTTGAAAAATGTTTATATTGCCTCGGATGACAGAGAGCTCACGTACAAAATTTCAGCTTTCTAGATCAAAATTTAAGGCCAAAAATTGGTGCATTACGGACGGACAGACGGACATCGCTCAGTCGACTCAGAATTCGGTCTCGATCATGTAACCCTTATGGTCTTGGGGGTCATCGCTATTATTTCTCTATGTTACATTTTAATAAGACCGTATTCATCGTATTAAATAAAATCCATTCCTGTGGAATAGAGTATAAAAACAGTAAAGTCAACGTACAAAAAAGCGTTTCTTTCCACCACTGTTGCTGATCCTGAAAGGGTGTAAACTGTATACGGTAGAATGAATCTTGAAGCTGGCGCGAAAGGAAAAGCTAAGTCAAATTGGCAGCAATTTTTCGATTTTCTATGACTTTTCTGGGATTCACACCAGCAGCTGGCCAAAATTCTTCCTGGTTGCCCACATTACTTTCCAGTCATGGCCATATGAAACCAATGTGCCACCTCTTTTCGCGTAGGTAGTATGTGTGTTTAAGTCAAAAAGGTGAACCTTTGTTACATATCAAAGTGTAAAGGTGATGCAGTAGCAAAGGGATATAATACGTCTCTTTGCAGTTTGGCACGACACCACATGAATGATCTTTCTGGCTATGTAACTAGCGAAGTTAGTTTTTTTTTTTTCCTCGTTCTCGTTTTTTGCTGAAACAGTGGCTGCTGTAGAATCAATTTAGCAACTTTTTGTGGTTTTCGTTAGTTGGATGGTTATTTTCGAAAGATTGTAGCAAATGTTTGGGTCGCAAATCCTTTCTAGAGCTTTATCCAAAGCTTCGTGTTCAGGGTGAGAAATGTAGTTAAAAAGATTCGCTTTTTTTTTATGAAGAGAATGTAGAAATGGATTTCAAAGAATTGCTTTTGGTCTCATATGCAAAAGTCGACATAACTGTTTGTATAGAGAATTATACGATTAAATCCAAAAATTCTAAAAAGAGACCAGGTCCAGGTGCCTGTAATTGCATATTGATTTGACGAAGATTTTCTACTTTGAGAGCTATATACTCTTTCTAAGTGATGACTTTGTAGGAAGAAACACATCTTTTTCAGCTACAAAAAAAATCACTCCAATTTGGCTCTTTTTATGATAACTTATTTATTGACCATTAACACTTAATTAGGTCCATTATACGATCTACTGCAAAAAAGGAACCATGTCTTCTGTATGGTATATGAAAACAATAATGGCTGCTAAAATGTTTTGGTTTTGGACGGTGCTCTCATAATAAAATCTAAACGTGGCTACCATGTTTCCATAACATGAATTGATTTATGAATGTTTCCAATCAATTTATTCAGTGGTTCGTGCCACATTAGGCATTGGCATTCAATGGACACCGTTTATTTTCAGAGAGATCCCCAAGCCGAAGTTGAGTAAGAACGATTTTGCAATTCAGGACTTTTTGGCGTTTCAATAGAATGCAATGTAGTTGCGCCATCGATGTCAGTGTTATCTGCAGATATTGTTTAATTGTCCACTCTGATATAAATTGTTTTTATTAGCTTAATCTACGAGCATTTCGTTTCTGTGTGGAAGTTTTTTGCTGAATGAGCAGACAAATAAATAAATTGCTGGTAATGAAACATTCACTAGATACAGGTAAACATTCACAGTTAAGTTGACGGAATAAAATACGATTTCGTGATGTGGCATGGAGCTATTTGCTTTACCCAAGTTGGCGGAAAAGCTTGCATCGCATCCATCACTTATGTTTTTCCACAACAGAGCTATCCGCTGTGTATATTTGCATTGTGGAATGCAGACGAACGATGCAAACGATTTCACTAAATAGTGTATTGGTAAGCTAGCAATATTTGGGAAAAATAATAAAAATAATAAAGCAAAAAACTTATTACTGTTGATTTTTTGGTTTTATTTATTTTTGCCAAGCTAACTGCCCTTTTTGGTTTTAACTATTTGAGATTGATCTAGTCCTAACAATTGGTCACCTAAGACTATTTTCAGGGGAGGCCCACTAGTAGCTTGCAAACTTCGCGCACTTTTCACCTTAGCACGAGTAAACCTAATGTAGCAACAATTGTCTACAATCTAGTCTAGCAAAACCTTCTATCATGTCCTATGCAATCTGAGATACCACTTCTGATGTACGGCTACCACAACAAAAGTCCTTCCTTGCTTGACTATGAATACAGACAAGAACATGCAGCTTAACAGAAATATAATGATGCGGCTCTGCGCAGAAGGACTAGTTCTGTTCGCGAGCTCTACGAGTAAGGAGAGCGGAACACAGGCTTCTCTGAAGGATAAAAATCAAATAAAATTCTCTTTATCCTTCAGAGAAGCCTGCCTCTCTAGCTGATAAAGAGCTTCCCTTCTGGGGTTGCTGGTCCCAAATTGGGCGCCTTCCCAGCTGGCATATTGAAATGCACACCATATATGGTGGTGGTGGTGGGTACCAGTATGGAAATTATCCGAGGCTGACCAAGACCAACAACAAACGAAAAATCCAGGAGCGTTTGTCTCAAAATGAGCGGCTTCCTGGTTGGCGTCTGCTATCCACGTTAGGGTCAGCCGAATATTAAACACTTTTTTCGCTTCCATACGCAAATAGAATGGACAACAATTAGATGCATGCCAGATCCATTTATCAAATACTCTGCTTGTTATTATTGCTTTTCTCCGTAAAGGCATAACACTTGCGGGGGTAGGCTTTGGTCTTTCTGTGCAGAGTTTTCATGTTCCGTAGTGGCTCATCAGCATTTACGTGTTGGTAGGAGAATTACTTTTCTCTTCTATCTTTTCTATCCTCAAAATCTTTCCGCTCGCGATGTGCTAAGCATCTTAAGGGTAAGTTGTCATAACCCCTTGATCGCGAGTTAGTTATAAATAAAAAAGATAAAGTGTTGAAAATGGCTGAATCCGCCGACAGCGCCACTAGTTATTGGCTTCCATGTGAGACAACCTGAAATTCACATTTACGTTCAAAAGCCCCTTTGACTAAGTTAAACAGGGCATAGGAACTCAATTTTTTGGCGTGTAGAAATCGCGTCTAATAACCTTTAACACGACGAAAGGGTTTTTTTCGAAAACTGAACCGTCTACATCTACACCATCGGCCATGCCCACTTTTACAGTGTTATATGTCTAAAAAAAATTGATTTCTCTCAAAATTCACTCTAAATCGCTCACTCTAAAAAACATTCTTTGACAAATATTAAAGATAAAGATTGTCTAAGTTCGATACAATGTTTTGAGTTCCGCCCACTTTTAGGGGACGTTTTTAGAATAAACTGTTTAAACTTTCGTTTTAAACATATTTCCTCACGGTTCTAACGGAATAAGTTTGAAAGATTTTCTTCTTAGTCAACGCCCATTCCTTGGGGCCAAAAAAAACTCAAGATTTGGAGTTGCTGGGCAAATAGGGACGGGTATTTAGAAGATTATAACAGACGATTACCTGCAATTACTTAATTGTCTTGTTTTTGAATTAGAGAGTGCAATTTTATTTAGTCGCTCTACATTGCTGAGTTCTTCTTTAGCACAACTAGGCTTGTGGAACAAGCGACTCATCATTACGGCCTTTTCATTTTTCTCATCCTTATGGAAATAAGAAAAACATTGTCACCTATTAGAGCAAAAACCAAAGCATTCAAAATGTAGGTGTGTCAGCCTTGGCTTTCAGACTTGGTTTTGTTTTGGGCACTGGCTTAACCCGAGACTTGTGATAAAGCCAATAAAGGAAATTTTCATAAAGATGGTTACAGATTTTGAACTCCTTTGTGATCCTTAAAAGGAAAATTTGGATACAAAGGATGCTGCAACCATATTCCATCGGTCTGTGTGCCACTCTAAGTTTTTGTGCAATCTTTCATTCGAGGCGAGGAAGAGAAAAATAAAAATGTATGCCTGGCGAAAAGGCTCATGATGCTGGTTTGACTTTGGAAGAGGAAACACAAATATTCCTGGTTAGGTTAGGTTGGTCGGCAGGGACACATTTAGACCAAAGTAGGTCCATTGTGATACCACCGGAGTTACCAGCCCGAGGACCTAATTGATGACTACCTGTTTGGGTGGGAGGGGTCTAGGCAGCCAGTGACGGTATAAACCTGTACACAAGGGCACCAATCAACGTTTGATTGGTTGAGACATACCCGAGGATAATGAAGGCTGGGTGCAACCGTTTCGGTGTGAACCGCTGTCAGCAGAGTTGAGGGGGGACAGAGATGGACTTCCTGAAGAAAGGGTGGTCTCGTAACTGTCGGACTCCAGATGAAAATTAGCCTTGTTGAGGAGGAGGTTAGGGGGTCAGTGAGGAATAGTTCCTATAGGTATGAGAGAAAGCCCGGCGGGGGCGATTTCGGTATAAGTCCGAAACTGTTGCTTCTCTAGAATTATCCTCGGGATGGGAAAGTGCAGGGGTAACCGATTCGGTGTGAACCCTTGCAGGGGGGAATTCTCAGGCAAGAAGCTGATGAAGGGTGACCGTCTTCGATGTAAACCCGTACCAGTGATTATTATGTGCTGGTGATCCCTTGGAGTTGGAAACGTGAGGGAAACCGAAGCAGTATAAACCCGTACCAGTGAGTATTACGTGCTGGTGATCCCTTGGGGGTGGAAAGGTGATTGCAACCGAAGCGGTACAAGCCCATACCGATCCAGCCCTGTTAGAAAAAAAAAACACTGGGATATGGTGGGGAGGGGAGAGATGAGGAGAATGGCAATTACTGTAGGAGTAATACTTACGTCCCGTGTGGTGTGAGGGACAAATAGGGTATCTTACCCCTGCGTCGATTTTAACTAGATTTAGATCTTTGGTTTACTATTGCCCCACCTGGAGAGTAACCGTTTCGGTGTAAACCCGTACCTCGGGTGACTTAAGTCAGAATAAACCTTGGGGGGGGGATAGGAGAGGTAGGGGTAACCGAAGCGGTATGAGCCCGTACCGGGGAATGGGAGAGGTAGGGACAACCGAATCGGTATGAGCCCTTACCAGGCCGGTCCTGTTGGCAAAAAACTTGGGGGTAGGTGTGGTGGGGTATATTTTGCGCTCCACTGTAGGTGCTCCCTCGCCCACATAGAGTTTCCATGTAGAGGAGGGATAGGTTGTGTGGTCACAGTTAGGCATTTAGACCCGGAGATAAAGTTCATAAGCCTCTTCAAATCGAGTCGCGCTCATTTAGATCATCAAAGAAGTATTTACTTTAAGTTTTCCTTCTCAATGTCGATAGGATGAAATGTTGCACAGAAGATGAACCATGGTCTCTTCTTCTTCCTCATCCCTGCAACTTCAACAGAAGTCGATTCATGTCGCCCTACCAGACATTGGCCTGTGAGGTCCCAAATGATCTTCCTAAGATTGGTCCTATTAAAGGAGATGAGTGTCTTTGTTTTCCTACGATCAAGCTCTGGACAAATTTGTTTGGAAAAGAGACATGTGCTGATGTTATTCCCCATATTGTTTGCAATTGTAATGGCTGCGAGGTCCAGGTGAAACTTTATTGAGTTTATGAGTGCTGCCGGTTCCGTTGTATGAATCGGATTAGCCCCTACTTTAGCTAGTTCGTCGGCTCTGCAGTTGCCTGGAATATCCCTGTGGCCTGGAACCCAGCACAGGGATACGTCGCACCTGACACCAATCTCGTTTAGAGATTCATGGCATTGCTTTACCAACTTGCATCGTATCGTTGGCGATTCCAAGGCTTTTATTGAAGCTTGGCTGTCTATATAGAAAACAATAGCGCTGCAGTCTATTGAGTTAATTGAAAACCAGGCCGCGGCTTCACGTACAGCTGTAATTTCTGCTTGAAAAACACTGCAGTGATCCGGCAGAGGCACTTGGAGATACATAGAGAGTACTGGAAAAGACTTCTGATCCTACTGCAAGTGCTGTTTTCGAACCGTCTGTGTAGATTTCTATTGCAGATGCATTTAAGAAATTGGGTCTTGGTTAGAATGCCCTCAGCTAAATTTTTCACTGAACTTGTTTATCGGTCTCAGGTCATGGAAGATATTGCGTCAGTTTTCTCAGCTCTTCAACCGAAAATAATATCATTGCTGCTATTCCAATTCTTACCTTGCAATTTACAGAACTAGCAGACAACTGTATTGTTATCTTTTCGGCCTGGGGTTCGTCGAATAAAACTCGATTTCACAATGAAACACTTTATTTATCCAACAAAACTTATTTAAATTCAAATCACACTGTTATTCAATTTTACTACTTAGAATTCAACACTTTATTTCAATTCAATCACTTTTCACCTTATAACCGATTTTCACAAGTCAACGTTTAAAATATAACTGTCTCGTACGAGCCTGTCACCCGTGTATTTATACAAAATTAAGCACCTTCTAGTACGTTCCATACCCCCTTTGGTAATTTTCCATTGGTACTCCTCCGCTGAATCCCAAGGAGGGGAAATCGAAATTCGAACTTCGAATATGACAGCTGCTGTCGGATGACTGGAATGACAGTTGGGTATGTTTGTTTAGTGAATCGAGCGGGTGCGTTTGTAGAGTGAATCGATGGGTGCATTCAGGGACTCCTGCGAGTTGTTTTATTTCTTGTCGCCACATAACAAGTACAAGAACAAGTACGTCATCATTGCTTCCGTGGTAGCGGTGTAGGCGATCAACATGGACAACTTTCATCTTCGCTCTTGGTCCTCTTTGGATTCGTAATACGACATCATTAATTCGCGTTACAACTTGGTAGGGACCTTCCCAGACCTTCTGAAGCTTTGGCGATCTTCCCTTTTTACGATGTGGGTTGTAGAGCCATACCAGATCTCCCTCGTTGAACTCGGGTGCCGTTGCTCGCGCATCGTATCTCGTCTTCATGCGGTCGCTTGCAACTTTTATATTGCTTCTGGTTCTCTGGTGGATGTCATTAATCCTTTCCCTAAGGTCAACCACGTAGTCCTCCCCGCATGTTGGGTCTTCAGTGGGAAATCCGAATTTAAACTCACTAGGTAGCCTGGCAGTTCGTCCAAATAAAACTTCAGATGGAGTATATCCAGTTGTACTGTGAATGGCATTTCGGTAGGCCATGAGGAATAAAGATATTCGCCGATCCCAATCCCGTTGATTCTCGTCCACGACTTTAGAGAGATGTTCCTTCAGCGTCTTCTTGAAGCGTTCCACCGTTCCATCTGATTGTGGGTGAAGAGGTGTGGTCCGTGTCTTCTGTAGTCCGATTGCTGCGCATACTTCCTGGAATATCTTCGACTCGAAATTTCTTCCTTGGTCGGAATGTAATTCCATTGGCACTGCGAACCTGCACACCCAGTGGTCCACTATCTGGTTGACAACGGTTTTCGCTTCTTGATTTGGGATCGCAAATGCCTCGGGCCAATTGCTGAAGTAATCGGCAATAACCAGGATGTAATGATTACCGCTTTCAGTTTCCGGAAACGGTCCTGCGATGTCGACGGCGATCCTTTTAAAGGGAGCACCCACATTGTACTGGTGCATTTTACCCCTGGTTTTGACTTTGGGTCCCTTACTAGCAGCACAAGTAGTACACTTCCTACACCAGCTCTCAACGTCGCTTCTTGCACTCAGCCAATAAAAACGTTCCCGTACCTTTTCCAGGGTTTTGTTGATGCCCAAGTGCCCACCAGATACTCCATCGTGCATTTCCCGCAAAATTTCCTGCACTTTGGACCGTGGAACCACAAGCTGCATTTTAAAGGATTTTCCATCCGGCATTTCCCATTTTCTTCGCAGAATGCCATCTTGTACATGTAAAGAGTCCCACTGCGCCCAATATGCCTTTAACGTGGGACTTATGTCGGATATATCCCTTGCGCTCGGTTTTTCCATAGATTCCTTCCATGCAAGGATTGGCTCAATGTCAGGGTCTTCTTGTTGTTGCGTTGTGAAGTTCCTCAGTACTCCAGCCTTCTGCAGGTTCGGCTCTTATTCTCTGGATAGAAACATCTTCGTCCTTTTCCTCTTGTCGCACACAATGCTTACAATTGGGCTCACATGGTCTCCGGGATAACGCGTCCGCGTTGCAGTGCAGTCTTCCTTTGCGATGTTGTATCTCGAAGTCAAAAGCCTGCAATCGCTCGATCCATCTTGCGACTTGTTCCTCAGGATTTTTGAACTGAAGTAACCATTTGAGAGCGGCGTGGTCTATACGCAAGATGAACTTTTGGCCACTCAGGTACTTCTGGAAATGTTTCGTTGCCAATATTAGAACAAGGAGTTCTCGCCTGGTAACGCAGTAATTTCTCTCTGGTCGGGTTAAAACTTTGCTGAAGTATGCAACCACTTTCTCATGCCCATCGTGCAATTGCGACAATACTGCACCAACACCCACATTGCTAGCGTCTGCGTCCACAATAAATGTCTTGCCAGGAATGGGGTAAGCTAGTATCGGTGCTTCGCAAAGTCGCTGCTTCAGGTGTTGAAAGCTTCTTTCGCACTCACCTGACCATTTAAATTGTCTTCCTTTCTCAGTGAGCTGGTGCAGACACTTTGCGATGCCGGCGAAATCCTTGACGAACCTCCTGTAGTACGTAGCAAGACCGAGAAAGCTCCTAAGCTGGTGTTTGTCTTTGGGAACTGGCCAACTTCTCACAGCTTCGATTTGCTCTGGATCCGTCTTCACGCCATCCGTCGATATCAAATGCCCCAGATACTTTACTTCTGCTCTGAAGAGCGCACACTTCTTTGGATTGAGCCTTAAGTGTGCCGCTCGAAGTCGTCAGAAGACCTCCCTCAAGTTGTCGCGATGTTCTGCAAACGTCTTTCCCAAAACGATGACGTCATCCAAATATACCAGGCAGGTTTTTCACGTCAGACCATGTAAGACACGTTCCATAAGACGCTCAAAGGTGGCCGGAGCGTTACACAGACCAAATGGCATTACTGTAAACTGCCAAAGTCCATTGCCAGTTGTGAAAGCGGTCTTCTCTTTGTCTTCTGGATGGATCTGTACCTGCCAGTAGCCACTTTTCAGGTCGAGAGTTGAAAACCATTTTGCTCCAGAGAGTGTGTCCAATGTGTCATCTATTCGAGGTAAAGGGTAGCTGTCCTTCTTTGTGACATCATTAAGCCTCCGGTTATCCACGCAGAATCGAGTGTTGCCGTCCTTCTTTTTCACCAGTACAACAGGCGACGCCCACGGACTTTTCGAGCTTTCGATCAAACCTTCTTTTTCCATCGTCGATATCATCTCGGCGGCCTCATCCTGTTTAGCCAACGGAAGTCGTCTGGCAGGTTGGCGAATTGGTCTAGCATCTCCGGTGTCTATGCGGTGTTGTACTAAGTGTGTTCGACCATAGTCTCCATCCTGTGAGGCAAATATATCAGCAAACTCGCCAATGAGATTTTCCGCTATGGTTTGCTGCTCCTGATTTAGCTCACAGTCTCCGAGTATAGTCTTACATACCTCGGCCAATTTTGATGGAGAGACAGGACTTGCAAGCTCACTCTCAGCTATTGTCGAAATGGCTGCAACGGGCACACATCTTCCGATCACCTCTCCTTGTCTGAGCTTAACGGTGCGCTTATTTGGGTTCATCAGTCTTACCGGCACCATGTTGTTCTTGGGCTCTGCAAGAATTTTTCCAACGACGTAACTTTTAAATTCGCTTTTGTTATCTGGCTCGATGAGATAGAATCGGTGGTTCCCAGGATCACCCTCCAAACGTGTCCAAAGAACTGTCTCTGAAGAGGGCCGCAGAACTTCATCGCCTGCCAGTATTGCTCGAAGATTCACAGCGTTGTCGTTTTTCGACGGTTCGATACCTTAGCACCTGCATTCGAAGGTCAAGAATTACCTCGTGTGCCTTCATAAAGTCCACTCCAATGATTCATTCGTCGCATATGTCGGCTACCAAGAATGCATGTGAGAAGGTCAATCCCTCTAGTTGTATCTGTAGCTGCACCTTCCCGTATACTTTGGCCGCTTCTCCTGTAGCTGTCTTCAGACTGTAGCAGCTGGTGTTTTGTAGCCAGGTCGTCTGAACAAGGTCTCTTCGGATGATGGAGGCCGTGGCACCTGTGTCGATAGTGGCCACACATTTTCTGTTGCCAATAATTGCCTTCACTGTAAGACTCTTGTTGCAGCGTTTTGTTTGCGAGACTTGGATGATGGTCCTGGGGGCGTCGATTCCATAAACCAACTTCTGCCCCGACATCCTGCCAGATGCTTCTTCATTCTGTCTCCTTCTAGCGCAATGTGGGCAACCCGCTTGTCTAGCTGAGGCTCGGCACTGTCGCTGCAGGTGTCCCAGTTTGTTACAGCTCCAGCATCTCATTTGTCCCCGAGTGGTGTTCGTGATTTGCCTTTCGATGTCGATGCGTTGACATGAGCACTCTAGACCAGCCATTTCCCTTATGCGATGGCAACCTTGCGAAGTTTGGTCAGCTGCTTCAATTGTCAGGGCAAATGCTAGTGCTTTAGCGAGAGTCTTCTTACCTGCCATGCTTACAGCCATTTGTAGCTTTCCATCCGCAATGGCATTAGTAAACGCATCGGTTGCCAACTCGTTTATTATCTCCCTGCTGGTGTTGGGATAGGACAAATTCGCTAATCGCTCGATGTCGGCTTGCAACTGTTGAAGCGTCTCATCCCTTGTCTGAACTCTTCGGCGCAACTGGACCCGGTAAACTTGCTGCATGTGGTCGTCGCCAAACCTCATCTCGATGGCCTTCACCATGGCATCATAATCCTTCTGTTTTTCTTCAGGAATAGTTTGCAGCAATTCGGCAGCTGTTCCTCTGAGAGCAAGCGTGAGAGCAATCGACTTCTCTTCGTTGTTCCAATTGTTCGTCATTGCGGCAGCTTCAAATTGCCTCTTATAAATCGGCCATGACGTTTGACCATCAAAAACAGGAGGCTGCATTTCTTTACGCCGTGGACTGTCGGGCAAACATTCTCGCACTTTCTGTTTCTTAACCAACTCCAGCTCCTTAGCCAGCTGTTCTACTTCCGATTTGACTTCAGTGAACTGTTCCTCCACACTTTCAATTTTTCGATCCATCGTTTGGAACTTTTCCTCAAAAAGTGAATTCTGGGAATCGAGTTTGCTTTCTAGAACTTTTTTCTGCTCATCGAACTTAGTATCTAGCTTGTCGAACTTTTCTTCGAGAGCATTCTTTTGTTCTTTCTGGCCGCTCTGCAGCTTCTCGAATTTCTCGTCCAGATTTCCGAACTTTTCCAAAAGCAACTCCATGAAAGCGGGCATTTCATCGGCAGCACTTACTGTGCTTTGTTGCTGTCCTTCTTGAACATCAAACAGCATCGTGTCTGGGTCTCCACCTTTCTCGGTAATAGCGTCCGGAAGTCGGAGCATTAATTCCCTTTTGAGCCCCGAAGTCTGGAGGTTTCTTTTACCCAATTCTGCTTTTAACTGTTTTAACTGTTGTCAATTGTTCAATTTTTCGACCCATTTTTAATTGTCTTCACACAATTTTCACAACACAATCAGTTTATGTTTTATATCTGTTCCAGAAAATTCACTCGGGAATAAACAAATCACTGACACCGTTTTTATAACTTCGCACAATCAGTTTCAATATATCCAGAATACTCCACCTCAAATTTGTATGAGTCACCGACACTGTTTACCCACACGATATCTCTGGAAAATTCAACTGCAAAAATAAATCTATTTAGTAACCGACGCTATTTACGCGCACTTTTTCTAGAAATCTCCACTTAAAACTGTTTGACACACTAACACTGTTCCGGAAAATTCCACTGTAGAATTTATCCGCACAATTATGAGTTTTATCCCCAATTTCTGACACCAATGTTATCTTTTCGGCCTGGAGTTCGTCGAATAAATCTCGAATTCACTTTTATGATTTCACAATGAAACACTTTATTTATCCAACAAAACTTATTTAAATTCAAATCACACTGTTATTCAACTTTACTACTTAGAATTCAACACTTTATTTCAATTCAATCACTTTTCACTTTATAACCGATTTTCACAAGTCAACGTTTAAAATATAACTGTGTCGTACGAGCCTGTCACCCGTGTATTTATACAAAATTAAGCACCTTCTAGTACGTTCCATACCCCCTTTGGTAATTTTCCATTGGTACTCCTCCGCTGAATTCCAAGGAGGGGAAATCGAAATTCGAACTTCGAATATGACAGCTGCTGTCAGATGACTGGAATGACAGTTGGGTATGTTCGTTTAGTGAATCGAGCGGGTGCGTTTATAGAGTGAATCGATGGGTGCATTCAGGGACTCCTGCGAGTTGTTTTATTTCTTGTCGCCACATAACAGTATCATAACGTAATTGGAGCGGCAAAAGGTAGCTGCAAAGATAATTTTAAAGGATGTTGAAATTTGGACAGCTTTTGAATTTTTAAGATTTGCTGTTAAGTGTTCCTTTTCAGACTCGTCACCGAGTCTCAGGCGGTAAGACTTTATTTAGCGATTTGTGTATCAATGGTAGGTATCATGCGAACGAATCTCTTCCAAATCAAAATTTATTAAAAATTGCATAATTAGGATCAACAATTAGCCAAAATAGGTTGACTAATCTGGCTATACTTTCAACGGAAGAAAGCACACATAATAAATACATATTTTGATTATTTAATCAAAACATTCACTGCAATAAAAGCCCAAAAGCTCCTTCAAATAAAATCATCTTTGTTTGTGTTTTCCTCTTAAACTTCTTAGGGGGTGTAAGTTTAGTTTACCGCCCCGGGTGCCACTGCCTCTTAGGCTGCCGCTGATTAGGGGGGGACTCATTTAAATAGTAATAAGTGGGCTATATCCTTGAACGGGAATGAATTATTTTATTATAAATAACAGATGACAAAGTTCCAACTATAGATGCTCTCCTAATTGTCTTCTTTGTACTCGCCAATAAGACCTCAAAAGGACTGTGAAGTCAATGTAGAACCTTAAAAATTTATTAATGAAGCCTTCCTTAATATGTCAATAATAAAAGACAAGCAACATCGTTCATGTGACCATACTGTTGCATGTGATTATCCGAAGATAGAAATTAGGCGCAGGGACATTTTTTTTGTGCCATTTTTTTTATCGGAAAAGGGATAAAAGTGCCAAATTGTCGAAGAGAGTTCAAAATTTTAATGTCCTTCCCACCATACATTACTTACTTACTTACTTAAGGTGGCGCTACAGTCCGGGGTGGACCTGGGCCTCAGCCAACAAGCTTCGCCAGCCAGCTCTGTCTCTAGCTAGCCGTCTCCAGTTTCGCACGCGAAGTTGGCTGAGGTCCCCTTCCACTTGCGTGCGCCACCTGAGTCTCGGTGCTCCTCTACCGCGTCGTCCCTGCGGTGTGGATTCGAAGATTTTCCGGGCCGGGGCGTTGGTGTCCATCCGCTCTAGATGACCCAGCCATCGTAGACGTTGTGTTTTGACTCTTTTGGCTAGGTCGGTATCGCTGTTCAGCGCGTACAGTTCGATGTTATATCTCCTCCTCCACTCTCCGTCTATGCAGACGGGACCGTAAATCGTCCGAAGAATTTTCCTCTCGAAGCAGCCTAAAGTGTTTTCATCCGCCTTTGACAGGGTCCATGCTTCTGCACCGTAAAGCAGGACTGGGATGATGAGGGTCTTATACATGGACACTTTAGTTGCTCGAGAGAGGGCTTTGCTACTCAATTGCCTTCTTAGCCCAAAGAAACAGCGATTGGCAAGAGTTATCCTTCGTTTGATTTCAGCGCTGGTGTCATTGTCTGAATTGATAGCGGAACCCAGGTAGACAAAGTCTTTAACTACCTCAAAGTTATAGCTGTCGATGGTGATGTTTTGTCCAAGACGTCGGTGTTGGGTGTCTTTTCTTGATGACAGCATATACTTTGTTTTGCCCTCATTGACTGCTAAACCCATATTCGCCGCTTCCGTCCCAATACTCACGAAGGCTTCACTGACATCACGCTTTGTTCTGCCGATTATGTCAATGTCGTCTGCGTATGCAAGTAGTTGAACGGACTTTTGAAAGATTGTACCTCTGGTGTTGGCGCGAGAGTTCTGCACAATTCTCTCAAGTATGATGTTAAAGAAGTCGCATGACAGCGCGTCGCCTTGTCTAAATCCTTTTTTGACATCAAAGGGGTCGGTGAGGTCTTTGCCGACCTTGACGGAACAGCGTGAGTTTTCCATCGTCATCCTGCACAGACTGACGAGTTTGGCAGGGATGCCAAAACTAGACATTGCGCTATATAGCTCGTCTCTATAGATGCTGTCATACGCGGCCTTGAAATCGATCAGGAGGTGGTGTGTATTGATTTGGAATTCCTGGGTTTTCTCCAAGATCTGCCGCAGTGTGAATATTTGATCGATGGTGGACTTTCCTGGCCTAAAGCCACACTGATATGTCAGATCTGATATATCAGATTATTGACAAACGGCTTCAGGCGTTCACACAGTACAGCAGAAAAGATCTTGTATGCGATGTTAAGAAGACTTATGCCTCTGTAGTTGGCACAACTCAGAGGGTCTCCTTTCTTCAGGATCGGGCAAACAATGCTGAGGTTCCATTCGTCGGGCATGCTTTCTTCCGACCATATCTTGCAGATGAGCTGGTGCATGCTCCTAACCAGCTCATCGCCAGCGGATTTAAAAACTTCGGCAGCTAGGCCGTCTGCTCCGGCTGCTTTGTTGCACTTGAGCTTAGACACAGCTACTTTCACCTCCTCCAGGTCAGGTGGGCGGTATCGTTCGTATGCTTCGTCGGTAACGTCTTCGCCCGGGTTGAATGGTTCGTTCTGCCTGACAGCGGTATTTGGTTCGTCCTCGCCGTTATACAGTCTGCAGAAGTGGTCTTTCCAAATCCTCAGCACCGACTGCGATTCTACAACGATGTTCCCTTGATGGTCCTTACAGGCTTCAGTTCGAAGTTTATACCCTTGGCAGGACCTTTTGATCCTTTGGTAAAACTTTCTAACCTCATTCCTGTTGTAACATCTCTCTATCTCTTCAACCGCGCGCTTCTCGTGCTCTCTCTTTTTCCTTCGGAGAAGCCGGTGCTCCTCTCTCCTCCTCTGCTCGTAGAGCTCGCGAGCAGCTCTAGTCCTTCTGTGCAGCGCCGCTTTGTATGCTTCCTGTTTAGCTGCATGTGCTTGCTGGCATTCATCGTCAAACCAGGGGTTTCGTTGTGGTCGCCGTGTGAAACCCAGCACTTCAGAGGCGGCGTCTCTGATGGCATTTTGGCAGTGTTGCCACTGGCTATCAATACTTGATGCTGGTTGCATAGGACTTCGTAGAAGGTTTTGAGAGACTCGGTTGGAGAAGGACCTGGCGATCTCTTGCGATTGTAGTCGGCCGACGTCAAACTTCCTCACAGTATTTCCATTACTTGGCGCTGGTCGGGATATCCGCAGCCGTACCTTGGCTACAACAAGGTAGTGATCCGAGTCAATGTTGGCCCCTCGGAAAGTTCGGACATCCATGATACTGGAGGAGTGCCTTGCGTCGATCGCAATATGGTCAATCTGGTTGACGGTTGATTGGTCGGGAGATCTCCATGTCCCTTTGTGGATATTGAGATGCGGGAACTGTGTACTAGCTACCACAACGTGTCGCCCAGCAGCAAAGTCGATCAGCCTGAGTCCGTTATCGGAGGTCGTGTCGTGCAGGCTATGCTTTCCGACAGTACGACCAAAGATGCCCTCCCTTCCTAGCTTGGCATTAAAATCGCCTAGGACAATCTTAATGTCGTAGCTAGGGCACTGCTCATAAGTTTTGTCCAGGAGTTCGTAGAACATATCTTTGGTCTCGTCATCTTTCTCCTCTGTGGGGGCATGTGCGCATATCAGGCTAATGTTGGCGAATTTAGCCTTGATGCGGATCGTCGCGAGGCGCTCGCTTACAGGGTTGAAGCTCAAGACTTTTTGCCTAAGTCTGCCTCCAACAACGAAACCACATCCAAATAGGCGCTGTCTTTGATGCCGATAGCAGTCGCCGTAGTAGATGTCGCAGTTTTTCATCCTTCTTTTGCCCGGCCCGTCCCACCGCATTTCTTGGATGGCAGTAATGTCTGCCTTGCAGTCGTTAAGGGCCTCCGCTAGTTGCTCGGCTGCACGTGGTCTGTTAAGGGACCTAACACTCTACGTGCAGATCCGGAGCTCGTTGTCCTTTTCTCGTTTGCATTGGTCGTCAACAGTAAATCCTTCCGAATCCGAGGCTTGTTTCTGCTTCGTGACTGGTGTTTCTTTACGTGGCCGGGAAGTCACCCCGACGGCACGACCCCCAACCTGGAGGACCAGATCCTTTGCTTAGCTCTAAGGACGGAGTGCCGGATAGCCCGCTCCTTATAGGCCTGAGCTCCGAATACGTCGTAGTAGCCCATATAAGGTGTTCACTAAGTAGTTCGGCCTGACTGGAACTATGGACGCCACCGTTGATTCCATCTGGGGAATTCCGCCGCTGCCGTCCGGATGCAAGGAGAAGTGCCTTAGTGGGAACACTCCTCCCCCCCCTCTCTCGTCTGCTACCCCCAACAACCTTCCAAAGGGGTTGGGACCCAATCTCCAGTTGAGGTACTAGGCACCCGGTGTTCACCACGGGGAGGTGAGAGTAGGAGTTGATAGACAGAGGTGGGTTTAGAAAACCTGTGGATGCTTGTATCCTCTTGAGTGCACATGTCTATCCTTTGACCACCTCCCACCATACATTATGGTAAAGCAATTCGACGTATTTATTTATAACGATAGCAGCGATGTTATAAAACGTAAACAAATGATTACAATATTATTCAGTCAGCATGACAGCCATTTCCTTAGATTGAGAAAATAAAACTATACAAATCGTCCGAGTTTAGTTTAAAGCATTTCCTTAAAGTGTAAAGAATTTTTTTCCAAACTGTGAAATAAACTACTGATATAGGATTTTTATGGCCAATGCCTACATAACATCAATTCTGAATCGTCGAACAACAAAAACTTAATAGTTTTATGTCTTTCAGTTTTTGAGAAAATTAAAAATTTCCGAAACTATTTTTTATTAAATTTTATTTTTTTTAAGTCCTACTTCGCCAAACAGAATGGAAAATTATGTGCCTCTAAGGTGATGCTGCATTCTTTTTCAACTAATTTTAATAATTTAATTTAACCAATCTAAACTAACTAAAAGAAAAAAATTAGGATTTCGGATTTAACAGTGTTTGGGTGGACCGCTTCGCGGGTTTAAATGATTGAAACTCCCTTTTCTGCAGGGTTTAGCCACTCGCGCGACTTTGTCGGTCCGCTAAGGGTAGGTGTAGGTGTTTGTTGTCTCTTAGGCGCCTGTAGCTTTGCAATAATGCAATGGAGAGAGAGCTTTTGTTGGTGCAATCGCTGCGTTCTCTTAGTATGCCACAATGAATTAAAAAATACGCACACATTGCCGAAAGCCCTGGTAGCTAGTGCGGTGTACATAATTATGTGGAACATTCATGCCCAACTTATAAATAATAATAATACAAATACGCAATTTCCCCTGAAATGTAGGCTCACTCAGATATTCTGCGTCATATCCATGCGTTACCAACACACTATAAATCCCTATACTATAGGCAGACTGATTGACTTCGTGTGTTGATTGCTGTCGTGGCGTCGCGTCGGAGCGTCATAACGTAGCATTATGTCTCTTAATGCACTCTAAACTTTGAAGCCGAGCTTCATTGCGTTAGGAAACACTGAAATCGTATTGCTGAACTTTTAAATGCCAGGCCGCGGCGAAGCCACGGCTGCTTTGTGGTCCTCGCCTTACTCTCAATTCGACGAGAATTCCCACCCATGCTAGAATATCATAATATAATATTCTCAATATAACTCATTTACTAATACATACAAAGAAAATTCTGTATGGTTAGTGTTAAATAACCTAACTGAAAGAGGACTATTCCTTTTCTTAAATTAAATACAAAGAAGTATATTTTGAGTGCAAATTTTTCGGTTTCTCTCTTGACACTTAAACAGCTTAACAATAAAAAAAAAGATATAATATATACAAAAGAAAAAAAAATAAATTCGTTTATACACATAAAACGCTAAAAACTTTGTGAAATACAAAATTTAAACTAAATAGACAAAAAACATATGAACAAACACATGCTTCTGAGAGAACTTCAAAACCTTAAGTACATAATTGTATGTTTCCATTATAATATCACAATAAAAATTGTTGTTTTAAGATTAAGTTTTAAAAGTATGTGTAACAATATTTTAAGTAAAATTTTTTTTGTGTGTAAAATTGTCGAATAAAAATGATCAATGGGCCATTCGAGAAGACGGAATATAGAGGCTCAATAAACCCATCAAATCATATTATCCGAAATCTATACTCTCTTAAAAAAATATGTTTAAGTGTTGACACTTGTTTTTCCTTGACTTAAAATGATGATAAAAAAAAATACTGTCATTATACTAAATTCATATAAAGTACACTGCTTGGGCAATGGGCTTATTGCGGCTTAATAACTAACTCTGGTTGTTAACGCTGTAACGCTTGCCGTTTGCTGGTTTGTCGCTGACAACTTCACTGTATGATTTTGGGCCAGCAAAATTTTGACCAAAGCCGTGTTCTTGCAATTGCGGCATATTAACATGTTCACGCTCTCGCCTGTTGTCTATGCCTTGAGTAGATTTTCGAATACCGTAGGAAAAGTAAATAAGGTAGCCAATAGCAAGCCAGATCAGGAATCGAATCCATGTGTTTAAATCCAGTTGAAACATCAGATACAAATTGACAAATACACTGAGGCAAGGAATGTATGGCACTAGGGGGACTTTAAATGTCAATTCCATGGTCGAAGGTGGCTGGCGTTCAATGGAGAACAAGATAAGAACAAGTGCTGCAGCAAGTATACAGATTGCCACTATTCCCCAAGGATTATCCGTGCTGATGTCGATTAGTTTCATTACTATGCATGTTACAATAGACACAATACTGAACACAACAATGCCGACTTTGGTAATATTCGAGGTCAATGAATTGGGCTCCTTGATGAAGTTCAAATTGAAGATTTGCCTTATAATTACTGGCACCTTAACGTTAATTTCCTTCATTTTGATGTCGTCCTGTTGGTAGCGGAGAACTAAAACACAAATGGCTACAATAGTGTAGGCGAGTAAGGTCCCAATTGACATCATATCGATGAGTTGTTGCAGGTCGAAGATCAGGGCCATTACAGCTAATTGAAGGGAAAAACTCTTTTAGTAAGCCTCACGTAATAAAACTGATAATTTTAACAAACCTGCCAACAGCCCGGAAAGTATTGTGGCCAATAGCGGAGTTTTGGTGTATCCATTTACTTTGGAAAGGAACTTGAAAATTATGCCATCTTTGCCCATGGCATACAAAACACGTGGCAGTGGGAACATGGCGCCCAACAAACTAGTGCACAACGCGAATACCGCCCCTATTGTGACAATCCATTTGATTGTAATCCAACCAACTTGTTCGAAAACATGTGGAAATGGCGCATAAGGATCCTGAAAATACCAACATTCGAAAAGTGCTTTCTTTTAATTTGTGGTTGTGAAACTTACTTGCAAGTAGTATGGCCACATCATGGTGAGCACTGTGGATACTCCAAAGTATGCCAGGAAAATTATAATCAAAGAGATGACGATCGAGAGTGGAATATTCCTCTTTGGATTGATGGCCTCTTCGCCAGTTGTGGCAACACAATCGAAACCAACAAACCCGTAGAAACACTTTGCCGCCCCAGCCATGACACCAGCGATTCCGTACGGCATAAATCCACCCTTACCTGCCTCCTCTGGCACATCAGTTAAAGCCCAGTTACCAGGATCGGCTAAAGTATTCAAATTACCTCCTGCAACGCTTATCTATTTATGTTAAACTCACCCTTGATCGACCCTGCCACAAGGACAATGCACACCGTCACTAAGTTCACACATGTAAAAATGTTGTTCAATACGCTCGATTCCTTTACACCAAATGCCAACAAACAGGCCAGCAGCAAGACCATTCCAAAGGAGAAGAAATCCGGATAAGCTCCCAGGAAGCTAACATCGATTGGCATAACTTCCTTTAGCGTCGTTGACATCGTATTGTTAATGAGTGCATCGAGATAACCACTCAAACCTCTCGCAACACTAGCCGTACCTTTAAAGCAAAATTACCAAAAACCAATTAATCACGCTCCGAAGAGGTCATAGATGCATCTAAAACTTTGTCACTTACCGATTACATACTCGAGAATCAAATTCCAGCCAATGGTAAAGGCTACAAACTCGCCAACCGTCACGTAACTGTAGACGTATGCACTGCCCGCTCTAGGCACACGGCCTGCAAACTCCGCATAGCAGAGTCCCGCAAATGCTGACGCTATAGCAGCAAACAGGAACGACAATGTGACAGCAGGTCCTGCCTGTTCATATGCCACGGAACCGGCAAGAACGTACACACCCAAACCCAGGGTACTCCCGACACCCAAAGCCGTCAAATCGAAAAGTGTAAGGACACGGGCCAACTTTGATTCACTTTCGTCGGGCATTTTTCGCCGGGTTAGAGCTCTCCAACAGGCAGCCATTGTGCTTTGTTATTGTGTCTCCGTTGCTTTTCCCCGAGATCGTATGTGTTGAAAACTGAAAAGACAGTGAGGACAGAACGTTTAATAAGAAATCTAATAAGGGTTTTATTGTGTGTTTTCTTTGGCGATAAACAAGGCACGTGGGTATAATAAAAATCGAAAGTAATACATATACATTTAGTCGCTCGTAATCAGAACAGATTAGATCAGGTGCTCCTGGAGACTAGTTCGAATTCTTTGTATCTTTCATATAAGGAGTAAGATGCACACGTATATTTAATTTGACGAAAATACGCGGGCACCAGTCTTACTTTATTGGCTTAAAAATGTCTGATAACATTTGGAGTTTTTTTTTTCAGAGTTGAAATTCGCACAAAAATGTTTTAAGCAAGAATAAATAAGAAGGACCGTATTTGTATATATGTAGTTTCTTGTGTTGTTAAGTTGTTTACTATATCCAAGATGCCAAATAAAAACAGAGGAAAGGTTGAGGTAGGTTTCTTAACATTCAAGATTTAAAATTCGGGGTAGGTCAGCATTTTTGATGATGACCTCGATAATGACCAATCGGTTACGGACGTAAGGGCTGATTCATACTCGTACAGTTTGTTAAAATTCTTACGCAATCTCAAAACATGTATTTATCTAACCAGCTGTCATGTCGTTTGTTATCGGTATGTAATGTTCTTACTTAAAAGCAAACTTCTTAAACGCTTCATTACTTACAAAACTAATGCTTTTCAGTTGCCCCTGGGACTTCACTGTGAACAGTTTCCGGCTTTTTTAAGGATTGGAATAATTGCCAGTAAGCTAGTAAAGATTGATCATTTTTATTGTAGAACCGGGCTCAGCGATGTTATTTTGGCCTCAATAAGCCAATAACAAACAATGCCAACTGTTCAAGTTGGCCTGTGTTATGGTCAGCTTGAATTAGAACCCAGTAAACAGCTATAAAAATGACGATTTCCAAAAATAATCGCAGTTGAAAATAATAAAATATGCCAGCATATTTAGGAACATATTAAGTCCTTAACCACACCCAGGTGCCGTGAAATAAGACCAAGTGAAATAAATTGGCATTGTTTCACTTTGTCAAAGTGAAATAAGACCAACTGAATAAAGTTGGCTTATTACACTTTTCAACTGTGAAATAAGGCCAATTTTCAAAAGTTGGTCTTATTTCACAGCACCCCACACCCACACGTCTTTCAAAAAAATTGCCGTGAAAGGTATATTATGAAGTACTTCAATACCATGCATATACCTGTATATTATTTTACCCTAATAATACCTATATTAAATTTCATAAAACGATATTCTTTTCTAGGTCCGTTTACCTATTGACGTACGATATTTAACCTCGTGTTAAATATGTGACCAATAAAAAGTTTAAGAAATCGAGTAAAGTCACGAGCTCAGATTATTGTCAATGTAATATTTTCTCAAGACGGAAACAATAAAAGAAATAATCCTACTTTTAAAGTGATACACTTTTTGTGTCTCGATTACTTACGATAAGTACCCACTTATATCTGCACATTCTCTCAAGAGTGTGCGCAGCGCCGTGAATCAAGTTGGAAATTTTTTAACAGTAATTAATCCAATTCTTGTGCACCATTTACTTTTTTTTTAAGTTGAATTGTTTCTGTTTGAGTCACTTATCTCTAGCCTGGTATTCTACGTTGGTTGTAGGTATTAAGTTGTAACTTTTTTAATTGAAAATAAGAACATAACGCACTGCGCAAAAATGTGGTCACAAGACTCGAATAAAAATGCTTTGTTAGCGAATAAACTCACAACTCATAACACTCACAAAAATATAAGTAGTGAATGATTTATAGATTTAGATAATTTGTAATTGTCTAATCTATCTATCTTTCTATAATTTGATTGGCTGTGTTTGTCCGATTAACAATCAGTAAGTTCTTACAGTACTTTCCATAACCTATGCGACGAACTGATCTAACACATGACGAAACACATGCGCGAAATAAATACAAGGTAGAATATTATTGGTAGGTATATCGGCCGGAAAAACCTCTTTTTTCAAGAATCCGCCTAAGAGTATCAAAAATTTCATAAGAGTTAATTTGATCGGCTCTCGACCAAAATATCTCAGCAGGCAGCTGCAAGTTTGTTTACTTGGATGATGATACCTCATCAGGTATCAAGCGAAGAATTACTTGAATTGACTACATTATCACTGCTGATTGCTTGGACTTTAAACAGATCTATGGACTTTATTGGCTTGTTCAAGACGACTAAAAATTTTTCATTAGACATTCTGAGACTACTTATTTAAAAATAGCTCTTAAAAGTAATAATATAGGTACTCCCCTAGCTAGCTTCAAATTACAGCTTAAAAATTACAGCATACAAGAAACTAACGCCAGGTGGAGGATAGGCACCAATTGTTTAACCTCCAAGCAAATCTGGCCTCGCCTCGATCCAAAAAGATCAGATAGCTTGCAGATAACTTGCTAACACTGCAGTGGGAATTATCACCGGACACTGCCCATTAGGTCTGCCCACGCAAAAAGACTAGGTCTATTCTCGAACGAATTCTGTAGAAGCTGCCTAGAAGAGGAAGAGAAAGCGTACAACACTTTCTCTGTTGCTGCCTGGCACTCGCGTCGTACAGGAAATCCATACTGGGCTCCTACATCTACGACTGCCTTAGCGATCTTAGTGAAACACCGGTAAAAAAGCTACTAAAATTCATTGAAAAGACTGGGTGGCTGTCATAGAATTCACGCCAACCTACTTCCTTGGTCATATACCCAAGTGGCGGTACAATGGGCCTACTTTTTGGCCTAAGTGCATTTAATAAGCCACTATTCTACCTACCTGCCTATCTATGGGAAAGTTAGAGACCACACCAAAGACATAAATACGTTGCTACTTCTCTTGACGTGGCTTTAGCTGTGTATCTATAGCAAATTTATCTTCTATACTGCTTTTGTCATGGTTCAATGTGTTTTTTTTAATTGTACACAAAGATGCAATGGCACCTAGCGTTCAGATAACCAAAAAAGCACTGTTCTTTGCACTGTTTTGCCATGTGCCATATCACCATGTGCCATAACATGGTGATATGGCACATGGCAAAACCCCAAACTTAACCCTTATGCGAAGTTAAAACAGGATCGGACTTATTTTATCGTTACAATTCGACGCTAATTGATTGCTAATTGCCGAAGCTTTTAATATGGTTCCGAGGAGGAGACATGCTACTTTGAGATTCATTACTCAAGGTTTATGAACAATAATTGACACGGTCAGCTTCTTGTGGATGGCAAATGACGCTATACCACATACGACTTAAATTCTATGTTTTCAGCAAAAAAAGGAAGTTTCAAGCAACAAAATGTTTTACTTTAATCACTTGAAAAAATTAAAAAATAATTATTTTCCATCCCTTCTCGTTTTTTAATTTTTGTTATTTTTTCAGACTGAAGCTATGATAATTATAAAAGACAAAAATCAAAGGAAGGTAGTTTCTTATTTTCTTATCGTTTAAACCGAGACGATAATGATTGGCAAGCTGCTTTATATTGCGGCATATAGTATCACACGTAAGATCCTTAATTTTTAAACCGTATACCACTTAAAAATACAGGGTTTCTCAATTTTATTAAAACGAGTAGTCCGAAATTGAAGTTTTTTTGAATTGTATAGAGCTGCAAAAATCACACTTTTTTGTGTCGAAGTCTGGACGAAGCTATCTGATTACTTAAGAATTATTATTCCTTTAATTAAAAGCAATATTTTTGTTATTTTTTGACACAAGAAATTAAACTGCTTTTTATCAAGAAAAATTAAATTAAGTTCATGTTTTATCTCTATTTAATATTTGAAGGCAATTTTTCTTTCTCTCGTTAAAACACGCCTGAGAAAAACCAGATAAATATTTCACCACTATTTCCTGCACACGCAACTAAGAAAAATTGTTTTTTGAGCTCGAATACCTTTTTTTTAATCCGAAAACTCGATAACTCCGTGACCGCCTTAGTTGACAGTCAATTGACAACTTGATCTTGTCTTATTTTCTTAAATTCATCATCACCCCTACCAAGTTCCATTGCAAATGTTAACAACCCCACTACCATCAGTAGTTTATCTATCACACCTTACATGTTTGCCACAGTACGTCACAGGTTATCTGTATCTAAATATTGTCATTCAACCATATCAGTAATATAATCTGCGATATTTATACGTAAACATAGGTATAGGTACTCAGATTGTGTCAATTATAAAAATTATCAACCACTTGACCAAAGAAAAGCGAAAAATAAATATCTGTATAATTTTAAATGTAATCACGATGATTCCCAATCGTTGCGAATAGTTTTAATACGAATTAATCGCTTAATATGATCAATAAAAGTCAATTGCTGATTGCGATTAGCTTAACACACAATCGGATGGCAATATTTTTGGCTTTGAAGGCTAAAAAATTGAGTACAATATTAGGTTTTTGATTGGACATTTTGATATTTTCAATCAATACATATTAAAAAAAAGTCAATATGTGTGCATGGTATACTATACTGTCAAACTCTGATCGAATTTCATTTTTTTTGTAACCAAGTAAACGAAATTTTCCTTTATTGAAACAAAGGCGATCAACAGAAATGTTGGACTTTTTAGATGACCGAAAAGATACTCGGGAGTAGTACAGGGCAGTGTGCAATGTGATAAGCTATAACACTGTTCACAGAATCGCTACAGATCTGACAGGTGCCGCATAACTCTATCCAACATCTGGCAATGGGTTAAGACGGATCTCTGTGCTTCTCATCTCTGTGCTTTAAACTAAACTGTCTGCAAATGACCTTAGCCAAAATGAGGGTTCTAAAGTAATAAATTTCCCTTCACATATCGAAACACCGAGTAAAGTAAGAAAGAGAACCCCATATCTGTGATCGGGTTTCTGAGAAAACAGACAGAATCCTGCGGAAATTATTTAAATTCAAACGACGAAATGAGTGTCGTCGTGGGCGTTTTACATTCAGCGCGAGGGAAGCACATTTCCATTCAATTTAATGTCTGGAATTGGCTCGGGTGGGTCAGAGAATGGGAAGCACGGGTAGGTACTCTGCCTTCTTTTGACTAATACCATTCCCCTCCAAAACATCCACCCCAAGTACTCGCTGCAGGGTTGCATGATCTTCACTTATGATTGCTCCATCGTCAGCGAAGAATAACTGATGTAGGTACTTTCGGGTCCTTCAGTTTTCCTTCAAGCAGACAATCAAATAGTACAATGAAAAGCAAAGGACTTAGGAGAGGACGCTTCCCATGCTGTACACCGACTTCAATTGGGAACTCATCAGTGACTCCGTAATGACATCTTACTCTTGTCTCTGCTCATGATTCATGTCCATGATCATCCGAACGTAGGCTTCTGGAATTCTTTGTTTTCTTAGCGCCACCCATATCAGATCCCGTGGTATTCTATCGAAAGCTTTCTTTTAAACCAAGCAGCACCATATGCAGATCTTTAAGGGCCACGCGATGTTTATACTCCATCCCATAGGATAGGAGATATATTAAGTTTGATTTATAGTTTGTAACATAGTGAAATAATCACCGTACACCCTCAAGACCTTAAGGGCATACGATCGAGACCGAATTGTAAGTCGAATGAGCCATGTCCGTCCGTCTATCTGTCGGTAATTTTTAGGCCTTAAATTTTTAGCTAGGAAGTTGAAACTTGATATCTGTCCTTTCTAAGTCGCGAAGCAGCACAAATGTAAAAATTTTTAAAATCCATCCACTGACACGCCCACTTAACATATTGGAATTAAAAATCAAAGTTGTCGTAGGAAGCTCAAATTTGGTATGCGTTATTCTCGCTTAAGTGTATTGTGATTGGCATTTCAAAAAAAGGTAAAAACCGCCCCCATGCGTTGGCGTGGTCATATTTAATTTGTCTTCTAATAAACGGTTTTTATTCGATATATTTTCATTAAATAGTACAAGAAACTTGCACTATAAAATGTTCAGATATGTGTAAAAGCTATCAACTGAAATGAATAAATTTATGCCACGCCCATTTTTTTGGGCGTATTTAAGTATAAACCAAATTTTTAATATGAAATTTCAATCAACACGTGTATACCACACTTCTGATAAAAAAGAAAAAAAAAAAAAAAACGATGTTATTGAAATGAGGGTTTACGCCACTCCCCTTTTTTAAGGAAGAAGATTCTTAACTGACAAATTCTAAATACAATTTAAGAAACTGAAGTTTATCAACCAAGATTTATGACGCGATTCGGAACTTGACAGTGGTCAATTGGCATGAGGTATCCAACGATTCGCCTGAGCGGATTGTAACCCTCCCACTAGTTTTCTATTATGGTCCTTACAATTGGACTTGAGTCATACTGCTCCTTCCTATACCCTCAGACGAGAGTTAATTTGGAGTGCTCCGCGGGGGAATGATATTCTGGAATAATCCTTGTGATAGTAGTCATCATTAAGGCAACTTACAATGCTACAAGGTGTCACATAGCGAAAAGTTGGCGGAACATTTGTCGGCATCCTTTTACCGACAGTTTTCTTCCTGGTGATTAGTTATGTAATTTTATGATGAATGATGTACTATGATTAATTATGTACTATTATTGAGATAAGCAGGTAGTTAAGGTATAGTCTCAACTCCAAACAAAAATATTATCATTCGTGAAACATAAGCTTGTGCATTTGTCGTCATGACCTTAGTCTGGCCCCGCCATCACTTATTATATTATAAATGCACGAATAACCGGGCGAAAGGATTGTTCAATCGATGGTTACCAAGAATTTGATGTGGCGTGTTGTGCAGAACAAACAAACATTGCAAACTGCTGATGACAGTATAGTAACTAATAATTCTGTTGAAATTGGCCTGGTTTAGCTTTGAAGTCCACAGGTGTTAGCGCGCGTTCAGTACAATACTACAGTGCAATCTGTTCGAATAATGGGCCGTTTTAGAGTTTCATCGACAGTTCCAACCTTTCATCGAACGGAGATGTGAGGACAATTAAGCCGAATCTATGATTTAATGATAGCTTAGCTACGTACCCAACATGAGTTGTTAGTTTCATTTAAATCAATAATAATTTACTGTTGCATTTTTTTAAATTATTTCTTGATTTTTACCGAAAACTTTAAACACCT
Organism: Neoascia interrupta; assembly: GCA_947623515.1. Lineage (NCBI taxonomy): Eukaryota > Metazoa > Arthropoda > Insecta > Diptera > Syrphidae > Neoascia > Neoascia interrupta. Next base: position 149,775,674 of record OX392463.1, read on the forward strand.
GTCAGCTGCGTTAGGTTAAAGTTTTTAATCTAAAAATAAATATTTTTAGCTTAATTGTAATTGTTTTTCTGTGTATGAAAAAAAAAATCAACCAACTAGAAGGGGAATCACCTCATAAACAGAGCTTAGTCAACACTTTATCAACTCCAATCACCTTCAAAAGTTCATGCAACTAGCAATCAGTTTTGTATGCATACAGAAAAAAACCCATTAAGGTGGCCTCACGGTAAATAATTCATCTAAAAACCACGGAAGGTCAAACCCAATAAAATGACTCAATCAAGCACTGTTTGCGTTTTCTGTCGCACTGCCTTCTCATTTTGCGATGCCAGGCACGTTTTCATTTTTTTTTAGTGCGGGTGAGCGTGAAGCTATGGGCGGCATTGGAGAAAAAAAGAGTCCATGTTCACACACTTTTGCTTTCGCACAGAAAATTTGTTATTTTTAAATTTCAAATCAGGAAGTGGTACACCAGGTGTTTGCACTCACAAATGTCATTCAAATGCTAATGCCATCGAGGCTCTATGGACTTTATTGAGTGCCTAGGTCTATACCATATAATATATAAAAACGGTTTATACGAAACTCACTTGGAGCACAATCTGTTACGTTATTTAGCGAAGAATCGGAATTGTTTTTTTTTGCGAATATCATGTAGTAGATTTGACTTTGAATTTAAATTCAAATTTTCCATTAAAAAATAAATATCCTTTTGCGGGAGGAAATGTTAATCCTCTTAACGGCCTAGCTTAGCTTCAGAGTATGCTATGCATCGGATTTGTTTTCTTTTTTTTGGCTCAAGGATAAGCAAATGGAATGTTTAATTACAGACGGTCAATTTTCTTTCGTTTTGTGGTCTAGGACTATATGCTGCTAACAGAAAGATACAAATCTACATACATATATCCCTATATTTATGCTTCTACTCTAAGCTTCAATCTACAAACACATTAAATTTCCCTTTTTAATGGATGAGTGCACTCTCTTTCTGGATGTTGACTAAGCCGAGAGCTGGTGACGTGAGTGTAAGTGGGGCTGGTTTCGGGTGAGAGAAGAGTTTGAAAGAGAAAAGGTATCTTAGACTATGGAAAATATCCTAGACGTGGAACATTATCATAGGAGGTTACAAAAATGTATGTGGGAAGGAAATAGCATATGAAAGAGCTGCACTAACGATTTTATGTAACATTTTGATTACAAAATAATTTGAATGTTTCCGTTTTTTCAATTGTAATTTAGCCTAACATAAGAGAGAAAAGGAGAAGGTAAATTTAAACCTTCTAGTCTTTTTTTTAGAATTAACTTTTTTATAAAATTAATCAATCTGTCTTACACCGCCCCAAAGCGGCTCGCCTATAGGAGCACATGAGCATGTGAACCCCCAACTTTGAGCTAAAATTTCACTTGTTATTTACTAGATTAATATTCTATATTCAACTTTTCAACCGTCAGCACCAGTTTTAACCATTAACGTGAAAAAATGTCTTAACAAACAAAATCATATTGCATTAACATTGCTGCATATTTTTGCATACAAATTTAGGTGCCTCAACGAAAACATTGTATATAAGCATTTACTTCAGTAAAAATTTAGTATGGTAAAATTAAGTAAATGTTAATATACAATGGTCATTGTTCATTTGTTGCGAACGTGTTGCAGTCTTGTCGATGGAATATGAATCGTTAAAAGTTTTGTTTGCAACTTTTGAACGGCTAGATTTCTGTATTTATTGTTGATACATACATACATTTATTTAATGCCGGAATATTACTTTTATTATTGCATATCTTTTAAGGTTTTCTTTTAAACTTCATGCTACTGTGGATGAAGCACCTGGAAAGTACCCATTGCTTCTAATAATAAAACAGGCGCATTTTAAGCGACCAGGGTAAAAGCCTATAGGGTAACAATTTTTTTTGCTGACCAATTTCTGTTTATCTTCGTTTTACCTCGTTTTCCTTGAGTTGTTTTTTTTTTTATAATTCATCCGCGTTCAAGGGGTTATGGCTACCCTTATACTGAGTTAACATAACGCGAATGGAAAGGATCAGAGGAAAAAGAAGAGAGGAACTGACAAGGAAGAAGAAAGTGACAAGGAAAAACCTCCTTCGGAAGCCTGTTCCACATCCGTGTTGTTCGGCTAAAAAAAGAACTCTAATACAACGCGGTTCGTTCGAAATTGGGCTCAAGGGTGTACTGATGAGCATTTCTTCTTGCGCGAGTATTGCAGTTGAATTCTTTAAGGGGTGGAATGCAACTGTCTATTCGAGTCGATTGAATTCGCAATGTTTGAGTCTCCCATCAATTTCAATGCTCTTTTTTTGTATCCGATCGAGTAGGTGTAAATTTGTCTTAGAAGCTCCTGCCCAGACATGAGAGTTATACTCCAGTTTTGGTCATATGAACGATTTATAGATGACAGCCAGATCAGAAGGTGTAAAGTATTTCTTGCATCGACTAAGGAATCCTAAGCATTTCGCTGCGTTCTTGGCGACGTCGAATATGTGGTCATTCCAAGGTAAGTTGTCACTAACACACATACCGAGGATGGAAATCTTTTCGGTTTCAGTGATGCTAGTGCCGTTCATGGATAACGGCTGAAGATTTCTATTCAGCTTGGATGACAGTAAACAGCATTGCGTTTTGGATGCATTAAATTCCACTCTGTTTAAAAGCCCCATGTTGATATGCTGTTTAAGTCGGAATTTATTGAGTTCAACAAACTTAACCGTTCCCTTTCGACGTCCGAAGGACTGGTGCGTTTGCAAGGAAACGAATATGAATAACTAAGATTACTGTCATCAGCAAAAGAATGAATTGGATTAGATGTGGCAGACATTTTTGGTTTAATTGCAAAACCAGTTTTGCCTTAATAAAAGGCATCTTCAAAATATTAAAATGCATTCCAGAATTTAAAGAAATTAGCCAAAAAAGTTTGAAGATTTAGTCGGTCGCATCCTGTCCTATCGTCAGTTTCAATTTGATCTAAAATTGTAGGAGTCGTATAAAGCTGACCCTGGCCTGGTCAGTTCATCTGCATGTTCGATTTCTTTAATGTCACTGTGACTAGGTTCCAACTTAGAGCAATTTTGCTCTGAAATATGACGCCTAAAATATTTATGGTACCTGTACGTACATACTTTATTTTGAGAACGTCATGTTTCTTGTTGTGTAAATACAAAAATTATTAATTATGAGAAAATATACTTGAATATTGAAGCAGCTGCACCTTGTGCGTGTATCAGTAGTAGGCTATACATGAGAGCATTATGTCATACTTTTTCCACTTTATATTGTATTTCTGGAACAAAATAATCTGCCACTGCAAATGAAAGGCTTGGCATAAAATGACAACCGAAAATAGTAATATATATATATTGAATATATATATATTGACTATATATATATTGACTTATATATATATATATATTGACTTTGCTGTTAACTGAAAAACTGAAAACTAAACAAGTGAGGATCCTGCCATCGTCACCTAAAAAAAAAGACTTGTTCTTTTTCACGGTCCCCACCTCCGCGAGGATCTGACAAGCCCTCCGAGAGTATCATTTGTCTTAAAAACTTCTCAAAGTGCCGTTCGGATTCGGCAAAAAATTGTAGGTCCCCTTGTATGTAAATAAATTAACACACCAGCATACATTGTTGAGAAGTTGGCCCTGGTTCACCTCGAGCTGTTGCGCCACTCTATTTATTTATTTATTTTTTTAAACAAGTGAGTAAGTGCAAGAGTTCGTCTGTGACAAACTTCTATACATATACCCTACTCTATGTACCACGTAACACCAAATCATAAAGTTTTTTGGCCCGAATTCATATATTAGTTGTACAAACCAAATACAGTGAAAGCGAAAATTATTTTAGAAATAAACCGTTTTTTCTTTAAAAAAAAATGCCCCTTAAAAGTGAGCGGAGCTCAGAACTTGGTATGAAGCAAACTTAGCAAATAGTAATATCTTCAATATTTGTCAAATAATTTTTGAAAATCGGGTTTTAAAATATCTAACATGTTAAAAGTGGCCATGGTCAATATTGTGAGCGGCCCAATTTTTTCCATGTTAAAAGTCTTGGCTAATATTGCTCAATACCAACACTGAGTACCTACGCCTTGTAGGTCAAATGTCTTGACCAAAAGACATTTTGAAAGAAAATATGAAATAGAGGTTGTCTCACCTTGAAGTGGTGGGCGCGCCGCTGATGGATTGAGCCAAGTTTTACGCTTTGCCTGTGCAATAGATGAACCAAGCCGTGTACCAAGTTTCAGCTTTCTAGTTTGATTTTACTTACTTACTTATAGGGTTCCCGACCCATGGAGGGTCTCTACCTGGTTCACAGTAGCCTTCCATCCTCTGCGTTCCTGGGCACGCTGCTTCCAATTGTCCAGACCAAGCGCTATGGCATCCGCGATGGCTTGGTCCTTAAAACGCAGCTTGATTTTGAAAACCTAAAGCCTTTAAAGACTGACGGGCGGACATGGCTTAATCGGTTCACCTGTCGGTCTCGATCATATCTCTAAAAGGTCGTAGAGGTCTACGATGATTATTTCGCTGTGTTACAAACTATGCATTAAAATTAATATACCCTGGATCGGGAACAATAATACTCATATACCTAGTACACTCTTTCCTTCTATTTAAGTTCACATAAAATTACAACATACACGAATTTGTTATTTTTGTGGTTTAAGGTGGTTTACTTTTTTTTTGAAAAAACACTATCCTTTAACGCATTCATATAATTTGTTTTGGATTAAACTTGCCTTTAAACACGTTGCAAAAAGATTATTTTTTAATTGCTTACCACATCAGAGACTCATGAAATTATATGATATATTACGGAATATGATTTGCAACCACAAAACGTTATATGTGGTCATTTAATGCTTTCGTTGTAATAATTTATGTTAGGAAAGCGTGATAAAAATAATATTATAAAGCCTTTTTATAATCGAAGTATTAATGTATATCTTTTTGAACTGTTTTTTTTTTATTGTTTTACTTTCCTCACTATGAAACGAACAGTACAAACAAATGGTTTCATATAAATATATAAAAATGCATTTTGTTTGAAGCCGTTTTGTTTTGCCTTTTGATTAAACTAATTTATTACCTTACTATATCATGGTAAAATAAAGTTGTTGTGCCTGTAACCTGTAAAACTTAAGAACAGACATACAGACGTCTGTGTAGTAAGACTCACAGTGTGGAAGAATAATGTGACGATGGCGAAAGACAGAAAGAGTGTGAAAATCTAAAGTTATTTGAGAAATTGTGTATCGGAGACCACGCAAAATGGCGATTGTAAGATGATGAAAAATATTTAACGTAATTTTTACTTTTACGAAATGTAATATAGGGTAAATCTAATAAAGGAAACTCAAAGAGCGAAGTCATTCAATATTTAAATAAATAAATAGAATATTTTAATTTTCATTCACACAATCAATCGTCATTAATCAAACCTGGTTCTTAGCAAAAAGAGCGTCGAATTTTAGGATCATACAACTGTAGATTGTACCATTGCTTACCCCTCGTAAGGACGTAGATATCACTTGCAGGCAGGAGGAAGCTTCACTGCTTCCGATCTTGCTCAGCGCCAGCACCATGTGTGTTATATCGGGTCCTTCTCCATTTATTTCTTTTCGGTTTTCGTCGTCTCTTGATTACGATTCAAGAGTAAGAAAAGTTGTAAACGATCCTATCTCCGAACGGGTTTGACAAACCCTACAAGAGCACCGTTCATCATGAGTTCGGAATCCATTCCAAGAGCACCATTTATCATGAGTTTGGATTGGTGAAAAAATTTTCAGTCCCTTTCATGTTTGTTAAAAAACCTAAAACACACTGATACTGCTTGGTTGTGAGAGGTCGAGAGGCCATTTAAAAATATATCATGTGATGTACATTTACGTTTTAAGCCTATACCGATTCTCGAAGACTCTAGACGGCCACAAAGAAAGGTTTTCAATGTTTTCCTAGACAGTTGTACTGACACGGGCAGCTTATTCCTTGGTGTTGTAACAAATTTAAGGCTTATTTCTGAAAACTTTACAAAACAGACCTAACTAGTCAGCTTTATCATCCATAAAGATCGTGTAATGCAATTTTCCTATTAAACAATCCACCAATCTCAAAACTGAAACCACTTGCACTTGTCTCGAGGCTTTAATCTTCGCTGTCAAGGTAGTCGTAAATATTTTGCTAATCGCACCATCAGCCAGTGCCGTAGATAAGGCAAAAGCAAAACATTTCTTCTATAAATAACAAAGCGTTAAAATATCACGCATTTGGCAGATGTACAAATTTATAACCAATATTGGCGCACGACTGTGATTAAAATGTAAACGGGTTTTTAGTGCGTGAAAATAATCGCGCCGTGTGGTTGATATATTACCGTTTTATTATTTATTACAAAAAAAAACATTGGGAATAATCGTTATGTATTACTGTATTACCTTTTTATTATGATAAATTATTATATTTTTAGTGTCTGTGGCGCGGGACTTTTATATACTTATTAATAAAAGAATTTGAGATCTGTATAAGGCCTCCATCATTATGTAGTTTTCAGTTTATGTGTTTTGTCTCGATAGATTAAATCTTTTACAAATATTGGCTAGTCTCATAATCCATATGGAATGGATTAGTTATTTTAAAGTCCATGGAAGCATGCCGCAGTGTGCTAGCACTCAAAGAAAATGCAATAAAGGTGGATCGGGTGTGCCCATGAGCCTATATTTTTTTTTAATAAAACTTTGCATGTCAAGTCAATTAGACTTAATATTTAAGACAGTCTACTCCAATATCTGAACAACCAAAATCTGGTAAACCAAGATGAAAAAAACAAAAATCTGAAAAAAAACCTCTAACACTAAGAATAATAAAAAACTAGTGGGATGGTTACAATCCGCTTAGGCGAATCGTTGGGTATCCCATCCCAATTGACCACTGTCAAGCTCCGAATTGTGTCATAAATCTTGGTTGTTAAATTTCAGTTTTATTAAACTTCAATTATATTTAGAATTTCTCAGTTAAGAATCTTCTCCCTAAGAAAGGGGCGTGGCATCCACTCCTTCTCAATAACATCGTGTTTTTTTTATATTTTTTATCAGAAGTGGTATACACGTGTTGATTGCATTTTCACATTAGTGATTTGGTTTATACTTAAAAACGCCTACAAAAGTGGGCGTGGCGGAAATTTATTCACTTGAGTTGATAGCTTACGCACATATCTGAACATTTGATAGTGCAAGTTTTTTGGATTTAAAGCAAATATATCAAATAAAAACCATTTATCTAACAAACGCATAATGCATATTAAGTATGACCACGCCTACAAGGGGGCGGTATTCGCTTTTTTTTAAATGCCAATCACAGTACACTCAACTTTGATTTTTCATGCTTATAAGTAAAGTGGGTGTGTCAGCGGGCAAGAGTAAAATTTCTAAAAATTTTACTCTTGTACTGCTTCGGGACCTAGAAAGAACAGATATCAAGTTTCAAGTTCCTAGCTCAAAATTTAAGGCCTAAAAACTACCGGCAGACGGACGGGCGGACAGACGGACGGACATGGCTCATTTGACTTAAAATTCGGTGTCGATCATATGCCCTTGAGGTCTTAGGGGCCTACGCTGATTATTTCTCTATGTTACAAACTATGAATCAAACTTAATATACCTCCTATCATATGGGATGGGGTATAAAAAAAATCTTGAATGGCTCTTCATCCTGTTTATGCGAAAAAGTTTTATTCTCCCATGGTTTGGACACACGATAAAATAGGAGGTAGCTGTAAGTTTGGGTATGTAAATCGATTTATAACCTGAACCGATATAAATAGATTCAACTGAAGTCAAATATTTTGTGGGCGTTAAGCTGGGCGAAACCGTTGGTTTGACCGAACCAGGTATTCTGACAAACTCTCTAAAGTCGAACATCTGTCGTGAAAAAAGCTTTTTTTAAAATCGGACTCGGCTCATTTCTGGACACGTTTTATCATATAACAGCAAATAAGCAGGACGTGCCAAAAACTGTGGGGATGTGGAACTTAGATGTGGAAAAGCAGTTTTTGGAACGAACGAGTCAAATATACTAATTTTGAAAATTGTGCTTTCTAGATTATTCTTGCGAGATTTTTATGTTTCTGGATTTTGTGCCCTTTGAGATTTTTTGCATTTGACATTTTTGAAACCGATTTGCGAAATTTTGTCCATTCTAGAGTGTCTTCGTTCTAGCAAATGGGGTAATCCCCAATATCAGGTTTTACAATGGTAAGTTGTAGCTTTATTGCTGAAGTTTCTGATATAAATGGAGGTGTGTGTTTTAAAATCACAAGATAGCTTGTACACTTCCGTTTCAACGTAGATAGGCACTCTTGCCACTTCGACTTCCATACACTTGGAACCATTGCCGCTCTACTTTTTCTTAAAGACTTTTTTTTAGTTTGCATGAGATAAAATACCAGTGACGTTTGCAAGAGTGGGCGCGTTCGTTAAGAAACCAATTGAGAATTACGTTAAATTAAAGTCTATAAGAAGATTTGATATCTCTGCGAGAAAGCGAGCGGTAAACCCATTGTTAGCAACTTTGTAAGAAAAAATTATGGTTGTCATGCGTTTTTTTGTTGTGTCTGGCTGGAATAGGTATAAAATGTTATCTCTTTTATGACTTTTGCCGTGGTTTGTAGACTCTTGGGTTTTTTTTTATTTTTGAGTAGATCGCTAAATTTACTACTCGGTTCGAAATATCGTCTCAGCGCCAGCGATATGAGTTAAGAAATAATGGGTGGAATCGGCTAAGGTGATCTGTGATCTTCATATTTTGTGACAATCAATGTGAAGAAACGAAATCGTCCATCTGCGTAAGATTATCACAAAAATACTGTTCCGAGTCGTTGCTTTATTTAGGCTTGTGATGTAAGAACACCATTTTTATACCCGACCCAGGGTATATTAAGTTTGTTGTATAGTTTGTAACGCAGTGAAATAATCACCGTAGACCCCTAAGACCTTTTAGAGATATGAATGGGACCGACAGGAGAATCGATTAAGCCATGTTTTAGGCCTTACTTTTTAAGGTAGAGAGCTGAAATTTGGTGGGTTGGCTGGAAGTCCAGTTCTTCAGATCAAGTTTGGAAACTAGCTGAATCCGCCCACAGACACGCCCACTACAGGCCTGCCTGTGACCATCTCATGACCATCTCTAAATTAAAAAAATACTTTTTTTAAGTTTTGGCCACCAAATGGCGGTAGCGCATTCATTTTTGGTATGTAACATTGCTTTGTAATTGTCTTTGAAGAAGCCAAAAACTGTTAGCCTTTTCATTAACCACGCCCACTTTTTAAGAGATTTTAGCTTTAAATGTCTGTTTTTCAATAAATATATATGAAATTTCACAAAAAATTATATGCCAAAAGTTGTAGATATTCGCTTTTTTTAACTTTTATGTATATATAGTAGCTGAACCGACAGACGTTGTCCTATCTAAGCTTTGAATTTTCTATTCGAAATAAAACTAAAACTACTTCAAATACGTAATTTTTTATTATTACAAATGCTTTTTCTTGGCTTTCGCTTCGGTGGCCAACATCAAATCAATCCATATTTCCCTTGGTGCTATAACTTGATAATGGCATTACCTACCGATTTCATGCGTCTTTTATCAAAAAGTTTTCTTATACTTTGTGGAAGATTCTTACGAAAAGAAAAATGAAGAAAATTGACCAAAAATGTGGGTAATTTAAAAAAACTTAACTTTTTTAACTTAGCGACTATTTGAAACAAATAAATTTGAGAATTGTTTTTTTTTTTTGTAGCATTTATCAGGCAAGGTTTACTGTAGGTGAAATATGTTGGATTTTTTATTCTAATATATGGATTTGGGCGTCCCAATTCCGAATATGCCATTAAAATTGTCGGTTTCGATTAGCTTAGAATTTATAGAGAAAAAGGTAAAAAAGAGTGAAACTTTCACATATCCGTACATGGCCACAGGCGCCTGCCAGACAGCTGACACCCGCCCTAGCTGACCCGGCAGACATTATCCTGTTGAAGCTTTGAATTCGGACTGGAATGAAAATTAATTTAAATAAGTAGTTTTAATAAGAACCTTTCAACCCGCGATAAAGTGGGATGAAATCCTTTAAATCCGCGAAGAGGCCCCCCAAACACTTTGGCCTCCAAAGGCAAATTTTTTTTACGGATTTTATTCAATTTTAACCGGCAGCCGGCTAACCGGCACCGGCTACCCGGCCGTTGGGAATACGTTCTTATGGGCGCGTTCACACCTGCAAACCCGGTTGCCCATACAAACAACCGAGTAGCCGGTGCCGGTTAGCCGGCTGCCGGTTATGTGTGAAATGGGCCTAAGTGTAGGCAAAACTATGGGGAGGATTACAATCCGCTTAGGCACTTTCAAGCTCCGAATTGTGTCATAAATCTTGGTTGTTAAATTTCAGTTTCTATTAATTTCAACTGTATTTAGAATTTCTCAGTTAAAAAAAGTTCTCTGTTAAAAAGGGGCGTGACATCCACCCCTTTTCAATTACATCGTTTTTTTGTTTATATATTTTATCAGAAGTGATATACACGTGTTGATTGCATTTTTACTTAAAAAAATTGGTTTATACTTGAAAACGCCCCAAAAAGTGAGCGTGGCAAAAATTTATTCATTTCAGTTTATAGCTTTCACACATATCTGAACATTTTATAGTGCAAGTTTTTTGGATTCAAAGAAAATATATGGAATAAAAAATGCTTGATAAAATGCAAATGAAATATGACCACGCTCAAAAGGGGGCGGTTTTTGCCTTTTTTTGAAATGTCAATCACAATACACTTAAGCGACGATAACGCGTACCAAATTTCAGCTTCCTACGACAATTTTGAATTTTCATGCTAATAAGTAAAATGGGCGTGTCAGTGGGCGGGCCTAAAAACTACCGACGGACGGACGGACGGACACACGGATGGCTCATTCGACTCACAATTCGGTCTCGATCATATGCCCTTAAGGTCTTGGGGGTCTACGGTGATTATTTCTCTATATTACAAACTATGAATCAAACTTAAAATACCTCCTTTCCTATGGGATGGGGTATAAAAAAACAAACTAACTAGAAAGCTAAAAAACTGGGGGCTAATTTTGACGGGGATTGATCGAAAGCTCCCACAAGAAAATTGGGATGATCACAGTTTACGCAGACGAATTTTTGTGATTTGTAACATCAGACATCATCACAGATCACCTTAGCCGATTTCACCCAAGGATTATGGCTATAGCTATAATCTTTTGTTGAGAAGTTGGCCCTGCTTCACGTCTAGCTATTGTGCCATTCATTTATTTATTTTATACTCTTTTGCAAGTAATATTCAATTTTATTTGTCGGGAATTAAGATTGGGTTTATCGCCTTTATGCAAAGTTTGGCACTGTTTAGTATATACACATTATACCTTTTATAAAAATACGAAGTTCAAGAAACGACTTTTGGTTTTTATCAAGGAATGAATGAAAGAAACAAACTTTAATTTTAAAATCAAAGAAGATCTTATGGTTAAAAAAGTTGGCATAGGTTTACTGTAGGGCCAAGTGGAATTTGTATTTGGAATTTGAATTTAGAGTTTTTCATCCTAATATATGTATTTGGGTGTCCTAATTTCAAATATGCTATTAATTATTGTCTCGATTAGTTTAGAAGTTATAGGCGAAAAAAGTTCTAAAAGAGTGCAACTTTAACATACCCGTAAATGGCCATAGGCGCCTGCCAGACAACTGGCACGTACCCTTAGCGGAGCGACGAAGTCGCGTGAGCCGCTAGTCCCTGCGAGAAAGAGAGTTGAAATACTTTGCAATGTTTGCAGTTTTGCACTGTGCAAAACTGTACTGTAATCCCTGGGTCACAGTACAGATTCCTGGGTCACAGATGGTAGGCATAACCTAAGTTGTTAAATTAATTGCACAGAAAAAAGTGTAAAGATTTTTAGCATGACCTCTGAGGCCAATCAACTCTAACCAAATATTTTGTCGGCGGTAAGCTGGCCGAAATCATTGATATTGTAGTTTAAGCCCATACCGAACCAGTTTATTAAAAACGCTGCAACAATGCACGAATTTTAGAATTAGTAATTATGTAGACCGAAAAAAGTTATGAAATTATATTTTTACATATGGAGCTTTCGTTATACCTTTAAGAAACCAAGGTACGTTTTGTTCTGTTGGTTAACGACTGCATGACTTAAATTTTCAAAGATTGTTCTTTACATCAGGCATAAAAAAATAACCGCATTGAATTCAGAAAATCACTGTTATTTACATAACTCATAACACTACCTATTTAGTAGCCAAAAACCGAGGTTTGGAAGTAGAACCAACGTCACCTCGGACATCTAAAAAAATGTCATTCTTCATGGTTCACGCTTCTGCAGGGGTCTGACAAACTCTCCAGAGTTAAACATATGTCATTAAAAAAAAAACTTCATCAACGAGTAACGAGTCAAAAGCTGTGCGGATGCAACAAGTAAGGATAAACAGCTTTTGGAACGAGGTTCTTTCTTATAACGTTGGGAGAAAAGTGCATTTTCTATATCTTGGTAAAAAAAAGATCAAGCTGACTGAAGATTGATTTTGAAGTCCACTAATCCTCTACAGATCTTAGGCGGATGTCCACAAAGGCAAAACCTACAGTGGAAGATGTGTTAACTCCTGTTATACGTCAGAACACCATAATTCAAGCATACGATTCGCTAAATAAGTTTATTCAAACAAAGAAAAAAAACCTAATATTACAAAGTTAAATATTTTTTTTTATATTAGCAAGAAAACTTTATTTTATCCCACACCCACACAAAGCAAGCTTTGTAATTTCAATAGATTTGTGTGATTAAACTAATCATTTGATTAGCACATAGTTAGTGCAGACATTTCTGGTCAAACTTGAACATCGTGTGCCCTAAATTAGCACCTTGGTATTTACCTACAAGAAAAAAATACGTCACAGTTGACTTAAACTTTGTTTTCATTCTTGTCATATTTAGATGCCTTGCGTAGGTGGAAGGTATCTGTACTAACTTAAAATGTCAATTGGTAATTTTTTTCACAACGAAATTAGCAACACGAAGTAGGGGGTTTCGTTTCACCTATCTACCTGTTTTCCAGAAGTTAATCTACCACTATTTCCATAGGCGCCCGACGGATTTTTTCCAGGGGGGAGGGGCGGTGTGCAAAAAATAAATATTATGCAATTTGTTAATTATTTTAAATATTTTGTTGTTTTTTTATACCCGATCGAGGGTATATTAATTTTAATGCATAGTTTGTAACACAGTAAAATAATCATCGTAGACCCTTAAGACCTTTTAGAGATATGATCGATACCGAAACGTGAATCGACTAAGCCGTGTCTGTCCGTTCGTCTCTATGTGTGAATGTTTTAGGTCTTCAAAATCAAGCCCACTTTTAACAAGTTAGATCTTTAAAAACCCGATTTCTCGGAAAGTTAACTCCAAATTGAAACTCCGAATAAAACTTTATGATAAATATTAAAGATATTACTATTTGCTAAGTTTGCTCAATACAAAGTTTTGAGCTCCGCCCACTTTTAAGAGACGTTTTTAGGAAAAAACTGTTTTTTTCTGAATTTATTTTGGCTTTTACCGTATTTTCTCATGATTCTAACGAAAGTACAATTAATCGATTTTAATTTTAAGCTCATGCCCACTTTTGGGGGCGTGGCCTAGAAGTTTGTCACAGACAAACTCTTGCACTTACTCACTTGTTTTTTAATTTTTTTAGTTGTATGGGCAAAAAAAAAATATTTATAAATAAACACATACGAAGAACATTTATTGATTAGCGAACAACAACTGCATTCGCCTAGGATCTTTTCCAAATCGGTCAATTATTTCTTCCAAAAATTATGTCTTCTCTTTTTCACGATTTCGATGGATATACATCATAGACATTAAATCAAGTCTTCATCAGTCATGGTAGATCTTAAACGTGTCTTAACTTTTCGTAAAGTGCTAAAAGATTGCTCAGCGGGACATTGTGGTTGCTAGAATCGAGACCCCTATGCAAAGAGCTGAAAAAATCGATGAGTAAAACTTCTCAACTTCGTTCAATACATCGCAGATGTTTGAGAACTCATTTTCCTTAGCGTGTTTTTTGTTTATACTATATTACATTACATATATTTTAATAATTGTGTGATAGCTTGTGATTGTTTGCATAACTTGAATGTTGAAAATTAAGTTGCGATTCACAAAATTGAATTTTAATGAAAACAATTACACAAAACCGCTGCTAAACGTATTATTTACAGGCCCGTCCACGGCTTCCCTAAAGATATAAAGGTATAACGTTGTACAAAAAGGTATAACGTGTAGCAGTGTTTGATTTATTTGTCGTATAAGAACTGAAATTGCGTCAAACACTGCACTGTGCCTAGTACCACAATTTTCTGCGGTTGTAAAACATAATTTTAAAACTTATTATTTTGTTAAGAGACCGCACTGAAACCTTAGATAAACCTAACGTTCAACCCCCAAGAACTATTGACAGCTTGAACGTCATTGATTTTGACAAACGAACAAACATCTCTCAAAGAGATTTTAGTCTCTCCAAGTTTAATATCTCATAGAGATATTTAGTTTAACAGTTGAATTTGAAAATATCCTAGTAAAAAAATTATCGATCAGAGACAGGGGGGGGCAAGTGCTGCAAGTGCCCCTCGTGCACCCCCCCCCCCCCCACCCCTCCGGGCGCCTATGACTATTTCACTTCACCAGTATAGATTTAGTTACCAAGAAGCCCGACGATGTCGATAACATCGATGATTTAAAAAAAAGAAGATTGAAAAAATTGGAAAATTCGATTTTGAATGAACGACGATAACTGTCGCTCGTTCTTTCTTTTTGATAGGTCTATGCTTATAGAAGATCCTAAGTAGAAGAGCTCATCTCTAGAAAAATGGACCACGACTGACTTGCTATTGCCATGTTCAAATGGCAATAGACATCCTACAAACCCTGTTAGAACAATAATGAAATAAACACTGCAAGACAATCGCAAAAAGGAAAAAATCAACAAAGGCAACGAAAACAGCATTTTAATGACATCAGAGTTGAAGTGACCTGAAACCGGGTGTCGAAAGTCTCAAGCAAACTATTAGAAATGCACTCGGTATTATCTCTAAGTTCAAATCATAGCCTCGCGCCTAAAAAAAAGTAGAAGAAGGAGACACGCCATTGTGGCACGCATGCACAAAGCTACGTAGAATACGTTGCATCTGTGTGCACCATCATTTGTGCAATTCGACGTGATAAACGTAACCTGTTCTATTGGCTGCGGCCTTTAGTTTCTGCTTTAAAATGTCAAAACCCTTAACAAGTTTTAATTGACAGATCTGATCTTAAGAGAATTCTACACAATTGACTCGTCTTGTAAAACAAGTGGAAAAGTAAAACAGTGCGTATGCAAAAGCTTCAGTCCATCTACGTCGGCTTGCAAAATACCCGACCACACCAAAAAAAAAACTGCCACGCCTCCAAAAAGTGGGTGGAATATAAAAATATAAATGAATGCTGGTTGAATGCTTTATACTAGGTGGTTGCATACATTTCGGCCTAAAACTCCACATTTTTAACTAAAAAAATCACTTTTTTAACCGCCACGACCAGAAAAGTGGGCGGAGGCACATACTATTGTATGTAATATATACACAAAAGAAAATGCTAATATCTACTAACACATGTTAGAAAATGCTAATATCTACAACTTTCGCCATATAATTTTTTCTCAAGTTTCATATATATTTAGTAAAAAACAGTCATTTTAAGCTAAAATCCCTTAAAAAGTGGGTGTGGTCAATGAAAAGGCAAAATTCTTTTGGCTACTTCAATGCAATGTCACATACCAAAAATGAATGCGCTAGCGCCATTGTAATTGTAACATAGCTAAAATTTGGAAAAAGTTTTTTTTTTAAATTAGAGATGGTTGCACATACAGGCCTGTAGTGGGCATGTCTGTGGGTGGATTCAGCTTATTTTCAAACTTGATCTGAAGGACTGGACTTCCAGCCAACGCACCAAATTTCACCTCTTTACCTTAAAATTAAAGGCCCAAAAGTTGTTTACATACGGACGGACATGGCTTAATCGATTCTCCTGTCGGTCCCATTCATATCACTAAAAGGGCGTTCGTACCACACGAACTTCAGAAACACGTTGTTTCGTGGCCACACAAACCACGGGGCTTTTACAAGAACGAGATCTTTATGTACAAGTATTTTGTGGTCCTCGGGGAAAAGCCTTTTTGCAAAATCGTAACTGCATCAAATGTGAATGCGCTTAAATAATATTCATAATGTTAGGGTTCTGCAAGACAAAAACCTTGGAGATGAATCAAGAACAGAGTATTTTTTATACGCAGTCAATACGCATAAACCAAATTGCTTAATAATTTTTACCTTGACTGCTTGCAAGTGCAAATTTATTCAAAATCCAGCGTACAATGGAGTGATCGGCTTTTTAATATTGAAATAACAATCGACACTTTATCTTGACACAGGAAGTACCTACTTACATATTTATTTAGGAAATAAGACCACGTGAACGAAATTTGTAAAAGTTTCATTTTTCTGCGCTACCAACTTTAGTTATTGAAACTTACCAACAATTCCAAAAATATTAAAAAAAAAAAACTCACAAGAAAGGCTTTAAGAAGTTTAAAAAACGTTCTATGAAATAAATAACAAACAAATGCAACAGAAAAATTATTTACAATAGCAGCACAGAACAGAAAGAAAAATTATTTGTAACACTTTCGGCCTGTCTTAACCACCTGCACTTCTACTTATCAAACACCAAACTCATGTACAACACAATTCTGTAAACAAATTTAGTTTCTGTTACGTATTTTTTTCAAATATAGATAAAGCTGAATACGGGGGGATGTACAAGTCACATTCAAACGATCCGCTATTACAGCTATGTATTACATGATTTTTACGATATTTGAGAGCAGAGACGGATTGCCAACGGCTAGTCGCAGTCGACCTTGTGGCAAAAAGCGTAGAAGTCGACGCAACACAAAGCTACCGTGAGCTATAAAAACCTGAAATCGCTCGTTACAATACTTTACCACTTTATGCGGTCACAATAGCTTGTACATCTTTCATAGTAATCAAACACATGCATTAATTAACCGGATTTGACACGCTTCCGATACACCATACCCATGCTGCAAGCTACTCATGATGGTTTATGCTTAAAATTATTACGTGATTTGACTAGTAAGCCGTCAGATTTATTTTGTGTTGCATTTCAGTTTGACTTTAGTATAGGCACGCATGCATTATGTTAGCGAGCTGCCTTCAAGTTCATAAAACAAAAACTTTAAGCATGAACTTTAATTTATCTTTCCCTAATCGCGGTTTATTTATTCAAAAAAAATGCGCTTTAGATATGCGGTACACAATAAATTTAGTTTCAACAGAAAATTTTATGAACTCAAAGCCTCACTGGCACAATGCATAAAAAATACTATTTGCTGAAAGCCTCCTTAATCGTCAAAAATAATAATGCATGCATGTAGGTATGTGCAATCCGATTGGGTCCAATGGCCAGGAAACACTAAGGGCTGTCCAATCAATTACAAAATAATCGAAATCGAAATAATGAACTAATTGACATCCTGGGCAAAATTGTAAAACATGCTTTCGAAACTAAATTGGCCACAGGATAGCCATTTTAACAGTCAATTTCACTTAGGCATTGTTTAAAATCCTCTGCATTCAAATATATTTTGTAGCTTCATTTCATATTTTGAAAACAATTTAGAAGCTCTTTTGTAAGAAGTGGTGTAAATGCACTACGGTGCAATAAATTTAAGGAAAATTGCATTGTTTTTGTAACAAAACCTACAATTGAATTGTTGTGATATGATTGAATGAAAATTATTAAATTCCCAGTAACTTCCAGACGTTATATAAGGATTATGACCAATGCCTGCTTTGTATGACACATAATACAAGAAATTTATATTTATGCAGGCAATGCCATGCTTTGACCACGAATTGGTCTGGCCTTACAGGAGGGACAAAATTTGCCGTCAGGTCCTGATGGCACGTTGGGTTTTATTTGAGCTCTTACAAGAACTAAAAGTGAAAGAAAGTGATTAGAACTTTCATGGACCTTATTTTATTCTAAGCCTATCTGAACTGTCGATGGAAACTGTTTTTTAGCTCGTGTACTACAAGAGTATTTTATGGTATAATAGCTCACTCAGAGTAAAATTTCGCAGTTGACGATTTTTCTAAAGTTCGATTATTCATAGAAGCTCACAGACTGTCGAAAAATTTAAGATAGCGAAACAGGTTTTTTTTAAGTGTAATACACGGCTGAGGAAGTTGGAACAATTTTTGCCCTCCTCCTTTAAATCTATTAGGAGGGCGATGCGCTCGCTTCTCGGCTAACATGTCCTGTCTAGGAAGTATGTCGGGAGCATGCGAACAACGTATCCAAATTATCGAAGAATTGATCGTTCCACTCAGAGGAGTAGCTGCTCAACATTAAGATTCCTACGAATACTGACTGATTTTTTCTGACTCTATCCCTAAGAGCAATAATATCTAATAGGGTAAAGATAACTCAGTACCATCTTTCGTGAAAAAGACCCAGAGGTACTTCTCTACCTGTTTCAATGGGACTTCATTTATAAGCAGGGTACACTGCAAAGGAGTTCGGGAAACAACAATCACTTCAGATTTGCTCACGTTTACCTTCGCCCCAGCCTCAGCAAAGATGGCCGCAAACCCATCCAGTGCTCGCTAAAGTTCCACCTCGGACGAAGACAGGATAGCTAAATGATCTGCGAAAAGCAGATGGCTTATTCTGACGCCAGTCATTTCGAAAGATTCCTCACCAAGACTTCACTTCACCATCCATTCCATATTTGCTATAAAAAGGAGAGGCGATAGAATACAGCCCTGGCGAAGTCCAAAGCACAAATAAAAAGGATGGGAATTGACGCCACTTATCCGAACACAGCTTGTAAAGTTCCCATACAAAGACGGAGTGACTTTCAAAAGAGGACCACTTAGTGCATAGTCCTGCAAAACTATCCAGGGTTTATCCTACGAGGAACCTGGTCATAGGCCTTTTCCAAACGTACAAGACACGCGTAGACTAGTTTGGAATATTTCCAGACCTTCTCAAGAACAACCTTTAGAGTAAAAAGCTGGTCGGTTGTGCCTCTGCCAGGCCGAAAGCCATCATTGCTCTTCCCGAAACAAAGGCTCAATTTCAGCTCTGGAACGCGCTTCCAACACCTTCGCGAATACTTTTTCCGGAAGACTTAATATGCCCCCCCCCCCCTGTACCCTTTTTTGAAAATGGGCACTTTAACTCCTGTCTGCCCATCGCTAGGTGCTTCCGCTTTCCCAGGCCACCTTTATGACACGCATTAGCCATTTAACAACTTCTTCACCCATTGTCCTGAGCATTTCTGGCCGGATTTCATCAACTCCAGCAGACTTACTCCCTTTTAGCGATTTAATTGCGGCACTGACTTCCTACTGTAGGACAATTCTCCGCTGTAAGGAGTATATACTCCTAGTGGGACCACCCTTGGCAGTAATGAGACGAGTCTGTAGGTCTAAATAAAACCCAATAGTGTCTGATACAAGGGCGTCTATCTTGCGGCTACTTCTAAGAGCGGCTTCTTGGCCGGATTGTGTTGACTATGGTGGGATCGGCCGAATAGAAATCTGAAAACTCGTTTTGGGTTCTTCTCTGTTTTTAAAATTTCTGGAAGGTAGTATGGCATTAAATTTAAATTTAGTAAACGCTAATAAGAGACTTTCTATATTGAATTTGGAATTTATTTCCCTATTTAGCAGCAGATGAAATTGTTTTTTTTTACATTTTATTTGAGTTGAAAAGAAAATCAAGTCGAATTTCAAATACCTCATCTCAAACTAATTTATAGTTCTAAGTAACAGATAGAACTCATCAAATGATAAAAAAAAGTGAATAACAAATTGAAATCGGACAAACTGGGAAAATATCTGTGCTCGGCGCAACACAGCTATTTAACATTTAATTCACTTACTAATTGAAGTAAAATTTATTAAAAACCGCGAGTTAAATTTTTTGTAAGCATAACTTTAAGGTTAGGTAACTTTTTTGCATACACTTAATTTCTCTCGTTGTTGACTCTTTTGCGTCGCGACGTGTAGCGTGACACCAAAACTAAAATCAAACACCGAAAACCCGATTACTGAGCTATGAATACCGCACGAAGAAGAGCTTTTAACATATTCGGATTGAAACTTGTACTTAAAGTAAATTTTTCACATGATATTAGCTTAAGGTCTCTTTGAAGAGCGCAAAATTTAGTTTCCCCTTATTGAGTTGCAAAACAAGAATATTGAATTTCACTAAAATGAGCATTACCTGCTGTCTTTCGAATTATTTTTTGATTAACTGGCCTTTAGCATCGCTCTTTCTTTTAACTGGATTTACAATCAGTCTTGAAGATTTCACCAAAAATGGTACCCAGCAAAAGTATTTCTTTTGAGGACACCGAACCCATTCACCGCGCGTCATCATTGAAATAAAAAGCACACCGCACCAAGGGCCCCCGGGCCACGACAACGATCGATTTTATTACTTGATGAGAAGTGGTAAAACAAGAATATTTATGCATCTACAGCTCTTACCAATCAATGGCCGCACCTTCCGTGTCTACAGACGAAAAACCGCAAAAGTGGTAAATAAATTAATTCGAAACAATAATTATGTAAATAAATAAATGAAAAAACGTGTTGCACTTCCGCAAATGAATACATTTCTTAAGTGAGCACTAATTATTTAACCTTCATCATCATCAACGCTCTTATTTTATATTTAAACATAAATTTTACACAATTCGATTATTGTGAAAAATTAATAAAAAAAATAGAACTGGGTACTTGTGTAGTTTCAGTAAGCACTAAATACCATAAAGTAGTATACTTTACCATAGTAACAAACCATCAAAGAGAAATTTAATGTAGGTATATCCGCAAGGTTTTTGACATAGCTATATAACTTTATTGAACCATTATGTTGGTTTCATCTATAAAAGGCGACCTACACCTAGCGTGTGCCTAAGGGCAATGAGAGCGTCCACATTATTAAATAATAAAAGTGATCCATAACAAGTTGCGTTTCCGATGCACCTGTTCTATGTGGAATATGCAGCTAATCAATTTTGGGCTCAAATCGGCGAACCCCACAAGCATTTTTTTTTCAGTTTATATTATGATTAAATTGCAAAGTATATTTTGGCTAATATAAAAATAATTTTGTAATGCAGCTAGATTGTTTAAATAACACAAATTGCTTACGAGGAAATATTCTTATTTGAATGCAAGCTTGTGCTTTTAATTGTTTCATTTCTGAGCATTTACTTTTATAGAGCGCTTTTTGTCTCAGATAACCTGCATGATTCAAACACGAAAAAATTATACCTCACTTTTAAGAAAACATGGTGTTAAGTCCCCCACTAGATTGATATTAAGAGTTACGTAATTTTGGCAGGCGGAAAGATTTATGTTACAGTTATATACAAATATTAGAAACTGCATAATAAATAGAATAAATAGAAAATTTAGATTATAAAAAATAATAAATAGAAAATGTTCTTAAGACAAAATTTGCCTTCCTCTATATAAATAGCCAAGTCCAAGTGCCCATTCTTTAAGCTTTTTAAAGCTTATTTGACCCCTATAAGGAAAAAGAGGAATTAATGTTTAGAGACAAGGATTCTCGAGGTTTATATTGTGTTCAAAGTTTAGGAAAAAGACTTAACAAAAGTCACTTCAGATCTGATTAATATAACTTTTGAAAACTCTCTTAGCAGTAGGCTAGGCATGTAGGAGCGACTTCAATCTCACTTCTAAAGTCAGGTGTCAGGGTTCAGTTAATAGTGGTTTTCCTCATTTACTGATTCCGGGAAACCACTATTAGCCCGCTTCAACATACGAGTTCATTTAAAGTTCATTTAAATTTCTAAATACCCTATCCTATTTGTTAACCTTATAACACCAAAACAGAAAGTTAGTTGCAAAAATGTTAAAAGCGAAACTTAATGCCAAAATCCACCTAAAAACTTTACAAATGCTAATATCTTTAATATTTTATCATATAATTTTTTTTAGAAGCGAATTTTCAGAGAAATCTAGATTTTTCAAATCTTACATGTAAATTCGGACAAAGTCAATGGTATGGTTGGGCAGTCCAATTAAATTTGCAGTTAACTGTTTCTGCCCACAATTGCTGTAAACCAAAATACCAGCTTATACGTTTTGGCTTACTTGGTCAAAATGCCTTTTAAATATGAGGTTGTCTTACATTTAAGCTTATAGCGGGCGCAGTTTTTCAAAGGCATTGCCATAGCCTAAGCTTCAGATCTCTAGCCTTATTTTAAAGACTTAAACCTTTACACAAACATATACAGACAGACAGGCGAATGGGGACGTCTTAATCAATACACCTGTCAGTCTCGATTATTGTGCTTCAGAGCTTCTATAGTACAAGCAGAAGTTTGCCAAAGCTAAACTTTGCTTACACATTCTCATCATTATAGTGCTGAGGTTAGTGGTTGGTATAAAAACATAGAAAACACATATAGAAGAACCTACAATTTCACACAAAAAGGTCAAAGATTTATTTCAGACTTTTGAAGAAGCTATGGGAGGCACACAACTAATATAAATTTATTTTTCAATGTTATTTTATCAACAAAGTCTAAAGTAGAATAATTCTTCCAAGAATTATATTATGTAGGTCAGGGGCGAACGCAGAAAAAAATTTCGGCGGGTGGGGGGGGTTTTCAAAAAATATGATTGAAATACGTTTTTGGGTACTGCCCTTGAGCAGCCCCCATGTTTTGATCAGGTAGTTCCAGGGGTGTTGGGGGACATGTTAAAGATAGTTAATGTTTATCCGAGAATTTTAGTTTCGAATTTCATTTTTCCAGTTCTTTTTTTTCATTCCACATATTTCGGGAGGGGTTTCAACCCCCAAACCCCCCCCCCCCCCCTGCGTTCGCGCCTGATGTAGGTTGTTCATGCGGCTTATGGGCTCAGGCTTTCCAGAATTAGTTCTATATTAATGCACATTCATCAGTTGCATGTGTCGGTGATTAAAGGAAGCGAGTTTATGGAAGAGAATTCCCCGAAATTTTAAATTTAAACAAAAATAAAACTAAGGTGCATCAATACGACCGGAGATTAATTCGAATATAAAGCTGAAAGCTGATGTTTGTGAGATGATGGGGGCGAGAGGAAAGACTTTTTTATATCATGAGTAGTTTGTCATAAAGATTAAGGGTAGGTAGGCCCTCCTGGAAAGTAACTTAAAGGATCTTCAGTGACGGGAGTTTGGACGTCAGTCGATCGGTTAGTTTTTTGTGATTTGGATTTAGTATATTAAAGACAAAATTTGGTGCGCTTTATAACTGCGAAAATTGTCAGAGAACCCAGCGAGGGCAATTTTTTTTTAACCACAAAAAAAAGGTTTAATTGCAGTTTGAAGTTTCATGGGAAAATGTTTAAAATGATTTTCAATACTGTTTTTAAGAAGTTAAGCAGGCAAGAACTAAAAAAACGAAACTTAAGTTAAGTAAATACTAAACTTTAACGAAAAATTAAATTTTTTGAAAATATTGAAAAATTTTTGAAAAATGAGTGACGTAATGAGCTGTAAATGGGTGACGTTTTCAAAGCGTTTTAGTGATAACTTTTGAACCGCTTAGTGAAGAAAGCTAATATTGAACACACGTATTAAACAACTCATAGTAAACGAAGTGCTTAAGTTTTTTATACATTTTAAATTTGACACCCCTTATCTATGGTATTATTAATAAAAATCATATGAAAAAATCACACGTATCCGAAAATGTTTAAAATTGGGAACTGGAAAAAAATCAAAATAGTTGTTTTATGGATTTGAAATTAAGAAAATTATTATAACGGTTACAAGAACGTATATGTCTGTCTCCTTCCTCCCAAATGGTATAAAGTATAATTTCGAAATAAATAACGGGCATAGTCTATCTTCTAAAATTTTATACAAAGTTATTTAATATTAAACTGCGAATATTCAAAAACTTTGAAGATTTGACTCAGAAACGTAAAAACATTTTCGAAAACGATTTTTGAAAGATTTCTAGCCCCTTAACGGTTAAGACGATTTTTATCAAATTTGGCTGAAATGTGTACCTACTGTTTAAAAGGCAAGCTAATTGCATTGAAAATGTTCCGAAACTGCCGTTTCCAACCTTAAGTATTTAAGCCCATTTAGACAAACGAAATGAAAAACAGCATGTTTCACCGTTTTCTGAGAAATCCACGCCCACAGAAATTAAGAAAAGTTGCAAATGCTAGCTCAGGTCGTAGTAAAATGGAAAAAAAGTCTAATGGTAATTGAAAATAACTCGAATTTGTTGTTTTATGCATTTAAAATTTTAAAAATGCTAAAATAAGCCTAATAATTTGCCTATTACCATTTTCGAAATGGTAATAGGCAAATTATTTTAATAAATAACGGGCGAAGTCCAACTTTTGAAAATAAAAAAAAAAATTATAACACTTTTGATAGTAAATGGTTTTTTAGATTATGCTAGAAAACACTCTAGTTACCTCTTTAAAATGATGCTGCTAGCAAATATGTGGATATACCGCATACAACTTTTGAACCACTTATTTTGCATCACAAAATTTTGACGCCATCTCAACCACAAGGTTAGCCAACACAATAAATTAAAAAAAAACAATAAACTTAAAACAGTTTTTCTTAAGAAAAAAATAAAAAAAAATTCTTAAAAAGTTTTAAGCCAGCCTTTATTTTAGATAAACGAAACTAAAGAATCACCCAACATAAGAACAGTAGACAGCACTAAGAAAAAAGTATGCAACAGACTGTTAAATATATCCAGAAATAATTTTAATTATAATATAGAACTTTACACAAACTTTCCAATATAGATGAGCTTAGCCTTCAACAAAAGCCGACGGACCGCTCGGCGTATATCTTCATACTTGACGGTCTTTTTCTTATTGTTTTGTACAAATAATGTATAGTTGTAGAATAAAATTAAACATTTTAGGTGAAAAAAAAAACTCCATTATTTTTAGGAGAAGAAATCTCATACAAATGTTAACGATCATTCGTTAGTCACTCATTATCATTATCATTACCATCACATCTACAATCAGTCGAAATATTTTTGGGCGAAAGATCGAAAACACCAATTCTCTTTTTTTTCGTAAACAAATTCAATTCAGGAAGAATACCTACAAATTATTTCATAATCTGTGATAAGACGTAGATTAAATTTATAACTTATTTAACACATTGTTCCTACCTATATTAAGTGCTTTTATTATGTGATGATTGATATTATAAGCAATGAAAATAATATCGTTATTTCCCAAATACAAGGAGGAGTGTACGTAGCAAGTTAGAGACGGGCCTTACTGGAATAAATCAAACTGGTTTGGGTACTACCAGTTTTGTCCTCATACAGCTATAGGTACTTTAATAAACTTCAACCGAAATTTGTTTTTATTACTCGACTCGTTAATCATAAAAAATTTACATTAATAAAATGCTTAAAAAAAGGTCTTTTACAAAGTCTCTTACTTTAATCATGTTTCATCAATCAGAGTCAACGCACCAAAAAATTTTATTCGCGCCGTCATGGTCTTGCAAAACTTGTTATTCCCACAACTTTTCGAAACACTTCTAAATATGCTTAATTAGGGCAAACTGCTATTTTGTTTGGTCCGATTTGGTGTAAAATGTCAATTTTACGAAACCGCATTTAAATCTATTTAGATAACTCGCAAAGAGATATTTGGTAAGCACATAAGCTCCATTGCATCAAATTTGTATTTTTTGCCATATTGAATCTTAGTATACGTTCAGCAAATAACCTCATTAATAGTAGTTGTTTCTTTAACTGTAATACATTCTCATAGAATGATTGTATTTAAAGTAGAGTGGCCAAGTTCCAAGCCGGTACCTACACAGTGCCTATACCAACTATGTATCTACATATATTTTCAACAAGAAAGAATTGCATGTAAGATGTGAGGGAAACCCGGCAAATGAAGTTTTAACCTCGTTTTGTTGCGTCTCACCCTGCATTTTTTTAGACATCAAATAAAACTAAATAGGTACCACAAATGTGTTTGGTAGGAAAGGTGGTACCTACTCAAACGTAATTTGTGAAAAGTACTTGCACATACAATTCCCACTGTCAGTAATTAATCCATCCAAGAACATTTAACCTTCATTTGAACTCAACAGTTAATCTGACAAGTCAAAATGACTAAAGTGAGTACATATAGCATCTCTGAAATTTACATAAGGTTTCATTCCAGTTTTGTCTACTGCGATGTTCGATGATGGTGAGAAAAACTCGTAAGGTACCTATTATAAATTTGATTGTTCGCAAATATACAAAAAAAAACTGGTTTCTGATTTTCATTAATTTTAGACAAGACTACGTCGGCGTCATTATAGCTTTAATGACTATATAGCACAGCTTTTTTTAGTGTTTCCAAAAAAAGTAAAAATAATCTGCAAATAAGTGTCAAAATGGTAGTGATTTGTTTCTATAGTTTGGAGCAAAGAATAAACTTTACTTGTTGGCACACATGTACAAAATAAATTTAACCAGTTTTATGTGACAGGGATAAAATGCGAGAGTGACAAAAATGTGTTGAGGATATCGAAAACATCGCATAGATCGTTCCTAATAGTTAAAAATAAAGTTTGGGGTTATACTTTTTATAAGACTAAAGCTTACACAAGAATTCATACCGTTGTCCATATTTCTTCGAAATCGCTGAGCTAATTGCAAGGGGACCTACGATTTTTTGCCGATTCTGGACTCTAACGGAAATTCTTAAAAATATTTATTGCGCGGGAGACATATCTATTGTTTACCGACTTAATTAGAGTAATTAATCTCTATCATAAGATTATAAATGGATTTTCATCGAAAATGAATGCAAATATTGGTGGTAAATGTATCGACTCGCTCAATGATGTCTAAGAACCGATAAATAAACTTGAAAGCGTCGAATATCCTGGAAGTATAGTACCAAAAAACAAAACTACCAGTCTACCGGTCTACTTCACATGGTATAATAAAGTAGAGATTGGACTTTTTATGCAAATACTCTCAATAAAGGCACAAATCTAATACACCACCCAATATTTGAGTAAAACTAAAATGTTTACTTTGCGATTATTAACCGCAATAATAATAATGCCGAATTTGTGCATGACATTACCTTTATTTTGATTTCATCTATGCAAACAACGCTATAAAACCGAATCGAAAATCTCGTAAATTTGGAAACGGATTTGGAAGCCATATTCGACTCCTAAACACAACCCCGACGTTTGCATTAATTAAATTCATAATTTATGCATATCATATTTATGGCCACATAACATCAATTAATATCCATAATCTACGCCACTTGTTTCTATTTATATTGGTTTTTAATTTCAACTATGCCAACATGTTTGTTATAAAAATATATAACTACATATAGAAAGTTGAGATACCTAGGTACATAGTTTTGATTTTTGGGAGTTTACCACAAATACCTGAACTTATTAAGGTTAATACCTTTCATCTAAGCATATTTTTAACTCATCATCTTTTGTTATATTCAAACGCAATTGTTGAGGAATCGTAAAATGTGCGCCTTAAGTTAGCTTTAATCCTGATGGGTATTCAATGCATGGACTAAAAATGTGAACATGATTCCGTAGTTCCTTGTTGATCGCATATCTTCCATACTTATTTATATCCAACGATATAATAATAGGATATCTTTGATCTTAATGCATAGGGTCGCGTTTGTAATATAAATATGAAAAAAATTTATTGCAGTTGCACGTTCATTCACAGGAAAGTTCCCACATAGAATGCCTAACCCCTCCCGTGATATCAGGCCAGTGTTGACGGCTATTATGTTTAATGTTTATTTATTCTCTTGTTATTATCGAAACTAATTCATTGATATCTACTTGTCAAATAAACAATTTCAATATCTTCATGTTAGCAATCTAACTCCCGTTATCAGGGACGTTTCAGATACTCAAACAGACGTAGTAGTACCATGAATTACGCTGCTACACTAAATTACTCAGTTTCAGTTGTCAGTTAATTTAACGCAATGAAAAGAGGTTCTTCTCTAAGAGCCGCTTATAAACACCATGAAAACACCGCACCTTTATCATAGAAAGGAGAGCAATTTTTCCTACTTAGTAAAATTACTAGACATGGCTTTATCGAACAAGCCTTGACCAATTTTTGTAATATAAAAGGTTTCACTTTTTACAAAAACTATTGACAATGATTGGCACTGTTGACAATAAATTATAAATGATATTATTAGAGTGGTAAATAAATTGTATAGAAAAAAAAAAAAAAACAAAGATATACCTGAGCAATTTCTTTCTGGTTTTGGCTCTGATGTACAATTGATGTGTTTTAAAATTTAGTTAAGTTAGTTAGGTTATCGTTATTTAAGCACAGATAAAAAGAGTTTAAAAATACCGCAACTTATAACCGTCGCAAATGCGGCCTCGTTTTAAACTTAAATCACTTTAGGCAAAAAAAACCGTACAGCAATTTTAATTAGAACATTTTCCTTTTTTAAACTATCATCTCTCACCGTTTCGATAGCAAGCGAAATTTTTAAATTTAAAAGCCACAATGTTCGGTTGATCCAATACTCGAGAGAGACACCGCACTAGTCGGAAGCTTTAAAGCATCTGATGATCGAATTGATCATGTGGCTGGTTGTGCACTCATTGTGGAACTTTTAATGACACCTGGAACTTTTTTCTTTGGTCGGTATAAGCTCAGACTTTGTCATAAAACTATATGACAGGTGACTTCGACATGGATAAAGATAAACAGGTAAAAAGACAAGTGATAAGTCGATGAAGCTTTATCATTCAAGCGTAAGCTTTCGCAATGGCACACAATTATAGAAATTTCACGTGCAAGCTTAGTGCATTAAGCAACATTATGTTTTGATCGTGATGTTAGGCTGTAGCTTTGCCATTTGGTCCCTGGTGCGATGCTTGCTAATATCATGTAACGAGATCACTGTTTTTTTAATTAAGAAGGAAAAGGAAAACGCTTAAATCTATATTCTGCAATATATGAGAATATGTTTTCAACTTTTTGTGCATATTTCCGCTAAGGAACTCTGAGATTTAAGGGCAACTTGGGTAAGTCTATTGAAGTCTTCTGAAACCAAACAATGCGAAATTATACGGTATACGGAACGGATGTACGGATATTATACGGGCGATCTAACATTGAACACTGCATGGTTTGGCCAAATTCCCTGATTGTGGTTCAAAGTGTTTGTTTAAACACAAGTACAGGATAGTCTCTTGCAGACATATGCTTAGTTTAAATTAACAGTTAAGTTATAACTAACTAATACAAGCAAACAGAAATCGTACGATTTTAAAACAATTTTTTTTGCCAAGCTGGGCAATTGCCATGAGCGGCAAAATTGAGGGGCAGCAAAAATGCTACCAAAAAGGTAGTTTTATTAATTTTGTAAAGCAGCGCATAAATAATTTAACCGATACATTGTAAAAGAAAAGCCTAAGGGAGCTGCTTGATAAATCAGTGACTATGATGCTAGATAACGCTCGAATTGCATTAAGGGTCTTCTTCCAATAGCTTTATTTTATTTTAGTCTTAATCGTGATCGAAAAGTCTTAATGGTTGTTCATATTTGGTAAAAATAAGAAAAAAAGTTCCGTGCGTGATAAAGTTCTTCTTTTTGTCAAAGGAAAACTAGAATATCACAAAGGCTTTGATGCAATAGGCTCACAAGCTCAATGGTGCGAAATTGGTTCGTTTTTATCGTACGAGCACAAAACGTCCTAAGATCGGAGGACATCTAAATGACCTCAAAAAAAAAAATCCTCATCAAACTCCAGGATGGTGTGTTAGACGATCTCCGGATCGAAGTTGAAAAAGCTAAGATCGTAGAAATTGTAAATGATTTTATTACTTATTTTTTTAAAACTTGCATGATCATTTGGGCATGAAAAAATTATCGGCAAGGTGGCTGCCGCGATTTCGATTGTGAACCAAAAACAGATAAATGTAGGTATACCTTGGCAGGAACAATTAAAACCCCCACTTGAATAGGCTCAAGCATGATTCTAGCAAAGTTTTTCAGCGTTTTAAATTTTGGTGAATCCAGAATGAAGAAACAGTAGACTTTAGTGGACGAAACGGATCGACTTATTCGTCCTCAGCGGCAGGAGGCTAGCAAGCTGAATAGCCAAATAAACTGCTGCATTTTTGACCCCATTCTCTAGATTTAGGTCTTTTTGATAATTTTATGTTGCCTTACTATGAAGAAGAAGCTCATTCCTAATGTGTTATTTTAGAAAAAGTGTTTGAATGAACTGAATTTACATGTTGTTGGTTTAAGTGCATTATTTATGCAGAGAGAACATGTAGGCTAAAGGGACACCCGAGGTGGAAGTGGGAGGTGGTGCAGATGGTAGCACCTATGACCGACGATTGATCTAGATTTCAGTTAAAACATCATAAGCATATTTATACTTATTTCGCCTTTTTGCGCTTCCCTGATAGTTTATAATGGCGGAACACCCTATTTCTAAAATGCAATTTTAGGTAACGGTACAGCTGTGGTTTTATTTAAAATAAATTTGATTACCTATATTTTTGGTAATATAGCTGTTTTATGCCGTTACGATAAATCAGCTATATCATTCTGAAGCGTTTTTGATTTTTTATTTGAATAGTTTGGGCGTTTAGTTTTGCCGGTGAGTGTATTTACGATGTTATGTCAATATGTTAGCCACGGATTTTGTATAAAGTTTCTATCAATAATTTACTAATACATATAATATTAATTAAATTATGAGATAAGTTTTATTCGCGCCGGGCCTGGGTAAGTTTTGTATGGACCGTGACGAGTCTCCTTTAAACCGAAAATCGCTGTCAGAGAGTCAGAGAACTAGTAATTGCTATAGGTGCATTGCATGTACATGCATACTTACATAAGGGTCGTTCTAATTTGTATGGCCGAGTGCAGTATTATTTTACTTTCCGAATTTTGTACCTTCTATACTAAATTCTCATCATAATCATCATCACTTTCGAATGCCGCTTATCCTTTAAAAGGGTCGCGGAGCGAGGGTGGCTAAATGGTCTTTCCATCATTCTCGATCCTCCGCCACCAAATCAAGAGACTCCAGCGCAATACCCAGGCTGGACTCAGAGATGTTCCTTATCTGATCCCACCACCTGTTTCTTGACCTAGCAGGGGGGCGACGCATCTCGGCTAGCATGACCTGTCTAGGAAGTCTGTCAGGGGGCATGCGAACAACGTGTCCAAACCATCGAAGAATAGATCGCTCCACTCGGAGAAGTAGCTGCTCAACATTAAGATTCCCACGAATACTGAAATCCGAAATGAGATTCCTGAGGTGCGTTGCTGGTGTTACTCTAAGGGAAAGAGTAAGAAACGTCAGTATTCGTGGGAATCTATACTAAATTCAAGAATTTAAAATAATCTGTCAAGAAAAAACATTGTTTTGATAGTATGAATGGAAAGTTGAGCCGCAATTTGAAAAGTTTCTAGAAAAAATACTAAACATTTTCAGAAGAATCCTTTTTTTATCTGAACCCTCGAAAAGGAGTGGAAATTACTCACATAATTATTTGTTTTTAACTTTTAAAACTATACGGACACTTTACGTTAAAAACATGTAAATTAAGATGCTTACCAACATTCTTGCGCTGATTTGAAACTATACAGAAACAATCGGATTGAACGAGAGTTACGAATCCATTGAACTATTATGAGTCTTTCGACTTAAGATAGGTAGATAGGTTGGTTTTTTTTTTTGCACTCGCGAATATAAGGGATTGGATACCCTTTTTAATGTTACGCATCTCACGAGCGGAAAGGATTAGAAGAAGAGGAAAAGGAGGAGAGGTACCGATGCACTCTTGTTTTGAACAGTTGCAAGTTGTATAGCGCAGGAAAGATTGACCGTGGGAAAACATTCCACATTCGCGTTGTACGGCTTATGAAAGAACCTCTAAACTTTACTGTGCGTCCGAAGGTGGGTTCGAAGGTAAACTGATGTGCATTCGATCTTTGGCGAGTATTACGGTGGAATGTCTTTAGGGGCGGAATGCAATTGGCTATTTCGATGGAACATTGTTTGTGAAAAAAGCGATAAAACAGTGAAAGACAAGATACATTACGTCGATGTTCTAATGAGTCAAAAGACTTCGCAATGTTTTTGTCTCCAACAAGTTTTAACCCGCGTTTTTGTATCCAAATGTATCCAAAAAAAAAACCAAAAAATAGGTTGGTTGAAGTGGAAGCCGGGTCGGTCCGAAAATTCGGCACACTTAGACCTGTGTATAGTAGGTTCATTGTAATACTACGTGGACCTGGAAATTTTTTCTACTCGTTCAATTTTGAGCTATTAGTGAAACGTGAGACGTTTTGGGTAGATCCGGTCGTGTTTAGATCGCTAAGATTAATATAGAAGAAAGCTTCAAGGTGAAGATTTCGGTTCTTAGAAAGACCGGGGGCAGAGAAGGTGGAGAGTGGTCTATTCATTCTCCTAATCCATGCAGTTCCTGCAAAATTCGTTGGAACAACCAACAAGCCTTTTTGCATGCTTGCCTATCTGCCTATCAGACAGTGTCCTGTAATGACACTGATTGTAGCACTAATGTGCAATCTATTAAGAGCGATCAAGCTCTTAAAGCGTTTGAGATCTAGCTTTAGCCACTTCTGTTTAGTCATTCCTCGACACGTACTTTCACCTGTCTACCTGAGATTTTTTTCTTCTATTGCATTCAGTTTTAGCATGAGTTTGCATGTAGCAATAAGAATGCCTAAGGAGCCTTTTTCAGTCAAGATTGTGAGAATAGTTCCAAGCTTGGCGAGTTCTGCCTTGCAGTTACCTCAAACGCCGCCATGTCCTGGCACCCAGCACAGGTGAATGTTTAACTGCCCCGACATGTTATGAAGCAAATGAATGGCCATGTTATTTAAGCTCAAATTATAACTTTGCTTATATGAAAAATACTTTTTGCACAGTAACTATACGACCCATTTTTGCTTTTGTACTTACGGGACGCTGTCTTTCGTTTCATATAGCAACCTGTTTGGCCACACCACAATTAAGGGACATTAAACTTCCATATGAGTTTGCTATACGGAATTGATCTGCCACCCTTAAGTCATACTCAGGTTCATACTACGAAAAAAAAGATTCTTTATTGATTCGATAAAAAGTCATGAACCAGTTACTTGGAAAGTTAAAATCTAGGTGCAATAGGCTTCCTTGCTGCGACCATCTCAGCGATACCTGGAATCGTATTGCATCCGGGGCACGTGTGCATAGTGTCGTGTATGAAGATGTCGCAATCACAGCAGTAATACTGTGAACATGTCTCGCAATGGTAAATATTCTTGTCGTTTGTGGTCGAAAACACTTTTTGGCAGGCAAAGCACAGTTGAGCCTGGTCCTTGAACTCCACTTCTGTAAAGTGCATTACCGGGAACAGGTGGTGATATGAACGTGCCAAGTGCGGAGCCGATACCAATGTGAGGCCACATATTAAGCACTCCACAGGTAGTTCACAATATTTGCTGTAACACTGTGGACAATGGTATCCACCAGAAGTAAGTTTACTCGGTTCGTCAGTGCTGTCCACATGGCACATGCACATTGTCAGGGCTGGATCCTTGCCTTCTTCAGTCTTTGTATGTGGAAATCCCATTTTGATTAGAGAATTTTCCTGTAGTTGAGCTGCAGCTG
Source organism: Neoascia interrupta (assembly GCA_947623515.1). Classification (NCBI taxonomy): domain Eukaryota; kingdom Metazoa; phylum Arthropoda; class Insecta; order Diptera; family Syrphidae; genus Neoascia; species Neoascia interrupta. Next base: position 149,809,614 of record OX392463.1, read on the forward strand.
GTGGATCAACATGAGCCAGCAGTTGATCTTTGAAGTGGCAATCGTCGAGCACTGCTCCGAATGTACCATTGGTCTCCATTGTCAGCCTGCGACATGCGTGAATCTCAGCCGACAGACTGATCACAGAGCAGCGTACACTCTCGCATTTTAGCTCTTCAATGGTTTGATTAATATCAACTGGATCACATGTGGTCAGACTGCCGAGTATGACGAGAATTTCCCGACTCGCATGTGAGGGCACCACTTTGAGGCTTTTCATGGCTAAATCGAGTCCGTTCTGAAGGGACGGCTCTCCAGTGAGACTGAGTTTATTTAAGCTGAAATGGATTAACGCTGTAAGGTCCACTTTATGATCGAAAAGCAATGTAACTACGTACGTTTTAAGAGCCACCATATGGCATTGAGCTGTTCCAGTTAAGTCTGTTATCTTTTCCGCCCGCTTGCTTTTTAGAGTGATAATACCCATCTGACTAATAGGGTTCTGGTCAAAAAACTCTTCGATGAAAATCTCAAGGAGCTACAATGATATCAAGGAGCTGCATTAATCAAGTAATCCCAGAAAGAACAACCAGATTATCCTACCTTTAGGGTACACAAAAACCTCGTCGGTTTCAAGTCCGGCATTGTCATCGCTTCCGAACAGTCTATTATGACGAACAAATGCCGCATCATTCCCAAACGATTTTTAACAGTTTTTTCAGCTTGTCGCTTGCGTTTTGCCTTTTGGATTATGTCGGCGATAACACCATCCAGTAGACCATCGTCGTCCTCTTTGATAGCTTCCCTATAAAGTGGAAATTAACTTCAAATCCTTAATCTGATTACATGCCTCTCCAAAATGCTAACCATGTTTTTTCGTAGCCTGTTTCCCAGCGGTACTCTTTGGGATCATCCCCATCGGCATTATCCATAGTTTTGTTAATATTTTTTTTTTGAGACAGACCTCCACTCCACGGAAAATAACAACCGGACGGAATGGTAAACGTCAAGTTAAGATGAAAAAATGAACTCCTTAAGCCATGGCAAACACCATTTTGTGAAACTCAACACATTACGCATTTTTACCACTACTAAATGTGGTTAAAACTGTACTTTGTTAGTTTTTCGTTAACTTGGTGGCCAAAGCGAAACTGCTGGGAATTTACCGTAGAACCACAGTGATGTAGCTGTAGCAGTAGTAGTAGCGGTAGTAAGAGCTGTCAAAAGTTAAAACACATGTATTCAGTGTATTGCGCACACAATGTGTGTCTGTGGCGGTAGCGCGTAGCTGTGGCGGTAGTAAGAGTTGGCCAACTTTTAACTTTCGTAGCGCTACACGGTTGACAGCGCTACACGGTGGACAGTTCAATACAAGTTAAGTAAACAATGGAGGAATAGGACGTCGAAAAGTTTATTGAGATGGTTAAATTTAAAGAAATTTTATGGAATTTGTGTCATCCGTTGTACAAAAATATTAAATCTAGTTCAAATTAACTCAGAGTATCGGCCATTGTTTATAAACGAGGTTTTTGTTCGGCATAGCCGCGCTACAACATTGTGTTCAATTTTTTTCCGTACTACGCCACATGGCTCCGCGGCTGTACTACGTACTACTGCTACATACCACCGCTACGGGCATTGTGGTCCCACGGTTATGCTGCTGGGCTGAAATTGATAAAACAAATTTCTCAAATTTGCAATTACTTGCAGTAAATATTCTTTTCGTTTGCATTTGAAGCAAAATAACTTACACTCCTTTCATTTTCAATGTGTCCTTTTTAAGTCAGAATTCCCATAAAAGAAATTTTAACGAGACCCATGAACACTGTCAAACGTAAATGGGAACCTGTCAAAATAAAATTGGCTGAAAATGCAAAACTTTGTACATTTAGCCTTTTTTGGCAGATTCCCTTTTTTGTGGCAATTGCATCTATACTCACTCCAAGGGTAAATTTCAAGCGAAATCATCTGCACAATCATCTGCAGAACATGTGTATATTAAGCCTGCAACATAAATTACTGAATAACTAGATAGCACAAATTACTGAATAACTAGATATTCAACTTGCGTCCCTCTTACCCTCCAACAGCCATTTGTTTAAGTTTTTTATAAAGCCTGACGAATTCATGAATTTACTCACATTTGTAAACAAATGTCGGAGAATGGGTAAATTCATCAATTTCAGGTTGTGGGCAAAGCTTTTACATGTCCGAAGTTGAATATCTAGGTATTCAGTAATTTATGCTAGATAGTCAACTTCGGACACGTAAAAGCTTTGCCCACAAGCTGAAATTGATGAATTGACCCATCCGACATTTGTTTGCAAATGTGAGTAAATTAATCAATTCGTAATTTCCATGCAATTTCGTTTTGGAGCTTTTACATCAGCTGATCGCGCAACGTAAATTGTTGTACCTTCTTAAACGTATTCACCGGCACGGAAATTTAAAGCTTTATAAAAGCTTTAAATGCTTTATAAAAAACGTAAGCAAATGGGTGTTGGAAAGTAAGAGGGACGCAAGTTGAATATCTAGTTATTCGGTAATTTTTGGCCTGCAACCCAATGAATCCGTTGCATCCGTCACGTTGAAGTACACAACTGACAACTAAGTTGAATACGCATGTTCTTATGGGAAAGCGACCCATAGAAGAAGGGCGTTACGTACGTCGCTTCCCATAAGAACGTATGTATTTCACGCAGTTGCCAGTTGTGTACTTTACGTGACGGACGCAACGGACTAATTGGGCTGAGGGCTTTACTCAGTCTGTTTTGCCATATCAATCACCATGGACGGATGTAGCAATCAACAAGACGTACAAATGATAAAATTGTTTGTTTTTTTGTTGCTTCGCCCATTATACGATTTTGGTCTTTAGGTCCTCACGAAAAAAGAACCCAGCTAAAGGCCTTTGTAACTCTTGCTGTTGTTCATAAGTTATTATTCTTTTATTCTTAGCATTTTATTTAAATTTAATTTTATAATAATAATAATAAGAATAATAATAATAATAATAAAATTATAGAGAGCGATATAGCATTACATTAAAATCCCCCCCAAGCAAAAAAGCGAATCGTTTTTTTCTTTACGCAAACTTTACGCTTTTGTTGCGCTTAAATATCAGCACAACGTATTAGAACTCAAGAAACAGTGAAAACGTATAAGTCTGTTGGCTGGTCTGATTAGTGCGTGCGTTTTTTTTTTTCAGTTAAAGCACAGGCGTTCTTCGATAAGGTAGGTAATTTTTTTTTTTTCTTCTAAGTTGGTTTACGTAAGTTTTAGAACAAGAAATTTAAGTTGCAAGAATGGACAAGAAAGAGTATTACAACATTCGAAGAGAAATAAATCTTATTTGTAAAAGTGCAAAAAAAATACTTTAATTCGTACTTCCTGTTAACAATCTACATTTTATAATGTTAAGAATATATTTCGCTTTGGCACTTAGGAAACATTTCGTTTAAACTTTACGCATTCTTTACGCTTTCACGTCAAGAAAGCGCTCTGCTTTGGCGTAAAGAATTCGTTTCGCTTTGGCGTTGAGAAAGCGGCTCGCATTTGTGTTACGCTGGTGATTCTAATTTTCATATGGTGAAAGGAAGGAAAGCGTTGAGATTCTAATTCGCCAAGGCGATGCGCAAGAGAAGAGTTGTATGGGCAGATGAGTGATTTTTCGTTTCGCATTCGGTTCGCCTTGCTTAGAGAGTCGCTAATGGAGACCGCAAATTTCTTAAGAAAATGTTGTTTTGCTAACAGCTCGTTCTTATCAGTTGACGACGAGTGTTTTTTTTCAGTTGACGATGATGGGATTCACGCACTCTTGCCCTCCAACACCCGTTTGTTTATTTTTTATAAAGACTTTAAAGCTGTTATAGCTTTATAGCTTTTGATTTCCGTATCGATGAATAAATGGGAGAATATGCAACAACAATTTAAAAAGCACTGATGTTAAAACGCCAATTAAATTGCAAGGAACTGATGAATTGACGAATTTACGCACAATTAAAAAAAACTTCAGAGTATAGGCAAATTCACCCATTTTAGCTTGTGGGCAAAGCTTTAGCATAGCCTAAGTTAAATATCTAGTCATTCAGTAATTTACTACAAATGTGAGTTAATTCATCAATTCATCGGTTTCATGCAATTCCGTTTTGGAGCTTTTACATCAGTTGATAAATTATTGTTGTAAATTTTTACACATATGTACCGACACGGAAATTTAAAGCTTTATTAAAGCTTTGGAGGCGAAACCGGGTGGCCTGCCGGTATATTCTGAGGTCAAGGGCGGCACACCCCACAAGTAAACCATTGGCATAAATGACCGAATAACTAGATATTCAACTTCGGAAATGTAAAAGTTTTGCCCACAAGCTGAAATTGAGGAATTGACGCATCCACCGACTTTTCTTTACAAATGTGAGCAAATTTATCAATTCGTTATTTCCGTGCAATTTCGTTTATGAGCTTTTACATCAGCTGATCGCGTGAGGTGAATTGTTATTGTATCTTCTTACTTCTTATTGTATACGTGTATTCACCGATACGGAATTTTTAAGCTTTTAAAAAAGAAGAAGATAAAAAAACGTAAACAAATGAGTGTTGGAGGGAAGAGAGATGCAAGTTTAATGGGTCATATTAATAAAATGAGTGAAGTGGAGTGGTATGTAGTGTACTAAGCGCCAGTGCGAGTGTGCTATGTTTCCGGATTGGAGTGCGAAAAGTCGTATGAAATAATCTTCACTCCTCTCATGGGTGATCACTCACAATGAGGGCACTTAATTGTCATATACATTTTTTCCTTCACATATTAGTTTAATAAGTCACAAAAAAATTCAATAGCCTATTTCATAACTTCAAAAGTTAAATTTGGCCAAAAATGGTACTTTTGGCGCCAAGATTATCAGTTTTGCTATTCCACATCAAATTAGGCTAAATATAAGAAACAGTGCATCCAAGTGCATGTGGTAAATAAGGTACACAAATAATAATTTTCTATGTGGTTCTTGTGAATTGTGGTGAAAATTTTAATTTTCATCGTTGAAAAAAAAAACAAAAATTAAATTTTATGTCGTGCGGTTTGAAAGTTTCGCAAAGCGAAAAATTGTCGCAAATCGAGTCTACCGATTAATTACTGCAGCTGCAGTCGTGTGTTTTCTACAATATAAACGCTAAAGCTTCTAGCCGGACTGCAATTAGTCGCCGTGTGTCTCTGGCCTTAAATGCCACAGAATCAGGAGTCGAGTATATGTTTCTAATAAGCTTTATTCATATGAAATACACTTCTATTAAGTAAAGCTGAGTACTCATCTTCACTCATCTTATTAATACGACCCATTAATCTAATAATTCAATTATTTATGGCATAGGTCACACTTACCCCTGAAATGCATTATATATTCATTGCAACTACTGTACTGAGTTCAATATGAGCACACCCTTAAATTCGGCTACGTTCAAAAGGCAAAACGTGCAACGCTTGTATGTGGCCATTTTGTTTCGTTGAGCTGCTATCCATTCGTCAGGCTGTCACTTCAACAGCGTCGCCATTGGCCAAGCGACTGCAACATTTTCACAAACCGAACGGAAAAGATTCAATTGCCTTGGTTTCTCTTTCTGATTTTTGCATCTTCTCTTTTTTTCTGGGACAAATCGCGAGGAAAATTAAAAAAATTGTTTCCTAAATATTCAATTTGGTGATTTGCCCAGTCGCAATTAATTTGTAATAAATATTAAACAATAAATGTGACAACAGATTATCATCCAATCCGACAAAGTGAATTTCGCGCTATAATCGTATACCAAAAAGGTATCACAAAGTGTAGAAAAGACTTGTTCTTGACTTGGTGTTTTGATTGTCAAAATTTCGAGAAAAAAAACCTTTTCCCAGGTGGGTAAATAAATATAAATCTAGCGTTATCGGTGGAGTACTTTACATAATTTGCCTGCCAAGTTTTGTTTTTCATTTGATAATCAGGAATCATTTTGGCGACCAAAGTTGACGCGCGTAACCCCGATATGTATATTTTTTGTGTCAAGTAGGAACTAGCTGCCGTAATGTGGCGTCTTATGATAATTTATCGGCAGTACAAAGGCCCTTCCTCGAACAACTATCGTGTTAAACTTTAAAAAAAGGAAAAAAAAAATTCTATACAGTTTTGTAAAATTGGCGGCAGAAAAATTTCCCATGACCTGCGCCAGGGCTCTTTTCTTTAAATGGGACAGACGTCGCTTTCAAATAGTATTTGACAACTTCACTTGTCATGTTTCACGGGTGATCTGTTTTTGACTTCGTTTTATAACATTCTTATTTGTTTGTTTGGTTTTTCCAAATTTCTAACCTGGCTCGTTAAACCTATGCTAGGGTTTAGCTCCACAAATTGCGCCATTTTTTTTTCATGCATTTGTGGGTAAGAGTTTGTTTACGTATCATTTTTGTTAAGTCAAGAATGAATTCCTATAGTGCAGGGAATCTCGTATACTTTTTGCGGTAACTTTGAAAACTGTACTTTATATAATGTACTACTAAAAGATAAAATTGATTAAACCATTCTTCTAGCTATTTGTTTTTATTTTGTATAAAATCAGTGAAACAAAAACAAAACAGCACAGAAGATGCTTGTAAATATGCTTAACATTGGGTGACAGTCCATTAAAGATTTATTTCAGAAATCAGGAAATTTCTATTAATGACATCAGGAATATTCGAAAGAAAATAGAACCAATTTATTTAAGTTTCTCATACCAAAAAGGATAAAATCGAATAGGTAGGTACCAACAATAGCTAATTTGCCAAAACTTCAGCTCACTTTTCAAATTGGATTTTTTCTTGTGTCAAATTTTTTGCTTTTATAGTTGTTGTACAGGGTATTCTGATGCTTATCCAAATTATGTACTAATTTTTTTACGCCTATCTTGTTGACAAAAAATTAGCCAACATTAAAAAAAAAAATGATAAATTTTAAATTTAACGATAAAGAAGCAGAGACGAAAATTTCGAAATGTACATAAAATAAAAAACAATTGACGTGAAAATTTCAGAACCCATGTGCGTTTTTGGTGTTTTTAGAAATTTAAGAAATTTAATTTAAATTAGAAAAATCGTTTTCTGTTGTTTTTAATAACTTTTCCTTAACATTTAGCTTTTACGTTTAAGTCGTGTACAAATTTTGTTGTTCAACGCGTTCGTTTACCTTTTCACAGTTGTTCTCTTTCTGAGAGAGTTTTATCCACACTCTTAAAAGTTTGACAGTTTGCCAATTTTTGTCCACACAAGTAAACGAACAGACCTATTATGATCAGTTAGAATAAAAGTATGTTCACACCAAGCGCGAAACTTCGAGACTTTGATGTGGGCATCGCTTCATGTGCCCACTGCAGTGAAATAATTTTTATATACATAGATACCTAACTAAAATCCCAATAGAGCAATATTGGGATTTTAGTTAGGTGCATTAAATGCATAGAATTTAATATATTTAAACAGGCGCTATTAGCGACATGCTGAGATAAAGCAACCTACCTAAAGGTATATTTCTTGACACTGGAGGTCTCATCAATAATTTGGTGTCAATTTTTTCCTTTAATCTTATCAGGTAGGTAACTGCACATTTAAGCAGCAAAAGTGCCCGGGGTCTCGAGAGGTTGGCGCCGGGCAAAGGCATACTATACCAAAATGATCTTCGCTAAAAGTAGTATCTATCCTGAGATAACCATCCGTTAATCTTATGAACTCAATTTTTGGCGGTCTGCTCTTTCTTTTTTATCTAATATTCCAAGCACCTGGGTCAGAAACGGCTGTGTTTGTTGAATTGAAATCCCTCTGTGACTACGGGGATTTGAGAAAACTGTAAAATGTTGTTTTGTTTTATGTTTAAAATGTCTTAGAAAATGTCCTTAATGTGTTTAGAAAAATTAATTAATTAAGCTAAGACTATACATAAAGTACTAAGTAAGAAAAAAGTAAGGTTCGAATCCACAATTTTGTTGTTGGCTCCCGGGCAACTCATATTTCAAAATATGTAATTGAAATCATAAATCATGCCACCGATTTTTTTAAACTATAAAACAAAAAAAAAAAAAAACAAAATGTAAAATATGTTAATGTGATTTTGGTTCAAAAATTTGATAGTTGACCAACTATCAATCAGCAGCAATCAAGCTGTCAAATAAAGGGTTGTTTGATTTGTTTCGTCAGATAACTTACAGAAAACGTTGAACTCTGTACGGTTTGAATAGACAATTCATGCGCGGAAGAGATTGATCACGCGATTAATTTTGAATCTCTTCGGGAAGAGACTAAAATTCGAATGGCAATCTCGTTAGATGGTATTTAAGGAAGATTTGTCTTAATGGTAGATTAGTGTCCGATGGAAAAACATTATTAAAAGTTTTTTTTTTACAATAAAATCAAAAATTACAAATAAAAGTTCCTATGTTTTATTTAAATATTTACGACCTACTTTTTGTTTAATCTTTTTTAAGAGTAAATCCATTTGGTTTATCAGGTGTGATTTTTGTTATCTCATAATAAGAAAACCCTTTTTTGTCATTTTTTCTAAATTTGCCATGAATCAATTATGTTGTTTAGCCCTTCTGGGGTTGCTGGTCCTCGATTGGCTGCCTCCCCAGGTGGCGGATTGAGGAAAGCTCACGAGATATGGTGGGTACCGGTATGGAAAATATCCGCGGCGGACCAAAACCAGCAATAAACGAAAAATCCAGAAGCGCTTGTCTCAAAATGAGCGGCTTCCTGGTCGGCGTCTGTTACCCAGGTTAGGGTCGGCCGAATACAAAAGTCTTTTTTTTTCTTTCAATATGCAAACAGAGTGGGGTGCCGTGGCGTAGTGGTTAGTGTGTGTGCTTACTACGCCGGAGGCCTGGGTTCGAATCCTGCCATCGTCACCTGAAAAAAAAGACTTGTTCCTTTTCACGGTCCCCACCTCCGCGAGGGTCTGACAAGCCCTCCGAGAGTATCATTTGTCTTGAAAAACTTCTCAAAGTGCCGTTCGGATTCGGCAAAAAATTGTAGGTCCCTTTGTATGTAAAAGAAATTAACACACCAGCATACATTGTTGAGAAGTTGGCCCTGGTTCACCTCGAGCTGTTGCGCCACTCTATTTATTTATTTTAATATGCAAACAGAAGACAAAAATTATATACATGCCAGATGCTTTAATGAAATTTTCTGCTGGTCATACTATTGCTTTTCTCCGTAAAGGCAACGCTCATCAGCGTTTGTGTGGGATCGAGAATTACTTTCTTCCATCTTTTCTATCCACAAATTCTTTCCGCTCGCGATGTGCTGCGCTTGTTAACGGTAGTCATTCTCTAATTTAATTTTGCCACAATAGCAGCTTTTGTTTAAAAAGTTCAATTTTCAGGCTAAGATAGAATATAATTGAATATTAATTGAAAAGGCCTACGCAAAAATTGATCTTTCCAAGGTTTTGTACATTAGCGTTTTTTACCAAATATTTGCTAAGAGTTGAACAACGGTCTTAAGGTCCTAGATATCTTAAAATTTTTCCTCTTTAAGACGTTTTAAGAGGCTTTCCTGTATGCTTATTAGAAAAGGAATTAATTGTAAAAATTTAAGTGTAGATTATATCTTGTTACAAAAACATTTTATAAATTAACTATAAAGCCATGATAAAATCAGTCGCTCTGCTCTATTGCTACTAGCCAACTTTTTCCAAGCTATAAATTTAAATTCGATTGAAATTATAACTGAATTAAATTCATATTAATTCAATATTTAAAGCACGACCTTCTTGAATAATGGCCAAACGAAAAATAATGATTTGCATTTGTTTAAAGGTATCGTAAACCATGGTTGGAATAGACCCGTCAGATATAGGGAAGCATCAAAAGCTCATTCGAGGTAAGTCGTAAAAAATCATATTTAAAAAAAATATAAATAAAATCGATGTTCTTACTTTATTATTTTATAGCGGCTCAAGAAGACATGTCTCAAATTGACGTGCTGGTCTGTGGGCGTTGCTTGGGCGTCTTCCATTTTGTTGAAGAGTTTAAAGGGCACAAACGCTTTACGTGCGACAAAGAGACACAAATTCGTGATGGGCCAGATACAAAGCCAAAAATATGGGCTTTTCTCCTTTGGAAGGCAACACAAACACATGCCAAGGACAACAACAATAGCGGCAGTACAAACAGTAGCTTGAACAGCAGCATTCATCAACAAAACTCATGGACTCTATATCAGACATGGGTCAAAATGGATGAAAGTGTTCGCGAGACTTGGATTGTAGCTGGCAAAACGATACAATCGTTTGCCAAAATGGGGCATGGTGGTCTGCAGGAGATGCCCGTAAAAATTACAAAAACTGTAGTAGACAGTGCAACAGCGCCTACCAGTAATAACGCACCGAAAAGTAAGTCAAAGCATGTTCTTATTTGCCATTTTTTATTGGTTGTTTTTCTGACAATTTAGAAACACCATTAACTCCAATATCGAAACCAGTTATAGCCAGCATAAAGCCTCCAGTACTTGCAAAAAAAACAGAGGATGAAAACGATCTCTCCCCGATTCGGAATGCTGTAGTTAAGAAGCCGGTGCTTCCAATAGCAAACAGAGTTGCCACAAGTACACCTATTCAGCGTGGCTTAAAGTAAACACTACCATAACTTTTATAGAACTATTTTAGTAGACTTTTTTTTCTCATAGTCGACGTGCCAGCAGGACAGTACCCAATACGAATGGTGAGATAGAAGAAGAGATTGTTGAGAAGATTGTTGCCAAGCGTTTTAATCCACGAAGAAAAATGCACGAGTATTTAGTAAAATGGGAGGGTTGCTCTCATGAGCACAACACTTGGGAACCACAAGTTCACTTGGACAATGTTCCACAGATTTTGGAAACTTTTGAAAAACAACTGGCACGCCAAAAAGAGCAAAGGGCTGCTCTTCAAGCAAAACAGCAAGCAGCAACACTCGCAGCTGCTGTTAAGGTTGTTGATTTAAAAAAAGACGTCTTGAAAGATCCTAACAAAGGTGAAGAGGCACCCAAATTGAATCTATCCTCACCCGGCAGCGAATCAGGTCGTCTATCGCGCACGTCCAAAAGCAAGGCTATGGACCAAGTAAAACAATGGTGTGCCGAAGAAGTTGCCGACAATGCTTCCAATAGCAGTTTAGGAGAACGGACAACACCAACAGTTGTAGCACCAGCTATGCAAGCTCCTAACCCTGTGCAACAATCACTTGTAGGCGCGTCAAATACAGGAGCTTATGGGGCACTTAAGAGAAAACTGGAAGATGGTGACTGGGATGATTCAGGCTTGGTTGGTGCTAAAGATTTTGAAGAAGATCTTATTCCATCACATACGGTAAAGAGAATGAAAAATGGAACAACTGTCTCCGTGGAGACCAAAAACGAGCGCGCATCAGAGGTGAATTTTGTTATGTTTTTATGTTATTAGAAAATTGTCGAATATTTGTCTTATTTTTTTTTAGTCTAAAATAATTAAGGTCAATGGTAATCTTAAGAATACAAGTGCGAGCTCTGATTTCTCCTCTGATGTTATAATAACAGAAGACACAACTTCTTCGGGAGTTGTAAAGAAGCCTGGTTTTAACGGAACGGTCCTTAATAATGTAAGTTCATTATTTTTTATTTATATTTCATTTATTTTTCTTTATATGAACCGAGTATGTACCTTCTTAAGGAAGAATAGTCTTATACTTAGGAAACTTTTTTCTAACTACTTATTAGTGTTAAGTGCTAATAACATAATTAAAGACCACTCGTTAATTGGAAAGTAACAACAACTAGTCCATTTAGCAATAAACTTGTATATCTCCTCTTTTTTGGTTTTACAATACAACTATATTTCTTAACAAACAAAATAGTAACATAAAGAAATATTTTTTACAGAGTTCACCAAAAACCGAAGCTCACATTCGCGTTCTCTCCAAAGGTGAGCCAGCAAATAGCGGAATCGTACGCATGGGCAGCGAAGCAGCAGCTGCGGTAACCGCCAACGATAATGGTTCCGTTGTCTCGAACAATCAGTCGCCATCATCGGTATCCATACAAGCATCAAGCCCAACTATTACATCGACATTAATAAATCGTTCCCAAGCGAGTAAGCCAACAGGCTCTATCAATCCTTCTAACATAGGCAACATTCAAATAACTCAAGTACAACAATCAACCAATGCGAGAAGCGCGAGTCCAAGACTTATAAACAGTCAGACAACAATAGCACGTACATCGACCCCATCTGGAACGCCGACACAGCAAAAACTTACACAAAAATCTGTTCAAACTCATTCTCGTGTTTTCCAAACTCAACCAAGGACGGCAACAATCGCTCAAAGGACAAACCTTTCAGGTGTCCATCAAACTTCACCATCGTCTGGTAAAATGATTATACCTCGTGGAAAACCTCCAAGCTCGAATACAACACGAAACGTAACACCTGAGCAAAAGATTCTACAACTCTCGAAATCCGGCGACTTAAAGGTGACAAAGAAGGTGATGTCGAAAGAGATTCCAAAACATCATTCGGTTGGCCGAAACCAATCGCAAGTACAGATTCAAAAGGTGCAACAAATTGCTCCACCCATTCGGCAAGTAACAACGTCAAAGCAAAAGCAATCAGAAGTGAAGACCGCTGTGATGGATGTGTCTTCTTTTGCTTCTGAAGAACATGATACACCGACGTTATGCCCTATTACAGGTAATTTGTCTTACAACATTCGTGGGGCCTGCTAATTTCATTCAAATGCTTTAATTATTCAACCGTTATATTCATTAAATATCCTCTTTCTGCTGCACTATTATGTTAGAGGTCTCAAAAATTCAATAAATTGAAATCTCTAATACCTTTTCAAGTTGCTACTTACAGAAAATCTTACTTTTTTCTTTGTTCTTTTCTTTATTCGTAGGCAAAATTCTTGGTCAAATCGATGGATCTGAAATCCATGATGAACAACAGCAGCATCATATTGCAACTATGCAATCGGGAGTTTTGCAAACACAACTTCTTACAACTGCCGAGCAGCAGCAACATCACGAGCAAGCCGAATTCCAAGAAATTGACCAATCCGGTAACCTTCTGCTTAACGATCAGCAGCTTTTAACCAACGACGATGGCAGCCCATTGCTTGTCACGGGTGAAGACGGTACCGTCTACCAAGTGGCTGGTAAGAATGCCGAAGGACAAACAATTCTTGTGGCTCAAGGAGCCGATGGGGAACAGCAATATGCGTACGTAGCTGCCGCCGATGGCGATGAAAACAATGTTCTGACCCTGGATAACGCCGTTGCGGAAGCGGTTGCCCAACTATCTCCCGAACAACAGGCTGAAGCGCTGGCCGCCGCCGCTGCTGAGTCTGGTCAATATATTTTAAAACATGATGATGGTACGAATGCTGGTGAGTTAGTAAGCATGGGTGAAGCGAGCGAAATGAATCCTGCGCAACATGGTCAACTGTGCATTCAGACGGGAAGTGAGAGTGGTGAATCACAAGATCAAAACATCCCCGCAGAGGTTGTTCAAGCTGATCTCCCTTCCCCTGGTAAGATGTAGAAATTTTATTAAGTCGTAGTTTATTTATTTTTTTTATATTTTCTTTATGTTTTTTCGCTTAAGGTGGCACACGGCGAGTAGTTCTTCTACTTCAAGACGGAACGTTTATGATAACTCAAATGCAGGATGAAGAATACAAGTCTCTTAATATCGCGTCATAATGTAATTAGGTTTCACTTCTATCATCTAACTTAAGTAGGTTCAACATAATTTAAACAATTAAGTATTGTAAGTTTCTTTTAACTCCTACTTCCCAAAAAAAAAAAAATTATAATCGCACCTTATTGACCACTTGTTTTCCATGTGTATCTATTCTATTGTCCCATAATCCCTTCTCTTTGCGCAAAAAAATGTACATATTTGTGGCGAAGAAAAATCGCTTTTTTGACATGTGTTTAATTTAAATTAAAAAACATATATCCAAATGATGATTTACGAAGGATTACCCAATCCTTAATGGGTAAAAAAATCCGTTTATGTTTAACGCATTGTCTCTTAGACGTTGACTTCGACTCGCCGTTTGTTTTTTAATCTTTATAATTTTGATTTTACAAAAAAAAACTTAGTTTTTCAATTATTTCTTACTTATTATACAAAATAAAAAAAAAAAAACTCACTTTAAGAAAAAGAAAAAAAATAAAAACTAATTTTTTGTTTTGAAATTTAGAGTAAATCGGTTTTTATCAAGAAAAAAATATGTTTGTTTAACTTTTACCGTTGAATAAAAGTATATATTAATGTATAATTATTATAATAACCTAAGGAATAAAATAATGATAAAAATAAAATCGAATACTTTGTTATGCGTTGAAAGTATTTTACAACATAATTGATTGACTTTATGGATACTTCCTTTAGGATATTCAAATGAGTTAGGGTTGCATTGTATTTTTTCAGCGATCCTTTCTTATACTCGCTACATCTCAATGTCTAAAGCTTTTCTAAATTAATAGCATGATAGCAGTAACGGCATACCTGCACTACACGGGTCAGCTATTTGACTCGGTTTTCAGAACTGAAGAATATTGAAAAATTACTAAAATAGTTGCTGTCTCCACTTGATATTTTCCGGTCATGGAAATCTGCAAATATTTAATCTGGTGGATGGAGACGTCAGGCAAGCGTTGCGTCATTAGGAATAAATTAATTATTATTGAACTTTGAGAAAAATTAAATAACGATTAGACAGCTGTATGTGACTTGCGACCTTTCACCCAGGCAGTAGAGAACTGATTGTACACTCTCAGAGCAAAAAAACAATAACCGTACACTTGTAGAGAATCCGAGGCCAACAGTTAAAAAAAACTGATAAAACCATATCCGTCGTATGTTAAACACTTAAGCCTTAAATTTTAAGCTGGAGAATGACAATTGAAGTCCATTGGCCTAGATCATTTTCAAAAACTACTTGCAGCCCACAGACATCCACTTTAATACGGTTGTTTGTATGTGCGCCTTTTCACTACTAAAAAAATACTTTAGTCACATTTTAGTTACGTATGTTACAATGTCGGCAGCACCTTAATTTCTGAAATGCGTCACTTCTGTAATTGTCCTTATAGGTAACAAAATGTTCTCCGTAACATTACCCACGCCCCGTTTTTCGTCAGCTTAAGTTTAAAGTTACGTTTTTCAGCAAAAAATGTATGAAAAAATTTTACAGATGTTTTAGATATTTACATTTCGCAGGTTTTTGCTTTACACACTGTCTCCATCATCTCGCCCAGTTTTTCTGGAAAACTCAAGGTTTTTCGTAATGGCTACCTCCAAAAGTGGGCGTGGCCAGAAGCCTTCTATAGACAAATATTGGAACTAAGTGTTTTGAATATAATATATTAAGTAAATTTTTTCGATTTGAAACAATAATATTTTAATAAATAGAACGCATAATTGAATAAAATGCGAAATTCCCTTTGAATCGATACCACGTCCACTAGAGGAGGTTTAGCGATATTATTTTTCTCTGCATATCTTACAATCACGAGGACATGTTTAAAGTCAAATTTTAGCTTGTCATGCCTTACAGTTTAGGAAACCCTAAAGGTAGTTGCGCATTTACGCCGATTGTGGGCATGGCTGTAAGCAGATTTCAAAAACTTTACCACTTATACTGCTTCGGATGAAAAATTTTTTTTCAAATTTTAAGCTCTAAAAACGTGACACAAACAGACGGACGGACGGATATATGGCTTATTCGACTCACAAATCGGTCTTGATCATATACCCATCAGGTCTTCGGGTTCTACCGTCTACCACTATTATTTCACAGTGTTACAAAGTATGTGACAAGCTTAATATATTCCCAAGGGATATGTTAAGTTTGTCGCTCCCACTTAACAGCTCAATACCAAGAAATAGAGGCATTAAAATAAATAAATAAAATTGATATACTGTCGAGTTTGGCGAATTGAGAGGTCACAAGCTGAAATTGACGAATTTACCCATACTGTGATATTTGTTTACAAATGTGAGTAAATTCGTCAGTTCATCAGTTCCAGTTTTGGCTTTTTATACATCAAGGTAAATTGTTGTTACATTTTCTCACGCGTATTTACCGACAAAAAAAGACTCATTCTTTTTCACTTTCCCCGACATTTCGATTCATGTTTATTTAATAAAAAGCGTCTAATTTTGACAGTTTGCGACGTAAACTCAATCAGCAAAATTTGTATATTGTGAAAGATAGAGAAAATAAATTCTCATACATTCTGATTATGAAAATATACAATCTGGCAATACTATTGATTTTATTATTAATTTATTTTCTCTCAAAAGCTCAGAAAAGCACAAATTCTCAAAGCTATTTGATAAAATTCACAGACAATTCCGAAGGAATATGGTACTGGCAACTCTCTTTTTCGCTCTCAACTTAAATGGTTGCATGCAAATGGGGGTTGGTTTCAACATTGAATAAAGAGACAAGGAAGTGGTGTTTTTGGGGAAAAGTGAAGCATCAGTTTTAGTTGTGTGAGTGCGGACTACTTATGTGTTCAACCAGGCATGTCATGAGAGACGGCTCGAGGCTCATACGTTTCTGGGAGCTGGCTCTACTTTTGTTTAACATTCCTGAGTTAAGGTGATATTTGTACCCCGATTCGTAATCCATTCGATACATTCACCATTGAATAGAGAGACAAGGAATAGCTCTTTTTCACATGTACAGTGTGTGTGAGTTAAGCATTTATTTTGACATTAGTCGCCCGATGTCGGGTATCGACTTGTAAGTGAATGCCCGTTTACATGCGTTTACATGCCCGAAATTGAACATCTAGTTATTCAGTAATTTATGCCCTGGTTCACCTCGAGCATAAATTACTGAATAACTAGATATTCCACTTCGGACATGTAAAAGCTTTGCCCACAAGCTGAAATTGATGAATATACCCATTCTCCGACATTCGTTTACAAATGTGAGTAAATTCATGAATTCGTCATTTCCATGCAATTTCGTTTTGCAGCTTTTACATCAGCTGATGGCGTAAGGTAAATTATTGTTGTATCTTCTTATACGTATTCACCGACACAGAAATTTAAAGCTTTAAAAAGCTTTAAAGGCTTTATATAAAACGTAAACAAATGGGTGTTGGAGCGTAAGAGGGACGCAAGTTGAATATGTAGTTATTCAGTAATTTGTGACTTCGAGCTGTTGCGCCACTCTATTTATTTATTTATATGTATACTTACCGACACGGAAATTTAAAGCTTCATTAAAGCTTTGAAGGCTTTATAAAAAAAGTAAGTAAACAAATGGGTGTTGGAGTTGGAGAGGGACGCAAGTTGAGTATCTAGTTATTCAGCATAATGATATTCTCGGAAAACCCTTCTTCAGAAAAAAGACTTCTACGCGCCCACTACAACAACCACTATTTTACTAAGTTTTTTATAAGACTTTTAAAAAGCGTTTTTTTATTAAGCTATCAGTGTCGGTGAATGCCAGAGTATGGGTAAATTCGTCAGTTTCAGCTTGTGGGCAAAGCTTTTACGTGACGGAAGGTAAATATCTAAATCTAGGTAGATATTCATTAGATTTTGGGCACTACAGAGCATAGTATAATATATATCTTGTACTATAGAGCAAGTAAATGGAAGATCAATAACATTTAATTAAATGATTTGCCTTTCATAATAGGGGAAATTACGACTAAAATGCCGTTTTTGACGGCAAAATTACAAATTTTTTCTTTCCTTAAAACTAAGTTACAACAACATTCCTCCAATTTTCTTAAAAATTCACCAATTTTTCATCGGTTTATCCCGATTTAAGTGAAAAAATCCCTAACATTAATTAATGAAATATTTTAAGGTTAGGATTCATTTTTAAAGTATATATATTAGCCAGTTTTGAGAAAGACAAAGAAATCTTTTTTTTAAAAAATGGAAGAGGCCTCCATACAGAATTAAATTTAATATTGAACCAGTGAGTAAGTGCAACAGCGCGTATTTAATAGCTTCGCTCCGTCTGTAACGGACCGCGGTATACCCTATTCCTATTCTCCTTTCCATTCCTATTCTCCTTTCCATTCCTATTCTCCTTTCCATTCCTATTCTCCTTTCCATTCCTATTCTCCTTTCCATTCCTATTCTCCTTTCCATTCCTATTCTCCTTTCCATTCCAATTCTCCTTTCTATTCCTATTTTCCTTTCCTTTTCTATTTCCTTTCCTTTCATACATTTTTTGCTAGGTACTTGTGGTGGCGTTACAGCTCGGGGTGGACCCGCGCCTCAGCCAACAAGCTTCTGTTTGTTGATTTGACCGATTTTCCTCAAAGACAAAAAAGCGTTTAAAAAAAAAAAACAATTTTTTAAAATCTTCTAAGTAGCGGTAAAATCAATCATGTTCGGATTTGGTTAAAACAGTTGTCCTGTGGATTTCAAATATAAAAGATTATAATATGTAGGTCAAAAGAACGTATGTCTCCTGCTTTATCCCCCAAACGATATAAATTATAATTTTGAAATTAATAAAAAGGATAGTGTATCTTCTGAGATTTAATACAAAGCTAAAGCAAACTGCGAATATTCAGAAACTTTGAAGATTTGACTCAAAAACGTAAAAGCATTTTCGAACAAGATTTTTTAAAGATTTCTAGTAACTGTATGGTTAAGACGATCTTGATTTAATTTGGCTAACATTTAAACGGCAAGCTAACTGAATTAAAAACTTTTTAAAATTGTCGTTTCAAACCTCTAGTTTTTAAGCCCATTTAAGCAAGCGAAATAAAAGAATAACATATTTTATCGTGAGAAATCTATGTCCGCAGAATGTAAGAAAAGTGGCAAATGCTAGCTGAAGTGGTTGTAAAATAAAAAATAAGTCTTAAAGTACTTGAAAAAGAAAACGAAATTTCTGTTTTTTGCATTTTAAATAATGGTAAAAAGGCCCCGAAGACGTATGTTCTTCCCTTTATTTTCGAACTGTAATTAATAAGAAAAAAGTTATAACAGTTTTGAAATAGTAAATTGTTTCATAGAAATGCTTGAATACACTTTAGTTGACTAATTAAAATGATGCTGCTAGCAAATACGTACCTACATCGTAAATTTTGAACCACTTATTTTACATCAACCAAATTAGACGCAATCTCAACCACATAAACTTTAGCCAACACAATAGATTTGAAAAAAAGATAAACTTATAACCTTTTTTCTTAAGAAAAAAATATAAAAAAATAAAGGAAAAGCTTTTCGCCAGCCTTTATTTTAGATTAACGAAACTAAAGAATCACCAAATAACAGTAGGTAGAAGACGCACTATGCAAAAAAGTATACAAGATACAACAGTTTGTAAAATATGTCCAGAAATAATTTTAATAGTTACATAGAATTTTATACAAACTTTGCAATACAGATGAGCTTAGCCTTGAACAAATGCCGATGGACCGCAAACTTAGACTATTTTTTTCAATTTGGCTGCCCACATCGCGCCACACAAAACTGTATCGAGTTTTCGAACATTTTTTGCGGCTTATTTCTTACCTTAAATTAAATATGTACATTAAACCCTAAAATTAATTTCAAAAAACTTAAATTATATTCGTTTTGTTGTGTTGTACATTCGTGTTGAGTCAGGGCAGTCCTTCTGTTTCTTCGCCTTTGCCTTGTCAAAGGAGGATGAAAACACTTTAGTCTGCTTCAAGATGGAGATTGGAGAAGGAGATATTACATCGAATTGCACGGGCTGTACAATTACTCCATTTTAGCTATCAAAATACAACGGCTACATTGGTTGGGTCATCTAGAGCTATGAGCTACTTTACCAACGCCAAAATCTTCGAATCCACCCCGCAGGGACGGCACAGTAGAGGAGCACCGAGACTCAGGTGGCGCACGCAAGTGGAAGGGGACGTCAGCCAACTTTGCGTGCGAAACTGGAGGCGGCTATAAAAGACATAGCTGAAAAATGTTGGCTGAGACCCAGGTCCACCCCGGACTGTAGCGCCACCTTAAGTAAGTAATTAAGTAAGCGAAGCGGGGATATAAGAACCGAGACAAAATCAAGCCTTATAAAAGGCAGTTTAAGACAATTTTTTTTGCTATCCTGCATAAAATTTTTCGTTAAAATTTTAAGAAAAAGTTGTATCTCTTATCATTTTGACAAAAACGTAATTATTTCCTGTTTACTTCCATGTCATGTTCCATCCAAAAAAATGAATAAAACACCAAAATAAGCCATAGTGCAATCATTTACTTTTTTCTTTTTTCACATATACAGTGCTTGTGAGTGAAGCACTTATTTTGAGATTAGTCGCCTGATATCGGGTATCGACTTGTGAGGAAATGTATCGAATGTATTACGAATCGGGGTACTCAGGAATGTTAAACAAAAGTAGAGCCAGCTCCCAGAAACGTATGAACCTCGGGCCGTCTCTCATGACATGCCTGATGGAACACATAGGTAGTCCCGGTAGTCCCCACTCACACAAGTCAAACAAATGCTTCACTTTTCTCCCAAAACACCACTTCCTTGTCTCTTTATTCATTGGTTCGTTCTAAGTTTTTAAAAACTAACGGTAATAACTCAACTCAGGTATTGAAGGTTTTTGTCGCAAAACTGAATATGTAGTTTTTAAATGCACTATCAGATCTGTGATGTAGGGTGCTTAAAGCAAGCAGCAACTACAAGCAGAAAATTGCCAAGCAAAATATTGCTTACACAGGCTCATCAACTAGTGCAGGTGTTAGTGGTTAATGTAACGATCACTTAACACATACACAACAATTGAATTAAGAAAATAGGAAAAAATTAATAAAATAGATACACATAAAGAGAGAAAATTACAATTGCTTAAGCAGCTTTTTCAGTGTCGCTTTGTCAATATTGAAATCTAGAACACTACTATATAAATTGTACAGGGTACTCATGCGTGTAATAGGCTCATGCATGCCGTAATTCGATCTATGATTCGGAACGTTTAACAGATTGATATTACGTAGGTTATAAGAGCCACCACGAAATTTAAATTTGAAAGAGGACAAGAGGTCAGGTGCGTCAATATGACCTAACAATACTTGCTGAATAAAAACGAGATCGGTGTTAATACGTCATTGAGACAGGCTCTGCAGATTAAGTAATTTAAGCCTCTGGGAATAAGGTGGAAGGTGAAATGGATCTTCCCAAGGAAGGCCTCTTAGAGCAAAGCGGATAAATCTCCTCTGAATAGCCTCAATCCTGTCAGCATAACAAATTTGGGATGGTGTCCAAACCTGTGAAGCATATTCGAGGTGTGGCCTAACGAAACTATTGTACAGCGAAAAAGTTGCATAAGGATTATTAAATTCCTTAGCCCATCTTTTAATAAACCCCAGCATACAGTTAGACTTATTAACGACATGATTAATGTGTTCGGAAAAAGTAAGATCAGAGCTAAAGAAAACACCAAGATCACTAAATCGAAAGACACGACCAAGGATGTGGTTGTTTATTTTATATGAGAACTCCGTCGGCGTACGTTTTTTTGAGAACGTCATAACCTGACACTTATTTGGGTTAAGTGTGAGTCCATTTTTATCACACCAGATGGTGAAACTGTCGATGTCTGACTGCAGAAAACTATGATCCGACACTGACTTTATTGTTTTTGATATTTTCATATCATCGGCATATGCAAGAATATCACTATGTTTCACACTTGACGGGAAATCATTAATTGAGAGTATAAAGAGAAGAGGACCAAGATGGCTCCCTTGGGGAACACCTGATACCGCGGAAAAGATATTTGATTTAGTCCCTCTGAAATTTACTTAATAAGTTCTCAAGTGAAGATAAGATATAATCCAAGATATGAAATTAGGTGGGAAACCTAGGGATATAAGTTTAAAAACAATAATTTCATGTGAAATTAGATCAAAAGCTTTTGAAAAGTCTGTGTAAATACAGTCAACTTCAAATTGACTCTCCAGAGCGTTGGTACACTTGCTGTGAAAGGACACGAGGTTAGTGACAGTGGATCTGTTTCTTACAAAGCCATGTTGTAAGCCATCTCTACAAATGATATTGCGACAGAAAAAGACAAGACTATCACAAACAACTTGCTCGAAAAGTTTAGGTATGGATGATAGCTTTGCAATTGGTCTGTAATTTGACACATCACACTTATCTCCCTTTTTTAAAACAGGGGTTATATACGATAGCTTCCAAGCGTTTGGAAAAATTCCAGAAGAAAGCGACAGCTTAAATAGATGTTGGAGGGGAAAGGCAAGTATATCCTTACATTCTTTTAACAAAATAGGTGTAACCCCGTCTGGTCCTGCAGAACAATCCTCTTTAAGATTAGATATGAACTCTTTAATAGACTCAAAAGCAACTGGTATTCCATTAAAGCTGACTTGTGCTGAATGCTTAAGATATTCAAAGTATTCCGTGTCGACAGGAAACGGACCATCTCTGAACGATTTAGAAAAGTTGTGAGCGAAGAAATTACAAACCAAAGCAGGGTCGTTAGATGAGTTACCGTTATACGCTAAATTCGCTGGATATCCGTCCGTCTTTCTTTTCGAATTGACGAATTTCCAAAATTTATATGGATTAGATTTAAATGATGCTCCCATTTGAGAGATATAATTTTTATATAGATAGTTCGAAAGAGCTTTGAATTCCTCAAAAATTACTATAAATCTTTCAAGGTCTGTATGATTTAAACTTTTTATATATAATTTCCAAGCCTTGTTTCGTTTGTTACGCAAGACTCTAAGTTCACTAGTATACCAGGGACGGTCACAAATTTCGTTTTTCCTTAATTTTCTAGGAATAATATTACCTATGGAGGTATTCAAAATAGAATAAAAATTATCCACGCAGTAGTCTACATCAGAAGAGTTCGCAACGTTAGAAATACCTAACCTGGTTAACTCTTCTGAGAGAGCGTGAAAGTTAGCCTTTTTGAAATCAAACATGTATGAAAGATCATATGAATTATTATTCTCATGAATGAGACCGTTCAAGTCAAGAAATACATCCAGTGGTGGATGGTGAGTATCTATTTTAGTAATGTTGCATGTGGACTTACAGGCAACAGTACTAACAGCGTCTGATGAAAAGATTAAATCGAGAATTCGATTATTAATATTTTTGATACAGCTTATTTGCTGTAAGTCAGAGGAAAGAATATTGTCTAGTTTATTAAGTGCTGTTTGAGCAGAGGAAACACATAGAATAAAATACGTACTATCGTCTGAAGGTACCCATTTTAGAGGACTAAGGCTAAAGTCACCAATTAGGAGAACAGTATATTTCAGCAGAGCTATCGGGAGGGATAACATATACAACAACATATACAAAACAAGGCTTGAAATCAAGTTTTACACATACATTTTCCATATTGACAGAAAAGGGGAAGGGAACTTTCGACGAAATAATGTGTTTCCGAACAGCGGTGAGAACTCCTCCACCCAATGCTTTCAAATCGTCCTTATGACGATCTTTTCTATGTACTAAAAACTCATTATTAAATAGTCAGTAATACTGGCATTGAGCCAAGTTTCAGTCAAAACAATGACGTCATGAGGAAAAACCATTGAATTTTTAAATACATCTTCCGATTTGTGTTTGCTGCGGATCAATCGAACATTCTGATAGAAGCAGCTTAGCCTGCTGCTTAGTTTTTTGAAAAGATGTTTTGTTTACTTTGTGGCTTAGCCTTTGTGGATCGATATGCAAATTCCTTGACCAGAGTGTTAGTTGGCCAGATTGTGCTGTTACAAATAGAGTCGAAAAGAGCGGGTGGGGATACTAATTTAACCGACGACACAAGTTGTCTTCTCTATAAAAAAAATCCCGTCACTCCTACTTAAAATTCCTTCGTATGAAATGAGGAACTAATTGCTTCAACAGATTTCGATGTCAGCTACCTTGAAAAGGGAAAGAAAATATTTGTGTTACAATTTTAATTGTTTGGTTTTAAATTTTAAAATCACCTAAGAAGAGAAAACAATGTTTTTTCATTAACTTAGAAATACGTATATTTGTGGATATAATGTAAAATAAGACAAAAAAATGTGGGAACACATATGCATATATGTATAACATATTATCATTTAATAATTTTCCTTAGGTAGTTTTTTCTTGTTTAATTTTTTTAATAAGGTTTTTTTTTGCAAAAATTAAAATTGTTGTGTCGTCCTATTATCTGGAACTACGAACCACCAATGACAGCGGAAAACAGATTGAAATAACAACATTAAAAAGAACACAAATCAATAATGATTTGTAGCATTTTTTGTTTTGTTTTTAATTATCGGGCGCACGTTTTTTACACGCGATTCAGGCGTAAACTGCACACTACAACAACAGGTATTAATTTTTTTTATTTACCTACCGTCCCCCAGGGTCCAGGAGGTAAATAAAATGTTGCAAAACAAGAATCTTTTATCGAACCAAATGTAATACGGAAAAATAAAAAGAAGTATGTAAAGAAAATACTTATGTGTATCTAATTTTATTTTTAATATGTATATTTTATAATAGAAAAGCTTACCCAAGCAAGTATTTTTTTAAGTTTTATTTTTACCATCATAAATAGTTTACAATACTAAAAAATGTCTGTTCTAATTTTCCTTTTCGTTTAATTTCATATATATATATATACTTATTTTACAATTTTTTTCTTTATTATTTTCTTGTTATATCGATAATTCAAATAAAGAGTTTAACGTTAAACAAAAAAAGGGTTTTATTCAGCGGGTTCGGAATACACATTAACGTATAGTTCTCTGTTTTATTGCAGAATTATCTCGTCGGCGTCTTTTATTATTCTTTAGGTTATAGGTTCACGAATAAATATTTTTTATAACATTTTTTATTAGCTTTATTATAAAAAAGAAACATAATAAAATAAAACTGAGTCAACTTTTGGACAACATTACTATCTATATTTCATAATTAAAATGGAGAAACACAATGATAAAAAGAATATTGTTTGATTCACTATTAACTATTTCCAGTGAATAATGAATTTTTTTAGTGGAGTGTCTATTCGGAAACGATTATTAACAAGCCAATGGCCTTTACCCCATGCTAGTTTCGCCCCCAGATTTAATAGTTATCGGCGCGTAAGTCAACTCTTATAAACGATTTTGCATTTGTTAATAGTCGAACACAATAGTAGTAAAAATCTTGTGATATTTTTATTTTAATAGGGAGGGCAACATATTTTTAAATCAAAGTTACATACAATCATAATTTCTTTACAAACTTTATTCTATATTTTAATTTATTTAGGAGAAGTTTTTTTTTTAGTTATTTTTTAATTTTCGTGGTGCTTCCTATAAGTATGTTTTCTAATTATAATTATAAATGATGATGAGGTGTCCCGGCAACTCGGTTAACATATTATATATATTTATATTTTTTTATATTCGGGGTCTCTTGCGGTATGTGTATGTGTTCTTATTTTGCGTGTATGTTGTTCTCTCCTCAATTTTTAAAATGTAGTACTAAAGGAAAATTATTACATACTTTATTAGGTTATTTTTTGTTTTCTCTTCCTTTGTGTTTTTCCTTTTTTTCAATTAACATATATATATAAATTTAAAAGTTCCTTATTTTGTTGTTGGTTGATTTTAAGTTAATTTAAACTGTTTTTCTTTTATTATTTTATTTATTATATTCTGTAATTTATTAATTCAATCTTAGCGGTTGGCGTTTTTAAGTTGATTGGACAACCAATCGAGACCCTCGTAAAGACCATCGCCGCTTGTTGCACACGTCGCTTGAATGTACCAGTTGCGGTTTCTGAGTGAGTGCAGACCAAGCTTGTCAGTGATTTCGGCTGCGTTCATTGCATTTGGCAGATCCTGAAAACAAAAGAAAACCACCAATTTTAAGACATAAACTTGTTTTATAAATTGATTTCAATAAAATGCGTTGAAAATTAAAAATTTGTCAGAATCCAAATTAGGTTTTCAAATTTCGTTGGAAGATGATGATAAGACACAATAATATTTATGCTAAGAATAGAGAGAGAGAGAAGTTCTGGCTTGGAAGAAAAGTCCCTTAGTAGTCTTTCAGCTCAAGTATGTAAAAACAACACCAGAAAGCTTTATTTTTTAAAAATGGGATAACTGGCTGCGGTCACAATATATATTGGTTCCTGTTTTCCCTTACAGTTTTCTGTTTTCAACGATGTTTAAACTCTTTTCCAAGTGACAGCATTCCTCGTCCACGGTATAACGCTGTAAAGTAAGTTCGACCAACTCTTATGCTACCGTGGGTTAATGGATTCCATTACGTTACAAATTTGGCAATGAAACTGTTGCCTTTTTGAAGATTTACTCCCATTTTCGCCTTTGCGTGATTGTGCTGGCTCGTTTCTAAAATAAAGTTCGGTGTTCGAGATACGCCAACCAAAAAAAGGACCCATAGAACAGTACAATTAGTTTATCGCCAAAAGTAGACACAATGCATAGTAATAATCATATGTTTTCTGAAATATATCCAAACCAACCAAGTTTGGCTCTTTCACTACGTTTGCTAACAATTCATAGACTAATTTATTATTCAATGTGATCACGCAAGTCGCTTAAGTAGTCGAGATGTATCTAATCTGTCCCAACGAATTGGGAGTGCATCACTCCGCGCGGAGTGCATCACTAATCACCAGCACGAAAATATGGGTGGAAGGATGCAGCCTTCTCTTACACCGTTTTGTATTTGCATTTCAAATTCTTCTGACACCTTTCCTCTGTACACTTTGAAAAGGGCAGGTTTCAACACACAACACTCTTTCTTAGCCAAGACGCTACTCTCCTATCTCTTTGTTCCCAACTCGGTAAACTGAGCGCGAGTTAGGCTGCTACCCCTTGCACTGCTGCTGACGGTTCGACTCGGTGTTGAACGGACTCCGAGAGGTGGACTTATGCGCTACGGCTGAGTAAGAGTTGGTTTTTGAGTGCGGAATTAAGCCAAACTTAAATTGAAGTTATTCTTTCTTAAGTTTACAGTCGGAAGCTCGCAGTAATGGTAGCCACACCTGTTTGTTATAATACTATTTGTTTGCTTTCAATAATTGTTTCAAATTTTTGTTTCCTTATGGGAAACCGTATGAAGAGTTGTTATTTAATGTCAACTAATAAATCATAATAATATAAAGGTACCAAGCGATGTTCGCCTGGCAGCGTTTGAAATGATCATAGGCCAAGCAATTATTTTATTGTTTTTATAATACAAAGTAAATTGTTGAAATTTTTCACTTTTCAATATAACTTTGTACGGCTTCGCCGTAGGGGCCGCTCCCCATTATATGCAATATTACGTTCGGTAAGCTTTTTAATTAATCAAGATCTGTTAATTCCGGAACATAACTAATCTTTCTATTAAAATAGAACAAGTCTCCAAAACTGAAACAAACCAGTATCTTCAATAGGCCACTTCTCTTCTTCTGCCGAAAAAGCAAAAAGAAAATCGTTTTTGGGGGCTGACCTGGTGAACGCGAACATATTATAGCTCTTCATAACTGACGAATAAGTATTTTTTTCTTTTTTTTAATACTAGGGTGGACGGAGGCTAAAAATACAAAATCTTTCAAAGATACTAATACGCCCACTATAGCAGGTATTGGCAGTCCAAATAAGTAATAGTAAAAAATTGTCTTTAAACTTCTCGTACCAACCGCTGTTCCTTGGGTTTGGCAAAAAAATATAGGGTCAAAACTGATCTGCAAACGTGTCCTAATACGCATAGGGCGGAAGACTGTAGAAATGAGCCCTCTAAGGGTCAAAATTATTCCACAATTGGAAGCCCATGGCGCTAGTTTTATTTATATTGTTCTAACATTGAATTTATAATTTTCTGGTAATAAATAATAAAAATAATATTCCACAATAGCTTCAAAATGTTTATACATTTTCGAATGTACCTGTTTGTTGGCGAATATAAGTAGTACTGCATCTCTGAGCTCATCTTCCGCTAACATTCTCATTAATTCCTCTCTCGCTTCACCAATACGCTCTCTGTCATTGCTATCAACGACGAAGATGAGGCCCTGCAAAAAAATTTCAGGAATTTATTTAAGGTATATGTACTTCACATAAAATTTATATATCTTTAAAAAAAACACGTTAAGTAACTCGCTGCATTGCATGGGCCTATAACAAATGCAACTAGTTATCAAAAAGTGGTAAAATAAGTAATCAGTCCCGTCTTGAAACAAATATCGTTCAGCCATCAGCATTCACATCTGGGAACATTTGTATCATCATTTAGTAAACTAGGTCTTAGAGCCCTGTTATAGCTCATACAGAAAATTAGCCTGTAAAATGTTTTCTAATTATTATAAGCAGCATTTTGAATACTATATTAGGACCACAGCGCTAGTAAAAGTGTTGTAAAAAATAAAAGAAATTTTTTTTTCTGTATTAGCTATAACAGTGAACATACGCAAAGTAACAAGTAAACGCAAAGGCAAATGCTTTGTTATTTTTAAGTTTAAAATAAGACCCAATTTAATTTCATAATAAAATAAATTTTCACACAAATCATGTCGCATTTACTTACTTGTGTATTTTGGAAGTAGTGCCTCCACAATGGTCGAATTTTGTCTTGACCACCCACATCCCACACTGTAAAGCTAATGTTCTTGTATTCTACAGTCTCCACATTGAAACCTAAACAGAAAGCTTTAGTTATACGACAAGTCTTTACTACTCAAGATAAACTAACCAATTGTAGGTATCGTTGTTACAATTTCGCCTAATTTGAGTTTGTACAGAATTGTGGTTTTACCAGCGGCATCTAACCCGACCATAAGTATTCTCATTTCCTTTTTGCCAAAAAGCCCTTTGAATAGATTCGCAAAGACGTTCCCCATTATTGCTGTTTATTTTAGTCGTATTAAGCAGTGGCGTTGTGTATTTTTTAAACTACGAGAATGTGGTTCAACCGAAGCTCTTTTGGGGTTCGGCTGGATTTGATGGCTACCTAAAAATATAAAATTAATAAATGTTAAGATCAGAAAAAAAAAACAATAGCTCAACAAATTAATTCACAAATTTTTTGCACGTCGAAAAATATATGTATATCAACGGGATCGCAATTGTAAAATACGCATTGCAGATGATCGTTTTAAATGCTTGTTAGCTAACGATAAGCAAAAATTGTATAGAAAGGCAAAAAACTATAAGAAGAAACAAAAAGAGATAACAGCATATAGGTATTTGGATTAAAAGCTGACGTCGTCCAACTAAACAAAAAAGATGGTAGAAAAAAAGAAAATCAGCACACAACAATGAGTCATAAAAATACGAACGTGAAACCAATTTTCATTGGAAGTTTTTGCCAAGATATCACTTTCATGTGTGAACTTTGATTTCTTTGCGAAGCTTTTTGGGATGTTCATATGTATGCACGCATGTATGTGTATGTTCATACATTTATTGGTTTTTATATTTTGACTGACGTTATTTGCTGCTTCTCCATACTGATGTGAAATCAAGTACCTAGATAAATACAAAAACTACAAACTAAGTTTACTACGGACATAACATCGGCAACGTGACGTCACGAACAAATACAATGCAATCATGAAGGCATTTTTTATTGCATTGACTGTCGAAACATTTATCAATTGCACGACATTAGTAATTTAATCCCTATAGTTTGTTTTAAATTGTTCTTTTCTTTTATTGTACATATTTGGGTCCTGGGTTTCATGGTTTCATTACATACTTATTCAGACAATTCCAAATTAAATGTCGTTTTCCAACGCATCTCGAAAGCTCAACTTTTTCGTAAAGATTTTTCAATAGGTAATAGGATTTTTCAATGTGCACATATTCTGTGCACAAGTGTTTCTAAAATGCTATCAATGTACTTATATGTACTTATATTGTTGAAGGAGGGAGGGTCATTCACATTTACTCGAAAGATGAAGGTTGCAGGATGATGCCCTATCGGTGACCTTTAAACTCTTGATATCTCGAGTGGAGTAGGATGAATTTCGTGTTTTGGGCAAAACGTGACAGATGCCCAACTGATGATCATACCATCACGTCCCATGAAACACCTAATGGGGTAGAGGCTACTCTTAATTTTTTTTTGTACTATTCAAAGACCCCACAAACATTGTTTGCCATGCCACAAAGAATTAGTTTGTTGGGTGGTAATAATGTAATTTTTGAAGATTTTTTTACGAAAATACATATGTGCGTCAAAATCGCAGATTGAAAACTTTTTTGCCAGCACTTTTATAGAGCCTTAGTTCAAACTCAAGTTTTTTTTTATATGTGTACTCAATATCGGCTTTGTAAAGAAATTATAGCGCAAGAAGTTATGGCTGTAAGCTATTTGCTAACGGGCACATACCTAGATACTTTTCATTGCTTATTTAAAAAAAAATCAACAAATATCGACGATGAAACATGAAAAGTGTGTAAATGCAAATTTTACAGGAATTATGATAAAAAATTATCAGCAGTTACTCTCCTCACAGCGATTCCGATAAGTGTTCCTGCAAATATAATAAAATAACTAAATAGATTGGCGCAACAATGATGAATCAAGAGATGAACCAAGGCCAACTTCTCAACAATGTTTGCTGTGTGTATTACATCACATATTAGGCGTCCAACAATTTTCTGCCGAATTCGAACGGCGCACCTTGAGAAGTTTTTTAAGACAAATGTTACTCTCGGCTTGTCAGACCATCAAGGAGCTGGAGACCGTGAAAAAGAACGAGTCTTTTTTCTCATGTGAAGACGGTAGGATTTCTGCAAAGCCGCACTAAAAAATTGTGTCTCCCCGTTTATGCAAGACAAGTGAGTAAGTGCCAGAGTTCGTCTGTAACGAATTTCTGAATACCCGGCCCTATTTTACACAGCAACGCGAATTTTTGAGTTATTAGTTGTTAGAATGAATTCATTCATTGGAAGTCAAGTATGTGTTTAGGCCACGCTCCATAAATGGACCAAAAATAACTGCTTTTTTCCTAAAACTCCCCCTAGAAGTAGGCGGAGCTCAAAACTTTGTATGGAATTTAGAGAATGCCAATATCTTTAATACATATTTGTCATCTAATATTTTTTTCGAGTTAAGGGCAGTATGCAGCTGAAGTGAAACTAAAAATCCAATACAAAAAATGACCCAACGAAATCATAAACGAAAAATTTCGCTCTTTTTTTCGTTTTGCAGTACGCTGTTCAACAGTGAAATCATACTTACAGACATTACTGTACTCAAATTCTCTCCACCTCTTTTCGTTCACGATTTATTGTCCCGGACATTAATTTGCTTGCGAAATTTTGACACTTCGAGCTCTGTATTCATTGGTGTGTTAAAAATTTCCTCCTTCAAAAAGATATTACTTGTGCAAACTGCAATTGAGTAATTTAATTACGAAAAAATCAATTTTAGAGTTCTTTATTGAACAGCAGCAAATCGGACATTTTTATATGCAAGTGGCAAGCGAGGTTATGTTTCCACTAAAATGGCGTGTAGGCCAGGGACACATGGCGACAGAAAAACATGCGACTATTGCAGCCCAAATGCACAAGCGTTAAAATATTAGACAACGCACTATTGCGTCTACAATTAGTCGCGAGACTCGATTTGCGACAAATTTCTAAATTACGTCTCTTTTGAGCCGCACAACAAAAAATTGATTTGTTTTATTTATCGATAAAAATGACGGTTTCCACCACAATTCACTGGAATCGCACAGCAATCGATTTTTTGTGAGCTGAGTTTACCACAAAGAACTTTAAAAACTCTTTTTTTTTATCGATGAAAATCAATTTTTTATCAAAACTGACAGGAACCGCATGGAAAATTATTGTTTGTGTGTTGAGTATGATTGCTGCAGAAAATCGCTCTGTTTTTTTTGTGCACGTTTTTCTGTAGCCTTGTGTCTCAAGCTGAAAATGTGT
The DNA here is from genome assembly GCA_947623515.1 of Neoascia interrupta. Lineage (NCBI taxonomy): Eukaryota > Metazoa > Arthropoda > Insecta > Diptera > Syrphidae > Neoascia > Neoascia interrupta. The sequence goes on from OX392463.1 coordinate 149,841,497, forward strand.
CTAAAAAATAAAAATTAGATTTTAAACTTTTTGACGTGGACAAAAGGCTCCCGTTGTGAACTGTCAAAGTTTATTTACAAACCGACACGACTGCTCATTTTCCACAAACTGTATGAAAACAATTACGCAACTATAATAAGGTTTCCATAATATATCGCTACAAAAATTTGCAATAGTCTTAAGGTGAAAAAGGTTTGTACGCAATTGCTCAATTCGTTCGCTCGCGTTCATGTGTATCGTCCTTAAAAGCCAATCTCATAAATATATTTTTTACTGGTACTAAAACCCTTTTTTGCCTTTTGGGAAAACTTTTTACAAAAATGACTTCACAAATACTAGGCATATAAGTTAACCGCTTTTCCCATTCAATATCTTCAAGTTCTGTTAGAGTTTGTGCATAAAAAAACATTGTTAAATAAATTACAAGTACAAAACTGTTGGGATTAAACATAAATATGTCCAGGGATTTTTTTTTATTCAAGTACGGTAACACTGGTTACCTGGTACTTTTTAATTTTGACACTTGCATTTGTAATGTTTACTTCGAATTTGCATGGACCGGTCGGGTTTTTTGATAGATTGGATTCAACAGAATTAATTTACCAAAATTAAACGACATTAAAGCAGCATTTTCCACGACGTTCAGTTTGGCGTCAAGCTTATGAGAACGGGAGACACTTGATTTGTTCGTGCAAGACTTTTTGCGAGTGCTGCTAGATAAACTAGAACCCAAAATTAAGGGAACGTAACTGGAGGGCATTGATTGCCTTCCTACGGTTTTTTTTTTCGCTGAAAGATGGCATCCTTTGTGGAAACGATTTTTTTTTGCAACATGGGCATCGGGTTTTCAGTTTGCAACTTTTAGCGTTCGAAAAAAACCAGTCACATAATTGTTTTTTTTTTTATTGAATGTTATTGTCAACTCTCCACAAATAATTTTCGTTGCCTTTTCGCAAAGCATTTCGCTGTCGAAGTGGAGACCACCGGAAAATTTAGTTTCACTTCAGCTGCATACTGAGCTTTAGAGTGAAGTTTCAGGGAAATCAAATTTTTAAATTAATAAAACTGTAAAAGTAGACATGGTCGAACCCCACACGGGCGGTTCACGTTGTGTTGTGTTAAAAGTTTTCTCTATACAAAAATTTGAGTTTCTACGCCCCGATGAACTTATTTAAACAACTGTTGACCTCAGCCTCAGAGAGGCGGTTTTTCCCTAACTTGGTTCTTCTTGATTAATCCCAGTATAGGGCAGGATTCAATGAAATGGTCGATGTGGTATGCATTTAAAGTGTAAAATTTCACCCCTTGCTTTGAATAGTGTTGAGATTTTAAATAGAAGCTCCTGTAGTGTACTTCTCAAGCCCGCTTAATTGACAAGGTATTCGTGCATGGGGACATTGTACTCACGGCCTAGCCTTGCCCATTCGCCGATTGCCGTGCACGGTAATCTTACAGGAAAGGCGATGACTAAGATGTGAGAAAATTTTGGAAATGTATTCAAAGTGAAACCGGAGCGTAAATATATACAGAGGAGAATGTCCGTTTCTAGATGCAGCATGTATGTTGGAGTGTGTTCTGCCAGTTTAAAAATTTTCTTTAGGAAGTGTGTAAGGAGTTTTTCTACAGTCAATATTTTACTATTATTTTCCGTAAGAGCAACAGATTTGGAGATATTTGGATCCAATTATTTTGAAACAGTTCTTTTTAAAATTGTGAATGAACAAACATATTTGTATTTATTATTTGAACATAAATTTTAATGTTTAAGCAAATTTGTATTTCATTAATTTTAGTGGACAATGGACAAATTTATTGCCTTTAAATAAAGGTTCTAAATACTGATTTAGTTAGTCACGAAAAAATCATCTTATTGCAACACTCTCCATAATTTGGACCATAACCTTTGCAAACAAACGTCAAATTAAAGCATTTTTTTTAATATAAATAAAATAAAAATAAATAGAGTGGCGCAACAGTTCGAGGTGAACCAGGGCCAACTTCTCAACAATGTATGCTGGTGTGTTGATTTCTTTTACATACAAAGGGACCTACAATTTTTTGCCGAATCCGACCGGCAGCTTGAGAAGATTTTCAAGACAAGAGATACTCTCGGAGGGCTTGTCAAACCCTCGCGGAGGTGGGGACCGTGAAAAAGAACAAGTCTTTTTTTTCAGGTGACAATGGCAGGATTCGAACCCAGGCCTCCGGCGTAGTAAGCACACACACTAACCACTACGCCACGGCACCCCACGTTTTTTTTTTTAATATAAGGTAATGTTATTTAAGGCCCCTTGTCGCCAAGCGTAAAAAATATAGGGGCAAGTTTTTGATATCCGAAACAATTCTTTCATGTTTTAATGAAAGATTGGACTATTTTTTTACCCGAAATCTAGGTATCCAGGTTTTTCTGAGAAATAACAATTGCTTTGTTTGTTTGTATTTTCTGTTATCACCAAACAAGAATAACATATCGGGCAGTTTTTGTTGCGTGTCTGCCTGTTCAATTAAATTGGTTTTACCAGCCTTATTTTGCGAAAATCGGAATAAATTTTGTTAATTTCGCAAATCTTCATTGTCTTAGAACTAGGGAACCCAGGTGTTACAATGATCGCAATACTGACAGGCATCAATGCCATCGTGACAGTTATGTATTTTAGCTACTCTACTTAAAAGCAACCTTACAGGCTTTTAATGTCCTTTTAACATTGTAATGCACGGCCAACGGCTAAAATGTGACTAATTTATCCTTGTTTAAATCAGATTTTAAACAAATCTTAAAATTATGCCTTCACGTTAAATATATTACGACTAAATTCTGAGTTTTGCCTACGTTGGCATAAAAACAATAATTTAAGACATTTAAGTTAGCAATTTTTTTAATTTAAACCTGTTATGAAAATACCATTATCTATGTATATCTACCTACCAACGAAATTTTAATTTTTTTTGAAACCTGGTTCAGTACGAAGTTATATGACGTGTTTCAGGAAAGTGCATTAGATATAGGTAGTTTCACAACAGTTTTAAGAATTCTGAGCAAGGTATTTTTTTCTAGGGTTTCTACTTCCTTTCCCAGACTACGACACACATTTTTAGCCAATTTAAACTAAACATCCTACTCCTGTTTTTGTATTTATTATTTGATTTGATAGGTACCTACATAATGTGGGTATTTGATTTTTTTTTAATCCGATAAGATATCGAATCATCTACAGTACAAGTTAGCTACATAAATAATTTGTGTCCGCAAGTGATAAGGTTTAATTTGTTAACTTAAGCCTCGCCTGACTAATATGAACATATACTGAGGCATGCACCATATTAAAATTAATGTCAGAGTATATTAACAAATATGCTTAAAATAAACGAGTAACATGCTTTCATAAATTATTAACCTCCAACGTTATAGATTCTTAAATGTTAGTAGCTATGACATTTTCTTTAGAAGTTAAGTTGTGAGTCAGCAAGGGACTTGTATACGTTAACAAAACGACTCCGATTCACCATGCAAGACTGCCACCACCACCATTATGGAAAACTTGGCGATAGTTCTACTTTCCGTCTTGGAGCAGACAGAGAAAAATACTCCAACCAAGCACGGGTGTAAGTCACTGTATAAGCGGAATAATTGAGAGCAATTAACTCGCTTAGCACTCTGTAAACTGCAACTACTCACAAGTAGATTGGACAATTATTAATAAGAAAATAATTCCTTTACATTTGTGTACCTCCTTAGTTAATAACAAATTATTTTTAAATTTAAGTACTACTCTATACCAATCCGTCGCCGCCTCCTTTTTTCTCATTTGAATTTTTTCTCTTAAATTTATTTTCTTCTTTTTCCACCACACAAAAAAGGGACGCGGCGAATTTCATTTCCATTTTTTCTTCGTGAAAAAGTACAAATGCAACTTAATGTATCGATATGGAAAATGTCGAGGAAATTTTACCAATAAGCACATATTTAAAGTTAGTCACAGATTCTGGAAATTTCGGACGATAAACATTTGGGAACGACCATCGAATCGGAACAAAGTACAAGTACATATTGTGAAAAATATATAGCCTCTACACACGATTATAATATCCGTATGCAGAAAATGTCGCTTAAATCGATACGGTTCAAGTCAAAAGTTTTATTTTTAAGAATTACCGAATAAAAGCTGCTGGAACACACTATTTGAAGAGATTTTCAATCCGAAAAAATGGATTATTTTACACTATTTCAGAGCAAACACGACAACGAAAAATTGCCTGAGAAAGAAATCGCTTTTCTATCAATTAAAACGCACTGAGTGAAACTGAATTCACCACACATTGCCAACACCATCCATGTCGTTCTGTCTCAGTCGAGTATATTTCAAAATGGCCACTTGCGGAGTTTCTTGTTCGAGTGAGCAGAACGACACTATGCTTGAATAAAACCATTGAATGGAAGAAAAAGGAAACTTGCCACGTCGAAATGAGTGTAGTAAAAGAAATTGCCGTGGTGAGGTTTGTGGAAAGCCGGCGTAGAATGGTGATGCGACAGTGAACACACAGATGGCAATGTTTGATGGATGATGAATTTTACCTCCACCACACCACCTACATAAAGAAAACTAATTTTTTAATCGAAAAACCGCAAGGTTTATTTTACTTATCAAATTGCCCGTGAATTTACATAGTTATTCTTTGAGAAAAATATTAAAACTTGTCAGCTGCTTTAGAGAACACTCCAAGAATTTACTATACAAATCGTATTTTTCATTTGAAGTGGCAACACGTTCCGAAACATTTTTTTTACAATACAAGCAACACCGCGGCATAATAATGTTTTATCCAAAATCACCTTTTTTAAAGAACCAACTTGTTGAATCACAATTGTTTTCCCGGAATGTAAGTATAAGTTGTTAGCAATATGTTTAAAAATCTTATTTTAAGAGAGATATTGACAAATTTCACTTCGGATTGGGTGGCAGAAAAGAATTTTGTGACGAAGATTGACACCACACACAAAATGTCAGCCAGCCACGATGATTTGAGGCTGGTGAAATGATGATTGGGCGACGTGTTGAATATGTCAAATTTTTTTCGGGATGACGTAACCTATGTTGAGTATACAAATTAATACTTGGGGTTCGGCTATATTGAGATCAATGTCGAATAATTTTAATCTCCGCTGACATAAATTATTAAATTACTTGAGATATTCAGCTTACGTCCCTCTCCCTCTCCGAGTCTTGCCTTTTAACATCCATTTGTTAACGTTTTTTAAAAAAGCCTTCAAAGCATTTATAAAGCTTCCATGGTCAAAGTGGAATATATATTCGGGCTACGATTAATCATAAATCCCAAAGTGGTTTCACCAGACAAATTAAGGCTTAATTTTACATGAGCACTCTTCTTCTGTCATTTTGGCTCTTAAAAGAGAGTGGCGATCATTTTCCAGGAACGAAAAAAAGATTATTGTTGTTAACATCCCAATAGAAAACGTAATTCTGACAAATCATACGAGGACAGTTCTAGTGTACTTTTTCGATTTTCTAGCGGTTAAAAAGATATTTAAAAAAGGGCTGAAAAAAATGGTTTGTGAATAAGGTGAATGAGATTTATGTGGTTAATCGCGTGATTTGTAGAGGATTTAATGAAGATTTAAGTCGATCGCGGATTAGTGCCCGTGAAAATATGGTCTTATTGTTTATTTTCTCATTTTGTTTCCACTAAACTTGAAAACCAGAGCATAGTTCTGTTTATTTCACTTGAAATTCGCACTTGGTAGATACGTGTGGACGCATTAGTTACAAAAAAAATGAACTAACAGCTGAAATTTGGAAAGTTTTACATTTTTATTAGTGATTACGCGATTAAGGTCCGGTTTTCCAGTGTTATTCAGACAGAGTTAAGAGTTAACTCTGCCAGTAAAGTTGTAAAAATCTTCAACTCCCAAAATAATTGACCCTCCAACGTCTCACTTCACAATATTCGTATAGAAAATATACACAGGAAAAGAAGTTTGAGTTGTTCACAGATGTAGCTTTTCCCGGAAACACGCAAACTCAACTGAGATTTCACATAGCAAAAACATTAAAAGAGATTCATTGTTCTCCGAATTTTGATCCGGGATTAACTCACCAAATTTGGCGACTAAGGCTTAGATTAACCCCAAATATAAAGAAGCATGGGCAAATTTGTATGGAGTCTGGGCGTAAGAGAGAAAATGAAACAGAAATGAATTGTATACCAAATGAAATGTTGCTTTGGGTACATCATTTACTATCTACTATGGGGACAAAATCTAAAACTACCGGAGAGGGAGAACAGACATAGAGCCAATTTAATGACCCACAATTATGTGCTTATGAAAAAAAAGACTTAAACCTGAATTACACGGATTTCTAAGGGCCAGTTTTTCTGTGCGAGATCATCCAAGTTTCCGAGTTAAACTGAAATTAACCCCAGAAATTAATTTTTCAGTGAATATGATCCGAGATTAATTTCGGCTTAACTCGCCAAATTTGGTAAGTTAAACCCGGATCAGCTCTGGTGAACAGTATTGTAATGTTTTTTCTTGGTGTTCGTCGAATAGAACTCAATTTCACTTTCTTACAATTACACAATGCAACACTTTATTTATCAAACAAAACTTTTTTAAATTCAAATCACATTTATACCATGTCTCCGCCGAGCACTTATCGTCCATAAATATAATACCATGTCTCCACCCAGCACTACAATACAAGCTTTTTTTACAATACAAGCAACACCGCGGCATAATAATGTTTTATCCAAAATCACCTTTTTTAAAGAACCAACTTGTTGAATCACAATTGTTTTCGCGGAATGTAAGTATAAGTTGTTAGCAATATGTTTAAAAATCTTATTTTAAGAGAGATATTGACAAATTTCACTTCGGATTGGGTGGCAGAAAAGAATTTTGTGACGAAGATTGACACCACACACAAAATGTCAGCCAGCCACGATGATTTGAGGCTGGTGAAATGATGATTGGGCGACGTGTTGAATATGTCAAATTTTTTTCGGGATGACGTAACCTATGTTGAGTATACAAATTAATACTTGGGGTTCGGCTATATTGAGATCAATGTCGAATAATTTTAATCTCCGCTGACATAAATTATTAAATTACTTGAGATATTCAGCTTACGTCCCTCTCCCTCTCCGAGTCTTGCCTTTTAACATCCATTTGTTAACGTTTTTTAAAAAAGCCTTCAAAGCATTTATAAAGCTTCCATGGTCAAAGTGGAATATATATTCGGGCTACGATTAATCATAAATCCCAAAGTGGTTTCACCAGACAAATTAAGGCTTAATTTTACATGAGCACTCTTCTTCTGTCATTTTGGCTCTTAAAAGAGAGTGGCGATCATTTTCCAGGAACGAAAAAAGATTATTGTTGTTAACATCCCAATAGAAAACGTAATTCTGACAAATCATACGAGGACAGTTCTAGTGTACTTTTTCGATTTTCTAGCGGTTAAAAAGATATTTAAAAAAGGGCTGAAAAAAATGGTTTGTGAATAAGGTGAATGAGATTTATGTGGTTAATCGCGTGATTTGTAGAGGATTTAATGAAGATTTAAGTCGATCGCGGATTAGTGCCCGTGAAAATATGGTCTTATTGTTTATTTTCTCATTTTGTTTCCACTAAACTTGAAAACCAGAGCATAGTTCTGTTTATTTCACTTGAAATTCGCACTTGGTAGATACGTGTGGACGCATTAGTTACAAAAAAATGAACTAACAGCTGAAATTTGGAAAGTTTTACATTTTTATTAGTGATTACGCGATTAAGGTCCGGTTTTCCAGTGTTATTCAGACAGAGTTAAGAGTTAACTCTGCCAGTAAAGTTGTAAAAATCTTCAACTCCCAAAATAATTGACCCTCCAACGTCTCACTTCACAATATTCGTATAGAAAATATACACAGGAAAAGAAGTTTGAGTTGTTCACAGATGTAGCTTTTCCCGGAAACACGCAAACTCAACTGAGATTTCACATAGCAAAAACATTAAAAGAGATTCATTGTTCTCCGAATTTCGATCCGGGATTAACTCACCAAATTTGGCGACTAAGGCTTAGATTAACCCCAAATATAAAGAAGCATGGGCAAATTTGTATGGAGTCTGGGCGTAAGACAGAAAATGAAACAGAAATGAATTGTATACCAAATGAAATGTTGCTTTGGGTACATATTTACTATCTACTATGGGGACAAAATCTAAAACTACCGGAGAGGGAGAACAGACATAGAGCCAATTTAATGACCCACAATTATGTGCTTATGAAAAAAAAGGCTTAAACCTGAATTACACGGATTTCTAAGGGCCAGTTTTTCTGTGCGAGATCATCCAAGTTTCCGAGTTAAACTGAAATTAACCCCAGAAATTAATTTTTCAGTGAATATGATCCGAGATTAATTTCGGCTTAACTCGCCAAATTTGGTAAGTTAAACCCGGATCAGCTCTGGTGAACAGTATTGTAATGTTTTTTCTTGGTGTTCGTCGAATAGAACTCAATTTCACTTTCTTACAATTACACAATGCAACACTTTATTTATCAAACAAAACTTTTTTAAATTCAAAACACATTTATACCATGTCTCCGCCGAGCACTTATCGTCCATAAATATAATACCATGTCTCCACCCAGCACTAATCGTCGATTAGTATAAATATTTTTAAAACCTCTTGCAGGCGATTAAAAATAAATCCTCTCATAAATCCCATTCACCCTATTCACAAACCTATTTTCTGCACCTTTGTAACAGTTTGAGAAAAAAGGAAACTGAACAAAAAGTTTCAGTTTCCTTTTTTTGACAAAAAAGGAAACTGAAACTGTCCCTGTACGACAGATCTCTCACAAGTACGTTTTCTATTGTGATTTTTACAGCTATAATCGTTTTTCGCTCCTTGGAAATGACATCGCCACTCTCTTTTGAGAGCCAAAATTACAGAAATAGAGTTTTCGTGTAAAATTAATCCTATATTTGGCCGATGGAGCCACTTTGGGACTTATTTTAATTGTCTCCCGCTAATCTTCTTTTAATTATCGGTGGAGACATAGTATAAATCTTTATTAATTCCTCTAAAAATCACACGATTTACAATACAAATTTAAATCCTCTCGGCAAGCGATTAAAAATCAATCCTCTCATAAATCCCATTCACCCTATTCACAATTCTAATAGTTTGAGAATCAAAAAAGGAAACTGAAACTGTCCTTGTACGACAGATCTGTCACAAGTTCGTTTTCTATTGTGATTTTGACAGAGGAAATCGTTTTCCCTCCTAGGAAATGACATTACCAATCTCTTTTGAGAGCCAAAATTTCAGAAACAGAGTTTTCGTGTCAACTTAATACTATATTTGTCCGATTTAGCCACTTTGGGATTTATTTTAACCGTCTCCCGCTAATCTTCTTTAAATTATCGGTCGAGACATAGTGTTAAATCAACTTTGCTACTTAGAATGCAAAACTTTATTTCAATTCTTTCACTTTTCACTTTATTATCGATTTTCACACGTAAACGTTTAAAATATAACTGTCCCGTACAAGCCTGTCAATCGTGTATTTATACAAATTAAGCGCCTTCTAGTATGTTCCATACTTCCCCTCTGGCAATTTTCGAATAATACTCTTCCCCTGAATTCCATGGAGGGAAAATTTTTAATATCGAAACTCGAATATCAGTTTGCTGTCAGTTGACTAGAATGACAGTTGGGTATGTTCGTTTAGTGAATGGAGTTGGTGTGTTCGTAAAGTGAATCAATGGGTGCATTTACCGATTCCTGCATGTCTTTTATTTCTTGTCACCACATTAGATCACCCTCCTCTTAGTTTTGTTCGTCCCGAACAAGTACGTCATCATTGCTTCTGTGGTAGTGATGTAGGCGATCAACGTGGACAACTTTCATTTTTGCTCTTGGTCCTCGTTGGATTCGGAAGACGACATCATTCATTCGCGTTACAACTTGGTAGAGACCTTCCCAGTCCTGCTGAAGCTTTGGCGATATTCCATTTTAACGATGTGGGTTGTGGGTGCTGCTGCTCGCGCATCGTACCGGGGTCTTCAAGCGGTCGTTTGCAATTTTTATATTGCTCATAAGTCCACCACGTAGTCGTCTCCGCATGTTGGGTCTTTAATGGGAAATCCGAATTCGAGATCACTGGGTAGCCTGGCAGTCTGGCCAAATAAAACTTCAGATGGAGTGTATCCAGTGCTATAGCATATCGGTAGGCCTTGAGGTATAAAGATATTCGCCGATCCCAATCTCGGTGATTCTCGTCAACTACTTTGGAGAGATGTTCCTTCAGTGTCTTGTTGAAGCGTTCCACTATTCCATCTGATTGTGGGTGAAGAGGTGTAGTTCCTGTCTTCTGTAGTCCGATTGCTGCGCATAGTTCCTGGAATATCTTCGACTCGAAGTTTCTTCCTTGGTCGGAATGTTGGCACTCCGAACCTGCACACCCAGTGGTCCACTATCTGGTCGACAACAGTTTTCGCTTATTGATATGGGATCGCAAATGCCTCGGGCCACTTGCTGAAACAATCGGCAATTACAAAAATGTAACAATTGCCGCTTTCAGTTTCCAAAAAACGGACCTGCGATGTCGACGGCGATTATTTCGAAGGGGAACCAATGTTGTGCTGGTGCATTTTTTCTCTTGATTTGACTTAAGGTCCCTTACTAGCAGCACAAGTAGTACCCTTTTGACACCAACTCCCAACGTCATTTCTTGCACTCAGCCAATAAGGGTGCCAACACTCACATTGCTAGCATCTGCGTCCACAATGAATGTCTGGCCAGGAATGCTGTAGGCTAGTATCAAAGTCGCTGTCTCAGATTCTGAAAGCTTCTTTCGCACTCACCTGACCATTTGAATTGTCTTCCCTTCTCAGTCATCTGGTTCAGAAACACTTTGCTATCCCGGCGACATTTTTGACGAACCTCCTATAGTACGTAATAAGACCGAGAAAGCTCCATAGCTGGTGTTTGGGAAATGGCCAACTTCTCTCAGCTTGGGACGATTAAAAAATAATTCCCAAAATGGCTCCACCGGACAAATATAGGATTAATTTGACACGAAAACTCTATTTCTGTCATTTTGGCTCTCAAAAGAGAGTGGCGATGTCATTTCCCAGGAGCGAAAAATGATTTCCTCTGTCAAAATCACAATAGAAAACGAACTTGTGACAGATCTGTCGTACAAGGACAGTTTCAGTTTCCTTTTTTATTCAAACTGTTACAAAGATACAGAATATAGGTTTGTAAATAGGGTGAACGGGATTTATGAGAGGATTTATTTTTATTCGCTTGCCGAAAGGATTTAAATTTGTATGGTAAATCGTGTGATTTCTAGAGGATTTAATAAAGATTTATATTAATCGCGGATTAGTGCTCGGTGGAGATATATGGTATAACGGTCGAAATGACTGCAATGGGCAGGCATCTTCCGATCACGTCTCGTTGTTCTCTGGGTCTGCAAGTATTTTTCCCGTTACTTTTAAATTCACTTTCATTATCTGGCTTGACAAGATGGAATCGGTGGTTCCCAGGATCACCCTCCAGAAGTGTCCAAAGTATTGTCTCTGAAAACGGCCGCAGAACTTTATCGCTTCTTTTTATCGCCCGAAGATTCACAGCGTTGTCGCTTGCGTATACCATAGGGATTTCAAAGGTTCGATACCTTAGCACCTGCATTCGAAGGTCTAGAATTACCTCGTGTGCCTTCACGAAGTCCACTCCAATGATGCATTCATCGCATATGTCGGCTACCAAGAATGCATGTCAGAAAGTCAATCCCACTAGATATATTTGTAGAAGCAACTCCCCGTATACTTCAGACAATAGCAGCTGGTGTTATGTAGTCAGGCCGCCTAAACAAGGTTTTTTCGGATGATGGATGCCGTGGCACCTGTGTTGATAGTGGCCACACAGTTTTTGTTCGCGATGATTGCCTCTACTGTCAGATTCTTGTTGCAGCGTTTTGCTTGCGAAACTTGGATGATGGTTCTGGAGGTATCGATTTGGTCAACTAACTTCTACGTTTCGTCGTTCTTTTCCATTCTAGCACTGTGAGGGCAGCTTGCTTGTCTTGATGGAGCTCGGCATGTCACTGTAGGTGTCCCAGCTTACAATTCCAGCATCTTATTTGTCCCCGAGCGGTGTTCGTGTTTTGCCTTTCGAAATCGATGCGTAGACATGAGCATTGAGCACCGTAGCGTAGCCATTTCCCTGATGCGATGGCTACCGTGCAAAGCTTGGTCTGCTGCTTTCATTGTCAGGGCAAATGCTAGTGCTTCAGCGAGTGTCTTCTTATCTGTCATTCTTACAGCCATTTAAAGCTTTCCACCCGCAATGGCATTAGTAAACGCATCGGTCGCCAGCTCGTTTATAATTTCCCTGTTGGTGTTGGGATATGACAAATTTACAGATCATTCCCGAAGAAAATTGTTTTTCTTCGGGAATAGTCTGCACTGCACCAATTCGGAAGCTGTTCTTCTGAGCGCAAGAGTGGGAGCAATCGACTTGTGTTCATTGTCCCAGTTGTTCGTCAACACCGCGGCTGTGAATTACTTACTTAAGGTGGCGCTACAGTCCGGGGTGGACCTGGGCCTGCGGCTGTGAATTGCCTCTTTTAAATCGGCCATGATGAAATTCGCCATCGAACACAGGCGACAGCTTTCGATTTCCGAACTTTCTACTTCTTAACGCTGTCAAGTTCTTTAGTTAGATATTCGTCATCTTTCAACTTGCTTGCCCAATTTCTTTCTAAGTTTTCTATTTTTTTTATTCATTGAATGGAATTTTTCATGAAAGGTTATGTTTTGGGCACCTTCAAGGGCATCCCTTTGTTCAATTAGTTGCTTTTGTAAATAGTTCTTCTGCTCATCGAACTTGTCTCCGATTTTTTCTTGAAAAGCGGTCTTTTGTTCTTCAAACTTACTTTCGAGAGAGTTCTTTTGTTCGTCGAACTTACTTTCGAGAGTAATTTTTTTGTTCTTCGAGTGTATTCTTTCTTGCCGCTCTCTTTCTGGCCGCTCTCCAGCTCCTCGAATTTCTCAAAAGCAACTTCATGAACGCGGGCATTTCATCGGCAGTACTTACTGTGCTTTTTCGCTGTTGTTCTGTTGTTCGAACAGCATCGTGTCAATGTCTCCACCTTCCTCGTTAATAGCGTCCTGGTGTCGGAAAAACAAGCCCCTTTTATGCCCGAAGTCTGGAGGTGCCATTTACCCAATTCTGTTATCAGCTAAGCTGTTGTCAATTCGTCACCTGGATGCTATTTTATCCAATGTCCATTTTTCAAAATGTTGGGAAATCGATTTTTTAGGTCCAGTTTGAAAATTTTTCTTTATATCAGAAAATTTTTGTTTGCCATAGATTTTTTTCTGAAAGCCTTGACAATTTTGTTTATAAAACAAGACACAGAATACATTTTTCTTTTCTTTTGAATTAGTTATAAATTAAAATCAAACGGGAATACATTTTGGATATTGAACAAAGCTATATGGAGAGACAAAAAATTGGTAAAATGTTTGGTTATTGAACAAAAAAAGTCATTATAGAACAACATAGGAAAAAATTCAAAAGGAGAGGAAACATAGAGTTGGTTATGTTATATAGAACAAAAAATTTTTTTACTAGCAGCACAAGTAGTACACTTCCGAAACCAGCTCTCAACGTCGCTTCTTGCACTCAGCCAATAAAAACGTTACCGTACTTTTGCCAGGGTTTTGTTGATGCCCAAGTGCCCACCAGACACTCCATCGTGCATTTCCCGTAGAATCTCCTGAACTTTCGACATGGAACCACAAGCTGCATTTTAAAGGATTTCCCATCCGGCATTTCCCATTTTCTTCGCAGAACGCCATCTTGTACATGGAGAGAGTCCCACTGCGCCCAATATGCCTTTAATGTGGGACTTCTGACGGGCGTATCCCTTGCGCTCGGTTTCTCCATAGATTCCTTCCATGCAAGGATTGGCTCAATGTCAGGGTCTTCTTGTTTTGCGTTGCGAAGTTCCTCAGTACTCCAGCCTTCTGCAGGTTCGGATCTTACTCTCTGTACAGTACATTCGTCCTTTTTCTCGTGTCCCACGCAATATTTACAATTGCGTGGATAAGTATTGCGCTCACATGGTCTCCGGGATAATGCGTCCGCGTTGCAGTGCAGTCTTCCTTTGCGATGTTGTATCTCGAAGTCATAAGCCTGCAATCGCTCGATCCATCTTGCGACTTGGCCCTCAGGATTTCTAAACTGCAGTAACCACTTGAGCGCGGCGTGGTCGGTACGCAAGATGAACTTCTGGCCACTCAGGTACTTCTGGAAATGTTTTGTTGCCAATATTAAAGCAAGGAGTTCTCGCCTGGTAACACAATAATTTCTCTCTGGTCGGGTAAGAACTTTGCTGAAGTATGCTACGACTTTCTCCTGCCCATCGTGTAACTGCGACAATACTGCGCCAACACCCACATTGCTAGCGTCTGCGTTCACAATAAATGTCTTGCCGGGGATGGGGTAAGCTAGTACCGGTGCTTCGCAAAGTCGCTGCTTCAGATGCTGAAAGCTTCTTTCGCACTTACCTGACCATTTGAATTGTCTTCCCTTCTCAGTCAGTTGGTGCAGACACTTTGCAATCCCGGCGAAATCTCTAACGAACCTCCTGTAGTACGTTGCAAGACCGAGAAAGCTCCTTAGCTGGTGTTTGTCTTTAGGAACTGGCCAACTTTTCACAGCTTCGATTTTATCCGGATCCGTCTTCACTCCATGGTGGTCAAAGGATAGACATGTGCACTCAAGAGGATACAAGCATCCACAGGTTTTCTAAACCCACCTCTGTCTATCAACTCCTACTCTCACCTCCCCGTGGTGAACACCGGGTGCCTAGTACCTCAACTGGAGATTGGGTTCCAACCCCTTTGGAAGGTTGTTGGGGGTAGCAGACGAGAGAGGGGGGAAGGAGTGTTCCCACTAAGGCACTTCTCCTTGCATCCGGACGGCAGCGGAGGAATTCCCCAGATGGAATCAACGGTGGCGTCCATAGTTCCAGTCAGGCCGAACTACTTAGTGAACACCTTATATGGGCTACTACGACGTATTCGGAGCTCAGGCCTATAAGGAGCGGGCTATCCGGCCCTCCGTCCTTAGAGCTAAGCAAAGGATCTGGTCCTCCAGGTTAAGGGTCGTGCCGTCGGGGTGACTTTCCGGCCACGTAAAGAAACACCAGTCACGAAGCGGAAACAAGCCTCGGATTCGGACGGATTTACTGTTGACGACCAATGCAAACGAGAAAAGGACAACGAGCTCCGGATCTGCACGTGGAATGTTAGGTCCCTTAACAGACCACGTGCAGCCGAGCAACTAGCGGAGGCCCTTAACGACTGCAAGGCAGACATTACTGACATCCAAGAAATGCGGTGGGACGGGCCGGGCAAA
Source organism: Neoascia interrupta (assembly GCA_947623515.1). Classification (NCBI taxonomy): domain Eukaryota; kingdom Metazoa; phylum Arthropoda; class Insecta; order Diptera; family Syrphidae; genus Neoascia; species Neoascia interrupta. The sequence goes on from OX392463.1 coordinate 149,856,939, forward strand.
AGAAGGATGAAAAACTGCGACATCTACTACGGCGACTGCTACCGGCATCAAAGACAGCGCCTATTTGGATGTGGTTTCGTTGTTGGAGGCAGACTTAGGCAAAAAGTCTTGAGCTTCAACCCTGTAAGCGAGCGCCTCGCGACGATCCGCATCAAGGCTAAATTCGCCAACATTAGCCTGATATGCGCACATGCCCCCACAGAGGAGAAAGATGACGAGACCAAAGATATGTTCTACGAGCTCCTGGACAAAACTTATGAGCAGTGCCCTAGCTACGACATTAAAATTGTCCTAGGCGATTTTAATGCCAAGCTAGGAAGGGAGGGCATCTTTGGTCGTACTGTCGGAAAGTATAGCCTGCACGACACGACCTCCGATAACGGATTCAGGCTGATCGACTTTGCTGCGGGGCGACACGTTGTGGTAGCTAGTACACAGTTCCCACATCTCAATATCCACAAAGGGACATGGAGATCTCCCGATCAATCAACCGTCAACCAGATTGACCATATTGCGATCGACGCAAGGCACTCCTCCAGTATCATGGATGTCCGAACTTTCCGAGGGGCCAACATTGACTCGGATCACTACCTTGTTGTAGCCAAGGTACGGCTGCGGATATCCCGACCAGCGCCAAGTAATGGAAATACTGTGAGGAAGTTTGACGTCGGCCGATTACAATCGCAAGAGATCGCCAGGTCCTTCTCCAACCGAGTCTCTCAAAACCTTCTACGAAGTCCTATGCAACCAGCATCAAGTATTGATAGCCAGTGGCAACATTGCCAAAATGCCATCAGAGACGCCGCCTCTGAAGTGCTGGGTTTCACACGGCGACCACAACGAAACCCCTGGTTTGACGATGAATGCCGGCAAGCACATGCAGCTAAACAGGAAGCATACAAAGCGGCGCTGCACAGAAGGACTAGAGCTGCTCGCGAGCTCTACGAGCAGAGGAGGAGAGAGGAGCACCGGCTTCTCCGAAGGAAAAAGAGAGAGCACGAGAAGCGCGCGGTTGAAGAGATAGAGAGATGTTACAACAGGAATGAGGTTAGAAAGTTTTACCAAAGGATCAAAAGGTCCTGCCAAGGGTATAAACTTCGAACTGAAGCCTGTAAGGACCATCAAGGGAACATCGTTGTAGAATCGCAGTCGGTGCTGAGGATTTGGAAAGACCACTTCTGCAGACTGTATAACGGCGAGGAAGAACCAAATACCGCTGTCAGGCAGAATGAACCATTCAACCCGGGCGAAGACGTTACCGACGAAGCATACGAACGATACCGCCCACCCGACCTGGAGGAGGTGAAAGTAGCTGTGTCTAAGCTCAAGTGCAACAAAGCAGCCGGAGCAGACGGCCTAGCTGCCGAACTTTTTAAATCCGCTGGCGATGAGCTGGTTAGGAGCATGCACCAGCTCATCTGCAAGATATGGTCGGAAGAAAGCATGCCCGACGAATGGAACCTCAGCATTGTTTGCCCGATCCTGAAGAAAGGAGACCCTCTGAGTTGTGCCAACTACAGAGGCATAAGTCTTCTTAACATCGCATACAAGATCTTTTCTGCTGTACTGTGTGAACGCCTGAAGCCGTTTGTCAACAATCTTATAGGCACATATCAGTGTGGCTTTAGGCCAGGAAAGTCCACCATCGATCAAATATTCACACTGCGGCAGATCTTGGAGAAAACCCAGGAATTCCAAATCGATACACACCACCTCTTCATCGATTTCAAGGCCGCGTATGACAGCATCTATAGAGACGAGCTATATAGCGCAATGTCTAGTTTTGGCATCCCTGCCAAACTCGTCAGTCTGTGCAGGATGACGATGGAAAACTCACGCTGTTCCGTCAAGGTCGGCAAAGACCTCACCGACCCCTTTGATGTCAAAAAAGGATTTAGACAAGGCGACGCGCTGTCATGCGACTTCTTTAACATCATACTTGAGAGAATTGTGCAGAACTCTCGCGCCAACACCAGAGGTACAATCTTTCAAAAGTCCGTTCAACTACTTGCATACGCAGACGACATTGACATAATCGGTAGAACAAAGCGTGATGTCAGTGAAGCCTTCGTGAGTATTGGGACGGAAGCGGCGAATATGGGTTTAGCAGTCAATGAGGGCAAAACCAAGTATATGCTGTCATCAAGAAAAGACACCCAACACCGACGTCTTGGACAAAACATCACCATCGACAGCTATAACTTTGAGGTAGTTAGGGACTTTGTCTACCTGGGTTCCGCTATCAATTCAGACAATGACACCAGCGCTGAAATCAAACGAAGGATAACTCTTGCCAATCGCTGTTTCTTTGGGCTAAGAAGGCAATTGAGTAGCAAAGCCCTCTCTCGAGCAACTAAAGTGTCCATGTATAAGACCCTCATCATCCCAGTCCTGCTGTACGGTGCAGAAGCATGGACCCTGTCAAAGGCGGATGAAAACACTTTAGGCTGCTTCGAGAGGAAAATTCTTCGGACGATTTACGGTCCCGTCTGCATAGACGGAGAGTGGAGGAGGAGATATAACATCGAACTGTACGGGCTGTACAGCGATACCGACCTAGCCAAAAGAGTCAAAACACAACGTCTACGATGGCTGGGTCATCTAGAGCGGATGGACACCAACGCCCCGGCCCGGAAAATCTTCGAATCCACACCGCAGGGACGACGCGGTAGAGGAGCACCGAGACTCAGGTGGCGCACGCAAGTGGAAGGGGACCTCAGCCAACTTCGCGTGCGAAACTGGAGACGGCTAGCTAGAGACAGAGCTGGCTGGCGAAGCTTGTTGGCTGAGGCCCAGGTCCACCCCGGACTGTAGCGCTACCTTAAGTAAGTAAGTAAGTCTTCACTCCATCCGACGATATCACATGCCCCAGATACTTAACTTCTGCTCTGAACAGCGCACACTTCTTCGGATTGAGCTTCAAGTGTGCTGCATGAAGTCGTGTGAACACCTCCCTCAAGTTGTCGCGATGTTCAGCGAACGTCTTTCCCAAAACGATGACGTCATCCAAGTATACCAGGCAGGTTTTCCACGTCAGACCATGTAGGACACGTTCCATAAGACGCTCAAAGGTGGCCGGAGCGTTACACAGACCAAATGGCATTACTGTAAACTGCCATAGTTCATTGCCAGCTGTGAAAGCGGTCTTCTCTTTGTCTTCTGGATGGATCTGTACCTGCCAGTAGCCACTTTTCAGGTCAAGGGTGGAAAACCATTTCGCTCCAGAGAGTGTGTCCAGTGTGTCATCGATTCGAGGTAAAGGGTAGCTGTCCTTCTTTGTGACATCGTTAAGCCTCCGGTAATCCACGCAGAATCGAGTGCTGCCATCCTTCTTTTTCACCAGTACAACAGGTTACCATGGTCGATATCAACTCGGCGGCCTCATCCTGTTTCGCCAACGGAAGTCGTCTAGCAGGTTGGCGGATTGGTCTAGCATCTTCGGTGTCTATGCGGTGTTGTACTAAGTGTGTTCGACCATAGTCTCCATCCTGTGAGGCAAATATATCAGCAAACTCGCCAATGAGATTTTCCGCTATGGTTTGCTGCTCCTGATTTAGCTCACAGTATCCGAGTATAGTCTTACATACCTCGGCCAATTTTGATGGAGAGACAGGACTTGCAGGCTCACTCTCAGCTATTGTCGAAATGGCTGCAACGGGCACACATCTTCCGATCACCTCTCCTTGTCTGAGCTTAACGGTGCGCTTATTTCCATTCATGAGTCTTACCGGAACCATGTTGTTCTTAGGTTCTGCAAGGATTTTTCCCACGACGTAACTTTTGAATTCACTTTTGTAATCTGGCTCGATGAGGTAGAATCGGTGGTTCCCAGGATCACCCTCCATACGTGTCCAAAGAACTGTCTCCGAAGAGGTCCGCAGAAGTTTGTCACTTCCCATTATCACTCGAAGATTCACAGCGTTGTCGTTTCCGTATACCATAGGGATCTCGACGGTTCGATACCTTAGCACCTGCATTCGAAGGTCTAGAATTACCTCGTGTGCCTTCATGAAGTCCACTCCAATGATGCATTCGTCGCATATGTCGGCTACCAAGAATGCATGTGAGAAGGTCAATCCCTCTAGTTGTATCTGTAGCTGCACCTCCCCGTTTACTTTGGCCGCTTCTCCTGTAGCTGTCTTCAGACTGTAGCAGCTGGTGTTATGTAGCCAGGACGTTTGAACAAGGTCTCTTCGGATGATGGAGGCCGTGGCACCTGTGTCAATAGTGGCCACGCATTTTCTGTTGGCGATGATTGCCTCTACTGTCAGATTCTTGTTGCAGCGTTTTGTTTGCGAGACTTGGATGATGGTCCTTGGGGCGTCGATTCCATGAACCAACTTCTGCCCCGACATCCTGCCAGATGCTTCTTCATTCTGTCTCCTTCTAGCGCAATGTGGGCAGCCCGCTTGTCTAGCTGAGGCTCGGCACTGTCGCTGCAGGTGTCCCAGTTTGTTACAATTCCAGCATCTCATTTGTCCGAGTGGTGTTCGTGTTTTGCCTTTCGATGTCGATGCGTTGACATGAGCACTCTAGAGCAACCATTTCCCTTATGCGATGGCAACCTTGCGAAGCTTGGTCGGCTGCTTCCATTCTCAGGGCAAATGCTAGTGCTTCAGCGAGAGTCTTCTTACCTGCCATTCTTACAGCCATTTGTAGCTTTCCATCCGCAATGGCATTAGTAAACGCATCGGTTGCCAACTCGTTTATTATCTCCCTGCTGGTGTTGGGATAGGACAAATTCGCTAATCGCTCGATGTCGGCTTGCAACTGTTGAAACGTCTCACCCCTTGTCTGAACTCTTCGGCGCAACTGGACCCGGTAAACTTGCTGCATGTGGTCGTCGGCGAACCTCATCTCGATGGCCTTCACCATGGCATCATAATCTTTTTGTTTTTCTTCAGGGATGGTCTGCAGCAATTCGGCAGCTGTTCCTCTGAGCGCAAGCGTGAGAGCAATTGATTTATCTTCGTTGTCCCAGTTGTTTGTCAACGCTGCAGCTTCGAATTGTCTCTTATAAATCGGCCACGATGTTTGGCCATCGAAGGCAGGCGGCTGCATTTCTTTGCGTCGAGGACCGTCGGGCAAATATTCTCGCACTTTCTGTTTCTTAATCAACTCCAGTTCCTTAGCCAGTTGTTCTACTTCCGATTTGACTTCAGCGAATTTTTCCTCCACGCTTTCAATTCTTTGATCTACTACCTGGAACTTTTCCTCAAAAAACGCATTCTGGGAATTAAGTTTGCTTTCTAGAGCTTTCTTCTGCTCATCGAACTTTTATTTTAATAGAGTGGCGCAACAGCTCGAGGTGAACCAGGGCCAACTTCTCAACAATGTATGCTGGTGTGTTAGTTTCTTTACATACAAGGGGACCTACAATTTTTTGCCGAATCCGAACGGCACTTTGAGAAGTTTTTCAAGACAATAAATACTCTCGGAGGGCATGTCAAACCCTCGCGGAGGTGGGGACCGTGAAAAAGAACAAGTCTTTTTTTTCAGGTGTCGATGGCAGGATTCGAACCCAGACCTCCGGCGTAGTAAGCACACACACTAACCACTACGCCACGGCACCCCACGAATCGTGGGGCTCATCGAACTTAGTATCTAGCTTTTCTTCGAGAGGGTTCTTTTGTTCTTCGAAAGCATTCTTTTGTTCTTTTTGGCCGCTTTCCAGCTTTTCGAATTTGTCTTCGACAGCGTTCTTTTGTTCTTTGAAAGCATTCTTTTGTTCTTTTTGGCCGCTCTCCAGCTTCTCAAATTTGTTTAGAAGCAACTTCATGAAAGCGGGCATTTCATCGGCAGTGCTTACTGTGCTTTGTTGCTGTTCTTCTTGAACTTCGAACAGCATCGTGTCAGGGTGTCCACCTTCCTCGGTAATAGCGTCCTGGAGTCGGAGCATTAATTCCCTTTTGAGCCCCGAAGTCTGGAGGTTTCTTTTACCCAATTCTGCTTTTAACTCAGCTGTTGTCAATTGTTCAATTTTTCGACCCATTTTCAATTGTCTTCACACAATTTTCACAACACAATCAGTTTATGTTTTATATCTGTTCCAGAAAATTCACTTGGGAATAAACAAATCACTGACACCGTTTTTATAACTTAGTTAATTATAGCTTTATCGCACAATCAGTTTCAATATATCCGGAATATTCCACACTCAAATTTGTATGAGTCACCGACACTGTTTACACACACGATATCTCTGGAAAATTCCACTGCAAAAATAAATCGTTTTAGTCACCGACGCTGTTTACGCGCACTTTTTCTAGAAATCTCCACTTAAAACTGTTTGACACACTAACACTGTTCCGGAAAATTCCACTGTAGAATTTACCCGCACAATTATGAGTCTTATCCCCAATTTCTGACACCAATGTAATATTTTCGGCCTGGGGTTCGTCGAATAAAACTCAATTTCACTTTTATAATCACATAATGAAACACTTTATTTATCAAACAAACTTATTTAAACTCAGATCATACTGTTATTCAACTTTACTATTTAGAATTCAACACTTTATTTCAACTCAATCACTTTTTACTTTATTACCGATTTTCACAAGTCCACGTTTAAAATATCACTGTCCCGGACGAGCCTGTCACGCGTGTATTTATAACGGGTGATTTTTTAAGAGGTTGGGAACTTTTTTTTAAAAAAAAAACACAAAATAATCGAAAAAATTAATGAAATATTTATTTGAATCGATAGTTTGAACCTTGCAATTTAATGTTTAAAGATAATTTCATGCAAACGTTGACCGCGGCTGCGTCTCAGGTAGCCCATCCGCTGAGTCCAATTTTGGCATACTCTTTCACACATATCGGCCGGTATCTCACGAATGAATGCATGGATGTTGGCTTCCAGTGCGTCAATCGAAGCGGGCTTGTCCCTATAGACATTAGCCTTGACATACCCCACAAAAAATAATCTAATGGTGTCAAATCGCACGATCTAGGCGGCCAATTGACCGGCCCGAAACGTGAAATTAACTGTTCACCAAAATGGTGAGCAGTAAAATGGAAGCAGCGCGCGATGAACATTTCGAACCGAGCACGAATTTTGATAGTAAAATTCAATAATTTGCAAGCGTTGTTCATTTGTAAGACGATCCATGGTTAAATTGCAAACCAAACTGAAGCTTTTTGACAGTGACACAAGGTACTAAACACACGTCAGCTGTCAAAACCAGTGTTGCCAAAACCAAACCAGCTAAAAAATCACCCGTTACAAAATTAAGCACCTTCTAGTACGTTCCATATCCCCTTTGGTAATTTTCCATTGGTACTCCTCCGCTGAATTCCAAGGAGGGGAAACACTTTTAAGTGAACGAGCCTGTCACTTGTATATTTATGCAAATTAAGCACCTTCTAGTACGTTCCATACTCCCTTTGGTAATTTGCCATTGGTACTCTTCCTCTGAATTCCATGGAGGAAAAATTTTCGGTATCGAAATTCGAACTTCGAATATCAGTTTGCTGTCAGCTACTGAAATGACAGTTGGGTGTGTGATCGTTGTGAATCGTTGGGTGCATTCAACGATTTCTGCATGTCGTTTATTATTTACATTACACATGTAAAATATATTTTTAATTTCAGCACACTTGGTTGGACTATTTTTTGGAATGGCTATGCAAAGCGCCAGTCATGACAACCTATCGCGTCAATCTTCTTACTTCGTCGATGGAATGTTTTAAAAACAAGCTTCAATCGGCCCTAGTCCTAAAATATGAGACGGAACCAGAAATATTTTTTGTAGACGGAATACCCGAGGTCGTTTGCATATCAAACGCTAAGTTTCTTTCAAAGTTTCCCCTAAAAAACCACAAAGAGATAATAGTAGACACAAACTGTGGAGCTGCGCTTCTCCGAGGTGCACACATATTCGCTCCAGGAGTGCTTGCAATGGAAAGTGGAACAAAATTGGGGGAGACAGTTAATGTTTTTGTGGATTTAGAGGGCAAATGTAGGAAGGGCACGAACACTGTTTATGATTCTGATCAAAAAGTTTTTATTGGCACAGGAAACGTGAAAATGCAAAGATTTCAGTTGTACGGTGAAAACGTTTCCAATCATGGAATTGCCATCGAAATGAAATCCACGGTATCGGGTGTACCTTCGATTGGCGATTTGTCGTCAGGGAATGCACTCTTACAAAATTTCCCTTCAATAGTTTGTATACGAGTTTTGGATCCACAACCAGGTGAGATAATACTAGATATGTGTTCAGCACCTGGAAATAAGACCACACACATAGCCGAGCTTACGCATGATAGTGGAACCTTGATAGCACTAGACAAGACTGAGAGCAAAGTGAATATGGTACGAAATAAAATAAAATCATATGGTCTTAAGTCGGTAAAAGCATTTGCATTTGATTCCACAAAAGTTTTCAATAAAGAAGCTGAATTTCAAACAGACCACCCACCATTCGCAAAAAATACATTTGACAGAATTTTACTGGATGCACCTTGCAGTGCTCTTGGCAATCGACCACTACTGTCTAGTAATTTAACACCGAAGATGATGAAATCTTATCCGAAAGTACAAAAAAAACTATTCGAAAACGCTATTGGAATGTTGAAACCAAAAGGAGTGTTAATTTATAGTACTTGCAGCATAACTGAACATGAAAACGAAGGTGTGGTAAAATGGGCTTTGGATAAATTTCCCGATATAAAATTGGCGGAAGCCGTACCAGTTTTTGGTGGACCTGGAATTGCCGATTTTTTAACTTACGAGGAGTGGTAACATGATCTGTTTCTTAATGAATTCTTAATAAAACTTTAGTTAATTTCAGCAACCTAGTTCAGCGTTTTGGGCCCCAGCAACAAAATAGGAACCAGCTGGTGGACAGTATAGGATTCTTCATTGCTAAGTTCATCAAAACATGAATAAAATAATTTTTTAAAAATTTTTTGTGATTATTTATTTAAAGTAAATAAAAAGCCGGGCACAATGTGTTTCTATACCTTTTGTCTGTTTTGTCGCTGTGTCTCGCCTCATTTTTCACCTAAAATCAGAAACACAGCGAGATACGCATTGTGTTGCTATACAGGTGTTCCCAAATGCTGAACTGCGAGGCACAGACACAGGTACTCACTGTGGCCCAGCTATAAGTAAGCGAAACGCTTTGTCTAAAAAGAAGGTTGTTGTCAAACTTATACTGTGGGGTGCCGTGGCGTAGTGGTTAGTGCGTGTGCTTACTACGCCGGAGGCCTGGGTTCGAATCCTGCCATCGTCACCTGAAAAAAAAAAAGACTAGTTCTTTTTCACGGTCCCCACCTCCGCGAGGGTCTGACAAGCCCTCCGAGAGTATCATTTGTCTTGAAAAACTCCTCAAAGTGCCGTTCGGATTCGGCAAAAAATTGTAGATCCCCTTGTATGTGAAAAAATTAACACACACAGCATACATTGTTGAGAAGTTGGCCCTAGTTCACCTCGAGCTGTTGCGCCACTGTATTTATTTATTTATTTATTTATTTTATGTCAAACTTATACTATGTCTCTACTCATGAATGAAAGATTATAAAGATTACGACACGCGTTTGTTATGACATTTGTTTGACAGACCTAACTATAAATCTGACGTCATGGGATGAAACTGTCACTTTGCATGCATGTAAAAAAAAGTCCGCTTGTTTACAAAACACTGTGCTGGCCAATCACAGATCAGCATTTTTTTCGCTGGGCATCCAATGACGATCGACGCAGTAGGTGTACTGTTTTTTTCTCAATGTGACAAACAAACGACAGTCACTTCACCTGATTTCGCTTAGACATAAGAACCCGAGGCTTACGGCCAACCCACTAACCCACCAACAATTGTTCAATATAATAAAAACCAGTGATTAAGTTCATATGTAATGGATTCCGTCCGTCTGAAGCGGGCCGCGGTATACCCTATTCCTATTCTTCTTTCCATTCCTAGTCTCTTTCCAATTCGTATATTATTTTTTTTTGTCCCCTCCCCATCATAAACTAAATATACTCATATATATTAATCATATATATATATGATATATAATTAATATATATATATATATATATATATATATATATATATATATATATATATATATATATATATATATATATATATATATATATTAATATATATATATGATTAATATAATGACTAATCGTTATATTACTAAAAGAAATATGTTATTCTTTAAAACATATAGCAAAAAATTAATTTTTTGGTTCAAATCCATTCATTGTGTAAAATCGACCCCTCATATAAATAGCCATGCCCAAAAACTTTGTTTTAATAAAATCTAGAATGGTGTCCGGTGTACGTTATGTTCTAAACTTTATTTCTTATTCTTTCTTTAGTAAGGCTAAAACGCAGTCGAAATCTATATTTTTCTGGAAAATCATAGGTTTTTCTTAAATCCTACACATAAATGTGGGCATAGCCCAAGACTTTTTACCAACCAAAAAAACGAACTAAGTATTTTTTATATAATATTGTTATGTGGCGACAAGAAATAAAACAACACGCAGGAGTCGCTGAATGCACCCAACTATTCACAAAACGAACATACCCATCTGTCATTCCAGTCATCCGACAGCAGCTGTCATATTAGAAGTTCGAATTTCGATTTCCCCTCCTTGGAATTCAGCGGAGGAGTACCAATGGAAAATTACCAAAGGGGGTGTGGAACGTACTAGAAGGTGTTTAATTTTGTATAAATACACGGGTGACAGGCTCGTACGGACAGTTATATTTTAAACGTTGACTTGTGAAAATCGGTTATAAAGTGAAAAGTGATTGAATTGAATTAAAGTGTTGAATTCTAAGTAGTAAAGATGAATAACAGTGTGATTTGAATTTAAATAAGTTTTGTTTGATAAATAAAGTGTTTCATTGTGAAATCATAAAAGTGAAGTTGAGTTTTATTCGACGAACCCCAGGCCGAAAATATTACATTGGTGTCAGAAATTGGGGATAAAACTCATAATTGTGCGGGTAAATTCTACAGTGGAACTTTCCGGAACAGTGTTAGTGTGTCAAACAGTTTTAAGTGGAGACTTCTAGAAAAAGTGCGCGTAAATAGCGTCGGTGACTAAATAGATTTATTTTTGCAGTGGAATTTTCCAGAGATATCGTGTGTGTAAACAGTGTCGGTGATTCATACAAATTTGAGGTGGAATATTCTGGATATATTGAAACTGATTGTGCGAAGTTATAAAAAAACTGTCAGTGATTTGTTTATTTCCGAGTGAATTTTCTGGAACAGATATAAAACATAAACTGATTGTGTTGTGAAAATTGTGTGAAGAAAATTGAAAATGGGTCGAAAAATTGAACAATTGACAACAGCTGAGTTAAAAACAGAATTAGGTAAAAGAAACCTCCAGATCTCGGGGCTTAAAAGGGAATTGTTGCTCCGACTCCAGGACGCTATTACCGAGGAAGGTGGACACCCAGACACGATGCTGTTCGAAGCTCAAGAAAAACAGCAACAAAGCACAGTAAGTACTGCCGATGAAATGCCCGCTTTCATTAAGTTGCTTTTGGAAAAATTCGAGAAGCTGGAGAGCGGCCAGAAAGAACAAAAGAATGCTCTCGAAACCAAATTAGAAATGCTAGAGAGCGGCCAGAAAGAACAAAAGAATGCTCTCGAAAAAAAGTTCGACAAGCTAGATACTAAGTTCGATGAGCAGAAAAAAATTCTAGAAAGCAAACTCGATTCCCAGAATTCACTTTTTGAGGAAAAGTTCCAAGCGGTGGATCGAAAAATTGAAAGTGTGGAGGAACAGTTCACTGAAGTCAAATCGGAAGTAGAACAGCTGGCTAAGGAACTGGAGTTGGTTAAGAAACAGAAAGTGCGAGAATGTTTGCCCGACAGTCCACGGCGTAAAGAAATGCAGCCTCCTGTTTTTGATGGTCAAACGTCATGGCCGATTTATAAGAGGCAATTTGAAGCTGCCGCAATGACGAACAACTGGGAAAACGAAGAGAAGTCGATTGCTCTCACGCTTGCTCTCAGAGGAACAGCTGCCGAATTGCTGCAAACTATTACTGAAGAAAAACGGAAGGATTATGATGCCATGGTGAAGGCCATCGAGATGAGGTTTGGCGACGACCACATGCAGCAAGTTTACCGGGTCCAGTTGCGCTGAAGAATTCAGAGAAGGGGTGAGACGCTTCAGCAGTTGCAAGCCGACATTGAGCGATTAGCGAATTTGTCCTATCCCAACACCAGCAGGGAGATAATAAACGAGTTGGCAACCGATGCGTTTACTAATGCCATTGCGGATGGAAAGCTACAAATGGCTGTAAGCATGGCAGGTAAGAAGACTCTCGCTGAAGCACTAGCATTTGCCCTGACAATTGAAGCAGCCGACCAAGCTTCGCAAGGTTGCCATCGCATTAGGGAAATGGCTGGTCTAGAGTGCTCATGTCAACGCATCGACATCGAAAGGCAAAACACGAACACCACTCGGGGACAAATGAGATGCTGGAACTGTAACAAACTGGGTACACTCCATCTGAAGTTTTATTTGGACGAACTGCCAGGCTACCCAGTGAGCTTAAATTCGGATTTCCCACTGAAGACCCAACATGCGAGGAGGACTACGTGGTTGACCTTAGAGAAACGATTAATGACATCCACCAGAGAACCAGAAGCAATATAAAAGTTGCAAGCGACCGCATGAAAACGAGATACGATGCGCGAGCAACGGCACCCGAGTTCAACGAGGGAGATCTGGTATGGCTCTACAACCCACATCGTAAAAAGGGAAGATCGCAAAAGCTTCAGAAGGACTGGGAAGGTCCCTACCAAGTTGTAACGCGAATTAATGATGTCGTATTCCGAATCCAAAGAGGACCAAGAGCGAAGATGAAAGTTGTCCATGTTGCTCGCCTACATCGCTACCACGGAAGCAATGATGACGTACTTGTTCGGGACGAACAAAACTAAGAGGGGGGCAATGTTATGTGGCGACAAGAAATAAAACAACTCGCAGGAGTCCCTGAATGCACCCATCGATTCACTCTACAAACGCACCCGCTCGATTCACTAAACGAACATACCCAACTGTCATTCCAGTCATCTGACAGCAGCTGTCATATTCGAAGTTCGAATTTCGATTTCCCCTCCTTGGAATTCAGCGGAGGAGTACCAATGGAAAATTACCAAAGGGGGTATGGAACGTACTAGAAGGTGTTTATTTTTGTATAAATACACGGGTGACAGGCTCCTACGGACAGTTATATTTTAAACGTTGACTTGTGAAAATCGGTTATAAAGTGAAAAGTGATTGAATTGAATTAAAGTGTTGAATTCTAAGTAGTAGAGTTGAATAATAGTGTGATTTGAATTTAAATAAGTTTTGTTTGATAAATAAAGTGTTTCATTGTGAAATCATAAAAGTGAAGTTGAGTTTTATTCGACGAACCCCAGGCCGAAAATATTACAGTATGAAATTCTGTTTCTGTTTTGTTTTTCAAACTTTTCTTCAAAAACTGACCGACCTAGTACAAATTTCGGATATACGGCAAATAAGCACTAAAAGAACCTAAAAATATGTGGTCTATAGAGCAAAAGTGGTTTCTGTAACTTTGATAAAAACAGGGATAGAGCAACGGGGATATAACCAAAAGAAAGGGAATATTCGAATTAGTATAACTGCATCTTTAACTCAGTTTCCCGAAAAAGTGGTCTGTGGGGCATTTAAGTGTTCAGGCGGTGACACCGAAAAACGGTTAAACGACGTTAAATTTGCACCGAATTGACATCACGGGCTGGAGATTTCTTTTTTGTACTAATTTAAACAACGCGTGCTTAAATTAGCAGCGGTCATTTTTTTGCCTATTTTGACTATAACTTCTAACTTACTGAGTCCAACTCCTACCCAGGAGCTCCACTTAAGCCGCTTTATCACAAGCGACGTAAAACAGGGACAAAACGTAAAAAAGGAACAGAAACCGAATTTCATACGTTAGCATAAGCCACGCAAAAAGCATTCAGCGAATTTAGATTTCAGTTGCTAATTTATGGGATTCTGTTTCTGTTCCTGTTTTACGTTGCTTGTTAAACTCAGTTAAATATACTCGCTCTTATGGGAAGCGCAAGCGACCGATAGAAGAACTTCGTGTCGCATGTCGCTTTCCATCGGAACTTGTGTATTGCACTGAGTTGTCAGTTGTGTACTTCGACGTAACGGACTCATTGGGCCGAAGGCTTTATTACGGCGAAATTGTACCAACGAACACATCCTGTCCGTATTTTGAGTTTGCAAACACATCCACATATTGTGGTGAAAAACTTCCAACCAATCAAATTTCACCGAACTGCAGACTGAGCTGACTTCTGTACTGACACTTGTAAATTTTTGACAGCGGAAAATAAAATTTTCGCTTCTCAAATTAACCAACTATCAACTCGGTCTCTCCTCGTCAAATTTATAGAATCATCCCAAGAAAATGTCTTCGAAGAATGCTTCAAAAAAGTCTAAATGGTCATTAGACTTTAACACAAAGTAAGAGAACGAAACAGACAGTGCGATAATAAAAAATCTTTAATTTCTTGTGTTCTTAGCAAAAGCACAGACCTGCCATCGCCACCAGGTTACAATCCATCGGCATTGATTAACCAAACCGAAGTAGTCAAGGATCATCATTTAGTAATTAAAAAATCATGGGATCTCGCACTTGGACCATTGAAACAGGTAACATTTAACTTATGAAGCAAGTGTACAATTTTTAACATGCATTTTTAGATTCCAATGAATCTGTTCATTATGTACATGTCGGGAAATTCGATTTCCATATTCCCCATAATGATGGTTGGCATGATGTTAATCCGTCCTCTAAAGGCTATGTTTTCCACACAAACTACCTCTAAATTGGCGGATGGTGCACAGGGAAGTGGTCAGAAGTTGGTTTACTTTTTGGGCAATTTAGCGAATATCGGACTTGCACTATACAAGTGCCAGAGCATGGGACTTCTACCGACGCACGCGTCAGATTGGCTAGCGTTTGTTGAACCCCAAACGAGGCTTGAATACTATGGGGGCGGTGTGTCTTTTATTAAATAGAACTCGACTTCGAGCAACACGTCTATATGTTCGGTTTGGTTAGTAAATTTGTATTTAGTGTCTTAAAATAAATTAAAGCTAAAAGGATACAATTTTGTAGAGGTTAACTAACTATTGTTTTAAATTTGATAAAGAAAATATAATCTTAAGCTATTTTTGCGATACTCCTAGTCCGAGCTCTCAGATTCATCTAACTTTCAGAAGTTGGAAAAGGTACCTAGCAAAACATTAAAGAAACAAAATTTAGTTGACAGACTATTAACACTGATTAAAAATAAATCCCATCATAAATCTCATTCACGCTTTTCACGAACACTTTTTAACAGGTTGAGAATAAAAAAAGAACACTGAAACGGAGATGTTTACAACGGACATTTTTTTTCGATCCTGGAAAATTACATCGCGACTCTCTTTTGAGACCGAGAAAATATGCTTATGCCAGGTTAATCCTATATTTTGTCTGGTGGAACCACTTTGGGATTTATTATTAATCGTCTCCCGCTAATCCTCGCATTATTGCCGGTGGAAACATTAGCCCTAGATTTCTGAACTTGTTTTTTCCTTTTGACAAAATAAAGGTCGACACATTCTCCATCCTTAAGATTGGTCGAGTCATTGAACTAAGCACCGCTTAGGCTTAGATTAGACTGCATGCCATTTTGGCATATTTGACGTACCTTATAACAAAAAGCTGCAAATATTTTTATTCTTTCGTCAAATATGCCAAGATGTTTTATTTTTAGAATGTTTGTTGCCAGAATGTTTTCTAAGGCTAGGGACACACGGCGACAAAAAACGCGCGACCAAAAACAGCGATTTACTGCCGCAAGCATACTCAACACACGAGCGATAATTTTCCGTGCGGTTCCTGTCAGTTTTGATGAAATATTTAATTTTTATCGTAAAAAAAAAGATTTTGCAAGCTTTTCGTAGTAAACTCAGTACAAAAACACTTATTTAGGGTCGAATCTTGTGAATTGTGGTGAAAACAGTCATTTTTTATCGTTAAATAATGTTATCTTGTAATTTTAATTGCCTGCTAAGAAATAATCATAATAATTATTGTTGAATTAAATAAAATTGTTTATTTTTTGTCGTGCGGCTTGAAAGAGTCGCAATGCTTCTAGTCGCATGGTAATTAGTCGCGCGTTTTTCTGTGCCGTGTGTCTCTGACCTGCCGCTTGATGGTTTTCAAAAAAAAGTTTTGAGGTTTCTGCTGGCTTGTCCAGCAATACAACCCATGTTAACAGATGTTGGTCAAACTTCCTTTGTGTTTGCCATTGGGAAAATTTTCCGTGTAGTGAAGATGGCGGCAATATCAAATAAAGCGGTCCCGGGGGAATTTTTTGAGGGAATAAACACTAAGAAAAAACTGAAGTTGTACAACATGCTTGATGAATGTGAACGCAAGGTTTCTTTAACTGTAAATTTTTCATCAAGCAATGTTGTACAACATGTTGTACCGTGTGAACCCCCTATATCGAACAAAAATATTGGATAAAATGCATTTAAAAAATGACTGTTCTAATCGATGCAACTCCTACTATAGGGGCTGTTTGTCAATTTTATTTTTCATGTGGTTCAATCACCAGGAAATGCTAAATACCAGTTTCAGACTTTTACGACGTTCTACAGTTTTGAAAGCACTGGAGGCAGCAGCCATTTTAAATCGATTGTGGGCCTGTCTGTGGGTCATAAATTACTGAATAACTAGATATTTAACTTGCGTCCCTCTTACCCTCCAACACCCATTTGTTTACGTTTTTAAAAAAGCCTTTAAAGCTTTTATAATGCTTTAAATTTCCGTGTCGGTAAATACGTGTAAGAAGATACAGCAACAATTTACCTAAGCGATCAGCTGATGTAAAAGCTCAAAAACGAAATTGCATGGAAATGACGAATTCATGAATTTGTAATTTTTGTAAATTTGTAAACAAATGTCAGAGCATGGGCAAATTCATCAATTTCAGCTTGTGGACAGAGCTTTAACATGTCCGGAGTTGAATATCTAGCTGTTCAGTAATTTATGCTGTGGGTGGGCCTAAGAAACATTGAATAAAGAGACAAGGAATAGCTCTTTTTCACATATACAGTGTGTGTGAGTGAAGCGTTTATTTTGACATTAGTCGCACGATGTCTGGTATCGACTTGTAAGTGAATGTATCGAATGTATCACGAATCGGGGTACAAATGTCACCTTAACTCAGGAATGTTAAGCAAAAGTAGAGCCAGCTCCCAGAAACTTATGAACCTCTAGCCGTCTCTCATGACATACCTGGTTGAACACATAGGTAGTCCGCACTCACACAACTAAAACTGATGCTTCACTTTTCCCCCAAAACACCACTTCCTTGTGGGTTTATTCAATGCTAAGAAATTTCAGCGCTTGTATTGTTTCAAATGTCAAAAAGCTTTAGTATTTACAAATTTTCAGCCACCAGACCTCCCACGGAACGCCAGCCAATGGCAGCAAAAGGCAACCAAGGGCTTTATTTTAAACTTCATATTTCCAAAATCTTGTGTTAAGTCTCACTTCGTCTAGTGTAACATGTATTGAAAAAATAAAAAGCCCACCATTCCCATTTTTTTTCCTTTTTTTTTAACATGGACAAGCCCCTGATTAAAACCTTAGATTGTTGTTAAGTACAAATAAAATTAAATCAGGTACTGTTCCAAGAACATCGACAACACCATAATCGGCTGTAAAGTTTTCCGGTCCTACCTAATGATATGGATTGTTAATCACAACAGACTAAAGTCACCGCCCCCACATTCATTTCCAACAATATCTTGACACCCCGGTACCCATCCATGTTATCTTGTCTAGGTTAGTCACTCCAAAGAGGGAGTACCCTTAGTCCGTGTTCTCACAAAATCCATTCAAACAATGGCGGACAGCCAGCTATAACTTTGTTCACAAAAAATATTTTCTAATAATAAAATGCCGATAATCCTTCTATCAACCAAATACTATAACCTTCGCATTGGTAATTTTTATCAATTTCGAAACGAAATTTCGAATTGCAGAGCCATAATGTGAGCATTTACTGATAAAAAAGTAAGATAATGTACATTTTGATTATTTATTTATTACTGCATGGTGAGATGACATAGAAAACGAAAGTATTGAGCTGACGAAATGTTTAAAATGTAAAGCAAAATTATATCTCAGCATAAATGTTTGTAGATAAGCAGGGAACTGAACAGATAAGCCTTAAAGCAATATTAACTGGCAATATTACTAATTTATTGTAATGTTAGTGTACTGTACAAACTACATAACGTTTGCAACTTTATGAGAAGAGATGTAATAATAGTCACTCAATTTGACGGACTAGGTTTAAGTGGTTTCTACCGTTCCGTTATCAGTTTAAGTTCACGAGCCATGCAAAACGGCTATAATACTAACTGATCAACACCTAGCATTTTCAGCGGTTTATGATTTAAATGGTTTTACTTTTAGATCTAGGAGCGAAATGAACGGACGGTGTGAAGTAAAAGATCATTCTTTTGCAAGCCTTTTCCAAAAACTTAAAGTGACACGATGCCACAATAAAATGGAACTTTGGATTTTTTTGATGGATTATCAGTGTTTTTCAAACTTTATGAATGCGCGACCCCTTAAACAATAAAAAATCCCTGGCGACCCACGAACTATTACAAAACTTAAAGACAAGTCACAAAAAAAATTTTTGATCGACGTTCACAAAAGAAGGCGGAGACCAATAATAAGTATGTATGCATAAGTTGAGCGGTTGCGTTGATATCTAATCATTTGGGTGAGTCTCCTAAAAATTTAAATTTTTCAGCGATGTCAGTTTAGTACCGAAGGACAAATTATTGAGATTATGGAAAGTTTTTAAAATTCTTGAGCTCTAAAAGCTGAAAAACAGCAATTTTCTGGACCATTTTTTGTTTTTAATTTCACGCTTATTTATTTTTGATATTTAAGCTCTCTTAAAAGCTTCAAGTGAAGTATGAGAACTGTCTTATTGAGAAGATATGACAGATGCTTCCTCTTAAAATTTCGTTTGTGGTCAGAGTTTTCAAAGAATTTTTCCGGATGAATCATTACGAGTTCATTCTTTGCGTGAAGAGACACTTTTGGAACTTTACTCTTATGCCGGAAGGAAAGAGATGGGTACGAAATTAATGTTATTCCAACTGGTCGACCGACGACCAATAAAGATAAGAAATAATAAAAATCCGCAAACCATCCAAAATTACTCCATGAAGAGAAGAAAAGGCTAGCATATTCTGAGCTGAAAAAGAAGCCTTAAAATTGTTTTGGGACTCGCCACTTACCTTTTTTAACACACATATCCTTAAGGAGTTTTGAGCCCACGACCCCCCTATTTTTTCTTGGCGACCCACAGATTGAAAAACACTGGATTAAACTAATGCACTTTATAAATATGTTATTACTTTGTTTTTATTTTATTTAATTTTTTGTATGTACGCGTTTTGTATTTACCCTTTGGGTTACCATTTCCTTTTTTTGACTGATAAAACTTTTAATAACTGGACGGCCAATCGTGACAGAATTTGTGGGGCCAAAACTCAAAAGAAAGCGGTCAGGATCGAACCCGCAACAGTTGTTTTTTTGGCTTAAAGTTCTCACACAAAACTGCAAATGCATCTTCCAACATTTCCAAAAACTTTTAGGTTTCATTAAACTTTTCATGTCACCCTGTTTATCTGCCGTCATCATTAGGTGGAACAATGGAAGTGAACTGATTACACATTTTAACTTCATAGTAGTTTTTGCTTTTTTATTTAGATGTCTTTAGTTTATCATTCTGTGGCTTTTAAAAAACATTGAGAATTAAACAATATAACTAGCAGTTTACGAAACAAAATATATAGAAAACAAATCTCAAACATGTCGTTCCAATATCATCACATACTTTGTTTCACTTTTTACGATGCTCTTCAGCGTATTCTTTTATTTTGTCTATAATTTTGCCAGGTTCATCGACTCGAGGCACCTACACAAAAGAGAAAACAAAGAAAAACATGAGCTTCCCCACAATAATTGATTCGTAATTTTCGATTTAACTGTTTAACGTACATCATAGTTTTGTGTTATGTACATCCCGGTGTATATACCCGCGCCGAATGTCAACTAAAAATAGAAAATTACATAATTATTTTAACATCGTTACTGTCTTAATGAATTTGTGAACTTTTTGGAGTTTCGACAATGTTTTGTGCACGTTTAGACGATTTAATTAATTTTAATACTTACCAAAAATTTAAACATGTCAAATACTGTCGTCCCTTCACCCGCCACTTTGCAATGAATTCTAAAAACTGGGCCACAAAAGGAAAATCTTTTATGTACTTTAGGTATTTGCTTTGCAGCTGTTTTCTGGAACGGTGTGAAACAGTGGGAAGTTATTTGTACCCTTGCAGAGTAACAGCTGATTACTTGTTATCTCGGACTCCGGAGTACGGTAGCGCCTTCTGGAACCAGTAAAATCAGTTTTGTTTGTTGTTGGGTTTTAGCTTTTAGGCATTTACAAACTCACCAGACCACTAGACCCGTGTCGTGAGGAAAACAGTGGGTGTACAGCACAAATCACAGAACATAGGATTATGACAAATTGAGAAAAAGCAATACACCTACTGCGTCGATCGTCATTGGATGTCTAGCAAAAAAAAATGCTGATCTGTGATTGGCCAGCACATATTGTTGTGCAAACAAACGGTCTTATTTTTACATGCATGCAAGGCGACAGTTCCATCCCATGACGTCAGATTTGAGGTAAGGTCTGTCAAACAAATGTCATAACAAACGCGTGTCGCAATATTTCATGAATGAAAGAATATAATGTGCGTATCGTTTGGAGTCAAAAAAAATTTGAAGTGGGTATGGGTATGTCAAAACTGACAGCTCTAAATTTTGAAAACGTTTCTTTGGTGGCAAAAATGAGGGGAAATTAAGGGGAAAACTGCCATTTCTCGAATCTGAAATCGCAGAATAAAATCTCGTTTTTTTAGCAAGATTCGTTTTCAGATTTACCAATACCAACAGACTGTGTTGACAGTTTGTTTGTTTACTTCGTGTAAATTTGGAACGGGTTGGCCTTTCTACAGAAATAATTTTGTTTTGTTTCATAAAATGTTTGCACTTAATTGAATAGTGCAAAAACTTTATGGGCTTGAAATGGAAAAACTGTATTCATCCTAATCATGTTCTTCGACAGTCACAGGACGCGGTATTCGTATATTTTTAGGCGAAGAAGCACCCACGACTTAGCCGAATGTTAAATAAAAGCAACCAGGCTTCGAATTGCGTATATTATAAAGGACTTGGTGGACAAACATAGTAGCAAAGAGTAAAGTTGAGGTTTTTTCATGTAAAAACATAACAAGGGCTTATTTTGTTTCTAGTTTCGTCACAAACAAGAACAGAAAATATCCCGCAATAAAGCCACAGCAAAATGTAAACAAACTAGGGATGGGAAACAATTTTTTCAGTTGTTACCTAACAAAGTATTGATGGAAAGCAATTTTTTCAATTAGTACTAAAACGGAGCCAATGTTCTCAGATTTATTTTGCATTAAAAGAAATAACTTGCCAATTAAAATAAAAGTTTTTTAATGGGAAATATATATAGCACTTTCAATTCCTAAGCAGAATATAGCTTCAATTTTCGGTCAAGTAAAAAGTGTATTTCAAGCTAGGCTGGTATGGTACATCTTCAATGAATTTTTTGAAACCTTGAATGTTTTGAACCCCATTTTCATCTTGAAAATGAATTTCAAGACATTCAGCTCTTTTCTCGTAAATATATCACATTGAGCAAAAAAATATTTGTCATAATTTCGTAGTAAAACGGCAGCAACTTTAATTTAAGCATAAGAAGTTCTGTATCGAAACGCCTACAAAGTACTATTTTAAACGTTCGTTAACAGAGTATTTCGGCGTAGTATGATTTCAATACCTTAGATATTTTTGGCGAATGTAAATCAAAGTAAAATTGTAACACCATTTCGGATCGAAGTCTCTCTTTTTGTTGCGCTAACTTATGCGTAACGATTTATTTACGCTAACGCCGCATTGTCATTGTTTTTGTTTTTAAAACAGTCACTTATGGTTATTGTTGCATAGTGCCGTCAACATATTGCTGAAATAAAAACATAATGGTTAAGTAAATTACCATTTTACCTTGAAGAAAACATATTTTTTACAAAACATTGTACTTTTACTCCGATTGTACTTCTTTGCTTAACCCGACCCAGTACAATTGTATTGGCCTTCCCACCCTTCAAACAAAACTAAGTTATGGCAGGTCTCACCTATTCCCACCTATACTATCACAAAAAATCTCAATTTAATTTTTTGTTTGATTCAACCACGAAAAAATAAAACTTGGTTTTTAATTTACCCGATACCAAAAAAAAAAACCACATAAGTATTGCGACCATTGTGCCTGTTTTCATTTGGTTTATCCTAACCTGATGTGTCAGAATTACGAGGGTGAGGGGAAGCGCTAGTGTGGTGGCCACTGTTTAACCTCAATTTTATTTTGAGAAATAAATTTTGGGTTAGGCTAGGATAAACCAAATGAAAACAGGCACATTGAATAAAGAGACAAGCAAGTGGTGTTTTGGCGGAAAAGTGAAGCATCAGTTTTAGTTGTGTCGTGACGTGAGTCAACCAGGCATGTCATGAGAGACGGCCCGAGCTTCATACGTTTCTGGGAGCTTGCTCTACTTTTGTTTAATATTCCTGAGTTAAGGTGACATTTGTACCCATTTGTAAAAGAGCTATTCCTTGTCTCTTTATTCAATGATTACGAGACGCGTTTGTTATGACTTTTGTTTGACAGACCTAACTGTATATCTGACGTTTTGGGATGGAACTGTCACCTTGCATGCATGTAAAAAAAACCTGTGCTGGCCAATCACAGATCAGCTATTTGTTTTGCTTGGCATCCAATGACGAGCGACGCAGTAGGTGTACTGATTTTTTCTCAATGTGGCATAATCGTATGTTCTGCGATTTGTGGTAATCTTTATATTCTTTCATTCATGGGTGTACAGGTTGGTGGTTGCGTCGCTATTTCTAATGTGTTTTTTTTTTGGTATCGGGTAAATTAAAAACCAAGTTTTATTTTTTCGTGGTTGAATCAAACAAAAAATTAAATTGAGATTTTTTGTGATAGTATAGGTGGGAATAGGTGAGACCTGCCATATCTTAGTTTTGTTTGAAGGGTGGGAAAGCCAATACAATTGTACTGGGTCGGGTTAAGCAAAAAAGTACAATCGGAGCAAAAGTACAATGTCTTGTAAAAACTATGTTTTCTTCAAGGTAAAATGGTAATTTACTTAACCAAAATGTTTTTATTTCAGCAATATGTTGACGGCACTGTGCAACAATAACCATAAGTGTTTGTTTTAAAAACAATGACAATGCGGCGTGAGTGTAAATAAATCGTTACGCATAAGTTAGCGCAACAAAAAGAGAGACTTCGATGCGAAATGGTGTTTCATTTTACTTTGATTTACATTCACCAAAAATATCTAAGGTATTGAAATCGTACTACGCCGAAATACTCTGTTAACGAACGTTTAAAATAGTACTTTGTAGACGTTACGATAAAGAACTTCTTATGTTTTAATTAAAGTTTCTGCCGTTTTACTACGAAATTATGACGAATATTTTTTTTGCTCAATGTGATATACATGATTCAGAAAAGAGCTGAATGTCTTGAAATTCATTTTCAAGATGAAAAAGAGGTTCAAAACATTCAAGGTTTCAAAAAATTCATTGAAGATGTCTATATACCATACCAACCTAGCTTGAAATACACTTTTTACTTTAGCGAAAATTCAAGCTTTATTCTGCTTAGGAATTGAAAGTGCTTCTGGATTGCACTCATTTTGCTCAAATTAGCGATAATTTGAGATTTTAATTTTTGTAAAAATGCAGAGCTATACGAATATTACCCATTCTTTTTTATTCTATTTGGCAAATTATTTTTTTCAACGCAAAGTTAATCTGAGTACATTGGCTCCGTTTTAGTATTGATGGAAAAAATTGTTTTCCATCCCTACTTTGTTAGGTACCAACTGGAAAATTTTTTCCCATCCCTAGTTTGTTTACATTTTGCTGTGGCTTTGTTGCGGGAAATTTTCTGTTCTTTTTTGTGACGAAACTAGAAACAAAATAAGCCATTGTTATGTTTTTACATTCAAAAACCTCAACTTTATTATTTGCTACTACATTTGTGCCCCAAGTCCCTTATAACATACGCATTTCGAAGCCTGCTTGCTTTAATTTAACATCCGGCAAAGTCGTGGGTGCTTCTCCACCAAAAAATATACGAATACCGCGACCTGTGACTGTCGAAGAACATGACTAGGATGAATACAGTTTTTCCATTTCAAGCTCATGTTGAAATTAAAGTTTTTGCACTAGTCAATTATTCAATACAAACATTTTATAAAACAAAACAAAATTATTTCTGCAGAAAGACCAACCCGTTCCAAATTTACACGAAGTAAACAAGCGAACTGTCAACACAGTCTGTTGGTATTGGTAAATCTGAAAAGAATCTTGCTAAAAATCGAGATTTTATTCTGCGATTTCAGATTCGAGAAATGCCAGTTTTCCCCTTAATTTCCCCACATTTTTGCCCCCAAAGAAACGTTTTCAAATTTAGATCTGTCAGTTTTGACATACCCATACCCACTTCAAATTTTTTTTTGACTCCAAACGAAACGCACATAATTCTCATGAAAATGAAAGTGACGTTTTACTACTTGCCAAACAGAATGCCGAACTCAGGGGTGGTAATGAGGAATGTGCATAAATTAGGAATGTGCCTACGCCAGCCGTGTGTGATTTGTGTTAAAATAATAGCATAAACAGCATTGACATAATATTATATGGACTTCACGTAGAAACTCGCACTGTTTGCTAGAGTGAGTTTAGAGTAGATTTAGAAGCACTACCAATGGGTTATTTTAATTGGAGAATGCTGCTTCTGTAACCAGATATAGCAGAAATGCGATTTTTTTTGATTTCCTACGTTTTTTACGTCTGCAACATAACTGAAATAGTTAATGTAGTTGAACGTAGTAAAAGTAATTAGACGTAGCAATTGACGTCAAAATGAAGTATGAAATGTAAATTCAACCACCAAATTATCACATCAAATTGCTTTTAAAGACGAGGCTATAGCACGTATCGCCGTTTTGTCTTTTATTAATTGCCTTCTCTATTTGCGAATCAGGGAGCTCACTGAAGTGGGCACCCTGATTAAAAATATATCAAAATTATTGTTACCTGTGCTATATTACCTATTGTTATTTGTGCTTCAATTGCGCGTCAATAAATTAGAAGAACTAGATTTGTGCGTCTTCTAGTTTTCTTTTTTAAATCCGGGTGCTGCAATGTTTTCTCATTCACTTTTAACCATGAAATTTTTTTTTTGCTAGATTTTATGTACGCCACTCAATTGCGCGTCACTTGTACTTTCTATCTCTAGCACTATAATAATAGATTTTCAGCGAAAAATCATTGAAATAAAAAAAAACCTAAAAATGTCTTATATATGCCGCTCAATGTTTACAAATTTGTACCTCTGAAATTATTGTTATGTGGCGACAAGAAATAAAACAACACGCAGGAGTCGCTGAATGCACCCATCGATTCACTCTACAAACGCACCCGCTCGATTCACTAAACGAACATACCTAGCTGTCATTCCAGTCATCTGACAGCAGCTGTCATATTCGAAGTTCGAATTTCGATTTCCCCTCCTTGAAATTCAGCGGAGGAATACCAGTGGGAAGTTGCCAAAGAGGAAGTATGGAACGTACTAGAAGGTGCTTAGTTTTGTATAAATACACGGGTGACAGGCTCGTACGGACAGTTATATTTTAAACGTGGACTTGTGAAAATCGGTAATAAAGTAAAAAGTGATTGAGTTGAAATAAAGTGTTGAATTCTAAATAGTTAAGTTGAATAACAGTGTGATCTGAGTTTAAATAAGTTTGTTTGATAAATAAAGTGTTTCATTATGTGATTACAAAAGTGAAATTGAGTTTTATTCGACGAACCCCAGGCCGAAAATATTACATTATGTTTTCTTTACCGAAAAATCGTTGAAAACTAAAAACTAACATCAAAATATGAATTTCGTATGGTAATTTCAAATCAACATTTAAATCCGGGTGCTGGAATTTTTTCGCAGCTCACTTTTAACAATGAAAACATTGTTATTAGGAGATTTCAAGTACGCCAGTCAATTGAGCGTGAGTTGAACTTGTGAAGAATAAATTTGTGCCACCGAAATAATGAATTTTTGCTGAAAAATCATAAAAAACTCAAGACTTACACCGTTTTCACACCGAAGCCAGAATCTAGATTCTGAGCAATTCGATTTCAAAATCGAATTGACCCTTTCACATTGCGAAAACAATCTAGATTTTGTTGACTTTTCGATCAGTTGAACCAATTTCAAATCAGTTGTCCAATTTCCCACTGTTGTCACAAGTTAAACAGCTTCAAATAAGTAAAAAATAATTGAGAAATTATTTTTTTTTTTAAAATAATTCAATTATTAAAAAAAATAATAATTACTCTGAATCTAGATTCTGGCTCGGTGTGAAAACCGTATTACCTAAAAAAAGGTTTACATGGAATACTGTGCTGTAGTAGTGCGGAAATCCTATCCACCATGCTCTTTTCCAAGACCACAACCACAGATACAACCACAGATAAATTGATTTCTTCCTACAGTAATAACTGAAACTTTTGTACAGTACAACTGCAGCTATTTTGTTTTCCTTGATACTGGTGTGGACTTCTTTTTTAACTTTTCTCAAGTAGAATGGATTTGAGTATGTTGAAAAACGATGGGCAAAGTTAAAGTGCAGCCATTTCAATAGCTGAGAGTGAGCCTGCAAGTCCTGTCTCTCCATCAAAATTGGCCGAGGTATGTAAAACTATACTCGAAGACTATGAGCTAAATCTGTTAAGGTGGCGCTACAGTCCGGGGTGGACCTGGGCCTCAGAGCTAGATCAGGAGCAGCAAACCATAGCGAAAAATCTCATTGGCCAGCTTGCTGATATATTGGCCTCACAGGATGGAGACTATGGTCAAACACACTTAGTACAACACCGCATAGACACCGGAGATGCTAGACCAATTCGCCAACCTGCCAGAAGACTTCCGTTGGCTAAACAGGATGAGGCCGCCGAGATGATATCGACCATGGAAAAAGAAGGTTTGATCGAAAGTTCGAAATGTCCGTGGGCGTCGCCTGTTGTACTGGTGAAAAAGAAGGACGGCAGCACTCGATTCTGCGTGGATTACCGGAGGCATAATGATGTCACAAAGAAGGACAGCTACCCTTTACCTCGAATAGATGACACATTGGACACACTCTCTGGAGCAAAATGGTTTTCCACTCTCGACCTGAAATGCGACTACTGGCAGGTACAGATCCATCCAGAAGACAAAGAGAAGACCGCTTTCACAACTGGCATTGGGCTTTGGCAGTTTACAGTAATGCCATTTGGTCTGTGTAACGCTCCGGCCACCTTTGAGCGTCTTATGGAACGTGTCTTACATGGTCTGACGTGGAAAACCTGCCTGGTATATTTGGATGACGTCATCGTTTTGGGAAAGACGTTTGCAGAACATCGCGAAAACTTGTGGGAGGTCTTCTCACGACTTCGAGCATCACACTTAAAGCTCAATCCAAAAAAGTGTGCGCTCTTCAGAGCAGAAGTAAAGTATCTGGGGCATGTGATATCGACGGATGGCGTGAAGACGGATCCAGAGAAAATCGAAGCTGTGAGAAGTTGGCCAGTTCCCAAAGACAAACACCAGCTAAGGAGCTTTCTCGGTCTTGCTACGTACTACAGGAGGTTCGTCAAGGATTTCGCCGGCATCGCAAAGTGTCTGCACCAGCTCACTGAAAAAGGAAGACAATTTAAATGGTCAGGTGAGTGCGAAAGAAGCTTTCAACACCTGAAGCAGCGACTTTGCGAAGCACCGACACTAGCTTACCCCATTCCTGGCAAGACATTTATTGTGGACGCAGACGCTAGCAATGTGGGTGTTGGTGCAGTATTGTCGCAATTGCACGATGGGCATGAGAAAGTGGTTGCATACTTCAGCAAAGTTTTAACCCGACCAGAGAGAAATTACTGCGTTACCAGGCGAGAACTCCTTGCTCTAATATTGGCAACGAAACATTTCCAGAAGTACCTGAGTGGCCAAAAGTTCATCTTGCGTACAGACCACGCCGCTCTCAAATGGTTACTTCAGTTCAAAAATCCTGAGGGACAAGTCGCAAGATGGATCGAGCGATTGCAGGCTTTTGACTTCGAGATACAACATCGCAAAGGAAGACTGCACTGCAACGCGGACGCGTTATCCCGGAGACCATGTGAGCCCAATTGTAAGCATTGTGCGCGACAAGAGGAAAAGGACGAAGGTGTTTCTATCCAGAGAATAAGAGTCGAACCTGCAGAAGGCTGAAGTACTGAGGAACTTCGCAGCGCACAACAAGAAGACCCTGACATTGAGCCAATCCTTGCATGGAAGGAATCTATGGAAAAACCGAGCGCAATGGATATATCCGACAGAAGTCCCACGTTAAAGGCATATTGGGCGCAGTGGGACTCTTTCCATGTACAAGATGGCGTTCTGCGAAGAAAATGGGAAATGCCGGATGGAAAATCCTTTAAAATTCAGCTTGTGGTTCCACGGTCCAAAGTGCAGGAAATTTTGCGGGAAATGCAGGATGGAGTATCTGGTGGGCACTTGGGCATAAACAAAACCCTGGAAAAGGTACGGGAACGTTTTTATTGGCTGAGTGCAAGAAGCGACGTTGAGAGCTGGTGTCGAAAGTGTATTACTTGTGCTGCTAGTAAGGGACCCAAAATCAAAACCAGGGGTAAAATGCACCAGTACAATGTGAGTGCTCCCTTTGAAAGGATCGCCGTCGACATCGCAGGACCGTTTCCGGAAACTGAAAGCGGTAATTGTTATATCCTGGTTATTGCCGATTACTTCAGCAAGTGGCCCGAGGCATTTGCGATCCCAAATCAAGAAGCGAAAACCGTTGTCGACCAGATAGTGGACCACTGGGTGTGCAGGTTTGGAGTGCCAATGGAATTACATTCCGACCAAGGAAGAAACTTTGAGTCGAAGATATTCCAGGAAGTATGCGCGGCAATCGGACTACAGAAGACACGGACCACACCCCTTCATCCACAATCAGATGGAATGGTGGAACGCTTCAACAAGACACTAAAAGAACATCTGTCCAAAGTAGTGGACGAGAATCAACGGGATTGGGATCGGCGAATACCTTTATTCGTCAGGCTACCCATTGTGCTTAAATTCGGATTTCCCACTGAAGACCCAACATGCGAGGAGGACTACGTGGTTGACCTTAGAGAAACGATTAATGACATCCACCAGAGAACCAGAAGCAATATAAAAGTTGCAAGTGACCGCATGAAGACGAGATACGATGCGCGAGCAACGGCACCCGAGTTCAACGAGGGAGATCTGGTATGGCTCTACAAGATCGCCAAAGCTTCAGAAGGAATGGGAAGGTCCCTACCAAGTTGTAACGCGAATTAATGATGTCGTATTCCGAATCCAAAGAGGACCAAGAGCGAAGATAAAAGTTGTCCATGTTGATCGCCTACATCGCTACCACGGAAGCAATGATGACGTTTTTGTTCGGGACGAACAAAACTAAGAGGGAGGCAATGTTATGTGGCGACAAGAAATAAACCAACTCGCAGGAGTCCCTGAATGCACCCATCGATTCACTAAACAAACATACCCAACTGTCATTCCAGTCATCTGACAGCAGCTGTCATATTCGAAGTTCGAATTTCGATTTCCCCTCCTTGGAATTCAGCGGAGGAGTACCAATGGAAATTACCAAAGGGGGTATGGAACGTACTAGAAGGTGCATATAAATACACGGGTGACAGGCTCGTACGGACAGTTATATTTTAAACGTGGACTTGTGAAAATCGGTAATAAAGTAAAAAGTGATTGAGTTGAAATAAAGTGTTGAATTCTAAATAGTTAAGTTGAATAACAGTGTGATCTGAGTTTAAATAAGTTTGTTTGATAAATAAAGTGTTTCATTGTGTGATTACAAAAGAGAAATTGAGTTTTATTCGACGAACCCCAGGCAGAAAATATTACAGTTTGATTCACAAGCTGTCCGCGACTTCCCTAGATATAAAGGACCGAAAGGTATGACGTGCAGCAGTGTTTGACAATTTGTCAGATGTGTAACGAAAGAGGGTTAAACAGCGCACCGTACCTAGTACCACGATTTTCTGTAGAGATAAAACTTAAGTTTAAAACTTATTATTTAGTTAAAAAACCGCAAAGAATCCATACTCAAATCGTATATTTACACTTTAAAAACTTATGACAGCTTGAACGTTATAGAGCTTTTAACAGTTTGACGTCTACTGGTATTATCGAGTGCGGGATGCTAAACAAAGTACATTTTTTTAAAAAAAGTGTTGTTTGCGTTGTAGAAACATTGTATACGACTACAAAAGGGTAGACGGATTGAAGGAGATCTTCGTAACAATTTTTCGATACTTTCCACATATTTTATTAAAATAATTTTTGGGTCAATTTAAAAGAACGGAATAAGGACAATAGCTTGTTTCCTTATCGGCACACTCGAGGTTTAGTAGTTTATTAGTAACTCGCACTTCTACAAAAACTATTGAATTTTTTCATGTAAAAACGCGATTTGCTTGGCATCCCGCAGTCGAAAAATGTGAAAGACGTCAAATTCTGACAGCTATGAAAAAATTCAATAGTTTCTGTAGAAGTGCGAATTACTAATAAACTACTCAACCCAGAGTGTGCCGATAAGAAAAGAAGTTATTGTGTTTATTCCGTTCTTTAAATTGACCCAAAAATTGTTTTAATAAAATATGTGGAAAGTATTGAAAAAGTGCTCCGAAGATATGATCTCCTTGAATCCGTGTACCCTTTTGTGGTCGTATACACTGTTTCTACAACACAAACAACACTTTCTTATCTTTTCCATGTTAAATAATGAAAATATTTTAAGCATTTCCTAGGAAGGCTGATCAAGTCTACAATTTTCCCGTTCATCGAAACACAGGGTTGCATTTTTTAATTAGGTATTTACTTTTATGTTCGTTTTTTGTTCGTTTTCCATATAACAAGGTACTTTGTTTGGCATGCCGCACTCGATAATACTAGTAGACGTCAAACTGTTAAAAGCTCTATTGATTTTGACAAGTGGACAAACAAATCTATCTGCCAAGCAAAATGCAGAACACAGGGATGGTAATGAGGAATGTTGAGGAATCCCAACAAAAAAAATATATGGAAAGGAGGACCATCTCTCCGTCCACTTCGTCGGGTGTACGCAGAATTGTAGACTATTTAACATGCAAAAGGCTGCACTGGCGTTAATAAAGTCCATAAATTACTGAATAATTAAATATTCAACGTCGGCCAGGTGCAAGCTTTGCCCAAATGCTAAAATTGAGTATTTACCCATACTCTTACATTTGTTTGCAAATGTTAGTAAATTCTTTAATCCATTAGTTCCATGAAATTCTGTTTTAGCTTTTTACATAAGCTGATCGCGCATGGTAAATTGTTGTTGCATCTTCTCAGACTTAGGTATTCACCGACACGTAAATTTAAAGCTTAATAAAAGCTTTGAAGGCTTTATAAACTAGTGGGAGAGTTACAATCCGCCTGGGCGAATCGTTGGATACCCCATCCCAATTGACCACTGTCAAACTCCAAAATGCGTCAAAAATCTTGGTTGTTAAATTTTAGTTTCTATTGACTTCAATTGTGTTAAGAATTTGTCAGTTAAGAATCTTCTTTCTTAAAATAGGGGCGTGGCAACCCCTTTTCAATAACATATTTTTTTTATCATATTTTTTATCAGATGCAGTATAGTATATACGTGTTGATCTTAGTTTCATATTAAAAATTTGATTTTTTACTTGAAACGCCCCAAAAGTGGGCGTGGCAAAAATTTATTTATTTGAGTTGATAGCTTATGCACATATCTGAACATTTTACAG
Organism: Neoascia interrupta; assembly: GCA_947623515.1. NCBI lineage: Eukaryota > Metazoa > Arthropoda > Insecta > Diptera > Syrphidae > Neoascia > Neoascia interrupta. The sequence continues at coordinate 149,889,089 of OX392463.1, forward strand.
TGCAAGTTTTTTGGATTTAAAGCAAATATATCAAATAAAAGCCGCTTATTAGAATGCATATTATATATGATCATGCCTACAAGGGGGCAGTTTTCGCTTTTTTTTTTTAAATGCCAATCACAATACACTTAAGCGAGTATACTGCATACCAAATTTCAGCTTCCTACGACAACTTTTATTATTCATGCTATTAAGTAAAGTGGGCATATTTCAAAAAATTTTACACTTGTACTGCTTCGGGACCTAAATACAACAGCTATCAAGTCTCAAGTTCCTAGCTCAAAATTTAAGGCCTAAAAACTACCGACAGACGGACGGATGGACATGGCTCATTCGACTTACAATTCGGTTTCGATCATGTGCCTTTATGGTCTTGGGGGTCTACGGTGATTATTTCTTTATGTTACAAACTATGAATCAAACTTAATATACCTCCTATCCTAAGGGATGGGGTATAAAAACGTAAACAAATGGGTGTTCAAGTGTAAGAGGGACGCAATTTGAATATCTAGTTATTCAGTAATTTATGGTAGAGTGCCAATCCCAACAAGCAATTTTGGATCATGATCAATCTCAAACAAATGCGGGGCGGACTGAGAGAGACAGACAGTACATACAAGTAAATGAGAGTGGTGTGTGTGGTGTAGGTTCGAGTGATGGGAGATATTTGGCACTTCACTGAAGGTGCTGTCTCCCCATCATAAAGTTTCTATGTAGTAGAGGGATTGGTTGTGTGATTCACAGTTAGACGTTTAGCCAGGTTGACCCTAGGATAAAGTTCATTATCCTCTTTAAATCGAGTCGTGCCAGATCATTTAGATCATCAAAGAATTTTCCCCTAAAGCTTCCCTTCTCAGGGTCGATGGCGCGGGACAGTTACACATACACACAAGATGAACCATGGTTTCTTCCTCTTACTCATCTCTGCAACTTCTGCAGAAATCGTTAAATGGAGCATCAAGTCTTTTGGCATGTCGCCCTACCAGACAGTGGCCTGTGAGGGTCCTAATTATGTTTCAACTACTACTACTGCTACTGAGGCATTTCCTTCCGAACTTAACTTCATCTTTCTTCAGTTGTTTTCCATTGTTTTGCCTCTGGTCCTTACAATCCTTGCGTATGGGCTGCTACCGCGCGTTCACTAGGTATCAGCCGTAGCTTTTGCCCCCAAGAAGATGTGAGGAGTAGTTTAAAATTTTTTTTGGGATCATTCATTAAAGCGAAAGTGGATCATTTGCTACAAAACCTGTATTGACGTTAACGAACAAGCCTTCGAGATTCAAGATATTTCGTCAGCTTCTGCTTTCCCATTACCTTAGGAAGAAATGATGAAGTAAATACGATGGCTCGCATTCACAAAAAAAAAAAAAATGAATAAAACAGCTTATCTTAATAATTTTTTAAAAGTGTATTTGTAACTTTATTTCTCCGTCTTCTTTTTTTTTGTTTATAAAGTATATATAATATATATTTTGTTTACTTCATATATCATCATATTATGTATATATAATAATAATAATCATAATAATAATAATTGTTAATTCAAGTTGTAAATTAGGGTGTTTACTTCAACAGCAAACACAACAATTTATAAATTCATTTATCATTTTACTTAATATGTTGCATTTATTTTAATTTTATTTATTTGACGCATTTTTAAATTTTCTTCTGCTTTCTCGTTAGTTATGTAACCATAATGATAATAATAATAATAATGATAAGAAGAATCATGATCAGAATTTGTTATCATTTTTTACTATTTTCCTTTAATTTTCCTTTTACCGTTTATCCTTGTTCTGCAATAAAAATTGTTTACTAAATATATAGTATATGTATATCTATTTAATATATAGTTTGTATTCTTCTTTGAAATGATTATGCCTTAAATATATATAATGTATATATATCTTTTTTTTATAAAACTAATAAAAGTAAGGAAAGGAAAAGCTGTAAAACTATATACTCATATAATATCATATATGATTTTTTTTATTTAAAAAAATGTCGGTGTATTCTTCATCCTTTTTGTCTGATTTTTCTTACAGATTTATTTTTACAATGTGTGTTGTATAATATATATATATAAATATTTGTTTTCTTATTTAATTTTTAATTCACTTCTTTGCTAAATATTCCCTATAATTTATGTTTTTATTTAATGTACTCATGTGCATACTATTTTTCATAAGGAAAATGTTGTATCTTCTATTTAAAAAAAAAGTACATATACGCACATTACTGTTTTTGCTGTAGATAATTTAAATTGTTGCTGCATAATTAATACATAAAATCTCTTTAATGTATTTAGTTTTATGCAATTATCTATTTCTTGTTTGTTATACATAATGTTGTTGTTCCCCGTTCAAATAACGGCCCTAATTTACATTTTTTTTTAAGTTTTTTTTTTCTTTAAGTAATATGTATTAAATTAATAGTTGTTTGTAGTGTTTTGAATAATCATAAGTGATAATTAATACATAAACAATAAAAAATGGCAAGTTTTGACTTAAATACTAAGTAAATGTTTGACACGGTTTATTGTTTAGTACTCATCTTTTTTATTTCTACAATCAACAAGATGATTATACTTATCTTGAATATTTTTTTTTTAATTTTTGCAATTAAGGGCTTTTGTTGTTTTTTCTTCTTTTTAACTTTATTCGTCATTTATTTTATGCAGTTTGGTATCGTTTTTACAGAATATTTTGACAATAATTATAAAAGGAAACACATTTTGTTTTAAGAAATATCCCTTGCGCTTTGTTTTGTATTTTCTTACAGTTATTAGAAATCAAAACAATTTTCTAAAAACTCAAATATACCTATAGGCAAACAAATTTTCTAATTGTCAATTAACTTTATTTAATTGTATTTTTAAGAGAAAGATTTTATTTTAAAAATGTTTGTATATATATTTTGTGTAAATTAGTAACTAACTTGATCGAGAGTATATTTTGTAAACTTTGTTCTTTTCTCTTTTTATTTATAAGAGTTTTTCTTTATTCAAGTTTGCTGATATGGTTAATAATAGCCGCAGTTTAAATAGTTTATTTTTTTATGTGTTTTACGAATTTTGGTTTGGGTTTGTGTTATACGTTTTTTTTTTTTTTGAAAAATTGTTTTTGTTCGGGAAGTAGGCAAATTATCTAATAGCGATAATTGTTTTTGACCAATCAAAAAGAAAAAAAAAATTAAATTATGTGAAAGAGCGCCATGTCATAATATTGTTTGTTTTTATATACTTGAAGTTTTTATTTATTCCTTTAGTAGTTTAGTAGTTTTGCATGCGAAAGAAAACCCCATGGTTGTCTTTTCTTTTTGCTCAACAAAGTCCTACAAAACTTAATAGATTTAGAAACTTAGTTGAGAATTCGGATAAAGAGACTGCATAATACTTAAAACAAACAAAATTATTATCGAAATTATCGAAAATATCGAAAACAATAAGGATTACTGTAATTTTTAAATTGCTATGACTTTTTATAATTTTATTTTGCGTCCCTGCTCAAAATAGTTTGTGTTTGTTTTGTTATTTTATTACGTCTTATTTTTATTTAATTTTAAATTGAAACCATTATTCAAGTGTATGTATCCATTATTTTATTTTATTTAGAATTACATTTATTGTAGTTACTTTTAATGAAAATTTCTTTGACGATGGATTGTTATTAATTTACAGTTTTGTATTTACATTTTTTCCCATTAAGCAGTATATTTCAGGACAACTTTTTGCTATTTCATTTTGCCTTAAAGTATTTTTCTAAATAATAATTAACACAGTAAATAATTTTATGCAATCTCTTGTAATTGTTATTTTCCTGTAACTCAAAATAGACATTGCACATGTCATACCTTACAGGGAAACTTTTTTTAAGCGTTTTAAATTCAGTCAAAGTTAACAAAGAAGTTTTGTTAACTTCGGAAAATATTTTTATTAAATTATTTGTTTAATAATCTTTAATTAATACCATTATGCCAAACATTAACTAAAATATATGACTGTGCAATATTTTTTTTGTAAAAAGAACTCCTAAAATATTTTGCAAAATTGTAACAATAAATTTTTTAATATTTTTTTTTTGCGATCTTGGTAATATGTAAATTTGTTAGCTTTTTAAGAAACAGTTTCCAAGGCCAACTAGTCTCCCTTCTTCTTAGAGATTTTATTCAACTTGCAGAAAAGTAAGAGTATTCACGTATACTTCGCAAATAATGAAGAGAAAATTTATAATATTATTCAGTGATCAATTAAATCCTTAAATTTTTTATCTTGATCTCTTGTAACTCCTTAGCATAGAATTTCAAACATCAGAAGAATAGTCAGGACAAAAATTCCCTTATGTGAGCTCAGCAGAGAATTTCTCTGAAACGGCGGCTTTAGCATCTTCGAAGTTGGTTACAGGCTCAGGAATATTAGGATTACTGCCCTTGAACCAAAACTAGGAGCTAGGCCGAAAGAAAAAGCTTAGAATTTATATTAAATCGGACGAAAACTAGCTCTCAGAGTCATTCGAATCGACGCTATATGAGATATAGTGAATTAACTGTATAACAGCTTAAACAAATCCATGTTAATTTTTTTAATAACGAACTGTGAAACAAATTTAGGTGGTATGAAAATTGCAGGGTGTGTGGCTAAGCAAGGACTTATTTAAACTACCATAAACTAGCAATCGACACTGAACTGAGCCGAGCCTACAGAGTCAGTTATTAATCTAAAATACAATACCATTTTGAAAAAAATTTCAACAGATGTAAATTGCTCATCCATTACTGCGCCATCAATCAAATCTCTTCAGGAGCAACCAAAAAAGAGTCATTAATATGTTGGTGATTACTTTCATTTTTAACGTAGCATAACCTTACTGCTTTTAACTTTAGAACTGCACGGAACAAAAAGTTACGGCTGTGCAGGGTATAGAAGTGTTTTTGCAGGCAATAGAAGTGCAGAGAGGATAGAACAAGAAAACAGTCGATTGTCGAAGATGAACAAGTTCCACCATACAGTGTAGAAAAATTTGGCGTAGCTAAAAATAAAAAAGCCACCAGTTGGTTTAAAAAACGGTTTACTAAATGACGTAGCTTCTTAAAACTGAATTTCGGTTTGATTTACTGATTATGAGAATATTCTATTATGAGATGACCCCATGCATTTTGTTTTAAATGTTTGATCACTTGGACACACTTTTTTTCTTAATAAACTAACAACATGATTTTGTGCATAAAAGTGAAGATACTAGCTTAGTAATAACAAAACCTTTAAACATTTTTATGGAAGAACAAAATTAGTTTAATTTTTTATTTTGGTTATTTTAATTTTTTCTTAAGTATGCTTTCTTTCATGTCATTCTCTTTTTTGTTTTTGTTTTGCAATGTTTTGTTTCAATACTATTTTACTAATTTTATTGTTCATGTTAAAGGTGCTCTTCAAAATACAAAAATTTATTTTGCTTTGTTTGTTAAAAAAATTTAATATAGAAGAGTTGAAAATAAATATGTAATCTTACCACAAACGGAAAACTATCTTAAAATAAAATATGCATGTTTGTGTAAATTTTGTTGTTATACTGACGGATGGATTTTATTTTTACTTCTTCAGATATATAAATTTGATTTATTTGTTATATACGATGCTTTACTCATTTGCTTCTTTTTTTAAAATAATTAAAGGAACTGTGCTACAATAGAAAAATGATTATAGTATCAAACAATGCATTAAATACCTTATGCCATTTTATTTTCTTTTTATTTATATAAAGTAATGAAGTGAGATTCACATTCTACAATTTAATCGGATTATATGTTCCGATCTAATTTTTTTGTCAGAACCATTCGATATTTCCTAGTATTTGCATGTTTCTCTGATCCTATAAGCCGGAAGCTTAGTTTTACCATGGTTAAGTTTTATTTAAATTAATTTATTTAGTTGAATAATTTCTAATAGTTTCAAGTTTTTGTTTTTAATTAAATGAATTTCAAATAAAATTTAACAAACAGTAATAACTAATTTCTTTTTTAATGCTTAATTTTTAATTATGTTGCTGGTTTTTTGATCTATTTTCTACATTATAATTATTTACAGTTGAATAAATATTAGTTTTTTGTTTTTATTTACATAATAAATTCGCTTTGTAATTAGCCTTTGTCGCTGTAGGTGTAATTTTTAGTATTTTTAAATTAATTAATAAATTTGTTTTTGTTTTTCTCTAATCATGTTTAAAATTTTATTTTTATTTCAACAGGCTAAAATGGATTATTTATAATTATTCATTTTATTTTTTAAATGCACTTCTGAGCTTGATATAAGCGCCAATTTATTGTTGTCGGTTTTTTTGAGTAATAATAATATTTTCTTAATAAATAATGTAAGAAAAAAAAGATCGATAGAGTGACACGGTTGCATAGTGACATGTTCACTACGCGGTGAATTGAATGTTTTTTAATTTCACTATTTAAAGGGTTTTGAATTTACCTTTTATGTGGGTTTATAGAGATGTAGTTTTTGCCAATATGGTAGAATAGGTTGGTTCCAATAGCTATATTTTTTTTTTTGTCTTTTGGCATTTCAATTGGGCTACTGAACGATAAGCTGAACGGTTTTTTTTTTTATTGATTAAAAATGTTTACCATTCCTTAAATTGTGGTCGAAATTTCTTAGTTCTGTTTTTAGTTCAAAATTTAAAGGTATGCCATATCACCTTAGAAAACAATATTTGTCTTTGAATTGCGGAATGGAAAAATGCATCACCTGATGCAGAAAACTTTACCCATCCTTTGTTCGGTCGCAATAGGAAGCGAGCTTTATTTGTGACATATATCAATTTTAATTTTGGTAAGTTCTTCATTGGACTGGAATGTTTTATTCGGCCTTTTTTCGTAACTGAGCTGATCATTCAGTTTTACTATTTTCACAATAATTACCATCCGAGTTCTCGAATTTACAAACAATTTAGCTTCGGCTAAAGTCGCAGAGTCACGCAAACCATACAGGATTAAAGTCGCATTTTTATTTGAATTTATTAGTTTAAATATCCGTAAGCAATTCCAGAAAAAATCCCTTTCTTTTAATTTTTAGTAAGATATTAATTAAAGTTAATCTCTTTAATTAAAATCACTACACTATCCAACTTGCTGGCTCTTTCATGTATATAAATGTATTTTTTCTAAGCAAATGCCCCTTTTAAATAAAAAAATATTTCCTTTGTCGATTATTACAAATATCCTTGCCTAAATGACATAATTACTACACCTTCTGTATACTCCTTCCATCTGATGCAATTCGCAAAAAAAATCTACTTATGCAAAAAAGTTTTAATATTTTTCTTTTATTTATCATTCTTTTTAGTATTTTTATTTTCCTTATTAATTAAAGTCTCTATGTATATAAATATATTATTATATGCAATACAAGTAATGTGTCATTTGATTTTTTTTTTCATTTTTTTTTTTACTTAAATAATTGCATGAAATACCCTGTATCCTCTATTTTCTTCATAAAAAACAGCTTGGGACATTTTAAAAAAGTATTTTAAACGGAACAAATCTAACATTATTCAAGGCAAAATAATGAATAATTTAAATAAATTGAAGAAATGTCCGTGCTGCTAAATAGTTGTGTTTTTATCTTTTATTTCTACTCAGATTAAAATCTAATTTAAAAAATGCTCTTCCAAATGCGAGAGTACTAATTAAGCAATATTTTTGTTCATCTTAATACATTCCTGTCATATATCAAGATAATATATACTTCGAAGAAAGGCTTTATTTGCTTTGTTAAAAAAAACTGTGTATTTTTTTTTAGTTTACATAAAAGTTGTTTTTTTTTTTTTGTTAAATGCTAAATTATCTAAATTATGTCACAATATGTTGATTATAATGATAATAAATGCGCATTTTTTCTTTTATTAAATGCTCTTTTTTTGGTATAAAAGTATGTACTGTTAATTGTTTGTTTAGATGATCTCATTTACTTTAAATTTTTGGAAAAAAATCGTTTTCGGGAACGAAATTTTGGGAGAAAATTTGTAATGTAAAAGAAAATAGTGAAAGTATTTCTTTTTATCACTTTGGTCTAAAATTAATCAATTAAAACATTTTCTTTAAGTCTAAAAAATATTTACACAAACTGGGAGTTAAACGTTTCGTCATCAAATGCCGTCGGCTGGGTATGCTATTCTTCTTTGTCCAAAATAGAGGTTCTTAGACGTCGTGTCTAAGGCAAACAATTTATACACAAGAAATTTTTTTTTGATCGAACTGGATTTATGAATAAAGTAAAAGTAAAGGCTTACAGTTTTTAGAATGAGCAAGCAATAAATGCTGTTTTTTTTAGGAAAAAACATCCTAAGACCCCCCTAAGTAACTTACGCTTAAAAAAAAAACAAGTGAGTAGGCGCAAAAGTTCGTCTGTAACAATATTCAAAATCCCTACCCTAGTTGCCCTGTCGACACCAAATTGTAATTTTTTTGGCCTAATTCATGCACTGTAATTCATGCACCAATTATTTGTATTGGCCAAGCCCCCAAAAATCGGTATTGTTTAAAAAAAAACGGTTAATTTTAATTTCGTGGGAATAATGGGAAAACACGTTAAAAGCGTCAATTAATGTCAGAAAAATAGTTTTTTTTCCTAAAAACACTCCCAAAAGTGAACGTTTCTCAAAACTTTGAATAAAACATAAAAATATATATATCTGGTTTAACTTGATCAAAAGACCTTTTGAAATAATGTTTAAATATGAAGTTGCCTTATAATATGTCAGACAATAATTGTGGGGATGGCAGTAAGCATATCTTACCAATTTTCAGATATTGTCACAAAAGGAGAAAAAAGTATTATATTGAATGTTTAAGCCCTCTAGTTCAATGTAAAAGACCTAAAACCTTCACACATACGGACGGACGGAGGATAATTGCCCATGATCATATCTCGAAAGTCTAAAAAGTCTTCAGGGTCTATAGTTGAGATTATTTGCCTGTCTTACTTACAAGCCATGCATTAAAATTAATATACTTGCTCGTACGCCTCAATCGACTTCAATTTTCAAATACTAGAAATGAAGTTTGATTGATTTATGCACTGCACATTGCGCATTTCTTTTGTCAGTGTATTTTCTGTAAGAAAAATGTTATGCTACGGCGATAAGTCTTTTCTTACCGAAAAATGTTAAACCACGATTCTTCTTGTAAATAAACAGCAGATGATTTATACCTCAAAAATTCGTTTTGCTTAAATTTTGAGTTTAAGTTCATCTTTCGAAAAACTTTTGAAAACAAAAGGCAGTTAGAATTTTCTTTTACGTTTAATCTTGAAAGTAGGCTCTTTGGAAATGATAGCAAGACTTAAACAACAACTGGAATTTATGAATGCTAAACCCTTTTTTTTAAAGGATAAGGCAAAAGAGAGATAGTTGTGTTTCTTAGCTAAAGAAGTTTTCCATCAGTGGCATAAAAACTATAGCAGCACAATACAAAAAATAATTTCCTTGCTTTGTTATACAAAAAACTTGCCGTTTAGGTTAAATTACGTAACATTATGTTAATAGCATGGCAACTGCTTAGAATATAAGGCTAGAATTATCCGGCGAAAGCTATTTAACGTTTTTTTTTTGATTCACATAAAACTATATTTAAAATGCAATGGCTTAAGCTTCAGGGACAGTTGGCAGGTAAATTATGCTAAGCTTTGCTTCTCAGAAATCAAGCTTTTACTTTTATTTATTCACAAGACCGAATAGCTCACCCCTGTTGCATGCAAAAAAACGGAATCGATACTTATCTTATAATAGTTTCAAACAAATTTAATGATTAGTTACACAACTTGCTTTATTACCTTAACGACATTTTCAAACCGATTCCCTATATTTTATTGTCATACCTGGTATTGGTGTTTACCTCGATAACAATCCACACCTTTAGACAGTGATCTACTAAAGTATCTTTCTGACTTATTGGATCTCTAGATTGTCCCAAAACATATAAAAAAGTGAATGTACTGAAAAACAATAACTAAAAATATAAGAAAAAAATTATGTCAATTTGAAAATGCAAAAAAAAAAAACAATTATGTTTGAAATAGCAAAGCTCTAGGAATCAACAAAAGACAGACTTTTTTTCGAAACTTACTTCAGATACAACTTAAACTGGAAGAAGAAACTGAAATAATGAAAACGGTCTATATTATTATAATGTATATTTTTTTTATTTTTTTTTCAATGTGCGTTTTTATAAATAGTATGTAGGTAAGATTTAATCTGGTTCCTTAATTTAATTTCTTTTTTTGTCTAACAAAATTTTCAAAACTAATTAATTGCGGTAGTATATTCTATGCTTTTAAGTTCCTGTAAATATAATATGTTTGTGTAAAAGTTACTTTTGCAAACATTTTTTTGTTAAACTATTTTTTTTTACCATATAGCTTTTTGTAGTTTACTGTATTGATAATATAATTACAAGTTTTCTTTGTTTGTTGATGTAAACTTTCATTATCATTATCGCAATTCAGATAATACAATATGTGTATTTTTAGTCAAAAACTAAACAAGTTTATTATATAAAATGTTTTTATCTAAATTATTAAACAAAACTTAAATAGAGAGACAAAACAAATCATTAAGATCATTAAGTCACTTTGGATGGTAACAAGTGGGAAATGCATGCCTTTATTGCATGCTTTGGAAAGATTTTAATTTTACTATTTATTCTATTTCTTTTAATGAATATATGTTTTTACATAATATTTTTTAATACGATTATAGTATAGCGACATACTTTTTTGAAAATAAATAATAGGAGTGTGTAACATGTATGTAGTTGAAAATACAAGTTTGTTAAGCGTAGGTTTTATTCAAATCCCGTTTATTTAAAAAACCAAAATAAAGCATTTTTTTGCTATCAATAAAATCATTAAAGTGATATTGCACTGTATGTAGGTTTTTGGATAAAAAGATGAAACCTCAACGAAATGATAATTTTTTTTATAATTTTTTGTTTGCTTACAATTTCTATTCTTTAAAGCTTATTTACTATTATTTTGTTTAAAAAAATTAAGGTTTTGATAAGTTATTTTGTCGAACCTGAAAGAGGGGCTTTGTTGTTGCTGAAAGTCAAAAACAAAAAAGTTAATTAAGTTCAAATGTATTATAATTGATATGAAAGAATAAAAAGGTGTTTTATTTTTGAATTGCATAAAACTACTTGCAACTGATTTATTAGGAACTGCTTTGTTTATATTGTATTAGTATGCGTATGGAAAGAAAAATTTCAAGATATGGCCTAGCAGAAAATTTGAATTTCTATTGTCTGAAAATTCAGCGACATCCCTCTCTTGTTTTCTTTTTCTATTCAATAATATGCTTCAAACTGCAATTAGTTAAAAAATTGAAACAAAAAACTATCTTTCTTTTAAAATGTTGGTACGTTGTCTTCTAGTGTATTATTTTTCTTTCTAAATAGACTAGAATATGTATGTATATGCTTGTTGTGTATATATATATAAATAACTTTTTTGGTTGTTTATATTTTTTTTGTTTATTTAGATTATAATACAATAATAAATATTTTTTTCTGCTTTTTTTTTGGTTTGGTTTTATTTGATAATTTCTTTATTTCGAAAAATAATATTATCTATACTTAAGTATAGTAGCCCTTAATCTATATATAATTTCTTGTTCTGTTTCAAAATGTATATTATTATTTTATTAAATGTGTGCATTTGCTTAGCGCAAGCAAATTTCTAGTCAATAATATTCTTTTAATTTATTGGAATAATAAATTATTTAATAATTTCCAAAGGAAATTTCATATTTTTGTTTGGTTTTTCTTAAATTTTTGGTTTCGGACGCATTTTACTTGAATTTCATTTTCTATTCTTTTTACAATATAGTTTTTAATTATTTATATATATTTAATTGATTTCTAAGATTTTTCATTTAGATAAAACTATTTTTTTCTTACAATAAAAAAAACGAATCTCGGATGTTTTTTTTTTATATCAATAATTTTCGTCTAGGTAAGCTACATAATGTGTATATTTAGTTTTAGTTCGCTAAATATGGTTTCTCTCTTAAAAAATATTGATATGACGAACGGAGAGTCCAAACGCGAAATTTTTTTTTAATGTATAGTTAATTGTTGGATTTAGTTGTATGTATAACTATTAAAAGTATTGATAATTGGCAATATTTTAAATGTTTTTGTTTGCTTTCTTTGCTTCGAAGCCCATTTGATGCGGAATAGTTATCTTTTTGGGGTAAATTTTCAAACTTAATGCAAGTTTCTTAAGTACCAGTTATAAACCAGTATTATATTATATGCTTGAATCTGTAACCAAAATAAGTTTTTATGACTGGGAAACTAGCGCACTTGGAAAATATTAGATTTTGAAATCTTCCTTGAATAAGACTAACACGCTGATTGATTTAAAAAGTATTTTTCTAAAGTGTTTTTCAAAAATTGGTTTGGGTAAAGTTTGGCTGACATGTTGCTTTTGTGCGGTCCTGGCCCTGGTTTTATCTTGCCTAAATAGCTGACTACGGACAATGCCATTGCAAGCGAGTGTATGATGTTTTGAGTGTTTTTCACTTAAAAAAAACACTAAATGGCACCTGCTGCTTGAATAGAAGAGGTATCACCCAGCCTCTCACAAAAAAAGCAACAGTTGTTCTAACACACATGGAGAAGATCTACCGTTGTTTTTCCTGTATCGGATGGTGCGCGACATGAGAGGTCTTTCGAGACGAGTGATAGTCTAGGAGGGCTTGTCAGACCCTCGTGGAGGTGAGACCAGGGAAAGACTTTTATTATCGCTTTAGACGCTAGATCGCTAAAACTTGATCAAATTTAGCTGCTTTAAGACAATCTTATACAGCCTTTAGGACTATCTCGAGGTTTTGAATTATGTTTCAATAATTCGACAGTGTGGTCAAGGTTATCGCCTTTGGATCAAAATAAACTCGAAGGATTTTAAAAAGAAACGAGAATTAAGAGTTCAGGGTGGGCATATTTATTTTTGCCCACCGTGAAGTTTCTGTGGAAATCATATCTATATATACTCCAAGAATTTTTGGTTTCAATTTCGGATATAATATTTTCGAACAAAAATTACCCACCAAACGAAAGATCGGAGGATTTTTTAGAATTATTTTTATTAAATCATGTCTTATCTGTTCTTCAATTAATATTTGATTCCCAGTCATTGAAGTGTTTTTGTTGTTTGCTTTTCAAATAATTTATCTTGGGCTTCTACAACATAAACACAAAAAACGTACACAAGAATAATTTTTGTTCGAATCTTTATTCTATCTAAAATAAAAGCGAACCAATTAAGTTTTTAACATTTTTTCGTAAAAAATAATAACATTCAAACGAAAGCCTTAAAAACAAATTTATTTTTATTTTTTTTTTCATTACTTTGTAAAAAGGTACATTTTTGCAATATACTACATAATTTATGTAATCATTGTTCGTATATTTTATTTACTGATATTTTTTAATCTTATTATTATATTATCATTTTTTGGTTCGAAAAATTTTGCTAAAAATGTATGCGTAGTAAAAATGTATGATTTTTTGCATATTCTCTTAATCGTTTTAAAAAATATGACTTTTTTATTTAAATATGTTCTTTTCACGACATCGACTTTATTTTACAATTATTTTTTGATTTGTTTTTTTTTTTTAGTTTTATTCGTATTGACAATGCCACAATGAACATAATAAAAATTTGAAACAACCGAACGAATTTATTGTATAACGAACAAACGAACTGTACAGGACATAAAATTGTATATATTCTTCCATTTTTTATTCTTCTTGTGTAAAGTTTTTTTTTAATTTTTAAATATTCATTTGATTTCTTTGTTTTTCTTTTATAGACAAATCACAGCCCATTTGTGGAATTTAATTTAAATGTAACTCATAAACACCTGGATATATAGACAAAATTGTGGTTTTCTTGACCAATGGACAAAAAATTAAGCTGGTAAACGTGTTTTGCAAAAAAAATCTAAAATATTGCCAAAATCAACACTTTTCCTTGTGTTGCTTTTTTGTTGTCAAACATCATTGGCTTAGATTCTAACAAATAGTTTGAAAGTTTTTCATTTTATAAGTAGAATTTGACTAGAAATTTTTTTTTACTTAAAATTTGGATGTTTTATTTATCAGAGCAATTAAGTACATATGCTTTATATCTTTAACCTAGAAAAACTAAAATATTTTTCGAGACAAAAATCTTTTTCTCTTAGGCTTTTTCTACTATTTCTACGAACGTACGACCAGAAATCGCATTAATTTTTGGGGGGACTTTTATCCGCCTTATATATACGTATATATATAATTTTACACAAAAATAAAGTAGTTTGCATATAAAAATATATATATAAATATATATACACATACATTTTGAATGGGTATTTACGGGTTCAGCTTTCAAGTGCTGAGGATGATTGCTAAAACAGGGAAAACAATTTAATAGCATCCTTTGCACTTTAAAAATCAGTCCCACAACTATACCCAAATAAAAGACCAAAAATTAAAAATAAAAAAATATTTTTTTACATTTTTTTACATTACCTTCAAATTTTCATTTGTTTAGAAACTAAATAATTTATATCTACAAGTTTTATTACAGATTATTTTTATTACTCATTATTTTATTGAAATAACTTTTTATTTGGCTTATTTTAGCTGTAGATTTCAATTTCTTTTGTTTTCCTTTTCCAAAAAATTGTTTTGTACATTTTTTCCTAATAATAAATATTTGTTAAAATAAATATATGTTTAACTGAACTTTTAAGGAAATAAAAAAAACTTTTATGGCATAATCATTATGCATTTATAAAAATACTAAGGATATTATTTTTTTTAAATGTATATGGTAATATAATATAGTATATTTTGTTTTGTAATATAATTAATGATGTTATTTGTTTTTATAATATCTTATATTATTTTTTTTTACTTATATATAATAGTTAAGCTTTTTCTTTTTTACTTATAATGTAATATTTTGTTTTATTTTTTTGGTATATGTTAATAATTTTATCATTATTTAATTTAATATGAAATTAAATCTAACTATATTTTTTGTTTTCATAGTGTTACGACTAAAAATTTAACAACAGATTAAAGAAAACTAAAAAACCGCAAATCAACAATTTTTCGAAACAAAAATAATATTGAAATAATTTCAAAACAAAGAAAAATATTTAACACTAAGATAAATTCGAATTGTTTTTTTTTTCAACTTCTTTCTTATAGTATATTACTAAGGGTTTTCTTTATTTGATGTATTTTTTTATTTTAATAAATATGAAGTAGCTTTCAGTAAAGCTGATGAAAGTGAATTTATAATACATTCTTCTTTGCTTAAGATCTTCGTATCATATTGTTTTCTTTTATATTATATTAAATTCTTTCAAGTTCCCATTTTTTATTTATTTTTATTTTAGTTCACGTTTTTTTTTTGTATAAAAATGTTTGAAAACCCCAGATCATATTGGTCGCTCTCCAGTCAGTGTATAATATATATTCATTTATACAATATAATATTGATTTTGTGTTTTTTGTGTAATAATTATCATTAATTAAATACGCTAACAAATGATTTAAATGTTTTTCTTTATTTTTATATAAAATACGATATTTGGCAAACTTTATTATTTAGATTCAATTAAGTTTTTATTGAAATTTCAATTCCGGAGACTCATCTGGAAAGAAAGAACGGGACTGTAGAAAATTGCTTTAGTTAGTAATTAATGTGAAAAAGAGTTAAAATAAGCTGTTAGCTATATGAGTATTGTTGAAAGATCGATGCAATAATCTTTACAAAGGAAACGAGTTTTTAAGTTTATAAGCGGGAACCATGGTTGGGTTTTAGAGAAAGACGGTCTCGGTCGGTGTTAACGTGGTGACGACTGACGAAAAGGCCTACAGGAAATCGTTAAGAGGCGATTTTTCGTTGTTATAGATATGGTCGATGCATGGTCAGCAAAACCAATTAGACTTAGTAAGAAAACAGACGTGTAAAATTTTTTATGAGTGAATAGTTCATAAAACTAAAAAAAGGATACCAACTGTAGTTGCTTAACATAATTTTTTTATAATTATTGTGTGACAAGCGTTTGTTGGTGCTTGCTTTTTACTTCATTTACGGCTAATGTAAATGTACTGTTATAAATAATTGATTGACCAAATTCCAAAAGTCAACTTTAGTGGCCTACAAAAGAGGACATAGAGAAGACCTATCGACATTGTGACAGCCAAGGCGACAACTAGGTTTTTAAATATGCGTCGGTTTATTTCGGACAAAAAAGCATTGCTGCTCGAGATGAATAAATCCACGGCTCACAACGCGGCATTGTATCAGTATGTCGTCATAAAAGTGGATCAAATTTTGTTTGCCAATGAGGAACGCCTCCGTTGTCAGAATAAGAAACTTGTTTACTTGTTTTGTTGCTTATTACTTGTTTAGAGTAATAAGAAACAAGTTACTCTCTCTTTAGAGAGTAATGCCGTACAGGTGCCGAAAGAACCGTGAAAAACATTTTCGAGATTCCTACTATAAATACAAAGACAGTAGTAGAGTCCAAACTTACCTGGTATGACTTTCTTCACTCTAAGGAACTCCTGTTGTTAATAGGGTCGACTAGCATCTTTTGGCCGCTTCAATTGAACTTTCAGTCTTTTCATGCCAATCTGAAAGCCATTCATTGCTTGAATGGCTGCTTGAGCACTGGCAGGATTATCAAATGAAACAAATCCTAAAAAAATAATGAGAAAAATATTTGAATGCATGAAGATTGACATTTTTTTCAATTTGATAATCCTAAAACCAACGCCAACATACTTTTTTCTTGAAAAGATATTCATTGCCAATTCTCATTTTAGAATTTTGATTTTGTTTTTTTTTATACCCCATCCCATAGGATAGGAGGTATTTTAAGTTTCATTCATAGTTTGTAACATAGAAAAATAATCACCGTAGACCCCCAAAACCTTAAGTGCATATCATCGAGGCCTAATTGTACATAAGTCGAATGAGCTATGTCCGTCCATCCGTGTGTCGGTAGTTTTTATGCCTTCAATTTTGAGCTAGAAACTTAAAATTTAATATCCGTTCTTTCTAGGTCCCGAAGCAGTACAAGTGTTAATATTTTTAAAATCCTCCCAATGACACACCCTGTTTACTTAATAGCATGAAAAATCAAAGTTGTCGTTGGATTCTGAAATTTGGTATGCCATATCCTCGCGTGGTCATATTTAATTTGCATTTAAATAAATAATTTGTATTCGATATATTTGCTTTAAATCAAAAAAAAAAAAAAAAAAATACCATGTTCCGATACGTGCGTTAGCTATCAACTGAAATAAATAATTTTTTTGCCACGCCTTCTTTTGGGGCATTTTCAAGTGTTAACCAACTTTTTAACATAAAAATGCAATAAACGCGTGTATACCACTTCTGATAAAAAATATGAACAAAAACCGATGTTATTGAAAAAAGGTTGATTCTACGCCCTTTTTGGAAGAAGATTTTCAATTGACAAATTCTTTGTTGTATTCAAGTTAATAGAAACTAAAATTTAACAACCAAAAATTTATGACGCAACTCAGAGCTTGACAGTGGGCAATTGGGATGGGGTATCCACGATTCGCCTAAGCAGATTGTAGCCCTCCCACTAGTTTGCAATTAATCTAATCAAGGATTTTTTTTTCTATTCTCTTTATTATTAGAATAAAAACCTTGTCAAAAACCACTCTATAAAATCCTTTTAGTAGAAAGGTCGTTTAGTAAAACGATGAGTGGAATATTTTGAATTTTTTGAAACACTTTAAAGATTGAGTTAACTTACCAAAACATTTACTTTGATTTGTAGCACGATCGATAAAAACTTTCGAACTGATAACATTGCCAAATGGCAGGAACATCTGCATTAGTTCGGCATCACCGAATTCTTGTGGTAGATGGTAGATAAATAAATTGCAACCCTCCGGGCCAGAAATCGAGCATCCTGGGAACATCAGAAAGTCTAAAATGAAGTTTTTTTTAAAAGAAAAAAGTATCAATTATTTGTGTTTTCTGCTTTGAATGTTGGGTATTAAAATTATATTAGAATTTATTAATATTTATAGAAAAGAAAATGTTATTATCTTTTTCGCAGTGATGAAATTTTGTACCTGCGAAGTTCTGGTGATTTCAAAATGGGATGTGAAAGTTTGTGTAGTAAATAAAAACATAACGTGGTAGGTTGGCTTTGTTTTTAAGGGCCCACCATAAACACTTTACAAGTTGATTACAATATGAATAACACCTATAAACGTCTAATATGAATAATATAATAAGATTTTCTCTTTATTTTCCCGTTATATGCATGTACATATATGTTTAATACATAATGTATAATGTATACACGATGTATATCTTATCATAATATGAAAAAAAAGACGAAAAGACAAATATAAAACATGTCAAATTAAATTGCGAACGGTTTTAATCATTTTATATAAATTTAACATTTCCCAAAGTTTGCCGTTCACTGTTAATTTTCTGAGTGACAGCTATAAGTCACAAGTTTGCGGCATAGGGACAACGTAGAAGCAATTTACTTATTTCTTTTTTTTAATTTTAAATACATAGGTACTTGGTAAACTTAATATTAAGCAACTTTTCAGAGTCGCTCTTTGCCATGACTTAGGATGGTCGCATAGAACAGACAGTTAACAGTTAAGAGGTACTACTACCAACTTCTTCGATCATCTGCCCTGAAAGGTAAGTGGTACTACTTATAAGATCCCAGGTGGGTCAGGAGGGGTTTCCACTTGCCTCATTGTTGCCCTACTGAGGACTTACTTCTTTACAGCACGACATTTAAGATATTTCTGGAAAGTTTCCAGAAGCTTCCATCCACTTGTTCTTTGAGTCATGATCCTAATTTCCCTGGGTTTGGTAAGATTGTTTCTTCAAGAGCTTCTAATATTGAACCGGACCGCGGCAATAAGTTTTTTTTGGTCCCACCTCCGCGAGGGTCTAATCTGAGGATCATTTGTAATAAGAGACCGGTCAATTCGCCGTTTGGCTTCAGCAAAAATGGCATGCATGGTTGTGAGGGGTAAGGCGATTCCTCTTCTGAGCTACAAGTGACCAGTTAGTTTTTTTTAGTAAATAATTTGTGCAGCTTAATAAACTTATAATGTCAAACATTTTCAATTACAGTCAGAAAAAACTGAACTTGAATATTTTTGAAAAGGGCCAAGATAAGTGAACAAAAAAATGCTACTATAAGAGTCTTGTCCATAGTAATAAGAAAAAAAAAAAAAGAAATTGTATAAATATTACAATTCGAACACAAAAATATTAAGAAATCTCTTTGCTATTCCTCAGAAGCTCCTAAGAATAAGAAAGAAAAGTGCTTTGTGGATTATATAAAAAATTTATCAATTTAAATATTATTAATTTATATAATTTGATTATTTTTTGGAGATAAAAAAATTATTCTAAACAGCAAAACCCGCAGAAGAAAAATACAGTAGCCTTAAAAAGAGTGGCTTGTTAGTTTGGCTTGCAGGAAGACTAGGCCGATTTCTAAGCCCGACAGACAGAAAGCTCCCTCTTACCTTTTTCCTTCTTATGAGATAATCTTATCATGAAAATATACCGGGTTTTATACATAGTGCTTGGAAGCAAGGGGGGCTTCTTGTTATTAATTTGTTTTCCTAGCTTTGCAGAGATTCGTTGAAGATCGTGCTTCGTCTTTGTTTTTCTGCTCGCGATATGCTTTCGCGTTCAACGATAACCTCATTATTGCAAAATGTGCAAAACATTTGAGAAACATCTAAATCTTTTAAGCTTTCATTTGAGCCATAAAATTAGTTTAATAGCTTGAGCGCTTGAAAATAAAAGCTATGACTTAGCAATGCAACAATATATTTTTGAATAAGTTCTTACAATGCAAGTGGTCAAATGAATGGCTTCGTATGGCAACGACCAAATATTTCTTCGTTTTACCGGTTTTAGGCACCGCATATATTCTTCATATTCATAAGTTTTTTCGTTAGATATTCCTTAAGTCATTAAAACATTTTGTAATAAAATTTTTTCTCAAATTTATATTATATTATATATTGAAATTTCAATATTTTATATATTGAAAAACAGTAATTTAAAGTTTTAATCCATTAAAAAGTGGGAGTGGTCGATGAAAACGCCAAAGTTGTTGCGCTACCTCAAAGACAATTACAAGGCAATGTCACTTACCAAAAATTAGTGCGCTAGCACTAATGTAACATAGCTTAAATTTAAAAAAATTATGTAGTGGGCGTTTCTGTGGGCGGATTCAACTAATTTTTAAACCTAATCTGTAAGACTGGATTTCCAGCTCGCTCACCAAATTTCTCTAGCTTAAAATTTAGGGCCTAAAAGTTACCCCTGGGTAGTGGGTAGGGTATAAAAAGTGTTTTAATAAAACTATTCTACTAAATATTTCAATATCCCTTTATTTCTATCCTTGGGAAGGGCCAGAAGAGACATAGAGGAGTTGCAAATGCAAAATACGAAAACTAGTTGTTGCATTGCTTAGTCAAAGCTTTGCTTTCCAAGCTATAAGTAAGTTTTATGCCTCAAATGAAAGCTTAAAAGATGTGTATGTTTGTCAGTTATTACAGGTTTTTCAAAGAATACTGGCTTTGTTTTCCGGAAACGTAAAAAAAAAAATTATTTTTTTTAGTTAGCTCTTTTTTTAAATGTGTTGTTGACATACAAGTAAAAAAGAGCTTTTGACAGTTAAGTAACAATTTGTATCACGGCACTTCAGTATGAGTAATGAATAACTACTTCATTTTTAACATTTACAATACGTTTTGTTACGTTTCCTTTTGCTTGTACCCCATTTTGAATCACCAGAAAACTTAAATGTTCTAGAAAAATGTTAGCCTGTGTCGTGTTTGAAAAAATAATTAATTTCTTAAAAAATGTTTCGCAATTAGGTAAAAGGGAAATGAACTAAGATAAAGTTTTGAGAAATTAAAAAAATATATAATTAAATTTCCTGCAAAGCAAAATTAAAAAGGAAAATATAAAAAAACGAACACCTTATTTTATTATTTACAAATATATAATAAATATAATATAATGTATACATATATTTTCGGTAAAAGGCGTGCAATTTTTGTTTAGGGAAAACATAAATAAATATATGTATATGGCTACATAACATATAATATAACATATATAAATATTTATGTATACATTACATATACCGAATATCCAAGAGGGGTTGGGGAGTGAGTTTCGAGTTATACATCATGCACATCAAAAGTAAATTTAAAAACAATAACACAAAATGCGTTTATTTATTTTTTTTTTCCTTTACGATAACATAAGTCGAGACGGTGTGGCACGATGTATTGTGTATATCTCCTGAAGAATCAAATTTAAATAAATCGTTTTTATAGCCGCAATAAATTACGTATTTTTCTCAGATTTCCTTATCCCTTTCGTCGCTTAATCTCATACATTTCAGCTTAAAAGGGTTACTTACGTCAAAAGGTTGTGAGCAAAGGCGTCCCTATGGGGTTGCTCCTGTTTTCTTATTTTATTCAATTCCATGCTAATTTCAATTTTATACTCCAAAGAATATTCTTTTATGGTTTTCAATATCTTCTCTAATGCTTATGGCAATAAAATATGTTTTTATTAAGAAAAAAAATTAATAGGGCGTCGCCTTCCGCCTCGACTCATAAAATTAGCTTACAGGTTTACAAACGAAATTTTTAACAAAAAATTAGCATCTAACATATTTGGTTTAGTTTCTTTGTTTTTTTTTTTGTAATTAATGATCTACGGTTTTCTGGTGGTGTGAATTTGAATGAGTTAACACAGAATTGTTTGTATGTCTTACCTTCTCTTTGAGTAGGTGCAACCGCAGCTATTGGTGCTGGCATAGCCTGTGGAAATTGTCCGTAGACGGCTGGATATGCTGCATTATAAATAATTTGTTCACATAGTCAAAAAACACATTTAGGAGACATCACAACGTAAATAACATTTATTTAATAAAAAAAAAAAGATTAATTTAAAAAAAAGTTTATTTATTTGTTTTGATTTTTTCTAAGGAAAAAAAAGACTAAAAATTAAAAACTTTTTCGTTGTAGTTATGTTTATATAAAATTAAACTTGATACGCGACTATTAATTTAAGAAATATAAAATTTTGACTTGACAGCAGCTATAACTGAAGCACCATTTTCGGAAAGTTATTTAAGATTTTTGGAAAATATAAAATATTTTTATTGATGTTCATATAATTTATAGACTTGAAAGAAACTATAATAAGAAGAATTTATTAACTAATAAAGTGAAGCTGATAGAATATGCAGCGTGCAAGACGAGCGCATGCATTGAGGTCAAGTTCAGCAATGACGAAAGTTGTGCTTTTGAATTTAACCTAATTCGTATTTTAAAATTTAAGTCAAGCAGAGATTAATATGCACAACGTCTATTGTTTTTGTCTGTCCCACGAATAAGCTATACTTCATCATATATCCTAATTATATTTTAAAGCTCGAATTTAAAGGACATGCTACATGAAGTTACATATATAACTTTTACATACAGTAACAAAAAGTTTGACGTCTATTGCAAATATTTAATTTAAAATAAACTTTGTTTGACATTTGCAATCAACTCATTGAGAAGACAGTTACACATAAATTATGCACACAATGACATTTGGAAAATAAGCCAAAAAAAGGAATGCATAAATACACCAAAAAGTAAAAATAGTAGATAAATTGTTTTAGATTCAAATGCTCAAAATCAGTTTGATCAGAATTACTTAACACTGTGCAGATACACTATTTGAATCCATGTATGTATACATATTTAAATAATTTTATTTATATATATATATATTTATTATGTTTTATATATTTTTAAACATAGATATATATAAATATTTGTATTTTATCTGTATATCCATATTTTTTTTTAATAAAAAGTGTCAAAAACGGACATTTAACATTAGCTACATCTATAACATTAGTGAAAATGATTTCTACACATGAAAACAGTGTTATATGCATTGATAAATAAAATCAATTGTGAAAAATTAAAACTTAATTGTATAAACAAAACCTTATCAAAAATGATATGGAATGGTAGTATAAAATTTGCAAAACAAAAAGATAGAGTCGATCTAATAATTATTTTTTGATAAAAAAAATTATTTTTTCGCTCATATATTCCTCGAATAGTATGAGTTGAATAAATGTGAAACTCACCAACTCCTGGATATGGTTGCATTCCCGTGTAAGCAGCATGCTGAAGAGCCGCTTCACCGTTAGGCAAGCCTTGTGGAGGAATTGATAAATGCAACGCATCTGGAAAACATAAATATTCTTGCTGCAATATTCCGTTGTCTATAAGTAAAAGAAAAACATGTTTTCGAAGATCTAGCATTTTTCTTTGAATATTTTTCTAGGCATAATAATAATATTAATATTTAAAAATATTTTTTTAAAAAATGCAAAAATATCTACTTGAACATGAACAATACATCAAAATAGTGCAAAGGAGAGAGCTGAATTGGGGCGTTTAGCTTAATCAAGAATGTATTTTGAAACTTTTCTATTTTTATACCCGACCCAGGGTATATTAATTTTAATGCCTAGTTTGTAACACAGTGACATAATCACCTAGACACCTAAGACCTTTTAAAGATATGATCAAGATCAAGAGGTGAATTGATTAAGCCGCATGTCCGCACGTCCGCGCGTCCATCGGTCCAAATTTATGCAATTTTTAGATCCTTAAAATTGAGCTGCAAAACTGAAATTTGCAGCATTGCTTGGTTATTATTTTGTACTGACAAAATATGCCATGATCCACCCACAGCATCGCACACAAGTGACTTGGAACGTTAAATTTACATTTTATTTCAAAATGTCTTTTAGTAAAGTTCGACCGGACATAGAAGTTCAAATTTAGGTTCAGTGCAATAGAGGGCAGAAGCCTTTAATTAGGCAAAAATTGGACCGCCCACAGAATCGACAATCTCCGCTTTCAACATGTTAGAATTCTAAAAACCTGATTTTTCGGAAAATTAATTCTACTTCACTTTAAGGGGGCGTTTATAGGTCAAAACTGTTTTATTAAGCATTCATATTAGGTTTTAACGCATTTTCTCATGATTCTCACGAAATTAGAATTGATTGGTTTTAATTTGGAGCCGAGCCTGTTTATGAGGGTGTGGCCAATACAAATAATTGACATACAGTATAAGGAATAAGGCAAAAAAAAAAAATTAAATTTGGTGTTACAGGGTAAAGAGGCTCGGGTATTTAGAAGTTTGTTACAGGCGAACTATTGCACTTACTTACTTGTTATAATATATAAAGACTGGATTTAAGAGCGTACTTTTGGGGTGGAAGGCTTGAGGCTAGAAAAAAATGATAGTGAGCCATTTCAACATCGATATTTCGATATTTTATAGCTTCTGTAAAAACTCGACAGATTTGGTAGCTTTGTATGGTTTTGGAATGGATTTATAGGTACCTACGGGTAAACACATTATAAGTGATAGTTATCATGTTTGGTTCTCAAACCCATATTTATTCGACTTTACGCGTTTCTGGGAACCACTTAAAAGAGGTGAAAATTGAAAAAGTTGTACGGTGTGTTAAAGTGATTTAAGAAAATTGACGATTGCAGTTGTTAACAGTCCGTCGAAAATTGGAAGAAAGACCTCTGTTGTCCGTGCATTCGTCTGTCCGTCCGCGCCTGCTGTAATTTTCAAACTGTTAGTCGTAAAAATATTACACAGTCCAAAAAACAGTCGAATCAGCCAAAAACGCCGCAAAATAAACATGTGTACTTCCCTATATCTCAGTAACGGTAATACATATATATCATTTTAAATCTCAGAATTAGTCCATTTCCTAAAATTTGAATGAAAATCATAGTGAGTGCAAAATATGTTATTGAATTTTTTTAAATTAAACAAAAAATAGTTTTAATAATTTCAAATCTGAAAATCGGGCAAATAGTCAAAGTCGTATCCATCTTTGATTTTCTATACTATATTGACAAGCAACAGAAGGCAAAACTTTATGGATCCACTTGGTACTACAGTAAATCTTTTTAGGTCTTAGTTTGTCAGCTTTCTAAAGTCCTACATCCACTTCCAATTAACATAACCTTACCTAAGCCCTGACAGATTTCCAAGCTTGCAACAAAGCTCCTCCTCGACATATATATCACGGACTCATTTCACCCTTCCTGCAAGGAGGGTAAAGTTGGGTAATATGGCGCGCGGCGTGGGGAATCGCGCCCTTAAAATTTATTTTCCACCAACATGTGTTTGGATGCATATACAACAATATTCTCGTAGAATTCAATGGATCAACACCAAAGAATGAAAAAAACATCCTTTATGTTCTTCGTTCTGTTCAGTAAGTTTTAAAATTTTATATGGCTGGGGTGCCATTCATATCCCCGAACTTTACCCCGAGTTATTGGATTTGAGCCTGATCGAGACATACTTTTGCATCTTATGAGCTCTGACATAAAACAGGTTAAATGTCCTGAAAGAGTAGCTATGGTGGAAAAATAGCAGGACGTAGATTTATGAGAAAATTGGACATACATAGTGGTGAAAATTCGTTATGAACAACAACATTTATTTTTATTTCTAACAAATTAGAAATATTTATTAAAACTTTAAATGACTCTAAAGAATAATGATAAACAAAAAAATTAACACGAAATTTGACTTTTCGAGATTAAAGCTCAGGATGCAGAAACCGAACTTTTTAAAATGGTGGAAAAAAGGTGGAAGTTCGATTATGAACACAAGCAGCTTTTAACGGTTATTCGTGATTTCCCTGAGTTTTTTAGTTTTTAAAAATCAATCTAAATACTGAATGGGTCGTCCTGTATTTTTTTGAACACTAGTCAAGAACATTTGGCATTGATACGGTAAGGCCTTCAACCTTTAGAGGCTGACAAACCAAGCTTCTTTAAGACAATCGACTTGTAAAAAACTGATTCTCGATGGAGTGAAAGCCCAAACTTCTCGCCAGCACCGTCATTTCCTCTGTATTGCTCTTCGAAAACCATTATTTTATGAACTTTGCGTTGCGGACAGGCGCGTTATCCT
Organism: Neoascia interrupta; assembly: GCA_947623515.1. Classification (NCBI taxonomy): domain Eukaryota; kingdom Metazoa; phylum Arthropoda; class Insecta; order Diptera; family Syrphidae; genus Neoascia; species Neoascia interrupta. The sequence continues at coordinate 149,915,244 of OX392463.1, forward strand.
TTTAGAATACAAAGCTTTCGGGAAGAAAATCTTCTACATACCCATTTCTATTACATTTCTTCTACATACGCCATTAAGAGCAGCACATCGATATAGAAAGAGGAGATAAAATTTATAGGATTTTAGGGTAACTAGGCGATTTGATTTTAAAAAACCATTCGAGAGGCTTTGCTGCCCATCAGAGAGGCTGAGAATCTTAAAAGCCTTTCCATATCCATTCTTTGAAGATGTACTAGAAAATAGAGCAGGCCCCTTCTTTATTAAGAGTTAAAATCCTTTAAGCTCGCGAAGGGGGCCACCCAAACACATATGCATATTCTTTGACGAAAACTAAAGGATAACAAGTGAGTATATATGCTACAGTGTATACGCAGAAGTTCCAGTCCGTTGAAAACCCCATCCCATCATACATTGTAAATTACTGCTTATTGTTATTTTTTTGCGATTAGTAGTTATTGCAAACTTTGAAAAGGGGCGTGGTTGACCGCCCTTAATATAAACTTTCAATAAAAGCATACATATCTCCAAGTTATGCTTAAATGTAGGTACTCAAAAATGATTTTTTTTGTTCAAATTCAAAATTTTTGCAAATTCGACCCCTAAAAGGAGGCGTGGCAAAAACTTTCCAAAAACAAAATAAAGATTGGAGTCTCCTTTACGCTATTTGATAGTTTTTATTTCTTATTCCTTTCTAAGTTGGTCTTAAGGCCAGGCGAAATAAAGTTTTTCTTAAATTCTACCTCCAAATTTAGGCGTGTCCCAACATTTTTTTCTACAAAATGTATATCTTAATTTTTTTTTAAATAATACATTCAGTAAAATTTTTCCGGTTTGGAAAAAAAATATTGAGAAAAATGCATTTGAAAATTTACCCTATTTAAAATCGATACTACGCCAACTAGGAGAGGTCAATCGATTAAATTTTTCTTTTCAATTTTTGACAATCATTAGGAGATGAAAAGCGTCAAAATTTAGCCTTTTACGACGTCTTAAGGTTTTGAGAGCACTGGGGCTAGTGACACATATAACAAACCGATTGTGGGCGTGTCCGTGGGTGGATTTGAAAAAATTTAACGACATTTAATGCATGAAGCCCACGGACAAAATCATTTAATTTCTCTAGCTCAAAATGTAAGCCCTAAAACATATGACACACAGACAGACGAACGGACGGACAGACATGGCTTAATCGATTCATAATTCGGTCTCGATCATATCCGCTTGAGGTTTTGGGGGTCTACTATTATTATTTCATCGTCTTACAAACTTAATAAACTCCTATCCTATGGGATGGGGTATAAAAATGATGCAATCAGGACACTCAAGTACATTTAACAGCATAAAAAATCACAGAAGTTCTGCCTATTTGGACCTACGGTAAACTTGTACTTAAACTTAGGTGGTACGTAATACCTATATTCTTAAGTGGACACCTCGGCAGTAGTACTTTCTTAAATTTGAATTGTTTTACATTTTACAATCTGTTGTTTTAAGTCTGTTCCTCTGGTGTAAAAATCATACAAAAAAAAAACACTAATCTAAAAAGGTTTGTCTACCCATCCGTAGCTAAACTGGACTTAAAGCTTTGCAATTGCAATCCGTTTGCATTCCTAGAACACCTTATAATTTTGTGTTCATAAGTGCTCATACAATGGATTTTACTGGAATCCCAGCGTCCATTAGTGAAAATCCCTCATTCTCACCACATCACAGAGATTATTTATGGAACAATGCAAATAGCTGCATTACTGTAAAAGCTAAAAGTATAAAAATTTTGCGTGCATATATTTTTTTGTACTTACGCCCTGGATAGCTTTGTGGAATTCCATTGGTATAAACACCTTCGGTGCCACCAGGCTGACCATTCGGAGTTTGTGCCGCCATATTAAATGTTGGCATTGTCGGTGATGGTAGTGATGGAATCGATCCATTTACTGGCTGACCGTTACCATTAAGAGCGTGAGGTATTTGCGTTGCTAATGCTGCCATTGGATTAATATAAGTCCCTTGGGCGTTCGCAGCTGCTATTAGTGCGGCTTGTTGTTGCTACAATTCAGAAACAAAAGATATTCTGTAAATTTTGCAATTTAGGTAATGGGAAAATTGATGCATGAAATACCTGAGCATAAGCACCATACGGTCCAAACTGATTGAATACGAACGGATTCAATAAGTTCATATGTCCCGCCATTTGTTGCATACGCCGGATATGCCTTTCCTTTTCAGTATCAGCAAATTTAACCACAAGACTTGATGATGCACCCTGTAAATAGAATAAACGAAATCGAATTAAGTAAATGTTCAAATGTTGTAGCTTGCTTGTAAAATTTTTAGATTTTTCCACTTTTGACTGAGAATGATATAAAAATATAAAAAGGTATAGGCTACACGTACACGCTACCTGTTGAGGGATGCAAGTTGAATAATATTAAAATGAAAACAGAAAAAAACCTCTTCGAAACCACTGTTTATCCATCCAGAAATGTTAACATGATATCAGCATGTAGTGCCCTTTGAGTTGAAAACCCCCGAGAACAAGTGTTGTAAGGACATGCAGTCACTCCACACCAAACTCCATATGAAAATGCAGACGATACCTCGAAGGGTTGAAAAAAAGCACCAGGCCATAAAATGCACTTAATTTTTTTGTTGGAGATTGGGTTAAGCTGGCGAGTTTATAGATGGCTCTACCGCATGTTGGTAGGTTTGCAGAAGATGCAATTTGTTGCATACTTTTCAGTTCATATACGACAAAAAAAAATCGAAATGCCCAAGCTTTGCGTTCGGTTTAAAGAGAAAACTTTTTTAATTTTTAAGATTCTGTTACGCTTTCTCTGACATTTGTATATGGTTAATTTAGGTTACGCAACTTTTGTAGACATAGTGGTTCAGTTTTTGGTTAAGTTTTTTCTACTGGAGTCAAGAGTTTAAATTATTACGACCTATGAAATTGAAAAAATAAAAATAATTCTTGTTATATTAATAAGCCAGAATATTAAAGCTTAGAAGTGAACACGTTTTTACCTCCACAAAGAAATTCGCCAAGGATACTTTGCTCCTTTGCTTTTTAATAGTTTGTGTATTCGCATTTTCAGGTAAATCGGGGGCTTATGTAACAATTTATTTCTGTCTTCACATTATCTTACTACATACTTTGTTCATGCATTGTATCAAATAGTAATAGATCAAAACATGATCGGCGGAAAGTGAAATGACTCAACAAATGTCATCAAAACCTTTATAACAACCATATTTCCTATCCTACTTAAACACTGATGGAACATGGACTAATATTCATTTAGAAATTCCACAGAACTCATAATCTCTCATTTGTCAGCAAATTTTATGGTACAACACCCACATACCTACTGCTTTCACCTTATGTCATTATACGCACAATGCCATGTCACCATGTTTGAGAATTAGACGCAATACTTTGGCAAATTTTATTCATTGTCATTGTGGCTATTTTGTAAATATACTCGGCAATATTTATAACAACAATGCAGACTTGTGAATGGATAAATTTCTCCAAATAGCATTAATCAAATTGCCTTTGACGGCTATTCCATTTCCAATGTTCGGCAATGGTACACAGAGCAATAATATTAATTCATAATATTTTCCGATGAGTTTCTGAACTAATTGAAAAGTACAAAATGTTTTAGGTTCCACAAATCCTTTTTTATGCATTGTAATGTTATATATAGAGGTATGTATGCAGTTTGATTAATTATGGAAACAACTGGAGTAAAGTTCAGTTTATATATGTATACGTTGTTTCTGATTAGAAATAAAAGCACGAATACAGTTGCATTTATAAGGATACATCATACATTGGTATACGGTAAGCGCACCCACATTCAATAGGATTTTGTGCTATGTACCAAGCTGGTGTTTGTAGCCTGTGAAAAGAAATTGATTTATGCTTCAGTAAATTTTCAGTATTTGTTAGGACATGTTAGAAACGTATTTATACGCTTCGATTCCCATAGTTTTAATTAGTGTATATTGTGTCGATGGTAATTGGAGGATTGGGACTCAGGGTGACACATTTTGTTTTAAACGTGTCATCGTATTCGTGTTGAGGAGGTATGCTTTGGGCAGCCTATAATTGTTGCCATGGCAAATATTTATTGCCTCCGAGCGAAATTCCTATCCGATAATTGTAAAGTTCTGATTTATCTAGGAGTAGTGATGGTACACTTCTGGTGCTGGTTTAATAACAGACCATTCAAAAGAGATTTTCTTAACTCACTCCTGTTTGTAAGGTCTAATGGCTTGATTTTAGCGAGATTTTAATGTGAACTGACGGATAACCTCAGAGCCGGCACGCCAACCGATTTTGGAGCACTTCATCAATGGGTCGGTCACGCTCCATTTCTCTGCAGAGTGCAGATAGGATCTTTCACCTCGGATCTTGTACTTCGTGACCATAATTGTTACTCCTCAAATGCGCTGTCACACATTGTGAGCGTCGCTCTCATATAACTGCGATTGTAGAGACTTCCTTTTCTTTTCCGTTTTTAGTGTATTATTTGGTCACAGAAGTTGAGCAAACAGTTTTCTCGCCACTTTATCTCTCTGATCGCTGTTTCACTACAAGCGCGTCAGCGTCATGCCTGCTTCACATAAAGGACGAGAGAGCGAGCAAGGGTTTTGGGGTAGCTGTCAAATGAATTTCAATCAATGGCAATGTATGGGGTGGTTCACAATACCGGCGTGATTGCTGTCTCGCTCGCCGGGCTTTTCGAAAAATTGAAGAACTCTCGCCGAGGTCGACGATTATTCTGTCATTCGTGGTTGTTAGCTGTGAAAAGCTAGTGAATAGACATTTTTTTCTTGAAACTAATACTTGTTGTGAAATATAAACTATTCAAGTGCAATAAAGTCGACAAATTTAAGAAATATGTATGTTATGTTTTGTCACTGTGCAGTCAAAACAATCGTCGCGTTTTCTTGCTTTTATTGTGTAGTAACAAACAATTTCACTGGTCTCGTGTTGCGCTGCCGTTTTGTTTTGAAGCTCTCGCGCTGAATGTGAAACGGCCATCAGACCAGAGCGGCAGCGTGAACGCGAGACTAAAAAGTCGTTTGTTAATATACAGTAAAAGCTCGTTGAATTGGAATGGTCGGAGGGAGGGTCGCATTCCGAATTTTCGGAATAAACGAAAGTTTCTTTTAACATCACGAAGCATGTTTATTGGTAAAAAATTATTATTATTATTATTATTATTATTATTATTATTATTATTATTATTATTATTATTATTATTATAACTTTATTTAATAAGTAAGTTAATTACAACATACACTTAATGGCTATAGCACTAACTACCAGGGTCTGCGGCTATTACATTAACAATGGTACATCTGTAGATAAATAACTTTTTTAAAAACAAAAAGGAGAAATAATGGGAACTGAAAGTTAGAAGTTGTGTGCTTATTTCAATGTTTTTAACTGTGCCTTTAATGTGCCTTAAACTATTGGTAAAAAAAGGTTTCTAATAAATGCGAACTACCGGTGTTTTATCAAACAACCTTAAATTTAGGCAGGATTCGAGATTATTGGGCTTTCCCCGGCTTTATGGCTTTTCCAAGGTTGAAAATTAGAATTGCTGGGATTCTCCAAATAGTTGCGAATTGCAATGATTTAGGCAATAGATTTTTGAAAAAGTTCGAAGTTCAAATTTCGATTTCCCCTCCTTGGAGTTCAGCGGAAGAGTACCAATGGAAATTTACCAAAGGGGAAGTATGGAACGTACTAGAAGGTGCTTAATTTTGTATAAATACACGGGTGACAGGCTCGTACGGAACAGTGATATTTTAAACGTTGACTTGTGAAAATCGGTAATAAAGTAAAAAGTGATTGAATTGAAATAAATTGTTGAATTCCAAGTAGTAAAGTTGAATAACAGTGTGATTTGAATTTAATTAAGTTTGTTTGATAAGTAAGCCTATAATTGTTGCCATGGCAAATATTTATTGCCTCCGAGCGAAATTCCTATCCGATAATTGTAAAGTTCTGATTTATCTAGGAGTAGTGATGGTACACTTCTGGTGCTGGTTTAATAACAGACCATTCAAAAGAGATTTTCTTAACTCACTCCTGTTTGTAAGGTCTAATGGCTTGATTTTAGCGAGATTTTAATGTGAACTGACGGATAACCTCAGAGCCGGCACGCCAACCGATTTTGGAGCACTTCATCAATGGGTCGGTCACGCTCCATTTCTCTGCAGAGTGCAGATAGGATCTTTCACCTCGGATCTTGTACTTCGTGACCATAATTGTTACTCCTCAAATGCGCTGTCACACATTGTGAGCGTCGCTCTCATATAACTGCGATTGTAGAGACTTCCTTTTCTTTTCCGTTTTTAGTGTATTATTTGGTCACAGAAGTTGAGCAAACAGTTTTCTCGCCACTTTATCTCTCTGATCGCTGTTTCACTACAAGCGCGTCAGCGTCATGCCTGCTTCACATAAAGGACGAGAGAGCGAGCAAGGGTTTTGGGGTAGCTGTCAAATGAATTTCAATCAATGGCAATGTATGGGGTGGTTCACAATACCGGCGTGATTGCTGTCTCGCTCGCCGGGCTTTTCGAAAAATTGAAGAACTCTCGCCGAGGTCGACGATTATTCTGTCATTCGTGGTTGTTAGCTGTGAAAAGCTAGTGAATAGACATTTTTTTCTTGAAACTAATACTTGTTGTGAAATATAAACTATTCAAGTGCAATAAAGTCGACAAATTTAAGAAATATGTATGTTATGTTTTGTCACTGTGCAGTCAAAACAATCGTCGCGTTTTCTTGCTTTTATTGTGTAGTAACAAACAATTTCACTGGTCTCGTGTTGCGCTGCCGTTTTGTTTTGAAGCTCTCGCGCTGAATGTGAAACGGCCATCAGACCAGAGCGGCAGCGTGAACGCGAGACTAAAAAGTCGTTTGTTAATATACAGTAAAAGCTCGTTGAATTGGAATGGTCGGAGGGAGGGTCGCATTCCGAATTTTCGGAATAAACGAAAGTTTCTTTTAACATCACGAAGCATGTTTATTGGTAAAAAATTATTATTATTATTATTATTATTATTATTATTATTATTATTATTATAACTTTATTTAATAAGTAAGTTAATTACAACATACACTTAATGGCTATAGCACTAACTACCAGGGTCTGCGGCTATTACATTAACAATGGTACATCTGTAGATAAATAACTTTTTTAAAAACAAAAAGGAGAAATAATGGGAACTGAAAGTTAGAAGTTGTGTGCTTATTACAATGTTTTTAACTGTGCCTTTAATGTGCCTTAAACTATTGGTAAAAAAAGGTTTCTAATAAATGCGAACTACCGGTGTTTTATCAAACAACCTTAAGTTTAGGCAGGATTCGAGATTATTGGGCTTTCCCCGGCTTTATGGCTTTTCCAAGGTTGAAAATTAGAATTGCTGGGATTCTCCAAATAGTTGCGAATTGCAATGATTTAGGCAATAGATTTTTGAAAAAGTTCGAAGTTCAAATTTCGATTTCCCCTCCTTGGAGTTCAGCGGAAGAGTACCAATGGAAATTTACCAAAGGGGAAGTATGGAACGTACTAGAAGGTGCTTAATTTTGTATAAATACACGGGTGACAGGCTCGTACGGAACAGTGATATTTTAAACGTTGACTTGTGAAAATCGGTAATAAAGTAAAAAGTGATTGAATTGAAATAAATTGTTGAATTCCAAGTAGTAAAGTTGAATAACAGTGTGATTTGAATTTAATTAAGTTTGTTTGATAAGTAAAGTGTTTCATTGTGAAATTATAAAAGTGAAATTGAGTTTTATTCGGCGAACCCCAGGCAAGAATATACTATGAATAAGAATAAGTACTATGCGCTGCTACTCTTCCGCTTGAATGTCGAGTCTGTCTTTATGGATGAAATAAACCGCCATAATCATCAGAAACCTGCAGGCCTCCGGAATGATTTTTTGGCCAAATTGTATCTTGAACGCCGAACTTTATTTGAGAACGACCGAGCCAGTAGCCTACAAGAACAATCTTCCAACGTCAAAAATAGAAGTTGCTAAGTTTTGCTTCCTTAACCTCCAGATCATTGTCTTAACAGATAAATTAGTCATTTCTGGACTAAAAGCTAATAACGCAATTACTGCCTTCTAATAGTTTTTAATAATAATTAAAAGGAAACTTTTTTGAAACTTTTGCAACAAAATATGTAATGTTGTTGTCGCCCTATTTTATAAATTTCTCGCACTTTCAAACTCTTATCGGGATAACTTACTTCCATCTAATTAAATACTTCTATCGACTGCTGTAAAAATTACTTAATTTTTACTTCTATCGACTGCTTTAAAGTATGGCTCCAACCATTATAGGCGAAAAGAAAACACTGAAAAAGTACAGCTAGAACATCACCTGTATCTACTTGTTGCTAACAGAATGTAGTCCATGGCAATCTAATATATTTCAACAAATGTACAAAATTTGACCACGGAAGATATTAAAAAAGTTTTAATGCCAATTCTATGCTCCCCAAAAGGGATGCCAAAAAGTTTTACACTCACATAACCTAAAAATGCTTAGCAGTTTTAACAAAACAACCACCTCAACAGCCTCACAGCGCACAAGCACCAACTATGCTTGACCAAAATATATTAAGCTTTCAAGTTTCATGATTGCAATAAAAAAATACCAGATACCTTATAATCAAATTAAATTTCACTCTTCACTTATTTTGTTAATTCACTTTCCGGACAAGTGTTCCGTAACTCACTTCAGTTCAATCATTTTAAATTCACTTAAAAGAATTTCATCCCCACTATATGTGAATTGAAAAAAATCGTATTCACAAGAGACAACACTTTCGAATATTAAGATACATTTGCATTCAAATCATTCCTACATTCCATGGGTTAAGGCAAAAAAAAAAACTAGAATATAAGGACGACAAATTTACATTGCAATGCGCCTCACCCGAATTGAAAATGGATGCCCGGCAACTCAAGCGTTACAATTCAGCATGCTTTTCAATAGATTTCAAAAAGATTACATAGACACAAATGCATACCAATTGCTTCCTTGTCGTCCTTTGAGTACATGCGAAAAAAAGAAAAACCATAGGCACAAGACAGAAAGCAGCAAGTTGCAGCTGCTTCCATCTCTTAAATTCGTTTAACCTTGCCGGCAACGAGGATTTTCTTGCGGCAAAGCATATAGTGGCAGCAGCATCAGCAGTCCCTTTTCGTACAAGGACTTCCACACACAGAGTTCCATCTATAAAACACTTCGGAGCCATTTCGATGATTTCCGTGCATTTAGTTTAGTATCCCTTTAGCTTTGAGTTTCGCCCATTCCCTTTCGCGCTGACTACAAACAAGTCGGAGTCCCATTAAGGGAGCCCTGCAGGATATGCAACAGGCATAGAAAATTCTCCGACTTGTAGCCATGGTTCACCCAAGCAAAAGGAACTTACCAAACTTAACACAAAAAAAAATATATACATATATATAAAAAAATCGAGGAGTATAAGACAACCAAGCTCAAATCACAGAGCTGTAGGAATAGTCCTTGCTGTATATATACTAAGTGCACTCAGATGAGACTCAGATGATATGTTCTTTCGTTGGCAGAGCCCTTAAGGGACGAGAGAAGGTATAGGACTAAGGCTGTTGCTTCATTGCTGCTTGCTGGTTCTACTATTTGCCCAACCAATTTGTTATACCCTTTTGAATATGTTGCAACACGAAGAAGAAGAAAGTTTCCTTTTGGTTACTTTGCACACTAATGCGGTTAGAAACGTATGGCCATGGATAAATGGCCAACATCGGCTTTCTGAAAGGCAAAAGAAGTCACCCCCTGCTTGGGAATATTGCTGCTCGTCTTCATCAGCATTTAAATAATCCATACAAATAATATTGTGAGGAGTGTTGTTGAAAAGGACATTTAAGACATTCATAAGTTAATACGATGACTTATGGTGATTGCTTGACACAGAAAGTTGGATGCGGGGCTCTGCCAAATCAATGGCTGAATTCACTGTCGAATGGAAGCCACAAGACGGCCAGACAAGAGGGAATTCAAAATGAGTTAAATTATTTCGTAAGTCCCTACCGACAACGACGTTGCAAAAAGGATATTAAATCAAACGATTGAAAACACATACAATTACATGCTGTGAATTGTTGGCTTGCGTTTAGTTTATTCACCATAAATTGATTATGAAATTAAAAGCAATAAAATTATAATTTGTCATGCAAATGAAATCTGTCTAACAAGATCTTAAATTGTATATAATATTTATTGTTTTCAGGGAATTTGGGTGAAAGGGATAAGCTACAAAGCTTGAATGGTATGCGGAATAGTTCAAGCGGGGTTATGTGAGGTATACAGAACCTAGCTAAATTTGTGCGTTTTGCACCTAGTAGCTTGTCATTCTTCATTATGGTATTATTATTATCTTTTGAAGAGTTGAATTATGAATGATTTGGACTAACTTGAATGGTTTAAATTAGGCTTTTTCTGAAATGCCAAATTCTGTAAAAATATAAAATTTTCGGAATTAAAATCAGTTATGGATCGTTTGTAGATGAAGGGGAAAACCTTGGACCTCCAAATTTAGTTCTTAAAGCGTATGATCAAACATTTTTATATAAGATAGGACTTAAGGTGCAGACGAAGGATAGTATCGCTAATTGCAATGTTATTGTAGCTTAATTGAACTTTCATGTTTTTGATGTTCACCTTCAATGGCAACAAGATGTCTAAATACCGCAAAATTTCCTAAATACCGCAAAAATCCAGTCAATGAAAAACAAAAGCTGGCTATAAGTGTATATAAGCTTAGCCAATCTTTCTTAACAAGGCTTGGCAATCATTTTTCAAAAACTCTCTTCCCCAACAAGGTACAAAATCGAATATCTACAGGGATTAGTTCGCCTTTCATACCTTTGGGGGTTCCGCACTTCTGCACAGGTATAATCTATAGAAAATTGCTGAATAACTTCCCATCCCGTATTAAAAGCTTGCAATCGATTCTTTCCCAGTCGCCTTTCATCAGCAATCACTAACATCACTTGCAATCGATATCTAAACACCGTATGTAATTGATTCGATTATTATTAATCCCGTTGCACTGCATTTTAATTAAAACGTAATCACACGCAACAACCGTGATTATAATAAAATCATCTCCTCCCCCATGTATCCATAATTATTCCCACATTGTACAGTTAAATTACGCACAGGGATTCTATTTAGATTCAATGCCGTCTGCCATCCCACACCTCTCAATTCAATATAAATCAAAGCTATTGCATAAAACACCTCATAATCCTTTCTTTTTTTTTTGCGAAATCAGAAATGAATCCTGTTGAATGCTATTACGCCCGCTTGAATGATGTTCATACATACATACTTATGTGCGCACACTGTGTTGTGTATTAAAAGTAAAATATAATAATAATCACTTAGTAAAAGGACTCCACTTGGGCGATCCACTTGTCGAAGGCGGTCTACAGCAACAGGATGGATTTTTGCCAAACAAAAACCGCACTAACCCTAACAGTGTACTGTTAAAGGAGCAGCAAAAATAAGGAATAGCCTTATGGCAATTTTGTGGAGAAATACAATATCGTACCCGCTCCCGGCATATACTTCAACAAGGACTCAGTGTGCAACTAAAAGCGTTAGCGTGCTTCCTTCCTCTTTGACTTTTGTGCGGCTCGGGAGGTTTTTTTTCCATCCTGGCATGTTTTTTTTGCCAACATTTCTAAGGAAGAACAAAAGGCCAAATCAAATCGACACTTAAATATAAAAACGTGGTTTGGCATTGTTTCATGAAAAATGCAACAGGCTTGAAAGGAGATTCCGGCCACACACACACCGTATACAAGAGCAGGCTGAAGAGAAAAATTGGCCTTCTCATGTTGGGACCAAACGCAGTGGCGCGGTGGCGGCAGGCATTGGCAAAGTTTCAAGAGTACTTGCTATGCCACTGGTGGCTGTGGTATATGGGAAGGTAGTTACGTATACGAAATTCTCAAAGTCATTCTATATATTTTATTGGACCTGTTTGCTTGCCACTTCCTTCCGATATAACCTAAGCGCACCCAACGAGACGATACTACAGGACGAAAGGACTATGGCGATAGCTGTGGCTGCCGGCGGCGGTACATGCTGCAATAGCGAAGACTATAAGTGGAATTGTAAAATTTATTCAGGAGCACTATAATCGGTTGCATGATTTCTTGTTATGCACGGTTAGTTTTGGAGGAGTTGTATTCTCAAGGATTCATGTCATGTGACCCTTCTGGTAATAACTGGGTGGGAATTCTATTACGAATTGTAATTTAAGTGAGCTTTGGTGTGGCTGTGCATGCTCCTGTTGAATGCGATGGAAATGAGATAATGCTTAATGTATGTTCGATATGTATAGCAATAAAGTTGGCGAGTTTTTTGATGGCTTTAAATTGCTTCAGGTTAATGGCTATCGGGAGTCGTATATGGTTTGAGGGTTGGCGGTAGACCGATTAAATTGTTTTTAAACAAGGGTTTTTAAAGAAAAGTTCAACTAAGTTCATCATGTTGCGAAATAAATGATGACACAAAAGCCTTTGAGAAGGCAGAATTAAATCGTCAAGTCAGTATTTTTCTAGTTGTAAAGTATGAGCATATGGAAGATTATATCCTTATAAATCAACCCTTCCAAACAGTGTACTTGCAGCGTTAAATACTTTCTGCATACATGGAAGCTATCATGAACCGTTTTCGTATAAAGCTGATCGTCAAAGACACTGTTTGACCAGAAATTGTTAAGATGTTTTTATGACACCAACGAATTCTACCGCTTTCAAAAGACAATGCTGTATCCAGATCTTTCCAAAACAGGCAGATCTCTTCTTATGCTGCTTTATATTTCAAACTCCTTTGCGACTTTCCTCTCTTAACGCCATATTAAACTTTAAGGCCTCATCATAGTTTCTTTTGGACAAAATCCGTTGGGTCAGAGAAAGATAAACTACGAAATCATGCTGTGAGCTTTCCATATAGTTCTTCACATAATCTAGTATAACCGATAATGCTTGATAATTGGACGTTGGTAAATTAAGCTTAGATTTAAGTTTGAGGTTAATATTTTCTTGAATATAATAAAGCCAGCCAAGCTAAGACTTGTAATTTTTAGTATCTACAATCCACATTAACATTACTGGAAATTCAAATCATCAATAATAGTCATACCCTTGGGCATAGCCATACCATTTCCCATTGTGGCATTGTCACTAAAAAGTCGTTTAAATTAATAAAATAATAATCAATGTCAACCGAGTCAAAATTTGCAATCTTGCTCCCAAAACAAACTCGTCCCACGCGGCTCCCCATTTAATCAATTTCATTCAATGATTCCTCTTGGGAGTTCAAACTAACTCTGCTGACTCACTCAAAGCACTCACCTCTCCATTAGACTCTCTCACACTTGACACATTCTTAATCAATAAAAAAAAGAAGCAGAGAAAAGACGAATCCCATCCTATCGTGGGGTTTTCTTAATATGATTTCGGTCCTCTTGCTCCTTTCCAATTCCCTTGGTTCGTTGGACTTCCTGCTAACCCACCCAGCCAGACATTCACTGAATACTTAAGTAGAATATTATTGAAATGCCAAAATCGTATAATCTTCAAAATGAAATATTTTTGTACGCACTCCTCGTTCGCGTTCGAAGATGAACTACATAACACACCCTACACACAGCCACCAGCAACCTTATGCCTCGGTATAGTCAAAGTCGTCCTTATCGGCTTGGTTTCGCCTTTCCAAAGTCGTTCTCATCGATCCTTCTATTATTTTTGCTTGACGTTGAATTAATTTTTTTGCTCGTTTTTTTTTTTCTTCATCCTTTTGGTAAAGTCATTTTTTGCCCATACTTTGTGTGACCAAGTAGTAGAAATAAAGTGTTTTTTTTGCGTGTCCTTTAATAAGACAATGGAAAAATACCAAAGTTTGGAATTTTCAATATTGATTCAAAGTGGTGCGGAAAAAACTAAGCGAAAGATTTTACAGAAAAAAAAAAAAAAAACAGAAAAGAAGAGTGGGAGGTAAATCAAAATCATCGACGAAGGGACTTAAAGTGAGTAATAATAATATTGTTCGTCGGGTAAGATCCTCCAAATACGCGAATAAAAATATAGGAATTCCGATTGACTGGAAGGTTGTTTTTTTCGAAAAAATTTAAAAGTGATTTGAAATCGCATTAAGCTATTTGAATGGTTTTCGAAGAGCAGAAGCGAAAAGTAAACAAATCTTGACAGATCCTTTCACCAACAATGTGTGGCGAAAGTTTCAACAATTCAGTAAATCTACTATGATGGACATTAAAGTACTTTTATGCGTATGTGTATGGGTGCAATGTGAAGTTTGCGAAGCACCAGGATGAAAGTGGTATAGTCATTCCTGGTGTGTGAAGGACACAACATTTCACTTCCACAAAGGATTTAGATAGCATCGCAAGCAGTGAACATTATCTACTCTGCACAGAATCCACTCCAGAAAGTGCGACAATAATTGAAATGGACTCTGTGAAAACTAGGAAAATGGGTTGACATACACGAAACGCTGGGTTCAAGAAATGCTTGCTGCATAAGTGCGATTGATTTTGGGGCCGCTTTTTTTTTATTAAGTTGTTGAAAGGCTTTTGCATTTAAAAATTTGGTTAATGAAAAGCAGGAAATGTATGAAAACGTATGATGGTGGTCAAAGAATAGACATGTGCACTCAAGATGTATTATCCTCAAGATGCATCCACAGGTTTTCTAAGCCAACCTCTGTCTATCAACTCCTAGTCTCACCTCCCCATGGTGAACACCGGGTGCCTAGTACCTCAACTAGAGATTGTGTTCCAAACCCTTTGGAAAGTTGTTGGGGGTAGCAGCCGAGAGCGGGGGGAGGAGTGTTTCCACTAAGGCACTTCTCCTTGCATCGGTGGCAGGAATTTCCCATCTGGTCCTCCAGGTTGGGGGTCGTGCTGTCGTGGTGACTTCCCGGTCACGTAAAGAAACACTAGATACGAAGCAGAAGCAAGTCTCGGATTCGAACGGATTTACTAAAAAAAAACGCAACGTCTACGATGGCTGGGTCATCTAGAGCGGATGGACACCAACGCTTCGGCCCGGAAAATCTTCGAATCCACCCCGCAGGGACGGCGCAGTAGAGGAGCACCGAGACTCAGGTGGCACACGCAAGTATAAGGGGACCTTAGCCAACTTCGCGTGCGAAACAGGAGACGGCTAGCTAGAGACAGAGCTGGCTGGCGAAGCATATTTGCTGAGGCCCAGTTCCACCCTTAATTGTAGCGCCACCTTACGTAACTAAGTAAGTAGGAAACATATGAAAAGAAGCCGTAATTTTAAATCCTAGTGTATTTTTAATTATAAAGAATATTCCGGATTCGTTATTTTTGGCGGAATTAACCTCAGTTTTTCGTGTCAGAAACGCTTCGCCTTTGTTAAGTGCAAACACAAAAAATAAAGTAATAATCTTATATTTAGTTAAAAAGCTACCGAACGTATCACTGCTAGTATGGGGACTATATTTAATATTTCTTATTCATATGAACTTTTCTTTGAAAGAATTTGGTATCTAAAAACGAAAATATAACAGCCACTGGTCTTATCACGGCTCGAGTCGCCAAGAGCTCGAATTCGTTTTTTCAAGTGTTAGAGCGCAAGTGTTAAGGTGCCTTTCATTCTGTCAATTTTCAATTAACATTTTCCAAATTCCCTTACGCATTGCCGTGTCGAGCATTAAATAGGATTTTAATTCCCCTGAAGCTACTCCAATTCTTTTCGCACCGCCAATATTAAGTTTGGATAATATGGAGGCGTTGGTCGGTGGTGACGCCCACGCCCGATCAGTTGATTATTATGAATAGGGCCTTCTATAGCACCTCATTGGCAGGATATAGTTGCAATATTTCATTAATCATTTATAATGGCTAAATTCTGTTACACATAAATATCAATCACACGTACAAACACATAATAACAGGGTTTGTATTCAACATACAGACATGGTCTACCAATGTGCGGATGGAACGCAACCCGATATATAATTGTTAATTTCCCTTCTCGGAAAATTGAAAATCATTTTTTTACTTTGTTGCTTAAAGCGTTGCGTATGTATGCGTACAATGAGAAATAAATTAAAAATCAATCATCAATAAAATCAGCGCCGTTGAATATTATAGAAAAAAAAAAAAAAAAAATTATGTACCTACTCGTAGATACATAATAGACTAAAGTATACTAGAGGTAAAGATAGGACTATATTATTCATCCATCGCATGAATAGAACGAATGAATTGAAAAAGAGTAAAGGACTAATTGCATGTACACGCATGTAAAGCATGTAGGAAGCGGTCATATTTTATAGAGCGGAAATGCTGTTAAAAGACTGAAACTAAAAAAAATAAAGGAGTGAGAAAAACATTATTACCACATTTTAGTTGACCAGCGCACCAAAGTGTGGGGCTTGTATTATGGAACAGGAAATGGTTTGTATTTGGCGACTATAATAGGTTTAGTGGTTATTCATCAATAGAATTTATTCAGGATGTATAGGTAAATGCTTCATCATATTATGCGCATTATTAATAAAATCCTGTGGCATACAGTGAGTGGTGTACGTAAGAGGCTACTTCCTAAGCAACATGAATAATTGCACTGGGGGAGGGGAACCCCCAGAGACTGAAAGATGTAGTTTTCAAACGACGATTTTCTATGAGGCAGTGCATGTACAAAATTGAAGTTTTTGATAATATAGTTACACCAAAGCCTATGCTTCATTAACGTTTTGTGAAACAATGATGCTCGAGGCATAAAGCTTAGCAGCGCTTATGTTAAAATGCGCTTGAAATATTCTAATGCTCGAAGCTTACCAGGAGGTTATAGTTATTGAACCTTGGGTTCTTTAACTTTAATAATTTTTCATAAGTTATTGAAATAAGGGCTAGCTCTTTTTTCTTCAAACATGAGTATGTATTGGTGTTTAGTTTGTAGCATATAGGTTTCTATGCCATCTTTACAGAATATTGTACCTATTAGTTTTATTTCAAGAGTCTTTTTTAAAACACTGAAACTTTTTCTGCCAGAGGAAAAGCCGTCGCATCCAGTTTAACGAATGTGCGGATGACGTCCCAGGGATAAGCTAAGACATATGTGTATCTTAAGGACAATGATTTTTTTTGGCTTTTGTTGTTGTCTTTCCAAGATTCTTAAGGTGAGCTCATTTGGCGAAGAGTTCGGGTGGGTTCGGGATGATATATTTCGCACTTAATAATGCTGTTTTCAAAGTGCGGATTCCAAGATGCCGCTTTTTGACAATCCTGCTTTTTAAGTCTTGCTTTTTCTATTCCGGCTTCTTATAATCCTGTTCTATTAGTCCCTTCTTATAATAGCTCGAGGTGAACTAGGGCCAACTTCTCAACCAAGTATATGCTGTGTGTGAGGTGTTCTTCTTCTCCACATACATGGCCAACTACAATTTGTGCCGAATCCAAACGGGACTTTGAGAATTTTTTCTAGACAATGATACTATCGTAGGGTTTGTCAGACCCTTGTGGAGGTGGGGACCTCGAAAAAGAACGATTCGCTTTTTTTCAGGTAACAACCCGGCAGGATTTGAGCCCAGACCTCCCGCATTATGGACAAACACTGACACAGACACTACGCCACGACATCCCATAAAAAAGCTTCAAATGTTTAATTATTATTTAAGCTGGTCAATTATGCCCCCTACTACGTCTTGAAGAGGTTTATTCCCTTAACAGAGCTCTCCTCGCACTATACTGCACTACTAGGGAATTTATCACAGCACAAAAAAAGACGCAGCTGGGATTCCTGGCCACAGGAACGTTCGGAACAACGACAAAGCTGACCAGCTTGCACGAAAAGGATCAGCATTTGAACCTCGACGAGCAATCCAAAATGGATCAAACCACCGCCTTCGTAGCTCACAAGGCGGATGGAAAACAAGACCTGGATGAAGGCAAATAAAAGGTAGACCTCCTTATCCACCCGTGAAATTTCGAAACAAATATGGCCTAAATATAATAAGTCTCAAACTAACATGCTCATCAAGAGCGAAAGGATAGCTCTTACTAGTCCTTTCGAGACATCATGCTATGAATTAAACTTCGTCAATGAGGAGATCTGCAGAGGATTTGGTGAACGGATTGCTGCAAGGATACACCTCACTGAAAGCACTGTCTCAGTCTAAGGCAGTTGAGGAAAATAAATTCAAGAAGCTAAGACATCTCAGAACTTTTAAAGGCACCATTAACTTCTCTTTTATTGGTATTTGATAAATTAACAAGGTGGCCCATAGATGTAAGAAGGAAATAGATCACCCGAACTACAACATGACCTCCACAGACCTACGTGCGATGAGGCGCGGGTCATCTCACCCCATCATATCATGGGGGCTGATTGTAGTTTCTTAGAAGTTTCTTAGATAACCTCAGGTATTGAAGGCTTTCCCAGATATTAGCTCTGTTTACTTTCTTCATTTTCGCGAACTCTTCCCTGAGGGTGTATTTTCTTCCCCCATCCCGCAGAAAGGTTCAGGTCCTATAAAGGGCTCAGCTGATCCTCCTTGTCTAGCCAAGGAGCCAACTGCTTCGTTTCCCTCTATATTCCAACATGGCCAGCTACCCAATAGAGGGTCACTTTATTGATCTAGAAGATCGAGATCGTTGAGCTTGTGTAGGCAATCCCGTACGCAAAAGCTAGAAAGGTCATGATCTTGGTCGACCAGACGCATTTTCTTTGGCCAATCTTATGTGGAGTGCCTCTTATAACAAGTGCTTCCTCCCGGTCCGTTTTCAAACTCTCAAGAAAAAAAAATTGCAAAACTGTTTTCACCGGGGTTTGATACCATGGTTTCCTGTATAATTATCGGGACACAAACCTGGGTGTTGACCAGTAACCGACTTTCATTACTTTAAAAACCAAATCCAAGTTAAGGTAGTCTACCTTTAATCAATAATAGCTTTTGAATTTTCGTACCCCATAAATGACAAAGCCTTAGAATACGGATAAGGATATTCCAATGGAAAAGTTCTTTGCTTTTGCACGAAATTTTGCGATCTCATAAGACTTAAAGGCACTTTTACTTTTAAGATGAAGCAAAATGCTTTATTACTTTAAGGGCACCAGGTTGTAACAATTACCACACAAAATAGAAAGATACCAACGAATGGCAACAAAAGCACAAAATGAAATGAGCTAAAAAAAAAGAAAATAAGGAGAAAAACCAAAGAGTCACCCTCCTTTCCAAATTATGTGAAAGCTCCAGGTGTGTTTTATTTGAAAAAGAAAAACCCCGAAACGAAATTCGATTTTCTCATTATCTCTGTATACACCCATCTGAGCGAGACTCCTTTTTCTATTCACACTGGTTGGGCAGGAATCCTTCTTTGTCCACCCACTATTCTGCCAAACACCATCCCTGTCAAATTGTTGACAATCTTTTCGTCGTTCACTCGATTCTACGTCACTTCAAATGGTTTTCGTTTTCTGTCGCTCCTATCCTCCTTTTTATATATTTTTTCCTTGCCACGGCTTAGCTATATAATTGAGCTTATAGATCGTTGAGTCCTTGTTTTCGGAACGCATGTGTCTAGTGCAGTGTGTGTCCTTTATTTTCATTTGAAGAAAATACGAATTCCCAAGTAATTTTCAATGAAATTGCCAACACCAATAATTTTCTGTCAAACTTACTTGTCATTTTTCGTTTGCTTCTTCATATTTTCGTCCTTTCGAAGCTTCTTTTGTGGGCGAAGCACATACGTATAAAAATAGAGTCGAAATGACATGCATTATTAATATAATTTGATGGTGAATTAGAGTGGAGAGTTGTTTATGAGATATTGTGTGTGGGAATAATAATTCAAATGGAACACACTCCCCCACTTAAACACACCGAAATAGATTACATCTTCGAAGTAGAAATATGATTAAGGGTAAACATACCTCGATAGGACATTTCGGGGACATCGAGAATACCGATATTGCCCAAGGCACTCATTATTTTCATTACACATGGGCCGCCTTGGAGGAAGTTTTTAGTCGTGTCCACAGTGTCGATTGGCGTTTCGGTATCGGACTCTTCCAATGGTGATTAACGTCCTAGGTACCTACCTAACTAATGTATATTGATTTTTTTTTCACACCTGCTGCTGAAATCGTTATTTTTTCCTCTTCAAAATAAATAAAATGAAAAAAGAGCATAAGTCAGTGTACAAGAGGAAACAAGAGTAAAAAAAGGACATTACATGATGTTTTACAGTGACAAATGATTCTTTGATATTTATCAGGTTGAAAAGCATTTTTTATCCTTGCACCAAGTGGTTAAATACTTTTGACAAGCTTCGTGGTGGGGTGGGTGCTCTGATGCCTTTATAGTTAGTTATACACCCTCGGATGATTAATGAAAGAGCTTGCCGGTTGGTGTATTTTTTTTCCATACATCGATGTAGGACAGCAAGTGGAAGGACATTTATTTTATAGACCTAGACAAGCAATTAGAAAATGGAAGTGGATGGTTTATAGATGTGTGACGACCCCATAGAGCTCGAAGAGAATTGACTATCGTAACAAATGAGTTGAATTTAATTTGCACATGTTCAAAGAGTATAAAAGTCACGACATCAGGAATGACATTAGGACTCTATAGACGTGGAAATATTTTTTGTATGGTTTCTATGTGAGATCTTGACAACATCAACGTTTTCTGCAAAAGTAACCTATTTGTATGGAGTGACCTTTGAAGGTACGAGGACAGGCGTAGGTGCTTTGTGTCAAGCCAGGAGAAGTATATTAATCGTTATTTAAAGTAAATGGTTTGTTGTGGAAGTAGAATTTACAGGCAACATTGAGTTTACTGAAACTGTTATTATCACAGATCTTGTAACATAAACATTGACCCTGAAACGGCTAAAGCTGTTCTGTCTTAAAGAGGTTGCACTCCTCAAGTCATGTGTCATAAGCGAAGTTAAGGTCTTGTAACGAGATTTCTGAATAGTTCATGGGACTGAGTTATATAGTCAAATACAATTCATTTGACAATGAGTTAGTCGAAAAGTTAAGTCTTGTAACGAATTACAAGTAAGAGTGAGTACCTACCTTAGAGCATCTTGATATATGTTTCAGTTCAGGAGTGCTAGTGGCTTAAATAGTTGAAATGTGTCTTACTTTCAAGCACTTCCAATACTCGCTCTGTATAAAGGGATGATGAGTATCAAAGTTAAAAATATAGCCTCTACCCCAGTGGCTTTTCACAGGGATGATGTGTCTGTCCATCACAAATCAAAAAAAAAAAAAATGTCCATGTTTTTCTTTAATATTGCCTCGTCAAGAGTGCCATTATAGTTATGAAGGATTCAATCCCCTATGTGTTATTAATTTCAACGGACTAGGGACTAATTTTTTTGAACTTATTATGCTGTTGATGACAGCATAAAGTAACGTGTGACACGCTTAGCTCCGAGCTACCAAACCATCTTTTAGCTTCTCAAGTGGTCAACTTGTGATTAGAGAGAAACGCTGCATATTTGTGAGTTCATCACTCAACCACTTATAAGTCGCTAGGGCAAAAAGGCTGACTGTAAAATCTTAGCTCTTAATGTAAAAATGTAGAACATAAACAATTTACTACTTTGCGTTCTTTGAAAAGTTTAAAAGGCCATGAAAGCAGGCAAAAAAGAACGCCAAGGGGCTCTTGAACTCTATAGCGCACATCCGTGTAATATTATCATCTAACAAAAACTATCAAGCATCAAAATGTGCATGTTGGAAAATCATAAAATTCACTAATTTAATTAAATCCACCAACTAGTTTTAAAACTCGAAATTAAAGCCTTCTCAAATTCGTGTATACCCGTTTATTTGCATATACCTACGTAATAGTTGCTTTAAAATCCCCTCCTACGTGTACGAAATACCTACGTGTACGAATCCACGTTTCAATTTACCCACACGCACATTTTCTTAAACTAATTACAAGGAATAAAATTTGCTAAATTGCTCCATGTGGCACTAGGACTTGCATGCGTCAGCCCCACTTTTACTTACCACACCGAACGTTAAACGCATTAATAATTTCTGCTCCGCTAAACCTATAGATCGACTTTAAAGAGCTCTCGTGAGGAGGTTACCAAGTGCACTGCATACCTGTGCATGTGTCGAAAGCATATCTCACAGTTGAGCGGTTTTCTGGCAGAGTCAACCTAAAGGAGCTGAAAAACATTTCAAGTCAATTAAACTTTTCACCAACTGCGTTCAACCGTCGCCGACGTTGTCATTGTCAGTGTGCGTGTGTAATGTGGTGAAATCCAATAGAGACACAACTTTCTGAAAGTTTAATAGCGGCAAGGACCTTACTCCTTTGGCACTATGCTTATATTTACCATCATCACTTCGGCTCGCTTTGGCAAGCCACTTGTAACACTCTCCTCATGCAAACACTTTAATCCTTAGTCGCAGCCAGTATGTTTTTGCAATTTGAAAATTATTGCCAAGCAATTGAAATGGGAGTCGCGACGAATGAGGATGTGTTTTCTCTGGCTGAATGGTGACTCCACGTATAACGCCGAGGGTCGTCTAAGCCGAGCAAGGAATGAAAAGTTACACATATCGCGTGCAAATGTACTTCAAGCAATTAAAGCGAATTATAATTTCAAATGGAGCGATGGAATATGGCATGTTTAATCGTTTTATCTTATTGTTTTATAATGGGTGTGGGGTGGGTTTTATGGAGGATCATATCTCACTCATTTTTTTTGTACCTGAATATTTTTGCTTACCTGCAAATGATTTTGCACAGTTTTGGACACAAATCAAATGGTTCCCCGAGAGCAACAGGCATCCGGAAACCAACCAAAAATTTGAACATTATTCACACGAAACGCGTTTTCATCAGCGGAGCTCTAAAAAAAGCCCTAGACCGAAAAAAAATCACTCAACCACAGGATCAACCTTCATACCTACGCCAAAACAAAAAAAAAAAAAATAATCAAAAGGTGGTTGTCCCCAAAAATAAAGAAGTCTTTTTTCAACTCCCACACCTCGTTCTGCCTGCTGTCAAAACTTGACTATCTGCGTGTGTGTTAGTAGATTTGTAGCAAAACTAGAACCTAATGATTTATTACCATTTGTGTGAGAATTTAACACTTTGTGTGCAACTGAAGGGCGACACTTTTGGCAAATTTATTTATTTGTCACACTCAATCCAAAAACTGCACAGACTCTTCTAGTTCCTGTTATTTTCTTTTTTGGCCAAAAAGCACTTGGAAACACATTTGTCTTGCTGGGTATGTAGCTGGGAGACACATTGCTGACATGCAACAAACAAAAGAGGCCAACAACGTCAGGGCATCTTTTCTCACACGGAAAGCGGAGCAATTTCCCTGGAACCGAACAACTCCTTAGCACTGCAACTCTTTTGTGTGCAAAGCCAGAGTGAAATACATAGAATATCAAATTCAGTTTTGGAATTTAAGCAATAAATTATCTTCCAGAAAGGGAGATGTTATGAATGCATAAAAACGCAAACAAATGCTCGGGCTACAGGATCAGAAGCAGTCACATATGCATGCATCATCATCGTCCTCTTTTGCATGAGAAAGTTTACACTTACCCAAGGAGGAAGTAACACGAACCTTAAAACAGAATAACCTGAATGCCTTCACACTCTGAGGTATTTCTTGTAAGACACCAGAACGTAGCTTAGAGGACCTGCAAGGATTCTGATGGTTGAACTTTTTTTTGTAAAATTGTTTTCGAGTGTCAGAAATTTTGTGAAATATTTGCCTCGTCTGGTGGTGTTATCTTTAGTCTAAAGACTAAATACAAATATATGCAGAAAGGATATTAAAATATCGTTTTCTTTTCAATGATGGGCGGAGGTGAGGCTAAATTGGAAATGCAAAGAGATAAGGATGTGTTTGTGTTGCGAAAATACCGTAGTGATGTGCTCGATCAAATATTTGCATTTTGTAATAGAAAAAATTCTAGCAGGCGCTGTGTCTTCCCTTCCTGGTGAAAACGTGGAAGCAGTGTTTTTTAAGTTTTAAAACACAGGATATGTAATGTTGGTGAAATATAATAGACACGCAGAATGGAATACAAATACATATAAAAAAACCTTTGTTGTTTGAAGTCAGGAGGCCACCAGCAATGGTTTTCTTTTAGCATACCAATACTACATACCGAACTAACTCGTTGACTTTACGATCCCTTATAACAAGCCCGTCATTGTCATGTCATGTCAAATGGAATGAATATTACTTAGAGGAAGCTCTTGTAATGCCTGATCAGAATGGGTAGCAGAATCTTTTTTACTAACTCAAATGATTCCCCTATACCTTTTTCTCTTAAAAATTACTGTTCTGAAAACAAATACAAGCTTTCAGTACATGCCAAAAGCCTTTCTGTCAGCCCATTGATCTCAATTATACTTCATAGAGTCGCTTTTAATTCAATTATCGGTCCAATAAAGAATATCCATATCTTCAATGTATCTTGAGTCATCCTGTTAAAAATTTATTACATCCTCCGTCTTGAAGATGTATCTCGATAGCCCCCTCCCACACATTAAGAATATAACATCACCAATAGATGCTTTAATGGTAATTTTATACCATCGACAGTATGCAGCAAAGGAAAAAAAATTAAAAATCAAAGGCCAAGACAAAAGAAGAAAATCCATAAAATTTCCGTATACATATATATGTCGCTTTCTAGGAAGTAAGCTAAAAACGGAAAAGGAAGAAGTGATTACCCTTAACGAAAATTGGAAGGCGGGTACACAGCCTCCAAGTACGTAGATATATTGAACGTAGACGACAACGCCATTAAACTTTAAGACGAATATAATACTCGCGCGATTCTCTTCCCCTTGTGCGCGTATAGTATCTTACTTTTTATTATTCATTAAGTTGAAACAAAAACATGGACAAGTACCCGGTAACCGGGACCATGATCTCTTCTTCTCTACGTAAGCGTTGTAAGTAGGCGGTGGCGGGTACCTTTTTTTCCTTCTATTTTGATGCGCCCTATCTTTTATGCAAGCCAACAAGGAGCAAAACAGAAAAAAACAACTGATATATAAACGCAAAAAGCTTTTAATTTTCCATAGCCTGCTTCCGTTCCGTGCCGTCCTGCCGTTTCGTTTCATTCCGACATAGCAGAAGTATATGATATCGTGAAGGGGACATAAGAAAAAAAAAACTAACAAGTACCTTGGATATTATCGTCCTGGGCAACAACAGAGCACGGTTGTAGTGGAAGACTCTCAAGCAGGTTCTTACTCCTACAACTTTGGTGGGTGAACAATTTTATTGGGCCAAGGCGCGTAGGGTGATAGTCCTAGGAAACCTCTTAGGATCATTTTCTTCTTAGTACTTGGATTCTGATTTCAAGTGAATCTCTTTCAAGTGATATATGCTGTACACAGAAAAGCAGAGATATACCTTCGGAGGAATCAGAAGTCACCGGCTTACAGTGTAAGTGGTAAGTGGGCTCCCAGGATAATGATGATGATGATGATTTTCATCATGAGAACCCCACCACTGAGCCGAGTTAATATTTCCTTTGGCGGGTCTTGTTTCCCGTTTAAACTGTTTTCAAAGCTAGAACTTTTGGTTTGGAGTTTCCTGCGTGGTTTTGGATAATTACTTCGAAACAATCAAGACATTCATTATATTGACTAGTGGGCGGTTACAATCCGGTTAGGCGAATCGTTGGATACCCCATCCCAACTGACTCCCTCGGATCGCATTTATCAGTTGAAAATCTTCTTTTATAAAAAGGGGGCGTGGCATGGATCCCTCTTCAACACCATTGTAGACTTTGTTCAGATATCCAAAACTGTGGTTTGCATGTGTTAAGTGCATTTTTATGTCAAAAATTAGGCGTTAATTCAACCACGCCCCAAAAGCGGGCGTGGCATAAACTTCCCCAATGAGTTGATAGTGCCTATACCTACAGAAATATGTTACCATATAATCCAACATTTTCTTGATTGCAAGCAAAAGCGTTGCATATAAATATCGCGTGTTAAACTGAAAATGAAATGTGACCACGCCCACGTATTTCGATTTTTTTTTGCAATGTCAATCTCAATACACTTAAGCAGTAATACTGCATACCAAATTTAAGCGTCCTACGACAATTTAAATTTTTTAGTGGGCGTGTCAGCGGGCAGATCTTAAATTTTTTTTGCACTTAAACTGTACTGCTACGGGACCTAGAAAGCCCAGATATGCAGTTTCAAAATTGTAGCTCAAAATTTAAGGCCGAAAAGCTTGCGACAGACAGACGGACGGACATGTCTTATTCGACTTACAATTCGGTATTGATCCTATGCGCTTAAGGTCTTGGGGGTTTACGGTAATTTACAAATGTTGCAAACTATGAATCAAACTTAATATACCTCCTATACTATGGAAAGGAGCATAGAAAGACACTTATAAACGATAAAAATGTGTCTTTGAACTTAAAAGGTGTGTGTTTCTTCCTCAATTTATTAGTATAGTAGTATTACTAGTATTAGTCTTTCTTACTTTTCTTGATTTGACTATTTTAGATTTTTATTCATAGTTATTTTAGCTCAAGTTATTAAATAAATTAGGTCTGCATGTACGCGTATATATTTTGACGCTAGAACTACAATTGTTACTTCAATCTCGCCAAATAATCATCATTAACAAATTTTCAAAAATTCAAATCTGATTCACTTGAAAATTAATTTTTGTAATATTTTATTACAACTTTCAGCTTATTGATATGTAAATATTTTTTTTTGCTGTTAAACTAAAAAAACGTTTGATTCTTTCGACACAATTTGCATTTTGATTATCATTAGTTAAAAAAAAATCGCAAAAAAAATTAAAACAGGAAATAGTCAATTGCGAATACCATTAAACAACGTCAAAATACATCTGTTTTCGGTCCTAACGATATAATTACTTTTTTTTGGAGAGTTCTTTTTGCCTCTAATTTCAGTGAGCAATTAATATTAAATTATTCAGCATAAATGAGGTATTTAATTGCAGTCGGTATAATCAACTTGAATAAAATATAAGCAGAGACGATGTTGTAAAGAGAGAGTAAACCCGTGAAATTAATTTATGGTTAAAATTGGTATTGAAGCATTATGCAGTGCTATTGCATTTCAATATTGATTTGTATGTACACATAGTTTTATCGGTGTGTACAATGGAGGTGCGGTTTAATTGGCGTATTTTTCATTTCATGATTGTCTTAAGTTAATGTTGTGAAAACACAACCAAGACGTATCTTTTAGCAGAGCTTTAAAACATTCAAAGTAGCTTTGAATTTTTTTTTATGGAAACTAAATAACATAATTATTGCTTATATATCATGAAAGGTTTTGCAGCCTGGAACTTAAGGAAATAAATAAAATTCAATTTTTTTTTTCTGCCGATTGTGAAAATTTAAAATAATGTGAGTGAAATAAGTTATGTTTGGGCTAACTTGGTATAGCAGTAAAAATATTTCATCCGATCACATGTTGACTCATTAGGCAGGAATTAAAAAAGTCTTTGTTGGAGCTTAAATCTTAAGGTATGTAGGTATGTCAATGGATAAGAGTGAAACATCATGAAGTGCTACAGTGTGTACGCAGAACTGACTGTCCGTAAAACAGACCGTTACAATTTTGACAGCTTTGGAGGTAGTTGCACAATTGCACCGATTGTGGGCGTGTCTTTAGGCGGTGAGCCAAATTTCAGCTTCCTAGCTTAAAATTTAAGGCCTAAAACGGAGGGACATGGGGTATTCGATTCAGTCTCTATCATATGCCCCTAAGGTCTTGGGGGTCTGTCATAATTATTTCACCGTGTTACGAACTATGTGACAAACTTAATATAACCCCTATCCGATTGGATGCGGTATAAAAACAACACAACACTATGGAATAAAACTTCACAATGAAAAGTACTTTTTCTTTTTACATAAAGCCCAAAAGACTCCCCAGTATGTGCGTACCTACAGATTCTCCTTATTATAAGAAAAACAGTCAGACAGTCAAACGCCCAAAACTAATTTTGCACACCCAAAATTAAGTGCTATGAAGTGTCAAATTGACTTTATAAGGGGTTTGTAAAGGGCCTCATTGATTGTATAACACCAACTTTTAGAACTTAAGGTTCATTGGTGTTGTAAAAGTAACGGTGGCCATTACAAATCATGCGATGTTAACTGGACATTGACACCTGCCAAGTTGCTTACGGCCGATCATAACGTTTTAAGTCACGTCTTAACTTAAAAGCCACTCAAATTGAGACAAACACACCTGGATTTTTTATACCACATCCCGTAGGATAGGAGGTATATTAAGTTTGATTCATTGCTTGTAACATAGAAAAATAATCACCGTAGACCCCATGATACCTTAAAGGCATATGATCGAGACCGAATTGTAAGTCGAATGAGCCATGTCCGTCCGTCTATCGGTAGTTTTTAGGCCTTAAATTTTGAGCTAGGAGCTTGAGACTTGATATCTCTTATTTTTAGGTTCCGAAGCAGTACAAGTGTAAAATTTTTTGAAATCCGACCACTGTAACGCCCACTTTAGTTATTAGCATGAAAAATCAAAATTATCGTAGGAAGCTGAAATTTGGTATGCAATATCCTCGCTTAAGTGTATTGTAATTGGCACTTAAAAAAAAGCGAAAACCGCCCCCTTGTAGGCGGGGTCATATTTAATATGCATTCTAATAAACGGCTTCTATTTGATATATTTGCTTTTAATCCAAAAAACTTGCATCCAAAAACTTGCAATGTTCAGATATGTGCGTAAGCTATCAACTCAAATAAACAAATTTTTGCCACACCCACTTTGTGGGGCGTTCTAAGTAAAAATTCAAATTTTTAATATAAAACTGCGATCAACACGTGTATACTGCATCTGATAAAAAATATGATAAAAAAAATATGTTATTGAAAAGGGGTTGATGCCACGCCCCTTTTTAAAGAAAGAAGATTCTTAACTGACAAATTCTTAAAACAATTAAAGTGAATAGAAACTGATATTTAACAACCAAAATTTTTGACGCATTTTCGGTTCGCCTGGGCGGATTGTAACCCTCCCACTAGTTTTTTTCCAATTCGACGCTTAAGAAATGCGGCAATCTCACAATATTTTGAATGCATTGCTTTAACTCAATATTGTTCAAAGTAAATCTCCGACAAAGAAATCTGAAAACTCGGTTTATCAAAAAGGCTTTTTTCAAAGAAGTCTTTTAAGTTATTTGTTTATTAAATAATATGGTTTGGTTTGCAAACCCCAGCAACAGTTCATCTATACTTTCTGCTTAATTCCATAAGTATTCAACAAATGTAACTCCTAGATGGTCAGAAAGTTTTAAAACTAATAAATATTCCATTATCTCCTTTAGGCCGAGTTAACACAATGCAAATTTACCACACCAATTGTACAGATTCAAAACTACAAAAATCACAAAATCCACAGACATTCTCCATGAAAACCGTTGGCCAACAGAGGGTGTACGTCTGTTTAAAAAAAGTTCTTAGATTAAATTCTATTGCCAGACCGAGAAATGTCTGTTGGAAGACATCCGCAAAACAGGATTACTTCGGTTTCCGATTCCAGATGTAAGTACCAACGAACGGTAAAACACTCCCCAAACCCTGCTGTCCGAAAGTGTATCACTATCCCCTAACTAAGATATGCCTTTAGGACTTTTGACTTTCTGATACATTCAACATCAGACAAGGCAATCCTCCTGGTTGGCCTCCCTTATCACTTTGCCAAAAAATATTCCGAAAACTTCTCAAAACACGAATTAACTCAGTTACAATTATAATCCGCATTGAAGAGTATACTAAAGTCCTGTTGTCCTGCCGGTGTACGTTATGTACCTATACCTATGTATTTGGCTATTATTTGATAGATATGTAATAAATGTCTTTTTTGCTTTGTAGAACGAGTACCTTGTCGGTTGGGCTCTTGTATCTTGACTGTGGAACTGTAATTATGGTAAATTATCACCCCGAAAAGCCTTGACATTTTATGTTTGGAACTTTATCCTTGGGCCAAAAAGGATTGCATTCTTCGTGTTTGTCTTCTTGTTGTTTGTGTATACATAGTTTCTAATCTCTTTCCATGGAGAAGGACAAAGTCTTGTAATCTGTTGTGTTGCGAGCCGGTAGCGGCAGAACGATGGTGGCAGCGGCTGTTCATTAGCATAGGCTAATAGGTTGAAAGGAAATGCTTGTTACTCTTAATTTGTTGCGCACAGTTGTAGCTAAGTTCACAAGATTGGGCTGACATATCTGTTGCATTGAATTTACTTTAAATGTCCTGCGAGATGTTGTTAAAGGCTTCGGGAGTGTGTATTTGAAAAATTAATGTCTTGTGGAGGATATGATGATAATTTCATTACCAGGTGTGTGAATACTAGAGCAGATTAACCCGATCAAAACCTCCTTTGAATCCTTTTAGAACCTGGAAAATAACTGCCAGTGAAGAACGATTACTGAATAAAAAGCAGGAAAAAGTTCAACTGTTTTCCCTCTTTATTGAAAGGTGTCGTGCCATAAATTCCACTTTTGTAGATGGAAAGTGTGCTCAAACACCAACTTCCAGCATCCCCTTTTATACATCTGTAAACATTTTCTCTTGCCGTTTAGCGTCCGTGTCTTTAATCCATTATCCCAAACCAAATAGCAAACATTTTCTCGCTTCGACAAGTTTCTTTATCAAATTTAGCCACCATTTGCACAATTCACTCCTTTCGTTATGCAAAAAGCCTCCTCAGACTACTAAGCAAACAAAAGTGGTATGCATGCATGCATGCATGCATAGGCTCGAGCTACACACATCTTTCTCGCATCAAATAACAAGAAAAACGACCAACTCTCTGTATAAACTTGTGATGGTGCCTTTCATCAAACAGAAAACCGAGCCATATCCCCATTCCCTATGAATAGGATAGAAATTTGTTTTGTATGAGTTTTTGTGTACAATTCGTATCGCAAATATTTACACAAAGCGAAGCAACAGTTCGGAAACACAATCCAACAAAACGTCCTGCTAAATGAGCATAAGCACACACATCGTGCAACAAGCGTCGTTTGCATTACATGATAAAAAACGAATAAAAAAAATCTTAAAAAAGGACTCTTATAATCACAGAGAATTTCCACGCCGAAGACACTGTCAATGATGTCCTTTCAATGTTTGCTCTGGAAGGGAGGAAACCTTCCTCGCACCAACCACGTTTATACTCCGACAGAGATTTCATCTCTTGAGTGTCTTCATACCCGGTAAACATGGAACTTCTACAGGACTTAAGCCCAGACCAATCCTCGGTACGTGCCTGAACATATTACACTCAATCATTTTTAATTGATACATTAAACTGAGTAAACAATAATTTTCTTTGCTCCGATTTTCGACGCAAATCCCAGGCACACAGACATGGACGTGCCAGCATGGCCTATAGTCTCCGTAATCCTTTGCAATAGAGAAACAAGGCCAGCGGTAAGCGCATCTCGTTTCGATTATCATGAAATTGTGATTACACCAAAGGACAAACCGAGGGCATTAAATAATGTTTAATAATTGTACAAATATTTGTAATTACTTAATACTAATCTTTTGCATGTCCTTAGGGTTTTGTGTAGATATAGGCATTCTGCATTACAATTGACCCATGCACTTGTTCTTGTGTACATGTAAGAAGTCTAATTACATCAAACCGAATATATCTTACACAGCATCATATATATAGGTATGTGCATTATTGCCAAAGGCAAATTAAAATAGCTGTGGATGTGTGAGTTTGTCGATATACTAATTGACATGTGACTTCAAGGATCGGATATCCGTGACATATGTCATGTGGGGGCCTGTCGTTGGGGCCAGATGAAACAGCTCTCACAATGCGATCTGAGATCCTTTGTTCATTCTGCGAGCTTTTTCGTTGCGCTTTTTTTTATTCTTCTGGAGTTGACTTTGCCTGCTGTCTCCTTGGTTCTGGTTCTATTATTGGATTTAAATTGAATTGAAATCCCCCTTAAGCTGACAAAGGATTTGACACTTTAAACAAAAACCTTTCATTTCACCTTTGCTTTTTACATGCGTGCAAATATCGTGGCATGGGGGTTTTGTATCTGAGTAGTTCCTATAGTTTCGTAATATATATTTGCTAAAAGGGTTTCCTTAGGTGGTTCGCCGTCAGTGTGGGTGGGATGTTTGATTAATGATTTCCATATATCGTTGGGATAATGGGAGATGTAAATTTAATTAGATACGTCAACGTGTTACACCAGTCTTTTGTGAGGATTTGAAGTTTAATAACCCAGTATCCACAGGTAATTGACATTTGAATGCATCTAAATTTTTATGATGCCTTCATCAGTTACATTTCATAACTTAGCTACACCTTTGTGTGGAAACAAGGCATTTCAAATGAAATTCCAAAATTAATTTTTGTAAGCACTCCAGTGACAGTTTCGTATATTTGAAATGAACACGAAGACTAATTTATAAAAAAGTAATGACCGATGAACATGCTCTACAACCGGATGCGACGGTTTGTTGCCATGGGTTGGCGGACCTTACAAAGTGACGCATGGGAAAAATGCATATCCGATGTTGGTTCCAGAGATTGCGTAGCCCAAGGATAGCTAGAATCAAAGCTACAGCCTAAATTCTTTGGAGCAGCACAAACGATCCTTCCATTTTAGGCGTGCTTGGTAAGAAAAAGCTTAATAATGTCCACAAACAAGAGTTACTTTCAAACAAAACCCCAGCGGTTAGTGTCTTGCTAACTGTGAGTTAAAAAGAATTTATTCATCCTGGATTAAGCCAATTAGGAATCAATCCATTTGAGTTATTATTTCAGTGCAGGGCTTGCTAGTTTAAGGAATAGTTGGGGATTATGGAGTTTTAAGTTTTGCTGCTATATTTGTGTTGCGTATTCATACAAACGAATACGCAGCACAAATCTTTTAAAAAATGTATTCCAGACTTAACACACCATATTTGATCAGTTAACTGAGGTTCAACAAGAGATCCAAATTGATTTAAAAACAACACTTATGAAGTTTTCATTATTCCCCAGAACCTATTGGGCAGCAGGTGATTTCCTGCTGAAAATCTTGAACTATAACTTAAGTCCACATTTAAATATTAAATAATGTTTAATAATGTTTAATGGTCGGTCCAAAAATGGAAAAAGGACCTCTTATGATATCGCTTCGTTGTCCGTGCGTCCGTCCGTCCGTCCGTCCGTCCAATCGCCTTATAACTTCTGAGCGGCAAGTCGTAGGAAGACAAAATTTAGTGTGCGTTTAAACTGCGGAAATAGTCAGAAAATCCAAAGAGGGCAATTTTTTTCAAGCACAAAAACGGTTTGATTACAGTTTGAAATTTCAAAATGTTGTTTAGTGTTTTTTTCAAGAAGTTTAGTGGGCAAGATATAGACAAACGAATTTTAGGTTTAAGAAATACCATGCTTTAAATAAAAAATAAAACTTTTCAAAAATATCAAAACGTTTGTGGGAAATGAAGAGTCGAAAATGCATGACGTTTTTCAAAGTGTTGGAGGCCATAACTTTTGAACGGCTTATAGCTCAAAATCAATATTGAACACACCTATAAGGCAACTCAAAGTAAACCAAGTGCTTAGGTCATATTTTTCAAAAACAGTTTGAGTACTGCAGTTTTGATGCATTTTCGAAAAAAAAATCGCAAAAATGCATGAAAAAACGTGTGTTAAAAATAGTATGTCCTTCCCTCTATTTTCGAAATGGTAAAGTTTTTTTGTCAGCCTATTTTTAGAGTAAGGACCCAATATAAAATCACCCAATATAAGAACAGTAGACACAAACTGCGAAATATAGATGACCATAACCTTCAACAAAAGCCGACGGACCGCTCCGCGTATGTCTTCATACTTGGCGGTATTTTTTGTACTCTTATTATCAGAACAAGGATACAGATTTAGGGCTGAACAGCTCATATCCAAAACGTTATGCCTGGTTCAACTGATCTCAAAGCCAATTTAGTCATTTCGCGAATGATGAAACATTATTCGGTATTTTGCTATTGATGCGTTTGAGCACCCTTGTCTTGTGCCGAATGTCCTTTTGGCCTAGATAGACTGTTTAATCTGTGAATTAAAGTAGGACGTTTACATTTAAATAAAACAAAAACAGAAAGAAACAGATACAAGTTGTCTTATTATTATTTCTATAATAAGACAACTTGACTGGGGTGATTGGTGTATACGGAATTAATTACAAATACGGATATATTACTCCACATAAGTACGACGTAAATTGACCATTAAACTTTAAATTTTGCTCGACGTTTCATCATGGCAGTAACCACACCTTGTCAAACGTCTGTTAAGCTTTCATACCCTATAACCATGTGTTGTCACTGTCGTCAGTGAAGTATACTTCAACGGCTTTGACATATGTATACGTTGCTAACATGCTGCTCCCACATAAATCGTCGGTCGTTATTTCTAACTGTGCCGATGGCGCAACATAATCCTTTGTACTCCAATTACATACCTAATTATCCTGCATGCATATCCTTAATGCAAGTGACCAACTGAACTAGCTAAACCACTCAACAGCTGTTTGAAATTAATTGGTTATGTATTCAGCAGATCAATTGCGAAGTGGTCTATATTATATGCAATGTTTACACGTACAGCATGAGAGAGTAGTAGTAAAGGACATCAAATGGAGATTTCTTTTTCTTTTTCTCGTAGGTATATATATCTACCCTTCATGCATTCAATTCTAGTTTCGATGGAAAAACATTTTACCACATTCACTTAAACAAACCAAAGTGAGGCTGGAGGTAAGGGGAAATGTCTCAATAATTAATTGCAGACATCAGATAAAAACGCCATCAATTTGTCTGGCTGCCTTCAAGTGCACAAGCGACCACACCGAGAGAACTTACAACAAAGCCACCATTCAAGCCACCTTCTAGCACTGTACACGTACAGCACTGGCTCTTGGTGTGTTCGACAGAAATAACTATTAATACACACTTCGTCGGTTATCCTCTTCGTTTTGTTTGTTTATTACTGTTTTGCAAACAAAACACAAAGCGCCAACGAACACAAGAAACGAGCACAACAATTATATCCTTTCGTCGAAGGATAGGTTGTGGGTGGTTTATTGATCTTTTTCGTTCAGATATAACTGGTTGTTGTTCTTAATTTTTTTTTCACCCTTTCTCTAATTATACAACAAGTTTCAATGGTCAGCAATTATTTATCCTTTATCCTGCAGCTAAGCGTTTGGTTGACTGTAGCTACTGGACAAGAAACAGCTCAACACTAGCGGACTTTAGGGTCAATGTATTTGTATATGCTTTTGTTTTTGTTGTAATATCTTTTTTTGGCATCAGTGTGGTGGAAAAGAGTTAAATTTTTCTTACGAAAATTTAATAAACGTAAACACAAAATGTTAATTAAAAATTCAGACTAGGAAACAATGATTGCGTCTGGTGCAAAAGGATGAATATAAAAGCCAAACAGCAAAAAAGAGTGCGCTCTGCTTAAGAAAGGAAAATCCCTTAGCGCGATTATGTAAATATAACAGAACAGCAGAGGAAGAGCGCATATCCGTTGAAGGTCCATAAACTGCATTCACTAGCTCAAGAGTAATATCCTGCCGCTGTTTGTAATTGAAAGAAACGACGAAGTGTGGCAGTGGTGTGGAAGCTAAAAAGAGTTGTCGGTAGTGAAAGTACATAACATGTTTGAAAGTTTGTATGTAAGTAGTAAAGGACTTCCATGTCTTTCTGTAGGTATTCGCTGACATATTAACAATTGCCTGATTAAAATCCAAGATTAAAAGCCTAGGTGGGACGCTTACTAAATATCTGAGTGTTAAAGTTAACACAAAAGTATGAAGGGCAAGTGTTGCCATAGCAAGGAGACGAAAAGAAAGGAGTAAGATAGCATGCCTAACGATAAGGTAGTCTGGGTAGACCGGGGAGAAACGTGTCTGTGCCCACATCAATGATAGGATTAGCCCACGCTCCTGGAGCAATCATACATGGCCGATCTTCTTTCAATACCTCTTTTATGCATTGTCTGAAGGCAGACCAACCAAGACTGTCAGCACGATACCGATGCGGTAAGTGCGCCGGTTTCGATGGAAATGTAATCTGCGGTTATAGATTTTTTTTCGAATTAGAAAAAAAATTCTTCTAACGGTTTACTTATTCACACGGAATCTTACTTGGCATCCAGATTTACAATTAGCGGAAACTTTATTTGGACGAGCTCTAAAGATTTTTTCGTGGAGCTCCCTGACAAAATTAAGGCGCTAGTGTTGTGTCCCGAGCAATCGAAGATCGTTTAGCCGATTTTCTTAATCTGAACGAACGTAGCCTGGAAATCATCTTGTCCGAAAACGTATTCAGGTATATAAACTTTTCTACCAAGGCGGGACGTTATTATGGTAATTTTTCTGAAACCCGCAAACAAATTTGGGGATCATGAGGTTAAGATGCCACCAGTTTCGATCGCGTAAGGCCTGTACTCAAAAATGTTGATCTATTAAAGTTGCGAACTGCAAGGGATCCCTTAATTCCTTTCCCTTAATCTAATCTTATTAGATTTGCAAACAGTCTAGTTGTGAAAACGCGAGTATCAGGCTGAGTCTTTCTATAGGCATGAGTGACAAGCAGTTTAAAACAAAGTAAGAATGGAAATTTTCCTGTTATCCAAGGCTTTGCGATAGTAGGTCTAGCACACCAAGGCTGCTGAACTCTAAACTTGAACTGCTAAAATTAGTGGAACACGACTAAGCAAGCTTGTGCACAAAGTAAGAATTTCTGGTTGATAAGTACGCGCATTAGATTGGTGAAATATACTATCGCAGTTTGAAGTATTTACAAGAAAGGACTTAAAGCGAAAGGTCACAGAGACTTTAAATTGCAAACGGTATAGGTACTGTGGGAGAGGCTACTTTTTGGCCAGTCTTATTTTTTGCAGCTTGAATCCTTATTAGTATTAAACCAACATAGTTTTCAACTCAAAAAAGTTTTTTCTTAATTAGTTTTTAGGTAGATGACTTTAATTAGTTGGCTTTTTTCCAAACGCAGCTTTTGCATATTGAAGTGAGTCGCTAAGTCCAAAGTTACTACATTATAATTCAAAATCATTTTCTCTTATACATTCAGAACATTTAAAAAAATCAAATGCATTGCCATGAACATGAAATAAAAATTTGTATCCGCTACCAGAGTTTTATTACTTCCTGCCAAACTTATTCGCTTTACAAAGTCCACCGATACATAATCTACTCGTACGAAATATTCCTACACTCTTGCAATGGATCCGTATCCATACTGCATCCGCTTTCAGACACTGTAAACATTAGGAATATATCCCAACTTTCATTGACTATTTCTATGCAAGTGAATGTCCTTTGAAAATCCTGCCAGCGAAATCCCACGGACAATTCGCAAATAATCTCCTCTAAGAAAGTCCATAAAACGCGAACGGGAAATCTTAGTTTAATAATCATGGTCATAACTACATACTATGATGATGATGATGCCAAGGACGACGGTAACGGCGAACCAAGAAGAATAAGGACGATAATGATGATGATGATGATGTTTCTGCAGCCCTTGATGATGAAGTCTCAGAGAAGAAAACTTTTCGGAGTTTTTATTACCACAGTTCCGCGCGCACCAAATACGAGTTAACTTTGTGTTGTACCAGTAAATGTGTGTCCCGAAATGATGCATAGAGTGTGTAATAATAATAAAAACTGAAACGAAGTGTTGCTCCAAATCATGTTGCAGGCACGAAACATCTAACATTGAAAGTGTATTACGGATGAAACGACTGTGCCGAGTACAAGTTATGTATGTGCGCCATGGCGATGGCATGAGGATCTATGCAGCGAAATGCCCTTTAAATAATAAAAAGAAGGATCTCTTCCAATCTTCCATGTAATATTAGCAAAACTACTTTCAAGACACGCCATCCCGAACTCAAATACATACTCATGTATTTTCCGAGTTGCAAGCAAAATGGGCGATGCGGCGGCGGGCGGCGGTGTATGTGAGCAAGGTAATTGCTAGCCCGTCTGTGCAAAAGGAGATATCCTTCGCTGAGTAAATGTGAATGTTTTCAGGATGAGACTTAGTTGGTACTTTTTTTATTCCTATGGTGCGCTGTTTAACTTGTATCTAGATAATAGAATCGTAAAAAATTTCCAGCACATGCAGTGCGGAAGTTATATACCGATTTTGTTCTTGGAATGTGCAACATTGTGTAAGACAAGTTAGGGAGCGACAGATGGGGCTCAAATATACAAAATAGCGAATTGAGGTTGTGAATTTGAGAAGTCGTTATCGCTCTCGTTTCGGTAATTTTCGATAAGTTTTGATCTGTTAGAATTTTGCTGGATATTTTTGAAATTTTTGTGTGTTAATTTTTGTACTACGTTACAAAAACTTCTCACAGGAAAGACGGTAATAAATAAACTTTAGGCAGAATTAACATTAGATAGCTATGAGCCGATAGACTTCGTTTTAAGAGTGTAACAGCTTGGAGGAAAGAATGCGACGATTAGAATATTTTAAGTTTGTTCTGACTATACTATATGATTTCAACTTCA
Organism: Neoascia interrupta; assembly: GCA_947623515.1. Classification (NCBI taxonomy): domain Eukaryota; kingdom Metazoa; phylum Arthropoda; class Insecta; order Diptera; family Syrphidae; genus Neoascia; species Neoascia interrupta. Next base: position 149,953,957 of record OX392463.1, read on the forward strand.
ACTTCAAAAAACTTTATTTACAATAAAACTAGTGGACGGGCTACAATCCGCTTAGGCGAATCGTTGAATACCTCAAACCCAATTGACTCCTGTTGACCCAATTGACGCATTTATCAGTTCAAAATATCCTTTTGTGAAAAGGGGCGTGGCATCGACCCCTTTTCAATAACATTGTAGTCTTTGTTCAAACACCTATATATTCTCCAAAACGGTGGTTTGCATGTGTTAAGGTTTTTTTTGTATTAAAATTAGGTTTTTATTCAACCACGCCCCCAAAAATAGGTCTGGTGTAAATTGTTCCAATAAGTTGATAGCTTACAGCAATATGTTCACATATAATGCAATATAAAATAAATAAATTATATCAATTACGTTGAACAAACGAAAATGAAATGCGATCACGCCACATGAGGGTGTTTTTCGATTTGTTTGCTATGTCAATCCTAATACACTTAAGCATGAATACTGCATTCCAGATTTGAGCGAACTAGGACAATTTTAATTTTTGTTAATCTTGTAAGTAAAGAATCTCAGCTCTTGATCAATTTTAAAGACCGCAATTAACTTTATACATACTGACAGACATAATAAGTTCACTATGCATTTAAAATAATAAACCTGGGTAGGGTTATAAAAACCGTAGTATTAACGGGAACTCATTTTGAACTAATACAGTATTGTTTTCTGAATGTAGCGTAATGGGGTTAGGTTAGGTTAGGTTGAAGTGGCTGTCAGGTTCGAAGAACCCAACTTACTTAGACCTATGTAGTTCCATTTTGATACCACGTGGATCTGGATAAATTTTCTATTCGTTGAACCATTTTGAGCTACTAATGAAGCGTAAGAGACATTTTGGGTCAGTCGTGCTCAGATCACTTAGATCATTATAGAAGAAAGCTCAAGGGGTGAAGATTTCGGTTCTAAGAGAGAGCGGGGCATGTGCAGAGAAGGTGGAGAGTGGTGTCTTCATCCTCCTCATCCATGCAGCTTCTGCAAAAATCGTTAGAAAAGACACCAAGCCTTGTCGCGTGCTAGGCCAAATCTGTTTCGTTACTAGACAGGTACTACCACTTGTCCATCTGAGATTTGTTCTTTCTATTGCATCCAGTTTTATCATGAGTTTGCATGTCGAAATTGAAATGCCTAAGGAACCTTTATCAGGTGAAATTGAGAGAGTAGTTCCAAGTTTGGCAAGTTCGTCAGCCTTACAGTTGCCTGGAATGTCACTATGCCCTGGCACCCAGCACAGGAGAATGTGGAACTGCTCTGACATATCCATTAGAGACGAACGGCAGTCTAAGGCTACTTTAGAGTATATAGAAACCGATTCCAGGCACTTGATGTCCGCCTGGCTGCCAGAAAAAATACGTATATCCTTGGCGGATATAACGTTATTCTTAAGCCATCAGGACAAGGCTTCCTTATGCGCCATGATTTCACTTTGGAAAACACTAGAATGATCCGGAAGACGGAAAAACACCCCCACCTACCCAATTATTTGTCTTTGATCCATCCGTGTAGAAGTGAATCGATTCGCACTCCAGAGGCACACAGTCATGCCAAGAAGACCTTGGAGGGATAGTTGTCTGCAAGTTCTTGTCAAATTGTAACAAGACATTGGGGTATAGTGAAGTCTATGTTTCTAAAAGGGGATCTGAATGTGTTCGGAATAGCGGAGTGACCTTTCTCACTATGGGTCCACTCAGAGGTTGCTTTGAGGCGAGTAGCCGTGATAGCAGCTGTTTGTCTGCTATTGCCTCATGAAATCAGTAGATAAGCATAATGGGGTTGCTGGTCCCCAATTGGGCGCCTCCCCAGGTGGCGGACAGTTGCCGACCAAAACCAGCAACAAACGAAAAATCCAGAAGCGTTTGTCTCAAAATGAGCGGCTTGCTGATTGGCGCGGCGCGCGGCGCCTGTTACTCAGGTTAGGGTCGGCCGAGTACTAAACACATTTTTCTCTTCCAATATGCAAATAGAATGGACAAAAATTAGAAGCATGCTGATGTTTGAAATATTCTGCTGGTCGTACTATCGGTTTTCTCCGTAAGGGCATAACACTTGCGGGGGTAAGTTGTGGTGTTTCTATGCAGAGGTTTCATGTTTGGCTCATCAGCGTTTGCGTTGGATCGAGAATTACTTTCTTCTTCTATCTTTTCTATCCCCAAATTCTTTCCGCTCGCGATGTGCTACGCATTTTAAGGGTCATTACGCCTTGATCACGGAATTATTATAAAAAAAATAAAAAATAATGTACTATTATTATTGTCCATGGTAGCAATTCGATAGAAACGTAAGGTTTTCATACTTTTTATGAAAAGGTTCGTGAAATGAAGTATTTTCCCCAAGTACTAAAGAATTCGAGAAAGAGACTCTTTCAATTTTCGTTGGCGACTACAAATAAAACAGGAGGTGTTTTAGTGAGACATTGCTTCTTTCGATACCCACTGTACATTTCCTTTCGCTACAGCACAGGATATCCTTGTCTGTCTGTCTACTTCTGACAGTGTCATTTCGAATTGCAACAGTAACTGGGTGGTGTGCCCAATGTTATTTTTATGAGTGCGTTTCCTTAGCAATTTTTTCTTATATCCATCGTTTCTTGGTTCGGCAAAAAAAATATATTCGAAGCAAAAACACATCTACGACTACGAGTATTATTAGGAGACTATTGCTTTCTTTATTTTCCAGTAGCACGTCACATAAGGATTGACTGCAGAAGGAACAATAAATTTCTGTTTTTTTCTACGCTTAAACGCGAAATATTTTCTTCAGTCAGTGGTCGGTACTTTGAAACGGAAACTTCACGGACGAAGTCTCATCTCGAATGTTTTTTCCTTCATTTTTATTTTCGTCTTAGTGTGGTCATCCTTAAACCCATTGTCCTTGTATGAAGGAAATGTCAACGGTATGTGACGATTTTTTAGCACAGCTCATATGTGTGTCTGTGGCTTTTTATATACGTATACATGCATGGTGTGGGTGACAAAGCAGGATTCAGATAAAAATGCGATGACGTTGTCGGCAATATCAATAAAATTTTATTAAGAATCCCGGTTGCTCTCTTTCACCATTGCTCTGCTGTTGATGCTTTATAATGCCACCCCTACATTCACAAGAAATAAAGAAAAAAAAAAAAAAAACTACAGTAGGTACATATCGAAGGATATTTTTCTCGGTTTTATTGTGTTTATCTGTTGAAATGAATCGATTGGTGAAAGGAAATGTCTTTTTCTGTGCCATCGTTTTGCTGACTGCTCAACAATTGGACGCTGGAGAGAGCAAATTGTATTTATGGACTCGAACGAGGTATTTTCAAGTAATTTTCATAAATTTTAAGGATTAATAGTTCGAGGCTAAAGCGAACAAAGGGACTGCTTGATTTTTGAGAGAAATTGCGTTTCGTTTTTCACTTTAGTTTGCGGTCAAGTAAGTTTTCATTACTATAATGGATGTCAACGAACTGATGAGTGCTGGGGTTGAGTTTTTTTTGAAGGAGATAGGTAACTTGAATAACAGGAGTGATATACATATGTGATGAAAGTCTGTTCAACAGAACAAACGACCAAGCAGATCAATTAAGCCAACCAAATCAGTTCAAATGTACCTATGACTTATCAGAGAATTAAATTCCTTATTTAAACATGGTTTTTGCTTGGGTTTGGGCGGCCAAATTGTGACATAAAAAATTAAAAAAAGTGGCATAAGTTGGGATTGCTTGAAAAACAGTCAATATTTTGAAGAAGCAGTTACATAAAACTAATATACATAAAACTAATCATTTTAAGATCCAACAATCCTGCTCAATTGCGCCAATAACTTTGGCGATTTAGATTTTTCATCGATTTTTTTTGTGAAATATTGGATCGTTTTTACAACAATTTTCAGTGGGTCATTGAATGAGACAAAGGAATTATTGAATCACAGAGAAGTAGCGAATTAAGGTCTTTATACCGGTAACAATCAGCGACTGAATGAAGTAAGTCTACCTCACGTCTGGAAAACAGGTGAGTAATAATGCTTGCTTCCATTACATTTCATTCATGTTTGAAGGCTATCGAACAATCACAATTCACAAGAAAGACGTACCTAGGTAACAAATTACAAAAACTAGTGGATTAGAGGTTAGAAGGTACAATGGCACAATTGTTCAAACTTTACTAGATTTTCATGTAACAAGTTTTTTTCAACTAACTTCACCACTTCTATTTGTCTCACCACTTTAATCAATCAAATCCTTTGGCAACCAGATAGTCTACAGCACCTTACTTGAGAGAGAGTCAAAGCTTTAAGTATATCCTTTTTTAAATTTTTAACATACCCTCACATCCACCATGCTCCGAAGAGCTATGAGCAAAAAAATAATCGTAAAAACGTCATACATACACGAACCGCACCTCAATTCTTCAATCGCAATTTAGAATCACACACACAAATAGACAAAAGGATCTCCCTTCAATCAATAGGATGTTATTCAAACATATATGGTTAATTAACGTCCAAAACAACAAAAGGACTCCTTCACTGACACCGCTGTTGCCGCCACATACAGAGAATTAAGTAATTAAAAAGCCGATAAAGGCGAAGTGTGTGTAGTTATGTACTTGTATTCAACAGGATTCAAAAGCTCTCTCCCACTCGTTTTATTACGCCAATATATTATATTCCTTCTGGATTTAACCAGAAAATAAAAAAGGGTTTACTCTTGCTTTAGCCCCTTTCTATTCTCTGGCTCTGTGCTATGTGCGTAAGGTTCTATTGCTGTGTGCGGTAAGCATTTTTCATGGATTTTCACCCTTTTTTCGGAATTAATTAACAACAGGAATCTGCCCCTAGGGGGCTACGAGAAGAAGAGGAAGTTGCTAGCAATTCGAAGGGACAAACATAAGTACGAAAAATAATAAAAAAGAAACAGACGAAGAGGAAGGAAACTAAAGAAAGAGTGAATCGTGTTCTAATGCCAAGACACATACACCCATATAGTCAAAGACTAAACTCCTAAAGGGTTGAAGGTTATTTCTCGTGTATACGCTCTTCACAAGATATACACATCTGATTCAGTCAATATTTGTCCGAATCGACGTTTTCTACACTCTAGACATCCCAAGCTCAGGAAGGAAGCAGGAAGGATTCGCATCCTGAACGTTCTATTTTTCGTTTCAACTTGTACTGCGAAGCCCTTCAATTTGATTGAAAGGCGTTAGAGGCAGAAACATTCAATCATCCTCATGGGTGGATGATTGTAGTCAAAAAAAAAAAAAAAACGGAAACACCATCTAGCCAAAGCCCTTAGAATTCAAAGTTTCATTGGAATTCCTTAATTAAAAAACTAAGATAAACACACTATAAGGCATCTTGTATACCATTGAATAAGAGTGAGTATACCTACACTTTCACCCCACCCACAAGAAAGGTCCAAGAAGGAGCAACGTTTCGAACCAAAAACAAGGAATGTATTACCGATGAGAAGAATTTCACATTACAATCGATAGATACAACAGAAAATAGGTACGAGAAAGATCCATCAGACTGATGCCGTTCCGCCTGGCGATGATGATGATACAAGATGGAATGTTCTACAACCACAAGTGGCAAGTTCCAAGCCAGTGGCAACAATGGGGTTGCCATAGATATTTTGAAATTGAATAACCCTTGGCTACTCAATACTAGTATCTATATACGAAATTTGTATATTAAGGTTGAGTTTTGCAAACTCTAAAAGGGGGGTTCGGACACCAATCACTGAAGCGTCGTCGTCGTATCAATTTTCATTAAAATTGTGTAAATTTACTTTTGGCCATTTTGCCGAAATATTGCATAAACAATGAAAATATGAATAAACTTTCTGAGACCAGAGGGCGATGATTGTGGCAAGGAGGTAAAATTTGATTTATGATAGAGAAATAGAAAGTTTCAAGGAAATTATTTGGGAGGCCTTCAGTTTAATTAAGAACTCATCTCTTGTTGCTGCAGGCCTTAATGCTGGAGACTCACTCAACAGTTCTGGCAACAATAATAATCCCCCAGGATTACATCTGCAATCTATTGAGAATTTGTGCAGGTAATGGTGACATAATTGTTATGTGATTAATAGTGTTAAATTGTCTATCATGTAGGGATGTTCGGTTTTCCAGTTCAAATCCCATTTAGTAAAGCATAAGTTAACTTTATGCGTTAGAGGGAAAGAAGTTCCTGCTTCAAGAAATTAAAAAAAAAGTGAAAGGATTTGTTTTTAAAATTGCTTAGATAAATTAAATTTCAATTCTTATCTGATGCATTCGTACCCGCGATAGCATGTACATCAGCATCACTCGGTTTTCCCACAGAGTCGATTCTGTCACCTGATAGCAATATAAGGACATATCGCAATGCAATGAGGATTGTAAGATCTAAAATTGTGAATGGGAAAAAGACTTGCATACTGAGGGTCCAAAAGGATATAAAAATAAAAAGGTGTATTAGGAGTTTTAACGCCTGATTTTGGTTTAAGAGATATTATGTGATACGAAAGTCATGATCGACATAAGTGTACACGTTGTGTATTAAAAAATTTCGAAACAGCTTGTGCTGACGATCCTGCCATCGTCACCTGAAAAAAAAGACTTGTTCTTTTTCACGGTCCCCACCTCCGCGAGGGTCTGACAAGCCCTCCGAGAGAATCATTTGTCTTGAAAAACTTCTCAAAGTACCGTTCGGATTCGGCAAAAAATTGTAGGTCCCTTTGTATGTAAAAGAAAATTACACACCAGCATACATTGTTGAGAAGTTGGCCCTGGTTCACCTCGAGCTGTTGCGCCACTCTATTTATTTATTTATTTTTTGTGCTGACGATTTAAAAATTTGCTTGGTTTCGCAGTGTGTTAGGTTGTATGGTATTGAGAACCATTTATAAGGGGCTAATGTTCCGTAAAGAAACAATGCTTGCCTCTTCAATGCCTAGGTTACTTAGGAACCACGAGGTGCCATAGTACCTACTTACATAACAGTAATAAGATTAACGATATGAATCACATTTTCGTGACGATTCTACATAGCTGTCACAATTGACGATAATTTGCGCAGCATACTTTTTACAATGCCGGCCGGTTAAAAAACGATTTTAAAGTTTATGGCCCATTAGTGTGTAGAAGGATACTAATAAAATCCTCCGAGATCTATAAATCTTGGCACCTCGTGTTCTGATTCAATTTCACAACATAATGTTGGAAGCCGAATATCCTCAAGAGCTACTGTATAAAAGGCAATTAGAAGATTTATGGCCAAAGTGCTACCATAAGCCACCACATGCACATCAATTATGTTAATTCAAGAGAAAAAAATCACAAGTTAATAACGAAGGACGTCAGGTGAAATGATTTTTTTTTATCTCCTTCCACATTTTTTTAGTTCATTGCCAACCTTCTGCAGACAATTACTCAAATCTTTTGATAAATTCCTCGTACAAATATCAAACATTCATCCTTATGCTCTGTCAAGATTAGGTACAATCCATATGCCTGACGACACGACGCGATTCTTTCTAATTTTGAAGCGAAAAAAGCCTTAAAAAATAATTTTTCTTGTTGGACATTTTTATTTGAGTTTGCCGCGCCCCCTTACCCCATTGCAGGGGATAAAGTTTTATCCCACGGGGTTGTCTCCATTTAACTCTACACAGTCAAGGGTATTTGGTATATTGTGGCTCACTCCCCCGCCTCAGACACAAAACAGAAGATTAATTTTTGAAACATTTGCTGCGAGTGAGCCAGAGGAGAGAGAAAAAATACTCGCTGGCATACCAAACTTTAATATCCTTTCCGACAGCTGCAATTTTTCACCTGGCTAATTTTCTAGATGAGACGACGGCTTTCTATCTGCCTTTTTGCTCTGTTTGCAGGTCTCATTCATGAGGCATTTTTTTTGCAGCTGAAGGCATGAGAAATAGGTAATTAGTGTTCCTACGCAGCAGCAGCAACAACCGGAGCCAGGCGGCGCGTTGTCAGGATGATGGAGCAACATGGAAGGGAAGCACACCAGAGGAGTCATCAACAAGCTGTCCCAAGGCCTCTAGCGCGCTTCGTATAGCGCTATATAATTTTTCGGCAATTATTTTTATTATACAAAAAAAAAAGTGAAAGGGAATTCCTTGCGTACATACACAGTGTAATATTTAATTTGATTGCCTCGCATCGTGTCCAAGGAGAAAATATTCAAAACTCCTGTTGGAGTGGATTTCTCCTGCCAACTATATGCACATGAAAAATTTCGGCTTTGTAGCGCAAAAGTCAACACAGTTCGTGGTTTTGTACATTGTGTCCACACAAAAAAAACGAAAGAGTTTCTTGCTACAATCCACAACGAATCCGGTAATCTCAATATTTATACAAAAATTCTTTCCTAAGTGATGTAGAAAGTTAGTCGTAGAACAAGCAATGTTTCTGCCTTTATTCATTTGTGCTGGTGGCACCTCTGTAAAATGAATCCCTAAATTACATGGAGTGCGGAGCTTTGCAATATTTAAAATTTTAAAACTCTCACCCTGCAGCCCTTTGCGTTGCAAATAATTGAAAAGTTGAAACAGTTTTATTTGAATTTACAACCGCTTGGGATATGAATTAAAAGGACACCAGGATTCAGAGAGCTGAAAGGCCAGTTTGTCTTGGTCTCCTCTGCTGTTTTTTTTTTTCTGTAAAAAGGACTTTATTTTACGTGTAGAATGAGAGAATGTGCAGCTTAACTTAGCGAAGAGTTTTAGTTTATTTTTCATTTAGCCAAAGTGCACATTAAGTAGTTCTTAATGTAATTTCGCGGTTGAATTTTATGAATTTTTTGTGGGGCTATTAAATGAAGTCCTGATGGCAGCGGTTTAGATGGTGCAAAGTCGGGATATTCATTGCGCATTAATGGCGAGAAGTTTTACGCTTCCATTTAACCATAAATAGAGTATAATGTATTGCATTAGGTTAAGTAGAAGAATTTCAGTTTATTACAAGTTTTTATTTTTTGTGGCACAGAGTAAATTCGGGTCATATGGATCAGCGGGGAAAATGGCGCGATTTTTATTTCTGTTCAACCGACATGTGTTATCATATAGCAATAATATAGTAGAAAGTTGTGCAATAGTATAGAAATAATGTAGTTTTTCCATTGAGATTGTTTTTGTAGTTTTTCAGTATAGTCATGATGGCTGGCTGTCGGTCGTGCTCCTGTTCATACACAAATTAGCTATGGCAATGGCAACAAAAAAGCCTGATTGATCTTATTTAACCAGATCATTCCCCTGAAATGTGGAAACTACGCATTTTTGTGAGGGTGATATGGCTCGAGTAACATTTTACCCCTTAACGCAGTTTTGCAGATACATTTTTTTTCGAATCCATTAAAAAAGCGTAAAAAAAAGGCAAGAAGCAGTTGGCATTTAAAACTGATTTGAAGGATTTTTTAGAGTTTTCGATTTCTTTCTTGTTCTGGCAGATAGATATGGAATGGGAAGGGAATGGAAGCTGGGGATCAGACAGCCAGCGAGATCAGTTTTTTAACCAAAAACTTTAACAATATTACTGCGAAAAACCTTGCTACCATAAGCAGGAAAAATAAAAATACCACCTAAGTGCTGACTTCACAAAAAAACATGAAAAGGTCTGCACCCTGCTTATCTTTATTTCCAGTGAAAATTTTCAACACAAATTAAAGTTTTTTTTTTAATATAACGAATTCACAACAAAGCATGAACTTGACATTTTGATTCGATTACTTTTTTTAAACACATGAAATATTTCACAAATTTGGTACCTTGGAATTTTTGTATTTAAAAGGATTTTTTGATACCCGAATATATTTCTGTGGAACATATGTAGGTATTTCAAGCCGCATTTTACACGGTTCTGTGCGTTAAAAATGGCAGGGTTGCATCTTTTGCAGTCTTAAAAATTTGACGCACTCGAGACAGACCAACTTTCATGATGAAGCATAGAGGATTAGGTTAGAAATTTAAAAGATAAGGTAACCTACCTACTTCCTTCTTGATGGAGCCCATACATCTTGGGTAGGTAAAACAAATTTACATTTTCATTCGACGATCTAAGGCTTTACTCATCGACTACAAAAGCTTACTCAGCTTACTCAAAAATTGTAGTTTTTTACTTTGTTTATTGTTTTATTCGTACATCGTACGTTGTGTGCACCTTACAGGATTGTTCTTTATGCAAATGCAAGGTATAATATATATAGCCTCACGAAATTACACATATTACTCAAACACCCACTGCCATCGCAGTTTCTTATATGCAACGGGCTTCGATGAGCCCCAAAAAGAAACCGAAAAAATTATAGGTAGGTTACCTACAAACAGATTGTGCCATCAATTTCAATTTACCTCTCTGGCAGGTTCTTTGCTCTCGTCCCGCACCATAATCTCTATCGCAACTAATTTGATAAAACCACCACCTGACTTGATGACGGTGCGGTATCCAATAAAAGAAAATAAAACAAACAGCAGGAGACGTATGCGTACCATTACATAAAAACTCACGAAGAAAAGAACAGGACGAAAGTGATTTTTTTTTCTTCTTGGCGCGGGTGGGTGCGATGCGGGTATATGCTTATTACAGTCACGTCCCACGAGATTGGTTTGCAATTTCTTTTAGTCTTATCTTTTTCGTCTTCTTATTCACCTCTGTTTTGCATTTATTTTGTTTTTACTGTTAAATTCGCTTTCAATAAACATCAACATAAATCTCCACAACGGCAGCGGCGGCACACATGTAAGAAGTATCCCTTCAATTTGCAAGCCTACAAGTCGCGCACATTTGAAATAATCTTCAATCACCTGTCCGACAAAGGATATTATTTCGTACTTTTTTGCTATGTGCGATTTGAGCATAAAGAAGAGTGTCCTCACGGGTTTCCGCCACTTTGTGCTGCGACATCAATTTGGTAACAAATTAAAGAAATTCTCTTAAGGTTTCCTGCTTCGCGGATGGATTTTTTTGCAGCTTCGCAGAATAGATGTCAAGGCAAGTAGGTATGTGCGAGGGTGCAAAAAAAATAATGGCTGACTAAATTGAGTGCTGTGCACAAACACACCTATACACTCGTATATCCTTTACTTCGAATTCATAAAAATAAGACAAACACCGTTATGGAGCACACGTCGACAAGGACGACCATGGAGCAGATGAAACAAAAATAAAAACAAAAGAATATATCTTACACCTGGTGTCACCTCTAGAAGCTTTACTTATGTGCCCCCGCCTATGGTAGTTATGTCGCAACAATGGCAAGGATACACCAAGTAAGAAACGGAACATCTTCGAGTAATGGCGTCATTTATGGACGAAAATTGTGTACATTCATATTTTATTTAGATATTCCCTGGGAGGATACTACTTCTGTTTCACTGTCTTTTGAACACATGTGTTGCTTCTCTAGGCGAAATTGGATTGTTAGTTGTGGCCCGGTGTGAGATGGGCATGCGGAATTTATATGCATTGTCACGGTTGTTGCCGAGTGCTGTTACACTTTCGCTGAGAGTGTGTTTCATAACATTTTTTGACATAAATTTTGGATAATTGAGTGTGCATTTTGTTGGTGTAGCACCAAGGTATCTGGGAGCGCAGCGGCGGCGTAGCTTAGTGATTTGCATCCAAGCACCTTCACTAAATCTTGCTCATCCTGCATATTAAAAGAGCTTAGCTCAAAGTTCTTTCTGAGTTACTTTAATTCTTTTTTTTATTTTATAAAATATTGAAAAATGTGTTCGAAGTGTTTTCTAAGCGGTTGTTGGGTGCTCAAGGACAAGGAACTTTCCCAATAGCTTAATAAGTATGGTAATTTAATTGAATGATTAACAATGTACAAATCCGCTTATTTAAATAGCTTTTCGGCGTTTTTTTCTATAGCTTGGGAGACATGCTTTAATAATTTAGGATGATTCACTGCCAGCCGCAGAACTTGGTCCCTTAATGCTTCATATTGTTTTTGCCACGAAATCGAAGATTTTACTGAATATTGTGTTCGACGATAGACATTGTTAACGAAAAGTTCAGACGCCCCAATATTTCACATTTTACGACGTCATCTAGCTGACAGATCATGTGATATAACGCCATTAGATGCAGTTTCTTTTGCTGGATTTCTTTAAGAAATTTTTCGGAAATACACCAAGAGCCATGAAGGAATTTAAGGCTGACATCTGACAAGTTTTCGCCGAGGCCACTACCAAAAACTTCCAAGAAATTTATAGAAAAAATTATCCCGAATAAATCGATTGCTGCAAGGGGGAAAGATGGGGCTATTATAAATTACAAAGTTTTTTCAGCCTGAATAAAATCCTTTAATTCAAATTTCCTTAAAATCATGAATAAATGCGTTAAAAGATTTCGAACAGCAGAATTTTTGACAAAAGCAAAATTATGACCCGCTCCGTTAAATTTTATAGACCTATCCTGCGTAGGGTATATTAACGGGGCGATTCATAATTCTGCTTTTTCAAAACTCTTACTAAAGCAATAAAATTCTCTTTTTAAAGAAACCGTTCACTTTATTGAATTAAAGCACATGAGAAAAAACAGACAGGGGTTGCAATCGCAGGAGACGAATTGCCCCCATACATATTTCAGGAGTGAGTCATAATTTTGTTTTTTTTTTTTTGTTAATAAAAAAGAGTTCTGCTATTAAAATTCTGCTAATGCAATAAAATTATTCTTATTATGCTTCTTAAGAAAATATTTCGCTTTTGAAAAAAATTTAATTTAGAGTTTAGAAAAGAAGAATTTTGACACTAAAATTTTGAAAGAAGATTTATGAAAAAATATTTTTCACCCAAGCAGGAATTTAACCTTAACCCACTTAAATTTCATTGTCGCTTTATAAAAGTAGCATTTTCAGAATTTCGTAAAACAGAACTTGGAAGCAAAATTTTTAAAAAGGATATTGACCCAAGCAAAATATTGACCCCAACCCTTTTAATGGAATAAAAGCACTTGTCGGATCACCCTTTATAAATAATAGTGAATATTATTGGTTAAAGTTATATGGTTTGGCTTTTAATGCTCTATGCTTCCGTATATCTATCCTTTGACGATGATTTTTCAATGAGTCTTGCAACAACTACCTATCGAGGCATATCCGTGTACAATGTCGAAAATAAGTGAATACTAATAAATAAGTAAATTAGATTGCAAAAGGCTTTCAAGAAGCTCTACTATGCATACACTAATTCACACCTACTTTAACCAAAGCGGTTTTTTTTAGAATAAATTTTCCGTCTGCACCGAATTCAGACAAATTGCATCGAATCAAGCAGCCAAAACGAATTTCGCAGTTCAAAACAGCAAGAATTTTTTAGGTATTTAAGCCCGGCATAAAGCGCGAGTTGCCTCTTGCCTCCATTATAGCCTGTAACCATTGTACCGCTGAAAAGTTCGTTGTAAAGATATCTTGATGTTTTGTTTTCACACGCGCAAATATTATTACATAATCTGAAAAAAGAAAACAGAAAATCGCCCTGAATTCCCGATTCTCATCAAAAGCAGGTTCAAATAAATTTGTAGCAACCGTCAGCGTGAGTAAAAGTGACGAATATGGGTGTTGAAAATTGCTACATTAATTTGTTCAAATCCTTCCGCTATATGCCTACCTATATACACATTGGGAGGAAAGGTGTGATTTCTTGATTTCCTTCTGTTTTTTATTTAACGCCTCATTTCCAACTACATCTTCATTATTTATAGTCCACCAAGCATAGAGAAGAACGCTTTAGACCAGGCATAAATATATTTGTCCCTCCTGCCGTTTGACAAATTACATAAAAGTTCATAAAAATCACCGTGGGGACGTAACACGTAAGTTGATAAATTAAGATACATTTACTTCTCACACCGGTCTCCCATTTGGTGGCCCAAATTGTGTAGCCATAAACACAGACATAGCACAATTCCTTACGGACTTCATTCAAAATAAATTGCCAAAGTTTCGAACAAATTCATCTTCAACGAAGGTACGATGAAAAATATTCTTACAACCTTAAAAAGGACAAATATTCTAAAAATAAATCTGCGGCTTTAATTGACTTTTTGACACATATCATAAAACTAAGCCCAAAAGTGAGGCAGACCTACAGCACAACCGAGCCTTCGAAATATGTAAATAAATCTAGCTTAGTATGAATTAATCATTGCAAACACACACAGGATACACCGTAGATAACACCTTTGAGAGAATGTCCTCAATTATTTAGAGCCAAGGCAAATTCCCACAATAGAGCGCCGCCCGTTGTGTTGTCCGCCGAGCGTCGTCGTTGTCGTAGCCGCCTCCGCCGTAGCGAACAACTTCTGCAAAACTTAATTGAGTAGCTAAAGGAGCATTAATTCAATTTATTATCAGAGGTTGTTTTCAGATATAGATATACCCATGCCAACAACTATGCGAGGCTCTTGTTTCTATATAGGTACCTTCATACAGTTATATAAATACTTTGCGTTCTAGAGGTGAAATGTGCAACACTTACCGGCATAGTTTGACTTCCGTGTAAATTAGTTATAGCTGTTTGAGCTTCCTGATGAGAACTAAACTTTACGAAAGCACAACCTGTAAATAGAGATAGAGAATAAAGGAGGCTTAATTAGTTAAGGTTTGGACTGTGTGCAGTGCGCATACGAGTTGTTAAATATTGTAATGGTCTTAAAGCATGAGTGAAAGAGTTAAGTGGGTTTAAGGGTGAGCGATTTGAGTGATAAAAAGAACTATTAAAACAAGTTAAAATTTTTAAAAATATCCACTTAAAGAAATAACTTCAAAATCTCCTCAGAAATTTGATTTTCGTAACACGATTTCGAAAAAATTTCGCATTAAGTTTTAATGTCCAGTTAGGGGCGGATTAAGGTAAAGTGCCACCCTGGGACTCACATTTTTGCGGCCACCTGGGAGCATATATATACTAAGAAAATACCTAAAAAACATGACTAAAATTTTATGAGAGGACCCATGAATTGATTCTTTGATTTTCTAAGGCCACGTCAAAATGGGGCTTTTGGATGTAATATTTTTAGCTTTGCATGTTGTCGCGATAGTTTCAACTTTTTGCGACTATTTTCCAACAATTTTTCTGGCTACTTTATTTCACCCTTATGAATGAAGGAAGCATGTCAGCGGGCGGATTTCTGAAACTTTACGCTTGTAATACTTCGAGACCTAAAAAAATCAGATATGTAGTTTCGGATTTTCTACTTCGCAATTGAGGGCCTTTCAAAATATGAGGCACAAAAACAGGCGAACGGACGGATATGGCTTTTTATATGTAAATTATTAGGAATTGATTTATTTGCTTTTAATATCTGTCTTCTTAATTTGCCGCCCCCAAAAACTTGCCGCTCTGGGCCCGGGCCCCACTGGACCTTAGTTGTAATGAAAAACATCTAAGCAAACTGCTTAGAAACAAGTGGAAAAGTGCAACAGTGCGTATTTAAGAACTTCAGTCCGTCTGTGACGGATTGCAAAAAACCCTACCCTGCCCTACCAAAAAATTAAACTGCCACTCTCCAAACAGTGGGCGGGATTTAAAAATATAACTGTTGAATGCTTTATACTAGTTGGTTGCATACATTTCGGTCTAAAACTTCACCTATTTAACTCAAAAAATCACTTTTTCAAACGCCACGCCCACAAAAATGGGCGGAGGCACATACTATAATGTCCAAAAAAGTTGGAAAATGCACATATTTTTTCACATAATTTTCGATATTATTATTAATTTTCGAATAATTACTTTCGATATTATCGGCAGAAGCGATATGGGCCTATAAAACTTTTTGTCATTTGCACATTTCCCCGGTTTTAGGAGTGCAAATGACATTGCCTTGGAACGTATAGAATCATATAAAGTAGCTTGTCTAGCGTCTTTTTCCGTAGTTCTTTCAATATTTCGTCAGTGATCAGGTCGTAACCCGGGGCCATATTATTTTTAAGTTTGCCCATTGTTTGTCGGAGTCCAACTAACGAAACTTTTTTCATTCTAAAGCTATCAGGTTTCGCATTGCTGTCTTGAACGTCAGCCAACGGCGGACCGTCGAACGGCTTTAATGTTTCTTCTAAATTTTCAGCAAACAAATTCGCTTTCTCTTTGTCTTCTCTTGCACATTCGCCGTAAGGTTTTTTTATTGATGCCGAGTGGATTATAGGTTTTTTTGATGGTTTCTTAACTGCTTTCCAGGTTTGAGCTCTTATCTGCCGACAAGCCTTAAAGGTGGTCTCACGGTTTTTAAAATCTTGCAACATTTCTTTCAGCTTGTTAGAGAGGTGGTTCTAGAGGGTTTTGTCTGGGGGAGCCCTCGTGCCTTGCCATCTTCTATGTGCTCTTCTCTTCTCTCTGAATCAGTTCTTCGAATTTGAGCAGATATATGGTGTGCGTACGTGCCCGTCGGTGCTAACTTCGTTGTCTTGGGACGAAGTGTTGTTTCAAGCAGCGCTCTGAATTGCTTCAATGAATTTGTCAACTGCGGTTTCAATTTTTCAATCTCAATTTTTAATTTCAACACCCTGCTCCTCACAGTCCTTTCTGAAGGAGTCGCAGTTCATGTTTTTGCTAGCTAATCTAGGAGCTTTTCTATTTTCGCCAGTCTTCCACCCATCTTCAAGATTACTCCTGAGTGATCTGAGCAAACATCACAACACTCTTAGACTCGCCTTAGGTATTTGGGGTACCCCTTAGCGATGAAGAAGTCGACAAGCTTTTTATTCCTGTCAGTTGGCCAATACGTTGGCTTTCCTGTAGAGAAAAAGTCCACACCAGTTATCTCCCCCTTGTAGAATCGCATCTTGAACCCCATAAAAAGTATGCTTTGCGTTAAAGTCGCCCCCAATGATAAGCTTGATATAACAAGATGCAATGTTGTCTAAGCTGCATAGAGTCTAGCCCAACTTTCCTCCTCTCGAATTTCGTGAAGGTGATGTGCGTGATAGTTATTGTAACCTTAAGGTTTGGGTCCAGACCCCTTTTTAAGGTGAGTTTCCGTAATTATGCAAATATCAATATTATTTTCCCGCAGAAATACTTCGACTTTGTCTATTTTATTCAGCAGGCCGTTTGCATTCCATGTTAGTATTTTAAATAACTGTTTCATATTCATGTTATCTTGAAATATTTTCGAGGCTTAAACTCGAGCTTGCTCAGTCAAATAATCAAATTTTGCTGATTTTTGTCTGATCCTCAAGTTTTTCCAAGATTACGGCGAGGATCTGAGACACTGCATCTGTTGTGATCGATCTTGCCTTGTTCTCGTTTGATGCAACCTGTGCGTATATGATTTCGGCCCGACCAGTGGCGGTTTCTGCACAATGTGCTTGAACTGAGCTAGCTTAAGATTTTTGGCTTAAAAGTTGGAAGGACTAGGCTTAATTGATTCTCTTTTCGATCCCATTCACATCTCTAGAAGGTCTTAGGGGTCTACGTTGATTATTTCACTGCGTTACAAACTTTACAAAAAACTTAAAATACCCCGGGTAGGGTCTAAAAATTGCTTTAGGGCAACAGAGATAGGTGTGTCGGGGTCAGCTTGCGATAGCAATGCGATTTGGCAGTATTTTTCTTTTTTATAAAACCGACCAGGTCTCTGCCAAGTATTTTGATGCAATTTTGATGCAAAAATGTACATTTTTTAAAACTATTTATATATTCAAAAACTTTCTGCTAAGATCCTCTCATAAATTCCCAAAAAAAAGCAGTAAGACCTCTTCTTCAAACCGTTACTATTTTAACTTGGTGAATTGACAGTCGAGTCTCCTCAAGAGCTCCGAAGGACTTTCAAAGTCAACTAAAAAACAAGTTACACAAAGACTCATGGCCTGGCCAATGTAGATAGATGCCCAAGCCGGAATTTTTCAAAGACTCAACTCCTACGCTCCTACTGCCTAATTACCATTACCTGACTGACTTCATCTCCTTTGTAAAACAAAAGACGCAGATATCCCCACGACGACGTTTTTATTTTTTATCGCTATCTGTCTTTTTTGAAGTAATTAAATTACAAGCCTAATTGATTCCACCTTTTAATCAAGCGAATTCCTTCACATTCAAATTTTCTTTCTTTTAATTCCAATTTCTTCAGATGGGTCGCCGGTCTTTTACTTGCTTCATTTCTTCCCTTTTTCTTTTTTTGTCAGCATAATTACCTTTAACTAAAACCAATCCCTCTTCTTCTGGTTCGTTTTTTTTTTTTCAAAAGTTAAGAATCCTTGAAATGAAAATGAACTATAAAAGCTTCTTGTCAACCCCACACTAAGGTTTCTCCGAAAGCATCCATCGGAGAGTGGGACATTTAAATCTTTAATTAGGCTATTTCTCACAATTACTTGTAATTACAAATTTTCTCTTCTGTTCTCTTCTTCATTTTCCTTAGTTTCTTTTAGTGAAGAAAAAAAATTTTTTTGAGGCATCCATTCATAGGCAGGTATCAAGAAAAGAAAATAGAAAACGGGCAGCACTTTATGGAGGGAAGCTAATGACAAAGGAAATCAAAAGTCATTCGGATAAAAAATGATTCGGAAATAATTACAAAATCCTTTTCTGGACTTTAATCAAGAATGCTAATGAAAATTCCAACCAAATGAATGATGATTTGATCCTATTTACAGTGGGCTGGATGAGGGGATAGTAATTTGGCAAAAGTCGGTCTGAAAAAGGGATGTCTAAATAAATTCGGTTTAGTTTAGATATAGCTATGTAAAAGTTAACTCGCTTGATTAGACGCTTTTGATTCGGAAATTGTTAAGTGTTAAATGCGAGCTGCGTTGTAAAGCAGTTGGATATAAATTCAAAGACGGGAAAGCAATGCGTCGCCTGCGCATAATTGGAAAGCTTCAATATCAAGTACAAGATAAAATAACTGAGAATAAAGTTCCCTTACTCTCTTATTTTTTTTTTAGAGTTAGACACTTTTGAGTTTAACAAAGTCTTTGTCAAATATACCAACAACTTATTTTTAAAAAAATATATTCGGATTATGTGTATAGATTTTTCTGTATTTTTGCAAAATTCACTCCAATAATTTTAAAAATCAATAAAGAATTTTATGCACCCTATCCACAAGTGGATTCTTTTAAAATATACATATTAGTAAAAAAAATTAATTACAATTTTCTCTCCTTCGCTATGTATATAATTTTGCTCATTTAAATAAGTTAATAACTCCACCAGTGAACCAGAACAGGGTGGACAGCAGAAAAAATGAGAATAATTACCGAATTATTTCTCCAGGAAAGGCATAAATATTCATTTCTCTATGAAGCGAATACCACGCATAAATAAAGTCAATTTGAAGATAATTTAAAAAATGTTTTATCCCGACAAAATGCCCCAAAAACTCATAAAAAAAACAAAAAAAACGTTGACGGGACGATGCTGGAGATGGAGAAAGACAAAATGTCCCACCACTTGAATTAATTGTTATCAAATTGAAATGGAAAAACAATGCGCAAATGAAATGATTCAGATCGTTCCCTGTTTTGTCCTTTTTGGTCCACTTTGTGCACCGTCCCATTTAACTGTCAACATAAATGATGTTCCACCCCCTTTGGTCATGAGTGAATTATGCAAAGGAAGAAGAACGATGCGGTGCTGGCTTTGTTCAACATCTCCTCTGGGAAGGGGATTAAAAAAAAATTTTATAATAAATTCCATTAGTACTGGACGCACTCATTAAAAATGCTTTAAAATTCACTTTACCGCAATGGTATGCATGCACACACACACATCAGCATTTAAGGACTTATTTTTTCCAATATTAATCCAGTAATGGTGCCTTTTTATTTTTCATCGTGTGCGGGTGAAATATTAAATAAAATATCCATGAAATTGGTAATTTTATCCGGTGGCAGAATAATAATTATCCAGCAAGGATTGGCGAACCTTGGAGCTCAACTATACAGAAGTCATTCTGTGATGGGGCACGGATACTTACACATGTATGCGCGCACATTAATTGAAATATAATTTAATTTTTCCTTCCCAGCTGGGTCAATTTGTTAAAAAGCAAATAAACATAAAGGGAGTGGAAGGCTGTCCATCATGATCTTAAGTACAAAGCTATTAAAATAAAGCTTATACATGTACAAGTTTATGATGTCCTATTACTTGATGGGTTTATTTTTTACCTGTTGCACACGATAGATACATATGTTGCAATTTAAAAGGATTTCAAACACAGAGATTCAGGTTTGCTTAAAGTTTTCTTAATCAATTTCTGTTCAGTATAAGGCCCTTGCCTTTTCTAACTGCCGAAAAATTTAAAAAATCCTTGAATTCAATAACAGAAACGCCAGCCAGGAAGAAGTATGTTTTGAGCCGGACCAGACGTTGCAAGTGTTGCCCAATTTAAGAACAGCGACTCTTTTGTTGTTGTTAGAGTTTGCTACTATCCTTCTATCCGATGAGGAACTCAAACTTAGAGACGAGTACTGGTCCATTGTTATACTTATATCAATTGCGGACAACTTACTTTAATGTATTTAGTTTTTCCGCCTTTCGTAGAAAGACCAGAAGGAGCTTTAGTGATGAAGAAACTAGTTGTTCGGCACTCACAATGCCAGCCCCAAAGATTCGCTCCTGATGCCGGCAATCGACTATCCGCTGTGTATAGTCGTCCCCTTCACAGGCAGGAAGAGTTCTGGTTTTGTCAAGCCTGTAGCACATTTAAGTGCTTAGCAAAAACTTTGTGGCCCTACAGCACGCTCTTAGAAAGTCTGCATTCTATTCCCTTAGGAAGATAGAAGGAAAAAAGCTAACCCAATGCAGATATCCTGGGAATTTCAATGCACGTGGTCCCAAAAGTCAAGTCTCTTCAAGTGAAAGATGGTGTTTAGCGTACAGCCAGCGTACACCCTATGATATTATATATAATAGAGGCAGGCTCATCAGAGCATCTAGAGCAGCGGCGTGCTAGGGAAGGCCCATGTGCAGCCAAGTCAAGCCGTTCTCTGGACTTTATGGCAAAAGAGGCAGTAGCATTTTTCTAAATAGCCAAAAACAACGAATTTCTAGTTTAACGTTTCTGCGAAAGCCTGGTCCACCAAACAACTATTGCGTATAGATCCAGAGAACTCATTTCGGAGTAAGCCCCATGTCTTGCCAAAATCGCCTCAACACCGTCACAAAGTGAGCAGTGCTTTTTCGGTTTTGCATTTTTTTTTTCGGTTTTGGATCAAAGAAGTCAAGGATGACTCCCAAATATTTGACATAATCGGATACCGGGAAAGTGACACCTTTAAGCACAAGTCGAGTAAGACCTTGTTTTGAGAGGAATAACTAAATGGCAATTCCTAGTGCACCAATCATCGATCAAGTCTAGGGAGCTCTAAGCTCGAGAGCACACAGTTCTTAGAATTAAGCCGATAGAAGAAACGGCAGTATCCTCAGCGTTGGCGTGTGTGTAGGTTCCATAGGAAGGTTGAGAGCCAATAGCAGAGTGTCTACAGCCTTCTTCTTCTTTTTCTTCCTTTTAGATGCGAGGTTATGATCTGATATGATGGATCATAACTCTCCCACTCTACTGCATTCCTAATTGTCCGTTTTTGGGGTACGTCGATTTGACCTCAGAATATACAAGCAGGCCACCCGGTTTTTTTAATCTTTTCGTCACCGAGCCCAAACAAATGCTGTTGTAGTTGCATTTGTGTGATCCATGAATGTTTAGGCCTCCCTCTCTTTCGCGATTGCGCTGAAATGTTGATTGACATTGCCTTTTTAACAGGGTTCGTATAAGGATTTCTCCTTTGAAAGTGGCAATACCCACTGATACGGTTGATATCCATTTTCCAGATACGTTCTTTTACATGGGGGCTTCCTTGGATCATCGTACTTCTTATTTCTGTAGCAGAGTGTCTACAACCATGCAGGTACTACAAAAAGGCATACAGAAAACCACCTTGCGGGCAGTGCATATTTACCCCAGTTTTGACCTGCTCTTGCCACATACGCTTCGGTTACCAGCGTCCTGTGCACTAGCAATTTCCTAATTTATTAAAATAATGTTTCACCTACACCTTGTTGTCTGGCTGAATTGCATATGCTATCAAATATCGCGTTATCGAAAGCGCCCTCAATCTACGAAAAAGCTCAGCGCGCGTATTCCTTCTGATCAGGAACACATTCAAACTCCTGGTCTTAGTCGATAGAAGTTCTTAGTCGATAGTCTTTATACCCCATCCCATAGGATAAGAGGTATATTAAGTTTGTCACATGTTTGTAACACGGTGAAATAATAATGGTAGACCCCCAAGACCTTAAAGGCATATGATCGAGACCGAATTCTGAATCGAATGAGCCATGTCCGTCCGTCCGTCCGTCCGTCTGTATGTCACATTTTTTTAGGCCTTAAATTTTGAGCTAGGGTGCTGAAACTTCGTACGTAAGGTCCACGTCATGCGAAGCAGTAGAAGTGTTAAAATTTTTGAGATCCGCTCAAAGACACGCCCACAATCGGTCTAAATGTGCAACTACCTCCAGAGTTTTCAAAACTGTAAGACGTTCTAAAAGGCTGGAGTATGACATTAAGCATCTCCTAATGAATGTAAGACACAAAAAAGACAAATTTAATTGGTAAACCTCCTCTAGTGAGCGTGGCATCTATTATAAGGGTAAATTTTCAAATGCAGTTTACTCAATATTTTTGCTCGAAATAGAGAAAAATTTGCTTAATATTTTATGTAGGAAATGCTTAGCTCCACATTTTGTTCACACAAGACTTTGGGCCACGCCCACATTTAAAGGCAGACTTGAAGAAAAACCTAAAATTTTCCAGAAAAACTTGATTTCGACTGGCCTTGAGCCTAATATAGGAAAGCATGAAAAAAAAGGCAGGTAAGATAAACGAGACTTCAGTCCAGATTTCGTTTATATAATGTTTTTAGCCGCGCCCCCTTTTAGGGGTCGATTTTTCAAAAATATTGAATTTGAACCAAAAAATTGCATTTTTATGTACATTTAAGTGAAACTTGGAAATATCTGTGAAAATATCTTTTAATTAAATAAATAAATAAATAAATAGAGTGGCGCAACAGCTCGAGGTGAACCAGGGCCAACTTCTCAACAATGTATGCTGGTGTGTTAATTTCTTTACATACAAGGGGACCTACAATTTTTAGCCGATTTCGAACGGCACTTTGAGAAGTTTTTCAAGACAAATGATACTCTCGGAGAGCTTGTCAGACCATCGCGGAGGTGGGGACCGTGAAAAAGAACAAGTCTTTTTTTTTCAGGTGACGATGGCAGGATTCGAACCCAGACCTCCGGCGTAGTAAGCACATACACTAACCACTACGCCACGGCACCCCACCCATCTTTTAATTAATAGTTTGTAATAAGAGGCGGTAGAGCCACGCCCTTTTCAAAGTTTGCATTACTTATAAAATGTCAAAAAATAAATATGCCATTAGCAATTTACAATGTGGGATAGGATGGGGTATTCAACGGTCCGTTTTACGGAATGTTACTTCTGCGTACACACTGTAGCACTTACTCACTGGTTAGAAACTTTAAGGCCTTAAAACTACCGACTAAGAGTCTGTCGATAGATTTTAAAACTACCGACTAAAAGCCTGGCGGAAGATTTCAGGACATACATTTAAAGCTATTATCTGGGTTTCTAGGTCCCGAAGCAGTACAAGTGTCAAAATTTTCAAAATCCGCCCGCTGTCGTAGGACGCTGAAATTTGGTATGCAGTATTCTTGCTTAAGTGTATTGCATAGAAAAACACCCTCGCATTTCATTTTCAGTTTAACAAACGTTATTATATGCAATGCGTTTGCTTGCAAACGTTAAAATCTTGCATTATATAATAATGCAAGATTTTAACATATTTCTGTATAATATAAACTTATTTGGAAAATTTCACCCCGCCCTTTTTGGCGGCGTGGTTGAATCAAAACTTAATTTTTGACATAAAAATGCACTTAAAACATGCAAACCACAGTTTTGGATAATATATTTGAACAAAGGCTGCAAAGTTATAGAAAAGGTGTCGATGCCCTGAGAGGAAGATTTTCAACTAATAAATGCGATTGCCAACTTGACAGAGTTCAATTGGGATGGGGTATCCATATGGGGTATGGGGATGGGGTATTTATGTTATAAAAATATAGATTTCGTTGAAAATTTACAGATTCTAAGGTACCTTTAATAAATAACAACACAAAAGAAGCAATTACAGAGACACGTATGACTGTAAGCAGAAGTCTTATGGTGGCTTTTTAAAAAATTTTCATTGTACTTTGCACAACCTCTTCAATCTTTTATCCATTATTTTTCCATTTACTCAATAGTTGTCTATCTGCATCTGCACTGACGTGCATACAATCACTGTCACATTAAACAAAGCCCAACAGGGAAGGTGGTCAAAATTGCAAAAATAAAGGGTACGTACTGGAAAAAGAGAGAGAGAGTAAAAAAGTTAAAATAAAGTAAAATCCTCGCATTCACTCACACATACGTTGTGGACGAATGGCGGCGAAAAGAATTTAATTTACCATTCTCTGCACTCTGGACGTTACTTATTTTTTGAACTTTTTTCTTAACAATTTCCACGAAACAATGATTTTGCTCGTAATGTGTGTCCCAGTATATATATATTGTTTTTCTTCCCCAGTCCTCTCTTCATGGTATTTTCAGTGATTTTTTTGTCGGTCACACAAATTTGAGTTGATTTAAGGTTTATTCATGCGTCCAAATCAAATCCAAACTGAAGAGTGAACACTGTCTGTTTCGAGGGTGTAGAGGCGAATCACAGTTTGAAAGGAGGCGGTTGTGTCATCAGCAAGTGGTCGGTGTTTTTTATTTTTTTAGCTATATTCCTGTTTTGCATATGTTTTGTACTGAAAAAAAAAAAAAAAATAACCTGTTACCACCCCTGTTGCTGCTGACGTAAGCGGCCAAGTGTATGCCTGAAATGGTTGGCGATTCTGTGGATTGTTCTGGTAAAGGGTGTCCTTGATACCCCTCCCGTTTTTTCTGACATACAGGAATACTTTTTTGTTTTTTGTTATTATTTCGGCGTTTGAATGTTCGGTCGAGTTGGCCAGTGGTCACCCTAATGAAATTCTCTTTACAAACTCACGAGAAGGGTGAACTCTCTACACGGAAACATTTGATTATTCTCTCCGAACCTGCACACAGTAACGCGAATACATCTAGATTATGAAGTATTTTTTTTTCTATAGTCAGTTTGGGGCAGGTGCAAGCTTTTTTTTTTTGTTTTGCCCGCTTTAATTTTTTATGTTTGCCGGAGTGAATTAACTGGAGGAATAAAGGAAAGATTTATTCGGAAAGATAAACATCCGTGTTGAAGCTTAATTGCCTTCAATTGGTCTGCATTTTATATTTGAGATCTGGTTGGGGTCTCATCCCAAAGACAAACTTCTATAATGTTGTGGAAAATATATTTGGTGCAGGGAAATCCGGAAAACTCTTAAGGCCTCCTTTCACAAGCGACAAAACTGTCCGTTGAGATAAGCTCAAACAATATTGCATCTAGTCAAAGGATTCTGATAATACAAATTATACCCATACCCGACGACAGAATAATTTTATCGCTCATCGAAGCGAGCATCCCTTACTGACTAATATTGTGGCCCAAAGCACAACGTCTGGTCTTGAGTTCAATTATACTCTTTCAATTTAGCCTCAGAAAAGTGTCAAATAAGGGTTGGAAAATACCCATTGGAAAATTCTCCTATTTTTTTCCATTCATTTTTTTGTGTTTTCTTTGTAAACTTTCACCCAATGCAAACAACACTCAGTTTCAGTATTTTAAAATCCAATTAAAAATCCCGCACTGACCCAAAGGTAAAATCGAATTTCCGAACGCATTCTCTCGGGGGATAGGTAATCGAATACATGGTGATCAATTTTTTCCATAAATCTGCTCTCGAGTCAGAGGTGGAAATTTGGCCCCAACTGATGACAGTCCTTTTGGGGAGGAAAATTGCAAAAAAAAAACAACAAAAACACACATCACATAAATAGGAGTGTGTCTGAAGCATGTTACATTTTTCCCCCATTAACGATGAAGCACTCGAAAAATATAATTTGTCCAAGAAAATATGTCCTCGGGTTAACATGCACATATAGATATAGGTACACAACACACCATATAACTGACGTATGTGATGATTACAAGAGAGAGTTCTCCCATGCCAGGAACAACCCTGCTTGGTCTATTAATTTAATGAGATAAGTTTCAGGTGACGCTCGCGCTATTGGATTTTTTTTCTTGTTTGGAATAAGTTTTCGTTTTTAGTTCAGGATTATTGAAGGACGTCGACATGAATGGCAATACGCTTGTAGATTGTTTGCCTGGGGATAAATTAGTGAGTAAACTCATAAAAGGATAATTATGTTATCGAGGAGTTTTTGCGGACAGGAAAGTTGTGTATATATCTGAAAATTCTTAATGATGTTGAGAAACTTAATACTTGTAATCTATTTTTAAGGGCTTAATGCGAACGGGAGGAAAAATATTTTTTATCAGAATACCACAGCACACTTCATATACAATTCAAGGCTTAAATAATGTGATAAGTATTAAATTATGAAATCCCTTCAGTTTTTGTTAAAAGCAAGACTGTCTCGCCGACCTTTGATGGTATTCAACGGTTCGTGAAACATATTTGAAGCAACATAAGGGTTCCTTTACTATATTGTTTTCATTTCATTTAATTTTTATATAATTTCATTTTAAGTACATACAATATTCATTATCTTAACCAATCGTTATTCCATCACTCGTTTCTTTGGTTAAGCTTGGTGGTTAAGCCTGATATATTAAGGTACTGATTTCCATTTTCCACCACATTTTTCCCTAGTTTGTCATTGACTATCTTCCATTGCTGTCTAGGACTAAATATATTTTTTGAAATTAGTGCACATAAAAGATTTATGTTTGTTTATTATTGCTTTTAAAACATATCGAGACAAAACTTGGCATTGGCGTTTGACAGAAGGTGGGTATAAGCGTTGTTTTTTTCCACGGTAATACGAGTCTTTTATTGTAGTATCTGTTTGCAAAGAGAATCTGTCGACCAAGGCTTTATTTTTATCTTTTTCTTAAGTAGTGTAAGTAAAAAAAATATTCATTGTCTTGCCTTAACAACCTGAGGCAAGATAATGAACTATTTTCTAAATGTGCACAAAGGTTATCGAAATTTTGTCTCATACCTCTTATTTTTACTTGAAAGATCGTAAAATCGGTAGAGTTTAAGATGAAATTAGAGCCAATAAAAGTTTCATTTATCCCACTACTATAGCATTATGATCAAATACAATTCGTTTGAGCTTTTTCATTTGCAGTTGAAGTGTCAAACCAGCCGCAAAAGCTCGCATTTTGGGGCATATTATATTAATTGTAGGCAAAAATCTTAAACTGGACCCATGCTGCTTTAATACTTTAAATCCTTTAAATTCGAAAGGATCGAAAATTTTCTTGAATTACAGGCATAGCCTGCACTTATTGAAGATGAAGCTTTTTCACACAATCATAGGATGAAGAGCAATTAATTTTTGCGCGCTTGTTTTCGTGGTTTGGCTTTCAAATTCACGAAATAAAAAATATATTTCCAAATTCGTCTTTTCAAAATTTTGATTCCAAAAATGCTGTTTGCTAACGAAAATTGCTAACGACAGAAATTTATCAAATTCGGAAATAGATATGTACATTGAAAAAATTAACAGTATTATTAATGATTCAATTGAGTCAACAGTACCCAAGTTTCAGAGTACAAATTCAATGGAATGTTACTTAACTCCAACTATAAAACAATTATCAAAGCAAAAAGCTACTTATTATCTCGAGTAAACTCTTTTCATAAAAATTTTAACAACATAAATAATTTAGAGCGTATACGCTTAAAATCACTACTAAAAAATATAAAAAATCTTATTTTACAGCAGTTTAGAAATTCAATCAATAATTTTTGGAAAAATAAGTTGCTCAAAATTCAAAAACTTTATTCGAAAACAATTTTTCAGCAAATTAACGGTATTTTTAGACCAAAAGGCCAAATAACGATACCAACACTAAAGGTTAATGATGAAAATGTTGGAACAAAACTTTTACATAGCGCTGAAATCAATACTTCTGATACTACTAGAGACGGTAACAAACTTTTGGTTAGTAACAACAAACAAAAACTAAATCTTATAGGAACTCATTTTGAAAAAATTCACTGTTCTTTTTCTGACCGTTCTGTTAATGTAACTAATATTCAAAACGAAATATTAAATTTTGAGGAACAAAATTCTGACACAATACCCAAGGTACATTTTAGCATCAATTCCAAATCAGACGAGCTAAGTGATGAGGAATTGGGCAGTTATTTTACAACCCCTGAAGATTTAGGTGATATCTTTTCAAAATTAAACAATAAAAAATTCTTTGGTCTAGACAAAATTCCAAACATTGCATTAAAACATTTACCTGATATTGTCATAAGAAAATTTTGTATTTTGTTCAACAATTCACTAAACAATCAATACTTTCCTGAATGCTGGAAAATAGCCAAGGTTTTTCCTATTGAAAAGAAAAACAAGGATCCAACAAACCCGTCAAATTATAGGCCGATAAGCCTTCTTTCAAATGTCGGAAAAATATTCGAAATTCTTACTGTGCGAAAGTAAAGCAATTCAGCACAATTGTGAATCAATGGGTCTTATACCAGAAAATCAGTTTGGATTTTGTAGGTATCATTCGACAATTAACGCAATAAACAAATTAGTTTCTAATATAACCTGGAAGTTGAGTAAACATAAAAAGTGAGTAAACAATCAACTGGGGCATGCTTAGTAGATCTCGAAAAAGCATTTGATAAAATCTGACTAGATGGCCTTATAGCAAAATTAATTAGATATAGGTTTCCATTTTTTTTAATAAAAATAATATCTAATATGATTCGTGGCAGAAAATCTATTGTAACAAATGGTGAGGAGACAACAAACAGAATATTTAAATAGTAAATGGATTGCAACAAGGAACAGTAAATGCACCCCTTTTATTTAGCTTATATATATGTGATTTTTTGAAAAACAGGGAGGGTACTATAGCCTTCGCTGATGACATAATTTTGTACTTCTCTAGTTCAAAAGTATGTATGATTAACAGCAGTATATATGCTGTTAATCATACTCCAATCAATCTCAAAATATGTTCAATCAATTACAAAAATTCTGTTCTGATTGGAAACTTAAAATTAATTTTGCAAAATGTGAAACTATATTATTTAGGACAGTTTTGAATAAAGGAAATTGTGATTTAAGGAAGAATTGGAAAAATTTCAAAATTTATAATAGTTTGAATAATAGCAATTCGCAATTCAAAGTCTCTACGGGTGTAAAGTATTTGGGCGTAAATACTAAAAAAAAATACTAAAAAAACGATTATATTAAAACACAACTTAAAAAATCCAGAGCCGCATTTATGAGCCTAAAAAGGCTGTTTTACTCCACTCATCTCACTGCTGATATAAAAATTATATGTTATCTAACATTGATCAGACCAATATTGACTTACGGCTGCCCCAAATGGTTCAACATTAGCCCATCAGTTATGGAAAAATTACGAATATTCGAAAGAAAATGTCTTCGTGCATGTTTGGGGAGATATAGATCCGCCGAGAGTGACTATCTGCATTTTATATCTAACAAAAATATATGCGATGAAGCAGGGATTATGCGATTTGACGTGTTTATCATAAGTCTAATAAGAAACCATTTTCTTCGGTCTACAGATATTATCGAAAACAACCTTGTATCGGAGCCAGCTTTATATGGCAATTTCGCTTTTTATAAAAGAGCAATTGAAGCGGGACACATTCCTCCCGAGGGTTTTATGTATCTACATAGCCTAGGGTATATAAATGACAGTCACAACGTACCTGTGTTCTATAATGCATATCGTAGGGCCACAGATAAAAAATTTCTATACGATTCAAATTTAGACTCGAGTATACCGAACCCTAACTGGAGGTATAGTATGGCTACTACGGAGAGAAATATGCAAACCCAAATAAATTTGAACAAATATTTTTGGCTTTATTAAATTTTTGTTTTTTTTTTCGTCACAAACTTGTTATAAATAATAATAAAAATTAGTATAAATTATAGTATTAAGGTTAGTTATGTAGTTTTTTTTTTTTTTTTTCCTTTTTTCCGTTTTGTTTTTATTATATATTTCTTGTATTATTTTTAGTTTTAAGAATAACTTTTTATTAAAAATTTTTTATGAAGAGTTAATTGGTATAAAACCAAAGCAAATATTTATACATTTACTTAAGAATTTAATTAAACTATATATATACACACAAATGTTAACACATGTCCTAATAATTTATCCAAAAAACAATTAAGTGCTTAGTGCCATTATTGTTTAACTAATTATTATCTTGAAAAAAAAAAATTTTTGTTTATTGGTTTTATATATATTTTTGTGCTGTTATAGTCTGAATAAACTTCAAACATATATAAAAAAATGCTGTTTTTTTCTGCAAACTTTTCAGTTTTTAAAAGTGAAAGCAAGCATTAATATTCCTTGCATAATTATTTCTTACTCACGCCCGCAAAGCATGAATTTTCATAATATGGTACTACGGGATAAATGGTAAGAGATTGTTTTTATACCCCATGCCATAGGATAGGAGGTATATTAAGTTTGTCACATAGTTTGTAACACGGTGAAATAATAATGGTAGACCCTCAAGACCTTATGGGCATATGATCGAGACCGAATTCTGAATCGAATGAGCCATGTCCGTCCGTCCGTCTGTATGTCACATGTTTTTAGGCCTTAAATTTTGAGCTAGGGTGCTGAAACTTCGTACGTCAGGTGCACGTCATGCGAAGCAGTACAAGTGTAAAAATTTTTGAAATCCGCCCAAAGACACGCCCACAATCGGTCTAAATATGCAACTACCTCCAGATTTTTCAAAACTGTAAGACGTTCTAAAAGGCTGAAATTTGACATTTAGCATCTCTTAGTGACTATAAGACATAAAAAAGACAAATTTGATTGGTAAACCTCTTCTAGTGGGCGTGGCACCTATTTTAAGGGTAAATTTTCAAATGAAGTTTACTCAGTATTTTTGCTGGAAATTGAAAAAAGTTTGCCATATATTTTTAGTAGAAAACGCTTAGTTCCACATTTTGTTCATACAAGACTTTGGGCTCCGCCCACATTTGGAGGCAGAATTGAAGAAAAGCCTAAAATTTTTCAGAAAAACTTAATTTCGACTGCCCTTGAGCCTAATTTAGGAAAGCATGAAACAAAAAAGTAGCAGGTTAGGTATACATTATTTTAGTCCAGATTTCGTTCATATAAAGTTTTTAGCCACGCCCCCTTTTAGGGGTCAATTTTTCAAAAATATTGAATTTGAACCAAAAAATTGCATTTTTACGTACAATTAGGTGTAACTTGGTAATATCTGTGGAAATATTATTATAATTAAAAGTTTGTAATTAGGGGCGGTTGAACCACGCCCCTTTTCGAAGATTGCATTACTAAAAAATGTCAAAAAATAACTATGCCATCAGCATTTTACAATGTGGGATAGGATGGGGTATTCAACGGTCCGTTTTACGGACTGTAACTTCTGCGTACACACTGTAGCACTTACTCACTGGTTTATATTTATTTCTTATATATATTTTTTTATATATATATAAGTGTGTAGGACACTTCCTTGTTATACCGAAATGCCTTCGAAGCAATTTCTCTTTACCTCTGCATTGAAATTATGAAATTTTTTAATAAAACTGATACAGGTTTGATCTATGATTTATTTATAAAATATATATATATATTATATTATAAAAATCAGCTCAAAAGCCAAAAAAAACCGCATAGGTCCTTTCCTGTGCCAAGGCCCCCTAGGCTTTGGTGCTAAACTGTCACTTCAAATAAAGTTCACTCCACTGATCGAATATTACTAAACAATGATGCGGGAGATGATATCGATGCCATTCACTTATTTCCAAGGATACACATCGAATATGTGACTAGCAAAGTCCTCTTAAAAACAGTCGAAAAATCCCAAGTAAGTTTTTTGTGTGCCTGTATATGCCTACTTTTGTATGTTTGAATATATGTACCTATCCTATTCAAACTGCCAACGTTTGGGACCAAAAGGACACATCTTCATAGGTTTTCGAAAAAAAAGTTTCTCTTGTGAGTTTCTTAATCTTTTTTACTTTTTCTTTTAGGGATTCCCCTGAGGTCCACAACACACAACTCATACATCTTTTGAGAACTTTTTTTTTCCTTCAAATCTCTTACAGTTCAGATAAAATACAGCACCAGAGTGCGTTGTTTCGGCTGGGCCGACAATACCTCTCAAGTTTTGGCTTTATTATTTGATTTTTTTTCTCTACAAGTTGTTAGGGATAACCATGAACAACTATCACAGGACCAGAAGACCCCCAAACGAACATTAATTTGGACGAATTTTCCAAAAAGGACATCATTCGTCGTATGGTGTTCCATGTCATGACATACTGTTTCCCCCTAGTATACCATCACTGTGTATGCTTCTCTATAAACACAATCAAAACATGCCCACTGGTCGTGTATACTACAATAAAATAAATATCAAAAAAAAAAAAAATATAAATGTATAGGAATAGGAATATCTACAGCTACACATCGTTCGAAAGCGAGAATCCTTGGCAACCCCCAAAACGTTCCCGCTTTCAAGAGAGTTGTGTATTTATTTTCATATGCAGATCCGGGGATTGTTTGGATTTCTTGTTTTTGTTTGGTTGTTTGTTTGCCTTTTGTTTTGTTTGTCATCCCTAAAATAATTGGAATAAACGCACAGGATACCATTCATTATAAAATAGGACATCAGAGAAAGTGGTATAGGTATCAACCGACATATTGCTATGGTTACTTTTGGCTCTTGGTATGACTATAGTCAAAATGTTGTAGCGGTCCTCTTTCCCATCCGCCCTGAACATGTTCTTTTTATATCAGAATGAATTTGAATTTGAAGAACGGATATAAAGTACATATATCGTCTGCCTGATGCCTCGGGTGGGTAGGTATGCTGAAGGACGAAAAAGGAACAAATCGAAAAGTGTAATAAACATCAATTAGGGAATTTCATAACATGCCTTGACTTAAGGGCACAAAAAGATGTAGATTTTGCAGAGAGTTATGTTGGATATAAGGTCAGAGGGCTATTGCAAATTCTTAGCATGGATATACATGCGAAGGGGGGTGTGGTCTATTATGGAAGAGATAGAGTTTTAGGCTTACAAAGTTTTTACACGTGTATAGGCTGGACTGGTCGGAAAGGATAAATTCATAATAGACTGAAACTTAATTGACTTTTGAATTTGAGGAAAACTCAGGTCCTTTTGAATAGTTTTGTTACAAAACCTGCAAATAAAAATGTTTATCTTTAAAACCATTTAAAATTTTATAGTCATACTTTTTTCTATGCTGCTTTTGAAAGGTTATTTTGAAATGTCCTGCTTTCTATTTCTCTGAATGCAAGCTAACAGATTGCAGGTTTTTAAATAGAGTAATAAAGCCGATCGGAAAGTGATCCTATATTCGTAAAAGCTTTCTTTAACATATCGCTATATTTTATTTCAGATGCAAGATAGACAAGCACTCTCAAGAGCTAGAGGGACTTCTTTCAAAATGTATGCAGATACAAACATTCACGAAACTTTCAACGATGTTTTGTTTTCTTGCAGAGGAAATGCAATTAAAAAAAAATTAGCACTTTTTCAAATGTTTGTAAGAGTGAGGCAGTATAGATTGTAACAAGTTTTTTTTATACCCCATCCCATAGGATAGGAGGTATATTAAGTTTGTCACATAGTTTGTAACACGGTGAAATAATAATGGTAGACCCCCAAGACCTTAAGGGCATATGATCGAGACCGAATTCTGAATCGAATGAGCCATGTCCGTCCGTCCGTCCGTCTGTATGTCACATGTTTTTAGGCCTTAAATTTTGAGCTAGGGTGCTGAAACTTCGTACGTTGGCGGCACGTCATGCGAAGCAGTAGAAGTGTAAACATTTTTGAAATCCGCCCAAAGACACGCCCACAATCGGGCTAAATATGCAACTACCTCCAGATTTTTCAAAACTTTAAGACGTTCTAAAAGGCTGAAGTTTGACATTTAGCATCTTTAGTGAATATAAGACACAAAAAAGACAAATTTGATTGGTAAACCTCCTCTAGTGGGCGTGGCATCTATTTTAAGGGTAAATTATCAAATGCAGTTTACTCAGTATTTTTGCTCGAAATTGAAAAAAATTTGCTTAATATTTTATGTAGAAAACGCTTAGTTCCACATTTTGTTCATACAAGACTTGGGCCCCGCCCACATTTGGAGGCAGAATTGAAGAAAAACCTAAAATTTTTCAGAAAAACTTAATTTCGACTGCCCTTGAGCCTAATTTAGGAATGCATGAAACAAAAAAAGTAGCAAGTAAGGTAAACAATACTTTCGTACAGATTTCGTTTATATCAAGTTTTTAGCCATGCCCCCCTTTAGGGGTCGATTTTTAAAAAATATTGAATTTGAACCAAAAAATTGCATTTTTACGTACAATTAGGTGTAACTTGGAAACATCTGTGGAAATATCTTATAATTAATAGTTTGTAATTAGGGTCGGTTGGACCACGCCCCTTTTCGAAGTTTGCATTACTTATAAAATGTCAAAATAACTATGCCATCAGCATTTTACAATGTGGGATAGGATGGAGTATTCAACAGTCCGTTTTACGGACTGTAACTTCTGCGTACACTCTGTTTAATTGCGTACTCACTGGTTTAATTGTTAGTTTTTATCTAACAATAAACTGTTTTTTTTACATCTGGAGAGCTGTGCAAACGGTCAATTTTCACAAGAGTTTTTTTGGACTCAAGGTTCTTTTCATCCCTCCTCACAAGGTTAAAAAGAGTAGTGTGTTTTTGGTGTGAAAGTTGCTACCTTTATGATATATATTTTTATAATCTGACTCCTGTTCTTGCTCTCTCAGACCTTAATAAAGCCCTCTCAAGCCTTGCTCTGACACCATGTTTGTCTTTTTACAACGAAAATATTTTCTTTCATACCTTAATACTTTCCAAGAGACTTTCTCCGTATGAGATTTTTTCTTTAGTTGAAAATTCTGTGATTCACTTCTCCGATATGAAAGGGTATTTTATTTTCCTTTGCTATTTCCAGGAAAAGTTTCCCGGCAACCTTATGTAAAGGCTGTAATACTGCTAATTTTGAACGAATTTTTTTTTACAGAATAATGATGCTAAGATCAAGCGGCTTTTTTTCCAAATCTTTTTCCAAAATCTTTTTCCAAACTGCAAACTTAACATATAAGTAAGAAAGTGGCAAAGTATTTTTTTGAATGCATTAATTCACCGTAGATTTGTCGGCCTTCAAACGGCCATAATTTCAGCCATTCATGTGGTTGTAAAATTGTAGATTGTTGTAGTTTTGTAGCTTTTAATATTAACAGGATTTTGCAGTATTCGTCATTGGTTTTCATTGGGAGGCGCTGCGTTTCTTCTTGCATTCGTCAAAATATGTTTTTGTTTCTAAACGTTTATACATTACCCGCCCTTGAGCCTCTTGTAATCGTAGCTTACCATTTTTACTGTTTAACTACTGAGACTAAGTAGTTAAACAGTGGGGTGCCGTGGCGTAGTGGTTAGTGTGTGTGCTTACTACGCCGCGCTGGAGGCCTGGGTCCGAATCCTATGGTGCATCGTCACCTGAAAAAAAAACTCGTTCTTTTTTATGGTCCCCACCTCCGCGAAGGTCTAAAAAACCCTCCGAGAGTAACATTTGTCTTGAAAAACTTCTCAAAGTGCCGTTCGGAATCGGAAAAAAATTTTAGGTCACCCTGTGAGTGAAGAAATCAAGTTGGTCTGGTTCACCTCGAGCTGTTGCGCCACTTCTCTATTATCAACATAAATTGTCTCATTATTTTGGCTTAAATTTTTTGTTTTACCAAAGCGGGAAAAACAAAAATGGCTAGAATTCTTGGCTTCTGAATCAATATATTATGCGTCTCGACTATTATTTAGAGCAGCTTCGAGTTTAATATTTTATTTTAAGATAAGTCGCAGCCATTAAAATGTAAGAAAGCTACAGATTTATTTCTTGCATATATCTGTAGATTTCATATATTGGGAAAGAATTCATTTGAAATAAGAGTGTATTTCGTAACTCTCAACTCACACTACTAATTACATAAAGGTTACTACATGTTCTTCTATTCTACAATTACCCTCGAATTTTCAAATACCAAAGTTTAAATTTTATTCGAAAGACCTTTTCATAACGTTTGAAGATCGCTATAAAGAATATGTTACCGGATGGCTTGTGACATAAATGAGTATATTGTTTTTTTCTTTCCTGATTCGGAAGGATATGCGTATTTTATTCTTATATCCTTTTAGAGTTATTTTTTTTTGTACCTTTGTTTTTTTTTGCGAATTCCATGTAGGTATCTCCTTACATGCGCTTTATATACGCATTTCCTCCTCTCTTTACTTTTTATTCCTTTTTACCTTCTTTTGCACTGAAATCAATTTGAGGGGATTTGTTTGGATTTTCGTAAGGATGAGCCGAGGTTCCTCTTGCTTTTGTATAGCATTGGGAAATTTATTTCCTTTTTCTTTTTACCTTTTTTTGTGTTCGCTGAAGTTTATGTGATTTAGAGATACTTAGGAGATATAAGCCTCAACCTTAATTCGTTTTTTGGGAGATTTTGACTTTTTCTTATTTTATTTGAAAGTCATTGGATTCCAAAACGTAATCCCACTTAATATGCAATAAATTTAGCTTCTTCGTTTGGGTACAATTTCTCATCAGGGTTCCAATATTATTATTTTCTTATAAACCACAAGCTTTGGTACACCTTTGAGGCTAATTTGTGGTAAAGTTTCCAGGAGTTCATCATTTATTTGTGTATAGTTGCACTTAGCCACATAACAACTATCGTTTATCCCAGTGAGTTCATAGAGCGGCATCTTCAGCTGTGTATAGAGGAGGAAGGTACACTAGCTAACGCGAAATTGTTCCTTCGAGATATGACAGGATGTTTTGGTGCGGAGCACGTAGTGCACATTTAATATTTGGCAATTAGCTGGTTGTGCACCTCTAGAAGCTATAAAATTAATGCGGTTGCGGTCGGAGGTGAATTTGTATTCGGCTTACCTTGTGCCACATGGAAAACTTTGTGCTTTCGGGAAAGCATTTAGTGGCTGGAGAAGTACGGCCGACATGGAACCAAAGACTTGTACATGCAACATAGTTGGGTAATTAGGGCGAGCGAAACATTTTAATTGGATTAAGGAACTGCTAACTTATTGAAGCAAAATCAAGTGAGCGTTCGTGGTTGCTATAATTATGCTGCTATGGCAACCTTAGGGTAGGTATGGGCTTAGCACCTAATGATTATGAATTCACCTATAATTGTTGAATTTTTCGTCTGCTTTTCCAGCTAGACTATCTGGCGGAACATACAATTAGTTCAATTCTTTCTAACGCTTTAATATTCTATAAGGAGAATTTGAATTAGTAATTCTAGGAACATTTCAAGTTAAGTGTTAGCAACAATGTGCCATATTCAGGGTTACTTATATTATGTTTATTTATTCACTCATGTTTATGTTTATTTATTCACTCAATAGAAGACCATAAAGAGTAAATGCAATAGGCGCGAAAGCGCAACACTTGTCCAAACGAGTTAAACTGAGTCTTTATACCCGACCGAGGGTATATGAATTTTATTGCATAGTTTGTAACACAGTGAAACAATCACCGTAGACCCCTAAGACCCTTAAGAGATATGATCGAGACCGACAAGTGAGTCGATTAAGCCATGTCCGTCCGTCCGTCTGTCCGTCATTCCGTCTGTCCGTAAGTGTGAAGTTTTTAGGTCTTTAAAATTGAGCTAGGACGCTCAAACTTGGAGTTTATCTTGGTTCTTATTTAGTACAGACAAAGTGTGAAAATTATTTTACCATTTTACCAATAATCTTAAGGAAACCTTAAGATTTGGTGTAACACGGCATATAGGGTCGGGTATATAGAAGTTTGTCACAGACAAACTCTTGCACTTACTCACTTGTTTTCACCTACATTTTTTTTCATGCAATATAGGTATACTAAACCAGTGAGTTTGTGCATCAGTGCGTATGTAGTAGCTTCAGTCGGTTTGTATTCCTACTCCTATTCCTGTTCCTGTTCTCTGGGAAAGGAATGGAAAGCATTTCTTTTCTCCTTACCATTCCTATTCTCCGTTCCATTCCTATTCTTCTCTCCATTGCTTTTCTCCTTTCCATTCCTACTCTCCTTTCCATTCCCATTCTCCTTTCCACTCCTATTCTTCTTTCCATTCCCATTCTTCCTTTCATTCCTTTTCTCCTTCCCATTCCCTTCGAGTCATGGGAAGATGGACGTGGCCAAATATTTCGTATGAACGAAATCTAGAATATTGTCCGGTGCACTTAATAGGCTAAACTTTATTTCTTATTCTTCTCTTAGTAAGGCTTAAAATGCAATAGCGAATGCATTAAAAGATTTCAAATTCAGTTGTTTCAATTCTAAAAGAATTGCTGCCTTTTTTGTAGCCTATCCAACAGGTAACCTGTTGTAGGTTTAGCAGGACTAATGTTTACATTTTTTGGAGAACATTGATCGATAAATTGTGGACAACCAGCTAGCAAACTTTTGAGAAACACAACTTAAATGCTTTTCTATATATACAATGCTAATACCAGCATAAGTCCTCATAAGACTGTTGACGTGTAGAGTGTCGCGTCAGCATCAGCACATTGTCCAAATTGTTTTAATTTGAAACTAGGAATATCCTTTGACTCCACCTTGAATCGAAGTGGTTTTATGAGAAGCATGTATATGACAGTGTTGCACCATACCTCTTTACCAGGTCAATTTACAGGTAACACAAAATAAATAAAAGCAACACCTTTGCCACTCATTAAACACAATTTGCCAGGACAATTTCTTCAAACGAAAGATCAAATAGACTTTACCATTCACCGCGTTTGTGAACGCAATTTTGTGGTCACCTTGACTTCATGTGCTCACACTTCCATATGGCTGAGCTCCTGGCAAATTAATTTAGCTTTTTGATTAAGCTTCTATTAAATAGCTTCCAACCACAAGCCGATTGACAATATGGTATTCGTTCTAGTGAATGTCCCCTACTTTAGATTGAATTTATTTACAACAGTGAACTGCAGTCAGACCACAAGAATTTAATTACCATATGGAAATTTTGCTGTAAAAAAATGCTTCCCCGCCTTGAAGAACCACTGGCAGAAACACACTTGTATAGGGTTATATGCAAACTCCTTGGGGCTAACCACTTCATCACACAAATAATGCATCTGGCAAAGACTTGCGGTTTCAACAATGTGGATGGGTTGGGTATGTGCGGTGCACAGTTTATGAACTGCTTAGAGATTTCATGTTATAGTCATTTTATGTAATTGTGTTTGCGGCTCTTAACCGCTGGTTAGCACTTAAATTTGTTGAAAAATTATTAAGTTCCCGAGGAAGTTATAAAATTGAAAAATGAAGAAGTCCTTGGAGAGGGTTGCGTTTTGTTAAATAAAGGTAAAGGTTTTGAGTAAAGGTTATAAAAAGGTGTAATTCGAATTATTGCTTTCTCCGATCTCTTATGGCTTAGTAGAAATTGGGTTTTCAAAAGGTGTTGATAGTCAGTTAAATACGGAAGAGGAAAGGTTTCAAACAAACCCATATGATAAAGAACGTAATGACAATTAGTTTTTGTATATTTCTAAGTACCTACATTGTTTGCGTAAAAACTAAAACCTCTCAGTTCTTTTTATCGAAAATATGCTTCCAGTAATAAAAATTGCTAACGAACTCATGAATCACACCAAAACAACAATGTTTCTCTACACAACAAAAAATTATATTATCCTTCAAAATTCGTGGATAGCACTGATGCTATTGAGCCCCTTCGTCCAGAAAATAATTTGCAGTAGGGAAACGGTTGATGAAGCAGCAAATGTTATCGATGACCCAGCATTGTGTACCGCATACAGGCTACTTCCACCAGCATTTTCGTCAAACATGCAAATTAATTCAATTCGAAGTTCGTTAAGCTCACGCCGACTGAAATCACATTGACAACCATGCGGCCCCGTTCATATCGTGTCACTAACATAGTGTCCGCCTGGAGTATACATATAAATCATCGTGAGCCACCTTTACTTGCATATATATAGAGGATATGGGGCGTGTTTAGGATACGCTTGCTGATTTGCTGTATGAAATGACACTCACGTTGCCGGAGATAGATCACTTCTTATTCGGTTTATCCTCCACAGAGTCCAAATCGAGGACACACCGCATGTACATTATATTTTCGAGAAAATTTCCTGCATCAGAACTTGAATACAAAATTATCTTTAAATTTTTATCAAAATTCGATCAAATTGCATGTTTCCTGTCATGTTGTGTCAATTTGCTCCAGCAAAGTTAAATCAAAAATCACACAACATCGATTTTTAATTAGCTTTTCAACACGCACATGTTCTTGTCCTTGACAAAAAGGCAGCAACATTGATCTTTTTGCTGAATACATTGTTCTTCAACTTGGCTTTGTCAAGTAAATTGTCACAGGTGAAAATTTAATCCTTTTGATTATTATCTCCATTATGGTTATGTACGTACATATCAAACTTAACGCATTTGATGAATTAAAATGCGAAGACGCCCTACATTCTTAATGCCTTTGCCTTTGGGGTTGTATAAAGACTATAAACGGCAAATATTTGCTAATAAACTTATGATAAGTTGTTATATTTAATGCAGGCATTCAGATAATGAACCCCTTGGGGTCTGAATACAACTTTATTCCAGGAATGGACATGAACATGAACGTATGCATATGCAGTTCAATTTATTTTATTTTTAGTAGCTTTATAAGGAAATTTAATTTAACAACAACATTATGTAACACATTTTTCTAAAGCCAGCAATTTTTCTTTTAAAAAAGATAAGGCACAAAAAGTTTATTAGTCTTTATTTAGAGTACAAGAGTTCGTCTTAAACGAATTTCGAAATACCCTACTCTACCCCTAAACACCAAATCTTAAAGTTTTTTTTTTGCCTAAATTCAAGTCTGAATTCGAGCTACTTGAAAGTAAAGATATTATGGAGTTTCTCACTGCGTTACAAACTATACATTAAATTTAATATACCCTGGGTAGGGTATATAAAAAGTGATTGAATTGAAGTAAGGTGTTTATTAATTCTAAGTGGTGAAGTTGAATAAATTGTGATTGATTTGAGCTTAAATAAGTTGTGTTTCACAGCTTTAGTTAAAGTTTCAAATTGAAAAATAAAAGATTAATCAAAAGTTGAAAGAACTCCTTATTTTTTTGTTTTGTATTCTGTTTTCAGTTTTTTAAGGTCAATACGGCGCATCGCGTTTGTGATAAATTTTTTAGTAATTTATGTTTGATAAATAAAGTGTTTCGTTGTGTCACTAAAAAAGTGAAAATGAGTTTTATACGACGAGTTCCAGGCAAAAATATTTCATTGGTGTCAGAAATTTTAGGCTTAACTCAGGATAATTCTACGGTGGAAATTTCTAGGAATAGTGGTGTTGTGTCAAAATTTTTTTAGACACAATTTTTAAAGTGGTGTTTTTCAGAGATATTGTGCGTAAACAGTGTGGGTGACTCACACAGATTTTATTGCAAAGATATATATATATTTTCAGATATATTCGAACTGCTTGGACTATAAAATAATAAAAAACGAGTTTAGAATAACAGTGTCCCTGATTTATTGGCTACTGAATTCTCTAGAGCAGGTTAAAAAATACTGCTTGCATTGCCTAAATTGAGTTTCGATAGATGAAAATGGGTCGAAAAATAAACTCCCAGACTTCAGGGCTTAAAATTGAATT
This sequence comes from Neoascia interrupta, assembly GCA_947623515.1. Lineage (NCBI taxonomy): Eukaryota > Metazoa > Arthropoda > Insecta > Diptera > Syrphidae > Neoascia > Neoascia interrupta. The sequence continues at coordinate 149,995,908 of OX392463.1, forward strand.
ATTCCTCCAATTTCAGGAGACCATCATTGCAAAAGCAGAAGATAGATAGTAGATAGAGCAAAAGATAAAAAGTAGAGTAAATACTGCCGATATATATAAAACTTTTAAATACACCCGAAATATTCAGTGAAGTCAAAACGGAAGTGTTGCAGTCATTCAAAGCCTTTTCCGTTTATTGCAGGGCTGTTTCAACAGGGGGAATGTTTACCTTTTTTTCCCCCGTTTTCAGTTCAACTGGTTCCCCGAGGATTGCGATTGGATCGTTTTGGGGCCTAGTGCTTTTTGGTCTTTTTCACCACACCCATGCTTGATCTAACCTTACCCTAAACAGTGCAAAGGTCTATTCCACAGAACTTATGAGAAAGACGAACGTATACAGACAGTTTTACCTCGTGTAAGGGCTTACAGAATGAAGAGATGCGAAAGACCCTGACAGAGCAATCCTATCGCTTGTGCAATCAGGTCCTCAGATCGACCTAGAAACTATTGTAGCACTGTTTGTACCTAATCTGGTCACCATACAAGACAACGTGATATTTCAAAAGAAGATTTGGTATAAGGTTAGGTCAAAAGATGACTCTGTGAAGGAAGTCAGGCAGCAAAAATATAAGGCCAAAGCCTGTTTGCGAAGATGCCTTAATGCTTTTGCTGATTGTCAGAAAACGTTGTAGTATAGCAGTGCTCATGGGATAGTGCTAATACGGCTATTTAGTCTACATTTTTTTGGTACATATTTGCAATTGTTGCTGATCCTAAGCACATCTCATTACGATTGAACCCTAGTATTGCAATTACTTGTTAAAGAAAATACCAATTACTTGATATTACCGAAATATTTTTTTTCGGACAATATGAAAAATCGAAGTTAACTTAAAGTCTTCTATATTTTTGGCTCCTTTTTTCACAATATCCAATCAATGTCAGCGCACCATTGATTCAGAACTCGCTGACGAGTTCGCATCTGAAGTCATAAAAATTGATCTCTATTTAAAATCGATAGCTCTTGTTCCCGACCCTTATATCGTGCTTCACATCCTTTCGGGACTTCATCAGTCGATTTCCGTTTAAAGCCGCAAAGCTGTCACGAACGTGACAAAATCTTTTCCATTCAACTTTTACATATTGAAAAAGAAGAAAATTACCATCGCAAAGAAAGACATCACATTTTTGGCTGCTGAATTATGCAAATTTTGTGATACACAGCAAGTTGCCTGACAAAATAGACAAAACAACACCCACTATATGTAGGTATATATGAGTTGGAGTAGGTATATCCTGTCAGGCTGTAAAGCGTCAGTAACGAAGAAAATTTCGAGGCATTCCGACTCAACTGACACTCTGGCACACCAAATATGGTTTGATTATGTGTTGGTGGCGCGTTCCACTTTTATTATTTTATTCCTTTTTGCATACGGATTTTTTTGTTGTGCAAATTGCCTTTGTCATCTCTATAACTAATGCGATAGATTTCACAAGAATGTCAAAAAGGATAGACGGGACGACTGAGATGGAAAGAGTTTATATTCCGAAAGATACCCTATGATGACTGACAATATCCTGTCAGCTGGCACATTTACATATTCATGCATTTTGCGCGCGCTACTCGTGTACTGTAAAGCGAACGTCATGAGCATAAACATTTTGCAGGATCTAGCCCTTGTATGGGAGTTCGGACTCTGTGGAGCGCAAAGGGCGGCCAAAACATCCCAACTTTTTCGCATGATGGCATTTTTGAATCGCGAATTTTAAAAATGCAATATACCCTTTTGCAGGCATCGAGCGTCATGCTCACACACATATCATGGCCATACTAGTCCAGTGCAAGGTTAGAGCTGGGTCCTGGGAGCAACGCTCTGCGAAGAAAGTGCACTTTGTGTCGTGTGATCGAATAAACGAAACGATTATATTAACATAATATTTTTGTACATGTGTGAATAGTAAAGTACCTGGCAGGATGTACATTGGAGATAGAAAAGATTATTTTAAGAACATTTGCGATCAAAAGGAAGAATAAAGTATAACAGCCACAGCAGAAATATATTGACAAAAAAATTCTGTTTTTAGAGTGAGATTTACTAAAAGACAAGAATGTAAGAAACTTCAACAGGAGTTTTTATCCTCAACAATCATCAACAGTTTCGTAAAACAAGAAACATTTTTTACTTTGGTATATAATATATTTACTTTGACTATTGTAGCAAATTGCAGCATAATTTTTTATTAACAGCAAACAGAGCGTTATTTCTCTGTCTTGTCATTCCGTTCCAAAGAAAGATAAAATTTCTTAGATTATTTCTTCAATTTACAAACTGGAATCTGTTAGCCAGAGAAAGTCTTCAAAATAAATTTCGTCGAATAAGCTACAGGTCTTCCCTTCACATAAATTAATATCACAGCTTACATTTGCAAAATGTTCTGAGCTAACGAACGAACGCCATATAAGTTCTATTATATACTCAATGCAACAAAGTCCAACAAATTGCAACTAATTTACTACGAATCAATTCGCCCTTCTGAGTTTTGCAAAACTTTCTTCGCAAACTTAATGGGAACTGAAACTTTCTTCCAAAAAGTATTAAAGACCAATCCTCTAGAATCCGTTGACGACGAATAAAATTCTAGCGCTTAATTAAATCCGAATTTTAATTAAATGACTTTCTGATCATTCGTTTGCTAAAAATAAATTGAAGTGAAACCCAGTCATCCTTCTATTATATACTTCATCATCTTTTTATCAGCAATCAAGCGCAAAAAATCCTTCTTTGGAGTTGCATTTGTTTGGGTCTCTTTTTGTGATGCAAAAATCCTACCAGGACATAATCTATACCAATGCATTTTTGCAGACAAAACGCTAACACTTCAAGACAGTCAATGCCAACAATAGTGCTTTACCAGCACTTTAGATTGTCGAGTGAAAATTAAATGTTCTTGTCATTACATGAAGAGGCTAGTGGATATAGTCTATAGAAAACAGGATCAACTATTACAACACTATACTGTCCTGTTGTTATTTTTTCTTCTTCAAGGAGTGTAGTTAATATCTCTTAGCGCAAAGCGTACAAAGTTTATCTTTCATTCCCAATAGTGCAGAGATTTTCGTCCGAAGCCCAGGACCATTTAGTTCCTTGGCTGTGTGTTTTGCCTCTTCTGCAAAAGGTGTTGCGAGGATACGAAAATTTTATTAAACGAAAATTGTTGTTTATATAGCACTTAGGTGTGAATGAGATAAAATAAATTGTTTAGCGCTTTTCTTGTGTATCTCTGAGGCGCTCACTCTACGGCACATCGCGTTTGCTGCTTTGTGGTGGGGACGAGGAGTGTCTGGCATTGTGTTTTTGTCAAGCGGAAACATTCCTATTGTTTTGTCCTCATTGTTCTTGGATCCGGCGCTGTTGCTGTTGTTTGTTCTCTATTGCCACTCTACTGCTGGCTGTTGTTGTCGCGGTAAATTTTCAAGATACCTACACCCTAAAAGCAACTCGAGACTGAAAAACAAAGCCCCAAGGGTATGGGTGCTGGTCCATTTATGCAACGCGTTCCATGGAAATTTGATTCGTTCGCGAAAAAGTGTTGAATTTCGTTCAACGAAATAACGAAATAATTTCGAAACGTTTAGTAGGTATAGGTGAAGTTAGCGTGCCCATGCCCATGCCCATCCACATCATCCTCCTTTGTAGACGACAGGAGCAATATAAATTCCAATTTAAAATGCCATTACAAGAGAAGCACTCTGCCGCGTGAACAGCACATAGGCATATTGTTGTCAAGGAGAGGCGCCCTTAGTCCTGACTCCTTAAAGAATGGCTGGAATTTTCGTTAGCGTAATTTTTCTTCGCCAGCTTTCGTACGCCGGAAAAAGGACCTGACATCTTCTCGACAGTGTGAAACTAAATACGATGGTGTAAATTAATTTTATGTGCGCGCACTTTATATAACAATAGTTCGCGCAAGGGATCAAATGAAAATGTTCAGGGTTTGAGACAAGAGGCTGGTATCCAAGGATGCCGAAAAAATACCTAAATACAAACTCCTTAACCAAAGATTCTCGACTGCCTCTGGCTCTGTGACTATGAAAGGAGCACAACCAATGGAATGGTTTGTGTTAACACTTTAACGAGATTTTATTGTATAGTCATACTAAGAAGGGATTTTGTTTTGCTAGGAAAACATCCTTTTTTTGGCGGGGCGGGAGGCCGTGCAGGGGATTGGAATGTGTTTCACTGTTTTATGGATTAAAATTGCTTTCGCGGTGTCACATTGTGTGTCGGTGCTTGGTAGGCAATTGAATTATCATGGCGGAAAATATAAATTGTTATTTCTACAGGAAGGATAATATTATGAATGAGATCTCTAGCGGCATTGAATAGAATTCTAGATGGGTTAAGAGCTGTTTAGTTTTTCAAGTATCGCGCTCGCAGCGAAGGAGTGTGCATTGTTTTCGAAAATTCCAATGCCGTAGCAGGATGAGGCCATCTAATGAGGGGTGTTTTGGATGTTAATGGGCGAATTTAATTAGATCGTAGTTTGGCAGAGTGCTTTCGACAATAGTGCTGCGCAGATATTATGGAATAAGCAGTGTTTTCTTATCCTCTAATGAGTAAACATGAAATTTAATTGAATGAAAAATCTGTATAATAAATACCTTAAAGGCTTTGAAGATTGAAGGTACACAATGAATAACTGAGGTCATGCTATTTATTAAATTTAAATAAATCAGTTCTTTTTAGGTATTTAAAGAGTAGGGAACGGTAGCGGCAAGGTAACATGTGTCACTTCTCTTGATTTTGTCTATGACCGCACTGAAAAAATGATTCATTATAAAACATTTGCTTTGAATACCATAATTTTTTTCTTACAACAAAGGATGCCTAAATCATTGATCTAAACCCCCCCCCCCCCAATAGAAAAATTATATTGTTAAAAATGTTTTTAGCAAACATTTGACTTGAATACCAGTTTTTTTAACTGTAAAGCTTTTTTTTTTAACAATAAATTGTGTGCCTAACATGTTGATCTCCCTTCCCCAAAAACATTTTTTTTAAGGACACAAAATATTTAAGAAGAAAAAATTATTGTTAAAAATCTTTTCGCATAATTTTTCTAAAAAAAAAATAATCATGTGTATCAAAATCTATTAAACTGCATCGATTTTTCTAAACAAGATTCCTAACATAAGGTGCAAACACTAAAATGTTTGAAAGAAATTAATTGCTTAACAAAGCTTATTTTTTTTCCTACAAGCAATAACATATCCGTCATACACTTTAAATAAGCGTTAAAAACACTTCGGTATTTGGGGTGATAAAGAAAAACTTTTTCGTTCTTTAACGCAAGCAACTGTTAACAAACACTTTTTTGGTAGCTTCATATTAATATTGTAAAGCCAAGATACAATATAAAAGGAGGCCACTTGTCACCGGTGAAACGTTATATTGGACACAAGATGGTTATCGGCAATCGAATAACGTTACATCGAGTGAAAGACGAGTGTCTATAGCTATAGTAGGAGTAGCTATATAAGATATAGCTACGTAAGACGAAAATCATAAGTGAGTGCAAACTGTCATCTTGGCTCGATGGCAGATATAGACTTTTCTAAAAAAACAATAACAAAAAAAAATCCCTGTTAACATGGTTGTTATAATATTTGTGTGGCTTAGGTAGGATGGTCTAGTCTTCGCAATACTTCCATTTACATGTCATGAATCTTGTGTTGAAGTTGGTATACGGTCTGGAATACGGCTTCAAAAGGTAGAACGCAGAAGATTCGTCAGATATACTTCTACCATTATCCTCGTTCAAGAAGACATTGGTTCTTAAAGTAGTGTCAGAAGTAAGGAGACCTAAAAGTCTATATATTATTGATAATTGTTGTGTGAAAACTAAGGTTTTGCTATCACCAATCGGCACTCACAGTTTAGAAGAGTCCTCGTCTGAAGCTGAAGAAGAGCCCTCTTACATACATGGAGAGGACCCACATTTGATTGTCGATTCCGTACGGCTGATAAAGATGTCTCTCATTACAAATGTTAATTTCGAAGAAATTGTTAGACCCTCGTGGATGTGGGGCCGTGAAAAACTTTTATTGTCTCGATCAGGATTCGAACCCGGGACCTCGTGCATAGTAGTTCTACACACTAACCACTGCACCACGGCACCTACAAGGTTATAATATTAGCTATAAAAAATTTAAGGAACTGGGTGAAGGAACTCCTTTTTAAAACACAAAAAAATAAAGGTCTTGCATTAGGGCTCATTCGAGAAAGTTGGTGTGGATAAACTAATCTCTCCTTTGGTATCGGAACATTAAAAAAATTAATTAAGTGTAGTGTACATAAATTGTAAAAAGCATAAATTACTATTGATAGCCAACACAAGCAGGACATTCGCACGATTCGGTTCATAAATGGCTCGTTTTTGTTTCCTGATACTATGCCAAAGGAGTTTCTGAAAAAGTACAATTTGAATATCTGATTTCTGATACAACATACTATTAAAATATACAAATTATATTTTTCACACCACAAAAGAAAATGTTTTAAACCGCTATTCGCTGACAGAATTCTCTTTTTAAAGGTATAATTAAGTATCTATACATTTAATTGCATATAAAATAATTGGAGCTAATGTAGTGCGTTAACCACATCGCTATGTGTGTGTTTTTTTTTTATTAATTACACCATTTATAACTCCTATATTTCCATTAACATATTACAATCTTTTTATTAACAATTTTCATGCATGCATTGATTTTAAATAATTAAATCTGAATTAACATAATTAGATATTAAAAATAAAAGTTTTTATCTTTTTTTTTGTTTGACCGAAAAAAATAACTACCGCCCATAGAGATTGTTGCAATTTTAACTTCCAAACGATTAAAAATCTGATAAAAATCCGTCGCAACAATATCAGGCCTTTAATTATTATTTTCCACGGTATCCTTCCCGGCTACTGCTCCCATTTCCTACTTCTCTCATTCATTATGCGTCATTAACAATTACTATGCGAATGTACTTTGTAGCCATTTAATAGCTATAGGCAGTTCCGTATTTAATTAAAATAACAAAAGCCAATGTATATACATTTATATAATCGGTAGATACGTATACACGAAAAAGTTTAAAACAAAAGATATAAATATAACTTCATCCCATGGAAACTGTTATACATTATATGCATAAATCCTTTTTAACGATTCTCTCCGATGTAATCATTGGTTACGTATTCAATTATCTGTGCGTAAAATTTAAGGACGGGCCCGCTGAGCGTACTTGTGGGAGACCGACACCACCTGAAAGGCCAAGTGTACCTAGGCAACGTTGTAAAAATAAAAATTAATAACAAAGGTGTTAGCTTTAGTGTCTTAATAAAATGTGACACGAAAAAGTCAACAATTAGCCATGTTAATTCCATTAGCTGAGTCTCGGTGTCGGTCGGGTCCTTCTGCAACTACTCGTGACTATTCTGGTTACACTTGAAATTGATTCTGACGATAAAGTAGGGTTATCAGGTAATAAATCTAATTAGACAGAGGTTCGCCTTGCCTTTGCACCCACCTTGGGATAATTCTTCAACCGCTTTGAGCGTGTTTTTTGCTTCCTTCAACTGTTTAATTAATTTTGAAACAGTGCCAACTAGTGGAGTAGTGTGGAGGGTAGACCCATGTCAACTTCAATGCCAGGTGAGTGGCACAAAAGGACTTCATTTACTTCCTCCATTCCTTTTAATTTTTCTTTTTTCTTGTATCTTGCTTGCACCGGCGCGACGTTATTCTTCGATTCTGTGGCATAAATTTACACAGAGGACACTTTTATTGGATTTCACCTTCGTAGAGGATAAAATAAAAGTTTTTGTTTCGTCCTTTTCGTTGGTTGTTTTGGCACCTAAATTATGAGACAGTAATGAGATAGTTCAGACTCAATATACATGCACACAGCGCAAAACTTTTCCTATCACCCATAAACACAGGACAAAAAAAAACAAATATCCTGAATATTTCCTTTATAGTGTCCTGTCAAGGTGCGGCGTGGTTACAATCACCTTCCTCCCATTTCCGTTTGGGTAAATTATTGTGACCTGATGGTGACCTTCACAAGGGATATTGTACATATTTACCATTCCCGCACTAGGGGAACGGAGTAATATTAATTCCTTCGGCATGGATTATATCCTAACTCCGTTTTTGTGTATATAACCTCTTTTCTTCGTGCGATAATAAGTAAAAGTTTTCGTAATTGAATTCGTCCTCTTGTATTTTTTTTTCTTGAGCTAGTGTTTGCAAGTGCGAAAGTGATGATGATATCATGTTGTTGTGTGGTGTATTCTATTCTGTAACACGGATGGTCTTAATGACCATCGCCGCACAGCCTGATGCTATATAGTGTTATAGTTACAGATTTATTTTTACGATTAATAAAAGTGAGGTTATTCCCAGGAAGAGTATAGTCTTGGAGGGTGTCATTTATGTATTTGAAGAGTTAATTCTTAGTGTACATACATTTGCATTCTTTTTATGAAAAATAATATTTAAAACAAAAATGCTTATAGTGCGGCGAAGGATATGCAAGCAATTTGGTTTTATGCATATTGCAGATGAGCGCACAAGCACCCACATGTCGTCCTCGTCGGGCGTAAAAACTTTGCTGGGACGAAATATCCTTCGTATAGCACAAGTATAATAAGGTACTTTGATTTAAGATCCTTATGCCATGAGCCAGCCATAGAACTTAATGCACTTTGCAAGATTCCCCATTACAGGATCTTGATGTTTTAAGGATTTGATGGGTTTTCATTTTGTCGTAAAAGAAATATGGCTATGAAGACCAAACAATATTAAAATAGCTTAAGGTTGGCGGACTTGGGCAAATATATAATTTGCATTAGTGTCTTAAAGCCATTTTAATCATTTGCAAAGAACTAAAACTTTAATAGCCATATCAGTTTTGTAGTTTTGGTTTCTACTCCCAAAGGTGATGTATCAATTGGCTTGAAGAGGCCTAAGGGACTTATCATAGCTATCATTCGTTTGCATCATTGAAAAAATTAATTTGATGTTTTTAGACAATAAGGCCTAATTGTCCTTAATCGATAAGCAGGGTGCTACGCATAACGGGGAGGCGAGTGTTGACAAGGTAAGTTACGACAACGGTAATCAGCTTCAGATGGGCACATGAAACGCTTTCTTGTAAAAGAGGAAGAGAGAGAGAGAGAACTATAAAAACAGAAAAAAATCTTGCGCTGGTTAGTGAGAACAGAAGATATATAGAAAGCTTTAGCAAAAGAAAGATCTCGCCACTGAATTGGTAGGTCAGGCTCAGGAGGTATTAGCCTGCTTTTATTGACATCTTTTTAATTAATTGGAGAGGTTCTAGGATCAAGGACTAATCTGATGGGTGGAAATTATTCAAATTGATATGGGATTCATAATTCAGTGTCAGGCTGAAGTAAACAAATATAGGTGGATTAGCTTTTTTATTTAAGTACAAAAATTCCAACGTCTTTCACAAAATACTATTGACCACCAAGTAGGAAATTGCGTCTGAACACGCAATTGCGTCTTCGCTCGTTCATTGATAAGTCTTGGCGGAGGAAGTGACGAAACACGCTTGAAAACTATTCACGAATATCTTTTTTTAGAGTTGAGGCAGATATCTTACTAAAAATCAAAAAGAACGGTGCTGATAAAACATGTCATTTTAGCACGTCTTGCCATGTTTTGCGTGCAACGATAGATGCCTTGAGTGAAAAGTGCAAAGGTCTCATATTTTGGTGCCTTTAACTCAGGGCCAGGTTCATCGGGTATAAACATCTTTTTGGGAGTTTTTATTAGCAGGCGACAGCAATATACTTGCAATCTAAGATTAGCTTAAAATCTGGCCAGCTATAGCCGACATAACCACCAAAACTTATGAAAAAAGGGTACAACATTAGATTACTTAGTCGGTTGCAACTATGTAAATAATCCGCTGGATAGCATTGCTTCTGAATGCAAAGGCATAACACTTGCTAGGTTTTTTTTATGTTCAGCCCTTGCCGAGACTTGTCTGCGTTGCATCAGAAACCTCTTTAATTTTCTATTCTTTTCATTATGCAAAAATAAGAAAAATAGTTTCCATAAGAAAATATTAGTGTGCTTTTAAATATTATAGAATAGGACACTACAAGTTTAAGTTAAAGTCTATCTACCGAAATCACTGCCCAAATGATAAACCTACATTTTGCGTAAAAATTTCACTTAATTCAGTTTATTTTACCCACTAAAATTTATTTTTTGAAATGTCAGATCCTGCTTTCATCGTTGCTGTAACCTGTGGTTTGGTTGTCAACAGCAAAACACACATTTTCGCGAGCAAAAAAACGAAAAATTAAAAAAGAAAGAAAAAAAAAAAATTAAATGACGTCATTAACAGTTGGTCTTTTACAAACCCTCTTACAACACAACGACGAGGTGGCTTACACAACACATGCAGCAATCTGCAGTAGCTCGTGTATTTAATGTCGCTTGCGGCATTCGGCCTCTCTCCTATCCTTCCTACATAAAATGTTTGCGGCTAGCCATGGGTGGTAGTGTTTGCTTTCGCGAAAAGGGTATTGAATAACAAAAGTTTTCCACTGGGAAATGTGAGACTTTTGAAGGCGCCACCCAGTGTTGGGATATTGTCACGTTGCTAATGCCTTCACTGGAGAGGCTTTTACAGAATATAATAGAAAAATGATAAGGGGGCATTAATTATGTCCTTTGAAGTTGATTAAAATATTTGAATTTAGTGTGATACAAGTAGTATGTAGATGAAAAATGTTTTATTACGAAGTCATATTAACTTTCACCGACCCAAATTTTGTCGACTTAAGGATTTATTTACTTGTGGTTTCATAAGTAGTAAAAGTTATAATGTTTGTGTGATTTATAGTTACTTACAAGAAGGTTTGTTGGAAAACGAGTAGCTAAGAATATGATAGCTTCCACAGAGTATTTGAATCCATGTCCACTTAATAAAACATATTTTCAAACCTGTATAGGGTTGATGCTTTAATAGATTTCGAGGATATATTTAAACGAACTCTCTTAAATATTTGGAAAACAAAAATTTTGAAAAATAAAGAAATTTATTTAGAAAAAAACATGTGAGTAATGCAAGAGTTCGCCTGTGACAAACTTCTATATACCCGACCCTATATATCCGTGTAAAACCAAATCTTAAAGTTTTTTGGTCCGAATCTATATATTATTCGTATAGGCCACGCCCACAAAGTTGTCATGGGTTAGAAATTATAATCAATTAATTGGAATTTTGTTAAAATCATGAGAAAATTCGGTGAAAGCGGTAATTTTTTCAGAAAAAACGGTTTTTCCTAAAAACGGCTCCCTAAAAGTGGGCGTAGCTCAAGACTTTGCATGGAACAAACTTAGCAAAAAGTAACATCTTTTATATTTGTCATAAAATTTTTTTTTCGATTTGGAGTGAACTTTCCGAAAAATTGGGTTTTTAAATCTAATACGTTAAAAGAGGGGTCGATATTGTGGGCCGTCCAATTTGTGTCTTGTTAAAAATCTTGGGCCAATATTGCTCAGTACCAAAATTTGATCTCCTACGCCATGTCTAACTTGACGAAAGGGCATTTCAACGAAAATATAAAATAGAGGTTATCCCACATTGCCGCCAGTAGTGGCGTGGCCGTTGTAGGTCAACAATGAGCCAATTTTTACACTTTGTCTGTGCAACGTAAGAGCCGAGCCGCGTACCAAGCTTCAGCTCCCTAGCTTGATTTTGAAGACCTAAAACCTTCACACATACAGACGGACGGACGAACATGGCTTAATAAATTCACCTGTTGATCTCGATCATATCTCTTAAATATCTTAGGGGACTACGATGATTATTTTACTGTGTTACAAACTATGCATTAAAATTTATATACTCTCGGACGGGTAATATAACATAACACCAGGTTTCGAAGGTAATGTGTATTCGATTTATGTAAGCGCAACAAAAAATCGATTTAAGTCTCAGACACAAATTAAATTTACGTCCAAGTGATGAAGAAAATACATAGTTTCACAGAATGCATGGTACCTAACCTTAGAAGAAAGTATGTTGTCCAGAAAAAGTTAAATTAACATCCCACCCGTGGTGCTGCGTATTACAAGCCCATATACAATCTTGCATAGCTATACGTGTAGGTAAAGTCAACTTCATTATGATTTACACAGAATTACTTGGTTGAATGTTAAACCGAATGTAGGTGGCAGTAAGGCATAAATAAATGAAAGGAAACCATGAAAACAAGATTAAACGTGTTCCGAAATGGAAATGTCCATCAAATGTCCAAAAACCACTTAAGAATGCTGAAATAATATTTTTTTTTAAGCTGTACAGTTGGCCATCATACTGGTGCTGGTCTGCATATGAAAGCACCTCCAAGGGAGCACACCAAGACCAAAAAGATGATATACAAAAAAGGTGAAAAAAGCGAAAACTGTTTTTGAAATACTTTAAAAAAGACTGTCAAGTATATAGACTGTCAAGCTCATCTTTATTTTCCTGTTTTGTGTAAAATTCTATAAAAATTATTGCCTGATATATTTCACATTCTATTGTATATTTTTTTCGTTGTTTGAAGTCTTCGAGTTCTTATATTGGATGATTTTTAAGTTTCGTTTCTCTAAAAATAGCATGGAAACAGTGTTTCATTAGTTTTTTTTTCTATTTATTTATTAAAAATAACTGTTATAACTGTTTATCGTTTTTTTAAAAATCTTTGTGTATGCGTGCGTCATAGAAAGTACTTGAGTCAAACTTGGTTGATGTTGCTGCATTTTAGTCAGTCAACTTAAGGTAGTGTTTTCAAGCAAATTTTGGAAACCGTTCACTATTTCGAAACTAATAAAGCTTTTCTTTTGAATCTTAAAAATTGGACAACTCCTGTTAATTACGTAAATTTCTTACCTATTATCGTTTCGGAGATCAGGGGACAGAAAAGTTTTCTTGGCATGTTTTACCATTTTAAAAATTTTAAATCCATAACAGCGATTTCAAAAAAAAAAAATGATTAATTGCCGTTAGGCTTTTTTTCAATATAACAACCATCTACGCTCGCGTTGGCTACTTTTCTTAAATTCTGCGCACGTGGATATCTGAGAAAACGGTAAAACATTATGTTTGTACCCGACCCAGGGTATATTAAGTTTGATGTAAAGTTTGTAACGCAGTGAAATAATCACCATCATAGACCCCTAAAATCTTTTAGAGATATGGATGGGACCGACAGGAGAATCGATTAAGCCATGCCCGTCCGTCCGTATGTAAATAATTGTTAGGCCTTAAATTTTAAGGTAGAGAGCTGAAATTTGGTGTGTTGGCTGGAAGTCCAGTCCTTCAGATCAAGTTTGCTGAATCAAATACGCAGAATCCGCCCACAGACACGCTCACTACAGGCCTGTATGTGCGACCATCTCTACATACATAAAAAATACTTTTTCCAAATTTTAGCTATTTTACAATGGCGCATGCGCATTCAGTTTTGGTATGCAACATTGCCTTGTAATTGTCTTTAAAGTAGCTAAAAAATTTTAGCCTTTTCATTAACCACGCCCACTTTTTAAGGGATTTTAACTTAAAATGACTGTTTTTCAATAAATATATATGAAATTTGACACAAATAATTATATGACAAAAGTTGTAGATCTTAGCATTTTCTAAGTTTTATGTGTGTATCGTATGAGCCTCCGCCCACTTTTGTGGGCGTGGCGTTAAAGAAAGTAATTTTTTTAGTTAAAAAGGCAAAGTTTTAGTCCGAAATGTATGCAACCACCAAGTATAAAGCATTCAATAGTTATATTTTTATATCCCGCTTAATTTTTGCAGGCGTGGGAGTTTTTTTTTTGGTATGGTCGGGTATTTCGCAATCCGTCGTAGATGGACTGAAGCTTTTGCATACGACTGTTGCACTTTCCCACTTGTTTTTTTTTTCATTTCGTAGCGTGATTTTATTGGCGGCGGTTTTTTGTGCTTTTTACTTAAAATGTATATTGGCAGCTTTAAATTTGAGTTTTTATCGATTTCTGACAATTTCAATCGTGTTGTAAATAATCACGAATGAAAATTTTGCCAAAACGTCGCTTCACATACACAATCATAACTACACTCAGCCTCCACCGTCAAATACGGCGGTGGCGAATATTCGTTCGGTGTCGAAACCGAACTAACTCGGAGTTCAAAAGAACATTTACATGAGCACAATTTTGTTCAGGTGTACGAGAAAAGAACAATTTTTTTCTGTATTCCCTACCAGTTTCACGATTCGGTGTTGAAAAGAATACACTTATAAATAAATAGGCTAAGAAAAACTGAGGTTCGAAACGGAATTTTTAAATTTTTTAGCACAGCTAGCTTTGTTTTTGTACGTTTTGCCCTTGTAGTAGATCTGAACAAGATCAGTAATACTATTAGGATGTCTTAGATGATTTGGAAAAATTATTTTTTAAAATTCTTTTATGTTTTCGATTTGAATCTCAGAAGTTTTTGAAATTTTAAAAATTTTTATAATTCTCCTTAAAATTTTGGTCATTTCTTATACGTGTGATTTTTTAAATAGCCAGAGATAAGGGGGGGAACATCACGTTTTTTCGTGAATTTTTGCGAATTTATTTTGAAAATGCGTCGAAACGGGAGTATTAAAACTCTTTCGGAAAAATATGACTTAAGCACTAATTTAATTTTGAGTCGCCTTATACGCGTGTTCAAAATCGGCTTTGTACACTGAGCGGTTCAAAAGTTATGGCCTCAAACACTTTAAAAAACTTTATCCATTTTTAACCCTTCATTTCGCAAAAAGCACAACAAATTACGTCTGTCTACGCCTTACCGTTCAGAAGTTATAAAGCAGTTGGACGGACAACATAGCGATACCATAAGAGGTCCTTTTTTCATTTTTGGATGGACCGATGAAAATGGACGATGATTTTGTTCGTTCATATTCGGAAAGATAAAATCGGTCTGCAATTAAAACCTGTTTGTTTTTTAGTTGCTGCAAAAGTTAATTCTCTGATTCTTGCGGATGATTTTTATTATGTTTCGCAGATTTTATATTGAAAGTGTCTGTAATATTTTTTTAATGAATAATTAATTTAAATTGTAAAAAAATCCTTGAAGTGATTCCCGGATAAAAACAAGTCATCTCGAATGTTTGTCCATACATGGCAATAGGATACAATTTTTTATGGCATTTTTTTTTCAGAAGAGCCTCGCCTATCTTACAATCAGGTAGGTATGCTGAGTTCTGCCGATTCTGAACGGCGAATTGAGAGGTCTCATGACATACTATACTATCAGAGGGCCATAATGCAACGGTTAGAAAACAGCGCAGCTTGGATAAGCCTGATTTTAGGATGATCTCAAAATCAAATCGTCTACTCTGGCAATTAGGAAATATCACAATGATTTTAATATAAAAATTTGTTGAAAATTATAAATAGTTTTTTATTGTATATGTAACGGCAATTTTTTACGCTGGCAAGCACTGTCTATATGCAAAGCATCAATATATTTCAATTCATATTCTACAGAGAGAGGCTCTAAGCTTGAAATGTGGGTAAGACAACACTAAACATCACATCCACAATATAAAAAAAAAATTTCGAAAACTCAAGGATTTCCAACCCTTGACAAAAGTTGCACTATAAGCACTCATTATATAGGAAACAGAAGCTTACAACGATATAAATTATATGCTTTTGAAAAACTCGTCTTTTACGCAGATTTATACAAAATAAAGATATAAACTTACCCTTACTGGCGCCGTCTGGTCCTCGTAGGATGGTGCACTCTTCAATTGTTCCAAATGCATTAAACAATTGCCTTACATCCTCTTCCGTTTGCTGCTTACTTAGCATACCAACAAACAGTTTACGATCTGCATATTGTTGTCATCCAAGTGCACGGCAATTCCATGTCCATGATAAGGATGCACCAGCGCCAACACCACCATCGTCAGCAACATCATCATCGAAACGAACAACAACGAAATCCATTCGCAGCATCATCACATTCGATTGTTTTAAAATGTTGTCGATAGATTGGCGTGTATGTGTGTGTTGAGTTTTTATTATTATATTTTGTTTTGTGTATAAATGCGTATGTTATGCATCCAGAGATACATCCGAAATCCCCAATCAATTGAATTGAATTGCCCAGCAATGGTTGTTCGTGTCATCATGGGGGTGGTGATGGTACGGTAGTCATGTTTTCGTCGTCCAAAGCCAGTTAAGTGATGATGGTAACGATGACCACGATGATGATTTTGTCCAGGTCCATGTTATGGATGATAATGTTCATGTTGTTCGTTTGTTGTTAATTGTGATTTAGTGTTTCGACGGGAAGAGTTAAATTTTGAATTTAGTGTATGTTGCCAGGATGTGAGATCAGGTGAACGAACATAGTGTGTATAGGTGTGTGAAGATAATACACAATTTCGTAGAAGGAGAAGAGAGAGAAAAAAAAAGAAAGAAAGATATAAGATACTATTAAATATTTTAAGGTTGGTAGGTACATTAATAATAGTGCTAACAATACACACACATAAGTGCAACAAAATTGTTGACATCTAAAATTTTTCTTTCGTTTTAGAGAAAATTGTAAAAAAAATATTATGATAAAAATTGTATAAAACACAGCAATGCAAGCATAGATATAAATTTGAATTTAGTTTAGTTAAATTTTTGCGAAAAACGTTGGATAGCACTGTAGTTCTAGCATGTTCTACTGCCATTTACCGCAACTGACAGTTTTGACTAAAAAATTAACAACTTCTTTTAATTATTTTGTAGAGAAACGGAAAAATTTTGACCCGGCGACGATTGGTTGAAGGATTTATGTTCTTACACAGGCCACAAATCCAGGCATTTTTTTTTTTTTTACTACATGATCAAAGTCCTGTTCCTTAATAATTCCTAAATTCCTAAAATATATTTTTTTTGGTTGCAGGAAAATATTCTTCCCGGACATAAATTTAGTCCCAATCCTTGGCCTTCTACCAAATTAATGCCAAACACCTAATTATCTAGGCAAAGCAAGATTGGATTGCAGTATTAGCACGAAAAAATATTTTTCCGCTAAAATTCTTAGGAAGCTAACAAAAAATCGTTTGCAGGCGCTTGCTGCAATATAATATTTGCTGTACGCAAAAAACGTTTTTTAATTCTTTTTAAACACTTTTTAAAGCAATCGTGTAAAGTTTATCATAAAAATTAAATACATACTTTTTAGTGTTTGCTATGTTGCGGCGAAGATAGAAATACGTTAATTGAAAATAGTTCATATGCTTCACGAATCGTTTTCAAAAATCAGTTTTATTTTTTCATGGAAGCATTTAGTTTGCTTGAAAAAAGAAAAAAAGTGATTGTCAAAAAACTTTCTTACAATGCCTTCTGAATTATTTTTTGGGTAAAAAATTTATGTTATCCATACAATTACATTGACATTACCATGACATTCTCTGTAAGTAGTTAGAATACTGTTTTTTTTTTAGTGCTGTTACTAACATAAACTTAAAGTAGTGTTTGCAACAGCGTTGAACATTGAACATTAGTACCCTAGTCAATACCAAGAATCTTATTAACGTCCTGCTTGCATGGAAGAAGTGGTCTAAAACATAGTGGTCACTACTCTTGTGACTAAGCGAAATCATACGTTTTTGAAAGTCGCGAGACTACTGCTTACCTCGAAAGCTTGACTGCCGATAAAGGTTCGAACTACTCTCTTTGGAAAGCAGTCAAGTCCGTTAAGAAGCCTATAGCACACTCTGCGCCATTAAGAAAAGCCAACGGCGAATGGGCAAGAGAAGACAAAGAAAAAGCGGATTTATTTGCAGATTACCTAGAAGAAACATTCAAACCGTTTGACGGGGAACCGTTGGTCGAGGAGCTCAATCCTTATGCGGTACAAGATAATTATAGAATAAAAACCGTGTCATTGGCTGAACTTCGTCAAACGATAAATAATCTAAAAAACAACAAAGCCCCTGGCTACGACTTAATTACTAGCGAAATTCTAAAGGAGCTACCGAAAAAAGCTTTGGTCAAGATACTCTATATCATTAACGCTTCCATGAGAGTTTTATACGTTCCAAGGCAATGGAAAGTGGCCGAGGTCATAATGGTTCCGAAACCAGGAAAATGTCCAAACGACAAAAAGTCATACAGACCTATTTCGCTACTGCCGATAATAGCTAAGGTGTTCGAGAAACTGTTGCTTAAAAGGTTGCAACCAATCATTGAAGAAAGACGATTGATTCCGGATCACCAATTCGGATTTAGAAAAAAACATTCAACAATCGACCAGGTCTATCGTATAACAAACGAAATCGAAAAAGCTCTGGAAGCGAAAAAGATATGTACTAGCGCTTTTCTCGACGTATCGCAAGCCTTCGATAAGGTGTGGCACGAAGGCCTGAAGTACAAATTAAGGCTTTGCTTACCAGAAAAACTCTATAGAATCTTAGAGTCTTACCTTAAAGACAGAATATTTCGCGTAAGGTACGAAAATGAGTACTCGGAATTCAAAGAGATAAATGCCGGTGTCCCGCAAGGAAGCGTTCTCGGCCCAATATTATTTTTGCTCTATACAAGAGACATACCCCACGATGAGGGAACAATTTTAGCTACGTTCGCAGATGACACTGCTATTCTCGCTATTGATACGACAGTTGAATTATCAACAGGGAAACTCTAGCGCGCTTTAGACAAAATATGCGACTGGACGAAGAGCTGGCGAGTTGTCCTTAACGAGACTAAGTCAAAGCATGTTAACTTTACTTACAAAAAGATAAACAACAAACCTTTATTCATTAACTCGGTACAAATCCCGTACTCAAATGAAGCGAAATATCTAGGAATGACTCTAGACGCAAAACTTAAATGGAAGCCGCACGTTAAAAAGAAACGCGACGAGCTCGAAATCAAGTTAAGAGAAATGAATTGGCTTATCGGAAGATTTTCGAAACTAAGCGTATATAACAAACTGCTATTGTATAAGCAAGCGCTAAAACCATCTTGGACGTACGGTATACAACTTTGGGGTTGTACTAAACCAAGCAATATATCTATTTTAGAAACTTTTCAAAATAAGACACTCAGAGCAATCGTTAATGCTCCATGGTATATAAGAAATAGCGATCTACACCGAGATCTAGGAATCGCAACCGTGTCTGACGAGGTAACAAACTTTGCTCGCAAACTTAGTACTCGTCTTCGCGGACACTGCAACAATGAAATTATCCGAACTTTGGATCAGACAAATCTTACGCGCCGACTACAACGAATGAGACCGTTAGATCTAGCAGCATAAGATGAAACCGCATAAATTGACGGTATTGTAGGTGCCTTCGTTGGAAGGCAGCCTGCCACACGCGATTATTACAGAAGCTTGAACTACTTGTTAAGGAAACTTAGTCGTAGTCTGACGGAAAATGGGAGGTTTTTTAGTGAGTAAGAATCTCACACTACTATGAGCACGCCGGTCCTCGTAGTGCCTATGAAGGTTTTTCCTACCCACGGAAAAAAAAAAAAAAAAAAAAAAAAAAAAAAAACGTTTTTGAAATCGAGTTATTCACGCTAAAATGGGGCTATTTCAGCTTTTCAACCAAGCGCTGGTTGAAATTGTTGAATTAGGCTGAGGATTCATCTTCCGATTATCCGGTAATACTCTATGAAGGCAGTACCTGGAAGTGACTGCCACATCCACAAGGAAGCTGCAAACGTTGGTTTAAAGGTGCCACCAGAGTATGTTAAAGATTTTCTGGCCAAACAGTGTTCTGAACGCCGAAATATATCTTACTGAGCAGACCAGAAGCCTATGGGCACAATCATCCAACGACGAAAATTACAGTGGATCGGAGAAACTCTAAAAAAGGATGACAGTTCAGTTGCAAGATACGTACGCAATGGAATTCAACCCATTGACGCAAAGTGGCTTTGGTAGAATTGTAAAGGAGGAATGCAGACAACTGTAAAACTGGAAAAAAATGGAAAGGGCTAAAGAACATCGCTGAACACCGTACCCACAGGCCTTGCGCGGGCATGGTGAATGCTATATGCCGCATAAGGCGAAACAGGAATCAATATATGCATTGTCCTTTTCTGTAGGTATGTATGCCGACTTCATAAGCTTTTAGCATTCAGTTCGTCCCCTTTGATCTGGTGTCCTTATCAACTATGTTGAAATGAGCTCAAATATCTAGTCGAGGCTTACAGGAAATTCATCTCTTTCACTATCTTCAGAGAATTGAATCTACTTGTGAGATTAAAATTAATTCTATAAAAAGGTGTCAACTTTTGAGGTCTCAAGCTGCTTTAAAATTTCTAAAAAAAAACGATTTGAAAATTTGTAGAAGTCTTTGATAAATCCTTCAATATTTGAGCTTCCAATAGTTTTGCCTCAACTGAAAATTTAGAATAATTATGATACTTAATCATTAATTTCATATTAATAATTTCTAAACACCCAAAAAGGGTTTAATTTTCCTTTAAGACTCCACGAAAAAGGTTTCATAAAGGAACATTAAATGGAACCTTATACTAAATTTAGTCTGCCTTCTTTTTCATCAAAACGTTTCAAAACAAATAGCAAAGCAAAAGAACACAAAAATTACCCAAAAATAACTTGATTTCAGGTCCTTGCTTCTTATTACAGTTTACTAACACAAAACTTTAGGTTGAATACCAGACCATTGAAACAAAACGATTAAATGTCACATGTAGCAAAATACTTTCTGTCTGGTCGGAGTGTCCCGTGTGCAACTTGTGCAGAATAATACATAAGAACCGTTTTTGTTTTTTTCTTTTTATGTGTCCTTATGCAGCTTTCCTTTCTCATTTCACATGCCAACGTGGGAAACATTTGGGCGGAAAAGATCATTAGGCTCATATAGACAAGTTAAGTGGTTCTTAACGTCATATGGCTAATGCGATTTTCAATGGGAACTCTGGTCCCGACCCGAAAAAAGACATTCGTGGCAGTCGAAAGGGTTAACCTGGTGTAGGTATGGCTCCTACCAAGTCAGGTGGGTACGTATATGGTTAGCCATTCTACCTCTAGGGTGTGCTAACATTTAATGTCTTTCTTTTCCCCATATTCACTTTGGGGGACTTATATCGTATATGTATATCTCTTTGTGACCTTTCTTTTTATGGTTTAAGTGTTGGCAAAAGGGGTGAAAATTAGGACTAGGTTTGGGAGGGTAATTTTGAGCGATCATTGGTATAGATATGGATATGAAGCGAATACCATATAGGAATGTAATTGTACATTGAATAGAAGGGGATCAAGGACAAAAAAGAAATGTGCAGAATATTATGATATGAGGGAGCACTGACATCGTTTGCCCAGAGGGCAACTGTGATGTCATGTAGATTGACGTTTAATGATGAAGACATAAGTGGATTCGTTTATCAACATTTTAAAATAGTCTCTGTGGATGCAAAAGTGGTGCTTGAGTAAGATGGGGCAACGAAATTGTGGCTATTTGATGATAAAGCAGTTGCTGGAGCAAAGACACAAGTAAAATTAAGTCCCCTAGAACTTTAAACCTAGAATATCTAGTCCTTTGAAGATTAACAAAATAAGGAATGGCCCTGTTGGCTAGAACGACAATAATTAGAACGGACGAAATCTTGAAAAAATGGTTCCAAAAATCTCCAATGGGAGAAGTTCTAGAAACAAAAAAAATTTATATAAAATTTAGAACGCACAATTTTTTTCGAGAGAAATACTTCTGCCTGCCCAAACCTGCACCTACTCCGAATCCTATTTTATTCAAGCAGGGTAGTTGCCCACATATTGAACTGGGCGAAATAGAGCTTTAATCAGGATAAAGAGTCATTCGAGATTTTTTTTCTAGATTCTTGCTTTTAAAGATTTTGGTTTCAATTTTTTTTGGTTTTCTGGATTTTTGTTTTCTAGATTTTCGCCATCTAGATTTAAATTTTTATAGTAAACGGGTTAAACTCAAAAAGTACTACTACACCTTATCCCACGTGGACGTCTGGAATGGTGGACTCGCCAAACTTGAAACAACTATCTCAATTTCACCTAATAAAGGCTCCTAAGGCATTCCGATATCGACATGCAAACTCATGATAAAACTGGATGCAATAGAAAGAACAAATCTCAGATGGACAAGTGGTAAACATGTCTAATAGCCAATCAGATTTGGCCTAAGCTAGATTTGGTGTCGACAAGGCTTGGTGTCTATTCTGCAAACCAAAGTTGAAATTTGGTGCAAAAGTTCATTGATATCTAACACAGTACATAAAGTAAATTTTTTTATAATCCGCTCACAGACACGCCCACAATCGGTGTAAATGTGCAACTACCTCCAGAGTTTTCAAAACTGTAAGACGTCTTAAAAGTCTGTAATTTGACATTTGTTATCTCCTGCTTATTGTAAGATACACAAAATAAAAATGAAATCACTTCACCTCCTCTAGTGAGCGTCGCATCGATTGAAAAGGTAATTTTTCAATGAATTCCATTCAAAATTTTTGTTCCAAATCGACAAAACTTTCCTTCATATTCTCTTGGAAACACTTGGTTCTACATTTTGCTCATACCAATTTTCAATAAAAAACGTAATTTCAACTGGCCTTAAGCCTAATTAAGGAAAGACAAAAAAGTAAAAATTAGCAATTAAACGAGACTTCATTCTAGATTTTGTTCATGCAAAGCTTTAAGACATGCCTCATTGCCACCGTTTAGGGGTCGATTCTACAAAAATATTAAATTTGAACCTAAGAGGATTTTTACATACATTTAAGCATAACTTGATAATATCTATGTTGATATTGATAGTTTGCAATAGGGGGAACCATGCCCCTTTTCGAAGTTTGCACTACTTAAAATGAGTTAAAAAATACAATAACATTAGCATTGTGGAATGTGGATTAGGATAGGGTATTCAATGGTCCATTTTACGGACTAAAACTTCTGCGTACACAGTGTAACACTTACTCACTGGTTTTTGATATCACATTTGGCGCTTTGGAGTTGAACTGGGGTCAATTGGGATGGAGTATCCAACGTTTTGCTTAAGCGGATTGTAACCCGCGCACTAGTTTTCGAACTTCAACCAAAACTGAATAAGATCGCTACCACACTTAAGACACTAGAAGATTTGAAAAAACTGTTTTTGATAATGCTTTTATGCATTCAAGTTAAATCTAAGGAGTTTTTGAAACTTGGCTATAATAATTTCCTATAAGTATGGTTTTTTCGTATGCTTTCTCTTAAAATCCCCGAACATTAGTAGTGTACAAACGTATGTTTTTTCATTGATTTTTTTTTCGAAAATGAGTCACTGATATAATTAAACTCTTTCAGAAAAATATGAGTTAAGCACATGGTTTTCTTTGAATTGCTTTACATGTTGAAAAGTAATGGCCTCAAACACTCGGTTAAACATCATCCATTTTCAACTCTTCATTTCTGAAACACTTTTCAGTATTTTCAAAAAAATGAATTTTTCTATAAAATACTTTCCGCAATATTTTTTCTTCAATATTTTCTGAACCTTAGTTTCGTCTCTTTTTGTTCTTGCCTCCAAAACTTCTCAAAATAAGTGCTAAAAAACGTTTTATCTAGTTTCGCAAAAAAATCTAAGTTGTCGTTGTATGTGTTCTCTGGTTGCAGTTTAAAAGCACAACTTTAGAATTTAGTCTTCCTACAACCAACTGTTATAACGTGAACGTGAACGGCCGGACGGACGGACAACATAGATACCATAAGAGAACCGCTAATAATAAATTAACAGCATATGGCGGTCTCAGTAGTATAGCTTCAGCACAGGTGAAGCGAAAAAACTGTAAAGTTGTGGGATGGGCGTTAAAGCTCAAAGTTAATAAAGTTAAAAGCGTTAACACATACTCGTGCAATAAGCGTCCATCTCGACCCAATGAGCCAAAACAGATTTTCGTATCGAGATTTTTTCTGCTATATTTTTTATCGGTTCAATTCTTAAAAGAAGCTTTTAATGCATTTGTTTTGGTCTCATTTAACTCCAAACCTAATAAGCTCCTTAAAAGAACAACTTTGCTTAATAGTGCTTGTACTGTCCTGTGGTCTTTTAATTGGGAGAGACAATCATTATTTTACAACTTTTTCAATACCGTTTTCTTTCAGGGCTCACGTCCTTCATCTTTGAATTATAGGGAATCAAAATAAAACTCACTCAACCAAAATATTTTGGTTCTTCTTCCCTATCAACGCGACTAGACTAAATGTTTACTACTTTCAGACAAAATCCCCATCGCATGTTACAAGAGTAGGGCAGATGCTGTGCGATGCTTTGAATTTTAAACGCAAGACCAAAGAACCATTCTTGACATCGACAACCCAATAAAGCTGTTTTATCTGGTGGTTCAATTTGCGTGAAGAAAATTTGTAAAATCTTTAACTTTTGTTGCCTCGGTAGCGTTGTTTTCTAGTAAAAAATTATTTCGGGATGAAAATTAAAAGCAAAAAGGATCTCTTAAAGGCTCTACCACAGGCTTTCATTTTATTGTGTTTTTATATATTTATTATAATTTTACAGCAAACTTATTTCTCTCGGGCGTACCTTACCTTCCTACATAGCTTCCCTTGCTCTTTTTTTTTGTCGTCAAGGATTAGAACACTTTTTTTCCACTCTGATTTAAGAGCATTGCATAAAAATCACAGTGGGGTAGTTAAAAGGGACCAGTGATGGTTAAATGAGAGGTTTAATACTACCTTTCAGTGCACTTGTAAATTTATTTTATTACACAAGCAGAAGTGAACCATTGCGACATTGGCGCGGTAGCAACCATACTATAGACGGGTATTGCACAATAAACCTAATGTATATGGGTGTCTTGTATATGTGATAGCTATAAAGTTATATTATAAAAACATACTCACCTGTGTGGGTGTGTGTGTCGGTGTTGTACGAAAAAAACCTGCAGAAAAGGTCGTAGAAATTTTATTTATGCGAAATTGTCGCTTTTGGTTTAATGCCTGTGATTGCACGTTGCGCGCGAATGGGTCCTTTTGGCTGGGGCTGGTGATACTAAGTAACAGTCAAGAAGTATATACCTATATACTGAAGTATATATAGCGACGCCCATAAAACATTTGCAGTGGCATAAAGGTGGGCTGCATTAGAGTGCGCCCACAAGTTAGAGGGAGTGCCTTATTGGATATAATAAACATAAACTAAAAAGGACAATAATTTTGTTTTAAGGACACATAGACAGGAATAGAGAGAAAAGAACATTGCACGGAAATGCACAATCGTATAATCTTTAAGATATAATACCCGTCTATGCCCTTTTTTATGGAAAGCTCGAGTCAATTAAAGAATTTATAGCTCGGCTTTGGAGGGAACGAATATGGCGTTGGGCCTTCGACGACTTCGGGCAAAGTTGAATGGTTTATATTCTAATGCGAGTTTTGTTGGATAATTTGATGGATCGACATGTAGGTCAGTGCGGAAGGGACTATTCAACATAAATCGTATGCCTTGTGAATTGTTCTTTATTGGGCACCAAAGGTGGTTTATTTTAATATTTTATGAAACGAAGAGAATTTCAGGGACTTCCTGTGCATATTAAACGCAGGTTTTGCCCAACTGAAATGTGCGGCAATAAAACTTTGAAGTTTATTTCGTGAAAAACTCTGATGATTGTTCTGGGTATAAAAAATAGAGAAATTTGAATGGTTATTATCTTTGAAAAACAAACTTTGTCGAGCGCAGGCTGACATTTTGCAAATAATTTCTTGCACCCTTGGGTGGTGAGACAGAAGAAGAGAAGTCTCACTTATCGTACATTTCTTGCATAGATGTTTTCTAGATAACGTCATTATCTAGACTCGATACTAGTATACTAGTAGTATATTACCCTAATAACACCAACAGACTAGGCCTGACGACAGGTCCTTGTGTAGATCATGGTATTCTTCAAAGAGATAGTTACAGGTTTTTGTGAACCATAATGGAACTCAAAAAATGCTAAGATCACTATAGTTTTCTCGGCAAAAAAAGATTGATTTGGGGGCTTCTAGTCTAGTGGTACATTCTGCTTTCTTACAGATTCATCTGTGTCTCTTGCGAAATCTGATTTGCCGCAAGGTACGTTTTTAAACTTTCAAAAGTGAAAAATGGTTTCTGAGAAGCTTCAAACTACCTGAGTTTAGTTAAACGTTTATTTTCTAACGCAGCGTAATAATCATCATAGACCCCTATGGGTCGGCCTTTCAGTGCTGAATTAGGCCCAGCTTTAACCAAGATCTGTCAATTCCGAAACAAAATGAGTCTGGAGTTAGCACAGCGAGCAGTTTTTCAGAGCAGATTAAACTCTGTCAGTAAAGTTGTCAAAATCCTTGACCCTTGAAATTATTGACTCTTCCAACTCTCACTTCACATAAATATACGCAGGAAAAGCGAGCTGTTCTTAGATGTAATTTTCTTTTATTGACAGAATCACGCAAAGCATTGCCATCCACACAGAAAAAACATTCGTTTATTATGTTCTCCCGAGTTGATCCGGGGTTAACCCACCGAATTATTCAGGTCAAGCCGAAAAACTAATTTCTGGGGTTAATTTCATAGTTTAAATCGGAAAATCGGATGATCTCGCACTCTAAAACAGGCCTTAGGACCTTTTACAGATATGAACGAAGCCCACAGGGAAATAAGGAATATGCTTAATTCATTAAGCCATATTCGTCCGTCTGTCCGTATGCAAATCAGCTACAAGTCATAGTTTTTTAGTGAGTGAGCTGAAATTTAGCAGGGGCATTTTAAATAAATTTGCTTTCCAAACTTCATGCTCGGGCCCGAAAAATCTTCGAATCTACCCCACAGGGACGGTACAATATAGGTGCTCCGAGACTCAGGTGGCGCAAGCAAGAATAGGATCATAGTCGGTATTAGGTCACGGTCTACTGTGCGTTGTAGCGTCATCTTTAAAGGAAGTATAAATCAGAGCATGGTATAACATTATCTTGACCTCTTGAGTCCATTTTTTACACTTTGTGCTTCTTGTCGTTGCTGTGCCAAATGCTCCTAAAAGAAACTGGCAGGTATCAGGACATACCACTTTAACATAAACACCGAAGCAACAGTCAGTAACTCTTATACTTTTTATACTTTTAGTGTTTCACAACTCTTAGCAAGAACAACTATTTCCAATCAAAGTTTTAAGAAAACCTTCAAAATATTTGAAACTTCATATTACTGCAAAAAACAAGCACCCACATGCAGGAGTGCTGTCATTTGCATACGCCCGTCATTCTTTGCGTCATTTCTCGACGGAATACGAAATCTTTCAATATTAATTAACATTCAAGTTCAAAAGTGTTTAGCCGACGTTTCCCCTTTTAAGCAGACCTCACCTAATACTTTTGACAGTAATTAACCGACAGTAAGCACCAGAACCTTATCGAAGAGGACCAAGGGGAACCTTTATGGAAGACTTCCGCCATTGCTTACGCGTGTCTTAAACAGCACAAAACCCAGTCATACTTGAAGTAAAATAGATTAACCACCCTCCATTAGAGCCTCAAGACCACAAAATAAATTATCATTTTCGGAAGAGAGCTATACCAGAGTATTGCGAAGAGTCGTCTTATAAAGCGAAATATATACAAAGGCGTGTACGTGTATTGGCCTCTTTTTCTTTTGAGAAAATCTGTATTTTGCCCTCCAGACAAGTAAAGTGCTTACTTTATCCGCACTCGAAACTCAGGGCATACCGAGGATACACACATTTAAAAGGACCCATAGGTATTGCAAATAATTTTCAAGTTTTGCCTACTCCTTCCCGGTGTTACTTCTTGTTCTTGGTGCCCTTCTTGCTGTGTGTCTACCTACATTTTTGGTACACGTTTTTATATACATAGATATTTGTATCAAGAATTAAAGCGTAACATTTCGCTTTCCTTGAAGCTGATATGGGCAGAAGGAAAAAGTCCTTATGAATCCCTGGAGGGATGTTGTTGAAATGAAATTTGATTAGCAAGCTTTGTATAAGAGCCACACTAATCCATCTTAACCATTGGTAACCGTTCTTCGTTAAGGATCAAAAAACATTTTTCGGGTAGTTCAGGTTCCATCAGGGTTGCGTTAGTAATACATCATTTTAGTTTCAGTTTCTGGGGAAAGTTTGTGGTTTTTTTTTTTGAAATTGTACCTTTGAAAACAAGAGAAAAGCTTCCATTTGGAACTTAAACAGCCGGATTTCAAACTGTTGTGACGGTTAGTCTGGTTAAGTGTGTATTGTTTTCCTTTAGCACGGCTTCCTTTATGAAAACCGATACCTACCACAAAAACAGTCAAAAGTTTGAATATATAAAAACAATAGTTGAAATATGCAAAGATTTTCATGTCACTCTAACTATTTCTAGAGAGTGCACATGTGTGATTATGGCCTTCTGTAGCTCTTCAGTGGGTGTTGCCATGATTGCCGTGACGCAAAAAAAAAAAATAATTACCCGAAAGAATATTCGCTACGGACCCTTGTTTAGGAAAACCTTCGGGCTCCTGACAAAAATTATGCGAGGTAGTGCTTCACGTTCTATTCAGCTTTTATCTAGCCTGACAGACGCATCCCTTCAAGCGGTGGACGAAAACAACACTGAAGCTTAAGGGCATCCTAACACGTGCCGCACGACAAAACGGTGTCGTCGATAGCTCAATCTCGAATAACATAGAGTCTTATGAGAGCAGCCAATTGTTGCGGTCTAATAAAACTCAGTGCACCAGAACCCGACGAAAAAACAGTTTTATTGCCCGTGTAAGGCCAGATCAATTAGATCTAAGAAAATTATCTACATGACAGCGACACCAAAGCGGGTCTTGCGGAGCAGTTAACAATTTTTCCTAGCCATGTCAACCCCGGGGAAGTCCGCAAAATGACATGGCTGGGTATAGCCGACCTCATCAAAAATTACCCATCCCTCCCATCCCATAGGATAGGAAGTATATTAAGTTTGATTCATAGTTTGTAACATAAAGAAATAATCACCGTGGACCCCCAAGATCTTAAGGGCATATAATCGGGACCGAATTGTTATTCGAATGAGCCATGTCCGTCCGTCCGTCCGTCTGCGGTATTTTTCAGGCCTTAATTTTTGAGCAAGTAACTTGAAACTTAATATTTAATAATAAAAAAGTGAACGCCCACTTTACTTTGTAGCATGAAAATCCAAAGTTGCCGTAGGAAGCTGAAATTTGGTATGCGTTATCTTCGCTTAAGCGCATTGTGATTTGCATTTAAAAAAGCCAAAATCGCTCCCTTTTGGGTGTGGTCATATTTAATTTGCATTTTAATAAACGCTTTTTATTCGGTATATTTACTTCTAATCCAAAAAACTTACACTATAAAATGTTCAAATATGTGTGGAAGATATTAACTGAAATAAATAAATTTTTTTCACTCCCACTTTTGGAGGCGTTTTAAAGTATAAACCAATATATTTTATATGAAAATGCAATCAACACGTGTATAGCACTTTTGATAAAAAATATGAACAAAAAAAGCGATTTTACTGAAAAGGGGTTGATGCCACATCCCTTTTTTAAGAAAGAAGATTCTTAACTGACAAATTCTAAATACAACTAAAGTTAAAAGAAACTGAAATTTAATAACCAAAATTTATTACGCAATTCGGAGCTTGACGGTGGTCAATTGGAATGGGGTATCCACCGACTCACCTAAGCGGATTGTAACCCTCTCACTAGTTTGAATACAAAAGCGTTTCAAAAGAAAAATTGTAGGACATCTACATGTGTGTAAGAACACCTGTAACGCACAGGCGATGGCTCTTTGAGCTGCAAGTGACAGTTATTAATTTTTGTAGTTTTCAATGTCTAGGACCCTTTGTATGTATTTATATGAAAGATATATGGAATACTAGCCTGACTTTTACGTACAGCAGAAGTCCTATCTGCTTACCTGTGATTTGTTTTTAAAACAAAGAAATCTTCTTGTGCTTACCGCAAATCAAAAATCTTTGACACGAAAATAAAAAGTGAATAGCCTCCAGTTATATGACGTCTTTTAAAAGCCAGATCAGGTGCTGAATTCAAGAAATCCTCTTGAATAAATTAACCTTATAGTTTAGTAGAGCAAAATTCCCATTTATTCTATTAATCAATCAATAGTTACGTCAACCGGAAAAGAACAACCTCCATTCTGTGTAGGTAGTCTGAATGTATTTGGCATAGCAAATGGCTCGATATTGGGGTCGACTAAGGGTTGGCTGAATGTCTATTTCCTAGATGAGTGCGTGCATATTGGAATTTTGTGTTCTTCAATTTAATCCATTAAAGGAATTGAATTATTTTTAGAAATGCAAACATATCATCAATCATATGTCACTGAGGTGAGCGACATTTTAAGGGACCCTCACCGAAACCGAAAGAAGACATAACCTTTTAGGTGAATATACTTATATAGATTGCGTCAGATTGAGTAGAGTTGAAGGAAAGAAAAAAATGTCTTAAAAGCTTACTAATGCTTCGAATATATTGATATTAGAAGGACAGACTAGAAGCTTACGAGTGGGGAATTGGAAGATGAATGATGTGTCTTTTTGCCTCAGAGTTAGATGAACACCCTTGTATACCAAATGGAAATTTGTGCCAAACATTTTAAAAGAAAAAATTTATTAAATGGTTGGTCAAAAACACAGGAAAATCGCTGGTATTTCGGTTTGCTTAATTAAAAGGCTTAAAATATAGCTCTTTTCAACAAGAGGTTTCAACAAAATCCTTACTATGTACCTTACAACTTATTCTTACTAAATGTTTTTCGCATTATATTCGATATTTTCGAAGTTAGATGTTGATGTAGAAAATCTTAGAGTAAAACGAAATTTATACATATTAAAGCTTAAGGAAATTGAGGAATGCAAACCTTTTTTAAATTAAAAACCCCAACTCGCAGCAAAAAAGTGATTTGATAATGAATGCCTATTTTTCTTTTACAAATAAAAAAATAACTGTAAAATTCACTTACAATAAAAGAAGATGTTTAGGGTTCTTTTTTGAAATTGAGTTGTAGATTTGGAGAGACTAGCCGACATAGCAATGCGTTGACACACATACTTGTGCCTGAGTACGATCAAAGCGTGTTATGATCGTTATAGAAAAGTACGATCTACTGCCGGGAAGACAAGAGCACTGATATAAAAGAAAGTGAGCCATTGAATGGCCAAGGTAGCTCACAAGAAAAAAAAAATTGGAGGAACTGTTTTATAATAACCAGACAACCAGAAAATCACTCATTAAGTTGGATGCCACATATTATTTGATAAAAATGCCATACTCTTTCCTGATTTGCTTCGAACTTACCTACCATATCCAAGAAGTGCTGAGATCTTGAAACTTTAAATAGCCTTATTAAGTTCAAGCTACCCGATTTTTTGTTATAACAATTAAATGATTGATTATAATTTAAGCAGCGCGAAAGTCCAATAAATCAATTCCATATTGTTTTTGAAACCATACGGAAAGATTTTATGCGAAAATCAATAAAAGAATTTTAAATTTTCATAATAGCTAAGTCACTTGACAGTAATCTTACTCAAAGGCATAATTATGTGGCAAATCTTTTCAAAAAAATACACAATAAATAAATTAAAAAAAAAACACTCCAAAATATGCCAATTGTTAAACTCAATTTTGAAATAAATATTACATTCAGAAACTCCACTATTATAAGAGAATAATACAAAAATGGACTTTGGAAAAAGAAAATCAAAACCACAACATCAATGACATCACAACATTCGAATTTTTCAAAATAAATACAATTAATTGTTCGTTTTTAAATTTGAAATTTATTAAAGCCAATTGATATTCAAAGGGAAATGATTTTTCACAACAAATTTCTTGTATGAAAAAAGGACAATTTTGATAAACAGCACTTGTCACAACATGAAAACACTTGGATTTTATGTTTTGCCATACCGCATAGCTTCAGTGATGTGATATCATTTTCAAAATGATGCTGCTAAGAAAATCGATTTTTCTTTTAAATTATTTGCTACCAGAGTTGCCATTTACTTTCCTTTGAAGTGTAGCTGCTTCAGGAAAAAAGGATATCACATTTGAAGCTTTGCAGTTTGCAAAAGAACGACTGAAAAAAAAATAACACAACATTTTCACAAACTCAACTACTGAACAATATTCTTTTGTTTATTTCTTTGCTTTTTTTTCTTTTTGTTTTAGATTCTTACTTAGAAACTTTTGGAACCGCGCTCCTGTGATTTGTGGGCTCTTAAATGTATTTTTTCAATTTATTTAATTATGCGAAGAAAAGAAGGAGAAGAATTCAAATCAAAAAAACCTTGATTCTCCCTGTATTTTTTTTGGTATTGTTGTTAATGTCTTTGCGAAATTAGGCTTCAAGTATTCGTTCCTTGGCTGTTATGGGTGTCCTTTTGAGTGTGCCTAGGTTTTGTCCTGTCAGAGCTTTTTATAATTGGTCGAAAATTGATTCTTTGTACAAGCGCACTATGCATACAGCTTCGAGGAACTTATTTTCTTTCGCTTGTTTTTGCGTAAAAAAATTAATTTAATAATGATGTATAATTTAGCTTTAATATAATTTTGATTTCGCTTGCGTCAATTTTTTTTATCTACATATATGCATGTGTGTGTATATATAGTTTAACTTCTATTTATATATGTATATATAAATATTTTACAATAATTTATCTAGAATTATTTATTTTTTGTTTTTCTTATTAAATTTTAGCTCATCTTACGTCAGGCACATACAGGATACAGAGGTGTAAGAACTTAATAATTGCGTCAAAGAACCAAAAATGAATTTCGAAGTGTTTTTGTCCTTTTTGCTATTGTGTGTACATTTTTATTGGCTGTTGTTTCACAGGGAGAAACAAAAGGGATTTTCTTCGTTTGCAATATCGATTCTTATTTTTGCGTGGTTTTTTTTTAAGACCGCCGTCAGTTAGTTTGATGTAGATCTCCAGTTGTTCAACGATAATCTCCGTATCCTTAAATGAGCGAAATTCGTTTTGTTGTTCTCTCTTTTTTACAGAAACAAAATTTGTAATTATCGCACTTCTCTTTTTTGTGTATCGCGTTTAGATATACATGAATTCATTAGCTGGATACTATGGTACTCTATCGATTTGATGGACGTTTATCTTTAATTTATTTTGATTAAATACGATTTGTTTTTTTGAGTTGTTTCGGGTAATTGATTTCTTTTTGTGTTTGTTTTTTATCTATTTAAATTTTAATTGATGTGTACACACTCTCTTC
Source organism: Neoascia interrupta (assembly GCA_947623515.1). NCBI lineage: Eukaryota > Metazoa > Arthropoda > Insecta > Diptera > Syrphidae > Neoascia > Neoascia interrupta. The sequence goes on from OX392463.1 coordinate 150,029,214, forward strand.
CATTCCAATCACTCAGATCTCCATAGAAGTCTCGAGATGGCGATACTTCATCATCAACGACCTCATGGTTAATTGAATTTCTGCAATGGATTTTTATTTATATATAAAGATATATTTGTTTTGATTAAAAAATTTTATAGCAACAAAAATGTTTCATAAAAGTACATTTAAAAAACTATTTCTTATAACAGAAATTAAAACAAATAATTAGAAATAACACAAACAATCCGAAAAAAATTCCCAAATATATATTTAGTTTGTTATTATTGAATAAAATTTGTCTTATACTGCATTGATTATATCCCATTCTATTGCTAAAGAGAACACAATAAAGTGGTATACATTAAATCACTACACATAAATGTTTGCCAATTATTTCAGTTCATTTTGTTTTTGTCTGTTTTGCTCCATTATTTTGTTTTTGCCAATTGTTATTGATATTGTTGTTAAATTTTGAATTTTGTTTCTTTCGACTAGCACACATTAAGAATAAATATATATTTTTTGTTTTAAAACTTCTTTTTACAAACAACATCGACAACAGCACCATAGTTAACAACATCAATTAATTTTTATCCTTTATTTTTGTTGTTCTTCAACGCCATTAAAGTTCAGGTTCATTTAACACATACGACAACAATATATAAAGTCAATGCTTTATGGTGTGCATTTATTTTGAGTTATTGTTTATAGAAGTCCCACATTTTTTTTATATTATAAACTCTTTCCAGAAGTGTGTTGATTGGAGATCCTGGGAGATTTTATGTTAAAGATGCTTGTATTTTTAGTTATTGAGTTCAGAGATTGCGAAAATAAGTAAGAACTCAAAAGAACAAAGTAATAAAATAAATAAAGCTTAAGTTGTTTGGTTTTGTTTGAAGTTAGATTAACTGGCCTATTGTGGAAGCCTTTATGAATTTTGTCCTAAGTAGAGACAGTTACATTTACATGCAATGAAATATCTATAAAGCTATTATAAGAATCATAATTGATTAAATTTAAAAAAGATCAGACGACCATATTCTATGCGATCAGAAAGACCAAGTCTGCGTGCTAGGCTCTTGTGCTGGTTAACCGGAAGCATATGTTGTGTCGAAACATAGTATGATAAAGTAAAAATATTTTTTTTGCTCGCCTGTTCGGTCGATGGGGTCGATTAGACCTTAAGAAATCTTTTGTGTCGTAATTATCAAAACAGCTTAGGCTAGGATGCTTTGAAATTTTTGTTAGAAACTCCGCGAGTTGACTCCAGGTGTTAAGCCAAATTGTGTTTCTTTAGCAACTGAGTGTCCGCAAGTCATGTCCGCATAGATCTAGACATATCCTATCCTGGGTACGTATAAGTCGATGAAAGTTCTTGAGTTTTTAGATGGCAGTATTTTGGGGACCTCGTAGGTATTCTAGAGGTATGTGTTATGGTGGACCGGGACATAATATTGGGGTTCATCAATGAGTTAATATAATAAGTAATTGAGTGTGAGCTGCAGGTATGTCTATAGTCTCCTTTGGCAATAGTAACTCCCAGACGACGTCTAAAAAAACCATTCTTAAATTCGTGTTTCTTATTTTATAGTGAAGTGAAACTCAAATATGGTCTAGAAAAGTTGTTTCTTGGTATACCAGTCGCATACCGTTATAAATGCGGGTGGTCACTTCCTGGACCTCATTACGAACAATGATTATAAAGTCATCGGCATAACCAATTTTGGTAAGGTAATGAAGCAGAAAATCATTGACTAAAGACGACGGCACGGGTGACAGTACATACTCCTTTGTCTGGGCTTCTGTAAGGCATTTATTATAGTAAACCTGAAGTCAGTCCTGGTGAATAAGAGATAATCGAGCTTTTAAGTTTTACTTTAAGACATTTAGAATAAGCCCTATATTTCTGTAGGTTAAAAAATTTGACACATAGTCATGTCCAGCGTAGTCAAAGAAACCTTCTATGCCAAGAAAGGCGTTATTCTATTATATCTTTCTATACCCCACCCATTATAGGTATAATAGCTTATTATTGTCAAATAATGACCATAAAACCCTTAAGCCTTTTAGAGATCTGATCGGGACCACCAGGTGAATTAATTAAACCATGTCCGTATGTTTGTCCGTATGTGTGATGATTTTAAAATTAAGTTAGAGAGCTGAAACTTGGAGTGAAGATTATTTCTCAACTGTACTCAAGTGCAGACAAAGTACGAAAATTCCTAAACGGTGAACCACAAAATCCGTTCCTTATTTCGCTTCGGGAACTCAGACGTGGAGCACATCAAAGGCACCCCAAGGTCTTCTATTAGAGAACTGGTCTGGTCCAACCTTCCACCGTTTCGGTGGAAATCTTATCTCTCCCTACCTTCGCCATCCCTCACGGGAACACCGGTATTATATTTCCCTTGATAAAAGTTCATACCGCTTCGATTACCGCTGTACCTCCCTTCCCCCTGAAGTTAATTCCCTTTTAGTCGCTGAACTACGGGCTTATGCTAAAAAAGGTTACCCTGCATCATTGTCTCGGTTTTCATAGCGAAATCGGTTACTCTGCGGGCCAATATGGGTACGAACTTACACCGGCTCGGTAACCCTTACTTTGTCCCCTCATTAAGGACTACTCATCATTGACCTCCCATTACCATGTTGACACGGGTTCATGCGGGAAACGGTCAAGCCCTACCTCTCCCATCTTTAAGGCAAATTCCTTTTGTTATTTGGGACCCAACAGTCACGAGACCTTTTATTCAGGAAAGGCCCTCACTTGCTCTCACAACTCTGCTAACAGCGGTTCACACCGAAACGGTTACCCCCCGCTATCATTACCCTTTTTCGGGTCAGTTCCTAACCAATCGACCATTGATTGGTTACCTCCGGCCCAGGCTTATACCTGTACTGGTTGGCCATTTAGGTCCTCGGTTTGTAAGCTCCGGTTTTATCAAAGTGGTATCACAACGAGCCTCCTTTGGTCTAAGTGTACCCTTGCTGCGTGGGGACAACCACGTTTCCTAACCTTACCTACATGGTAGCTAGGGTAATATATTTAGAAGTTCTAAATACTACTAGCTAATCATTGTGCCATGACGACGCCGTGCTTACTTATTGCTAATTGTTGCTTCAGAAAAGCGCTTTGACGTAAATCCACAATTTCTGATACCAAAAATTAACAGGGCCACAGAGGTATGCATTCTCTCATCTAAATGTGATTTACTTATGCTGTCGATTGTTTTCAGGTTAAACGATGTTAAGCTTTAGAGATGATGATATGATTTGAGTAGTCCAAAAGGCCTGTTGCCTAGTTTAGGGTTGTTAAGTTAGGTAGTTAAGTTACTGCATTGACTTCTTCTTAGTGCTTTGCATGAATAATTCACCTCAGGTGAACCAGCGCCAACTTGGTTCAATGTACGCTGTGTGTGTTGATTCCTTCACATTCAATAGGAACTAAATTTTTTTGCTGAATCCAAACGGTACTTTGAGAAGTTTTTAAGACAAATGTTACTCTCGGAGGGTTAGTCAGACCCACGTGGAGGCTTGGACCGTGAAAAACCAACAATTCTTTTAACCACTACGCAACGGCACCCACAGTGCGTGTTATGAAGCCCCAAATAAAACTGAGATTTACTGAAATAGAAAATTTAGACCTGTAGAAAAAAATGCGCTCCGTCCGTAGAAACCTGTTGCCGTACGGCATTAATTGGTTTCCGTCTAGAAGGTATGGAAGTGGAGGCATGAAGTTTTGTCCAATAAATTCTTCCGCAGCATTTTGCACGAAAAAAGAAAATGAGTATGGATGTTCGCGGTAAAATCCAAAAGCATTCCAGAAGTAATACGGAATATTTTTAGGTAAGAGAAGCTTTTTATACCCGACTGAGGGTATATTAGTTCTAATGCATAGTTTGTAAAACCGTGAAATAATCACCGTAGACCCTAAAGACCTTTTAGAGACATGACCAAGACCGACAGGCTAATCGATTAAGCCATGTCCGTCCGTCTGTATTTGTGAAGGTTTTATGTGTGAAGCTAGAAAGCTGAAACTTGGTACAAGGCTTGGATCTTCTGCTGCACAGACAAAGTGTGAAATTTGGCTTCATTCATCAACGGCCACGCCCACTACTGGCTTCAATGTGAGACAACCTCTATTTCACATTTTCTTTCGAAATGCCTTTTGGTCAAGTTAGGCAAGTCATAGAAACTTAAATTTTGGTACTGAGCAATATTGGCCCAAGACCTTTAACAAGGCAAAAAATTGGCCGCCCACAAAATCAACCATGCCTACAACATGTAAGATCTTTAAGAACCCGATTTCTCCGAAAGTTGACTTCAAATCGAAAAAAAATTATATAACAAATATTAAAGATATTACTATTTACTAAGCACGATTCATACAAAGTTTTGAACTCCACCGCATTTTAGAATGAATCCAACGAAATAACAATTAATTGATTTTAATTTTTAGCCCAGACCCACTTTTGGGGGCGTGTCCTATACAAATTATATATTAGTTCGGACAAAAAATTTTAAGATTTGGTGTAACACGGTATATCGAAGTTTGTCACAGACGAACTCTTGCACTTGTTTTAACATTAAAATATTTTTTTTTATAAACCACCTCAATTATGTTCGGACTATCACTCTCTTCAGAGTCCCAAAATAGTGCCTGGTAAAATTATAATGTCGCTGTTACAGAGCAATAATAATTTTCGACAGTCTTGGAAAATGCCAAAAAGCTTCCTACTTGTCAACACATTTACATTTCTACGCAAAAATTAGCTTGTAGACCGACCAAGATATTCTCCAAAATCAACACGAAACTTCAAAGGACTCTGCCCAGTTTCCATGGCTGTGAATCACTGTCGCAAAAACCCCATGATGACTACGAAAATTGGTTATCTCTGGGAAAATGTTTCCAATAATTACTTTGGTTCTTATTTGTGGAGAAAATTTTACGCATGGCGAAATGTTTTTCTTTTTCTTTCTTCTCCATCATCCTGTGGCTGTGTTTTTGTTTGACAGACTTAATTTAAATATTATTTTTGTGTACATAAATATTTTTTTTATACTTATTTCTTCTCTTAGTATTTTTTTTTCTCCGGTCCTTTTTAGCATGCCTAATGAGTTCCTTTGAAGTTTTCATTTCACTTTGTGTTTATGTGCACAGGAAATTCGCTTTTCTTTCTGGATAATTTTGCGCGTACTGTTGTAAGAGGGGAAGATACTGCTTGTCTTTCACTACATCCGTGTGGAATATCAAAATTGTTCATCGATATGATGTACAACAGCGCATAATGAGAAATGTGTTACTGTTAAAAGGAATCTAATGTAATTATAAGGACGATAAAAAATACGCAGATGCTGGAAAGATTTTTAGTGGAAAGTCGTATCTGCTTCGAAAGAGATATCAAACTTGAAATTGCAGGAGATTTAAGTGACTTGAGGTGAGGGAAGGCCTTTTATTAAATTGTACATAAATGGCATGAAAGTTTAATTTTGGGGACGACAAGGCTTTTGATGCTTAATGAAAGGAATATTTGCTTTGCTCAAGAGGTCGTAAATACTATAAAAATTCATTGAAGTTCTGTGGCAATTGAAAGTGCTATGGGCGAGACAATCGACATAAGAGCTTTCTAAGAGAACATTAGGATATCAGCAGACCAACTGTTGAGAGCGTGTTAAGGCTTCAGTCTTCACCTTAAGTTGCATTATTTATTTTTGAAACTTTTCTGATGCTAAGTTTTCCTTTAAAAAGGAAAGCCAATGCGGTAAAATATTAAAGAACAAAAATATTCTTTGAAAATGTTTTTAATGGCATTCTTTCAACATCATAAACATTTATTCTGAAAACTCTGAATGGCTTTTTTTATTGCAACAAGCAATTAAAATTTCATAACAGGAGCTTTGATTACGCAGCAACATCACCCCAATCCAAAGTTGTATGAACTACAAGAAGTGTTGAATGGCAACGGAGATTGAAATCGAAAGCCAAAAGACGTACATCCAGGTTGAGGTGGTTGGGACGATAAAGAACTAAAAGCACGGTAATGATGAAAGGCAAGGATTGACTTCACTACAAACACACTGGGGCACACAATTTATAAGCTCGAGGTTGCTTGGAGGTTAAGTAGACATTGCAGAAGATGGGATTTTACGAGGAGACTCTATTCAGCAGATGCAGACCCAGCGCGTCCCAGCCATCATACCTGAAGTCATTACAAGTGATTTCGTTTAACATGTGTAGTTTCATGCAGCACATGAATCTGAGGTTGTATCGTCGTCGTGACGTCCTTTCTGTGTAGGAAGTTAAGTCTTTCATTGCAGCACACTATGGCTAGGATTTTATGTGTATATATGTGCAATACAGGGGAGACAACGAATCATCCTTTGTTCGACACTTAACTATAAAAGGAAATTGAACTTCGGTTGTTGTTGTCGTTGTTAGTGGTTGTGGTGCAGCTTCTGTGGAAAGTTAGTGAACGTTCCATAAAGGTGAACAGATTCTTGTTCTAATGAAAAAGCCAAAAGGATTTAAGGCTCATAGAAGGCTTACTGTATGCTACGGCATTATTGTGCCCTACAAGAAGGCAGAAAGAGAACAAGAGAGAACGCTATGGTACAAGGATTTCGAATAAACCATGAACTGGGTGAGTATCATGCTGGGTAGATGGAAGGAATGCATTCCTCAGAGTAGGTCTGTGAGCTGTATGCTTAGTTACACGAACTAATCATACGCCTGCTTCGGTGCAAAAAGGCCCTATTGGTATGAGTCTATTGACATGGTAATGGCACTTGGAGACTACGGTATTGCGTAGAATTTGACAAAGAAGTGCAAGGAGCGGAATTGAAATATTGGCAGAAAATGGGCCTGCTTAGGTCTACCATGTCATCATCTGTCAAAGGCATGTGTCTCTGCCAAAGACAATTTTGTTGACTGAAAATTCTGATATTTCCATAATTTTTACACACTTTAAACAATTCACCACATCTAAAACTCACATTTTCAGCCTAAAAATGAAATAGTCTATTGCCTCTTGCAGGTTTTGTAAGTTTTGCAAGAGAAAAAATGTGCCAGACAATTTAAGGGTTCCTAATCCGATTACCTGTCGTAGAATTTCCTTGACACCGCCTATGCATGTTATGCAAACAACTTCCTAACACAAGACATAATCCAACTCTTCATATCCATCGATAATAATAAATACCAATTGTAATGGAGTGAAGAATTCATCAAAACCAAGGCAGCCACACCCAAAACTTCCTGCATCGAACCTCACATCAGTCCATGAATAGAAAGCTGAATGCTTTCCTTCCCATCAGAGACTGGGAGGCACACAACTACACACTGACTTAAATGGTACAAACAGTAAAGAACCCTCATAGCGACCGTATATAGAAGCGATTGAAGGCAAGGATCTCTATACACTCCTCAAGCCTTAACTTGTATTGTGGTGGATTTTAATTTAATTTTTGTGGTTTATGCGCTCAGAAATTAATTGAACTTGCTGGATTCTTGATTCTTCTGGAATCTCTTCTTCAGCCCGAGCCGTGTGGCTGTGCATGTCCCATCCATAAAGAGAAAACGCTCGCCTGTGTGCTTCCACGTCAACCATTTGATTCGTTGTAAAATCCTAAATCTTCTTTCCTGGTTCCGGCTGTTCTACTTCTGGTTGCGATGCTCTTTATGTCTATGTTGATTAATTTTCTTTGTGCTATTACTTAAGCTGTTATGCAGTGCCATGAGTATATTGAATCGTTGTAGCTATAGGGACCAGGTAGGCTTTGCAAAAGAAAGGAGAACAAACAGAAAAAAATGCCTCTAAATGTGTGAGGAAGAGCTTTATTGATTTGAGGCTTAAAAGTAATGCTTTCGGGCCCCTTAATTAAGAGATACCTGAAGAAAGGATTTCTTTTATTTCCTTTTTTGGCTCAATACGATTGAAAGAGTTTTTTTTTATGATTCTCTTTGTCGTCAGACTTGGCTGAATTTTTTCATTCTTTTTTTTCGGTTCGATCTTCAATTGGAATTTTAAATGGAACAAAGAATAAAGCATCCCTCACCTTTGCACAGTAGAGGGAGGGCATTTATAATTCACTGGTTCGGCAAATCTCCTTATGTTTGCCACCACGCACATGCCTCGACGGTCTGATATGGCTGCTTGGAAGCCTGTCAATTTCTTTCCTCGTCCATTTTGTGTTTTTTCCCAGAGTTTGAATTGTTTATGTCCTCTAAAAGGCCCTTTCAACTAATGCTCATAAATTTTATATCAAATTATATAACACAGAATGAAACCTAAAAAACCTTAAAATAAAGCCAAACTCTTATTAAGTTATCGTGGTTGTTTTATTTTTTTCGTTTCTTAGATGTTCTGCTGCTACGACACACGCTATAAGCGAAGTTTTGAGGGTGTTCTTAGTTTTATGAAGAAAGTAAAGTTATTGAATACAGAAGGACTACAGAATGGTGCCTGAGTAAAAAGACCTTTTTGTTTAGTAATCATCGGTATTGATATGAACACAAAGCATAAATTTGTGGGAGTAAGGCGATAAAAGAATACCTACTAATGCGACACGAAATTTGTTTCTAAATATTTCGTAAAAATAATATTTTTTCAAAGCTTTGAAGTTGTACTCTTATTTTTTTAGGCCTGGTCAGAAATGCGTAGCTGAAGCTGACGCGACGCTGTAACTGAAGCTGAATAAAAATTTGAATGCATACACGTGTGTATTTCATACGAGCGAACACAATTAAAGCTGTTAAAGCTGACAGTTAAAGCTGAAAATATTAAACTTGATTGAAAATTGACGGTATTGTAGGTGCCTTCGTTAGAAGGCAGCCTGCCACACGCGATTACTACAGAACCTTAAACTACTTGTTAAGAAAACTTAGTCATATAGTCTGACGTAAAATGGGAGGTTTTTTAGTGGGCAAGAATCCCACACTATGAGCACGCGCGGCCGGTCCTCGTAGTGCCTATATGAAGGTTTTTCCTACCCACGGAAAAAAAGATGACATTGGCGCAGTTTGCAATTGCAATTATTTCCTTATCTTCTTTCGCTGACTTGCCCTTAGTTTAACACTGACTACAAAGCTTTTTTGTCGTTTAAAATCTTCAATCTCGATTATGGTTGAAAGTATGAACGTTTTTAGAGGCAATTGCATATATTTCATAACTTGGAATAATATTTCGTAGATGGCTAAAGCAGGCACAGAAAATGTGTGTATGCCCTGGCAGTATTAGGGACACAGTTCTACCAGGTTTAGCTCAAAAGCTCTATACAAATTTTCATTTTTTTTACTGGCAAACAATGTGCACAAACTTTTCTGCAGCTAGAGTTAACAGGAGCTGAGGTTTTTGTGAGAGTTTTCTTAGATTTTAAATTTCCATCAGTACTCTCGAACTTTACTCATAGTAGAGTACTACGAGAGCGCTTAAGAGAGTTGTTTGTTGTTTGTTCTAATAAAAAGTCATAAGCTCTTCTTGCAAGAGATATTCGGTCTCATAATAAGACAATATGTTCTTCTTATGGGAGTGTGAAGAACTAATCTAGTTTGAAAGAGTGAGAAACACAACAAACAACCTTCGTGTCCATCTTTATCATGTTGTGTGCCAAAAATGCACACTAGTGCACGGGTAACCGATTTCGGTAATGAACCCCTTCCGGTGGAGAACTTTAAGCCAAGACGATGATGCAGGGTAACCGTCTTCAGTGTAAACCCATACTTCAGATGGCTAAAGTAAGAATTAACCATCGGGGAAAAGGGAAAGGCCGCAGTGGTAGCGCGTACAAGGGTTTACCTGGAATACATACAGGTGTTGCCGCAAAGGCGGGAAGGTGAGGGTAACCAAAGCGGTATAAGCCCGTACTAGTCCAGGGTGTACAAGGGGTTACCAGGAATACCAAAGCGGTATAAGCCCGTACTTGTCCAGTCCTGTAAGGGAAGACCTTGGGGTTTGGCGTGGGGGAGAAAGATGGTGGATATGGCGTTTACTGTAGGTATTCTACAATATTGACTTATCCCAGGTGGTATGAGGGCCAGATTGTGTGGTTCGCCATTTAGGCGTTGAATACAATTGACCAGGATAAAGGTCATTATCGTCTTTAAGTCGAGTCTAGCTATAGATTTTTGGATCTAATGAGACTATTGACCCTCGACTGAGAGTTAGCCTCAAGGATGGGAAAGTGCAGGGGTAACTCTTGCCGGAGGAGAGTTCTGGAGTAACGCCTTTCGATGTCCCGTACCCCAAGCGACTCAAATTAGATTTAAACCTTGGGAGGGAATGGGAGAGCTAGGAGTAACTGAAGCGGTATGAACTCATACAAGGGGAAATTCGTCATACCTATCTTGTCTAAGGTTTTTGCTCTATTGACGCACCCAAGTTGATTTCAAGATCTCTCTTTGATTTTCTAATCCCTTCCTTCAAAATATTTAAGTTGGCTTTATGTGTTTTCCAATCGTTTGCTGTATTAGATCTTTCGGCGCTGCTGGTCCTCGAGTTGGTCATACAAGGTATACCAAAATTTATAAGATTAGTTTTTTTTTTAATTTAAGAAGTTCTTTCTTCATACTTAATGCCAACGTATGGATATGGTACAAGATTAAGCATCATAGTCTTTCCTGTCTGATGCTTGTTGATACTACCAGCATTATTCCGATGAATGCTCATAAAGCTTTTTTAGGACGAGTATACTGAATAATTTTAATAAAGTATACTGTCTTACGGGTACCTACACATTTTAAAGTGATAATATTCGTCCCATGTGCTACCTGACGGTTTTATTTTTATTTTTGCTTAGGTAGGTGCCTAAACCTATAATACCCAATAGATATTATTTAGTAGTAAATATAAAATTATACTGCACATTAAATTGAGGCAGCTTTTGTTCAATGATTTTTATTTATTATTTTCTGCTTTTTAAAGATTAAATTCATTCTTTAGTATCTGTGGAACCTTTCACTTCAGACATATCCCTTAAAAAAAAAAAGAAGAAAAAAATATTCGCTGACTCACAGAACTTTATTACGAAATTTTATGACATGGAAAATCCTTTTCGAAAATTTCCCGATAATGCGTTTCTGGCTCTCACATCATCATCCATCCATTCCATTTGAGGATCCAGCTGGTTCGGTAACATTAATGTATTCCTAATATCACATGGCTGACGCTTAAGATTTTCGTCCATAAAAACTGAACTCATAACCCGGCCGAGAATCGTTAAAAATATACCCTCTACAATACTGGTGGCCCTATTGAGAATTGAGACTGATGGTATAATATAGTATATGAAACAATTTCTTTTTATTGTTTATACATCGTAAAATGCTTCAGTTTTTTTTGCGTTAAAGCTCCCCACAGACATATGCAGATTTTATGAACCTTACATGCAGCAGGACATACGACATGGATGCATATTGTGGGTACACCTTTCCATAATATTGGCTCACAATAGACACATACCCTATTCTCACATCCCTTTTCATTCCTTAATTATAAAGCAATATAGCTCTAAAATTATATGGACTAAGAGAAAAAAGTCTTGTATAACAATTAAGTTAATATCCTGAGACCTCTCCGGTATCATTTTGAATTATGCCTTTTGGTTGAGAATTATACCCTTTTCAGTGGCGAAGATACTATCAGCCACGGACACAGGATGTTGTAATTTGATTAAGCGAAAGTTTCACATTATCCTGACTGAAAATAAGTGTACCCTTCACATTCGTAACATCGTAGGTATAAAATGCCTGGTGCTTGGGCTGGGGGTGTTGTTAATTATTTGATGGATTTCAAATTGAAATTTAGCAAAAATTTTCCCTCTCCTTTGTGCTGAGGCACTAAACTCGTACTATATGCTGTGTGTGTTTGCAAGTTGATGAAATATTTAAATTAAGATAAATCACCGCAAAATAATGCTCTAGTAGGATTGAGTCAGCTGGGACTGTTTACCGCGAACAATTTACCAAATTGCACCATCGGTGAGCGAACGCGTTCAGGGATGATGATGATGATGAGTTGGCTAGATGAAGCCAGTCGTATGTTGTATGGTATCCATGGATGGTTGTAAATTATTGCATAGTTTTGAGATCCCAAATTATATTCCTGTTTAATTAATGCTTTTGAGTGAGCAAAAGTAGGAACAACAATGGCGTAATTAGTTCAGAACTAATTAGAGTTTCGAATAAATTAGTGTTCGAAAGAGCACATGAGATCATTACTAACTTGTAAGTGTATGTGCTTGTGAATCAATTATACTCTATTAGATCTTATTTGTGCAAATTAAAAACAATGTTTAAGTTTAATGGAAAATTGTTGTTAAGTGCATTCTTGGTCGATTTTATATGGGTACCACATATTCATACTCTTCTCAGTGTAAATTTCAAAACTATTTTAACTGACACTTGCAGTTATTTTTAAAGAGGTAAAAATGACTTCTTACCTTATCTCTTAAAGTGGTAAATGGTATTGGAAAATAGCAGTTTCAAGGGTGACTGAATCGGAATCCTATTCGTAAAACAGACAACCACGAAAACTTTTAAAACTTTAAAAAATCCCAGCGGACCAATGCCAATAAAGGATCATCAACCTCTCGCAACGAAAAACCACATCGACCTAAATACTTAGTCTAAGCCCCAGCAAAGTTTCAATGAAGTTTTCTCATTACTTCAAACCCTGCGGAGAGCGTACTCATAACAAACGCGCTTAATTAAATTAGAAAATTGTTTCTTATATTTGTCACAACGTGCGACCACAACCTCCCTTGTACTTCAAACGCTGCACAGTGTGCTGAATCGAATTTCTTAATTCTGTCCAATCAATTTTTATTGCCAAACTTTCATTGACATTTCGTGAAAACAAAGCCATCCAAGTCCGTTCACGATATTATCGTCTTCTATCCATTTAGTGCACTGTTTGTGGCTATATTTTGGCTCATATAATATCCCTCCCCTATTTGAAGGGTAATTGTTAGGGATATTTGTTACAGCCATCCCTTGTTCGAGCGAGTAATAAAAAATAAACACACACACTTAAATATATTTAGGAAAAAAGTGTTATCATTTGGGTTAGAATACTAAAAAAGTTTTTTCAGTGAAATTAAGGGCAGTAAATTTTTGTTTTTCTAACAACAAATTGGTAAAAATTATTTACGGTTTTAAAGGATATTTGTTGACCGTGCTGAGTTCAATTAAGGGAAAGGTAAAATATTATCTTACACCTTAAAGATTATTGAAAATTTATGAGAGTATTATTAGGTTCTTGGAAAACTAATTTTCTTGCGCTTTTTTTGTATAAACTTGGCAGGCTTGCGTAATCGGGGTCAAATTCGACAGGATATGCACCCGATTAATGGAGGCATGGTATTTAGTTTGGTGTTTTGATGAGGGGTAAAATTCAAAGCCATTCCAGTTTTCGGAACAGTCAAGAAGTACCTTACAAACACTCTAGGTAACGCTGTAGGTAACACTCTAGGTACTCGTCAGTGGAACGAGGTTCAGTTCTAAATGTAGGGAGAGTTCATAGCAGAAAGAACTAAGGTAATTGTTTGATCTCAAACTAGTATTCCTACAAGTTTGTATAGAAAGATTGCCGGATGAAGGGTCTGTATGAGTAGACTTACAAGACATTAGAAAGACTCTCTTTGAAATGAATTGCTCAAAAAATTTGTCAACTAACGCCGGGCAAAAATTTTCTGTCTTAAATAGCAAGTTAAACAATCAATTCTGCTATGAATTCCTTTAATTTCAAAAAACGAGGTACAAAAGAGTTGTTTCACTATGGGTGGCTATGCTCATCAACCCTCTTATTATAAGAGTTCTTTGCTCTAAGACTGGCATCGCCGTACCGTCTTGTAAGTAATTAAATTCATTGGTTAATTAAAATTTACTCATCATAGCGAACCCCTAAGACTTTTGACTTTTCTTTTTGGTTTTCCTTAATGGAATTAGAAAACGGTTTATACCAGTTGGCTCCCACCACATCATTCCCCTCGCTTCACCCATCAAAGAGCACGTTTTATTGGCTTTAGTTCGTTCTTTTTTGCACCGAAAAGCAAAAGGACGATACATTGGACGATGACCTAATTCAGCAATCGAATCATCCTAACCTGGTTCTGAAGGTGGCCAAAGTGAGCAAGCATATAGACACCACGCATAGCGGTGATCATCTTTTAACAACAAAAGAGGGCCAATGACGATTGTGTGAACAGACTATTGCCCATTCATCCTTTTTTTGGTAATAATGCATTATGTTGCACAAAAGGGTGGGATGTGAATGTTTAATACCGCAAGCGGGTGGTGATTTGCATTGGACACCATAATGACCGCGCCTGCCGCCTCCAAAGTCCTCATTCGATCATTCTTCGCAAATGGAAAACAGGCATCTTTGCGTTTAGAAAAAGTTTATTACCAGACAATGTGTTGTATGGCATACAGTAGCAAAGTAGCACAGTGAACAGAATTTCATACAAAAGACACACAAGTATAATACAGTATATCTACATGTGCACAGTTATGCATGGCTTCTCCCAAGAGATGTAATCAATTACTTAGTGTTCTCCTGTGTGTGCTCACCCTATGTTTTAGTGAAGCTTCCTTGCGAAGTATTCAGTGTATACGTCGTGTGTGTTGTATTATACTTCTCCTACTATGTATGCCGCATTATAGAAATAAGGTCCTGGGAGTGTATATCGCCCCAAGGGGTATGGTAGTACGTGAAGCTTTCAAGAGTTCCCTGTCTCGCTGCCATCCGTGTATATCCGTGGATTAATAATTAACTTCGCCAGGATGAGTTTTATTTCCGATGAAATTTACTTCCTTTCCGGTCTTGCCGCAATCATTCAACTATAAAAGTAACTATCAAAAATAAACAGACATAAAAGCAACACAATCAAATGCCAAAGAAATAGAAATTGACCTACAAAAAAGGACACCAGAACAACGGGGTCAATAGACGTATAACCCCTTTCCAGTGCAATTGACGTGTTGTTATCATTATCCCTTTTATGGCTTCGTTCTTTTCCTGGTGAAGTTAAGCGGATAGACATGTCATTGATTGTCGAATATATAAACCACCTTCCCTATACATGCCCTACTTTAATTAGGTATATAATTTTCAATTCCATTTTAATTGTTAATTCGATATTTAATACTTTCTGACAGAATGTCACAAGAAAATGCCACACCATCCCTCCTTACTCTACGGCACTCTGCCTAATCTCAACTTTTCAACATTTAATGAATGTAATTATCGTTGAGGATAATTTTCGGGAATACTTTGTGACGGGCAGCACAGCTTGGGTAGAAGAGAGCAAGAGACACATCTTCAAGTGTTTTGTTTTATTATTGTAATTTTTTTGTTGTGTTTTTTTGAAGAGGGTGATACAACTTGACGTTTTTTGTTTCAATGATTTTGAGGAAGCAGAATGGGAAAGGAATTTAATTTTATAGTGTTGTAGGTAGCTGTATAGTGTGTAAGGGATGAAAGGGATACGAAAAGTGTCAATTTGTTGGAGATTTCACATTTTGTAATGTCCGCCATTGATATTCTTAATGAAACCCTTTCTTAATGGACTTTTGCCTTGTGTTATTTCATTAATTTGAAACGAAACTCTATTTTTAGAACAGCAGCTGAAAGCCAAATAGGGTATTTAGGGAACATTAGTGTGACTAAGTCACATCAATAGGATGAAAAGGTAAATTAAGAGGCTTTAAAACAACTCATCTTAGATTTCCTCGCCGTTGAAGAACCCAGAATATATAGAACTAAGCCGTTAGGACTTTCTAACTAGGTACATAAGCGTTCTGATTTAAATTTATTTCGTAAAATCATTTCGACGTGAAGCTTAATCTGTTTCATTGTTCTCAGTAAAATTTTCGTCCTTGTCTTTACACTGTCATCATGCAGAACGATTAACCCAATAACGAGTAACGTTCAACACACTTTTATCGGGAAAATTCGTCATCCTTTCAAAAACAAAATTTTCGTTTTCCCGTGAAAAACGACAAAAAGGAAACTGTCGAAGTCCCCCTATACGTGCTGTCATATCCCTTTCAAATTACTCTTCTCTGTCTATCGGGGAAATAAAGACATGAGAAATAAAGACAAAACGTCGCAATAGAAGTACGAAAGATAAAACTTTTACCCAGAAACAAATGTCAATTCTTTTGATATTTTCTTTAATGGACTAAGTTTTCCAATAGCTCTCTCTCTCATAAGTTTTTCTTTTCCGATATCCTTGTGGGATAGCTATATAGGTCTTGGGCGAAACGAAAGAAGATATATGGAAAAGTTGAAGAGAAAGTAATGAAAATATGGGAGAAACTTTAACAGATGTAGTAAATAGATTGGAAGGAAATTTGCTGAACATCGATAGAAAATTTTCTAGGTTTTTTTTTCGTAGGACATGAAAGCATAACCAAGGTAATGGAGGATTTAGGTATTTTAAGGAAAAGACCTATAAACCTGATATATTGCAAATAATATTGATTTGGTTTTATATTATTCATTTTAGTTAGTCTAGGAACTTGTCAAATTATATGAATTCACATACATATTATGTAAATTAATGAACGTGAATGAATTGACAGAAAGATTTTTGAAAATTCTACTTAAAGGAGAAAAGATGTTACCTTTTTTTTAAACCTAAGTTTGTAAGAGTTAACTTAAATTGAACTTTTTCTGCGTGTATGTAGATGTATACAACAAGTCAATGACAACAAGTGGAACAAGTAAAATAGTACTAAAAATATTAAAACTTCAGACAATTTAGGACGATTATAAAACTGCCTTTCTTAGAGCCAAGCCTACAAAAGTGGGTACGGATATAACTGGTTTTACAAAAAAAAATTGAAAAAGGCATGTGTCTAAAACATTGGTTACATAGGTATACGTCTTTTCAAGTTCCTTACATATTTATTGAATTTAGGTTAAATCGAAAAAAAGTAGGCGTGGTGAAAGTAAGAAAACAATTTTTCTGCTCCCCTAAAGAAGCATGAACAAAAAATTATTACAACACTTAAATGTGAATCAAATATGTACATAAAAAAAAACAGAGGTATTTGCACATGGGCGCCTGTAGGGGCAATGTTTATCTTACAAAATAGATTACAAGTTTTGATGCCAAATTTCAGCATTCTTTCTCAAAAATTAGGACCTTAAGCTTGTTAACATACGAGACACTCGGACAGACATGGCTTAATGGATGCTAAAATTTGTCTCGTTCATATCTCTTAATGGTCTGACTGACGGGTCTACGGTGATGATCTTACTGCATAACAAACTATAAATAAAACTTAATATTCAAAGAGCTTCTCCACGCCTTTTGGTGTTAAAAACAGGGTCGACAGTTTGATCGTCAGATCTCACCTATCACGCCCTGCCCTAAACACAAGCTTGAAAGTATTTGACACTAGACTTAATGGAAAGTCCGCAAAAACCATATGTGAAGCGTGTATTTTAACGAGACTTCAGCTGAAGCCATCATGTTGCATATAAATTGGTTGAGGATTAATGTAAATCGCAGATTAGTGTCCGGTTAAGGCTTGGTATAAATAGGGTTTTAAAAGTGTTAAGAGAGTGTAGAGTTTAGGGAAGATCCTTACAAACGAACTCTTGTACTTACTCACTAGTTTTTCTTTTATTTTTCCGAATTTACTTTTATTACTATGTTCCTTATTAACATTTGTGTGTTTTTTTTTTGTCAATTCAATAACTTTTTTACCCAATGTAGCCTGCCTCCGAAATACCCGTTAGCCTAAACAGAGCATGAGAAACAATTTTTTAATGTTCACCGATCTCATACCATTCGTCCTTAAACAAACAAGGGACTCAAATAAAACTGGAAAGTTAATAACGATTTCTGTGCTATTAATTCCGCCGAATTCCTAATACCAATCAAATATTCTCGGGACTATAGAAAATCAAACATTCACACAAAAACAGAGTAATTAAGCTCCACCACCGCACCGCCACCATTTTTTATTCTTTTTTATTTTCTAATCGAAAATATAACATTTTTCGGTGAAAACTTGATGAAATCGCCTTGGTTACCCGTAATAGGCATTTGGAAAATATATAACCCATAAAAAGGAATAAACAATTAAAACCAACATAAAATGATGTCCTTCTGTAGTAGGTGCAGTGTAAAAAAAACGCACGCACACAAACATTTGGAATCCCGCTGAAAAGCCACTCATAACTGTAACCATGGTTTCCATCTCTCTTTGGATGTTTTTGTTTTTATTTTTTTCCATTGAAATTTGTTCTTTTTTTTCGTCCTTCATTCGTCCTTAAACAAACAAGGGACTCAAATAAAACTGGAAAGTTAATAACGATTTCTGTGCTATTAATTCCGCCGAATTCCTAATACCAATCAAATATTCTCGGGACTATAGAAAATCAAACATTCACACAAAAACAGAGTAATTAAGCTCCACCACCGCACCGCCACCATTTTTTATTCTTTTTTATTTTCTAATCGAAAATATAACATTTTTCGGTGAAAACTTGATGAAATCGCCTTGGTTACCCGTAATAGGCATTTGGAAAATATATAACCCATAAAAAGGAATAAACAATTAAAACCAACATAAAATGATGTCCTTCTGTAGTAGGTGCAGTGTAAAAAAAACGCACGCACACAAACATTTGGAATCCCGCTGAAAAGCCACTCATAACTGTAACCATGGTTTCCATCTCTCTTTGGATGTTTTTGTTTTTATTTTTTTCCATTGAAATTTGTTCTTTTTGACTTTTTGCGATTATTTTTGCGTTTCGAATTTCGAATTTTAATTGGAATTTTGATTGGAGAATTTCATTGCTTTATTTGGTGATTTTATTTTTTTATTATTGCATTTGCGTGACCAGAATTACCATTTTACTTGGAGTATAGCTCCTAAGTACACGGAATATCATATAAAGGGCGGTAAAATATAAAATCCAAACGTGAGTTTTCGTTTGAATTGTTTTAAAGTATTGATTACAAAAAGCTCTGAACAAGAGATTAAAAATTCCAAATTAGTTTCATTTCCATACAACGAGCATTTGCAATTTAAAAAATAAATAAATATCTATATTGCTTATTCTGGAATTATTAATATAAAAAATTTTACAGATTAGATTTTAATGAACTTTATTGCATAAAATTTAGTTTTAATGAGAAGGCATTTTCTGTTTTTTAGCTCGAACTATGTATGTGCTAAAAAACGAATATTATCTAAAAGCTTTATCGTCACTAAGCCTCTTATAGTATTAAAAAGTAAAGTAATTAGCCGGTTGCTATAGGATATTCAGACAGCGGAAAAACTGCCTTATTTAAATGACTAAAAATTTATAACATGGATTTTTTGCATCAATGGGATGAAAATTAACCATTAAGTCAACATTTTGGCTTCAGGCTTATTTTTTTTTTATCAAGGCTCATGTTGGCTTTTGCTGCAAAATATACATTAACACCTCACTCTTATTGATGCTTCTCACGTTGTTAAGTCCCAAGAACTGGCAAATTAAAAAAGACCGTCATGCTATTTCCGCAATCGTTTTTATACCCGATCTATAGACAAACTATGCATTAATTTTAATGCATAGTTTGTAACACAGTAAAATAGTCATCGTAGACCTCTAAGACGGGTCTATAGCTTTTAGAGATATGATCGAGACCGACAGGTGAATCGCTTTAGCCATGTCCGTCCGTCCGTTCGTCTGTATGTGTTAAGGTTTTAGGTCTTTAAAATCAAGCTAGACAGGTGAAACTTCAGGTACGGCTCGGTTCTTCTGTTGCACAAACAGAGTGTGAAAGTTGGCTCAATCCGTCAACGGTCACGCTCAGTACTGCTTTCAATTTGAGACAACCTCTATTTGACATTTTCTTTCAAAACTCCTTTTGGTCTAGTTAAACAAAGCGTTTTTTGATTTGTTGAGCAGTATTTGAAACATGAACCAGCCTCAAGACTAACGGTGTATTCTTTTGAACACCCAATCGCGAAACTAGTGTAGAATACAGAAAAAAATGGTTATTTTCTCGTACACCTAAATAAAATCGTACCCATTCATTTGAGCTCCGAATTCATTCAGTGTTTAGTTACACCGACCTCGCTATTTCGCCACCGACGTATTTGACGGTGGAATTCATTAGGAAAAAGGCAATAATAAATTAGTTTCTTCAAGATTCTTTGATTTTAAATGGCGTAAAGTCTCATTTGATGCGTGGAAGTTGTGGAAGAAGTAGCAGGCAATTATTCTGTCTCTGGTTGTGTTATAATAATGAAAGAACAAACAACAGACGCCAATAGTATCAAGCGAAGAAATTAAAAAAAGAGTTAATGAAATGAAGTGAAAGCATTTAACCTGATGGCTGGTGTAGCGTTTGTTATTATGAACACAATGAAACCGGGTGTATAGCACGCTGGAATCGTCGTGAACACCGCGTATTATTTGACAGCCCTGTGTCGCAGTTTGGTGTTCAAAAGAATACGCCATTATTTTCTATTGATAGATTTGTATTTGAGAAACGGCGTATTTTTAAGTTTTTTTTTCGAAAAATGTAAAGTGGAATTAGAGTGTCTTTGACTGCACATACAAATTGGTTTACACTTTTCCACTTCTTTGTTTATTATTTGACAGGAAAAATAAATGTCAAACTGTGTGATATCATCGACAATAATTGAAAAATTATAGGGTGTTCCCACCGGACACTAATCCGCGATAAAGACAATTCTGCGTTTAATTCCCTCTTAATCTCAAGATTCACCACATGAAATGTAATCTTTTAGCGAATAGAATAAAAATTAATCTCGTAATAAATCTCTCCCACGCACTAGGAATTCATGCCGAATCAAACCATGCCGAATTCTATAGGAGCAATGTTCGTGTTCTCCCGTTCCAAATCAAACAAACCTTTTATTTACAGCTGGATAGCATCAACCCAGTTGTTTATAATGGTGTATTGGCATAAAGGGATGTGCAGAATGGCTGCTGTTGATGTTGATGTGGTTAGACCTGTCAAAAAAGTTAAATGCATTGAGCTGTACACACTTAATCTCGAGACTTACCATAAGAAGTGCAATGCTTTAGCAAAGGGATTAAAAATGATTCTAGTAATAAATCTCTTCCACGCATGAGTTCCTGTTTGTGTTCTGACGAAACAAATCAAACAAACATTTCCTTGACAGCTTGATATCATCAAGTTATATGTTGTATGGTGTCAATAACCCTTACTTCCTACATTACTCAATATGACACCGTCACAAGTCTATCCGCAGCAACAGCCAGCCTTAACTAATTAGTCCAATTTAAAGTCAATTAAACTCTAACTTAAATCCTCGTGTAAAACATATATTTAATTTAAAGGTGATAACCAAAGTGTACTATTGTTTCGCAAATAGTTTAATTATTTCATCGTTTTACAAGTTCATATTTATGTTAGGTCTATCTAAGGTAATTGCAGCTCGTAGCCCTGGTTCTTGCCTCTGTGCATTCTGAAGAACGCCAGAATCCCTCCACATCATCGCACTCGTCATCATCTCGTACGAGAGCAAGCCAAAGTTACGAGCTGTACGTATATACTCGTGTATGTGCTTATAAGTCGTCTATCGGGGATTATTAACTCACCATGAAATTACGCTGGAATACCTAATCCCCATCTGAGTTATTAACGCCCTCTACCCATTTAATAAACCCATCTTATCCGTACGAGTATAGGATGGATAGGTATACAGGTGTACTCCAGAAATGTGCGATGCCAAGGTGCACTTAATAATTCGCCACATAAGGGACGCATGTGAGATAGAGTGAGCCTCACTAAGCGTGAGTGTCTAAAGAATATGTGTATAGTATGTGCGTATAACATATACATTATGTGCGAATGAAGGATACCTGGATAATATACACCTGGTTATGCCATAATACCCCCATTGGAGTATACATATGTGGGCTATAATACAACAGCTCAGACAATGCATAGGGTATTAGGGATATTACCCAAGTACCACAAACTCGCGTACAACATATAAACTGCTTTATATATGTTATACACACACGTGTTGGTTGATTTTTGTTTTTCGAATTCAGTAGGTATGTTTGGTTGATTTTAATGATTACAGGTGCTCCAAATATGGAAGTAGGTACCGAATGTAGTGAACTATCGAGAAGCTTGATTAAATTTCTAATTTCGGACTAATGAGGCATAAATTGAAATGCAATTAAGAAAAGTAGTTTCTTTCATTCCGACAAAAATTACTAGGACCTGGTAGTTATGGATGGCATGAAATGGGCCATGTAGTAAGTAGGTACACAACTTAAGAAGAGGTTTTGATGAAACAAGACTTTGGAAAAGTAAGGTTTTGATAATGTTACGAAGTTTTTGAATTTACTTAGTTAAGATCCTTTGAATATCTTCGTAAATTAAACTTTTAAAAGAAAAAAGGCGGAGAGCTGCAAGTAGGTTTACATATTGAAAGAGTAGAAGCTGTGTCTAGCAACTTTGCAAATTAGAAGAAATTTTTCGTATTTGTATGGATTGCTTCCTGAGCCTGAAAACTAAGCTTTCAGCAACGAGCCTACCACTTATACCGGATTGAGTTGAAAAATCCCATCGTCTGGAGCGACTTTGCGCTAAACAGGTAGTACTAAGATAAAATTCGTTTTGAAAGTTTTAAAACAAGGTCAAGCTTATTCCAGTTTTCTTTTAGGACCAAAAAATCTTGTTAGTTCTCGGATTTAATTCGATATAGGGTCAAGCTCAATCATAGACCCAAGACCGATCTGGCTATTGCCTACAAGCTTGCTGATGTTAAGAGCCCGTATTACAGAGTTGATTTTTTTTTGAACCGAATCTGAAGCAACAGGTCATAATAGTTCAAGGTATGTGACCGAAAATAACAACATTAGAACTTTTTTCTCAAGAAAAATGCAGAAACAACTAGCTTAATGAAATGTACAAGTCCTTTTAGGCCCAACAGAAAGGATTAGCGATGACACGGTCCCATATTGCGTTCGAGACTCAAGGCTTATAATTTTTGCTAACACTTAAGTAGACCCACTTGATTTTCAATAGTGCTTGTCCCGAGTGAAACTTCTCTCACACATGTCCCTCAACAACTCAGCATCCACTAGCTGGCTGTATGCAAAGCACTTGAATAGCTTTGATGTTTTCAAGCTCAAACATAAAGCTCCCATTAAAAGTACCCGTAAAAAGGCTCCCACTCACTTTTGCAGACCACTTAAAAAAGAAAAAACGTAAAGTCCAAACAGGAAACCATTGTATTTTGACTTTGTATCAAACACTATACCCCTTCCGGTAGCACTAAAGCTACAAAATTCCATTGCTCAAAGAGTTTCTCTTACGAAAAATCCAATCCGACAAAAATCTCTACTATTTTTACACTCTTGCTATACATCAGGGAAGGTGTCGCACCAAAGTGCTTCACCAAAAAGGAACTAAAAAGAGAAACTACCCAACCAAATGCCGCTGCTACGAAAAGCCGAATAGAAACCATTAAACGAATTAATATTTACTTAGGACTTTAACATGACTCCTTCGGGTCCTCTATATTTTTTTTTTACTTTCTATGTTGGGTCTGGCCCATAGAGTCTTGTACAGGATTCGGGGATTGAGTATGGAAATGAATGTCATTATTATTCGCCTATGACTTGTAGATTGAATATGCATGTATGCAGGATAAAAGCGATTTCTTAGCTAGGCTATAGGATAACCATCACTTAAGAATAGAACCGAAAAATGCACTTCTTTCCAATGGCTTAGTAAACTAACTACTATACTCCAGCTCTCTTGATGTCAGAGTCAATTTTTAGAATCCTGGGTATTTGCACATTCACTGCGGTACACACACCGCTTTTTGTGTTTACCATTGAAACACACACATGCACAAACAGAACACAAACTGTTTAAGTCAATTTAATATTTGCACTTTAGTGGAATTTTGAGTAAATAAAATGAAATAATTGTTTGGATTATGAAGGAGGATAAGGACTCAAAACTGTAGTTGACACATGAAGTGGGAGAGGGTCCTTGAAACAGCACTGGTTCTGATGTGGATTCAAAAGTGTAAGAGGAAATTAGGCTGAATTGGATGTCATTAAAGTTTTGGATTTTAAAACACACAATCGTGATGGAGTTAGTAAGCGACCTAGTTTGACAAGAGTGTATAGGTTCGAGAATCTTATTGACAAACAAATGAAGCCATTGAACTGATGGGAGTTATAGTTGATCAAAACGAAAATAATTTGAGGCGGATAATTTGGCGCAAATATATTTAATTTATCTGAAAAGATGTTGATTGAGCCGTGGCGTGACATAGATAAGATTGTTTGGAGCGGATGGGTTTGCTTTGAAGAGGTTTATTCAATTTAAGAATAATTACTTAATTCTAATAACTCTTCATAAAATTGCTTAGTCAAGACCCACTGCATTAGTCAAAGGCCTTTTTATATTCCATGACTAAGAAAAAGATTCTAAGCACATGAGAAGAAATTAATGCGATATGAAATCAACAAACATAAGGGCTTACATTGGCTCTTATTAAAGGCCTTTAACGAGCGACAGCCATCGTTCGTCGTCGGTCGCTCATTTAAGACGCAATGTTTTTCAAGCTTACCTCAAATGTCGACAGCGACTTTTCTGATGGCACTCGTGAAAATAAACCCTAAGTATAATTGTGTGTGAGCGAGAAGGTACATATTACAAGCTTCTTTCAAGCTTCTTAAGGGTCATCGTGGTTATAAGCCTAGGTATAAAGCAAAAAAAAAACACCATAGGAGGTGGAAATATCTTCTTATATTAATTATACTTCTCACAGTACAAAAAAATCTTGACAGGCTGCGCGGATGATAGTGTACAGAAGCTTAGAACCTTAGTTTCTGGAGCTTGTTCTTACCCTCCTTGTATGTAGACTCGAACTAAACTCGTAGCTGGAAACGGTGAGTTTTCCTCTTGACGGGATCCTTTCAATCAGGTGTGGTTTCCTTGGTTATCAACTTATCAAAGCTCATATTTTGAACCATGTAGCGTATGGGCATCAAGTGGTTGTAGTAACCTTGTCCTTGTAGTAATCGGTCCTTGGCGAGGTCTTGCCGGCTGACCGGATATAGAGGTGGCGGTTATAGTGCCAATATTGAAAGGTTCTTCAGTTCGCCAACTGAATGATCCTCGTTCTTAGCTTTGCTTATACATGGAAATCGTTGGCTTGGGTTCCAACATCTCATAAATAAGATTAACCAATAATTCTATTGGTAAGGACAGTGATTTTATTAAATAAGAAGCCCGAAAGAAATTTAAAAATACAAAAATTAGAAATAGAAAAATCGAGCTTAAATTCCCCGAAAATTATTAATTTAAAAAACATTCACTTTCTACGTCTTATAGATACCTTTTAATCCTCTGTGAGCGGCCTGAGATGGAACAACATACATATGTATATTTCACATTTATGACAGGCAAATTTGTAACTTCAGCCATCGTTAGCACGCTAAGTTTATATACAAACAGCTGTGTCAATTTATTTTCGAAATCATTGTGCACGCATGAGAGTGTAAAAATATGCAAACGAACTTTTTATGCAAAATAGGACCGTATCTACACCTACATCATTGTATATTTCATTATATCAGTATCATGTACCATAGGGTAGAAGAACTTTCACACGCCCTTGTACCCGAAAATTCACGCGAAATTTATATCAATTTATATGATATATAAAAAGTAACTCACCTAACAAGGATAAATGTGACCTTTCACACCCAAAATGACTGGCAACATAGCCCTACCCGTCTTTAATCCATCTTAGTTTATCTTCTGGACAAAAAGAAATCAACTATATAGGTTGCAATCCCGTCCTTCAACAGGACAAAGGCCAACAATCAAGCCCTTTATTCATTCCGTCAGGATCTATACATACACACATGTATATGTGTGTCTGCTCGCATGTATTGGCCGACCAAATAAATAAGTGTAGCATAAATGAATAAAACCTTTTTCAACTTCCAACTGGAACGATGCCTATACAAGACCCGACAAGGATGAAAAGGATAATAAGATGAGATGCCTTTCACTTTGTACAGTGTATTCCTCGCTTGTGACCAAAAGGATTTATGTGTTATATTACATTTTCAGACAGAGTGAAAGCTGTCAGGCGAAAGTGAATTTAATATTCATGCATGCAGAGGGTGGCACATACTCTCTATACCATATATCCAGTTGATTCCGGAGTTGGGGGCACGACACCGAAATAAGAAGAAAATGAAATAAATTTTCCAAGTTAATAAAAATCCGACGCATTATTACATTTTCATCCCTCATTCCAGCAGTCATCACCAGTGTCAGCACCTTTTCGCATTGTGCATAATACAAACTTGTACGCTAGACTGGCTCCAAACATCCACCTTCGTCGTGACTCGAAGACTGTTTCACTTTTTTTTTCTCCTTTCTTTTTTTTTGTTGTACCTATAATGTGCTTCCTTGCGCTTCATCAAATATTGAATGAATAGAAGCGAACCTGTTCGTTTCGTTTAAATAAAACGAAGAAAGATATGAATGAAGACAGGATATTAATAATATCCTTGTGAGTGACACGCGTGTTATATAGGCATTTAAATTATGTGCAAATGTTAATAAGGAAAATGATTCCCTCATGTAACACACAATAAAATATCCTATCAAGCAATAATGCTGTCATCTAAATTCGGCTGAGTGTAAAGACACAGTGATGAATGCGTAAATTGATTTTTTGTTTTTCCTTGCACATCCATTTCATTGCTTGTTAACTGCTGAAATTTATTAAAGCCACGAGTAAACTGGCATTCTCTTAAAGGGAATTTAGATGGGAATATTAATTCACCACCGTGTGATGGGAAATTTGGTCAAATTTGCATTTAGAAACACCTGTGCGTGTGCAATACGGCGGATACACAATGAAAACAGGTCGCCTGTGAATGTTCCGCTTAGTTTGGAAGCAACAACAGTTGATGAAGTCCTTAAAACTCATCCAACCGTTGTCGTTGTCGTCGTCGGCTGCCATTATGGAATCCCAAGAAGCTTAAAAGAAAAACACAAATTGTTGTTGAGGTTCTTCTTCTTTAGGTTTTTGTTTGCGAAGAGTGAAGGAAAAAAAGAAAACTTTCTATTATGTTATGCAAATCGTATATAAAATGAGTATCCGAACAGGAGATTATGCCGTTGAGTGGGTCCCTAATTGTGTTTTTCCTCTTTTTTTCATATTGCCTGTCGACCACTTTACGCAGATTGCCAATTTCCAAACGCACACGGGCATACACTCTACTTCTCTTGTGAATTTAAGGTTTCAGATGGCGCCCAACGCCAAGCTATCCGCTTCAAGGAAATTATTATGTTTTCACAGAAATTAAGGTAACAAAGGCAAGAGCAAAACAGATTTCCCATCTTGAAATCAAAAAGAGAAAAAAAAATTCTTTATAAAGAATGAGGTGTTACTCGAGTTTGGGTACTTTTTTTTGTAATTTCTCCACTTGCCCTCGATGCAAATAGGTTTGAACAAAAAAAAAACTCCCTTCAACTGTGGTCAAAGTACCACCATCACCATCACCACAACCATGGTCCATTTCTATTTGGAAGTTCTTTTTTATAGCACACTACTCAGGTACAGTATTCCACCTTAAGGGTAGGTGCTTTATCTACACATTTTAACACCGAGTAAAAGGACGAGGAGAAGAATGTTAAAAAAAGAAAGAAAAAAACTTTGAAGGAAAAAAATAGCCTTTTTGATATTCCAGCGGCTGTTAGGTCACACAGAAAAGAAAGGAAAAAAATAGAAGAAAAATCAAACAAGAGCTTAGAAAGAACGACAGGGTGGGTATGAGTGCTTGAGAGGCAAAAAAAAGGAATCCTTTTGGCGTAAGGTAATTGAAAATGCTTATTAAGTTTTACCCTTAAAAGGACGGAAATTGCTTTTTTGCCTTTCGATTCCATTTTAGAAAGTTCTTGGATTTTTTTTTTATTGCAACGCTTCTCTGATATGGGCGTAGGTATTATATAGTGTAGAGGTGGTGTCGTACTACGTTCTCATTCTCAAACCATCCTTCAAAATACCGAACTCGAAAAATGTTTTCTGGTTCTTTGCTTTCATTTTGATCATCATCACTTAGGACGCAAAGTTTTTTTTTTGTTTTGCATTAGTGTTGATGGAAGGAGCGAAAGCGTAAGTCTGCTACAACCGACCGAAAGCATCGGCAGGTCCATCAAGTATAATTTGCTTGGTTGTTGTTTCTGAGCAGTTGACATCTTAACATTAAGAAAAAAGAAGAAATTTTTCTGATTATGGTTTTGTAAAAATAATTATTTTTTTGACAATAACATTATGCTGCGGAACACGATGAACTTAAAGTTGTTTTCGTAAGCATAGATAACATCGCGAAGCTTGTTGGCTGAGGCCCAGGTCCACCCCGGACTGTAGCGCCACCTTAAGTAAGTAAGTAAGATAACATCGCCACTATTGGAGGACAGCATACTTAGTGAAAAAAATAATTTTGTGTGAAACAAAAAGAATCTTCTTTATCCTTATCATGGAGGACAAGATGTCTGTTTTATAGCTGGCTAGCGTTCACACAAAAAAATACGGTTCCTTATGCAATTTGTAATTGAAAATATTTTGAGGTATTTTTCTTAGAAAAACAAACCTTTTGCGTTTCTTTTATGACAGGTCAGTGAAACATTTGCACCGCATGAACTTCATGTTCACCGTTGTATAACAAATGTACAAATTTTAACCGGAAGAAACGTGAATAAATCACAAAAATGTATAAGGTAAATACCTCACGTGCTTATGCGAATGTTACCGACAGCAGATACGCAGTTGAGTATCTACTAAAAAAATTTTAAACAAAACAAACCAAAAAATCAATGAGAAAACCACACCATGTTAATGCCTCACAACAGTCCTGCCAACGCAACGTCCTTAGTTTTATGAATAAATTTTCATTTGTTTATAACGAAAGAGCGACAAAATATAAATAATAATAGTATACACTCTCAGTTGATCAGCACAATCACAACACGGAGGATAGGCAACGTCAAATACAAGGACAACTAAAATGACTAAACTTAATCCAATAAAAACGAAAACTTTTTACACACCATCCACAAAAATTTTTCATACCCACCACCCGAGTTGAATGTGAAAAACAACAAGAGGACCTTGCCCACATAGAAAAAGTAGATAACAGAAATTAATAAGATATCCTGGCCGACGAGCTATGTATATAATACGAGTTAGAAATGGATTTTTTAGATTACGAGCACAGGATGTCTTTTGTCGGTTGAATGGATTCACCAAGCTATACTACAACTCTAGCTGCACTCAGTTCAAGTCAAAATACACAGTATTTGAAGAAGGAGCATGCTCCAAAAACGTAAATTGCTGAAAAATTGTGAGTCACACACATGCAATGTAAGAACAAATTAGATTTTGCACTCGTCCTTTTGGCGAAAGGGAAAAATCATGTTGTTTGTAACACCGTGCGATTCTTACAATTTACATTCTGACGAGAAGAATATGAAAAAAAAACCAGGACAGTAGAATGAATATACTTCAAAGACTATACTATCCATAGTGAGGACAATTTATTTCAGTTTCATTCAATAACGTTCATATATACCTCCTGCACTCCGTGCCTAGAGTCCTTTGTCCTTGAGTCTAATAGCCAGATGAAGCTTTGCTTAGGAATGAACTTTTTGTATTAGATATATCCAACCAGGCGACTATATGAGTATAGGAGAACACAAAACGAACTTCTATGCTCTACTGGTAAGAGAGGGTCATAATGAGGGACGAAGTTGCTCTTTTGTGTGCAGAGCTGTTATTACACACCCAGTGTAGATGCCTGAGGAAGGATTAGATTAGAAGGCAATATCCTCATTAGAAGCAAAATAGAAGAAGAGAACAAAAGAAAGATTGTATGTGACTGTGACCTCCACTCACGTTCTGTGGATAAAAGTATGTTCTTTGGGACACACGCTGCCACTGTGATAATGCGCTACTTATCCAGAATCACACACACAGGGTGTTCCCGATGACTATTTCGTGTGTGCAATCCTCGAAGGAAAATGTGTATACGTAAGCATTCTATGAAAGCCCTTCAGGGGTAATAAGATCAAGAAAATACAAAATTGTAGCAAAGCGAAACGGTATTACAATTCGAAAGTTTTACTTAATTGAGGTGATTGCAAGAGGGTTTTGCCCTTCTACAAAAACTGCAATATGCCATTGGTGAATAATATACAAGCAGTTTAAGATTTTCTTCTTATAACTAAGTTTTTGCTGACGTCTTTTACTTTTATGATCAGACCTTAATTATGATCTCTGCGATGGATGCAAGATAGAACAAAAGGGCAGCTTCAAGTCAGCGTCTGCATTTTACTGATTTGATAAATTCAAAAATCATGGAGCCAAGGAATTGGTTAGGATGGCTTTCAATAGTGTACAAAATATCGGTCCCTGTCCCTACAAAATATTTTTTTTGGATTGACCGTGGTTCATTCGCGTATGTTCTGATCGGCGTCAACCTGTTGTTAAGGACTTCAAAAAATGACATAAGACAACTGTGAACCTTCCAACCACTGCCAACTTGTTTAGGGCTAAGGTCGTTGAAAATCTTTTGCACTGCTTAGGATATTGAAAACAAGAAGTGAGCACCTAGAGGGTAAACGACAGAGCTCACATCCCCGAAGTTGGTTAGTGACTCTCTCATAATAATTCAAATTCTGCCATTCTGGATTCAAAATAAGGTTAAAGAACAAGTCTTAACTTTTAAATTTATTTCTTCGCGATTTGTTGACATTTTAAAGGAATAAACTTTTTTGTTTTTAGGACCTACCGCGATCGTTTTAATTATACGCCGACGTTTCGAAATGATCTTCTATACATGGTCACGGGTAGACTTAAGAGGTTCTATGCTTTGCCACCAGCAAAAACTTGACAAATTTCGCGATCTCCCAAGGACAAACTCCCACTGGGAAATCCAGGTGTATACTCCGTCCCTTGTAGTTGCGGCTCTGCCTACATTGGTGAAACTAAATGAGCAATAACAACACGCTTAAAAGAACATATACAAGCGATACGATTACCTTTATCTTTCAATAATCTTCAGCCCTGCGTGTACGCAAAATTATTTAAGCCAACTTCAGGAACATCAGCAGCAACCCGTGTCATCCCAACTTCAAATACCAGCACAAGCAACGCACCGGTACAATCTCCGCAACCGTACAAAAGAAATTCCAGCATAGAACCTCTTCATGACTATTTGACATAAAGACCGAGAAAGCGAGCGAGAGTCTCGGGCGAGCTGTCCGAGAATGAATTTCAATCAATGGAAATGTATGGGGTGGTTCACAATACCGGCGGCGTGATCGCTGACTCGCTTGCCAGGCTTTTCGAAAAATTGAAAAACCGTCGCCGAGGTCGACGACTATTCTGTCAATCGGTGTTGTGAGTTATGACACGCTGTTGAAAAGACATTTTGTTTCTTGAAGCTAATACTTGTTGTGAAATTTAAACTATTTATGTGCAATAAAGTCGACAAATTTTAGAAATATTTTATGTTTTGTCATTATCCAGTCAAAACAGTCGTTGCAGTTTCTCGCTGTCATTGTGTATTCACATTCGATTTCTCTGGTCTCGTGTTCACTTCACTTCTCGTGTACACTTCCTTTGCAGATGATGCGAACAGGGATGCAGGAAGACCGCCTTCAGGGGGCATAGGGTGTCGGATTAGGTTAACCTCTTCATTGGAAGGCGCACTATACCATGATGACTGATTGACTCCCATAGATGATCTGTGGAATTTGCAATGGTCACTCACGTAATTGTGCGAGTTTTCTGTCGATGATTTCTTTTTTATCAATAACAACGAAAACATTAACGATAATTTTGATAGTCTCAAATGGCTCCGTCGCAACTTTTTGCATTTTCCGGCACTAAGCCGCAACTCAAATAAATTCCCCTCAACTTAATGTCACAATATATTACAAGAAGAGACCACAAAGTCTTATAGAACCATGATTGCTTTGGTGACAGCTATGTGTATAGGGCTGGTTTTCACCTCTCTGGCGGGCGCAGGCAATTTATATTAAACAACAACGCGACAGTAAAATCAACAAAACCAAATTAAATGCAAAAAATTACTGCGAAATATACTGCCAACTGTCAACTGTCACTTTATTTTATTAAATCCTATAAAAGAAGCAAACGACTCATCTGGGTAACGTCAAGGCGTATCCCGTCAGGCATAACGCAACGCCATACAGCCCTCACAAGTCCATAACTTTGCCGATTGCACACATAACATTTACGACTCTCTGACATAATTGTCACGCTGTCTACTATTAAGAGTTTTCAGGAAAAAAAAATAAGAAAAGCACCACCACTGCAATAACCATTGTACTGCTGCGTGATGTAACCCGCACCCCCGTCGGTCGGTGTCAGCGCCACTATACCCTTAACTGCAACCAACTTAGAAAGGCAAGCAGACCATCCACACCCCACGCCGCGCCATTTCTCGGTATTTTTGTGGTTTTTACGCTCTTCGCACAATGACATTGATTGCCTGTCTGTCTGTTTGTATGTGTCGGTTCTGCTGTGCTTTATAGTGGACGGGGAAACCTTATTTTTAATAAAGATTTAATTTGGACCACATTTTAACGATTTAATTAAATATTTTCCACGTTTTGACATCTGATACTCTGGCGCTATGTTATTGTCGGTACACGCACGCTCGCACACACCGACAGAGGCCTTGGCTTAATGTTACTGTTTTTATTGTTATTATAACAATTACTTTGCTTTTACGAGATATATGTATCATCTTTCGCTAAACAACAGAAGCAGCAGCATCCAGTTCATCCCTTATGCCGGAAGGGGTGAGATTTTCGAAGCAACAAACCATCCCACCAATACCTACACTTGATAGCTCGGATGGCTCTGCTGTACTTCATTACCCGTGTCGTCGTTGATGTGTTGCCTTGGTGGCATGTTATGAATTGAAGTAGCACTGTGGAAACCCTTCAGTTTAATTATAATAACGTCAAGCAACAATTTCCTGATATGGCTTTTATATTGCAACTTGTATGCTAGTTACATACCATCTCGCCCCCGCCCATCGCCAGCAATCCTTTTGATATCAAGACGTTGTCGTGTCGAGTGTCGTCGTTGCTGTCGTTGTAGTTGCTTGCCATCATCGCCCCGTAATCACCGTCGTCATCGTATTCGTCGTCGACATCGTTAGTCATTGTTATATGATACATCCACACACATTCACGAACACATCGGTTATGGATGCCTTTGCCTAAGTCGGTTTTTAATGCCATAAATTGCATTATTTTCAGCATGAAACAGTATTTGAAGGAGAATTATTACAACACACATGTGTAGTAGAGGAACATCCTTGATTGATGGTTGTGCTTGTTGAAAGGATGGTTTGGTATCCTTTGTGGCATCGCATGTCATAAGTGAGAACTGAAACCGTGGCACACCCTTTAAAAAGAACTAAAACCTACTTAGGGGTATAGAAAAGACCACAAATTGTATGATACGAAGTGTATCTGCATGTGGAAGTAGGTGGGTTAAAAGGATCCGTTTGGTGTCTTTATGCGGCCTTACAATGAAGTTGATGTTTTCTCGTACGTATACAAGGGTGTAGGGTATATGTCACAAATATCCTGGGACCCTAACATGGCTCATTTGAAATGGCTTCAAGTTAAAGGCTTATTTAGTTGGGTGTAGGACTTACAGCAATTAAACAAGGTTTTAATGTACAGCCCACACTTAAAAAGGAGTCTTGTGTCTTTGAAAAGTATCATTCATTTATAAGTTCAGTCTAAGCCATATTGGTGCTTTTTCCTTGTTTAGCGGAATATTTTTTAGGCTCTGATCTGTTTGTATTTGAACAACTGAAAATCATCTGACCAGACTGCAAATAACCGACATGGCGTCTCACACATTGGAGATGCCTTTGTGCTGACAAAAATGACCGACAAAGCTAAAAGTTCTTATGAAAAAGCCTTTCTACCAGTATGACTTAATTGTCTTCATAATTATTTTAATTTACTTAGCATGTTGGTATATCAAATGCCAACTAAACAGTCAAAATAAAAATAGTTAATTGTGGGTGAGATTGAACCCAGAACTCGGACATCTCGAATGGTTAAAACTCGGGTGGTCAAATTACTACTCCCGTCCCCATACTTTTTTTTTAAAGTATTGTAGGTATTTAAATGCTCCACAAAGGTAGGCAAGCTATTCTCTTTCTAACATATTTCATTTGTACTAAGCATTTCCGCTAATTGATAGCTCTCTGCTATTGAGTTAATCTTTCTCTAATTAGGTACTAGCTCTTCAAAACATAAAAAAAGGTGAACAAGTATTACCCTTGAATAAGCTCCCAATAAATACCATTTCCTTCTGGGAATACACAAAACAAATCGTTGCATTACGAATTGTGAATTTCATTTAAATAAACAAACGACAACTTTTATGCTTTCAATTGGAAGAAGACTCTTGTAGACAAGAGAAGGCATCCTTAGCAAACAATCAATTTACTGTCAAGAACTTCTTTTTTCTTTTTCCTTATTCTTGGCAAGTACCTTCTGTTCAGTGTTCAGTTCTTCAAGTATTTTTCATCGGATTAAGAGGATTCGCTTTGCTATTTTGTGTTGCTTCGGATTTTTCTATTTTTTCGTCTTCAGTTCCAACGAAAGCAAAGCCAGAAAAAAAGAAACCGATTAAAAAGACGAACAAAAAATGAATGTTTCTTATCGTCAGATGGAACACCCAAATACATACATATAAAATGGGCAAAAAAATTGAAGCGTAGGAGATCTATAAAAAAAGAAATAACATTTGATTGTTTGAAGCTCATTCAATGGCTTTCCAAGGATACCTTTCTTAGGTAGTATACACGTGTTTTTTTTTTTTTTTTTGCTGCACTCCGTTCCGAGTCATTCTCCTACATTGCTGGGCTTAGTAGTCTTGTCTGGTTTTGAGTGATTGAAATAATAATTTACCTGTCGTCGTGGAGGTAGGATTCGCCAGTGAAATGACGGCACAAAGGTCAAAATCCTTCTCTTTTTTTCACCCTTGTAATGGACTGAGACCGAGACTACGGACTTTGCTAACTACGACAGAGGGCAGCGGCAAAAGAGTATTGTACACGTCTTGAGTTGGAAATATTACCGTAGCTGAAAGGACATTATAATCATAATCATCAGCAGGGAATCAGTAGTGAAGTATTGTTGTAGATACTTCAAATAAACTTTGCATTGAAAGGTGCATTACCAACTGTCTGTGTCCCGTCGAGAGAAGTAAAACTCAATTCTAGACGTCAAGTTGAATAACAATTCAAAAAAGTCCTTGGTTCAGCTAGAAATTCTCAGAATGGTTTTGAAGTTGCGTTCGCTAATAACAAGAAAAAGTAGGTATACCTTACCTTAGGAATATGAATTTTGAAATCGAACAAGGACTTTGGACGTTAGGGGAATATTAAATGAGCTTGAAAATGTGTTTGGATAGGTTTGAAGTAAGAGAAATTCTGTTTAAATATGCAGGAAAACTGCTTTTGCAAATTAAATACAAAGATGGTGCACAAAGCCAGCTGATGATGAAACAAGTAGAAATCAAAGATTTCCTTCGAATTTTCCACAAAGAAAAGAACACACTTGAAGGATTTACATTTATATCATTCGTAAAGTGGTAATTTTCGAAATAACGCCAACCCTGCCCGAAGAAATACATTATCTTTATGCAAATTCGTATAAAAGTAAAGTATTCACTGGTCAAATTTAAGTATAAGACCAAAAATACGACCGTCATAACAACACTTTTATGCCATCCAGTGCATAGCACAAGGATCCCCTGCATTTTGACCGTTTTCCAGATGTATGATTGTTCTTTAATTTTTACAACATTTTCGCCCTTTTCTACTTAGCTTTAAGGATGGAAAGAAAGTAAGAAAATGAAACTCAGCTATACGCACCACAACACAACACAAAATAGATACAAAATCTTAGATACATCGTTGTGTCCCCTACAAAACAGTTAATGGCCTGTGAACACTCAAAATGAGATCTGCATTAAAATGCTGCTGCTTTTAATATCCTATTTTGTGTGTCTTCTCTATGCCATCCGCATTTACGGTTTTTTCTTCCAGGTCCTGATAACAAGAGAAAAAGATTTCAAAAATAATAAAAAAGAAAAGAAAAATCGACGAATAAAAGCTAAATCTGCTCCGGATAACTGGTGAGTTGGGCTAGGAAGAGTGCTGGCAAAAAAAAAGAGACAAGAAAAGGATGTGCAAATGGTTAGCAAATGCTTGAGTAATGCAGTCTTGTTCCCGCTTCGACTATGACTATTTTTTTCGCATCGTTAATTTTATATCCTTTACTTTCCGTATACTTGGTTGTGGAATCTTCTTTTATGAAATGTGTCAATAATAGCGACTCTAGTTTTAAGAACTTGTTAAGGATATTTTCTCAGAGTTTGTGTAGCCTTGGTTATTTGAATAAAGTAATAGGCAAAATATTGTCATCAGTCTTTACAAGTTTAGTCACTAATGACAAAGCCATTAAATATCAATTCTAATTGCTAACTGCGTCTTAAGTTTTGCACTGGAAACTAATTTGGTGAGGTTAGGTGTCTGTTCTTGCTTAGTAGGTATATCTTCAACCGAAATACAGCACCGGAGACCTATATGACGACTTTCTGACTGGAAGAAATGGTCCGCAACCAGTCTTGGGTAAAGTCGTTCAAAGATTTAAAAAAGACTTTCCCAAAAGATTTATTGAGGGCAAAGGCAACTGTTTTAGGAGTAGGTCCATACTGTATGCAACTTAAGTCTAATAAATAGCAAAAGTTAGTTAGTACTATCATTAATCAGTCATAGTATTAACACGTGCCGGATGAAAGGGGTTTGACGGGTATTTAGCTGACCAACAGAGGAATTCCCAAGTAGGGTAAGGATGGCGAGGATGACGGGACTCAGTGCGGGGCTTACCATTTGGGCACTTCACCAATTTAACACGGAAATTAAACTCACTAACTAGATCATTCAGATCTTAGAAGGAGAAATCGCTTAGAGTTTTCCTTCTTAAAGCTAACAGAGTCGGACAAGAACTGAGAAATTTGCAAATAGTTCTGCATTGTCACTTCGACATGCCCGTGATTAACCCACCATATACACCCCCTAAAATTCAACCTGCTAGAGAAAATGTTTTTTTGTTTCCCGGGTATAAAGTCATGCAGATCTTATCAGTTCCACCACAGTGTACACATTATGCACAGCACATGAGTGTTTTTATTAGAAAATTCTTTAGTTGAATTGTCAGCTACGCAATTGCCTTGAATATCCTTGTGGCGGCCCGAAGCCCAGCCAAGGGATACGTCGCACCTAGCAGCAACAGAAAAAAAAACTTCTGCCGCCGTTCTTAACGCTGTTTTTATCCGTCTGTGCAAATTTCTATTGCAGATTTGTAGAAGACCTCAGCCGATTCCAAGAAGCTTTTGCAGTCAAGATTCCATCTTGGCACTGAATTTGATTTTAGTGATTTGGTATGGCCAACGTCGTCAAAACTATAAGTAACGTGGCCATTTAGGATGCTTGCATAATCCATATTTTTACGCGCCGATTGCAATGGCTCCTTAGCCAAAAGGCTGCTTTTGCCACCGTCATCTTTCTGAAGATAAATCAACATCTGCAGCATTGTTGTCTGATATGTAGCATTGCTTTTAGAGGTATTCTAGGGCTAATCTTTTAACTTTATGTTAGCCGTAACTATACGGATAGATGTCCAGCGTATAAGTTCCAGAACCAAATCCGTAGATATCCAGTGTATGTTTAATCCGGGGTTTAAGTCCCCAATTTTGTCTTTATTCAGGAGTATGGGGCAAAGGAGGCCCTCCTTGTAACATTTTGTATATTTTCTGTTTTTAACTTAGTTTCTTGTCTAGGTATAATAAACCCCTTAATTTATCTTAAATTATCAGTTTATCACTCGTGGCTTTTGGCGAAGCTAGCAATTTTTATGCCTTAATTTTTTTTTTATCCAAGAAACCTTTTTTTCTTGATAGATCCTTATTTAAAAGCGAGCATTCTCCTTCG
The DNA here is from genome assembly GCA_947623515.1 of Neoascia interrupta. Taxonomy (NCBI): domain Eukaryota; kingdom Metazoa; phylum Arthropoda; class Insecta; order Diptera; family Syrphidae; genus Neoascia; species Neoascia interrupta. The sequence continues at coordinate 150,067,322 of OX392463.1, forward strand.
AAAGAGTTCAGCTCGATTAGAGATACAAATTAGAGATACAAAATTAGAGATACAGAATTACAGATACAAAAATAAAACCGCGAGCGAGTACTTAGAGTTAAGAGTACCGGTATCGTTTTTTCCTGATATGCCAATATAGTTCGTATCCGGTTATATGACCTTATTCAATAGGGCACAGTTTGTGTGTGCTAAATAAAGTCAACGAGCTATAGTTTTTCTTATAGAAAGTTGAAGGTCAAAACAGCCATTTTTATAAGATATTTCACTCGATCTCAAGCCTTGCTACCTAATATCCTAATATGGGTTCTATTTTATGAAAGTATAAATACCTACCCTACAACTTATCTCATGACCGACTTTCTTTTAACTCTTGTTTGTATATAATAATAAATATTTTCTTTTCTTATTCTTTTTCCTCACAAGGTTCTTTCGGCAATCACAAATTATTGTGTGTTGCCCTCGCCTTAATACCTCACCTCTTTTATTTGCCTTGAAAGGCTTTTAATTTTCAACCGTTTTACTCTCCGCTACTAATTTTGTTGTCGCTCGCGCAGTTACCAACAAGGACATTCAAATAAATTTTTCCCTAGAGAAAAATCTCAGTAACTTTCGAAGCATACTTTGCTTTTCGGTTTCTTCTCTTGTTTATGCGAAGGACTTGTGTTCTCCGCAGACACAACTAAGGATACAACGTAACGACATATACTATTGTTACAAATAAAAATGAAAACAACCAACCACCCACCTCAGGGTTGTCGTCGTCGCCATCATCGCATCACAACGGAGAAACACCCAAATAATCTCTGCGTGAGTGTTGGTGCTAATAGGGTGTTTCTGTTTTGTTCTTATCATACTGTGAAGGGTGGCTGTCGTTTATGTGTTTGTATTGTGCCAGAAAATCGATTTTTTCGATTTTCTTCGTTATTCTTATAATATATATATATATTTTTCTTATTCCACGTTACGATGGTGAATTTCTATGGCTTTCATCTCTCCTATATAATCTAACACACATCCCTGGTGGCGGTTGTGTGGATTGTTGCTTTTTTGAAATAAACAAAACTGATGGTTACAGATTAAAAAAAAAGAGAAACCAACACCAAACCAAAATAAAATTCTAATCGATATGTTTTTGCGCTCTAATATCAATAACAAAAAAAAAACTGTTTTTAAAGGACAATGAAGCAAATGATTTGAGGCCATGCTGTGATGAAATACCGAAAAGGATCAAAGTATTTGCAGTTGTTTCTGCTGTTTCTATTTTATTTCATTCTTTGGCGGCTTCGTTTCAATTTGACGGAAGCTTTGTCTCTACATACGCACGTTACGGAAAACCATGTACATATATATATACAAATATATCTATATACCTATATTTATACTGGATCCATGTCGGCAAAGAATATATGTATTTGTTTGGAAGAAAATCTCGGAAGGAAGTAAATTCTTCAAAATTATTTATTTATTTATTTTCGTTTTCAATAAACGATGTCCTTTGTGTATTTTCTTCTCATGGCTTTGCTTTGTCGAAGGAGGCTTTAATTTTTTTGTTTTGTCCTTCCGCTGTGTTCTCATCGAGTGGGAAAATCGCATTTTGTTGTGTGTGCTCTGAAGGGGATTTCTTTGTATATTTAGGGAGAAAAAAAAAAAATCAAGAAAAAACAATTTTCTAAGCTTATTTGAGAATTTACATTGATTTGTATGTTCTCTTAGATCACCCAATGTCTAATGACTTTTTTTTCAATGTAGGCTTTATTTATTTTGTCGGCAAGCTCCATGGAAATTGTCAAGCTTAATTCCCTGGGAGAATGAGGTACTGAAGCTACTTGCTCTTGGCTCTGAGCGGCGTTGATCGGCGTATGATATGTGAAAGCTGATTAATCGGAACAAAAAGCCTTTTTTGTCGATTTTAGGGGCTTGTGGACCAATTCAAAGATAATTTAAGGTTATTCTTAGACAACTTTAAGAACAGTACTATAAGATTATGTTTTTCTATAAGACTTTGTCCAATTTTATTTGGGATTGTAAAAAATAAATATGTATAAAGAATCAGGAAAGAGCATTGTACATTTTTTTTTAGAAACAAAAGGACTTTCTCTTTTTCTTCCACCTTCCAAGCCACATTGCCCAAACTTTTGTTGTGTGCCGATAAGATCTACGAAAGAAATCCTAAATTTTGGCTACCGAATTCTTTGATATTTGTAGATGCCTGATATAATTTGTTGTTGAGTAACAGCAGATTATCTTCATAATTCCATATAGAAAAATTAAAGGAATTAAGAAAAATAAAAAACAAATTAAGACATAAAAAAAACTTTTGACGCCACACCACAAAATCTATGGCAATGCTCCTCAAAAAGAGTTCCAGTCAGTATGAGCCAGTTTCTCGCTATTCTAGGATGGTGAAAAAAATGAGCTCAGCAGGATACAAGTCTTCTAGAATTGTGGTTCCCCACGTTGGATGCTAAGGTCGCCAATTATTCAAGGTGAGAGGACAATAATTGCGAGAATTGTTGCACCTATTTTTTTTACTATACTTTATCTCATTAAAACCAACATATTTTCTGTATTTTCCTTAAACAAAATTTCCACAAAAATCAGATTCTTACATGTTATCAGCGCCATTTGGCCGCCGATTTCACCTCTCGTCGCTAATGTCTTCTGAGACGAGATGATAAATATTTTGAGGTATTCAACATACCTTGATATTACATTGGCTTTTCGCTGGTGAAAATTTTCTGGCATTAGGTGAACCTGTTTTGAAAAACCTGCTATCAAGAATTTTCTGACAAAAAATATTTTAAATTACAGAACAATTTGATGAGCACTCATTGGTCAAAAGGTGTTTTATTTTTTCAAGGATTTGACACACACTTTTGCATACCTCATCATAACACATCCCGTAATACAGAAAAAAAAACTGAAATTAATGACTTTGCCAATCGGTCAATAGGTTCGTCCTTCTGTGACCACCACCTAATACATATACATAAATTATTCGTTTAATTTTTATTAACGACTTTATTAGTCCCAAATCTCGTGTGAGAATGGGATAATTTTTTCCCCCTTTTGAAGACTTAGCGGGACAGAATTTAACACTAAAGAGCGAGGCACGCCTTTGAAGGACAACCATAAAGTTAGCTTAACGAATACATCGTACAATCGAGGGGCGACGAGGTGACGTTAAAAATGGAAAAAGGAAAACAGAACCGACAAAAAAGTGGAGCTGAAATGCTATAGCATGATTGAATGTCATTTGTCATATTTTTGGAATTTTTCCTTTTTTGCCTATTCGTTGAATTTCTACCCCCGGCTTTATTTTAGTTGCTTATTTTTCATACCATACATTGGTGTAAGGACTATGGTCGCTTTAGGATGGAAAAATGTGCTAAGCGTTCTTATCTCTGGCCCACCGGACTTCTTTTCCGGGATGACCCAGGCGTAATCATTGGAATACGCAGCGTGTAGGAATGCATCTGAATATGAATGGTTGGACATTAATCTAAATAGGATCGAGAGTATTGTGTGGAGAAGCCATAGGATAAGGACAAGGTTTTTCCATGGAAATTCAAGTTCATTTTTGTTTTATGTCTGGGTGTGCTATGATTGATGACATAAAGTTCTTTGGTTTCCTGAGTTAAAAAGAAATTAAGCAGCCAAATTGCTACTGCTTCTTAGCGGAACATTGCAAAGTTATTAAGCTCATATAAGCTGGTAACAACAAATTCTTAATGCAGTCTTTTCAGAGGAAACCGCAGCAGGATTTTCAAAATAAATCTACCCTGGGTTTAGTAGTTTTCCATATGAAAATTTCAGTTCTTAAGCTGCAAGCTAAAGGCCTTTAAGTAAGTTTTTATACGAGCGTAGTTTGATTAAAATTCAGGACCTACGGTAACTATTTAACGTTTATAACCCCACTGCATTATATAATAAAAAATATTTAGGTGTATGATTAAACGATATCAAGTATAAAATGTTACCCATACGCCACCGAAAAAAATTGCTTGCAAAGCAGATATACTGAAACCTTAGTTTTTAATTTTTGTGGTTTTATTCTACTCCGCCAGTCAGTTGGAACCTTTTGGCACTTCTCAGGAGGGCCATCGCCTGACCTCTCACAACCATGCATGCTTTTTGCATTTAAGGTGTTCTTAGACACATAGAAAGGCCCTGCAGTTGTTTTCAGATTTCGAACGACGAGCTGAGAGGTCTCTCGCAGAGGCGGGAGCATGGAAAAAAATTGATTGCCTCCATCTGGGTTCGAACCTGGAACCTCGTATTCAGTAGTCTGACACACTTACCACTGCACCTAGTTAAAATAAAGTATGTATCGATAACTTTTTTATAAATACATAGATGAAATTTAAAGTACTCCCACACGTCATTAGCATCATGTGCGCCTGAAAAACACTTGCACGTACCCTTATCAAGTAATTACTCTCATGGAAACTGAACAGTTCTGTTTGCTCAATTCCCCCGACTACCTGCGGGTTCACCTACGGGAAAACTTTTCCCTCATCCAAACTGTCACTTGTAGCAGTCTAAAAAGGTCCTCAATCTGACTCAATGTCAGTTCATTATACGGCACGCATATTTACTTCTCATCCATTTATATACACACACATAAACTTCATCTATAAGTTAGTTGGTTGCTCGTAAGTAATTTATTTTCGAAGAAAACTTTTTCTCCGCAAAGGAGGTTGAGAGTCGGCTATCAGAATGATCACAAATTGCTTTGCAGAAACAAAACTTTTCATAGCTCATTGCGCATCGATTGATGGATGTCTATAATCGTGCAGTGTTGCCGAAAATAGCCTCCCACCACCACCACAATGGTGTGTCCTTGTTGAATTATTAAGTTCGATTGAACGCACTATTCAATTAAACGGCGCAAGCTGGCAGCGAAGGACAAAAGAAGCAATAATAAAACGGAATACTAAATAAAAAAAAAAAACGGAAACAAAACAAGAAAAAAAGGATCTATACTACCACCCGTCAAAACCAAAATGGTAAATTCAATATCAATCGAATTTAATGATGTGACAACGAGATGCTCGAAGACCGTTGCGATGTGTGTCAGCATAGGAGTGTATGCGTGCGTACTCCATTACGCACCAAGGATAATAATAATGACATCTATATTAAGGAAGCCAATCAATACTCCTGTTTCGAGTTTTATTCAAGGATAATATCCTTCTTCACTTCGTTTTCAAGAAGAACACTCGAACTCTCGTCTCGCTCCCAAGCTCTGACCCTAATCAATGATAAAATGTATCCTTCGCGAGCAAGGAACAAGTATCAAAATAAATGCAATCTAAGCAAAAGTGATTTTGATTTGATATATTATTTGAGCCAGTATGAAGTCTTTATATTCCCAAGGACTTGGCATATCTTTTCTTTTGCTCAGCAAAAGGTGAAGGAAATGATTTCTCGTTTTTTTTTGTTGTGCCTTCTTCCTTTTGAATAGGCACCAGATATATTCAAAAAAAAGAAGTAGAAGGAGAAAGCACTGATAAAGAGAACTGAAATTGACGGAAAGGTCCTTAACGAACACTGACTGACATTTTAATCGACAGTGCCTGCTGCTCTATCTTCTCGCTTTTGGCTTTCATTTGTGAATAGAGATTTGAAATCAGCTCAGCATTATAATCCGGTGTGTTGCCTACGGAAAGGACGACTACGCACATTTCTTTTTACATTAAAATCTGTAAGGCGGTTGGGTTGAAAGCACACATACAGACATTGTACACATATTTACATTGAATGAGTGGATGGGGTGTGATATGGATGGTACTCAAGGGTTGTTGGGCTTTTTTGCTCTCGCTCTTTGGGCATGCTACTGTTACTGGTGGTTGATCCTGATGCTGTTTATCTATTTCTGTCTCGTATCCTTTTGACCTAGAAAATTAAAAGCTATATAATATAGCTGTATAGGTATATATAATGCGTATGTGTCTGTTGCATAGACAGTATTTTTTTTTGCTTTATGTATGTTTCTATTTGCTTATTGTGTTGTGTGCACGTACTGATGTTATGAGCATCTAGCTAAAAATAGAATTAATAAAATGCTATCGAGACACTGAAGTTGACTTCATTGTTGATTCCTTGTCAAACTTTTGCAAGTGCTCATTGTACAAATTTTGACCAGAATTGCCGCTTAAAGCTATAGCGACAACAGACGTTTATTTCTTGAGGCCTAGTGACATTAAGCGATTTAAGGTTAAATTCTTCTTACAAGATTTTATTATCACATCCATGGCAAAAGGCTTCACTTCTTCAGCTGGTTCTGCGAATTCACAGAACCGATAGATACAAAATGATCGAAATGATAGGAAATCTTCATTGCATGCGCCAAAATAGTACTGAAGACTCTCTCTCAGTGAGAAAAGTGCAAGAGGGCGTTTAATAACATTGAGGCAGACGCGAAACTGCACAGCTTGAGAAACGCTCACCTAGATAGCAGTATATGCGACTGGATCGCGCCCATGTTTAGCGCAAGAAGGTAAAACAGTTACTTAGGCAAAGTATGCACCAGACGGAACGTCAGCAGAGGAACACCGCAAGGAGGTGTCCTATCTCCGCTCATATAGACCCTGGTAATGGACGAATTGCTAAAAGCCCTGGAGAGGGAAGGCTTCATTGTGAGCGCATACGCAGAGGATGTGGCTATCCTGATCCCAGGTAAATTCCCATCGATCCTCAGTGACCGTCTCAGCTACGCTCTCCGTATTGTTGTAAACTGGTAGAGGAGGGTAGAAGAATGGGAATAAATCCTTCTTAGACGGAAGTCTTGTTGTTTATCAGGAAAAGCGCAATTCCACCATTTAGGACACCAAGAATAGCGGGATTGGATTAACCGATGTCCAAATCGGTCAGATACCTGGGCGTCATATTAGACTCTAAACTCATCTGGAGGGACAATGTAGAAGATCGTTTCAAGCGGGCATACGCCAGCCGAAGAACGTTCGGCAGCATGTGTGGAAGGGGGGGTTCCTTAATCGGGTGCCTCCCCAGGTGGCGGATAGGGAAATGTTGACCATATATGGTGGGTGCCGGTTTACAAAATAACCTGTAACAAACGAAAAATCCAGAAGCGTCTGCCTCAAAATGAGCGGCGTCATGGTTGGAGTCTGTTACCCAGATTAGGGTAGGCCGAATACAAAACACCTTTTTCTCTTCCAATATGCAAATAGAATGGACAACAATTAGATGCATGCCAGATGTTTTTATAAAATATACTGCTGGTTATACTATTGCTTTTCAAGAATTACTTTCTTCTTCTATCTTTTCTATCCCCAAATTCTTTCCGCCCGCGATGTGTTAAGCATTAAAGTGTTAGCACATCCCCTTGATCGCGAGCATATTATAATAAAAAATTGGAACTGCAACCAAATACTGGATGTATACATATAGCGATTGTAAGACCCAGCAATACTGGATGTATACATATAGCGATTGTAAGACCCAGTTGCAGTTGTATGATGCTACAGGCTACAGAAGGAAAGTGTCATCTCTCTTACTTCACCAAGGTTCAAGCGCAGCCTGCATGGGTATAACAGGGTGCCTAAGGACCACACCTACCGCAGCACTGGAGGTATTACTTAACCTCACTCCCTTGGACATATACTGCAGCAGAAATGCACTAAAACAGCTGTTCACCTAAGGGAATCCGGGCTGTGTTCCTCAAGATCTTATGGATACGCCCCTGTGGAAACTCAATGGGTTGCCTCCATAGATACCGCAGTCACGGATTACCTTCCTATGATATTCGCTTTCAACAGGAAGCTACTACATTCGCTACTACAATGCTTGAAAGATGTAAATGGGAAGAAAACACCATCACAAGATATGACGAGATCGCCGTATATCCTGACGGCTCTAAGATAAACGTCGGAACCGGCGCAAGCAAATCTCTCCGGATCAATGACGACTGCAGTATTTTTCAAGCGGGTATTGCAGTATTTTTCAAGGCAGCCATAATCCAAGCTGCCACTGAGCTAAAGAAACACAGCCTCTAAACGAGAGCATCATCATATACTCTGCGGCAATTAAAGCCATAGAATCAGATGTAGTGAAGTCAAGGGCGGGGAAACTATGAACGGAAATTCTGGACGTGTTATCACTTGGCAACACTGTAACTCTGAGTTGGATGCCAGGTCACACCGATATCCCAGGAAACGAAGAAGCGGGCAAGCTTGCGAGATATGGGTCAGGGATGAATGCATCTCTAGCCCTCAAATCTATTGAAATTCCGAAATTTTAAAAGAAAGAGTCAATTCGTTGAGGTGAAAATACTGAATTTACACAGGAAAAGTGAAAAAAGCTTAAGGCGTTTACTGCTCATGCGACTTCGAATATATCAGGCTTTTAAACTTTTTCGGATTAAGATGTTTTGGTCATTTGAACGTACAAGTTATAGCAAGAGAGTTAGTTAAACAGTTTTGTGCGCAAACGCTTTATTTTTGCAAATCTTAAACTGATTAGGGCGGTTGTACTATCCCAAAAATTCACTATTGAGTAGGTTTTAAGATCTTCTATGGTTGAATAACCTGTCAAAAAGACCAACTACACTAAATTCATTATACGGAAGAAATTCACAGTCATCACCCGCACCATGTGTTGGCCCACCCATTTCAATCTTTAACTAGATTTTTTTCGAAGCTTTTCAAAAAGCTACAAGAGGTTCTAAGATTGGTTAATAACTAAATTTATTTAAAGAGATATCGTGAGTACATTCAGTATTAATATTATTTACTTTTACGGCCCTACTAAACTGAAAATAGAAATCAATAAGTGTATTGGGGACTAAAATAGCAAAATAAATGTGGATGCTATTTATTTGACTTTCCTTTTGAATATACAGCCTACCCGCGTAGCTATACGAAATGCCCCAAAACCAATAAATCGAGCTATTTCCAATCGAAAGGCAATCAATTCTGTTTTTAAATATGTACTTAGGTCGGACATAAATACACAGAAAAATCAATCCCAACCAGTATTAACACTCTAGTCGATGACATACGTTAAGAGTTTAAAAAATAAAATAAAATTCCTTCAGAAATTTCCCATGCGCCCCCATTTAGTGTCCTATTTTCCAATAACGGATAAAAGGTTTTTTTTTTGTCCCTGCATTCTGCGTGTCTTTCGTTTTATTTTCCCTTAGTCCTCTTACATCAGACCGTAAAAAAGAGTTGAACCAAACGACAACTACGTTGACAATGTCCAATTATCTTATCCGTTCGATGTTGGCTTGCTCGTATAAACTTCGCCCTACGCAAGGGTTTTCTTCGTTTTGACATAAACATGTGTGCCGCTTAAATCTGTGTGTAAAGTATGTAGTTTGAAGGATAAGACCGCACGTCGACCTAGTTATACGCTTATAGCACGTACGAGAACGAGAGCGAAAAGGAATCGGCGGAATTCACCATCAAATATACGCAACAGCAATTTCCACTCATTGATTTCATATCAAAAATTTTTTTTGCGCTCAGCCTTTTCTGGATTCGAGCCACCCTCACTTTCACCCTTTCGATAAAAAAATGGTAAGGAGCTAAAGAGGGAGAGAAATGGTCGATTTTTTTTATCCTCATCGCCGTTGGTTTTGAAATATCAACGCTGTCATTGAGGGCATGTGGCGTGGATGAGAAAGCTACAGGGTGTCGGACAAAAAGAGTAGTGTTTTGAGGGCGGTTAACCGATATGTACATTTAAGAAGTTAAATACAAATACTTTGACCTATTTTTCCTTATATATTTAAAAGAGGTTGAAAGAAGAAGGGGTGGCAGCTAACTGGACTCAGAATTGTACACTTAAGATTATTACTTCCGAAAATCAATCTTTACCACAAACAACAAATATGTATTTGAAAAGAAACAAGTGAGTAAGTGCAAGAGTACGTTTGTGACAAACTTCTTGTACCCGACCCTATATGCCGTTTAACAGCAAATCTTTAAATTATTTGTCTCGAATACATGTATTATTTGTATGGGCCACGCCCCTAACAGTGGGCCTGGGCTAAAAATTAGATCCAATTAATTGTAATTTCGTTAGAATCATCACAAAATGCGTTAAAACCGAAAATTATTTCGGAAAAAATAGTTTTTTCCTTAAAATGCCCCCTAAAAGTAGGCGGAACTCAAAACTTAGCTCAGAACTAATAAGAATATCTTATAAGATTATCTTAAATATTCTTAAGCAAATAAGAATATCTTAAATATTTGTCATATGATTTTTTTTGATTTGGAGTGAACTTTCCGAGAAATCGAGTTTTTTTAAGATCTAAAATGTTAAAAGTGGGCGTGGTCGATGTTGTGGGCGGTCCAATTTTCGCCTTGGTTAAGGTATGGTGTTAAAGGTAGGTGACCAAGGTAGGGCCAATATTGCTCAGTACCAAAATTTGAGCTCCTACGCCGGAAATTTAAAAGAAAATGTGAAATTGAGCTTATCTCATATTAGAGCCAGCAGTGGGCGTGGCCGTTGACGGTTTGATCCAATTTTTACACTTTGTCTGTGCAACAGAAGAAACGAGCCACGATTCAGCTCTCTAGCTTGATTTTGAAGATCTAAAACATTTACACATACAGACGGACGGACGGACATGAATCGATTCACCTATCGGTCTCGGTCATAATTATCTCTAACAGGTCTTTGACGACTAAACAAAGTTAGTGTTACAAACTGTGCATTAAAGTTAATATACCCTCAGTCGGGTATAAAAAAGGATAATTAAAGATTATTGCAGCAAACACTTTTATGCTTTTTACAAATACAGCTCCGACTAAAAGTTGCACTATTTAAAACAAGCGCATTAATTTATTCACCCAAACATAAAATTTTTACCTCAAGCATCAAAATGATTGTTAACTGTATCAAGGAGGTTAATTTGCTTTTCCACTAATACTTTCTTTTCGCTTTAAACATTAAACGGGCACCTCTTATACTTTGGTGTTTAAGAGGAACAATCATTTTTTCTGTTTCAGAAGTTCCTAGCTTCCTATAGTGTTTGCGGCAAACAAATTTTTTTATCTGAGGTACTAGACTATTAGCAGATTGAGCTGCTTAGCTTCAATTTCGTTGACCAGTACGTTCATCTTTCTAAAAAACTTTGCACTGATGGCCTAAAAGCGGAACGGAAGTAAAGTCAGTACCCTTCGTCTGATCCAAAACAATTGCGAATATATGAGAATATTAAAGCCCCCAAAATTAGCACCCATACTTGTTGCGGCGACTGTTTGTTCGGCCACTAAAAGTCCCTGAATTTAACTATCTGAATGGGTTCAAAAATCTCCTTATTTCAGATAGCGAAAAAAAAACTCAAGCATTGTTTCATTGACATCTTTAGAATGTTTGCTCCCTTCGCCATTCGGTTTAGTGAGCACACAAAAGGAATCACCCACTATTTTGTCCCCTTACCAGCTCTATGTGAATATTTTATCCATAATTTAAGGGATCGTCCGTGTAGCCTTTTAAAGCTACAATAGAACTCTCCGCACCCGAGGGCAGCAACTTAACGAAAAATCCTTTCTTTATATTATTTAGTTTTAGTTAACGACCACCATTCAAGCGAGAACAGGATTCAAGGGAAATGTAAATGTTTTATCCTACAGTTGGAGTCAGTCTTCATTTCTCTTTCTGTGTTTCGGAGAACCGAATATAGATGAAATGAAAAAAAGGACTCACTAAATGCTTCCGAAAGGGATGTTCGTCTTAGTATCGTGATTTTGGGTATATTTTTTTCGTCCTTCTTCCCGCCACCGCGTCCCGTACACTTTCCTAACCGAATGGCAAAGGTTATGTGTGCGCTGTGTTTGTTGAGAATGTTATAGTGGGTGTGTAAGCGATGGGCGGATGGGGTGTAATCTATTTTATGCGAATCATTCTCTTAATATTTTTCCATAGGGGACACGCGGGATATACACTCAGACTGTGTATCTGGATATTCATTTGGATGTTTCGGCTGAAAAATTTCAAAAAAGCAGCAACGGAGATGAGAAAACATCTGGTGATTGCTTAAATCGATAAAGTTGTCGAAAAGTTCTGCCAAAGAAATAAAAATTTGACTTTTTTTTCAGCTGCTGGCAGAAAAGGATATATATGAAGTGGTGAAAATATTTGCTACTTTTTTAAAGACGTTTTTTCTTGCACAATCATTAAAAAAGGAGCGACGAAATTTTCTTAAAAGAAAAATTGAGATATCGTGCGAAATGCATGAATGTCCTTTACGATTTTCAATGAAGGTCACGACGGCAAGTGGATTAGGTATATGTATGGATAGGTACTTGAAAAAATTTTTTTTGAAATTAGCCGTAGATATGTGTCAAAAGTTCGTGTACATTTTGTAAGAGGAATGTGCGAAGGTAATCAAGGAAAAAATAGCTTCTCAGGCGAAGGACATTTAAATTGGTGAAGGTCAAAATAATAAGAGATTTATCTGTTGGTGGTTTAATATTGGTCTCGACGGCAGGCAGACTTTCTTGGCATTGTTTTGAATTTGAAATTTAATTTAAGTTAAGGTTTTGGTGTGTACTTTCGGTGGTTTCATTTGTGTGGGTTGTGTTTTTTCTTGGACGGGATGGCTCTGGTGAGATGGCTGGATGAATAATTCATTATATGTGATAAATTAATAAATATGTATCTACATTTTATCTTTCTTTAGAACGTTAAGATAGTAGCTTTGCACAAGTGCATAAAATCAATGCCAATTTTACCTCTATCTATACTTTACCATGCAACATTTTCGTGAACTTTGAGAGGTAACTTTTTGCATTCAAAAGGCGAGCACTAATACCCATTGCAAATTACTAAATGGGACTACCTACAGCAGGAATCTTTTTCAATGGGGCAAAAAACCAAAGCGATCAAAAGTTCGTTTTTATTCTTATACTTATAAAAGACAGTTCCGTCTTGAGATGACGAGAGAAATGTGAACCCTTAATTTTCACATTTTGCTTCAGTCACTTTTTTTCTCATGTAATGCGATGACAATTGCTGAAAGGCACATCACACCCGTATAGAAAAAAATATAGCGAATATGATTTCTTGAGGGAATGTCCTTGTGGCAGACGGGAATTATTATGACCCACCTTTATCTTGGGTTCATCAGTTTGAACGGGTGATTACCCATCATAGCCTAGCCCTGTGTCTTATTCCGTCTTGTTCTTTTCATCCTTCTTTTTTGAGAGTATGCACTGAAGATGGCTATAAGATAGCAGATATACTTATATGAGCGCGTAATTTGCTCATGTCGCGTTGTAATGATGTCACGTAAATTGAAAGGGAGGTTTTCTATCACAACGAAAGGTCTCTACGTTTAGATGTTATATTTTATTCTTGTAATTTAGTTGATTTTGTTATTTTATTGCTCTGAATTTGGAGGTGGGTTGTTTGAAATTAAAGAAAATTTACCTTTTTTAAGCTCTGATTCAAGCAAATGTCCTTTTCTTGAACTGCGGAATCAAAACTTAAGAAACATTTTCTATACGGAAGGATGAAGAGACACGGTTGTTCTAAAGGGTGATTTTTTAGCTGGTTTGGTTTTGGCAACACTGGTTTTGACAGCTGACGTGTGTTTAGTACCTTGTGTCACTGTCAAACAGCTTCAGTTTGGTTTGCAATTTAACCATGGATCGTCTTACAAATAAACAACGCTTGCAAATTATTGAATTTTACAAACAAAATTCGTGCTCGGTTCGAAATGTTCGCGCGCTGCTTCCATTTTATGGTCGGCATTCTCGACCTTCTATTCGGAAGATTGTGACCAAATTTCGCACCAAATTTACTTTGTTGGACATTAAACCACCAACACGTTTACGTACTGTGCGTAGTGAAGAAAATATTGCGGCCGTATCAGCTAGTGTGACAGAAGACCGCGAAATGTCGATTGGAAGCCAACATCCATGCATTCATTCGTGAGATACCGGCCGATATGTGTGAAAGAGTATGCCAAAATTGGACTCAGCGGATGGGCTACCTGAGACGCAGCCGCGGTCAACATTTGCATGAAATTATCTTTAAACATTAAATTGCAAGGTTCAAACTATCGATTTAAATAAATATTTCATTAATTTTTTTCGAACTTTTTGTGCTTTTTTTTTTAAAAAGTTCTCAACCTCTTAAAAAATCACCCGTTAAAAGTGCTTTAAGACTTTTTATTTTAGCACATGGAGCCTTTATTACCGGTGTCCAATTGGCAGAAGACAAGGGCTTCAACTGCTTGGACCATTCTCCTTCGAGGAAATGAACAAGCTTGCAAAGTGTACCGATAGCGAATATTCTGATGTTCAACAGAAACCCCGTGTCCAAGTTTATCTTTGAAGCACATACTTCATCGAACTAAGTATAATTTTTCATATTAAATTTTCATGTCCAAAAAGTTTGTCGCTGCTAAGAGACAAGTATGCTCTAACAAGTTGTCTTTAAAGAGTGATGCTAAGAGCCTTCGTAGGCCTATGCGAGCTAGTATTTGGTTATCAGCCACCCTCCCTAGCATAGCCTAACCGATGTTTGACTAACAAAGTGGGTATTATTTTCAATCCAAATACATATGTACGGGCTGACGTAGGTGGGTGATCTCCGACACTTTCGAGGTACCAACAAGTAAAGCTATAATAATGCAAATATCACTAAAGACACCCAATACCGGAAACGAGCAGTAAAATTCAAATGAGAATATTAGCTGCATAACTAATCGTGCTTTTAGCCTGACCATCGATCAGGGTATGATGATGTACGTGATCTTGCTTAAAAAGGCCAAACTAAAAATAAAATGAAGTTGCGCAACAGCTCGAGGTGAACTAGGGATAACTTCCGAACAGTGTATGTTGTGTGTGTAAATTTCTTCACATACAAGGGGACCTCAAATTATTTGCCGAATCCGAATGGAACTTTGAGAAGTTTTTCAAGACAAATGTTACTCTCGGAGGGTCAGACCCTTGTTTTTATACCCGACCCAGGGTATATTAATTCTAGTGCATAGTTTTAAACACAGTGAAATAATCACGGTAGGGTCTACCTTTTAAAGATATGATCGAGACCGACTGGTGAATTAATTAAGCTATGTCCGTCCGTCCGTCTGTCCGTATGTGTGAAGTTCTTAGGTCTTTAAAATTGAGCTAGAAAGCTGAAACTTGGCATATGTTTTGGTTCAGACAAAGTATGTAAATTGATACAATCGGCCCACAGCCATGCCCACAATTGACTTCAAAGTGAGACCACCTCTAATTCACATTTTATTTTAAAACGCCTTTTGGTCAAGTTAGACAATGCGTAGGATTTAAAATTTTGATGCAGAGCAATAATGGAACAAAGAATCCGTCGTGGCTACCGTAGCTTAATTGGTAGAGTAATACCAACAGGTAAAGGCTAAATTGCATGTAAGAGTTGCGGTGATCATATCCTGCCGGTGAATCCCCAACAGTTTTTATTTCGCTAGTATTTCAACTCCACTCTTCGACCTCTTCTTCTTCTTCTTTTTCATTTAGGCGCGAGGTTATGATGGATACCCTCCCACTCTATTGCATCCCTAATGGTACACTTGTGGGGTACGCAGATGTGACCTCAGATAATACTGGCAGGTCACCCGGTTTTGGATCTATTCGTCACTGAGGCCAAACAAATGCTGTTGCCGTTAATTCCACTCTACGACTAAACGTCAGAATAATAGAGTTATAACTTATTTATAACTTATTAAATGTTATAACTTGGCAGAAAATGCCAAATTATTATAAATGTTAATGTTGGCAGAAAATAAAAAATAAAAAATAGTTAGTTGGATCCAGGGATTACAACCGGGACCTTCCGATATAGGTGCTTCACACCCCCACAGCCCCACTCTCATCTAGGTCTCTTAAACAGCCTTTATGTTCTCTCCGCAAAGATAATGCAAATAAACCAACAATTGCCGGGAAAGCTGTGACAGCTACAATTCTTTCAACCCTCTGTTTAAAACCTCAATTATCAAGGATTGCAAAATTATAAAAACAAAACGAAGTTTTGTATGCAAACGACAAGTAAGTGTAAAAATTGTAACTGATTTAAGTTGGTAGTCCGACTTATATTATGTAGCTCTCCTTCTGTATGGAAGAATGAGCCTTTGCTCATCTTAATAGAAGAATATATTATAAAAAGCTTTTTTTATAGAGATTTCCAATTGCATTGGCTTAATAATCTCCATTTTATGTAATCACCCAGAAATTCACGGAAGTTCCCAAATCATTTTGCAATGTTCCATGATTAACTTGCCCAAAGGCGTTATAATCCACCTCTTAATTTACTCCACATTAATCAATTCGAATTTTGCCAAAAACCCCCCGATAAGTAAAAGAATATCAAGGTTGCCATTTACGTTTTTATTCAACCCCGAAAGGAATTAAGCATTCACGGCACACATTAATTTATCCCAACCATATGTTTATCATTTTCTTGATAAAACCATAGATAATAGCCCCAATGAAGAGCGCTAAAAGTAATAATAAATTTTTCTATAACAGTTACTGCCACAATTCATAGCCACGTATGTGTGAAATGAATTTTACTATCTGCACAATGCCGATTGGTGTTTTTTTTGTGTTACACCCTGTGATAAAGAATAAAGTAGTATCTATGGATGTGCAAAGCAGCAATATTGTGCAAGCATAACATTCAAAAAAAATTCTACACAAAATCATAGTTAATAAAAAAACTCATTCAGAAAATTTAACTTTCTAGCTAGCAGTTTTTTTGTTTTTTGTTTGTATGAATACATTTTCTTTCCATAAAAGAGACATAACATTCAACAACTAATATTAACTGTTAAGGGAAAGAACACACTTAACAAAACCCAAAATTCTAGTCTATCTAAGAGTAGTTAAAAGTATGACTTACCGCCACGACTTTCGCTATCCGCTGGTTTAAGCTGAAGGGCACGGTTCATCTGCAAGAAAACAAGGACAAAAACAAAATAAGAATGTTAAACTTGATGGATTTAAGGATTAGGCAAAAGAAAAAAAAAATAAATAAATTTCCATCAACTGCTCCGGTGACACTAATTTACTACCCTAATGAGAATGCACTGTACCCTATAGTTACGTTTTGCTAAATTCCTTTGAAGATTAGAATTTCGATCAGAAGGAAGAATCCAATTTCAAAGCGAATTAGTTACAAACGCTAGGGTCAGTAATGGACCGTGAAAGTGGTAAGGAGAATTTTCTCTACTTTGTAATTCCAATTATTTTGTTGATTGAAAATACGGTAAGGTATTTTGAGGAATGGGATGGCATATCTGGATTTAAGGATAAAGATCAAGGATAACGATTTTGTTTCGCTGCTTTGTGTAGGTCGAATGGTTGCTTAATACAAGACAATAAATCAATTGTGTTTTGTTTCTTTTCGAAAAATTTTAAGTCGGAGAACATCAAAAAGTTTTCGAGCACAATAGAAAATTTCAGATTCATTCAGGCTTATGAAAACTAATTTTTTTGTTGCATTCTTTGATAAAAGATAGGTTGTTGTTTCCTAGCGCTAACTCCACCACGTTGTCTAAATATCATAATATTTGATTTTTGAATATTGACCTACAAACTCA
Source organism: Neoascia interrupta (assembly GCA_947623515.1). Lineage (NCBI taxonomy): Eukaryota > Metazoa > Arthropoda > Insecta > Diptera > Syrphidae > Neoascia > Neoascia interrupta. The sequence goes on from OX392463.1 coordinate 150,084,882, forward strand.
GTAAAGAACAGTAGATAAGTTTGTGGACAATCAGCCATTTTCTGTCTGGAGTTTCTCAGGAGTTTTTGCTAGAAGAATTATGTCGTCCACATAGAGAAGAATATTAAAACGAATGCTTCCTACACTTTTGATCTACTGCATAAGCTCTATAATGCCATAAATATTATGAAATCAATAGTAATGCACTGAAATACAGCCCTGTGTCACTCCTAATAAACTTTCGAATTCATGTGAAGTCGAAGAACCCTCTCACCATCCATACATTGTTAGTATTTTCTGAGCAAAGTGCTTTTAGAAAGTTGATGACTTTTGTAGACAGGCCGAAACTCTGTAGCTTGTAGAATAACGTAGGTCTGTTGATTGATTCGAAGGCTGCCATAAAATCTATGAACAAATCATATAATTTCCGCGCGTGCTCATAGTAGTGTGAGATTCTTACTCACTAAAAAACCTCCCATTTGCCGTCAGACTACGACTAAGTTTCCTTAACAAGTAGTTCAAGCTTCTGTAGTAATCGCGTGTGGCAGGCTGCCTTCCAACGAAAGTAGGTGCTTACCGTGAATATACGAGGTTTCATCTTATGCTGCTAGATCCAACGGTCTCATTCATTGTAGTCGGCGCGTAAGATTTGTCTGATCCAAAGTTCGAAAATTTTAATGTTGCAATGTCGGGGACTTGTCGGAAGGTGTGCATAATGCTTGATAATGTGGTGTGTATAGGTGTGTGTGGTCCACTGTGGAGTAATTTCTTCTGAATCTAGCTTGCTCGTCTTTCAAAAGCTTGTTTTATTCAATCCAAACCTTAAGTCTGTTGTAAACTAATTCATTTGGGATCTTTAGTGTTAAGTTTAAACAGGAAATTCTGCAAAATTCCGAAAAATAGTTGATAGCCTTGTCTAATCTTTAAGCCTCCTTTATATGACAGTTTTGGGGCTCTATTTCATTATACCCCATCCCATAGGATAGGAGGTATATTAAGTTTGTCACATAGTATGTAACACGGTGAAATAATAATGGTAGACCCCCAAGACCTTAAGGGCATATGATCGAGACTGAATTCTGAATCGAATGAGCCATGTCCGTCCGTCCGTCCGTCTGTATGTCACATGTTTTTAGGCCTTAAATTTTGAGCTAGCTGAAACTTCGTACGTAAGGTCCGTGTACAAGTAGACAAGCAGTACAAGTGTAAAAATTTTTGAAATCCGCCCAAGGAAACGCCCACAACCGATCTAAATATGCAACTACCTCCAGATTTTTTAAAACTGTAAGACGTTCTAAAAGGCTGAAATTTGACATTTAGCATCTCTTAGTAAATATAAGACACAAAAAAGACAAATTTAATTGGTAAACCTCCTCTAGTGGGCGTGGCATCTTTTTTAAGGGTAAATTTTCAAATGCAGTTTACTCAGTATTTTTGCTCGAAATTGAAAAAAAATTGCTTAATATTTTATGTAGAAAACGCTTAGTTCCAATTTTAGCCCACATTTGGAGGCAGAATTGAAGAAAAACCTAAAGAGCCTAATTTAGGAAAGCATGAAACAAAAAAAGTAGCAGGTTAGGTAAACAATACTTCCGTCCAGATTTCGTTCATATAAAGTTTTAATCCACGCCCCCTTTTAGGGGTCGATTTTTCAAAAATATTAAATTTGAACCAACAAAATTTTTACGTACAATTAGGTGTAACTTGGAAATATCTGTGGAAATATCTTATAATTAATAGTTTGTAATTAGGGGCGGTTAGACCACGCCCCTTTTCGAAGTTTGCATTACTATAAAATGTCAAAAATTACTATGCCATCAGCATTTTACAATGTGGGATAGGATGGGGTATTCAACGGTCCGTTTTACGGACTGCAACTTCTGCGTACACACTGTAGCACTAACACACTGGTTTTCATTTTGGCGTCGTATAGTATGAGCCTTATATCATTTAGAATTTGGGGCGTAAATTCCAAGCGTCATCAAAGATGCCGTGGTATTGAAGATAAACAGGCCCAAGGTATATTGAAGATAAAAAAGCCAAGCAGTTCTTAAGGCCATGGAACCTTCCTATATCCTATCACCTAAAACAAAACTCAAAGAAACCTCTGTTAGAATCATTGTTTGTCTTGGTCTTCGAGTTGCGTTGTGGAGTTTAAAAAGAACAAAAATATACGTTATATACGTTTACAATTATCTTTACAACATTAATTTACTTAACTTTTACGATATAGAAGACGCATAACTTAACATTCAATTTTTAAATTATATTCGGAATGACATGAAGCATTTTGGGATAAATCCCATCATCAGGCGCGATGAGCATCCCTCCTGCAATTGAGTTTCTGTTAGGCCTAATAGATGTAGATCCGAAGTCTTAAACTCCTAGGTCCTAAACTCCTAATGAAATGTTTTCCTTAAAGAGCGACATAGAACTGTGGTTGCTTATCCACATCTTTGTCAAGCTTCGGTAAGGCCTTATACAAGCTGAAAAGAAGTCATACGGAAACTCTTTTACGTTTAGTATGAACTAATGCCGCTATCGCTTCACATTTTCATATAAGAAGATAGTTTAGTGGAAAGAGTCACTTCGGCCACGCCAGAAAACCCAAGATCGATCCCCGCCAGAGCCAATTAAGTAAAAATTTCAATTATTTTTTTTCGCGTTTTATGTTCCTTTTATTTTTATGTGACAGTTTCGCAATGAGTTGCGCCGCACAGATTTAGTCTAGTGGATGACTATTCGGGTGTTACACACCAGGACTCAGGTTCAAGCCTCACCCAGCGAAGGAGTTTTTTTTCTGTTTATTTCAAAGATTTGTTCTGCAACAACAGTTTCGGTATAGTCTGAAACAGGAAGCCTTATACAAGTAATAGCCTTTATTAGGCCTGCAAGAGGAAGCCTTATAAAAGTAATAACCTGTACAAAGCTTGCAACAGGAACCCTTTAAAAGCAATAGTCTCTATAAAGCCTGCAATGGGAAGCTTTATATAAGCAATAGCCTCTATAATTCCTTCAACAAGCCTTATACAACAACAACTTATACAACAGCAACATAAAGCTTTATACAAGTAACAGCCTATATAAAGCCTTCAACAGGAAGCTTAATGTAAGTTATAGCTCTTATAAAGCCTGCAACAGGAAGCCTTATACAAGTAATGACCTCTATAATGCCTGCAACAGGAGGCCTTATACAAGTAACAGTTTCTGTAAGACTTGAAACAGAAATGTTTTAGAAGAAAACTACATTCAATCTACAGTTTCGGTAAAGCAACAATTTCGGTTATGCCTGCAATAGGAGGACATATACAAGTAAAAGTTTCCGTAAGGCTTGCAACAGGAAATCTTATATTAATCTTAAGTAATAAAATTTGTGAAACTTGCAAGAGAGATTCTTATAGAAGTTAAAATTTCGGTTACGCTTACAACAGGAATATTGCAACACATTTTAGTCTTGCAATCGGAAATCTTATACAAAGTAACAGTTTCGGTAAGGCTGGTAGCAGAAAACTTTATACAAGCAAGAGTTTGGGTAAAGCCTGCAACAGGGAACCATATTCAAGTAACACTTTCTGTAAGGCTTGGGATAGGAAGAACTGTTTGTAACTGTTTCGGTAGTTCCTGTAATCGAAAACTTAATACAACCAACAGATTCATCTATGAGCTGCGGTATATCTTGTAACAAAATGCTTGGTAAAAAATGCTCTATACGGCCTTAAAGTGGTAGTTCGCATTCTGAACTGAAATTCCGAAATTGCAATTGCCTTATAGAAAAAGAAGACTTCCTGCAAATTAACAGAGCAGATTAACAGAAACTTGTCCCTCTATAAAACCTGGTTGCAGCTGCTTTTAGGTCTTACACAAATTATGTCTTAAACGTCTACCACGGAAATAATCCGCAGGTACTTTAGAGGCCTTACAGAAATAAAAGCCTCCCAAAAGCGAAAATTAAAGCCTTGTCGAAGTAAAATTGTTACTTGGACCATCAACTGCATCCTTCAAGCTTTAACCTGGAAGTTGAGATCGCTAAGCAGACATTTCTTCCCGTGAAGCAAACGTTTCTTTAACTGGTTGTAGTACAAATACGGCCCTGATAAAAATTTTCGTGGGTCCAAGGAAAGTTTGTAGGCATTATTCTCACTCTCGCGATCGCGACATTCATATTTTTTTTTTATAATATCTTTTCGATTTTTTAAGCTTGCCCAACATGGGGTTCGATTTTGAGAAAAAGTCAAAGACGATTATTTCCCTCACTTTACCAAGTACCTAAAATCTATATTAATAATCCTAGTGAATGGGTTTAGCCTTTTGTTAATTATAGCCACTGCATTCAACACCAGTGATTGGTTTAAGTTCGTGCAATATTTTTTTTATTACCCGACACAGTTTTCATTTTTCAGGATGTTTTTTGTTTTTCCCAACGATCATTTGTTTTGAATGACGCAGTAAAAACCAGCCAGCCTTCATACAATTTTCATGATAAGGAGTTTGGTAAATAATTTTGAGGAATGGGGCCGATCATCAGTGGCCGATCGTCTGGATGAGGATAGATAGATAGATAGATAGTTTTTCTATGTGTGTTGATGTATGTTCACTTGGAATAAATTGACTGAAACTGACTGTATGCAAGATTGTAGAAGTGTCTAAGAATTTGAGATGAGCTTCTTGTAACCACTGCCCTTGATTCAATAACTGACCCGACAGCGTCTGAGGTCTTTAACATCTAACTATGGTCAAATGTTATTTACACTCCTGTAAACGCCATTTGAAGAAACCTGAAATCATTGCAAAGTAACGACATTACGAAGATCCTCCCACTGCCACTTTGCAATAAATACACGAAAACGTTGTTACAAGGCGATAAAAATTAATGAAGGTACATGCACTTGCGTGTTCCAAACTCAATTTAGGTCAACAATTTTACAGCAATTTAAGCAAATTTGTGCGACAGGACCAATAGGAAACAAAAAAAAGCGAAAAAAAACTCAGCTCGGGCCTAACTTCTAAACAACCGGAAATAGCCCCTATCAACGACAAAGCAGCAACTAAACTGTGTCGCATGTAAGTGTACTTACAGCTCACGGATCCAAAAACGTGAGTAACTGCAAATTAAGTAATTGCAATGCGCTCACCACTTGCCCCGCACCATATAGGCCACATTTGCCTAATAGCATTATTACGACTTATCCGATGAGTTTAGCTGGCGTATTTTTAACAACTAAATAAGCGAAAATGTTGTGCTCCTCAAACAGTGCTCACATGAAAGGGTGCTAGCGGGGTGGCGGAGACGAAGGTACAAATTCAAATGAATTTCAACTGCGGGCGGTGTTTAAACTAATGTGCAACTAACAGCTAGAACCCGTAACCGCTTTAACGCAACTTAATCGGTGACATTGTATTCTGTTTTTCAGGATTTTTTTTTCTGTTTTAATTTTTAATGTTTGTTTCGTGTGAAGAGCTCCTTTCCGCAGGACAGGCAAAGAGGAGATGTTGAATTAAGTTTGCATGCGGCCTAAGGACATACTGAAAGGTTTTTGTTTGTGTTTTTTTTTTATAGCCATGAAACAATTCTAGCAATGAATGCTGGGGAAAAAATTACAGCACATCTATGATGTTTTCTATTGTTTTCGCTCTAGATGGTGTTTTTCTTTTTCCTGACTGAATTTTGAGTTTTTATGGGTCGCAGTGTTTTTGCTTCGTTCAGCACATTGCTTTGCTACATGAAACAAGGATGGAGGAAGTGGAAATTCTTTCAATCGCGCCGAGCCGAGTCATGGGATAAAACTGTGTGCAGTGATAAAAGAATGGCAGACATGGAAAAAAATCACAAAAGACGGGGAAACTATTGCATCGGACCAGCAATGTTGTCCTGCAACCGTGAAATACGACTATACGGCATAGAGTCCTTTCAAGCACTTGATTCCATTTTTATGCATTCGATGTGTAAGGTACCTACCTACCTACATATGTGTCCTGCTGTATGGCTCTGGATGAAATCCTATTGTTCAGCGCAAACATACCCATTTGGCTATCATATTCACATTTCACACTAATACTCGTGTACAAGTCGCCCTCTTGTCGCCAGGCCCATGGTATACTCATTCCATAATGTTCCCTCACATTCTAGCTTCCCTTGCCATATAACGAAATGCAATTAAAAGAACGTTTTATAGCTTTTGTAAAGCACTTTCTATTGTTTTCGAAAATTGAGTGTTATCAACATGCCCAGCAGTTTTCCCCACCCGCTGTGTTCTATATCACACACATCCTTACATTCTCGGTATATGAACTAAAAGTTAAGTGAAAGTTGCATGCTGTCCGGACACTATTGTTCGTTCGCCTTCGCTTGAACGGTTCATTTTTATCTATTAAAATCAATGAGTTCGTGTATCGACAAGCTTGCATTATGATCTATATAGCCGTTTTTAACCACCATACCTATACAACATCGCGTCAATACTTATTTGTGTAGACATGAACAACAAAATTGTATTTATTGAAAAAATATATAAAACAATAAAGATACAAAAATATAACCAAATAATAGATGCAAATAGACAGTAGTGTGGTGCTTTGTAAAACGACTCGTAATGGTTGTTCCCGATAATGGATGACGGCGTGTGCGAGTTCGGATTGTGAGTAATGGTGGGAAAATGTGATTCCTGAATGGATTTTAGCTTAATCGCGAGAGGAATATTCACTAGGCTCAAAAACTGCTATTTACAATATTTGCAAGCAGCGATTGAATTGCGTTTGCTTAATGTAAATCTGTTAATGGAGTTGGAATACCGGCCTTTTTGCCGGGAAGAGCTACGCCCACTAATAAGTGAATGATGGAAAACGGCTTTTAAGGGATTTGCTGTTTCACGATGAACGTGTTTCTCAATTAATGCTTTTACTTATATGATTCAACAAAAATTAAAGCGGAAATGAAAAAAAATAGAAAAAATAGTTCTGGCCAATCTTCAATGAAATGTTCCTAAAACATAAAGAGAAATATAGAAATATTTATTGAAATGAAAAGCTTCTCAATCCGAGGCTTGTTGTTGCTTAACGAAGGATTAATCTTGCCAATTGCTTTTCTTTGGGCTAAGAAGGCAATTGAATAGCAAAGCCCTCTCTCGAGCAGCTAAAGAGTCCATGTATAAGACCCTTATATCCCAGTCCTGCTTTAAGGTGCAGAAGTATGGAGTCTATCAAAGGCGGATGAAAACATTTTAGGCTGCTTCGAGAGGAAAATTCTTCGGACGATTTACGGTCCCGTCTGCATAGACGGAGAGTGGAGGAGGAGATATAACATCGAACTGTACGGGCTGTACAGCGATACCGACCTAGGCGGAAATGTTAACCCACAATGTCTACGATGGCTTGAAATTCTCGGCCCTGAAAATCTCTGAATCCACCCCGCAGGGACGGCGCAGAATAGAAGCACGGAGACTCAGGTGGAGCACGCAAGTGGAAGGGGACCTCAGCCAATCTCGTGTACGAAACTGGAGACGGTTCGGCTAACTTGAGACAGAGCTGGCTAGCGAAGCTTGTTGGCTGAGGCCCAGGTCCACCCCGGACTGTAGCGCCACAACAGGTCTGAGGTCCAGCTCATCCGATTTGGATGAAGTGAAAGTAGCTGTGTCAAAGCTTAAGTGCAATAAAGCAGCCTAGGTTGACGATCTAACTGCCGAACTTTTTAAATTCGCTGGCGATAACAATATGGCGTCTACAAGATATTGTTGGATTAAGGCATACTCGACGAATGGAACTTCGTTAGTTTTTGAAGGACGACAATGGAAAACTCACGTCGTTCTTTCCAGGTCAGTAAAGAACACACCGACCCGTTCGATCTTTAAAAAAGGATCCAGATCCGACTAGCCAGTCGCATGTGACTTCTTTAACATCGTCCTGACTGTCGTCAGACATACAACACCTACGTTTTGGTGTAGCTATAACTTTGAGATAGTTAGGGAGTTTCTCTATCTGAGCACCGCGAAGCGTCCGGACTGCTCCGTCTGCTTTGACGTAGAGTGAAAAAGTGGTTATAACATCGAACTGTACAGCGACACTGAATTAGAACAGTCAAAATACATCGCCTGCGACGGCTGGTCGTCTGGAGCGGATGGAAATCAACGTCCCGGAAAATGCTCGCGTCCAGCCCGTAAGAACAGCGTAGTAGAGGAGTACCGAAGGTGGCATGCAAGTGGAAATGGACCTCAGCCAACCTTGTGTGTAAAATTAAAGTCGTCTAACTGGAGACAAACCTAGCTGGCAAGCTGTAGGTTGAGGCCCATGTCCACCCCGGACTAAAGCGCGACCTCAACTAAGAAAGTTTTGATCTGTTTTAGGGGAAAGCGGGGTGCAGGGTTAAGGCGACTCGCTGGTGTTAATTTAAAACAGGCAACATGAAATAAACGTCCGACCCTGCCTTTATATTTTAAACGGCTTCCGGCTAAGACTTTCTTATTCTTAACGCTATAGTGCATACGGTTACAAAAATATTTAAAGTCAGTAAGTAAGTGCAGTATGTAATAGCTTCGGTACATCTGTAAGGGCCCGCTGTATACCCTATTCATATTTCTATTCTCCATTCCATTCTTCTTCTCTTTTCCATTCTTATTCTCCCTTCCATTCCTATTCTCCTTTCCATTCCTATTCTCCTTTCCATTCCTATTCTCCTTTCCATTCCTATTCTCCTTTCCATTCGTATATTTTCTTGTTCTCCATCCCTGTCCCGTTGCCATTCATGCATCATTTTAAATAAAAAAAAACATATTAGGTTTTGTTTAATTTATTGTTTAAAGGGGCGTGGTGTGTCCTACTCCTTCCAAAGATCAATATAAGCATAGAAATGCCATAGTATGCCAAATTCAATAATTTTTTGAAATTGACATCTAAAAATTGGCGTAACCAAAAACTTTGTATAAACAAAATCTAAAATAGTGTCCGGTGTACTTAATCTCACAAAAATAAAATATTCATGACTCTTATATGCAAAATAGCTTATAAAGAAAAAAGTTTGCCTCCGAAAATTATGCATATTTGCCATTTAAAGTCTACCTGTCAAATTGCACTAAATCCATCGAAACAAATTACCCTTCTAAATCGCCTGTTTCAATTAGACCAGCTTAGAGCTGTTAATTTTCATTATTTCCTAGGAAAATAATTATTCACCATTCAAAAGCAGAGCAACAGACTGAAATCCTCTCCAGATCTGTGTTTCTGGTTATACAGCAGCAGTATCTACAGTAGTAGTATTTCTACGTTATAGATTGAATGCAAGGCTACCTAGAACAGTTTCTATATCTTTTCGTTTTCAAATCCTCTATTAATCCAGTATTTAGCTTAGTATTTTAAGCACAACGATTTTTGCTACTTATCCCTGGCAAATCCCTTTCCAGAACAATAGCCGGCGTGGTAGGTGGAGCGCCCAATGGTAAGGGAAATGGATGCTGTACGCCAGAGTCAACAACAGGAAGGAATACAAAACAACAAAAAAAGAGAGAAATAAGAAAAACAATAAAAATAAATAGAAAGCTAAAAATGTCTAAATAACCGAACCGAAACGAAGCTCCTTTAATACCTGTACCTTGGTTAAATGGCAATTGTCGGGCAGGACGTACCCAAGGTGTACCACATAGAACGGCAGTAGGATTGAAATACCCAGGTGAATTATTTAGAGATGCCCATCAGAAGAAGTTTGTATCGGGCACACACTATGGGATACAAGGAAAATGTGTTGGTAATGTGCAAGGCTCTGGTCTTTGTCAGATGGATAATATTAGTTTTTATTACTCCTTCTGGAGAGTGTTCTTAGGACGTGCTAATTGCAAGTGCTTGTGTTGATTCGTTTGGGAATTTTTCGTTTTGTTTGATTTCAAGAGGAGGGGGTTAGATCAAGATGGTTTCATGATGCCTTATAAGCTCCTGGCTTACAACTAAAGGCATATTACTCAATACTGAATTGCTGGGATCTTAACTTTTTTCTGCAAACTGCGGGGAAGCTTCGTTATGTCTAACGAAAAAGCTGTTTTCCAGTAGCTGGGCACTGGATTCGGTATTGACATTGTGTTGGACCGGGAAAGGCTTTTCTCCTCTTTCGTCTCTAAAGATTACAAAGTGGTTTGACACGCATGAAAGAATCACGCCTTCCGAATTTTTTTTTCTTTATGTCGACTAGACCAGGGGACTTATGCACTTTAAATACATACCCATATTGAATTTTTGAATGTAAAAAAAGGATTTTTTTCAGATTTAGAGCAATCACAAACTTTTTTTATCATCTTCAATTATTTTTTCAATGCAAACTCCAGTCTCAAATGAACGTTTAGAGCGGTGTTGTATTTTGTGTTCAGTACTCTACTTACCGGCATATTGCACAGATTTTTTTTCCTCTTAGTTTGCATTTGTTTCTCTTAAGAAAAACACATGCATAATTTTCGTTTTCGATTTGTGCTTTTTATTCAATCAAATTAAAATTAAAATTAAGTTAAAATTCTATTTTAAAGCTTTTAAAGTGTAAACAACATTTCAAAGCAATAGTGGCTTGCATTTCTCTTTACCATATAAATGAATCCTGTGTAAGCATACACCCATGGACCGCAAAAGAATTCATTTGCGATTCTCTTTGCATTCTATTCCTTGAAAAACAAACATTTTTACATTAGGTATTTCTAATGATTTTATTTAATCGCTTTTTGGTTTTCGTTTCCTTAATTTCCCTTTTCATACATGCAAGTGTCAAGTCAATATACAAAGGGTATTATTTGTGATCTAGAAACGTTGTCCTTTGCTTTTTTGTGTATGGGAAGCATTTTATACACCCATCAACATAAAATGCTAATGATAGGATGCACCATTTTTAAGTAACATAATAGTGTTCATTTGTATCCACACTTAGCTAAACCGACCAAATGGAATTACCGTGAAAGCACTTGGTACTTATAGCACTCGTAGTCATATGTCCTGCTAGCAGTGCATCTGTTATATATGTATTTTATATTGTATATTCAATGCGTGTTTTATTATTTGTATGGTAAAATACTGAGCTGTAATTAGGTTTAGCTCTGTTTGCATGCGTTACAAGTTACAAAATAAAATACACAAACAAAGAATACAGCAACTCTTTTGTTAGCACAATATTCCATGATTTACCAAATAAATCACATTACGAACTAATTTAGGTACAAAATTGTGCTGTAAATGTGTGCCTCGTTGTCGGTGCGGTGGATGTGGGTGAATCCTAGTGCAATTATTGTGTTCGCATGTGTCCTCGGCAGTTTGTTATTATTTTTGTTCCGTTTTTGGGCTTTTGTACTGCGAGAGTCAGGTGGTCTTGATAATTCCATTGGGCTAATTAGTGTAATTTAATTCGTTTTCCCGTTTCGGGGTGTATGTAGAAATTGTTACAGGTAAAGGTGACATTTGTTAGGTCAGAGTTGAAAAATTAAAGTGAACAAAACACAATAGAAAGCTTAAGGTTATGTTTTTCCTTTGTTAAAGGACAGCTCAGAAATGTCAAATTTGGAACTAAAATGTGTATTTGATTGATTTTATGATATATGTAGTAGATGTCATACATTTTAGACTCCTTAACCTTTAAAAGGTGGATATAATACTAATACTTATGCAAGCAGCTGAAAAATAAACAAGGATACATACTAACCAGTAAGTAAGTGCTGCAGTGTGTAGGCAAAAGTTATAAAGTATGTAAAACTGGATGTTTTAAATTGCTAATGTTATTGTTTTTTTTTAATATTATTAACAAAATGAGTAAATTACATTTTTTTAGTTGTTAAGGGGCGTGGTCTGACCATCTCTTAAAACAAACTATGAACATTTGCTTAGATATTTTCAAGTTAGGCAGCACACAAAAATTTAATTTTTAAATAATTTGGACATAATGTATTAAAAGAATTTTTTTCGACTTGTAAAAAAAAATATCGATGCCCCACTCACCAGAAGAAGCTAAGCGATTTTATGATAAGGACATGTTAAATGCCAAATTTTATTTGCTTAGGACGTCTTACAGTTTTAAATAACAACCGAAATTGGAAGAGCTCTGGAAGCGACATTTGTTAGCGCGTATCTGAACGTACCGCAAACCTTCGACAAGGTATGAGGGCACGGAGGTCTGAAATATTATTTACGGTCTGAAATATTATCATGGTGAATAGTGTCTTGCCTTTTTAAAGGCTTCTTACCACTTTTGCTCTGCACCAAAATTAGACTTCCTGCGCCTAGTCCTAACTTAGCCATAAACTATTTTGAAACAAAATGTAAATTTGAGGTTGTCTCAGATCCAAGTTAATAGTGGGCGTAGCTGTGGGCGGGTCTTATCAATTTTCATATTTTTCAGACTGCAAAAAGTTTGAGCAAAGCTACAGTCTAAGTTTCAACTATAGGTCAATTTAAAAACCTGAAAATTTCACACATATGGACAGACGGACGGATGGACCAATATGGCTTAATTAATTCACCTGCCGGTCTCGATCATACATCTTAAAAATATGCATTTAAAGTAATATGTGTGGTGTCCCACAAGGAAGCGTTTTTGGTGCAATATAATTTTTGTTTTATACTTGAGACATACCCCACGAAGCACGAGGCGAGGAAACATTGTTAGCTTCATTCGCTGATGACCCTGCTATTCTCGTTATTGCTACCACACTTGAATCATCAACACGAATGCTCCAACACCCTTAAGACAAAATATGCGACTTCATGAAGAGCTGACGAATCGTGTTAATTTTACGTACGAAAAGATCATTTGCAAACTCCTATTCATTTGTTCGGTACGAATTCCGTACTCAAATGAAGCCTAATATTGAGGAACGACTTCGGATGCAAAAGTAATATTGAACTACGCCATCTTGAAATCTGATTACGAGAAATGAATTATTGGCTTATCGGAAGATTTACGAAGCAAAAAAAATCTCAGAAGTACAAAGCACAACTTTGGGGTTGTACTTAACCAAGAAATATAACAAAATAATTTAAAAAAAAGACGCTTTGAGCAATCGTTAATGTTCGATGTTACATTAAATAAAGCGAGATTACTTACATCGAGATCTAGGATTCGCAACCGTGACTGACGAGGCGACCTACATCGTGATCTAAGAATTACAACCGTGAATGACGTTGTATTGAGTAAAAGTGAACCGGGTCAAAATTTTATCTGAATCTAGCGAAATCTTATTTTCTTGGAACCGGGTCAAGCTACAAATTTAGGATTGGCGTAACAAAAAAAGCTACAATCAACCTGCCGGGTCCCCTGTTAAGCCGTTGTAGTGTGCACGTAAGCTTCAGAGAGCAACACGAAAAATCGTGTTTTTCTGGGAGACGGGTCAAGCTACAAATTTCTAATAGGTGTAACAAAGAAGCTTCAAAAAAGCTACAATTAACCCACTAGTTCCAATACTGGATCGTCGCCCAGTTACCGAGAAAAGAAAACTGGGTCAAAATTTCATCTGAGAACCTTAGCGAAATCTTATTTTTCTCGGAACCGATTCAAGCTACAAATTCGGGTTTGGCGTAACATAAAAGCTACATCAACCCGCTGGGCCCCTGTGTGGCCTTCAGAGAGGGCCGCTAGCTTCAGAGACCCGACGAAGTAACAAATTTTGTTCCCCAAGTTAGCTCTTTTCGTAATTAATATTGCAATGCAAAAATAATCTGAACTGTGGATCAGAAAATCCTTGAGCGTCGACTAACAATGAACGAGACCTTTCTTTGAAAATATTTTTTAAAAATCTCAAATGCAAAAATGTCGAATAGTACAAAATCTCGAATGAACAAAAATCTCGAAAGACGCTATATCAAAAAAATGTTGAATGCAGAAATGCTTTTCGAGTTTTTTTTTGATAGTTTAATGTTAGTAAAACGTAAGGGCTAGTGAAAATAAATAGGCAGAGGGTTGCAGGCGAGCAGCTTGCCCCCCCCCCCAAACTTATGTCACCATTTGGCCATTAGGCATATAAAATGGACAAGTTTGCACTTGCTTAAGTATTTAAGTATAGCACTATAGTAAGCTTCAGAGAGCTAAGAGCCACTATAGTGACATATTTGTTTGAGAAAGTGTTTGAAATTCACCGCGAATTTTCGAGTATTTTGTTTTCGAGATTTTTGCTTTCGAGGGTATGGTTTTCGAGATACCTGTAAGAATCTCTTTTCTATGAGCACGCGCGGCCGATCCTTAATAGTGTCTATCCCTACCTACCCTACCTACGGAGAAAAAAAAAGCATTTAAGCCTTGCATACTTCTATGCTAATACTTATTTTAATTTATAGATCCTGGTCATACAACGCCCCTTTGATAGGATAAATTAAAAAACCTTGTAGAAATAAAAGCTATTTTTTTGGGTTAATAAATTATTTACGAATGGGACGAGGAAAGGGTATGGAAAACAAATAGCAATGGAAAGTATAAAAGGAATGGGAAGGAGTACAAAGGCTTTTCTAGGAAATCTTCCAAATTCAAATGAGAATGTAGCTCTTGAATCATTTAAAATCATCTCAGTAATTTTTATTATTCACTGAAATCTTGAGGCTATGAGAAAAACTCTGTCGTTTACTAATAATGTCGTATTGTCATTCCGTCGCATTTCGGATATAACCGGTGATTTTTTAGCTGGTTTGGTTTTGGCAACACTGGTTTTGACAGCTAATGTGTGTTTAGTAGCTTGTGTCACTGTCAAACAGCTTCAGTTTGGTTTGCAATTTAACCATGGATCGTCTTACAAATGAACAACGCTTGCAAATTATTGAATTTTACTATCAAAATTCGTGCTCGGTTCGAAATGTTCATCGCGCGCTGCTTCCATTTTATGGTCGGCATTCTCGACCTTCTGACAGTTAACAGTTAATTTCACGTTTCGGGCCGGTCAATTGGCCGCCTAGGTCGTGCGATTTGACACCATTAGATTATTTTTTGTGGGGGTATGTCAAGGCTAATGTCTATATCGAAGCAGGGACAAGCCCGCTTCGATTGACGCACTGGAAGCCAACATCCATGCATTCATTCGTGAGATACCGGCCGATATGTGTGAAAGAGTATGCCAAAATTGGACTCAGCGGATGGGCTACCTGAGACGCAGCCGCGGTCAACATTTGCATGAAATTATCTTTAAACATTAAATTGCAAGGTTCAAACTATCGATTCAAATAAATATTTCATTAATTTTTTCGAATTTTTTGTGTTTTTTTTTTTAAAAAAGTTCTCAACCTCTTAAAAAATCACCCGTTACAATACAGACACACCAAAAATGTAAATTTTTAACTTCGCTAACCGTAAAGGGTTTCAATTATTGTCTCGTACAGACGTATTTAAATTTGCCATTCCAAAAATAGGTATAGCGCATAAATGAGTACCTACCATCAATGACCGACATTATTTTGGAAATTGCTCTCTCCTTTTTTATTCGCTTTGCCAAATATTACCAAAAATTGCACCAAAAGCCATAGGAAGGTACATATAAAATTCTCCATGTGTGGAAGCGATTCTCAAACCAACTCAATCCCAAAAAGAGAGAAGGGAATGACAATAAAAACGGAAAACTCAATTTCGAAATTAGTTTTCCTAATTAGTTTTAAAATAACACCCAAACAACATTAAAGCGTCATTTCGCATAAAATGTTTAACCGCGTAGATACGCTCGTGTGTATGATGTGTATTTGGTTGTCCTGTGTACATACAGCCCCGGCACATTTCATGTGGTTCAGCATGGACGACATGGACGTGGTAAGGTAATTATCCGCGCATTTGGTTTTTATATGGATTCTCAATAAAATGCGAGTTCCCAGTTGAGTAGAACTGGCAAATGGAAAAACCATTGAATTGCATACCACAAAAATGTCGGCCCTCATTGAGGACATATGCTGGGGAGGGAGGGTCTTTCACTGTTTTGGAGCTTCAGCCATGGCGAAACGATTCGTATATGGTGAATGCCCAATCGAGTCAGAAATCATAACTAATGAAGCCATAAAATATATATGTGTGAGCGGGAGTTGAAGTTAAGAATCATTTCCCTGCTAATCTAGCTATATTATACGATACTCATTTAGCACAGTTGTAAGCTGTAGCAAATTCAAGGCGAAACTTTCAATGCGTTAAAAAACAGAAAGACTCAGCAGTTCATTTTTCTTCGGAAAATATCTTTAAAATATTTACCAAATCTACAATGAAGTACTTAACAAAATTACATTAAAGTCGATTTTTAAGATCAAAGTATATCTTTTGATGGTAAATATTCAACATTGCTCAAGTTCTACGATAATACCGCGTTTAATTAAAAATGAGTTCTTAAACGGGGTGAGCACATTTAAGAATAAATTTTCAAACGCAGTTCTATACTTAGCCATGTCCAACATCAAAGTAGTTTAATTTGTCACAATGCCTGGCTAACCAAAGGCCCACCCGTTAAAAACGGCCGCGGACATATTGTTTCTAAATTGCAAATAATTTCCAACAAGACGGTTGTCGATGTAGACAGAGTTGTTTCTTCCTTGCTGCCTAATTATCATCTTATCATTGACGTGACATCATTCCAATCAATCACCTCCTCCTTATTTCCTAAAGAGATAAATCTGTTTCCTTCAAGCACGAAACTAGTTCAACAAAAGTAATCATTCATATCTAGCCGAAGGTAACAAGGTCATTTATTTCATTCAAAAGAAAAAAAAAAAAACACAAATAGACTCCTTTCGAATCCATCAACGAATATTCGTTGAATCGTTAAGTAAACGCAGGATATACTCAACCCCTTTTGCTGCTTTCGAGAAAATTACTCATCAATTTATTAAAGAAAATCCCTTTTTCCCCAAAATTGCTTATTATGAATTATTTAAACGAAACAAGCTCGCCCCCACCAATTTACCTTCAGGGCACAGGACCACATACCGACTGGAGCTTATCAAGAAGCGATCTAGCAGCAATAAATCAAACATTCTACTCCAAAGGCACACGAAGATTATAAAGCGATTCTATCATTTCTTTCACACAGAAAAAAAAGTAATAAGTAATGACTATATTTACCTCAGTACACCACCCTAGTACACCACCCTTGTGCGCCACCCCATGCCGTTAACTCTAAGACAATAATCATAACGACTGCCATGATGATGGTGATGGTATAGAGATGATAAAACGGAACGGAAATAGCATTTTTAATTGCAAGGACTACACAGACCGACAAAGTGATAGAGACAAAGTACGTACTTGATGATGCCAAGTTAGAAAAGGGAAAAGAAAACTCATCGTATTTAGGTTGAAACACAAAAAAGAAATACAGAACTAAGGGTGGGCTAAGGTATGTTAGGGTTTGAGGCACCACAAAACTTACTGAGTTGCTAACTAACCCACATGTATGCTGATTTTTGAAAGTTTGAGTTTAGAGCTGGGGGTTGAAATGCCGCATCATCAAGCAGGGCGAAAGAATGAGATTCTCGGTTTAAAAATGCAAACAAACTTTGGAAAACTGGTTCAGGCATTCATTTTTTTTTGCGAATAACAAGGGTAGTCGAAGGTCGAATGAGGCACACACAATACTAATACAGTGGGTCTCGCAAGAGCTCCTCTGTAGCCAGATTAACTTTAAAATTTAACAGATCCATTGTTTCTATTCAGGTTCAATATTAGGTTCAAGGAATGCAAAATCGGTACATTGTTAACTGTTTCTATACGGGGTAGGAAGATTCCTGAGAAGGACTCAGCCCTTATAGCTGAATATAAATCTTCTAAATATCTCGGCGTTTAGTTTAAGACCAAAATAAATTTTAAACGTAACACTTTAGAGGTTACACCTCAAACAGGTGTGGCAACGGAAATCACCTTACACGTTGACAGTCAAGCTCTGGATTCTAACCTCATGTAATCTACGTGAGTCAAGGATTAGAGAAATAAGCCTTAGCACAGCTCTACTATGATGTGTTCCAGTCACATTTGTTGGTGTGGCAGGAAATGAAAGAACAGACAAACTGGACAGAAATGGTTTTAATATGGACATAACGTTGGCTGACCGACGGGTGTTGCCTTCTTTCAACACAGCTAAAAGTTTTATATATTAAAACACGGTTGAAATAGTCGGTGAACGATGGCAAATGTCTAAGGCTTATATCATAACTTACTGCTTACGGCCAGCGCTCGACGTAAAACTCTCAGTACGATCTAAGCAGTTCTTCCTATTATAACTAAGAAGTTATAGTAGAAAGAACACTAAGAACTTGTTGGCGTAATCACAGGAGGATGACACCATTGGTGTAATGGCAACACGGATGGGAATTTTTGTGAACGGCTTCTGTAGAAGCTGTAGAGATGATGAAGAAATAGACTCTATGGAACACCTTTTCTGCCACTGCCCAGCTTTCCAAGAACGACGACTAACCTGTTTAGGTGTCAAGTTCTTTGATATCACAACAAGATCAAAAAAGATTTATTAAGAGATCTTACTGATTCAGTAAATTTGTCATATGCCTTACCATGTTTCTGTTTCACTTAAGAGCAATAACAATAGGTCAACCTGGTAACCAAGTTAACTTACACCAAATCAAAACAAATCTTCCAACCTAACCTAACCTAACCTAACTTACTAAAGAAAGGCGGAGGTCCGCTCTAGATCTAGTGACCTTACATGGTTTAACCGTTAAGAATAATTTTGCGGTCCATCTATTTTCCGCCCCATCTAGCCGGAGCACGATTTGGTTGCATAAATTGAGTAAGAAACCATACAACTTGCAATTACTACATAAAAAAGATGTAAGCGAAAGGGTGCTTCTTTTTATACCCGACCCAGGGTATAATAATTTTAATGCATAGTTTGTAACACAGTGAAATAATCAACGTAGACTCCTAAGACCTTTTAGAGATATGATCGAGATCGCCGTCCGTCCGTCTGTGCGTCTGTCCGTATGTGTGAAGTTATTAAGTCTTTAAAATTGAGATAGGAAACTCAAACCTAGAGTGTATCTTGGTTCTTATTTTGTACAGACAAAGTGTGAAAATTGGTTAAATCCGCCAGTCTATCACGCCCACTATTGGCTCCAATGTAGGACAACCTCTATTTCATTTTTTCTTTCAAAATCCTTTTAGTTAAGTTAGACAAGGCATAAGAACTTTACAAATTTTGGTAAAAAGCAATAATTGCTCAAAACGTCTAAGAGGACAAAAATTGGACCACCCACAATATCGACCATGCCCACTTTTTACATGTTAGATCTTTAAAAGCCGATTTCGCGGAAAGTCCACTCCAAATCGAAAGAAAAATTATGTGACATATACGAAAGATACTATATTATGCTATATGCTAAGTTTTATCCACACAAAGTTTTGAGCTCCGCCCACTTTTATGGGGTGTTTTTAGGAAAAAACTGTTTTTTTCGAAATAAATTTTGTTTTTAACGTATTTTGTCATGATTCTAACAAAATTACAATTAATTGATTTTAATTTTTAGCCCAGACCCACTTTTGGGGGCGTGGCCTATACAAAAAATATATGAATTCGGGAATATTATTTTAAGATTTGGTGTTACACGGTACACAGGGTCGGGTATGTAGAAGTTTGTCACAGACGAACTCTTGCACTTACTCACTTGTTTAAAATGACACTCTTTACAAGTGGTACCGGCGGCGTCAGTGCTGTTTATGAAAGTCTTCGGACATCGAACATATGATGCCTCCACCGATGTTTAAAAGACAAAGATATGGATAATTCTGAAATTTTACATTAGATGTGTAAATTCAGTTTATATACACCGCTTTAGACCAACCAACATAATAGGTCCCACAATAAGGGCTTGCAAGCTCTAATAATAACTTATCCTTCTTTCGATTTCTTTCAATACCCACTGTATATTGTGTGAAGTCTGTCGCAATCAGCATCCACCAGAATTTTCAGTTTCGACAAAAACTCGAAAATTTATTCCAAAAGATTTTATTGAAAGCCAATACGCTTCAGGGGTGAAATTTTCATTCCACCCCTTTTCTCCACCAACTTTCGACGAATGCTATATCACCTTAAGCAAAAGCAGCCAACTGCCTACATAAGTAAAAGCGAATTTAACGTTGATCAGCAAGTTTCGTTAGAGGTTAGAATATATTTGAATAATTCATCTGCCACTCCTAAAAATTCAGCCCCATCCACCTACAGCCTTCCTTACGGCATGTATCTCATTAACCCCAATTTTGTCTCTTCACCGAATTTAAATGCAAAAAAAGTAAAAAAAAAAAATCCATCAGCTCTGGTGCCCTATAATTTTCCACCCTTCTCAAAACCGGTGACACACACCGTTTCAAAATAGAATAGAAACAAAACACCGTTATGCCGGTGCGTATACCTATGTCACATACAATTAAGAGTGACTAAATTGTTACGCAGCACAAATTGAGAGATTTTTGTTGTGTTGTTTTTTTTTGCCTTCTGAAGAAGAGCAGAGTGAAAACGAACAACCCTTCGACACCACCGATGAAGGACACTTCAAGGTGTACCCTTCGGGTATAAATCCGGGTTTTTATTACGTGTTAAGTGCTATCTGCAATTTACTTTCGTAAATATTTAATCGTTTGCAGTACGACGATGATGTAGCTATACAACAAAGCGACAATGATATGTACATTACCACGGACAAAGAAATGTATAGGTACATAGTGGAAGGCATTGTTCAAGGAAAAATCAGCTTACGTAATCAAAAGGACGAGCTTGGGGTACATTAAATCCTGCCCCAAGAATTTGCCGTGGGAGCATGTCTGTGGGAAGCAGAATAAAAAGATATATTCTCATCCTGCAAATGTTTAGTGGCGTTTTTATTGCATATTTAATACACAAGTATACATATCGTATCTTTTATTCGAATTTATTGCGAATGTGGTAGGCGGTAGGTATGGCTTTAGGAGCAGCAAGATTCGCTTTGGAAGCAACTTTTGTGGGGAAAAGTTATTCATGAAAATTAACCACATTGTTTGGAGGAAAGCGAAAAAAAAAAATATAAGGGATGAAATTATTATATGGTCGACCTGGGTAAGTTCTTACACACATGAATACGGCATCCATTTATTTACTTTCGGCTTTAACTTGTTGTTTTTATTTTTTTAACGCCTTTAAAACGTAAACTTATGCTATGTTATGTTATTGAATTGTGATGATTCTTGCACGAAAAAAAATATCGACTGCACCAAAAAGCAAAACGTCAAGGATTGAACTTCAACCCGAAGTTTAAAAAAAAATTAATGAGAAATCTACATTAAAAGACGAACATTTGTATGCCTGAAGCGACTTCTGACGCATTTCTTACAGCAGATAACTTCACCTACTTTAAAATTAATAATTTTCTGTTTTCAGGTCTAATTCAACGACAAGCTTATAATCCAACACCACATAGATACCCCCACCTCCGTCTTGGTATAAAATAAGTTTTAAATCTGTTCCTTCAGTAGCAGCCCTCGTGAGTATAAGAGAGTCACGAAGTGATTATAAATCACAGAATACAATATCTTAAATGAGAATCCCCTGCCAGTTGCATTTGTTCACTTAAATATGATGCAGGTCTAGGTCACACACGCGCGTTCGCTTAATGGAACACCTCACGTTCCACGGTGAAATAAAAAACATTCAAAAATTCAACCTAGCATATTTCCGCTTTTACAAGGACTTGCCTAAGTTTTTTATGAGTT
Source organism: Neoascia interrupta (assembly GCA_947623515.1). Classification (NCBI taxonomy): domain Eukaryota; kingdom Metazoa; phylum Arthropoda; class Insecta; order Diptera; family Syrphidae; genus Neoascia; species Neoascia interrupta. The sequence goes on from OX392463.1 coordinate 150,106,510, forward strand.
AAGGACTTTAGTGTCATCTTAAGCACAAATAGCTTTATTATGCCTTAATTTCTCTAGCGTCTAGCCCACCCACTCGCTTTAGACTGCTTTATATTTATCCTGTGTAATTTTATTCCGACTCTTTAGTTTTTCGCTTTCCTCTTTAGTTTCCCTTCTGTTTGGTTGCTCCTTTTTCTTAAAATCTATAAATTCCCAAACGCCATTGCTCATATATCAAAGTGCTAAATGAAAAGTGACAGAACGGAATGCAAATTATAAATTACTAACACATTCCGGATCCTTCTTCGAGGGTTTTTTTTGCGCTCCCGTTCTTCTATACAATTTCTTTCGAGACTTATTCATTCGTTGTATCAGAATGTACTGCTCTATTCTTTTGTATGTTTTTATTTTATTCTTTTGTTTTCGGAGATATCTTTTATCTTCCTTTTTTTTTTCTTGCGAATTTAGTAAGAGTCCTTATTAGTTTTTTTTTCTGTTTGTCGTGCGCAATAATTCTTCCTGCTCGTGTTTTTATCGTTAATAAGAGGACATATTTCATTTTATTTTCCTGCACTGAATGGGCATAGTTGTTAAGCAAATTGCAGAGATAAATGTGGCGCACGACGTCAGCTTTTAAGGTAGTAATTATCAAAGAGGACATGCGATAAATTTTACGCAGAGATTTCAGGCTATATGTAAAGGATCAGTGACTGGTGGAGCTTATTGTTTTTTGTTATGTCCGCAAGTGGTTGACAAGTGAAAGGCGGCTTAAAGCCTTCAGCCCAATGAAAAACCGAGTTAAATATACACGTTCTTATAGGAAGCGGCCCATAGAAGAACTTCATCACGTACGTCGCGTCGCTTTCTATAAGAACGTGTGTATTTCACCGAGTTGTCAGTTGTGTACTTCGACGTAACGTATGCAACGGATTCATCGGGCTGAAGGCTTAAGGCCTTCCCTTACGGAGTTGCAGAAATTCGAATTTAAAAGGTCAACATTTTTTTGGAATAAGACAAATAAAACGAGGTGATAAAGAAGGAAAGGGGCGTATATACCTCGGTCATGTCGGTCGTTTATAAACAGTTGCATTTTTAATTTTACTACCTACACGCCGAAACGAGTATGCGTTGCTCACTTGCATGAGGGCTTACAGTTTTCTGCCGGCACTTTGAGAAGCTTTTCAGACAGACCTTGCTCTCGGACGGTAATCGCCTTTGCGGGACTGGGGATTGTGAAATAAAATAGTCTATTTTTTCTCAGATAGTTTTTCAAAAATACTGTCGGCATCTCAAAAGCTGACACAGTTTTCCAAACGCCTATTGGTTTGGTACCTAACCGTTGTAGGCATTCGTAAACTACTACCAGTACATACCAAGTCAAGTTGCTTCCTATACCCACGATTGTTCCACAGTCCCTTCCCGCTCAAAGGCAATAGCTTTACATATCAAGAAAGATTGATAAATGCTGGAAATTTGCTAAAAATGTTGTCCTTTCACAACATGTCAAAGTCTTACCTCATTATTCCTTTCCCAGTCATAGCAAACTCTTTAGCTTTTCAAACAAATATCTACAATATCCAGATATTCTGACCTAGTTCCACTGATCCTATATCCGTCGTCCCATAACTCATGAGACATGCAACTTAAGCACATGTCTTTCACCTTCCGAGTCAATTTAATCATGTGATTATACCTTGGAACATATATGATGAGGTAGCCGTTTTCAATGGCGATATACGAGCACCTTTACATATATTTTTTATACGTTTGCCATCGATATTCCCTTTCGAATTATCTGTCAAATCGATATTTATTATTTCATTCAATGACTGGCACTAAAATCGTCAAAGATACGTATATGAAGATACTTTAGTCAATTACTCATCAGAACCAAAGAGCGGGCGGTTGCCGTGCCGGTGAGCTCAAAGATTGCGTGCCACTTCGTATTTTTTTTAGGACATGAGGCTCTTATTGATTTTTAACCTCAAAGTAGGTATAGATTCGAAAATGTATCTATCTCGTGTATTATGACAGCAATGGCCTAAAATGTCTGTAATTCGTTTTGCGGGCGAGTAGAGGGACGCAGCCTTATACGTATTTCTTGTTGCTATAAATTTTCAAGCGGAAATAAAAATAAAGAAAGAATGCAATAAATTTTCCGGCCCAAGAAAGCAAAAAAAAAAAAAACATATAAAAACAACCGACCAGGCTTTGTATTAAATTTTAATGAGGGTCAGTGGTTAAAAAGGCCGAAGTATTATTAGGGTTTCATTGAAAATGACCTATACCCGAGTTATTTTTGGTGGCGATGTCAGCGCATAGCCTCTATACGCATAAGCCCTTATGCTTATGGTGGTCCATGTAGGTATATAACAGAGCCATGGATATGAACGCATCTTGAGGTATTTATCTGCGTTAGAACGGGAATGTAGGCATATATTTTATGGGCTTAAAACAAAATATGATGTTACACGTCCACGATATTTATACCGATGTACAATCATATCACGACGCGTCAGAGATGATGCGTAGAGACGTGGTCCTCTGGTAGGAGACTAAATATTTTACAATTCGCGTAAGTATCCTTGGCAATAAAATAAGCTATTGCGAGGGGGATATTTTTGGCTCTTTTTCGTCCGATGAATTCCAAATTGCAAGGCATTTAGGTGATGTTAAGTGCGACTGTTTGGAGGATGAAAGGTTTTGTGTTTTATGACTGTTATTGTATTATGGGACGTGCAGAAAAAACTTTGCAGCGATTTGAGCGTTTAAATGGACGAAATCGTTGCTCATATCATAAAGCTAAATTCGAAAAAGAATGCATGAATTCGTTAGAAGAATATATTTTTTTGAATTTACCATCGAAGCGGGTTTAAAGTAAACATAAATAATGATATGGTACAGATTTTTTTTCCGTAAACTCTACAAGAGGGTTCACATTTTCGCAGATCTTTTTTGCTAATATGATGTAACGAGAGATATTTTTTCAGCTGATTTCGGAAAACAGTTTGAATATTGATGTTAAAAAAGACAAAAAGTCTTTTGGAACTGATCTTGAAATGTTTTTAGGCTAGAAAAAAAAGAAATTGAAACATACTCTAAACAAATATTGATTTTTTATAATATAATAAAAATTTTCCAATAGCTATATCCGAAGGTTTTTGAGAAAAAGAAATGGAAAAGATGTTCCCGTTTGCAACGTGTTTAAGGTCATAACATTTTAACACTCTATTCCAAAAGCCCATATAAGGCAAACGTGCAAAGCAACCACATCTTAAACAAATGCTTAAATCAAGTTTTTTTTTAACCTATAACCTAGTTCTAAAACTGCGGTTTAGGAGTATTTTCGAGAGCTTAGTTGAAAAAAATGTTGTCCCAATCACTATCTCTGATGCTATATAAGGCCAAATTATTTGAAAAAATTCACACATATCAAGAATTATTCGCAATTTTTAGGACAAATTTTGAATATTTAGCGGCTTCTGAGATTTAGCTCGAAAACTTCAAAAGCATTTTAAAAATTATTTTTCAAAATTCTAGATAACGATTGTAACGAAATTTCGTTTGTATTTAAAACGTGTAAGGAGAGTTCTTAAATTTTTAAGATAATTTTAAAATGTCGTTTCTAACTAAAAATTTTTTGATATCGAGTAGAATTAAGCTATTGGAAGGAAAGTGGCTTGAAAGTTTCCTTTCCATGAACATCATCTGCTTCATTTGTTATAAAGAAATACATATATATTTTCTTATATTTAATTTAAAATAATAATCGAAATCTCATTTTATTTGCTTTGATTTTATTGTAAATTGTCTTTAGTTTTGTCGAACATTTTATAAAACTGGTTAAATTGTTGTCAGACCATAAGAATAGGAAAATAAGTCGAACGATAAAAACGAACTTAAGGCGGAGTAAACTTTAAGCTTTGACTGTTGCAATGTATAAAGTGGGACAACAACATCCGCTAAATAAAACTGTTCAAACAGTAATACTGAAGTTGGATACTCAAAACTTCCCAGGGGAACCCAATCCTTATCTCCCTCCATGGGGCGAACCTAAAGGCCACAAATATTTTATGACAAAGATAACTCTTCGTCTCTACTGCTTCACTATATTGGCTAAAATGAATAATGAAACTGTCCGTTTTGGGACTTTTAACGAAATAACCTTCCCACACGCAGCTACCAAAAAAAAATACTTTATCCACACACAGGGGCGACAAGGGTAAGTAAGCATTTCAAAATTATTAACTACCATCTAATATTTCAATCCAACAAAATTTCAACTCACTATAATTTGTCAAAAAATACACCTCCTTTTCACCTGCCCCGCATCCTTTTCGTCGTAGGTGAAAAATTTCATGACAAAGTGGAACCCTTAATGTTACCTCAGAACCACATCACAGGGACCGCGTTCTAACCAAACGCCAAAAGCGGAATTGTTAGTCACCCAGTCAATGGGTTTTATTCCGATTCTCGAATTTCGAAATCATTAAAAAGCAAGCCGTTAGCTATAGATACGCACACAACAATACAATATTTGTAGGATGAAATTGTTTTCACGCTCAATATATGTGGGGGTGGTCGACGTTTGTATGCTTAATCCACACGAACCCCGACCGACGACCCTAAACCCAACCTCAGCCCACAAAAAAGGACACACACATATGAATAATGAATGATATCACGTAAGCGGAATTATTTCACGCTTTCTCTTTCTAGTTCGCTTTTGGGGGAATTATCTTTTGCGCCAGATATACTAGATACAAAAAAAGAAATTATATTACATACAGCCAGAATATATATTTTTATTTGTTATGTTTCATTGATAGGTTGGTCTCTCGGAATCCAACCGCATGTGCTATTGTGCATATTAATTTCGGTTCAGATACTGAAATTGTTTTTCGTCACCCTCACGCCATGACTGGAATTTTTGGTATTTCAATTATAGTACCGTTAGTTATTGAAAGTAATATTTTGGAATGCTTTGCGTTGCTTGCGAGCAGCTGCGCGTATCTCGAGGATATAAAAACAAAATGAGATTATACAAGGTGGAGAGAGCGCACCGCACCGGCAAAATTATCCTTGGAAGCCGTTAGATTTCATTTTTCTAATCTCTAATGTGTAGGCATACGCATATAGCTACGTGTATATTTTTGCGCTGAAGGCTATATGGAATATGGGTGGGTGGAATTTCTCAAATCTCACGCCTAATCCTTATCAAAAATTTACATAAATTTTGTTATGTCGTAACGCACTCATCTGTGGCTTAGCAGGTTCTCTGGCGGAGATGACTGCGTTCGCGTCCCTACACAGGTGACACATACTTTGGTTTTTTTTAAAAGCATTTCTTTTTGCGATACAACGAAATATTTTATGTGTGGCTTGCGGTTTTATAGGCAGTGTGTGAAGCAAGAATGAATGCTACGAAAAAACGAGGAGCAATGGGTCGAGTTTCACTTATCATCAGAAATTCTACTTGGCAACAATCCAATTGGGAACCCTACAAAATTTCTAAGAAGATACGCCGTAATACGCTAGGCAGATCCTTGGAATTATTAATTCCGAACAAAATTAACACAGTGACAAAAATTTGAAATCTCAAAAAATTGCTTGTTTCCGATTCGTTTTCCGAGATTCTTGGAATAAGCATATTTGACTCAGAAATAATTTTATATACCTGAAATCTTGCGCCTACCCCAAATCGTAATTATTATAAGCAAAACCACTTGCAGCAACCACTTTTTCTAACAAAGTTCTGTTCTAAGCCTCAAATTATTGTTTGCAAGAATTTTTCTTTTTGAGTGACTGAATTAAACAAAAAACATTTAATTGTTCTATATTAATTAAAAAAAACCGTTGTCTTTTGAATTTCCTTGAAACTTTTTCTTCTCGCACATACTGTCTCCACATAAGCTGCAAGCTTTAAACCAACATCCCCAGGCTTTACTTACTTATTCGCCTCCTCACTCATGTCATCTTATTTATTTATTTCCTTCTTTCCATCTTCCACATTTTTCTTTTCTAAATCAGTTTTCGTCTTATCATGTGTATCCCATGCTCGTCCTTATCCTCCTATGTGCGCCACCAACCGCTCACTTTCTGTTTATTCCTACCTAACGGGTGTATACATAAAATATGTGTTTCGTACATAAAATGATATGTGAAAGTATGTTAAGGTATTTTAATGCAGTAAAATTGCGAATAGGTGCGAGTTCTAGATGGTGGTTACTTTTATTATTATATTCTTCGTCCTTGCAACCCCCGACTTGACTGGATATTCTTAGAATTTTCGCTTCGCAAATCTTGCACACTGTCTGTCGTTTTTTTTTTTTTTGTTGTTCTTGCTTATCATCGTCACCTACTCACAGTCAGGAAATTAAATGTAATCAGACAGAAGATGATAAAGGATGAAAAAAGTATGCGAAACAAAATTGAAAGTGACATTGCACATAGGCGTAAAAATATACCCCGCTTTTGGGGACACAACACTGAAAAAAATACAACTTCATCACCAAACATGTTTTCCAATTTCAATTGGGATGATCGATTTCCCAGTGCATTTTCCAATTGAATTTCACGACTGAGTGATGGGCAAATATGTGCGTTACATATGTCTACACGAAAAAAATACTTACATAATACTGAAATCGAAAAAAAGATAACTCAAACGAACGCCTCTCTGACACTTCGTTTGTTTACTAACGGTGGTACACAAAGTGCCAATATTTGACAGGTGTGGCATATGCAAGGATAATCGAAATTGAAAAGTGGATAAGGTTCCGAAAAATGTATATCTGCGAGTGTGATTTGGGTTCTACACTTCGGGCAAAAAAAGGGTTGGTTCATCCCCATTCTGGGTTGCTATCTAATAGCAATCTGTCGAATGTGGAAATGTGGGTGAAAATGCGTATAGCATGGTAAAGCTGTCAGTCAACGCGCCAGTATTCTAGGGCTGCCTTTATTTTATTTTTTTTTGTGGCTTTGTTTTCTAAGACAACATTTACGGTTGGAATATGAAATGGAAAATTGATTGAAAGTCTTGGGATTGCTTGACATTTACATGCATTGACATAGGCACGTTGTTACACCAGTGGTTGATGTTTTGTGGGCTGAAAAATAGATTGACACATGCGGAAGGCTTTTTCTTGGATCTTTATTTGGAAGGCGTTGTGGTTGGAGTTATGGGGGTAAATATTTCTTTTGATCGGTAGAAAGAAATTTTATCGTGATGATGGTGTTTTGAATGCAGTAGGTTGTGTGGGTTGAAAATGAAGGTAGAAACACTGTTAACCAAAAGAGATTGACTTAGTTTAAATTTGGTAGTGTTGTCGGTAACCCGAAGGATTTCATGCAATTCTAATCTGCTTTTCAACTATATAATAATTTAAAATTATTATGAATCCATTAGTTTTCATTTAAATTGCATTAAAACGAGGAAGCATCACCACAAGTATAAAAATGAGTAGGTTACATTCCGGACTAGTTATTAATTTTTGTCAATTTCGAGCAATGTTCCCTATAAGCCGAAAGCATGTGGAATCTATTTGTTCGAAGTCATTTTAATCAACCTTAATCCAAGTTTTTGAATTATTTATACTTTAATTTATATTGTTCTTTATCTACAGGCCTTTTTAATAAAAGACTTCCACGTTGCTTATATCTGTTCTTTTTGGTGGCTCTTCGAAACGCTGCTTATCTTTTGATTTTCCCGATTGAAGCCAGCACAGAAAACCTTGGACCTTAAGTCGTACTGCCGAGCTCAAACGAAAAACACCTTTAAGGCTGTCACAAACATTTTAAGAACCCTTGTTTCGTAGATCCCCTACATTAAGTGAGCATTTAAGCATTTCAAACTTGACTTGCTTCTGACATGAGGGTTACAACTCGTCTGATAAAATTCACTCAAAAAATTTTATTGTAACTATACATGTGTGTACACATTCGAATTCCGAAATAACGAAAAATAGATGGGGAAAGCTTCGTCATTATCAAGGATGTCAACGCCATTGAAGAAGGTCAATGACACTCTTATCCGTTTTACACACACATTACGCTTAGAATTCTTCAAGAAGGGTGAGCTGTTCTTACATCTCGATATTTCAATTTTTCTTTCTTCTTTCCACCCACTCTCTCTTCTGTCAATATTCGTATTGTATAGCCAATACTAAAATTGAATAGAGGGGATGGGAAAACGGGAAAAATGGAATTTCATCCCTTGGCTAACAGGAATATTGCAAATATCAGACAGATGACAGGACTCTTAAGATTTACTTCGTTTTCCCTGTCGTTTGGTATATAAACAGTGTTGAAATGAAAAGGGCGAATCGACCTCAGACTAGCAACTTCAATGTGCATTCTTTCACATCAGAAAGGATAAACACTTCGATCGCATCAAGGTGAATATTGCTCGCTATATGATGTGTGTCTGTGACACATCAAAATGGGTCTCAGACTGGTAATCGTTGCAAATGGTATCTCGCCCTCCAGTATTTGTATTACATCAACCCCCTACCATCTTAAGCAATATATAATTTTTTTCCGTTCAAAGTGCTTATTATTTTCTAGAAAACTCGGAAAATGAAAGGAAATGGATTAAATCCATAAAGTGTAATGCAGGCGAAGGGACATATGTCCTTTTATTCTTGTATAGTCAGGAGGTGCTCTGCACGTTTCGCCCTTTTGTGGATTCTTGGGTTAAACCGCGACGCGAGAAACACTCATAAAAAATGCACACGAAATTGTGTGTGTGAACATGCTGACACCCTTATACACCCGGAGAGGTTGGTCAGGGCAAAATACAAAAAAAACTCTAAAAACCAACATTGACACGAGGTATGGAAAAAAGGACTACGACGACTCTTTGTTTAATGTAGATTTCCACCGAGGATGATGGACCTGTAAAACGGTTTCCATTAAAAATTTATTACGATTGGGATTCCTTGCGTTCCACTCCCTACAAAGGACGGTATATTACTTAGCAACGAGTATGCTATTTTAAATTACATTAAAAATATATACAATTATGTATATATATCACTTCTATCTTTTGCTCTGACGCAGTCATCTTTGTTATGATATAATAAAGCACGTGCAGACTTTTAAGTGGCCAGAGACGTAGGACCATTAATATATTTATAGATATCCCTCCCGAGATTGGCACTTAGTGTGATGGGCTTAAAAGAATTCTACTTTCTACAATTTTCTTTTTGATTTACCTGAGTAGAGTGCCTCCCTTATGGACGTGTCCTTAGCGTGGGATGCATTTATTATTGGTTTTATAAGCTGGCTTCTGCAACTTTTATGGACGTTAATTGTGCCAAAGGATCGCACTTACTGTAGACCTGTACCTTATTTGATAATATTTATTGGATCATTTTTTAAAGCGGCATTCGTTAAGGGTCTCCTGATATCCTGATATAAATCTCAGTGTTTTTTAAAAAAACAAGCGTAAGTAGGTAGTTTTCAAGTGCGATCTTCTTTTAACGAGATTTTTTTGGTATTTTTTTAAATACACACAGTTGGGTAGGGTATACCTAGAGCTTTTCCATCAGTGTTAGAGCACGTATAACTCGGCCGTTAATCGAATCTCGATTGACCTTCTCAAACAGTTATGGAATAGCACTGCGGAGGAAGAATGGGTTCCTCTTTCTCCTTTCCGTGTTAAAATAAAAATCAAGGCTTGTTGCATCCATTCCTATCCGACTTTTTATGAGCCCGATTAAAGTGCTGATCAAACATACTAAGCACGACAAACAGCTTAGAGCTGATCGGTTGTCTTGTATAGTTCTATAGAGGTTTCAAAGACTGATTTCAGGCACTTTTTAGACGGCTCACTGATCTAAAACATTCTAGATTGAATCATTAGGAATTTGAAACGAAACCAAAAATCGACTAAAGTTAGAGTCAATTTTTATTAACTTCTATTATTTTTATGTATTTTATATTAGGTACTTTTAAAATTGAATGTTGGAAAACATAAACTGAAAATAAAAAGTCATAAAACTAAACTATCTTACAAAAAACCTAAAAGATTCTTTTATCCTTGGCTTTTATCACGCCCTAAAAAGACTTCCGTTATCGTCATGATTTCTGGTTAAAAAAACACTACAATGATTGGGAAGAGATTAGCATAAACTAAGATTTAGTCTGCACCTACCACATTTCTCGTGTTCGATTCATTCGCGCACAAGTGGATCGGTTCGTTTTCGTAAGGGCATTTACAGGTTTCGAAGTTTTTATTAAACTCAAGCTGTATTATGGTAAAGCCTGTGAGGGATTCTGGAAAATTTGAGGACGGTGAAGTAGTCTATATTTTTGGTTGCTTTATGGGGAGTAGCCTTGGTTGCAACTGTTGGTCTGGGGAGAACTTTAAATGGTATTATAAAGGCCCAGTTTTGCTGAGGAGAACGAAGTAGCAGGCCAGGCCGTGCTTTGGACATGAATTGCGTAAGCTAGCTTATCTTTAACCGTTCAATATGGCAGTTTTAGTCATACTTAAGCCATTTAGAGATTTTTTTCTAATTTACTCCCACTGAAGGGTTTATAGCTAGCTTCATAACAAATTAACACATCGGAACTGATAAGAGGAGAGGTGGTACACATTGACTTTGAACAGCTGTGGACGGAGGGTAAAAGACCCCTGGTCGAAGTCTATTCGACATCCGTGTTGTTCTACTAAAGATCGACCAAAGCTACGCTAAATTCAAGGTGAATTCAAGGGCTTTCGTTCCAGCACGTGTGTAGCGTTTGAATTTTTTCAAGGGGTTTTTTAAGAGAGATAAAGAGCCTAAACTCCCCAGATTTTTCCCACGAAGTTTTTGCAAGAAAAGAGTACTGCCGTAGCTTTCTGAGCTCTTGAAATACGGCAGATTTAGCAAATCCTTATACGTTTAGTTATATTTCGCTTCGTCAGAGAAGATGAATTAAGTGCCCTTACTTGGGTCGAAAGAGGTTCAGTTTTTTTGGGGTTGACTAAGGCTATTTAAGGGTATTTTGAAGGAGTTACTTTGAGGTGAAGATATTTTGGCTTTCTTACTTATATTTTGAATAACATTATGTAGGTACTTTGCGAGACGGAAAGAAATTCTTCTATTGGGCGCCACTTTAACAAAGGTAATGCACAACAAGTAGCGCCGTACAAAATCAATACAAAGAAATTAAGGCTTGAATCCTTGTTTGCACCAAATTTCGAGTTCGTTTGAATTTATGACAATAAAACTTATAGGGAATTTTTTGTACACAATTTAAGCTCTTATCACTTAACCAAAAGCCTTCGACTTTTCATATTCGGATTGATATCTACGCGTCTTGAAATACTACGGAATGCTGCGTAAATATCATTTCAGTTTGAATAACTAACAAGGGATAAGCTATTAAAAAAAATTGCCCTCCACGTCTAAGGTTTAATGGATACAAAAAATGTTAACTTCATATCCTGAACGAGCCTTGATTGTTCGCACAGTATAGATTGAATTAAATTAACTCCCCTGACTAAAAGAACTCGAAAAAATTTTGTTACTTAAAATTCTCTCACTAAAAAAAATTCTCTTCAAAAGCCATCCCCGGTCACCTATTGGCTTTACCACTTCCAGACACGAAAATAAAACCTAATAGCCGCAAACACAAAAAAAAAAAACAAAACAATAAGCCCTGGCGTCAAACGCTTAGCCTATAGTAAAGTTCAAAACTATAAACATCACACGAAAATCCACTTCTCTTCGCTCAAAAGTCAGCTTTTGGGCAAGGTGAGCCGTGAACCCTTTCGTTCTACTATGTCTTCTTTGCTTTTAATTTCGTTTAAGTTGAGAGAAGAAGAAAAAAATTAAGTTAATGAATTCACCGCAGACAATCGCGGACAACTATTGCCACCATTTCGCCACATTCCCAAGTCATGGAGCTCAACCTTTTACCTAAAAGAGACCTGAAGGCCCTTTTTTATTCCTTTGTTCATCTCTTGCTACACAACGTCTAATATGTATATATGAATGCATGTCTTCCTCTTTGGTAAGGATATTATTTTTATACGAAAAAAAAAAACAAAAACAACGATGACTATGCCGCCGACGACGACCAGAGTCGCATTTGAATGCCTTCATTTATATGCAAATTTGTGTTTCACCTCAACCGCGTTAAAAAAAAAAAAATTGCCGGACCAAACTCGAAAAAATGCTGGTGCTAATAATGGAATGAGAACTTTGAGCCGAGAAACACACATACAGATACCCATCGTAGTTGTAAAAATTTTTTTTCTTTAAAATGTAAAAAGTATGCGGGCGAGCCGAGATGGCTTAATTGAAAAAAATGCTCAAGGGTGTGCGGGCTGTTCCGCGCGCCGCCTACTGATAACTTTATTTTTGCAGCTTGTTAGGTACTTTCGAAAGTCTTTTAATAACTAAATTCTGCACCTTTCCATGGTCGTAAAAAACACCACAGTACCTACCGCTACCAACTCTGCAAGGGCATTAAATTTTCCTAAAATTTTCGACTTCGTTTTGTTTGAATTGAATAAAAAATTGCACCCGACGAAACTCGTGCCAACTTGACTCGAAAAAGCATACGCTTCAGGGATACCTACTCTTGTTTACCCAATAAATTGAAAATCATTCGTGCGGTATTTTCAGTGCACTTTACATAGAATGTTTCTTTCTTTTCGTTAGACCTGTAGACTCTTTTTGATCCTTGTTCAAATTGTATCTGTAGTTGCACACGCAAACTCAATGGTGCTGTGTTCGACCAGCTTGTTAATTACATGTGCACTGATAATAAACCTAAAGAATCAACACATGAGTAACAACATTTGCACAAGAATAGCAAGGGCATATCCTTGCTCGGCAACTCTCAACAAAGGGCCAGGGATGTTGCGAACGTATGCAAGTAGAAAATTATTCAATATTCACAGCACGTTGTAATTGAGATCTAAGAGAGTTTAGTTTAGTTTAAGTTTTTTTTATCCTTTTCACAATTCTGTGTGAACATGCTGCTGTTAGTTCGAATGGAAAATTGTGTGTGCGCATGCATGCGGATATGTGTGCTGGAAAGGATAAAACTGATTTAACGACGAACGAGAACACGAAAAGGCTAAATGGGATAAAATTTAATTTTTGCACTTGCATTGCGGAGCTGCATATTGATAAGGATAATGAGAACAGGTGATACTCGCGCACTCAGATTGTGGGTGGTAGAAGTGTGAATGTTAAGTCTCGAGTGCTTTTTAAAAACTAGAAAAAATAATGGAACATTTTTAAAGTTTTCCCTGCTCATAAAAAGTTTGGAAAAGTTTGTTGATGGGGGCTTTCAACGACTCGCGAATTATTAAAACAAATGCTAAAAAAGTCAAACCTTACAAACCTTCCTTTAAGACTAAGACCTTCTTTGGTTGTTTAAGCTCCGCCATAAATCTCATTAAATGTGTGTCATATAGATGGTGTCATATAGTTGGTCGATTGAAACACGCACAGAGGCTATAAAAAACACAAGTCGTTCCATGCACTAGCTTAATTAGAAGCTTAATTAGAATTAAAATTGGTAACATATTGTGCGTAACATTGTCTTCCTAACTTTAAGTTAGTAAAAGATGTGCGCTCTCCAAGAAGCATTTTCGGTAATTACAAAACTTTTTCATAACTAGCAATGTTGACTTGCAGAACCAAAAAGTTAATTTATAAAATTTAAAATGAATATTATCCGGTACTCCTCTTAAAAAAGTGCTACTATAAACCTAAATCCTTTTAGGCTTACCAGCGATTGCGGATAGCTTCCTATACCTACCAGTAATTGACTACTAGACATTCCGTGCTGGAACAATTCCTCTATGCTCGAACCCACCGGTAAAACCCATTATGCTGAAGAGCTTGTACTCATAGTACGTGGCAAATTTTTGCCAAAACTTGTTGAATGCCAATACGCATGAAAGCTGCTATAACATAATGGCAGCTATAACGAAGCTGAAAATTTCAAAAGCTTAAGTAAGCTCCATGGTGGTCAAAGGATAGACATGTGCACTCAAGAGGATACAAGCATCCACAGGTTTTTCTAAACCCAGCTCTGTCTATCAACTCCTACTCTCACCTACCCGTGGTGAACACCGGGTGCCTAGTACCTCAACTGGAGATTGGGTTCCAACCCCTTTGGAAGGTTGTTGGGGGTAGCAGACGAGAGAGGGGGGGAGGAGCGTTCCCACTAAGGCACTTCTCATTGCATCCGGACGGCAGCGGAGGAATTCCCCAGATGGAATCAACGGTGGCGTCCATAGTTCCAGTCAGGCCGAACTACTTAGTGAACACCTTATATGGGCTACTACGACGTATTCGGAGCTCAGGCCTATAAGGAGCGGGCTATCCGGCCCTCCGTCCTTAGAGCTAAGCAAAGGATCTGGTCCTCCAGGTTGGGGGTCGTGCCGTCGGGGTGACTTCCCGGCCACGTAAAGAAACACCAGTCACGAAGCGGAAACAAGCCTCGGATTCGGACGGATTTACTGTTGACGAGCTCCGGACAATGCACGTGGACGAGCTCCGGATCTGCACGTGGAATGTTAGGTCCCTTAACAGACCACGTGCAGCCGAGCAACTAGCGGAGGCCCTTAACGACTGCAAGGCAGACATTACTGCCATCCAAGAAATGCGGTGGGACGGGCCGGGCAAAAGAAGGATGAAAAACTGCGACATCTACTACGGCGACTGCTATCGGCATCAAAGACAGCGCCTATTTGGATGTGGTTTCGTTGTTAGAGGCAGACTTAGGCAAAAAGTCTTGAGCTTCAACCTGTAAGCGAGCGCCTCGCGACGATCCGCATCAAGGCTAAATTCGCCAACATTAGCCTGATATCCGCACATGCCCCCACAGAGGAGAAAGATGACGAGACCAAAGATATGTTCTACGAGCTCCTGGACAAAACTTATGAGCAGTGCCCTAGCTACGACATTAAGATTGTCTTAGGCGATTTTAATGCCAAGCTAGGAAGGGAGGGCATCTTTGATCGTACTGTCGGAAAGCATAGCCTGCACGACACGACCTCCGATGCGGATTCAGGCTGATCAACTTTGCTGCGGGGCGACACGTTGTGGTAGCTAGTATACAGTTCCCGCATCTCAATATCCACAAAGGGACATGGAGATCTCCCTATCAATCAACCGTCAACCAGATTGACCACATTGCGATCGACGCAAGGCACTCCTCCAGTATCATGGGTGTCCGAACTTTCCGAGGGGCCAACATTGACTCGGATCACTACCTTGTTGTAGCCAAGGTACGGCTGCGGATATCCCGACCAGCGCCAAGTAACGGAAATACTGTGAGGAAGTTTGACGTCGGCCGACTACAATCGCAAGAGATCGCCAGGTCCTTCTCCAACCGAGTCTCTCAAAACCTTCTACGAAGTCCTATGCAGCCAGCATCAAGTATTGATAGCCAGTGGCAACATTGCCAAAATGCCATCAGAGACGCCGCCTCTGAAGTGCTGGGTTTCACACGGCCACCACAACGAAACCCCTGGTTTGACGATGAATGCCGGCAAGCACATGCAGCTAAACAGGAAGCATACAAAGCGGCGCTGCACGGAAGGACTAGAGCTGCTCGTGAGCTCTACGAGCAGAGGAGGAGAGAGGAACACCGGCTTCTCCGAAGAAAAAAGAGAGAGCACGAGAAGCGCGCGGTTGAAGAGATAGAGAGATGTTACAACAGGAATGAGGTTAGAAAATTTTACCAAAGGATCAAAAGGTCCTGCCAAGGGTATAAACTTCGAACTGAAGCCTGTAAGGACCATCAAGGGAACATCGTTGTAGAATCGCAGTCGGTGCTGAGGATTTGGAAAGACCACTTCTGCAGACTGTATAACGGCGAGGACGAACCAAATACCGCTGTCAGGCAGAACGAGCCATTCCACCCGGGCGAAGACGTTATCGACGAAGCATACAACCGTTACCGCCCACCCGACCTAGAGGAGGTGAAAGTAGCTGTGTCTAAGCTCAAGTGCAACAAAGCAGCCGGAGCAGACGGCCTAGCTGCCGAACTTTTTATATCCGTTGGTGATGAGATGGTTAGGAGCATGCACCAGCTCATCTGCAAGATATGGTCGGAAGAAAGCATGCCCGACGAATGGAACCTCAGCATTGTTTGCCCGATCCTGAAGAAAGGACACCCTCTGAGTTGTTCCAACTATAGAGGCATAAGTCTTCTTAACATCGCATACAAGATCTTTTCTGCTGTACTGTGTGAACACCTGAAGCCGTTTGTCAACAATCTGATAGGCGCATATCAGTGTGGCTTTAGGCTAGGAAAGTCCACCATCGATCAAATATTCACACTGCGGCAGATCTTGGAGAAAACCCTGGAATTCCAAATCGATACACACCACCTCTTCATCGATTTCAAGGCCGCGTATGACAGCATCTATAGAGACGAGCTATATAGCGCAATGTCTAGTTTTGACATCCCTGCCAAACTCGTCAGTCTGTGCAGGATGACGTTGGAAAACTCACGCTGTTCCGTCAAGGTCGGCAAAGACCTCACCGACCCCTTTGATGTCAAAAAAGGATTTAGACAAGGCGACGCGCTGTCATGCGACTTCTTTAACATCATACTTGAGAGAATTGTGCAGAACTCTCCCATTACCAGAGGTACAATCTTTCAAAATTCCGTTCAACTACTCGCATACGCAGACGACATTGACATAATCGGTAGAACAAAGCGTGATGTCAGTGAAGCATTCGTGAGTATTGGGACGGAAGCGGCGAATATGGGTTTAGCAGTCAATGAGGGCAAAACCAAGTATATGCTGTTATCAAGAAAAGACACCCAACATCGACGCCTTGGACAAAACATTACCATCGACAGCTATAATTTTGAGGTAGTTAGGGACTTTGTCTACCTGCGTTCCGCTATAAATTCAGACAATGACACCAACGCTGAAATCAAACGAAGGATAACTCTTGCCAATCGCTGTTTCTTTGGGCTAAGGAGGCAATTGAGTAGCAAAGCCCTCTCTCGAGCAACTAAAGTGTCCATGTATAAGACCCTCATCATCCCAGTCCTGCTTTACGGTGCAGAAGCATGGACCCTGTCAAAGGCGGATGAAAACACTTTAGGCTGCTTCGAGAGAAAAATTCTTCGGACGATTTACGGTCCCATCTACATAGACGGAGAGTGGAGGAGGAGATATAACGTCGAACTGTACGGGCTGTACAGCGATACCGACCTAGCCAAAAGAGTCAAAACACAACGTCTACGATGGCTGGGTCATCTAGAGCGGATGGACACCAACGCCCCGGCCCGGAAGATCTTCGAATCCACACCGCAGGGACGGCGCGGTAGAGGAGCACCGAGACTCAGGTGGCGCACGCAAGTGGAAGGGGACTTCAGCCAACTTCGCGTGCGAAACTGGAGACGGCTAGCTTGACAGAGCTGGCTGGCGAAGCTTGTTGGCTGAGGCCCAGGTCCACCCCGGACTGTAGCGCCACCTTAAGTAAGTAAGTAAGTAAGTAAGCTCCAAGGAATGGTTTCTCATCACCACCGGTGCTCTGAGATCAACTACAACCATAAGCCTAGAGACAATCCTAAACCTTATACCTTTAGATCTCTTCGATGAAGAAAGCGCTGCAAAAGGCACAATAAGAGTTCAAGGGACAGGCAATTGGAGTACAACATCCACAGGACACAGTTCAATCCTACACATTCTAGGTTGCTGTGTAGGACAAACAGGAACGCACACAACACATTATCCTGACTTCAATTAAAGCTACCCTATTTATACTCTTAACACAGAAGACTAGAGGCTAGATAACGTTGTAAATCCACTCCGAGTTAGCAATCTACACAGACGGGTGTAAATCAAGTGAAGATACTGGAGCAGGTGTATGCTTTAAGAAACATGGTTTACTAACAAGCAGAAGTCTAATGAACACGTGCCGTATCTCCCAAGCCGAAATTCTAGCAATATTTATAGCCGTCAAAAAGACCAGAGTATTGGAACTATTGCAGGAGGATATTTCCATTTACGTAGACAGCAACTGAGACTCTGGTTGCAAACAAAAAATTAATATGCAATTTGTTAATTTTTTTTGTTTGTTGTTTTTTATACCCGATCGAGTGTATATTAATTTAAATGCACAGTTTGTAACACAGTAAAATAATCATCGTAAACCCTTAAGACCTTTTAGAGATATGATCGAGACCAACACGTGAATCGATTAAGCCATGCCCGTCCGTTCGTCTCTATGTGTGAATGTTTTAGGTCTTCAAAACCAAGCCCACTTTTAACATGTTAGATACTTAAAAACCCGATTTCTCGGAGAGTTCACTCCAAATCGAAAAAAAAACTTTATGACAAATATTAAAGATATTACTATTTGCTAAGTTTGCCGAATACAAAGTTTTGAGCTCAGCCCACTTTTAAGAGGCGTTTTTATGAAAAAACTGTTTTTTCTGAAATAATTTTGGCTTTTACCATATTTTGTCATGATTCTAACGAAATTACAATAAATTGATTTTAATTTTAAGCACATGCCCACTTTTGGGGGCGTGGCCCAGAAGTTTGTCACAGAAAAACTCTTGCACTTACTCACTTGTTTTTTAATTTTTTTAGTTGTATGGGCAAAAAAAAAAAATATTTTTAAATAAACACATACGAAGAACATTTATTGCTCAGCGAACAACTGCATTCGCCTAGGATTTTTTCCAAATTGGTCAATTATTTCTTCAAATAATGATGTCTTCTCTTTTTTACGATTTCGATGGATATACATCATAGACATTGAATCAACTCTTCATCAGTCATGGTAGATCTTAAACTGGTCTTAACTTTTCGTAAAGGGCTAAACGATTGCTCAGCGGGACATTGTGGTTGCTGGAATCGAGACCCCTATGCAAAAAGCTGAAAAAATCGATTGGTAAAACTCCTCGACTTCGTTCCATCGCAGATGTTTGGAAACTCATTTTCCTTAGCATGTTTTTTGTTTATACTATATTATATAACATCTATTTTAATAATTGTGTGATAGCTTGTGATTGTTCGCATAACTTCAATGTTGAACATTAAGTTGCGATTCACAAAATTGAGTTTTGATGAAAACAATTACACAAAACCGCTGCTAAACGTATTATTTACAGGCCCATCCAAGGCTTCCCTAAAGATATAGAGGTATAACGTTGTACCAAAAGGTAT
Source organism: Neoascia interrupta (assembly GCA_947623515.1). Taxonomy (NCBI): domain Eukaryota; kingdom Metazoa; phylum Arthropoda; class Insecta; order Diptera; family Syrphidae; genus Neoascia; species Neoascia interrupta. The sequence continues at coordinate 150,125,645 of OX392463.1, forward strand.
AACGTGTAGCAGTGTTTGATTTATTTGTCGTATGTGGACTGAAATTGCGCCCAACACTGCACTGTGTATTATGTATTATTATGTATTATATTATTGCATTATGTATTGTCAACTCACGGCAGACGGCTTTAAATGCCATGCTCTATTATTTTATTATATGCTCTAGATGCTTGTTAATATCTTTTTTGAAATAAAATCTAATCTAATCATTGCACTGTGCCTAGTACCACAATTTTTCTGCGGCTGTAAAACATAATTTTAATACTTTTTATTTTGTTAAAAGACCGCACTGAAACCTTAGTTAAACCTTACGTTCACCCCCAAGAACAATTGACAGCTTAAACGTCATTGATTTTGACAAACGAACCAACATCTCTAATAGAGATTTTAGTCTCTCCAAGTTTAATTCATAGAGATTTTTAGTTTTACAGTTGAATTTGTCAAAATATCCTAGTAAAAAAATTATCGATCAGATAATTTTTTTACTAGGATACCCTTCCCCCCTCCGGGCGCCTATGGTTGGTTTTATCCCCGACACGGCGCAAACCTTTTTATACCCAACTGAGGGTATATTAATTTTAGTGCATAGTTTGTAACACAGTGAAATAATCACCGCAGACCCTTAGGACCTTTTAGAGATATGATCAAGACCGACCGGTAATCGATAAAGATTAAGCGAAGTTGGTCCGGCCGTCCGTCTGTATGTGTGAAGGTTTTAGGTCTTCAAAATCAAGCTAGAAAGCTGAAACTTGGTACACGGCTTGGATCTTCTGTTGCACAAGCAAAGTGTGAAATTTGACTTAATCGGTCAACGGCCACGCACACTACTGGCTTCAATCCGAGACAACCTCTATGTTACATTTTCTTTCAAAATGCCTTTTGGTCAAGTTAGACAAGGCATAGGAGTTTCAATTTTGGTACTGAGCAATATTGGCGCAAAACCTCTAAGAATGCAAAAATTGAACCACCCACAATATCGACCATGCCCACTTTTAACATGTTAGATCTTTTAAAATCCGATTCCTCGGAAAAATTACTCCTTTTAGGGGGCGTTTTTAGGAAAAAAAACTGTTTTTTTTTCTGAAATAGTTTTTGGTTTTAGCGTTTAAGATTTGGTTACATGGTGTATAGGGTCGGGTATATAGAAGTTTGGCACAGGTGAACTCTTGCACTTACTGGTTTTAGATACATTTTTACATTTGCTTGCTCTGTACCAAAAGAGCAGCTTTTTTTAGAAACGTGGTGAGTATCAACTAATTTGTCCAATCCAGTTCTTATTAAGAGTTGGCCCTGGTTCAGCTCAAGCTATTGCGAAAGTCTGTTTATTTATTTTTACTTATAATCGGAGTTTTTATGTTTTTATGTTCGGCAGGTAGTGGAAGAACCCTATCCAAGAGTACCTACTTTTTCTTTCCATACTTTTTAATGCAAGTAGTTTTGGAACCATGCGTCCTTATAATTTCCTACATTATATAAATCCAAGCTTGAATATGAGAAATGATAAAACATAAAAGACATTACTATGAGTACCTACCTACCTTACCTACCTATCTTAACTATTTATACTGTGCTATTTATACTGTACTTCTCTAAGTTTCGAAAAACAGAAGAATTTTTACTTTTTAACTGCCCAGGGAATATACTTTTATTCTGAGATTACTACTTCAATGAGCCCTTAAGAGCACTCTTTCTTCGATTCGCCTCTCCATTGTTATCCATCTTAATAACCTAGCAGCAAATAAGAAATATCGCAACAATTTAATTGCACACAATAGACTCCTTTTAGCACTTATAAAGAGAGTTATGGGGAAAAGGGAAAAAAGTGTATAACAAAAATAAGCTTCCAACTTAACAAACACTTGACTCAATCCTATCATGTTTCACATCGCCATCGAGGGGCCCCATTGTTTGCACTCTCTTCACACTGCCACTGTTGCATATTCAACCGTTGAAAAATTGAGTGAAGCGCAAAATAAAGGAAAAAAAATCCTGCAGAAATTTTCCACTTCGAAACTATTGCCGAGACACACAATCGCAATTGTGAAATGTGAAATGCGACAACAACGATACAAAGTCGTCCTTCCATTAACCCCCTCTAAAGGAATGAGAGAACACCTCTTAAACGAGGAACTTTATCCATTAATAACGATTTTCCATTAACTATCGATTGATTTTGCAACACTTCTAGAGCGTTAAAGGACGACAAAAAAAGAAGGAAAAATAATAATAATAATAATAAAAAAAGAAAAAAATACAACCACCTCAGCACTTACATCGAATTACAGCCGATTGGGTGTGTGGAATACGGCATCTCTTGGGTATAGGGACGTAGAACAGTGCGGTCTGAAAAACTTCACCTTGTTCACAGTGGAAAAGAAAAGATTTCACAACAAACACCATTTTGCATTTTGCACCTTTTGTTGTGCAAAGTTTTCTGCTTTTTATGAAGGGAAAGTATAAAATTCCATGACACCCGCACCGCCGAGATACTTTGTTCAACGGGGAGTAGATGCTTGAAAGTCACAAAAGCATCATCAATACAATTTAACGTTGCTTAGCGTAAACAAGTTGGCCGGAAAGTTTTACTTCGGCGCGAGAGACGGGCTAACAAGGGTATAGAGCTAGGGCTGCACCGAATGAGAGACAGAGCGACAGAATCCCAAAAGTTTATGCTTTTCATCATTAAAGTTTTCATTTTCTTCGCGTACCTATTACCCTGTAGCTCTGACAGTATACCGCTATATGAGTGACGAAGGAAAAAGGGACGAAGATCCCTACCAAGGGGGATTGGCCGATGTCGATTTTCTCTCACCGCTAGATACAGCTACTTTCCACCAGCAGATGGCATGCAAATTCAATTGGAAAAACGAATTTTAGCAAAATTGCAAAATAAAAATCCCCGAAAAATTTCAAAATTTCCGCCGGCAAAATGCATTTTGTCCCAGCCGAACAAAGTTATATGTGTGTGTATGCACGGAGGATAAATATGTTTTACGTCAAGTTATTTAGGAAAAAAAAAAATTATAACAGGGATAACACGATGGCATAGTGGGGAAGAAGGTAGCTTGGCATTGGCTAACAACATGTTGCCAACTTTATCTACATACTGCACGAAGACTGAGCCGGAATGTTACCTGTTGCAAAATACAGTTGCAAGCATGCGAGAATTCATTTTTTTCCTCATCCCTCAATTTGTGCCAAGGATATATACCTAGAAGTGCTATAAGCTACATCACTGACATTCCATGATTCACTGGCGGCATGGGTAATGGTAGTTGGTAGTCGTTCCCTTGCTATACTCTGACAAAACCATGGAGATGGATGTGCGCGCATTCAAAATAAGTTCCATCTACCCCTCCCAATGTTTGGGTGCATTTTAGCTCTTGGAGTTGAGGAAAACACAAATAAAAAAGCAAAATAATGTAGTAAAATAGTAAAAAAGGACGAACTATATGGTGTGCTCCACAGATAGGTAGTAGTCTAGTATGCGCATTGAATTTCAACTCCTCCTACAACTTGAGAGCAAGGATGTTCACAGAAAAAAAAAACTTATTGCAATAGGACATGCGTTCTTTTCTGCAATAACAGAAAAATAGTTGTAAGGATGCAATTCATCGTGCTTGCCGGTAAGCATAATGAAACAAAAGAAATTTCCTTGCTTTATTACGAAATAGGTAAACGTACCCACCAATACCTTGAAAAAGTGTGCTTTTTAATAAGGTACAGAGGGGTGTAGTGCATTGACCTTGTTTGAAAACGAAGAAAGGCCATATATCGAGTTTCGAGTAACCTCAATTTGAATCTATAGAGGTGTGTTAATTGGAGTAGGGTATAAAGATAGATATGATGACTAATTTATACGAAGCCCACATATAAGAAGCAGTGATATGTGTGCTTCGTTTTAAATTAGTCATCATTTAAACCGGCAACAACAAATCCCGTACTCAAATGAAGCGAAATATCTAGGAATGACTCTAGACGCAAAACTTAAATGGAAGCCGCACGTTAAAAAAAAACGCAACGAGCTCGAAATCAGGTTAAGAGAAATGAATTGGCTTATCGGAAGATTTTCGAAACTAAGCGTAAATAACAAACTGCTTTTGTATAAGCAAGTGCCAAAACCATCTTGGACGTACGGTATACAACTCTGGGGTTGTACTAAACAAAGCAATATATCTATTTTAGAAACTTTTCATAAAAAGACCCCCAGAGCAATCGTTAATGCTCCATGGTACATAAGAAATAGCGATCTACACCGAGATCTTGGAATCGCAACCGTGACTGATGAGGTAACAAACTTTGCTCGCAAACTTAGTACTCGACTTCGCGGACATTGCAACAATGAAATTATCCGAACTTTGGATCAGACAAATCTTCCGCGCCGACTAACTACAACGAATGAGACCGTTGGATCTAGCAGCATAAGATGAAACCGCATAACTTCACAGTATAGTAGGTGCTTTCGTTGGAAGGCAACCTGCCACACGCGATGACTACAAAAGCTTGAAGTACTTGTTAAGGAAACTTAGTTGTAGTCTAACGGAAAATGGGAGGTTTTTTAGTGAGCAAGAATCTCACACTACTATGAGCACGCGCAGCCGGTCCTCGTAGTGCCTATGAAGGTTTTTCCTACCCGGGGAAAAAAAAAAAATTTAAACCGGTAGTGAAGTTAGTGTTAAAAATGTTTATGCTTTTTTTGGGGTTTTTGAAATATTTTTGTAGAAAGTTTGAGATTCAGAGAATTTTTCTAGTGCTCCACGGAAAAAATCAGAAATGAGTGAAGACCATCTAGTTGTAATGCAATAACACACTAACCAGTGTGGTACTGTTATCGCATATGAGTAAGAACGCTTGTTGAAAAATGTTGCATTGAAAAGATGACATATTCACGAGAGTATGCGCTGACACTTGTCCCACAATCGTGAATAGGTCGATACGCAAAGTGACGATAAATAGCTACGCTACACTGATTTATTTCTATCAATTTTGTTTAACATTTGGAAGAGTCAAAAAATAGTTCTTCTGCTTCAGCCTTCAGAAAAGGTTTCCACAGGACCCGAATCTGTGTATATATTGCCACGGCTGATGCCATTGACTCTTGGGTTTCTCTTAAAAATAGGACTCGTTGGCGTGACTGCGACGGGTGCAGGCACACCAAACGACAACGCCAAGGAGTCAGCTTCTTTCATTCTATCTCTCAGAAAAATGGACTGCAGACTTCTTGTAAGCGTCGTCCTTGCGTACTTAAAGCTTGTCGCGTCACTGCTTTGAGCCAAGCTAAAAAAATGATCGATGCTACGCAATGGATCATTGAAATCCGTAATAGCAATGAGAAACAAGTGAGTAAGTGCAAGAGTTCGTCTGTAACGAACTTCAAAATACCCGACCCTCTTTACCCGTTAACACCAAATTAAAAATTTTTTTGGTCTGTTTGGTCTGTTTTGGTCGGTATGTCAATACTGAATGTCAATTATTTGTATTGGCTACGCCCCCAAAAAAGGGCGTAGGCTGAAAATTAAAATCAATTACCTCTAATTTCGTTGGAATCAAAAGCGAATATTAATACTTAAAAAACAGTTTTTTCCCAAAAAACAACCCCTTAAAGTGGGCGGAGCTCAATGCTTTGTATGCAACAAACTTAGCAAATGGTAATATCTTTCATTATTTGCCATATAATTTTTTTCGATTTAGAACGAGTTTCCCGAGAAAACAGGTTTTCAAAGATTTAAGATGTTAAAATTGGGCATAAGTAAAGGCTTCTGGCCGATCTTAATCTCCACTAAAACTTCAGTTTATATGTTTTGTCTATCTTGACTCAAAGGCATTTGAAATACAATGTAAATTTGTGGTTGTCTGACATTCAAGTCAATTGTGGGCGTGGATCTCCTCAATTTTCCTCCCGTACAGCAACAAGCAGATATGCAAATGTTCTACTGCCAATCAGTGCTAGCAAACCTTAAGTACATGTAACAAAAATGGGCTCAGATCCCTTCGTTTAGATCAAAACCTCGAACATATAAATGTTGAACACATCGATCAGCACGGTTGTCACTGAATTCCATTGTGTGATTTATATATGTACAAACGAACAAATGGGTTTAAGTCTTCACTATTTACGGCATGAAATATGAATAAATCAGTGGCACGAAGTACTTGGTATTCTTTTTTTAGAAATTCCTATACCTATTCCGTTTAAATAAATCTCAAAGGAACGTTGGTGCGACATTTCCCGTAAAAAAGGAACCATTATGCCGTGCTCATTATTATTTAACACTTGTAGATTTAATTCTTACACCTTGTTCCGTGCCGCTTCAGTAATCATGATCATACAAAGGCGAAACCCCCAATAACAAAGGCAAATCACTTCCAGCGCCTCTACACTGCTATGCACTTCACCGCTTTACGGTCTCAAAGGTGTACGCTTAATATAGCCAAATAAAAATAATGGAAATTATTATTTCATATTTTTTCTGGTCCCGTTCCGCGTGACTCACGCACGCTTACCTCAAGCACCTTGTAGAATTTCCCCTTGTAGCTCGGCCTAACCGCACAAGGATCTCCATACATTAGCATAACGTCACCCTTAGCGCCAATTTGAATGATACCTAATACCTGAAGTCAATTTGCTTACCCTTCAATGTGGTGTAAAACTACAACCTGGTAGAGGTAGACTGTGTCGTATTGCACCGCAAATACTAAATAGTTGATTCGATGTCGTCACGCTGCTGCTCGCGTACGCCACCTTAGCCACCCGCACAATGACTGACACATGCGGGACGCTATTTTGTCGCCGGTAGATTTGCCAGTTTTGTATGTTGTGACGGCTGTGATTTTAGTTTGTAATGTCGTGTCATGATGAATGCGAGCAAAGCGGGTCGTCGCCGCAATTCATGCATAAATAAATTGGCAACAATTGTATTTATTATGTGGCATGTGTAAGTATACATGCACACACAGGACATGCCCACCGTCCTAAGGAGACATTTATTTTAATTGCGACCAACACACCTCGGGCGGCAAATATATTAAGTTTTGCATGGAGTGCGCCACAACGACTGAAGTCGATGTGGTGGAAGGGGTTAATTGAAATGAGTTTGAAGTTTCTTTTTGAGTTTTCTATTTCAATATGCCAAGCGCCTTTGGGGCAGAGTTTATTGAAAGGGTTGTGTTATGCAATTCGATAGTTAAAAAGGAAAAAATTAGCTTAAGCTAGTGTACAATTATTATGTTTACTCCTAACCTGTGTAAGAAGACTAAAAGGTTTTGGTATAGATGCCTAAATAAGCATCGGATAAGAAGCCACACTGTTAATTAAATTTGTTACTTAGAAACTTATTGGTAGCACCTTAAGCATCACCAAGAATAGCTTAATTTTGAGGTAGGGCTTGGCTAAAGGGCATTCCGTGGTTAGCCTTTCGACTTATTTCAGTACTTCGCAAATCAAAAGTATGTACCAAGCTTTTCTCCAAGCATATTTCTTATACACATACTGCGATACTAAATTGGTATATACCTACTTAACTGGCCTATACGACAAGTACCTACCTAATTACCAAACGGTTTCATCAGAAGTTGAGAGAAATTCAGTTTTTAACCGGAAAACGAGAGCGGCTCTAAATCAAGAACTTGATTGATTCAGAATTCCCTTCCTAAGAAACAGCCTAAGCTCCTTTATCTAGCACTAGAAAATACGTCACAGACTTTTTGATAAGTGAAAAAGACATCATAAGACGTCGAACCCCTCAGAAAAGTTTTTAATATTGAATGCAAATTATCCTATTTTGTAAAAATGTGGGCTGCCTTATCTGTCTTTTCAATATGGCAGACCGTAACTGTTGTTTCGTAAGAAAGTTTTTGAAAATAGCTACTTGACAGTAACCTTTAAGGTATGCCTTCTGTCCTGAATGCAGGATCGGATCACCTGAATTTATGAAAAATAGTGTGGCATAAGGCAAAAACCTGAAGCATAAATTTAAAAAAATTTTCTACAGCCGGCGGCGACTTAAACCACCTGTTTATCTGTCCTTTTTGTTCTATCTCAGCTTAAGCCCTCCCTTCGTAACAATTTTAACAACGTTAATTCGTAACAATTAACAACGTAATAATTTATTCACACGCTTTTCAATAAATATTTTTTTTTCGTAGTGGGGATGGATAAGATATATGTAGGATATTACAGTGTAGTAAATAGAGGGGGAAATATTTTACTATTTGCACGATTTTCGGATTTAAAATTATTGAAACAATATTCTTTCATTAATTTTAAGGTAGATTGTTATAATTTTTTTTGTGAGTCTACTATTTTTATTTAATGCGAATTTTAAGATGAGGTACTCAAATTTTTATCCAAACGCTGGGTGACAAATACATTCCATTGGTTTAGTTTTTGTTAAAAAAATAACTGAAAGAACGACAAACGCGTTTTTATTTTCGAAATTTTGTTTTCAAAACAACTCAGAAGTTATAGGCATTTGCGACACTACTATTTAAGTAAATAGCTCAAATGATTTTAAAGTCATTCGGATCCAAAAAAAAATTCTATGATGAGATTTTTTTTTCGAAATGGGAGGCATATTACCCTTGCCGAGGAAGTGGGGGAGACACGCGGTTTTTTAGTTTTTTTTTATTTAAAATTTATACTGTTCAGAACATTTTTTTGAAAACCGCTATATTTTTTTTCGATTCTCATGTACTTTGGCTATATTTCCCCAATACTCTGGGCACGAGTTTTTTAGTTATCGGTTATTAATGCGGGGTTTTTATTGGCTTTTTAAACCATTTCAGAAATTTTTCAGTTAGAGACGTAATTTTTATTGAAACATCCTAAAAATGTCAGAATTCTCTTCAAACGTTTTATGAACCAATCGAATTTCATTATATCGTTCAGAATATTTATTATATACCAAATTTTGAAAAATAATTTTTAAAATGCTTTTGAATTTTTCGAGCTAAATTTCTGAATCTGCTAAATATTTGACAATTTCTTCAGTTTTCCCGAAAATTCTCGAAACAAATAATTCTTGCCATTATCGCATAGGACAATACTTTTTACACATTTTTTATCGAAAATACCTACGTCAAAACTGCAGCTTTAAAACAGGTCATCAAAAATTATGTTTTTTTTTGTCATTTTGGTATTTTTTGGCTTATCCGTTTTTTCGATTTTGTCACTGGTCCCTTGTTTAACTGCATGAGTGCAAGGATCTATTTGCCCTGTTGAGTACGGTGGCGATTTTGTGAAATCTGGAAGGGTGAAAATTTAAAAGAGAGTAGGTTGGCACTTGCAAACAAGGTATGGAATGGAATGCAACTTTTTAGATTTTTATTAAAGAAACCAAAAGCTCTCACTAGTCTTGGGACAATGAAGAATTTTTCGCCCAGAATTTTGGTAGCACAAGAATTTTGCAAGGCTTGCAGAGCTTTATTGTTTCTGGGTTCTTTGATCCTTTTTTGTTTTACTTTAGAAGCGTTGGTCTCTTAATCACGAAAATACGACTAAGTACTTCAACTAATCGCCTTCTTACAATTTGGTTTTAGCAATCTTAAGTGAAATGCAAAATCTTATTCGTAGGACAAAATGTCTTTTTATAACTTTAGATATAGTTCATTTGAATTTTTAATAGTATATAAATGTAAGCTTTTCCACTATAAAAGAGTCATGGACGTTTGTTGGGTATTTCTCATATGGTGTGAGTCATTTTCCAAATGCTCATTGAATTGTCATTTTCCAATAATCGCTAATTTACACCGAGCCTAATTTCAGCATTTCAGCTAAATTCAGATCTTTCAAGGGCCACTAGAACTTCATCGTCCGACATCTTAGTTTAATAATGAATTTCAGCTCTTATCTACATTTCTTCTATCGTTGGTTATGCATACTGCAACGCATACGTTTTGGTTGCTGCCGAAACCTTTGCCCGCAAAACATTATATTGCTTAATTTAACTTAAAATCTTTCCAAAATAAAAGTTATGTATAGCTCCTTGGGTAGGAAGGCCATTAATATTGTGAAGTAGTTTAGCAAAGCATGATACACCATTTAACGTAGCACGCATATGTAATTCCCCAGTGCACTTTCTAATTAATTTAACGTCTTAGCAGTTCCATTGTCGCGCATTCCCAGTTGACAAAACGTACAATATTTATGATTGCACCCATTTATACGTTAATTCTTTCCCCATAAAAACAAGCTGAACGCAACCACATAGAATGGACTCAACCATCAAGCCTGGTTGCTGGTACAATTTGGCCAAATTGGGTAACTAATTTATTTCAATACGGGCATAGTTGTCACTAAGTTATAGTAAATTTCTTATACCAATTTATGTGGGGATTTTCAGATAAGAATTTTCGAAGCAGGTCTTTTTATTTCATAAGGTAATTCAGGCAAAAGTTAATTTAATTGCTAAGTACCGCACACGATACGTCAATAAAAGTTAAGGCAAGTTTTAATCTTGCTTGTTTTAAACCAATTTACCTACAGTCACATTATGCGCAATACCTAACAATATAGTTAATGATACTAGAATTTAGTTTTTGAAATATGTAATCGGATGATAATCAAGCCAAGAAAAAGTCACAAGTTATATACCATTAATAATAAAATTAGATTTAAACATCGTAATAAACAAATAACCATAATCATACCTTGTATAATAAAACATTTGAATTCTGGCCAGAACATATATATGAGACGAAAGCCTCCCAATTACGAAAGCCTTCATCAATTATTAATTAAATATATTTACGTATCTGGAAACCTTCAGAAGGCACATCGAAATTGTTAATTGGATCTACATTTTGTCAATAGCGAAATTAAGTTTATTGATTTCTAGATTGATATCCATTCACATCCACAGTATCCCATGGCTTACGAATACAACAATCGCTTTGAGACTCGATTTGTACCCGTAATTGATGTGGTCAAAATAAGTGCTCAGTACACAGATTATGATGCTAAAATGTGTCGTGGATGTAAAGAGCGTTGCAATGATTTTTAATTAGGCATAATCTGCTTAATAATGTAACCTAGAAATAAGTTAGTTTAGTATTTTATAGTATGTTCCTATTATTGAAATTTCAAGAATATGTTGACACTATTTGACACAACAAAGTTTAAAAAATATTGTTAAACGTTTGGCGCTTAAGGCAACAAAACACAACAATTATTGGTGGTTTTTCAGGAACATTATCCATTCTATTTAGTAGAACGTAAGAAGGTTATTTTACTGTTCGAAGATCCTAAAGTGAGATACCTTAGAAAATGGGAAAAGCAAATACCACGATGCAATGATCTGCATTGAATTCCAACTGAGATCATGTTGTGATTTGTCTTAGTTATTTACAATATGCCAAAATAGAGATAAAATTTAGAATCTGGCCTTTTATTAAAGTCAATCAATCAATACTTTATAAAAAAGAAACAATAAAAAATTAGGTCAGTATTGTGGTGCGGTGTTATGTCGAGTGTATTGGGCTTCTGTAAAAACTGTAGGTACTACAGGTACAACGGATGTACTTTAGGTAGGTAGGTAGGTAGGAAAGTGGCTTATTAAATGCACTTAGGCCAAAAAGTAGGCCCATTGTACCGCCACGTGAGTATATTACCAAGGGAGTAGGTTGGCGTGAATTCTATGACAGCCAGCCAGTCTTTTTGATGAATTTTTGTAGCTTTCTGACCGGTGTTTTACTAAGGTCGCTTAGGTAGTCGTAGAAGTAGGAGCCTAGTATTGATTTCCTGTTCGACGCCAGTGCCGGGCAGCAACAGAAAAGGTGTTGTACACTTTCTTCCTCTTCCTCATCTAGGCAGCTTCTACAGAAATCATTTGAGAAAACCTAATGGGCAGTGTCCGGTGGTAATTCCCACTGCAGTGCTAATTTTGGATCTCTTTAAGGAGATCAAGCTATCTGATCTTTTTGGATCGAGGCAAGGCCAGATTTGCTTGGAGGTTAAACAAGTGGTGCCTGTCCTCCATCTGGCGTTAGTTTCTTGTATGCTATGATTTTGGAGCTGTAATTTGAAGGTAGCTAGGAGAATACCTATATTACAGGAGATTTCATCTTCTGGCAGTTTAGTGGTGTTCTTAGCGTGTTTATCAGCCTCACAGTTTCCCATGATGTCTCTATGACCTGGCACCCAGCACTGGCAGATGTAAAACTGTTCGGACATCTTATCAAGAGATGTGCGACAGTTAATAACTAATTTAGAGTTTATAGAGATCGATGTCAGGGATTTGATGGCAGCCTGGCTATCCGTAAAGATACAGATATCTTGGGCGGAGAGAAAACAGCACTTCCTACACCGTCTTCCGTCCTGGATCCGTCTGTGTAAAAGTGTATGGCGTTACCAAAAGGTATATTACCGCCGTACCACAGGTCTTTGTTCGGAATCCGGGTTTCGAAGTTTTTCTCTGGGAAATATGAGGGTGAAGTGTATTCCAGGTTGGTGAAGGTGAGATGCTGTTCGTTTAGAATATTGGCATGTCCGTAAACGTAATCACGCCATTGGGAGCATTCTTTAAGTCGAATTGCGCAGTTGGTAGCTGTTTGCTTACCAAAGATGAACGGATGTACTTTAGGGAAAGCTGTATAACTTTTGATTAGGAAACTATATTTTTGCTAGCATAACTTTTATCTGTACACACAATTTCGAAACTGTCTGTACTTTGAAAATTTATTCAAAGTCAAGTCGCGGCTTAAAATTTTTTTATACCCTTATTGGTATATACATTTTGATACATGGTTTGTAACACAGTGAATTTATCACCGTAGGCCTCTAATTTGAATTAATCACCGTAGGCCTCCCTTAAATATGGTTGAGACCGAGAAATAAATTGTTTAAGCCATGTTCACCCGTCCGTTCGCCTGTACGTACATGTGATTTTTTTAAGTCTTTAGAATTGCGCTAGGAAACTGAAACTTGGAGTAGATTTTGGCTCTTGTTTTGTTCAAAGTATGATAAGAAATTAAAGACACAGCATGCAAATTTATAAGATGGGCCCACAGCTACGCCCACAACTTGACTTGAATGTCAGAAAACCTAAAATTTACATATTATTTAAAAATATCTTTTACACAATACTGGACACAAGACTGGATACAAGACTGGACACAAGACTGGACACCTCGCTTTCCGTGCCACTGTCCCAGTCTTAGTCAGTTGAGGAAAAGAACTTTAGGACACTACTTTTTCCATGACATTTCAGAACTCTTAAACGTACCACTAGCGGCTCTTTTCAGGTATGTTAAAACAACAAGGTAGCTCAAGGAACTCAACGCGGCGTAAGAAGGAAGCGAAAACATCCAATCAAAAAGGATCATCCCCCACTATACATAGGTATCGATGAGGCGATAAACCTAACCTAACCTAACCTAGACGAGACATGGGAGCACCAATTTGTGTGCAGAGCAATAGTAGCCAGAAGCCTTTAATAAGACATAAATTGGACTTCTCACACCATCGACCATGCACATTTATATTAAATATTAGTATTTTGGCATTTAGGGGTGTTTTTAGGAAATAACTTTGTTTTTGTCTGCAATATTCGGTTTTACCGCATTAACACATTATTCTAACGATTTTAGAATTAATTGATATAATTTTCAGCCCACGTCTATATCAGGCCAAAAAATATTTAAATTTGGTGATTCAGTGTAAAGAGTGTTGGGTATTTAGAAGTTCGTAACATACGATTCCTTGCGCTTACTTGTTAATTTTCCTAAAATTGATTTGAAAAACTGCCTTATAGTAGGAAGATAGTTTCACCATCCTTGTACTGTAAATTGTGCGGCAACCGCCAGTGTCCAAATTTAATCGAAATTAAAAAAATATTTTTCAATCTATCTACTCGATTTATGATACACAAATTTAGAAGCCTGTAATAACCGACTTTTGGTATGTGTTTTAGCTCCTTAAAGGTGGAAAAAAGGCACATTATTTTCACTGATAAGGATTCGAGCGCATAGACTTTTTGCATATTTGTCCGCACACAAACCATTTGGGAATTTTCGTCATTCAAAAGACTTTTAGAATTGTGAATTGTTATAATTTTTCACTTTTCAATATTAAATTTAATTTTGTATGGCTTTGCCATGGGGGCCGCTCCCAAATATTAGCAACGATACGTTCGGTTAGTTTTTCAATTTATACAACAATTTTTGTTAAAAAAACGTTGAAAAACTTTGCGTCTTAAGACCACTTTAGATACCCAAAATGACCTTAAATTCTCGTTATGTATAAACTTAAAATATTTTCACTTATTTTGAGAAAAAATTTAGGTTCCTTGCAATTAATATATTTTAAGTTTTTAAAATAAGAAAAAAAAACAACAAGTCTCTCTCTGTGAAGAAGTCGTTGGCCTGGATAACGCCATGTAATAATTTTGCTAAAAAAAAGTAAGGCAAGTTTTTTCTTTCACAATAGCACAATTTAAAAACTTTCTCGTTTTGTTAATAGTTTTTTTTTTTTCAAAAATGTAGGGCTACCAACAATATTTCGCGCTAGTATGTTTTATTTATGGCAAAGTTGCTATATTTTTTTTCATATGTATTTAACGCTTTAGTATTTCAACCAAAGTGAAAAGTGCGCACTCTTACCCCAAACGAGTCTATTGCTTATTACTTCTAAAATTCAAACTTCGTCTCATTGTAAAATCGAGCGAGTTACAGGTATTTTAATACTTATAATGGGCACTGTGTCATTGCTTAGCCTGTTCTTCCTGGAGAGGAGCAAGTAAATTGAAATAAGTCTAAAAATTTTTGACTTAAAAATCTCAAGATATCGGCCAGTTTACATGTGAAGCTTTAAGAGCCTTGCTGTAAGTTTTTATTTGGCTCTAAAGATATCACCAGACCATAGGTTGGTGATATCGTATCATTTGGTCTCGATCGCACTTATAAAGTCTTAATTGGATCTCAATATAAAATTTACTTTATATTTTTGTAATATATAAGGGAAAAGGAGTTCGCATGCTATTAAGGTTACATTATGTAGGCTTAGGTTGTCTTGAAGGCTTTCTTAAGGTGCTGCTAGTGCATTTTTGTCAAACAAATTAGGACCGTGCCAATATGCCAGTATTTCCCTAATTGTATTGTTTTTATTTGCATCGAAGTTGTACAACTAATATAAGAACTTAATTAAATTTTAAAAAATCCGCAGCTGATTTTCGATTTTCATAACCAAATTTGAGATAAGACTGAAGTACTAGCAAACTTAGTTAGCGTTGGAATGGAATGAAGACATTATTGTAGAAAGGATAACAAGAGTTACACCAGACAAATAGCAAATTGCTAGTAAAAGCAATGGAACAATTTATGTGGGGCCTTTGAAAGTATTAAAGAAACAAATTTCTACCCCAGGTAATTCGCGATAATTACCTGGGTTAATTCTAAAGGCGTGTTATGTTGTGATCAGTTGGGCTCTATCACGTCCTACCCAAAACAAAACCTTCACTCGATTTTACGCGAGTTTTAAAGAAAACTCAACAGGAATTTAATGTAAAGTTTAAGTATCAGCGACTCCCCTGTTTTAAGATGTCAAGCAGAGGATTTCAATTGATTTGATTCCTTGAATACATTATTTGCGGGCATTTTCTTGGGACGATTCTTTCACAGAGAGTGCTTTACATGACCCGATTGATTTTTTCCGTTTAGTAGTTAAGCGTTCTAATCGAACTTCTAGCTATCGTTGGTTTGTTAAATTCAAATTTACTTCGAATTGTTACCAACCTATCCTTTCTTATTTTTTTTGTTCTTAACCAATTTAAGATAACAATATTAAAAATTTTATGCCACGCCCCTCAAAATTATACCCCCACGCCCCTATTCAAACCAAAATACTTTCTGTCTGCTTTTTTCTATACAAAGCTAAAAAATAAGACAGCCACGTGAATAAACATATATCCTCTAGGTGGAGGAAGAAGATAGGCAAAAACGACCCTCTCTGATATTAGGATCGTTTTTGCTCTGAACTTTACTCAAATAAAACTATTAGATTAGTTGATGCTTCAATACTAAATCTTCAATATTTGCTGCGCAATAGGCTCTGTTTTTGATCAGTGCCGTTACTATATCATGAAATATAAATAAGGTATATTAAAGAAACTTTGAAAGAAACTTATGTTTCTTATGACTCATACCAGGAACTACATTAGTTTAATGGGTCACGAAATTGGGTCACCCATATGAGCACGAAGCGCTTTTATACACACATTTTTGATGCACACTTCTAAAAAAAATTGATTTTCCATTCTTCTTTTTTGAACTCTTGCTATTAGCGAAAGGATGAAGATTTTTGCTTTTCACTGGTAACTTATTTTTCTATAAAAAAAACTTGAAATGAAATAAATTCACGAGTTTTCATTTTAAATCAGTCCCAAGTTAAGTCTAAGTAGAACTCAGAATATAAAGTTAAGCAATTCAATTCACTGACTTAAAGTGACCGAATGTGAAAAATCGTGAAGGGTTTGAAATAGCTCTTCAATTTTGTGAAGTTACTAAAGGAAATATGCCCTTTTCTTAGTTTTTCGATTTTATCTAGAATCACATATTTTTAACAAGTTTTAGCAGCCAAAACAAAATTATAATGAAAAGAGTTAAGCTTCGAGGAATTCAAAATTGGCATAATATAATTTTGACTAAAGTAAATATTATATTTTTTTTAAAGGAAACTTTAATTTTTTTAATGTTGTGGCTAATGAATTTATTATTCGTAGCAGTGGTGGAAATTCGTAGAGACTGACTGATTCATTTTCACACAATTCAATTTTGTGTTTGTTCTTTCACTTTTCCTTAGCTTTATTAAACGTCCTATTTTTCAAAATGAGAATTTTATATTTTTAAGAACGAATATTGCTTGCTATGACTTGAGCAAGTGCTTAAAGGTGGCATCTGTTTAATTTTGGTTGCAAAAAACTTTTTTAAAAAACAGTTAGACTCATGCAGTTTAAGGTCCTTCCATTTTTGTCAGAGGCTAACTTCCTCCCTTTTTTTTATGCACAAAATTTGGCGGACCTTACTTAAAGCATTTAAAATTCAGTTATCAAAATATTGAAAAAGAAAACTTGAAAAGAATATTATTGAAAAAATATTTCCAAAGTGAAAATTCGCGGTGTATAACAAATAACCTTACATTCGAGTTATTTAAAATCTCTCTTAACACAATTTATATTACTGTCTATCTGCCTTACCCAAATCAACTCGTTTTACACACATCTTTTTCTAAAATCAAATTTTTGTCAATCTCAACAAACTTGATAAGCCCCTACCTAAGAAAACATGAAACTGGCAAAGACTTTGGAAAAACTTCCAGACAACACCCCCAAATAGACTCATATCGTCATCATCCCCCGTGCTAGAACGATACGACGCCGCCGACGAAATAGACAAATTTTCATCGATTCACATTCGCACATACACCTACGTACGCATATTACGACGACGATACGATGACGACGACTTTGCCAAAATGATTAATTGCTTTAAGTACTCTACCCAACACCAGATACTGTATCTACATTTTAATCTATCACTATATAGAAAAGGAAAAGAAAAGAAATTGTATTCATGGTGTATGTATATACTCACAGTAACTTGTTGAGCAAACTCAACCTTCGGTTGGCCGACAAATTCAATAATATGAACCATATGGAATGATTTTTCTATTACTTTTGTTTATAACAAAAACAAAAACAACAAATTTGTTCGAATTCAAAT
Source organism: Neoascia interrupta (assembly GCA_947623515.1). Taxonomy (NCBI): domain Eukaryota; kingdom Metazoa; phylum Arthropoda; class Insecta; order Diptera; family Syrphidae; genus Neoascia; species Neoascia interrupta. The sequence goes on from OX392463.1 coordinate 150,143,357, forward strand.
TCGATTGCAGGAGAAGAAAATATCAAAGTGAAGATGATTTTCTTTTGAATATCTTTTAGATATTTATATGTATCGGGTATGAGAAATATCTACCGTATGGTGATTTTCACAAATATCACTTCTTCATAAACAATAGATACGAATCTTGAATAAATTTTTATTCTTTTCTATCACAATTGGATCACTGGATTTTTTATTTTATTCATTTCATTCATAGATGCACTTTCCGTGGGTTTTGTTTTTGTTGAATTTCTGTTGTTTTAAATATGTGTGTATTTTTTTTTTACTTAATGTGCATCACTGTGTAGAACCACTTGATGCACTCTCACAAATACTTGAAAACTCTCTGATGTTTATCAGGAAATATAACAATTTCTCCGCGGCCAAAAAAATCTTTTTTTTTTCTTGTATCTTATTGGGAAAGAAATTAAGTGAAATAAACAAAAGGCAAATTCCGTCTTTGATTTTGTCTTACTAATATTGTAGTAGCAGATCGCCGAGACTTTGAACAGTAAAATATGTTTGTTAAGATATAACCAGATTTTTAATGTCGAAAGATTTAATTTTTTATTTCGGATCACAAGAACGGGACAATAAGTTGAAAACTATTTATTTTGAAGTACACAATAGGATGGATTGCACGGATAATAATGAACGAGAGTGTGTTGAAAAGAATTTCTATTTATTTTGTTTTAATATTATTTTTTATTTAACTTCTTTTTTTAGTTGAAATATCGAAATATTTTTGCTGACTTAACTACACAAAACTCAATATCATACTAAAAGGACGGACGAACAACGAATCATATCCGAATATTCAATGAGATACTAGGATACCCAGTCAGAAAAGCTGTGTTGGGCTGAGCACTGCGCGATGTGTCGATGTGGTGTATAGTAGAGGAGTAGACTCTATTCTATGTGTGTGTTGTTGTTGTTTATATTGTTGTTGTTGTTGATGATGGTTGTTTCTTTTTCATTTCAAGAGGAAAACGTGGAAATTGTCGAACCACTGCTTCTGTGTATATGTGTGAGGAGGGAAAATTCAACATATACATCGGTGTATGTGAGAATTTTCTCCACTCTCTGGGCCATTTTTGTTGGATAATATGGTGCTCTTCAACCACCCCCTGAAAATTGTGGTGGATTTGCTAATAATATACACATGCAATGGGGGAGCAAACACAGATGAACCCACACAGAGATGTGTGGGAAAATTCGTCCCTTACGCAAGTCAGTGGAGCAAAATAAAACGAAGACGTAGTCGAATTTGATATTAAGGGGGTGGAAATTGTGTTTCAACCCCCGTGTGTTGGTTTTCGCTGTCGTCGTCATCGTTCGTACGCCCACTCTCGTGCGCTCTATCTCTTCTGGTGAAGATATATTGAGAAAATTGAAAAAAATGCCAACTTTGACAGAAAAAAATATATATATATATATTCCTTCCAGTAGAGATAAAATACGCAACAATTTTTTCGACAAACCATTGAAATAATACGACGGGTCGGGGTAGCACGCGGGCCTTTTCTAGACATGGAAGTCATAAAATCGTCGGGGAAATTGTTCTCTCAGAAAATGGAAAGAAGAGTAGGTACTGCTGTTTTTTTTCTTTGCTGCCAAAGGAAAAGTGTGTCAATTAGAATCCCGATAAGTGACTCTAAAATTAGGAAAACATTTCAATGGACAAGCTATGAGAAATCGTATTTGTGAAGGATTTTTGGTCAATACATCTGGGGGCGGGGGGTTGATTTGTTCAGTTCCAGTTCCTGGCACCCTTCGATTAGAGATAATATTTCAGTGTTTCATCTCTTTTCTAAACTGAACGTTCCCGCCACACGTTCGAAAGTAGAGTGGTATATCAGTGTCATAATTCGAAGCTTACGGATTAAATAACAAATTAAAGCTTTCATGATATTCAAAAAAGTGGACTCATAGGAAACTAAACTTATTGAAAGAAACGGCTTAAAAGTCATGGCAATGGATACTTGATTTTATTCCAGTCCAATGGATTAAGTCATGGCGTGTTGGGACAATCCCTTGTTTACAGTTGTCACTTGTAGAATTGCTTACAGATATGTCATATTTACGGACTCCATACTAGTTATTGCAAAAACCATAAGTATACAACTAAATTATTGCAGGCAAACTTAAAAATCGGCTAGCAACAGATGGTTCGTCGTGATAATGCGGAGATTTACTTACAAAGAAACAAAAAGCCAAAAAGGAGTTCCTCGAAAGAGCTCATTTATCGACTTAGTATAAGTCAAGGACGTTTTGTAGCATACAGCTGTTCGATCAAACTTTAAATGCTTTTCCAAACCTGTAGTAATAAAGTTTTGCTTTGATTTTGCCTGCCCATACTTAAATAATTTTTACGTTTATTTTAAAATAAAATTAAATATTATTTAATAGCATTTTAATGGCATTTTGTGGAAGAAGCTACTTATGTTAAAATTATTGAAAATACTGATTGAAGATTTGGTGATGGGGTATTGAAATAATGGAAGCATTTTTTCTTAAAACAACGTTAATCTGGCATAAAAAAATTTTTTCAACAAGGATTGTAGGTTTCAAGAGGTTTTTCATACGTAATGTACTACCTATAAATCTACTATACCAAGATAATGTGCTTGCTCAACATTTGCATCACCTATACTTCTTTATGTGGCCGTTGCTTTCACAAAAGTGAAAATTCAGTTAAAATAAAAATAAAATATGGGTTTTTATTTCAGATTATAAAAACTAACTAAACCCAAGTGAAAACAAGTGGGAAGATGCAACTTCAGTCCGTAACCGATGGATTGCTTAATACTCTACCCTTCCTAAAAAGGAAACTGCCACGCCTCCAAAAAGTGGGCGGGATATAAAAATAAAACTGTTGAATGCTTTACACAAGGTGGTTGCATACATTTTGACCTAAAAGTCCGTAATTTTATCTCAAAAAATAGATTTTTTTAACGCCACGCTGACAAAAAGTGGGAGGCGCAAAAAAAGTTAGAAAATGCTAATATCTACAACTTTTGTAATATAACTTTAAGTCAAATTTCATAATTGAAAAACAGTAATTTTAAGCTAAAATCCCTTTAAAAAGTTGTCGTGGTCAATGAAAAGACTTAACTTTATCTGTTACCTCAAAGACAATTACAAGGCAATGTTACATACAAAGCTAAAATTTGGAAAATGTATTTTTTTTAATTGGAGATGGTCGCACACAAGCCTGTAGTGGGCGTGTCTGTGGGCAGATTAAGCTTATTTTCAAACTTGATCTGAAGGACTGGACTTCCAGCCAACCCACTAAACTTCAGCTCTCTAGCTTAAAATTTAAGGCCTTAAAGTTGTTTATGTACAAACGGACGGACGGACATGGCTTAATCGATTTTCCGGTTGGTCATATCTCTTAAAGGTCTTAGGGGTCTACGGTGATTGTTTCCTGCGTAAAAAACTATACGTTAAAATTTATACCCTGGCTTATACCCTATATAAACAATGATCACTGAGTTTACACGATCAAAATACCACCTTATCCTTGGCTTGTTTCTAGTTCTCTTAATTAATGCAATTATTTCTCACTGAATGCACATGATATTGATAAGAAAAAAACTAATTGGCAATTACAGCCCAGAAGCAGAAAGCCCTCACCCAACCTCTAATAATCACAACCATGCATGCTGCGTGCGTTTCAGTGTTCTTACACACATGGAGCGGACCTACATTTTTTTGCCGACTCCGATTGTGGAATTGGAGGGGGCTCTTATGACAAATGATACTCGCGGAGGGTATGTCAGACCCTCGCGGAGATGGGACCGTTAAAAACCTCTATTGTCTCTGTCGGGAATCAAACCCAGGACCTCGTGGACAGGAGTCTTATACACAAACAACTGCACCGCGGCACCCACAATGATATTGACGAAACATTGTCTGCATTGTATTTTCTTCTAAACAATGGGCTAGACTCATTAGCTGTAGGTGAGGATAGAATATTCTTCTTCCATATTATAGAGGCCCGTGTCCCCGCATTTTGCGTGCTCAATTTTCAGTCGAGTAGCCAATGAAACTCTTAACCTCGTGTTGTGCTTGTTCGGCACGTTTTTTTTTATAATATGCTCGTTGTCAAGGGCTTATGACTACACTTTAAATGCGTAGCACCTCGCGAGCGGAAAGAATTTGGGGATAGAAAAGATAGAAGAAAGTAATTCTCGATGCAGCACAAACGCTCATCAGCGCCAAACATGGAACCTCTGCACAGAAACAGCAAAGCTTACCCCAGCAAGTGTTATGCCTTTACGGAGAAAAGCAATAGCATAACCAGCAGAATATTTCATTGCTTCTTTATGTTGGGCGCCATTTCATCCCATTCGTGGAATAGGACTATCCGTCAAAGAAATTAATGGACCTTTACCTCTAATGGCCCGAACCATAATCGCAACAATCTCAAGTCTCTTAATATATTGAAAAGTTTAAAACCGGCAAGTTTGGGTCTTGAAATATTGTCTTCAAACTATAGGTACCATAACAACGCCATCAGCTTGGCTAAGCTACCAATGTTGCGCTTGCAAATTTGCAAAGCAATCCTTTCTTAGAACAGTATTTCAGTGGCAACCTTATCTGACCTCGGTAAGGATAAGGTACGGCAGACCTTGCCAAAAAGTTATAAAATACCGAAAAATTAACTAGCACCAGAGACTTTTGACCGCTTAAACCCTTTAAAAGGGCTGCGGAGCGGAGAATCCTTAGTGTGACACTTCAACCCGTGCGCATCTTCTACTACTAACTCAATAGCCACATACCGTTGCCCTGTCGGGTGGTCTCGCAGAGGCTTTAAACCTAGTCCCACCACCTGTTTCTAGGCCCAACGCGTTCGCATTTTGGCTAGTATGAACTGTTTGGGAAGTCTATCATTGGGCATGCGAACAAAGTATCCGAGCCCTAGCCTGTACCCACATGAGTATATTATCTATCCAATCCAGGGCATCATCAACTTCATTTAAGAAGGCTATGCTATGACTTTGGATTTGGTTCATACAAGTGAACTACAGGCCGAGTCGATCGTTAACCTTCAATTCTAACCTCTCCTTCAACGAAATAGACTTAAATGTCTCGCCCGACAATCGGCCGGTGGCTTGTAAGTATCCTCATGCCCGCCCGTCTGTGTAGTCATATGTTATGTAAGACGCCAGACCAGAAGGGTCACAGCCCATCATCGAAGTCTCTGGTTCCAGAAACCCTTTCAGTTAGTTGAGGCAATGCCAGTTGTATCAAGCTGATACTGTTTAGCATCCTCAACGTTATCGAAGAGACATTCCTTTGTCGATTTCTATAGAATTTCCACCTAAGTCCTCATTGACTTAGGCTGCCCCCGCTAAAGGGTACCAAGTTTATGTTCGGCCCAAATTAACGCCGACAAAACATTGGATCCAAAAATTTTAAAATTTTCGGCTTAGCCGTCCCTCTGGGAGCAGATGTTGTGAGACGCACAAAATGTATGTATCAGACGGTACTGAGTTTTGCTTAAACTTTGAGGGTTATTTTTCAGCTATAACCTTATTGCGAAGGCTATAAGAACCCACCAGTGTATATTTACTTCTAACAGCCTCACTTCTAACATGCTGAAGACTACTTCTTCATGTGGGTTTTATTCGGCTCTTGGCTTATACTTTATGTCAAGGCTATTCAACCCCGATCTTGCAGGGTAATATTTTTATACCATTTTCGTTTTCTGATTGGAAAAGTACTTCGACTTGAGCTTCGAATAGAGAGAATTGGGTCAAAGTAAGCAGTGATACTATTTTAATCAAATGCTCTCATCATTCCCTTCCTTGCGCCTTAAGTTTACAGTCGCTAGTTTGAAGTAGTGGTAGCCACAGTTGTGTGTTTTGATGCTGTTATGGGAAACCGTGGGAAGAGTTATCGCAATATGTTAGCATCAATATAATATAAAGTTTTCTGATGATACTCTCCTGGCAGCGTTGGTTCATTATCCAACCAGTATTATAATCTTTTTAGGATTGTTAATTGTAATTTTTAACTTTTAAATTTAAAATATAATTTTGTATGGGGACCGCTCCCATATCAGCAACTATACGTTTGCTTAAATACTTTCTCAGGATCTTCGAATCAGGTATTTGTGTCAAGCACAATCTACGGGATCAATGGTATCTGTTAAGAGTCTTTCTATCTGAGCAGGACCTATATAGCATCTAACAAAAATTTTTTAATATTGTTATACTAAACAATATTGTTTAATATTGTAATATTGTAATAAAATCATCTACTTATTTGTTAAAAAAAATGCAAAGCATTGTCTGTGGGACTGGTTTGTTTTTATGGAGACTATCAGTTCTTATCCAAAAGTATAACATTAAGGTGAAAAATAGTTTGATAAAAATATAACACCATAATCGTCGAAAATAGGACACCTCAAAGTCAAAATCTCAAAATATAAAAAACCCACACGTTCTTAAATATATCACCTATTCCATAAAATTAAGACTTAATTCAGCAAAATCAACACAAACCAGCTCTATAGTAAAATATAAAAGCAGCTCAATAAATCAATCAATCAACCTTTAAAAAAAAAGAGAAAACGAAGGCAATTTCAATTTAAGCGGAAAGTAATCACTTTCCCTGAAAGTCTGTTTCATTTTTTCGTTTCGAATTCACCTCACAGAAGTTGAGAGCACACACCAAATGTAAAGAAAATCCATCCACCGTAATACGCATGGGAACACAATGTTAGGGGAAACCAAAAAAATACAACAAACGCACCCAGAGACCAAAATTTTCGGTTTGTACATTTTTGACAAGTTGTTTTGTCTATGGCATACGTATAACGCATTTTATATTATATCTTACACAGCCTTCCTTGTATACCAAAAATTATACACAGGGCTAAATCTATATTTTATCCAGCAATCTGTTGATGATAGAATATAATTGTCATTTGAATTTTGGTTTGCTTGGGTAGATACTTTTGCGGTGGTATTTAAAAATGAATTGCTCCTATTTAAAAAAAAAATTCAAAGTCTTCGGCTGGTGCTATTAGGCTTAGGATGACTATTTTATTTATGCTATTAATTTTATTCAGTATTCCATAAGATTACGATATATTTTAAAAAGAAACTAAGAGAAAAAATCACTATAAGCCAACATTTTAAGGCTATAATGACACAGACCTATTAATTATTGTGAATTATATATCTGAACAATTTTTAGTGCAAGTTTTTGGATATAAAGCTTTATATGTTGAGTAAATGTTTTATTTTATGTTGAATGATGTTTTATTAGAATGCAAATAAAATATGACCACGATCATATGAGGACATTTTTCTTGAAACGCCAATTACAAATCGCTTAAGCAATGATACAGCACAACAAATGTCAGTATGCTACGATAATTTTGATTTTTACGCATGCTAACAAGTAAAGCAGGCGTGTCAGTGGGCGGATTTCATAATGTTTTACACTCTTACTGCTTAGAAGCTATAAATATCAAGTTTTAAGTTCCTAGCTCAAAATATAAGGCCTTAAAACTACCGACAGACGGACGGATGGCCATTGCTCAATCGACCTACGATTCGGTCTCGATCATATGCCCCTAAGGTCTAGGGGTCTACGGTGATTATTTCTTTATATTAAAAACAATGCCGATGCATCAAACTTAATATACCTTCTATACTATGGGATGGGGTATAAAAGCAATATATGGAACGATTTGAGCAAAGCTTTTACAAAACCGAACAATTTTTTGATAAATGCACGAATGTCAACGGTAAAAATTAAGGAAAAGAAGCAGGAAAGGGAACCAGAATAGGAATCGGAAGGGGGTTTTACCATAACTGTCCGTTGAAAACGGACCGAAGCAGCTTTACACGCAATTTTACACTCCTTTACAGGTTTACTTAAGCTCACTTTATAATTATTTTTAGATTGATGTAATAAGCCTTGAGGGTAGAGGTTAAAAAAATAAATTAAATAGAGTGGCGCAACAGCTCGATGTGAACCAGGGCCAACTTCTCAACAATGTTTGTGCTGTGTGTGTTGATTTTTTTCATACACATGGGGACCTAAAATTATTTGCCGAATCCGAACACTTTCAGAAGTTTTTCAAAACAAATGTTACTCTCGGAGGGTTTGTCAGCCCCCCCGCGGAGGTGAAAACCGTGAAAAAGAACGAGCCTTTTTTTTCAGGATTCGAACCCAGACCTTCCGCATAGTAAGCACACACACTAACCACTACGCCACGGTACCCCTTAGGCTTATCGCACACATGACACTTTTAGTCACGTTACTATTTAATTGCCTTCGTGTGTCCTGTGAGTTTGTATGGGAATGCGCATACATTCGCAACCGACAAGAAACCAGTTTGCGGCAACTTTTAAATCAGTATTTTGGCAGCGATTTTTTAGTTGCTTGTTGGCATATATGACTTCTAAAGCACACATGCAACTTTGTTTTTGAACAATGCCATGAAACTTATTAATTTCTTTTACTTCGGCGACATTTTAGAGAACAAACAGCTAACTATTTCATGAGGGTTTGTGTGTAGCTATCTTTGCCAATTAACGAAGTTGCTTATGTGAGCGCTGCTTTCGTGGATTGTGAGCAAACTATTGATGACCTCAAAAATTGCTAGTGTGCGATAAGCCTTTCGCAATATTGGCTTAAAATTTTCGTCTTACCCATTAAAAGTTTACATCAAAGTTTTGTTACGTACCTGAAAAGATGGAAAAGGATTAATCAGAAAATGTGTGCTACTCCTTTTAAACTAAAAAATTTACAAGAAATATTATATAGGTACTATAAATTGCTAGTTGGTTAAGGTTGCTATTAGGTGGCATACAAAAATACAACACTAAGCAAATGTAAGCATTATTGTATTTTTTTTTTTTTCAATTTAGAGAAAATCTTTAGGGAATTCAAGTCTTTTACTACCTAAAATAGTAGATACAAAGATAGATAGGTAGATAGATTTATTCTGTCTCTTAAAAGTGAACAAATTTTACATTTTTCATATGTGAATAAAATTAAGGCATGACATCATTGTCGTCTGCCTGAAGGGCAACAATTGTTATTAAAACAAGTGAGTAATTGCAGGAGTTTGTCTGTGACAAACTTCTATATACCCGACCCTATATAGCTTTAACACCAAATCTTAAAGTTTCTTGGCCCGAATTCATAAATAATTTGTAAAGGGTAGGCCATGCCCCCAAAAGTGGACATGGACTTAAAATCAAAACCAATTCATTGTGATTAATTGAAACAAAATCATGAGAAAATATGGTAAAGGCGAAAATGATTTAAAAAAAAAACAGGGTTTTCCTAAAAACGCCCCTTAAAAGTAGGCGGAGCTCAAGACTTTGTATAAAGCAAACTTAGCAAATAATAATAAATCGATCATATCTCTAAAAGCCTTAAGGATCTACGGTGATTATTTCACTGTGTTACAAACTACGCATTAAAATTAATATACCCTCGGTCGGGTATAAAAAAAGAGATGCGTAGGGTAGGTTACCAACTGGGAATCGAACTCGACACCGACGGTTTGAGAGCCGAGTAATAGTGTTCCACTAGGCTACATCGCTATGAGCTTAACGGTGGAAAAAACAGACACAAAATGCTTAAAAAAGAAGTATTTTTTCCAATTTCGAATTTTTTGGACAAGGTCAGCTTCTCGTTGATTTATTTTTGCTTCACCTTTTTGTTGACTGAATATTGTTGCTTTTTGTTGTAAATATAAAAAAAAAACATTTGATTCAAAGCCTGGTCTCGAACCTGGGTCCTCGAGTTCAGATGGCCAGTGATCGTACCCATTAGGCTATCGCGTGATATAGATAAATGAACGCAAACATTGCATAAGTAGCTTGACTTTTATGATTTATTTGGCAGAATATATAGCATTCAACCGCATATATCTACTCTAATCTTTGAAAAACTGAAAATTTAGCAACTCGTCTCTATAACTATATCCGACTCGGCTGTGTTCTCTAAGAAGCTTATTTCTAAGAGACGTCTTCTCAGCAGACGGATACGTGTTTGTGGCTCAAGGTGACACTCAAACGTTTTCCTAATAGAATTATTGTACTAAACAGTTGTCTTCAGCAGTCTTATAAAATCTTTTAAATAATGTTTTGATTTCGATGCCAACTTCTAAGAAGTGATCTGTGGTTGTTTCGAACATATACTTGCTGGTTTTTAGCCAAAATTTTGGTCTCTTCGCTTAAATGTCATGACCCTTAATATGCACGCTTATATTCCACTGCCTTTTTGAAATGTTTTAAATAAGAACAATACGTAGATATATCTGCATTAAATTTGAGAGCCTAGAGTTTAAGATCAGGCCTAATTAGTTTATACTTTTGCTGCATATCATTTAATTTAAAATCAATTAAAACTATGTTATTTTAGCCGGTAAGTAGACGCTTCTGATGTAGGCATAGCCCTCGAAATCCTCATTAGAATCACATAGAAATTCTTATCAGAAAAAGAAAACTACCCCGATGCGCGTCGAATGCATATTACGTCAACTTACATGTTTTTGTTTTGAAAACATCTTTCCCCAAAAGAGCGCTCTGTCTATATTGACTAATTTACCCCGAATGCGAGAAACATTGAAATTTCGTTGAATCTGCAAGTACCTATGATGAAACAGAAAATAAGAAAAAAAATCGAAAACTCTTGAAAAATGTTTCCCCAAATTGTTGAAATTTAATTTTCATAGTTTTTTCTAAAAAAAAGCAATAAAAACCAACAAAAAAATAAGGAAAATCATTTTACCACAACCACTTGAGAGACTCCCTACTTTACTGCACACTAACGAAACGATTTATGTGTGCATGTGTAGGTATTAGTGAAAACTATGAAATTCACAACCCGGCATGGTGGGTGGTTAGCTCACCAATTCCACGGAGAGAAGCCACGGTAAACAAAAAAAAAAAAATTGTTCAACATCCCCAGCATTAATGTCAGTTGTGTGGTGAAAATCATTGGGGCGGTACCACCACAGAGAGTGCGTTGAATATTGTTTCGATTTACGTTTATCCTTTTCTACCGAAAGTCACCTTGTTTCTACCAAAACTTTGTTGGTGATTAATGAGGACCACTGGAAGAATCTCTCCAATAAGCCAACTTACGTTCCACATTCATCGAGTGTAGGACTTTACTATTTCAAGGCATTGCTCCCCAGAATATTCATTTGAGTATTTTCCCCACCGCCTTTCGTTTGCTGACATTGGAGCATTTCTCCACTTTTGTTTTCACCACTCTCCAACAAAACCGACCTACACATAGATACAGCAGGTATATCAACACTTGTTCCTCCAGGATTTATACATGCCCCACTCAAATTTCGCAAAGGTATTATTTTCTTTGTTGCCTTCATCATCGATCATAATTTTGGATGTAGAAACCTGATTGACACTTCTTACAAGTTACAGAAAATCAGAGTTGTTATATCTCATAGATGGCTATATTATTGCTGTATAATAAATGTTTAGATGTACCTAGTTTTGTTTACATCGGAGTTCTTGTTCTTTTTTTTTACTTCCTTCTGTTTATATTACACACCCTGCTCTGGCTAAGATGCCGAGCGATTTCAAGAGTAGAGAAGCGAAAAACCCATTTCAATTAGAATGGATTTGTTATTATGTACGAAGAGCTATTTTTAGGCATCACCAGGCAATATGTTTGTTGAAATCTAAACATTGGATCCAGGAGATTCGGTGGAATGATGCATCAGATAAAGGTAGAACGGCAGATGATGTGCTGTCGGGGTGGACTGGACGGGTTGCAAGGTAATTGAACCGGACTAGCGTGTTTGAAATTGAGATCAAGATTTTAAATTCGATAGAGTGACTGAAAATGCTTCTAATGACCTAATACGGAATTAGCGCGTGGAATGCATTGTACGCATATGTACGAGTGTTGGGGTATTTTCAGAAATATTTTCAGTTGTCATGGGGTAAGGCATCTGGTTTCGAGTTTATTTTTAAATTTGCTAATATTATGATAACAGCAAGCTGTTATAAATAGGTAGGTATTATCCAGAGGTAAAGGTATCTACTAAAGACTACCTATGTCACAAAGGTGCATTGCGTCAATGTTGAATTGACAACATAAATGAAGACACATTGAATTCAATGAGAGTAACCACAACGTTTGCTTCTTAAATCCGTCGTTTTACGTAAGAAAGTTTTGAGAAAGCAAAAAAAATCAACACGATGAATTTTTTCGTGCGTTTTGACGCTTCTGTGAAGCTGGAATTGTTGACTTTCGCCGTGGTATGTGTTTTTGTTGAACTGTTGGCATTTTCATTTGTTGTAGTATTTTTAAAGCGGTTGTAAAACAATGCGAGTGTAACGGAACAACAAAGCAAACAGCGACGCAGCTTTGTGACATTTACTTATGCCTAGATGAAAAATTCCAGAAAGGAATGAAACTAACATGAGTGCAATTATTATACGCGTTCTACAATTTCATTTAACTTAGAATTAGCATGTCATATATACCTATTTAAACGCACAAAAATGAGTTTGATAAAGATTAAAGGTATAGGTACGGCTATAATATATTAATATGATTATAATCAAACTTGTTAGTTCAAAAAGTAAAAGCAAGTTCAGGACGGATCCGTCCGTCTGACTGTTAGTATTTGCAGAATAATTTCCATACCAACCAAATTCGCCTGTTCGACAATCGCCGTGAAAGCCTCCGTCACGGAACAGAGTGATTTCCGTACCAACCAAATTCGCCTGTTCGATAATCGCCGTAAAAGCCTCTATCACGGAACGACTGGAGCGAGCGATGGTGTCGATGTCGTCCGCGGACAGGTATTTGATTCGATCTGCTGAGGATAGTGTCTTCAGTGTTGAACTTTGCCCTGCGCACTATCATCTCCAGAACAAGATTGAAGTATGCACATGACAATGTATAACTGACACAAGGACAAGCGTTCTCTGTAGGCCCCGGCTACAATTCAGGTGTGCTGAGGCGTCCAATATCGAGTGTCTTTTTCTGCGGCGGCTCACAGCTTCTCTCGTTGGAAAGTCGAGCTCTAAATTTAGCCACGACAACAAAATGGTCAAAGTCGACGTTTGCCCATACGAAAGTGTGCAGAGATTTGATATGTTAGATGTGCGTGCTTTGCGTCGAAATGCACATGGTTTATTTGGTTGGCAGTTAGACCGACTGGGTACCTTGTGGATTCTGAGCCTAGGAAACCCAGTGCTATCAGTGTTACGAGTTGCTGCAAAATATATTAGGCGCTAGTCGTTATCTGATGTTGTACTCGTCATCGTACTCTGGACAGGCTCCGTATAGGCTCTATCCAGGAGGTCATAAAATTTTTCTATGTCAGGGTCTTCAGCGTCTTCGATATAAGAGCGTATGCACATATGAGGTTGATGTTTTGATGCGGATCACAGCATGGCGATCACTTACCGCCTTGAAGGTAATTGTTGTCTTGACTGTTGACAGCTCATTTTTTTCTTATTTGTGAATTCCTCCCCTGCACGTCCTCCTTGTGAGGCCTTCAAAATAAATTCTGTGACTCAATTAGCCAGCCATTTTGGACAAATTATAATGTTGCTGTTCTCTTCTTGCTCAACGCTCGCACTTCTCAGTTCAGCAAGCCAAGTTCAAGGGAAGACAAGTCCATTACCCGGTGATAACCATGCGGAGGTATACTAAACACTTGTTGCGTAGTACCAGTTAAAACATTGAGCGCCACCAGGTTGACGCCGACCCTGTTTCTGCAATACTTTGCCACCGTCTAACAATAAAAGAGATTACCCTGGTCGCAAAAATAGGTTTAAAAAATTAAAATCAAGGTTTTGAATCCGCCCACACACACCCCCACAATCGGTCTATGTATGCAACTACCTCCTGTGCTTTCATTACCATTTTTCCCGTTTTCGGCGGCAGGATTTACGAAAAATTTCTAATTTGCCTAAAAAAGGTATGGATTTCAGAAGAGTTTCAAAAGAATACAAAAATAAATGTAGCATATAAGATATCTACACCAGATTCTATTAAATATTTCGTTAATACAAGATTGTTGGGCATGCCTAGTTTAAGGTTTAGATTTTACATACCAAATGAATTGAAGTTATTATAATGTTGTAGAATTGTAAATTGTTGTAATTTTTCACTTTTCAATGTTAAATTAAGTTTTGTGTGGCTTTGCCATATGGGCCGCTCCCCAATATAAGCAACGATGCGTTCGGTTAGCTTTTTAATTAAATAAAGGTTTATATTGAACTAATAAAGAAGCCTGTCGTACAACATGCACAACGCGGCACACACCCGACGCATTTTGTGCCTAACCCAACCACACGCGAGCCGAACACTCTCGCGGTGAGTTAGTCACACAATTTGGAACTATGCAAATAGCACTTTGGATACCAATGCACATAGCACTTTATTGTAGGGCAAATATATATTTTTAACTTTTTACTTCTTCTTATACACTTTTTAATATTCAGTTTTAACTTTTTACTTTTTTTACTCACCTTTGTTAAAGAAGCTCCTTTTTCGGTATTATAATAAAGTAAATAAATAGAGTGGTGCAACAGCTCGAGATAAACCAGGGCCAACATCTCAACAATGTTTGTGCTGTGTGTGTTTATTTTCTTCACATACAAGGGGGCCTACAATTTTTTGCCGAATCCGAGCCCAAAGAATTCTGGAGGAAGTGGATCCTTTATAAAGGGGAATCATATAATTTTTTGATACAACCCAGGCTAGGTGAACTCCAATGAACCCAAAGACATCGGAGGAAGTGGGCAGGAGCTCGAGGAATCCTGTATAAAGGTGAAGAAGTGCATTTCTCGGTACTTAGAGTTTAGATACACCAATAAACCCAAGGAATACTGAAATGAACTCAAGGAATTCTGGAGGAAGTGGCCAGAAGCTGGAGGATGTTTGGTACTTCCGGGTTAGGAACTTCAAAGACTGCAAGGAATTCTGGAGGAAGTGCTTTATAAAGAGGGAGCATGTAATTTTTTAGTACTACCACGTTAGAAACTCCAATTAACACAAAGATTTCTGAAGGAAGGGAACAGGAGCTGGAGGAATCTCTTATACATGTGAAGCATACAATTTTTCGGTGCGAATAGCTTAGGAACACCAACGAACCCAAGGAATATTCCAATGAACCAAAGGAATTCTGGATAAGGTGGACAGGAGCTAGAGGATAAAAGTGAAGCTGTCAATTTTTCGATACTAACAGGTTGGGACCACCATTTAACATAAGGAATACTGCAATAAACCTAGGCGATACTCTAATGAGTCCAAGCATTTCTGAAGGAAGTGGGCAGGAGCTTGAAGGATCCTCTATAATGGGGAAGCATATAATTTTTCGGTACAATCAGGCAAGGAACTCCAATGAACCCAAGTTATTCTAGAGGAAATGGGCAGGAGCTGGAGGAATCCTTAATTTTGGAGGAAGTGGGCAGGACCTGCAGGAATCCTTTATAAAAATGAAGTAGTTCATTTTTCGGTACTAATAGGCTTGGACCGTTAATGAACCCAACGAATTTTTTCGGTATTACCACATAAGGAAATCCAATGAACCCAAGGAATTCTGGATGAAATGGGCAGGAGTTGAAAGAATCTTTAAGTCTGGAGGAAGTGGAGGAATTCTTTATAAAGGTGAAACATACAATTTTTTCGTACTAGAAACTGCGATGAAATAAAAGCATAGCAGAATTTATTAAAATAAAATAAGTGGGAAAATGCAACAGTGCGTATGTAAAAACTTCAGTCCGTCTATGACGGATTGCCAAATACCCTACCATACCAAAAAAGGAAACTGCCTAGCCTTCAAAAAGTGGGCGGAATATAAAAATTTAACTGTTTAATGGCTTGTACTAGGTATGGTTGCATCCGCCTAAAATTCCGCCTTTTTAACTAAAAAAAATCACTTTTTTTAAGGCCATGCCCACAAAAGTGAGCGAAGACATATACAATATACCCAAAAAAGTTAGGAAATGCTAATATGTACAACTTTTGTTATAAAATTTTTAGTCAAATCTCATATATATTTATAGAAAAACAGTAATTTTAAGCTAATATCCCTTAAAGTGGGTGTAGTCAATGAAAAGGCTAACATTTTTCTGCCACCTCAAAGACAATTACAAAGAAATGTTACATACCAAAAAATCTGCCACCTCAAAGACAATCACAAAGAAATGTTAAGCCTCCAGCTCAATGAACCCGTTGCAACCGTCATGTTGAAGTACATAACTGACAACTGAGTTAAATATACACGTTCGTATGGGAAGCGGTCCGGTATGTCGTTTCGCATATAAGAACGTGTGTATTTCACTGAGTTGTCAGTTGTTTACTTCGACGTAACGGATGCAACGGATTCATTGGGCTGAAGGCATTATATACCAAAAATGAGTGCGCTAGCACCATTGTAGCATAGCTAAAATTTGAAAAAGTTTTTTTTTTTTTAGATTAGAGGTGGTCGCACATACAGGCATGTGGTGGGCGTGTCTGTAAGTGGATTCAGCTAGTTTCCAAACTTGATCTGAAGGACTGGAATTCCAGCCAACCCACCAAATTTTAGCTCTCTACCTAAAATTTACTCTAAAATTTAAAGCCTAAAAGTTGTTTACATACGGACGGACATGGCTTAGTCGATTCTCCTGTCAGTCCCATTTATATCTCTAAGAGGTCTTACGGTGATTATTTGACTGTGTTACAAACTATACATCTATAAACAAACTATACATCAAATATATACCCTGGGTAGGGTTTAAAAAAAACTTCGCCCTTGGCCCTCAACGCGATTTTACCTACGAACCATCGGAACACGGGCTTAACACACTCTCGCAGTGACCTACCGAGTCACACGACTTGGACTGGTCATTTGGTAACTTCGCGTGACATACTTACGCACATGGCGCTTTAAAAGGGATTATTATATACGGAATTTAAAGGGAATTGTACCTCGATAAGCGATAAGAAAAAAAGTCAAAAGATTTCAAGGAAGGAAACATCTCCTATCGTTTTGATTTTCTTTCGGGAAAGCCTATATGTTCTTCTCGTCATGGTTTTACTACTAAAAACATTTAGATACAATAAAAACCTCACCTTCATTTTGGGTCATTCCCAATAGCAGTTTCTATGTTTTGGAAGAAATAGATACATTTCGCTTTAAAAAGGATGATTAAGTTTTAAGACTTTTTGCAAGTGGATTAAAATTAACCCTAGCAGAATGTTTTCTTAGAAAGTATATTGCTCCCCCATGCTGCCAGTTCCAGGTCTTAAATACATACTCAAAAGAGCGTACACAATTTTTCCGCCCTTGCTTTACGTTACCTATCAACCATTACCCTACCAACTATGTGATGACAAGGAGTCGCCCACAAACCATGGATCCCGTCTAGAAAATTAAGATATATTTCTGGCATAATGAAGAAAAACAACTCAAGTAGAAATAAATTCTATCGAAGGTGATATACTGCTAAAGGATATTGCTTCGGCACCCGGACTCCCGTTTTTTCGGTAAACGAATATAAATATCTTATCCCACTCACACACACTCGATTTGAATGTTATCCACTGTAATAAGATAATAAAACCAAGGTTATTACCCCCCTCGGTCAATCACTTTCACCGAGTTTGTTAAAATGCAAAACTGGATGAGCTCCTCAAGTGAAGACGCGATAAAAGCTTCCAGTCGACGACCCTTTAGTTTCGCTTATGCAACCCTAAAGATATTGGGGTGGGTGACTCCAAAGTTGAAACAAACATCTAATTTCAGATGAATGAAACTAGGACAATACTTGGCATTATATGACACGCAATCCTTGTTCGTATATACGGATATCTGTTATTGCTTTCCGCAACAGCGAAGTTTGTTTTCTGAGAAGTAATATTCGATGGTGTCACATCCATAGCCCAGCGGGATTGCTTTAAACTCGACGAAGGTATCTCCTTCCATGCATGTGTATAATCAGTTCCGCCCACATTTGCCCAAGTATGGTCCCTTTTAGCTTTGGCATTAACCCGGCGATATAATTAAATTTCATGTTATACAATGCTCCGAGGAAAGTTCATTAAAATTATAATTTCAAACCTTCGGCTTCGGGTATAACGTCAGCCGGGAGAACAATGACAACTCGAGGCCCGGAATGGAGTCGCCGCCGCCATGGTAGTGGTACGTATAGTTGTATAGTTTAGCAAGCTCCAAATACATGCAGTATGCTAAGGATATGACATTAAAAAGTTTTCCGGTTCGCATGATTTTCTTTTACGTTTTTTTTTTTTTCCTTAGCTCGTGCACTTTTGTCCCATGGAGCGGAGCGAACATAACAGGATGACGGAAATTAATTTTATTTATTGTAGTTTTGAAAAAGTTGTATTTTTTTTTTGCTTGGGACAGGCAAAGTTGTTGAATGTGGACAGAAGTAATTAGAAGTGATGTTCCAACTGTATTGGCTTTATGAAATCACTGCGCTATTGAGGGAAGGCTGATGGTTGTTCGAAAAAAAAAAAATCGAAATCAACAACAAAGTGAATAACGTTCAACTTCACAGTGGTGATTAAAATATACGTCCTGCCTCAAAAGTCTTAAATTTAATCAATTATTATTAACTTGGGTATAAGGGAATGGATCTGTCCTCTGTTTATAGGAGTAAAACGAAGGAGAAATCAGTCGCAGTTTTTTTTTTTTTTGAATGGAGAAAAGGCCTTCAGGAGGGGTTAGGCGCCTTTAAGTGGTTTTTGACTTCAATACGATTCCTCATCGCGAGAGAGATACATATGTCGCGGGAAGCAGACCATCTACAATATATGTGAGATGACAATATAAGTGAATCGTTAGAGTGCGCCCAAAATTCCATTATTGCCAAATAAATACATGATTCAAACAATGGACATTCGAGACAGTTGCTCTCTCAAACGTCGAATAAATCTTAAACTGACGATTGCCTACCGCAATATGCATTATTATATTGAATATTTCTCTATTGTAACATCATTTGAACCATTTTGGAGCTCAATAGCAAACTATTCTCCTGTGGGCAAAGCTCAAAATTTAAGGCCTAAAAACATGTGACATACAGACGGACGGACGGACAGACGTGGCTTATTCGATTCAGAATTCGGTCCCGATTATATGCCCTTAAGGGTCCTGTCGATCTTCAAGGTAGGATTTGAGCCATAAGACAAAACCAGGGGGGAAACCGAGGGCAGTGAATTTGAGGACAATAATGTGGTGAGAGATTTTGTCAAAGGCCTTGCTGAAGTCAGTGGCAACAACGTCGACTTCCTTACCGTCCTATAGAGCACACAAGGATTGTGAAAAAAAACTCGATTAGATTGGTGGAAGTCGATCGACCTTTCAGAAAGCCATGTTGGTTTGGAGAGAAGATTGATTTGCAGTGAATTGATATTGTATCGTAGACGATGTTTCAAAAAGTTTGGGTATACATGACAGTTTGGCGATTGGGCGACAATTGGAGACTTCATTCTTTTGTCCTTTTTTGTGGATCGGGATGATAAAGGCAGTTTTCCAGAGCTGAGCAAAGAGACCTTGAGAAATTGAACAACGAAATAAGGCAGTGAGAGGTTGGACGAGATAGTATGAACACTTTCTCAGAACTGTGGCGGGCAGACAGTCAGGACCGGAAGTGAAGTCATCCTTTAAACTAAGAATTTTATTTGTGACTAAGGCGGGAGTTATGTTAAGAGAGACAAGAGACGTTTGACGGCAATCATTCAGGTATCGAAAGTAATCGTAATCTGATTGAAGGGTCATGTTAGTGACCGATTGACTGAAGAAGTCAGCAAAAAAGTTGGCGACTACTTTGGGTTCGTTAGAGGAAGCATTGGGAAAATTAAAAGATGAAGAATAGCTGTCGGATTTTCTTTTTGAATTGATGAAATGGTAAAAACGCTTTGGGTCTGAGATGATAGAGATATTGGTGGTAGAGAAAATCACATAGCTCTGCGAATTCGATGTAAACAGCAACTAATTAGAAAAATCGGATGCCGAGCGGGATTTAAGATAGGCATGCCAACGTTTGTTTCTTTTGTTGCGCATGGAGCGAAGTTCGCGGTTGTACCAGGGTGGGTAAGATGTGAAATTTTTTTAGGCAAATACGTAACGGATTGGATGAGACAGCTTAGGATACTGTTGTAAAACAGCGATAAAGCGTCGTCTACGTGTAAGCTAGGATTACGGCGAAAATGAAAATCAACAGTGCTGAGTAAAATTGGCTTTGCGGAAATTGAAGAAGTATGAGTGTTCAGATTGGAGGGTGGGGGTGGGAATGTCGAGTGATAAAGTTACCGAGAGGGGTGGATGAAGAGGGTCCAATGTAGATGAGAGATGGTTACTGGCAGTAGCGACGCAGATTTCAGCATCGGATGAAAAGATAAGGTCTAGCTGCCTGTCCACGATGTTTCTTGTGTTGCTAAGTTGGAAGAGACCAGAGTCTTCCAGGCGATCGGTAAAGAGAATTTCCTTATTTGAAGTGGGGTTTACAGCTATTAAAAAAGATTACATTTTTAGGCTGAAAAAATAAATGACACACAAAAATTTGATTTCTAGAGAATATTAATGCTTTTTTGCATTTTTTTCTATGAACATTAATTAAAAATGCTAATTTTTCACTTATTTTTTTCTTTGTTTTAGCAGGCCAAATAAGTTAAGCTTAGGCATTCTTGGTCCTGCAGTTTAAGTATTTTACCAGCTCACTGAAATGCCCACTTTTAAGGTGGGCAAACTCTTAAGGTATACACTGCATTCATGGATGAGAATAAACCAGCCTATAAAAAATACATTTCAATTAACGTGTGCCATGTAAATAGTTACAAGTAGTCAAACCACCTAATAGGAAACAGAAGTCAACCATAAAAGAAAAGAGAGTGATGGTAACCCTTAATAAATTAGTGCCATGTTTGACAAGAAACAAAAAGCCTTATAATAGCTCAAAATGAAGCTAGGCAGTGCTATATAGAACCCAAAGTTTCTAAAAGGCAACGCAGAACACCTAAAGTGTACAATGGTGCTATGTGGGCTCTTTGCATAATTATATATTTGATATTTCAAGCGCATTGTTTCTTTTCGTCCTATTTTATTAAACCATTCGAAGAAATTAGATTCGCTTCCTGTTTTCTGCTAATTATGCACTCGTTTTACTTATTAATTTCATCACCAGTTAATATGAACGAAAACATCAACACTAATAAGATACTACCATGACAGTAAAAAGGAAACACCATGAAAGTGTGTGTACCTACATATTCTTTTAAAAATGTATTGACTGTCAAGTAAGTTCTATAAGAGCCCGAAGCAGAACCCTTTTTGCAACCAAAATTTAGTTCTATAAAGTGTCAAATCCTTACAGGAGTTTTGTAAGGGGCGCGGTTACTTGTATAAAACGAACTTCCTATCTGGTATAATATCAGCCCATCAGTGATGGAAAAATTCCGAGTGTTTGAAAGAAAATGTCTTCGCGCATGTTTAGGAAAATATAGATCCGTTGAAAGTGACTTTTTACACTTTATTTCAAATAAAAATATTTCTGACGAAGCGGGAATCGAGCGAATAGATAACTTTTTAATTAAATTAATAACAAAAATAATAAATAATAAAAATAATTTCGCTAGGTCAGCAAATACTTTAGAAAACAATCTTGTGTCAGGGCCAGCTCTGTACAATAACTTGTCATTTTTTCAAAGGTCAATTGAAGTTGGTGACGTTCCTGCAGAAGCATTTATGTATCTTGACAGTCTTGGTTATATACAGGACACCCACAACGTACCTGTTGTCTACCATGCATACCGCAGGGCAACAGATAAGAAAATCACTTATGATCCTGGCTTAAATTCCAATGTACCTAATGCTATCTGGAGATATAACATGGCTATTTCTGATAGAGATAGAGAATATCAAATCGATTTGCATAGATACTTCTGGCTTACCTAGTATCTAGTCCATTGAAAATACAACATTTCATATAATGAAAAATATAAGGTTATGTTAATGTTTATAACTAAACATAGTCAATTTTATTATTTTTAGTTTTAAGTTAGTATAAGCTAGTTATAAGTTAGTTTAAGTTGTTACTTAAACTAATATATATGTACATAATAATGTTTATTCTTTATGGTTTTATAGTGTATATAGTTAGTTTTTATTATTTTTTAAGAAAATTTATTTGTAAAAAATAAGATATGTATAGGAAATAAACCAAAAATATTTTAAAGAAATTTTATTAAATCAAATGCTCATAAAAACATTTGCTCATACTTATATTAACAAATATTTAAATTTAATTCGATAAAGAAAAACATTTGAGTGCATTAATGCCATATTTGTTTATATTATTTTATTTTCAAAATATTTGTTTATTGTATTTTTGTATTGACTAACTTCAAGAACCTAAGGTTTTATGATGTGGTGCTGCAAACGTAACGGTGGCCTTAGCAAGAGCTTCTGTGTAACTTGGTGAACGAATAAAAGAGAGATAGGAATGGAAAGGAGAATACGAATAGGCATAGGGCATACCGCGGTCCGTTATAGACGGAAATATTACATACGCACTTACTCACTGGTTTTATTTAAGTTTCCACTTCTTACACGTTTTGTTATAGTTCAAACAAAATAAGGTTAGGTAAAGGATTTTGTTCCTTATTTTATTTTTGTTCCAAAAAACTTCAAGATTTGATGTTGCCAATTAAATAGAGGGGCCTTTAGAAGTTCGCTACAGACGCACTCACTCACTTGTTTTATTAGTGAGTATACATTATAATAGCCTGAAATAAAAGCTCATATGTAGATAAATACATTTTTAAATATGTAAACAGGTAGTGTAAGCTTAAGGGTTTTTGTGTCAAAATTTTGAATCGTATGGCAGGGATGGTACATTTTTGACAACTGGTTGTTTTGGATGCATTTCAATCTGCGCAATGTATAAAAACTGGATTCAACCGGAAAAGTCTAGTGATTCCGAGTCACACACTACACTGAATAGTCGAGATGCAATTACATTTAAATAACATTGAAATAAATCTTTTTCCTTCATCCTTCATTCAAACAGAAATCCTTTTTCATTGTCCACTTCATTTTTGCCATACATTAAGCACAATATTTCCACAAACCACTTCATGTCGATGACACCGAACTTAAAGCAGAAAAAAAAACCTATACTGCCACCGCAGGGCAGGACATTCACATGCAGCTCCGAGCTCCATACATCATCGTATTGTTGTCACTTTTATTAACATAACCCTCTCACTGTCTGCATATGCATTACTTAGGGTATCCTTCAATAATCCAAGGCGAATGAATTATTTTCCAAGCCGACTGAGTCTCGGAATATTTTGACAGGAATGTGTTGAAAGCATAGATATGTGTACCTATATGCACGATAGTTTGCCTCTAGTAGATCCTTCTTCCTTTTGTACCACTCAACCAATCGTAACGATATCTCCATGCAAGTGGCATTATCATCTTCAAATTGAAGATTGTAGTTGCCCAGCGCATCCACCGTTGGCATGGTACAAGGAATAATAACCTTTCCCGGGGGCAAGATTGCGATAAATTACATTATTTTGAAACGCATACGATGTCCTCGTTTTTATTCATCACTTTTCCTGAAAATGACCTCCCTTGGCAGCCACCTTTAGTTATTGTTGTTGATGGAATATTTTATATCTTAATATTATGTGCAGTTTCAATGACATGTTAGTATAGGGTCGGTGGTATTACATTAAAATGAACTCTTCCAAACGTCCTTTTTCACATGGGACTGTGTTCTATATGCTTCTATTTGTCATTTTCATACCCTGAGTGTATTTGAGTAAAGAAATAAAAAAGTTGTCCCAAAATAAATCATATTTTCAATCTGGAAAATGTAATTCTATTTGAATTGAAAAATATTCTTGAAAACATGGAGATCCGCTCTCGTCTTAATACCCCTCGAACGTAAGTTTTCCAACTGTTTGTAAATGTTCTTAAATTGAGGGATTTGGTTAGACTGGACGCCGTGTATACGACAACGGGATACATGATCCTGTGTTGGGGTTGAAGTCGCTTCGCTCATGGAAATCTATCATTGAATTTGACCAACAGAATTGTAAATAGAAAAAAAAAATCTGAATTCTTATTCTTGAACGACAAAGAGAAAAGAAATCGCAATTTAAAGGAAAATATGTATAAGGAGAGAAGAGGAAAATCGAATAGTATCAGACCTAAAAAGGACATGTATGTAAGTATTCGCTTTCGATATTCGTTTCTATTCAATCTGCAAATATTTGATTAATATCAAAGCGAAAAATATGTTTTCGTTTTATGAGGCTGGGTCCTTTTTTATTGCTTTTTATTGGTTAAGCCAAATAGCAATAAATGTTTTTACTCACTAGATGGGAGAGAGAACAATAACTATGAACATTCCTAGGAGAGGAACCCTTGTAGAGATGAAAGGATTCTCAGTTGTGAGTGATGTGCGTGGACACGACATAAAGTGGCTATCAATAGGATTTAAATTGGGTACGTGTAGGTAATAACGGGCATTAGGAGGGTCCTGTAGCTTTTTACGACTTTATTGATGGAAGTCACTGTTCATTGTTCAGGTAGCGAGCTGATGTTTATTCGAGACGATTTCACTGTAAGGAAATTTTTTGAAAGCTAAAATATAAGACTTTTGGTACACATTTTAGGGACATAAGGATAATTAGACCAATTTCGTATAGGTAATATCATGAAAAGATAAACTGGTGTCGAAGAAGAAGAAAGTATTGATGCAAAAAAGGCTGTGAATACTTTTAGAAACATCACCTTATTCTAATGGATCTGGAACGTATAAACCCTAAAGGGTCGTTAAATCATTAAAAGAATACATTCATGCGCCGCTGGCCGCAGCTGACAAACCCTAGAAGAGTGGCTAAAATAATAAATGAGTCCAACTAAATTCTATTTTAAATGAGATCCTTTTCCGGACAATCTTAACATTTTAAAAAAAATTTGGATGACAAAAGTAAACAAATAAAGGGATTTACTCATACAAGGCTTAAGTTGCAGCTGCTTGTTTTTACTGAAACCCGAAGCACTTTATAGAAGGGCGATAAGTTATGCGGAATCTGCATAACGTTTTTTACAATTTGGATATCCACCATCCATTGAACATGAACATAATGTACTACAATAGCTGCTGAAACATTCTAAGCGAAACTCGGCTCGATATTAATATTGGCCTTTTTCTCTCTTTCTGTCGTGCGACAACTTTTGAGCGACGTTATTAATTAGATTGTCGAAATGCTGTTTCTTTTGTAAATCTGTGCAAAAGCCCACGTAACTAACAAATTAGGAAAATGCCAACACAGATATCCATTTTGAGCCTCTCAAATCCCCGAAAACAATTTAATATTCCTAAAAGGGTCATCTTCGGTACTAAAGGGGAATACAACATTCAAACACTTCCGGATGCCACAAACACATACACTGCAACTTTCATTCAATGCTGATTACTAAAACCTTTTGCACGTTTTACCTTTATTTCTATTTTAAGTTTTGTTAGAGCGCCTCCCTTCATCCACAATCATGAGGCTCTTAGTTTTACTGAACATGGTTCCGCAAAACAAATAGCAAAGGAAATCACATCCAACAGGAACGACGACCAGGCAATCTAATATAGGTGAAAGTGTGCTACAAAAATGTGTTTCCTAATCCAATGGAAAGCTTTTCCCTATATCCTTTTATTGCGATTATCTTGATCAAATATTTATTGAAGAGCCTTTCGAGAGAACGAAGCATAGGACTGAATGTACAAGCCTTTTGGCTTAGATAGCCAACTCAATTGTTATCCCTCGGCACATGGTCATAACATCAGGTGGATGATGCGACTCCAGTGCCAGTGCGCTCCCTTAAAAGTACTTAAAATCAATAACGTTGGTGTTTTCTATCGCCGTCCGTTCTTTCTGGCGGAATAGCACCTCTATTGATTCTGGTGATTTTACTAGCTCGACACGTTGTCATATGCATCAAATGTGACCATGATGATGATCCGCACATGCATGGCCGGCTGAGGAATTGATCCTTTGCCACTGACTGAAGTGTCAACTCACAGTTGTACAGATGATGCAGTATTCGGCCGTAGTTGTGTTAGGTGTCAACGAAACGGCTAGTATAACTCGCGTGAATCTAGTGATTTATAGCATTGCCAGGATGTAGATATGTAGACACACAAGGGCTACAGATGTCGTGAATCCAGATACCAGATACCTACTACTAAGTCTGTAAGCTACGTCACTAAGCTAACTTCTGGACGATGGTGTTGATGGATTTGGCTTGCGTTTGGAAATTGTTTGTACAGAAAGAAAAAAAAAAATAACTAGGGAAATGCGATTTTTTTTCTGTTTGCATTCGTTCGCTTGCCTTAACGCATATCTTCCATTTCCTTTCCGAATTTTCATGAAAAATTTGTTTACATTTTCTTGCGCTCTCCATATTTGTTATAGATATACATTTTTGTCGGTAGAGTTTAAATTCATGCATGTATTCCTTCGATACGAAAACACACTCGGATTTGAACTGCTTTTCGATTTATTCCCATCGGTCCTTTGGTGCTTTTTTTCGCTCTTTTCAAGTCCTGATGAACGACGGGTCCGTGAGGAATTCAATTCGGCGTGTGAAGTTGAAGGATGGGACCAGACATCGATGGGAAATGTCGCACCATATACGACCCAGGGTCGCTGAATGTGTGGGTGTCTGAAGTATGAGTCTCTATATTGGAGTACGATGGGGTGCAAATCAAAGTAATGCGTTTAAGGGTGGTGGCATCAACCAACGACGACGACGTCAGGAGCGACGAACTGGATAACCTATTTCTCGTTTGATGTTATTTTGCTGAGCTGAGCGATATTGATGAAGTAGATTTATAATGACAACCATCCCTGAGTGGAGCCTTTCAGAGCTCAAATTGATGTGATTTAATCAAATGGCATATGGTATGATACGATGTAGTACCTAGGTAGCGCGTTGATTATGAGTCGCGGTTGTGTAATGGATTTCTTCTCTTTAATTGTATTCCAAGCAGACTTAATCGAATTTGATGGCTGTATGCAATATGATTAAATGAAAAATAGGAGATGTGTTAATGTTGATGAAAAATGCTCAATAGTTTCTTAAAGCAGCATGGTGGGAACTGGGAATACATGAAGCCTTAGCACTAACAGCTTCCCAACCCAATGCCTTCAACCTCCTTCTGCTGGTTCATAAAAAAAATCCTTTTGAAGTGCTTTTGCAAATTTGCTGTTGGATGGAGAAATAAATGTTCAGTGAGAATGTTCAGTCAGAATTAGAAATCCACAAAAAGAATCACCCGTGCGGGTGCTCGCTCTCACTTAAAATCTCATGGCCAATTTTTGTTAATGATAAGTCTTAAGTCACGAGCTCTGTAGTCAATTGTGAGAGCCTCACACAAATCTCCTAAGCCTATACGTTCCCACCTAAATCACATACGATCCCCCGAAACGGTTTGCTCTGTTCGTATTTTTTCGCCGTTTTCCACGATAGATAAAACTGTTTTATCGCAAGAAGGGAACTAGGTGTACTAGCTTATAATTTTAAGGGCTTGTAGGCGCTTGTATAAGGGCAATAAGTTGGAAAAACGCTGATCTAAGTCACTTGCAACCCCTACCCTGAGCGTCGAACTTGCCGAGTTGTAGGGGCTGAGTAAGGTTAACATTGCTAGAGAATCTCTTCTCTAGATGAGGCCTGAAACCATAGGACGCTCCACCCTACCCGTCCCCTCCTTCCTTCTCCCCTCCCTATCCTCTCTTCTTGTTCCTCTCCCCTTCTCCCCTGGGCTGGACGAAGGTGTAATACGACCCGTGCCGAGCGTCAGCCTGGCTGGGGCCCAGTTTATAAAATAGCCCAGTCTCGTACGGAGTATCCGGATACCTGGCGCCCTCCGGATTATCTAGCCTTATCTATACACTGCGCATCTCTGTATAGACGGACCTCCTTAATCCGCTACTCGTGGGACTAATATGACAAAACTTAACAAAAATAACAAAAATAATAAAGATAGTCTTGAGACCGGCACCCCTTCAAAGCCGGACGGTAGTACGGTGGCAAAACTGTGAACCGGGACAGCTCCTTCCCTGCCAAATAGTGGTGCGATTGTGGACACTCGTGATCCACCCTGTGCGGGCAGTAGCAAGGACTGTAAAGCAGTTGAAACTTTAGCTTCCAGTAGTGGCGGGTTTGTGGCACTTAATGGACCCTCCACCTCTGGCAGCTCCAGCAAGAGCTCCTCGCCCGCTAAAGCAGTAGGAACTTTAGCTTCCAGTAGTGGCGGATTTGTGGCACTTCATGGCCCCTCCACTGCTGGCTGCTCCAGCAAGAGCTCCTCGCTCGATAAAGCACTAGGAACTTCAGCTTCCAGTAGTGGTAGGTTTGTGGCACTTCATGGCCCCTCTACTGTTGGCAGCTCCAGCAAGAGCTCTACGCTCATTACAGCGAAGAACTCCGCCCGCAGTGCGTCTCATGATGGAAGATCGCGGCTACACGCTCCATCAAGGGCGTACTATAAGAAGCAGCGTGAAGCTTCCCGGACTCTGAAAGCCTTTGGGGATATACTGGAGACTGACAGAAGCCAAATCGCAAGCCAGATCGCCAAACTTAAATGGGCAGAGAACACTCTGAAAAAAGAGCATAAGCGACAGAGGTCGGAGGAAGATTCCGTTTCGGAATCTAAACGTCCCAAGGTGAAGAACACCATCACCCCCCCTAAGACGTCCTCCGTCACACCTCTGAAGTCGTTTAGCGATATTCTCAAGGACCGTATCGTAGTTGCCGTGATTGACCGCAGTGAGCTCGACGGCTCAATAACTCCCGAAAGGTGGAACATGGTCAAATTGAAGCTTTCCAGCAACTTTTTGGCTTTTATGCGGGAACACCCCGGACCACCTCCGTTAACCTTTGATGCCGGCTGGCATCAAGGCCATGCCAAGCTAATCGCGTGCGAGGACATGAGATCTTGCGATCTCTACAAGCTCGCGATTAGCAGTCTAGGGGAAGTTTGGCCAGGTGCAAAGCTCGAGGTCGTCGCTAAGGAGAACATCCCTAGCAGGCCGAGAACGCGCACCTGGATTCCAATTGAACCCCCCTCCGCTGACGAGATTCTCGAAGTCATAAGACTTTCCAATCCCGCACTCCCAACTCACGACTGGAAGGTCGCTAAGCTAGAGGAGCAAAGAGGATCCTATAGATCTGCCATTGTGGTAATCAACCAGGATTCTCTTGCTCTTATAGCTGAGACCAAAGGCGTGATCAGTTTTGGTTGGGATCAAATCACCCTAAAGGTATATAAAAAGGACGAGTTAGAGACTGGCAAGTTGCCTCCTCACCCCCTTGAACTGGCGTCTGCTTTACCGCACCCCGTTGCTGCAGTCACCTTTCCAGTTTTGGAAGTCGTCGCCGCTGCGGAACTAGTGGCTCCTAACCAGCCTTCCGACTCTGTGTCTGACATTCCATCGGACATGGAGACGGAAGACTGTCTAAACTCAGTCCTGCTGTGTGAGGACGAACTTTTGGGTTCGTTCTCTGAATCAGAGGACCTCAACAACACTGTGGTGGATGTTTCTCTGGACCGTAGCAATGCTGCAGTTACTTCAGATTAACCTCTATCACTCCATAATGGCCCCGGCCTCCCTTCTTCTCCGCCTCGCCAAAAATGGAGAAGACATTGTCTTGATCCAAGAACCATGGGTTGTTGAGAACGTGGTCTGCGGAATCAAGACTCCCGGATACTACCCACTGTATGAGACAGGTAATGGTAAGCCTAGATCTTGCATTCTAGTGAAAAGTAGTCTCAATGTATTTTTCCTCCCTGAATTCAGCGACCGAGACATCACCGTGGCGAGACTAGAGACAGCCAAAGGGACTTACTGGCTGGCCTCTGCATACCTCGCCCACGACATGGTGGACAGTCCCCCTGGTAAAACCTTGGAGAGTGCCATCAAGGCTGCTGAACTACGCAATACTGACTTCATCATTGGGTGCGATGCGAATGCTCATCACTCAGTGTGGGGAAGTTCCGATATCAACGACAGAGGTGAGTTACTTTTTGACTTTATTTTAAAAACTAACCTCATTGTCTGCAACACGGGTAGCGAACCTACCTTCATAACCAGAAATCGACGAGAAGTACTAGATATCACTCTCGTCTCTGATCCCATTGCTAAACGGGTTGGTAATTGGAAAGTCTCGTCTGAACATTCCTGGTCAGACCATAGATACATTCAATTCAGTTTAGATGATGTACCTCCTCGCCAATCATCCTTCAGAAACTACAGAAGGACGAATTGGCTTCTTTACAGAGATTCACTGAACCGCTCAAGGATCTCTTCTCTCCTAAATCCTCCTTGTGACACCAATGAGCTTGATCACAAGGTTAAGGAGCTCACTCTGGCCCTCAATAAAGCACTTTCTTCCTCCTGCCCTCTTGTAATTCCAAGATGCAAGGGGAAACCGCATTGGTGGACCTCAGAACTGGGCCTTTTCAGAAATGAATGCAGGAAACTCTTCAATAGAGCCAAGGCCACACGTGCAAATACAGACTGGGATGTCTACAAAACATCCCTCAAATCCTACAAAAAGGAGCTGAGGAGAGCCAAACGGCTTGGCGACTCTTTTGTAGTAAAATAAAAGAAACATCCGAAGCCTCTAGGATAAGGAAAATCCTCTCTACTAATCCAACGATGCCCAGCTACCTTTAAAAAGCAGACGGTTCTTGGACTTCCTCCAGCGCAGAATCGCTAAACCTGCTACTGGACACCCACTTTCCAGGTAGCTCCGAAGTTATCAATAGCATTAACCTTAACAGGTCAATGCCACACATAACTAATAAATTTGATCTAATAACGAGAGATAGACTGCTTTGGGCACTTAACAGCTTCAAACCTTACAAGTCGGCAGGACCAGACGGCATAATACCAGCCGAACTACAAAGGTCATCGGACATTATCCTCCCTGCACTGGAGACAATTCTGAGAAGCTGCGTAGAGCTGGTCCACATTCCGCTGCTATGGAGGGAAGTGAAAGTGGTTTTTATACCCTAAGCTGGCAAATACTCCCACGTTACTCCTAAAGATCTCAGACCCATAAGTCTATCATCATTCCTTTTAAAAACTCTAGAAAGATTGATCGATATCCACCTACGATCTAGTATTGACAAAAGGCTGCTTTCTACTGCTCAGCACGCTTATTGTAAGGGCAGATCTGTAGAAACAGCCTTGCACACGCTAGTACGTTCCATTGAATATTTCCTTCATCACAAGGAGTACACGATGGTAGCCTTCCTAGATATAGAAGGCGCCTTTAATAATGTCAACACGTCTGCGATCTTGGCTGCACTGTCGGCTCTGAAGGTGAGTGGCTCACTTTGCGAGTTAATTAATCAACTTTTAACGAGTAGGATTATAAACTCTAAGCTAGGTGAGGCAACTGCCAGAAGATCCGTCAGCAGGGGAACACCGCAAGGTGGAGTCCTATCCCCACTCCTTTGGAATCTAACGGTGAACGAACATCTGGTTATCCTAGAAGGAGATGGCTGCAGAGTGATCGCTTATGCAGATGACGTTGCCATTGCTGTGTCGGGGAAGCACCTTAACACCCTCAAAGAACTCCTACAGAATGCTCTCAACAAGCTAACAAGATGGGCTGACAGCTGTGGTTTGGGGGTCAACCCTCACAAAACTGAACTAGTCCTATTCACCAGGAAATACAAAATCCCAAATATCGACCCCCCCTCAATCAAGGGCACTAGCTTAATCTTCTCTGAGGAAGCTAAATATCTGGGTCTCATCTTAGACAGAAAGCTTAGCTGGAAGTCTAATATAAAGGAAAGAGTCCGGAAAGCTACGGTAGCACTCTTTTCCTGCAAAAAAGCCATCGGCAACAAGTGGGGACTTCAACCCCGTATCACCCACTGGCTATATATCTCGGTCGTAAGGCCGATACTGACGTATGAAACAGCTGTCTGGTGGACCGCTTTGGATAAAGCGGTAAATCGTGATAAGCTAAGCAAGGTCCAAAGGTCAGCTTGCTTATCTATGAGTGGAGCACTCCGCACCACTGCCTCAGCAGCACTAGACATCCTGCTCCATCTAATTCCTCTTGACATCTTCAGCAGACAAACTGCTGCCATCACGGCTACTCGCCTCAAAGCAACCTCTCAGTGGACCAATAGTGAGATAGGCCACTCTGCTATTCTGAACACATTCAGATTCCCTTCTAGAAACATGGACCTCACCTTACCCCAATAACAGTTTGACAAGAACTTCCAGGCAACGGTCCCCCCCAGGTCTTCCTGGGAGGACTGTGCGCCTCTGGAATGTGAATCGATCCACTTCTACACTGATGGATCGAAGACAAATGATGGGGTAGGCGTGGGTGTATTCTCAGACCGACTAAATCTAAGTCTCTCTTTCCGTCTCCCGGATCATTGCAGTGTTTTTCAAGCTGAAATTATGGCGATAAAGGAAGTCTTGTCCTGGCTTAAGAAAAATGTTATATCCGCCAAGGACATACGCATATTTTCTGACAGCCAAGCGGCCATCAAGTGCTTGGAATCGGTCTCTATAAACTCTAATGTAGCCTTAGACTGCCATTCATCTCTAAAGGAGATGTCGGAGCAGTTCAACATTCTCCTGTGCTGGGTGCCAGGACATAGTGACATTCCAGGTAACTGCAAGGCTGACGAACTCGCCAAACTTGGAACTACCCTCCCAATTTTCCCTGATAAAGGCTCCGTAGGCATTCCAATTTCGACATGTAAACTCATGATTAAACTGGATGCGATAGAAAGAACAAATCTCAGATGGACTAGTGGTAGTACCTGTCTAGCGACGAAACAGATCTGGCCAAAGCTTGATCTTAAACGCTCTAGGAGTTTGATCGCTCTTAATAGATAGCACATTAGTTCTACAATCGGTGTCATTACAGGCCACTGTCTGATAGGCAAACATGCGACAAGGCTTGGTGTCTATTCCAACGACTTTTGCAGGAGCTGCATGGATGAGGAGGAAGAAGAGACAACTCTCCACCTTCTCTGTACATGCCCCGCTCTTTCCAAGAACCAAAATCTTCACATTGGAGCTTTCTTCTATAAAAATCTCAGTGATCTCAGCACGACTGACCCGAAACGTCTCTTACGCTTCATTAATAGCTCGAAATGGTTCAACTAGTAGGCAATAGAGTCAGATCCGCGTGGTATCACAATGGACCTACATAGGTCTAAGTGTGTTGGTTTCCTTGGATCCGACAGCCACTTCAACCTAACCTAACCTAAGTCGCTTGCAAAGCTCTTTTATTTTCCTGCAGTCAGTCAGTAAACTTAAGATCGACTGTGAAATGCTTGTCGCTAAAGAGAACCAGTCGTGATCGAAACAATGCGAACTTCTTTTTCTGGCGTATTCTTTTCAGCACCGAATTTGGTCATGTTAAACAAGGCACAGGAACTTAAATTTTGGTACTGAGCAATATTGGCCTAAGACCTTTAACAAGGCAAAAATTGGACCGCCCACAATATCGGCAATGCCCACTTTTAACATGTTAGATCTTTAAGAACCCGATTTCTCGGAAAAATTACTCCAATGATTTTTGCTTTTATATCTTCTTATCATTAGAAGATGCTTAATGACAAATTTTAGCTTTTCACAACGTCTTACAATTTTGAAAGCACTGGAGGTAGTTGCACATTTAGACCGATTGAGGGCGTGTCTGTGGGCGGATTTCAGAAATTATGTCCTTAAGATCTTGGGGGCCTATCGTTATTATTTCTCTACGGTTCATTTTCGCCTGTATCAAACGTAATATACTCTATTCCTGTGGAAAAGGGTTTAAAAGTAAACAAAACAAGTGAGTAAGTGCAATAGTTCGTCTGTGACAAACTGCTATATAGCCGACCTTATACACCGTGTAACACCAAATCTTAAAATTTTTTGTAACGAACGCCCCCAAAAATGGGTGTGAGCTAAATATTAAAATCAATTAATTGTAATTTCATAAGAATCATGACAAAATGCGTTAAAACCGAAAGTTCTTACGGAAAAGAACAGTTTTTTCCTCAAAACGCCCATAAAATGTGGGCGGAGCTCAAATCTTTGTATGGACCAAACTTAGCAAATAGTACTATCTATAATATAAGCCATAATTTTTTTTTTCGATTTGGAGTGAATTTTTCGAGAAATCGGGTTCTTAACATATTTAACAGATTAAGCCAGTAGTGGGCGTGGCCGTTGGCGAATTTAACCAATTTTCACACTTTGCCTGTACAAAATAAGAACAAAGATACACTCCAAGTTTAAGCATCCTAGCTCGATTTCAAAGACCTTAAAACTTCACACATACGGACAGACGGACATACGGACGAACGGACGGATTCACCTGTCGGTCTCGATCAAAAGATTTTAGGGGTCTATGGTGATTTTTTGACTATGTTACAAACTATGCATTAAAATTAATAAACTCTGGGTTGGGTATAATGAGGTCAAAGCTATTGAACATTTAACGTGATGACTGCACCGGTGCAGTATTTGACATTCTGTAAACAATGAAACTGAGGTTACACCACGCTGGAATTATCGTAAGCAACGAGTATTTCTAGACAGTTCGGTGTTCAAAAGAATACGTCATTAGTTTGATCTTAAACCTCGGAGAATTTATTTATTATTATTAATAAATATTATTAAAAAAAAATTATTTTCAGATTTATTTCTTTTATAATTTTAGCACCTTAGAGGGTTAATACCTAAGGGTATGTATTGTATAATACATGTTTCCTTATGATCTTTACTACTTGTTTAACCGTGGGAGTACCCTTATTAATTTGCCGCATAGTTTTTAACACAGTGCAATAATAATGGAAAATCCCAAAGGGCCAAATTTTAAGTTGGATAAGACAGGTTTGTTCATCCGTTTGTTTATCTGTCTTTTTGTTACAAATGTTCACATTTTGCGCTCACAGACACGCTCATAATCGATCTTAATGCGCAACTAAATAACCTCTGGTGTTTTACAAATTATACGAAAAATTAATATGCCGCTATTTCTGAGTTATATTAAATAGTTTAGAATCTCGAAAAACTGTTGCGCCTGGATTTTATTAAAAAAATTTTCCCATTCAAGATTTTGCACTTCAGTTGTTTTTGAGACCGTATCCGTTCTAGGCTTTTGTCGTTCTATAAAACGGGTTGATCCCGTCATAAAAACATCTTGCTACCTACATGTAAATTACCGCTTAAGTTAATAGTCATATGTGTTTTATGTGGTAGTAGCACAATCGTGAGCTACGTCCAAATTTTAAGTAAAAGTCGCCTCTTACAAGGGATCATGAGGAAAATCTAAACTGACAACCAAACAACAAGGCTAGGATTGCAACTTCACAATTCACCTTAAATGTCACTACGAGTATTACGGTGAAAATCAAAAGCATTTCGCTAAAAAAGCAAATGATTGATCAAATCAATCAGTTTGACATCCAACTGAGATATTGAAAGCGTTTCTACAGAATCAAAATATTCCCAAAAGCCAATTGGCAAAAGTAATAAACACATTCTTGGTATGTCATTGGAAAAGTAGTAACGCAGCAAAAAGGATAGCTTTTCAGGAAGTGCATGTTATTTGGAAAAGTACCTTTGCATTTTATACTCTGGCATATTTTATTTTATAGGTTCTGAGAATTAATAACGCTCGACAGCATGAAACAGGTAGACAGTCGTCGCACTTTTATTTAAAACTCAATGGTATAGAAATCAAAGCTTTCTAATGAAACGAAAAACGCAAATAGTTGGAGATTTTTGACAACGGATGTTTCTTTTGTTGAAGCTTAAATAAATTATAGCTAGTCCCTGATTGAAGACTAAGGGCTGATCAGAGTATTATATTGAACACATAGGTAAGGGCGGACACTATGGTAGCTATGACTATTATGGTCTTGACAAGCACGGGAGTTGCCAGGATTATAAATTTTATGTTCACATAATAGATAAACCTTTATTGTTTTCGGTTGACAAGAGAGATAGATAAACCCTTATAGTTTTGAAGTTAAACCGATGTATCCATTTAGACTGGTTCTGGCGCAGATAATCTTAAAAACATGTCAGTTAAATATATCATAAGCTTTTAGAGGTATGAATGAAACCAACGGGAGAATCGATTGAGCGATGTCCGTCCTTATGTAAACAACTTTTAGGCCACACGTTTTAGCTAGAAAGTTGAAAATTATGGGTAAGCTGGAAGTATAGTTTTTCCGATCAAATTTCCGCCCAAAAACACGCCCCCTACCCTGCATCTCTGTGTACTGTGTGTGCAACCATCTTTAACTCTAGACGAAAAACTTAAATGGAAGCCGCACGTTAAAAAGAAACGCGACGAGCTCGAAATCAGGTTAAGAGAAATGAGTTGGCTTATCGGAAGATTATCGAAACTAAGCGTATATAGCAAACTGCTTTTGTATAAGCAATTGCTAAAACAATTTTGGACGTACGGTATCCAACTCTGAAGTTGTACTAAACCAAGCAATATATCTATTTTAGAAACTTTTGAAAATAAGACACTCAGAGCAATCGTTTATGCTCCATGGTACATAAGAAATAGCGATCTATACCGAGATCTAGGAATCGCAACTGTGACTGACGAGGTAACAAACTTTGCTCGCAAATTTAGTACACATTGCAATTGTCTATTTCAAAAATTTGTAGTCTCAAGTTAATGGTGTTTTTGTTCGTATTTAACATTATCTAATGCAGTGTTTTTCAAACTTTTTGAATGCGCGACCCCATAAACAATAAAAAAATCCCTGGCGACCCCCGAGCTATTACAAAACTTAAAGACAAGCCACTAAAAATAAATTTCCGATTGACGTTCATAAAAGAATGCGAAGACCAATAATAAATTCAAAAGTTGAGTGGTTGCGTTAATTTCTAATCATTTGGGTAAATTTCATCAAAATTCTAATTGTTCAGCGATGTCAATCGTAGCACGGAAGGACAATTTATTGAAATTATGGAAAGTTTTTAAAATTCTTGAGCTCTAAAAGCTGAAAAAGAGCCATTTTCTTTCTTTTAATTTCACGCTTATTTATTTTTGATATTTAAGCTCTCTTAAAAGCTTCAAGGGAAAGATGAGAACTGTCTTATTGAGAACATACGACATCCTATTAAAATTTCGTTTGTGGTCAGAGTGTTCGAAGAAATTTCTTCAAATAAATCATTACGATTAAACCATAACATTCTTTGGAAGAGACACCTTTTGGGACTTGATTCATATTCCGCAAGGACAGAGTTGGGTACGAAATTAATGTCACTCCAACTGATCGATCAACCATCGATAAAGACAAAAAAGAGTAAAAATCCGCAAACCCTCCATAATTACTCCATGAATAGAAGAAAAAATATTATTTTGAGCTCAAAAAGAAGCGTTAAAATTGCTTGTGGGACTCGCCACTTCTTATTATTTTAAACACACATTTATCCTTAGGGTGTTTTGAGTCCACGACCCCCCTAGTTTTTCTTGGCGACCCCCAGGGGGTGAACACTGATCTAATGTTTGAGAGACTACGTGTAATATTCCAAAACTAGAAGTCAAAAAACTTAGTCGTAGTCTGACGGAAAATTGGAGGTTTTTTTAGTGAATAAGAATTTCACACTACTATGAGCACGCGCGGCCGGTCCTCGTAGTGCCTATGAAAGTTTTTCCTACCCACGAAAAAAAAAAAATTAGAAAAGAAATAAATCTTTAATTTTAAAAGCACTTTTTTTTATTTTAACTACATATTAAACAATGGTGGTAGCACACTGATTTTTGGTATGTGACACGACTTTGTAATTGGCTTTCAGACAGCATGAAAAATTTGGCATTTATATTGACTACCCCCACTTTTTAAGCAGTTTTAAATCTATTGAACACAAGAAGTTTTAACTTTATTGAATAAAAGTCATCATAATATATGAAATTTCACAAAAAAAAATACATTACAAATCTTGTATATATTAGCATTTTGTAGTTTGTAACACAATTGAATAATTTAATGAAAATGAAAATCACCGTAGACCCTAAAGACCTTTTAGAGATATGATCGAGACCGACAGGTGAATCGATTAAGCCATGTCCGTCCATCCGTCTGTATGTGGGTTTTAGGTCTTCAAAACCAAGCTAGAGAACTGAAATTTTGTTCGCGGCTTGGTTCTTCTATTGTACAGACAAGGTGTAAAAATTACTTCAATAGCCTCTATTTCACATTTTCTCTACAAATGCCTTTTGGTCAAGTTAGACACTGCGTAGGAGCTCAAATTTTGGTACTGAGCAAAACTGATCCAAGACTGTTAACAAGGCAAAAGTTGGACCGCCCACAATATCGACCATGCCCACTTTTAACATGTTGGATTTTTGAAAACCCAATGTCTCGGAAAGTTTACTTTAAATCATAGCCTATATGTTCTCTTTGCATAAATAATGCATTTAAACCAACAACATGCAATTACATTAAAAATGCTGCTGGAATACGTGCGATTACACGTATTCAAGCAGCAATGCGCGAAATTCACTTAAGCCTATATCACTGACAGTAAATTCACTGACCACTGGCAGGCTGCGGAGTCATGAAAACTGACGTAGGTTTTGCGCCAGTTAAGCAATTGCACGTCATTGGTCTGGTGAAAAAAAAATGTTATCACACTTACTGGCAGGCCAGTGCCAGTGTGTCCCAAAACTCTAGTCAGTGAAATTTTCTCCGAGTCGGTCAGTGAACTGTCGCCTGAAATACTGACTATCACAATCACTGACCCATGATTCACTGGCACACGACACTTGCAAGTAGCGTCAGTGATATTTTCACAAAATCGGGTCACTGGGCAGTTTTGCTATCACAATCACAGCTGTCGCTAGGCAGCACTGACTAGCGACAGCAAATTACCATGTTTCCATGCAAAAGTTGCGAAGTCGAATAATTGAATCCCGACACGAGCCGGCCAACAATAGTTACGGAAAAGTGGACTCTATCTCGGTCCAATTTGTTAGACGAACTCGGAATTGAAGACTATTTATCACGGAAAAGACAAAACAGGCATGGAATCGGCTACGAAAACTGCACGAAAACTTGAGGCATAACGCAAAATTGCTTGTTATGGAGGCCCTGCGCACACCGAGTCGAGCAGTCGATTCGGAATAGGTTTCAGATACATCTGACAGATTAGAATGCTTCCTAACACACAAAGTATAAGATTAGAAATCGGGGGAAATCACTCCTCACCTCTGGCACTGCGGCATAAATTACTGGCTAACTAGATCCTTAACCTCCTGCTCGTAAATTGTTGTTGCATATTCTCTAACATTAATAATAATAATTATTCTAGTAATCTATGTACTGCGGTCTCTTCACACACACCCAAGCCTTTATATGCGCTTTTAAACGAAACTGGTTTACCTCATGGTGCAAGGAATACAAGGTATGCTCGATATTTTTGACATATCAAAATTGGTACCATTTTAGACAGTAGATCTGAAGACCCATGTGCGATACAGAGTTGTTTTACCCTTTAACTATACAATCGACAAAACACGCACGTCTTGAAAATCCAACATAAAGTAATATTTTTGTTACAAAAAATAATGAGATGCATAAAATATATGGCTTTCCAATACTCTAGAAGACTAACAAAAAACGAAAAACAGGCAATAAATATTGTTCCAAATCTTTTAAAAAGCATACTTGACCGAACAGTAACAGTGGCAATATAAAATAGATTTTCTTGTAAATGTAGGCTTGACCTTGGACTAATAAATTTGAATGTAACTGATTAATTTATGAAAAGTAAATAAAATAATAACTTGAAAAAATCCATTGTGTACCCATCTTAGGGCCAGTTTATCATTACGAGATCATCCCACTTTTCGAGTTAAACTGAAATTTTAACCAGAAATGATTTTTCACAGAATTTAGATCTGGGTGTCTCGGTTTAACTCATCAAATTTGGTGAGTTAGTCTCGGATCAACTCTCTGTTGATCCGTCTTTCTCTGAAAAATAACATCTGAGAATAACTCGATCTTCTTTTCCTGTGTTTTTCTATCTGAAGTGAGAGTTGGGAGAGTCAATAATTTCGAAAGTCGAAGATTTTGGCGATTTGTTTACGGAGTATGGTAACTCTACACTGAAAAACAGCTCACTCCAGATCCGTTTTGCTGCTGGACTAACAGATCTTGGTTTGAGCTAGGCTTAACTCAGCGAATCCAACCAATTTCGACTCAAATCGCGTTTCCATGTCAGTTCGTTTTTGTTTTCATTTGATTTCGGTGGAAAACTTTGGCTGCTTGTTTCTGTTATGTTGATTTACATTTTTATATATTTTTAGAAAATGTATAAAAATACGATTTCGCGAAAAGAATTTGTGGAGATTGTCGAGATCGCCACGATGGCGTATTTTGCAGCGTGTGTAATTTACCACCAGACAAATCTTTAATGACTTTTTCTGAAATTAACCTTTAAACGACTTTAACGCGGCAGCTGATATTCTCAAATAATGTAAAACTGGTCAGTTCACTAACGGGCTTTCTTCACTGACGCAACCAAAAATATTGTGTGTTGTCAGTAATGGGACAGGGTCAGTACAATGACGCTCTTTGTCAAAAAAGTATGCCAGTGGTCCCATGCGCCAGTGACTTCTAATCACACTTATAGTTTTTCGCGTCAGTAACTGACGCGATTTGGTTTGGTCAGTGAACACGTCAGTTCACTGACACCCTAAATGGTGTCCCAAAAATGACTATCACACTAGGCATGACTTCACTGACGGCCTTGTGACGCAATTTTGACGTCACAGCCTGCCAGTGGTCAGTAAATTTACTGTCATTGTGATATAGACTTTACACAAGTCTTCTATGCGCCATTCCTAATCAGTCACA
This sequence comes from Neoascia interrupta, assembly GCA_947623515.1. Taxonomy (NCBI): domain Eukaryota; kingdom Metazoa; phylum Arthropoda; class Insecta; order Diptera; family Syrphidae; genus Neoascia; species Neoascia interrupta. The sequence goes on from OX392463.1 coordinate 150,184,276, forward strand.
AAGAATAGCAACGAATATAGCTAGCATATGTAAGGCAAAAACTAGTGAGGTAGTCGAATCTGGACAAAGAATCAATCGTGTTCACTGTAGCTCAACGGTAGAGCATTACTCGTGACAAGTAAAGGTTGCAGGATCGTTTTTTGTTACGATTTTTACGTCTTTACGATTTTTACGATTATTTACTTGCTGGTTTGGCCAAATAAAATTAAAAATTATGTTTTCAACCCACAGAAGGCATTATAAAATGTTCCAATCGATAAATTTCGAAGATATTGTTCAGCAAGAGCACTGATGTTGTTTAAGGAATATTATAAAATACTTCCAAAACTTGTTCTTTTGGTCAAAAAGATACTTTTGGTCTCCACATACGAGAAGTTTTAAAAAATCCTCCGGGTATTAAATCTATCTGAAAAACTATTTAAAGCGCCGGCCGTTCGAATGAAGCAAAAATAAAACACACACAGTAGGTATACACGTTTATTAAAGATTGGTCCTGGCTAACATGGAGCTCATACCAAGTCCCCAAACCAGTAAAATAAATCTTCTACTCTCTGTCATTCAAAATATCTTAAAAACTTTTGAATGCGAGAGTTACCAATAAAATACCCCTCTGGCCATATTCCAAAAAAAGGAAAAATTTAAGCGAAAATAAGGACTTCTCAAACCGTGTTTAACAACCCCTTTGGATTATATTAGGTGATTTTTTCAACCAATTACCGAAAGAAAACAACCAAAATTCAACCAACTTTTAATGACAGCACAAGTATGCTTATACTTTGCCTTAATTTAGTTAGCAAAACACGCTAACGCGTCACAAAATATCAAATAGCGCACTCCATCGGATGTGCGTGTCTACGGGGTTTCCTTACACATCCTCAAATAAAATTTCGTAGGCAAAAGGCCATAAATTCCTCAAGTACCTCTCAGTCAATACGCAAAGGTGCTATGGTTAATTTGGTTTTTGTCTATTTTTTTTTTTTTTGTATAAGTTGGAATACCTTACGAGGCGAAGGGAGGCGGAATATGGATAAGCAAGCCTGGCTGAAATAAATTTTTGCTGTTGTAACTTGATGGAATTTCCAACGTACAGTCGAGTGTTTATTTTTATCCCTTAAGGTAAAGTATAGTTTGAGGTTGAATGACAATATTGCGTGAAGCAAACCAATGAGGCCCATCTCAGTGTCTAACTAGGTTTTTCATGTCTTTGGACTGTGCACTATATTCCAGTCAGCCCACATCACCATTTCACCAACCACTGTCGGCAGTATACATAAATGATTGTCGTGTTTTCGAGTTCAGAAGCAGCGCCATATTCAAGTAATGGCTGCGGCAGTGGTGATATAAAGGAGTTAAGTATCTAATCAGTCACATATCTACATGTGTTTGGATAAATTGTTAAATAGGCTGTAACCTTTTATGGTAATTTATTTTTGTTGGTTATTTGGGTACCTGAAGGTGAAACACTTCGTGCCAGAAAGGTATCTCGGTATGGAAGGAGTCGAATTTTATGTGAGAACCAAATGGCACTTGACATGGTGACAAATTGATCTTTAATTTGTGGAAAAAGAGCCGGATAAAAAGGAGGTTCTACCTTATATATATATGGTAGAATGTGCCTTATATATATATATACTTTATATAAAGGATTCGAAGACTATGAAATTCATATTATTGTTAATGCTGAATGGCCTCGTACGTGGGCTGAAAACTCCATTGATTTATGATGCTATATATTCTAGTTTATGCAACAGGTACTTACATGCTCCAGGTATGGGACGATTCCGTAATACCGGTCAAGTGGACATAATTTGCGAGAAAACATATTTTTGCTTATATTAAACAAAGCTCTGAGTTATTCAATCTCAGCTCATTTCAAGCGAGTAATAAAAAATTTATAAACTTCTTGCTATAGATACTAGCAAAAGTTTTCCTCTTGAAACTTTTAGCCAACAAAAAAATACGTGTTCTTTGTCAAAAAGTCAAAAAATTAGTTTATCCCCAATCCGTGCACTTGCATACTTTCAATATTCAACCCCGAGTGGGTACATCAACCCACATAAGACCACAAGCAAAAAAAACTTAAAATATTCCATCAACTTTATGAACTTGTCTGCGGTTTAAAACGCTTTTGGCACAATTCCGCTTTCGACTCTTTTTTATTTCTCTTCGACTCATCCACCCATCACTACGCTTTAGTTTGCTTAAGGCTCTGATCCTTCAACGCGAAGAGTTATGGTCTAATACACTCACTAAGAAGAACCCAAGAAAAAAAAAACTTTCTGCAACCTAGAATGCCAAAATTATTTGCATCACAAAAATCGCTTAAGGTTAACATACACACCATGCCGCGAACCCCATAATTAGCCAATCAATTCCTGGGAACCGCAAAAAACAAACTGCCACGGCAAAGGGAAAGAAATTTCAAACCCCTTTGGAGAGACTCTCAAGCAAATTTCCGGCCATAATAACAATATAATAGAATCCAGTCAAGGAGCCGGGACTATCTTCGAGAACTTCCGCCATCCGTTCTCCTGCCCGCCCGTCCTAGTATGCCTTCTTAAGCCAGGAAGAGGAACAAAAATAAAATCGGTTCAATGTAGATCCACTCCAGCTCACTGTTTTGCGCATAAATTATTTTATGACAGCGCTCAGACATTTTTTTCGGTACTACCCCCGGGAGTAGTGAGGGCTGTAGGTACATGGGTGGCTGGCTGGTGGTCCTTTCGCCAGTTGTGTCCGGGGGAAATAGGAAATTGTTATGAGTGGATGAATTGGGGATTTTTTTTTCTCTTCCGTTTCTTAGCTGTTTTGTGTCCTGCCTTTGTCCTAGTGCCATTGTGCGTTGGACATTGCGCACGGTTTGATCAAAGGATTTTAAAAAAAAGGAAAACCAATCTTTTTTTCGGTTCGTCGTCTGTTTTTAGCTTAGGGATGTTTTGCATATTATTTTTTCCCCTGATTTCTTTGGCATCTGAGTGTGCCTTGTAAAGAGAAAATGATTGATGCTCATAATTTATTTTGGTTTTAAAGGTGATTGGGGGTGGCAGTCGGGTGGTTTATTTCGGCTAATGACTGCGAAAGTGGAAATCTCATCGAAAAGTTGTCCTTTGTGGGGGATTCCTTTTGCTTAGTTTGCGTGGGTCTTTTTCTTTGGAGAAACAACAAAAATTGAGGGCCGCACCGCGCAGATGTGATTTGTTTTATAATTTTAATGACATTATAATCCTATAAGATACATTGTATAGACGCGTAGTGAATATACAGAGGTTTTGGGGACACGGCCATTAATTGGTTGTGAAAAGCAAGCTATTGGTAAAACTTTGGTCCTACACGGGACTTTGTCGAACAGCCTGTAGTGGGTTTTAATTATATGCTAAAGGGTTAGTGAATGGTGGAAAATTTTAATGAGCAACGAAAAAGGTAAATTACAAGAAAATCCTGGCTTACGTTCTTTTAGGGAGCTGGTAGATAGGCGAATATTATGAAGTTTTTTTTAGCGCAGAAAGTTATTTCCGAGTTCACTATCGGTCTAAGGTATATGCGAATAAAAAACAACAGCTTGAGATAAGCTTCTCACAAACAAGCTGGCGTACGTGAACTTAAACTATAGCTTTGGGCAGTATTACATTTTAGCTGGAAAATTACTTATTCTTACATACTTTGCCCACTTTCAACGTTGCACCTTTTTAATTGTGCCAAGGCAGAAGAGTTGCAGGCACATTAAAGTCTTGCCACAAGACTTAAGTTACTTAAGTTACAAGACAGTAAGTTACTTTAACTAAAAAAAAACTGCATTAAGCTATAACTTACAATTAAAGCAATTAAATCTTTGGACATAGAGAAGTATTGCGGGTGAAACCCTGAGTGTATGCAGACACAGTTCCATCTTATTGTGCGCATAGATTATAAACTGGTTAAAAAAATGGCAAGACGTCGCAAACCCTGGTTTCTAATGCAATACACAAAAGGACATCCTTATTTCGTCTGAGTTTTAGTGATGTTTCCGTAATAAATACAATTTTATATAGAACTTCTTTTTCGGATATCATTGCTGTAAGAGAATAAAGAAAGTTCCGGCTAAACTTCTTTTTATACCCCATCCCAAAGGATGAGAGGTATATTAAGTTTGTCACATAATTTGTAGCACGGTGAAATAATAATGGTCAAGACCTTAGGGGCATATGATCGAGACCGAATTCTGAATCGAATAAGCCATGTCCGTCCGTCCGTATGTCTTATGTTCTTAGACTTAAAATTTTAAGCTAGAAAGCTGAAATTACATATATAAGTTCCATGTCATGCGAAGCATTATACAAGTGTTAACATTTTTCAAATCCGCTCACAGACACGCCCACAATCGGACTAAATGTGCAATTACCTCTAGAACTTTCAAAATTATAAGACGTCTTAACGCTGATATTTTATATTTGGAATTTGCTTATGACTGTAAGAAAAATTAAATCGATAGGCCTCCTCCAGTGGGCGTGGCATCGATTCAATATTTTTATTCGAGATCAAAATTTTTTTTTTAATAATATACTATGTAAGGTAGGAACGCTAAGTTCTTCATTTACTTCAAGCATCACTTTGGACCACGCCCACATATGGAGGCTGAATTGAAGAAAAACCTTGAGTTTTTCAGAAAAACCAAATTCGACTGCCCTTAAGCCTAACTAAGGGAAGAGTGCGACATAAAAATTAGCAAATAAGGTGACCGATACCCCATTCTATATTTCGTTCTTACAAAGTTTTCAGTCACGCCTCCTTTAAGTGGTCAAATTTACAAAAAATTTAGAATTTGATCAAAAAAATTTAATTTTTGTCTATATTTCAGCGTAACTTGGGGATGTCAATGCTAATGTTGATGTTTGGACTACGCCCCTTTTCAAAGTTTGTAGTAACCACAAATTGGCAAAAAAAAAAAAAATAATAGCAGGAATTTGCAATGGTTATACTCCATACCCAAAGTTTATTAAGTTGAATTCATAGTTCATGACGCAGAGAACCGTAGAACCCTAAAACCTTATTAAGAGTTAAGATCGAGACCGACGGGAGAATCGATTAAGCTATGTTCGTCCCGTCTGTATGCAAATAATTTTTAGGCCTTAAGTTTTAAGCTAGAGAGCCTAAATTTGGTTGCTGAGCTTAAAATCGATTGGACCAAGATCAAGGTTCAAAATTAGTTGAATCCGCCTACAGACAGACTCTTACACATCTTATGTGTGACCATCTCCATTTAAAAAAAAAACACTTTATCAAATTTATCTATGTTGCATGGCGAAAAACATCCTGCTGGGAAACAACGTGACGAATAGCAGCGTTTTGATTTGGTATTGAAAGGCAACGCTCCTTACGCAAGTAGAACACTAGATACACACCGAGCGCTAGTAGCAATTTTTTCGAAGCTGAGCATGAGTAAGCTGTGCGTGGAAAATCCAAGTAGAATGCAAAACACTTATTTTAATTTGAATTTAAGCCTATATTTCCTAGTTTCTAGCAAAACATCCAATATTAGGAACAATATTAAACAAGAAGTTTTTTATTCTTCCCGATGGTCTTCTCATCAGTTGAATGTGCCAGGATCCTTGATCTGATGACCAGAAAACGACGATGTATGTACGTACTCATATAAACATTGTAGATTTGTATTATTATTACTTATCCACGGACGTCATCGCATGTATGCCATTAAGATGTTGGTGTGGTAATGGTCTGTTATTTCAGGTCCTGCTGCTGCATGCTTGCTACCCAATCTTCAAAAAAAGTAGATCCTCTACTAGATGCACTTCGTCGTCTTCTTCCACCGATTTTAGACTTAAAACTGTCACATGTGCAGTTCACTTCCAAGGGCTGCTGGACTGTCTGGGACTCCATCTGCCCATCTTTATAAACACAAATGGGTTGAAATCGAAAACGAATCATTCTCAAAAACAATGCATACATAAACTTACTTGCTTCAGTTGGCGCCGGACTTGCAAAGTCCGGGGTTGACCTGGGCCTCAGTCAGCAAGCTTTGCCAGCCAGCTTTGTCTCCAGCTAGCCGCCTTCAGTTTCGCATGCGAAGTTGGATAAGTTCCCCTTCCACTTACGTGCGTCAACTGAGTCTCGGTGATCCTTTACTGCGCCGACCCTGCGGGGTGGATTCGAAGATTTTCCGGGCCAGGGCGTTGGTGACCATCCGCTCTAGATGGCCCAGGCATCGTAGCCGTTGTATTTTGACTCTTCTAGCTAGATCGGTGGAGTTTATAAAATTGACATAAACTATGACTAACCTCATAGAGAGTTAGCATTATGCGAGCGGGATTTTCAGAGAAGAGGCAGTAGGCACCTTGCTTTCGTGGAAATACCACCTGAAGAAGTCTATTCAACATTCGTAGTAATCTGTTCCAATAATGAAAAGGATCGCAATGAAATAATATTATTGTGGAGTGAAGTTGAAACACTAGCGGGAAATGTCGAAAGAAAGGACCATTTGATTATGATGCTGCAACCTGTACCTTTCGCGGGTACTGCTCTAAGCAATTGAGCTACGGTTTATGTCCAAATTTGACCTCTTTAATTGTTTTTGTCATACGTATAATGAAATTCGTTGCTCTTTCTAGTACAAGGCTGATTAGGGATGGTGCATAGAAAAGTTTGCTGTCGTTATGTCTTGTAAATCTCTTACGCTAAATGGGTTCCTCTTACGCGCATGACGTATAAATTGTCTGCGTGCTTAGCTATCCACAGCCATCACACTAATGATACTTGTAACTCTCCCGAAAATCAAAAACCAATTAATTCAAATGACTAGGAAACCGTACTTGTAGTTAGTCCAGGTCCCAGTGACTTAACCAGCACAAACTAATTATCCTAATGAACTGTGCTTATACCGCCAGGCCAACTGCAACTAATTTTCCACCAATCAAGGTAGAAGAAGGAAAAAAATCGAGACCAAACCGAACTCATTACTCCAATTTAACAAATTGATTTGTGTTCAATTGACAAAAATAATTTTCTCATAAATTTTCCTCACAAAGAAAATTGTATATGAATGCTTGTAAAAAAAACATGACTCATTAGTTTTGTAAACAAATTGCGGACGAGAATGGTGGTAAAGGACATAACGGACGAAAAAGAACAAATATTGACTTGGAACTAATTACCTGTAAACATTGCCATAGGAAGATGTCAACCCTTGTTGCTGTTTACGCCTGTCACTTGGGTTGGCTTATGAGAGCTAAAAAGCAGGAATTACTGCCATAAACATTATAAACAATGAAGGAATGTCTAATAAGGTTGCACACGTCAGACAGCGTATGACTTATACCCGAATATGCACGTTGTATAAAAATTATATTTCATTAATATTTTCCTCGTCGTAAATTTTTTGGTTCTTTCAATACGGGCGCATGGATTCGGGCCATAATAATTGTCGGTTGATTAATTAGAAAGGACATTCTTTATTCTGGCCCTCGTCATCTTGGTTGGCGGATATGTTTGTCAATTAGAGAAATTAGAATGCCCATTAGGTATTTATGAGCGAAAAATTAACCTAATTGAGAAGGAAATTGAGCCTTGACTACTCTTTATTAGATGGTGGTGTTTTGTCCTATATCCTAAGCTACAGAAGCTTAAAAAGCTTAAAAAGCTTCTGCCCTCTTAATGCAGTTGATTTAACCTAGGGCTTATAATTTGTAAGGCTTTATGATTATTTTATTAAATGGTTTTATTTAATAAACAAAAACCAAAAATAAAGCCAGTGCGTAATTGCTACAACGTGTACGCAGAAGTTACAGTCCGTATCGGACCGTTGAATACCTATCCCACATTGTAAAATGCTGATGTTGTTATTTTTCATATTTTATAAGTTGTGCAAACATCGAAAAAGGGCGTGGTCCAACCGCCCTTCATTATAAACAATCAATATTAGCATGGATATTTCCAAGTTGCGCTTAAATGTACGTAAAAATGAGGTTTTTTGGTTCAAATTCAATATATTCATAAAAGTGTGCGTATTTACGCTAATTGTGGGCGCGTCTGCAGGCGGACTTAAAAAATCTTAGCCCTTGACATACAGACCGACGGACGGATGGATGGACATGGCTTATTCGATTCAGAATTTGGTCTCGGTCATATGCCTATCAAGAAGACCGTTGTTCAAGAAGAGAAGATCGCTATTCAAGAAGACCGTTAAAAATTGTGGAGGAAATATAATGGTATGGAATCGGTCCTATATTATGGGTCAATTGCACCATGACAAAATATGGATATAGGGACATCTTGGAAAATGTCATGCTCCATTTTCCGAGGAAAACATGCCCTCCCATAGCATTTCCAACAGGACAACGATCAAAAACATACGGCCGTGTCTTGTAAAAGCTGGTTTCAGGATCAAAATTTCCCTTTCGTTACATGGCCAAGTCAATCTTCAGGTTTAAATCCTATTGAAAACTTGTTGGATAAACTGAATTAAAAATTAAAAGGTCAGTTCGTCACAAATGGGAATGAACTGTGGGAAGAAACAGTATGCAAAAGGAATGGTAATCCATTCCTCCTGAGAAGTGCCAGAAATTGATAGGATCAATGCCACGTTGAGTCCAATAAGTTTTGAAAAGTTATGAAGGATACTCAGGTTTTAAGAGTTAAATAAAAAATATAAAGAAAATTTATGAATGATTATTTAGACGCACACCTATTTTTCTGGTCAAGCGGAAAACATTGTTTCAAACATTTTGTTACCTTTTTCTAAGGTTTTCCGCTAGGTTCCAAAGGAGTGGTGATAGGACTCCACCTTGCGCGGTTCGCCTACTGACAGATCTTCTGGCAGTGGTCAGCTTTGAATTTATAATCCTACTCGTCAGAAGTTGTCTAATTAAGTCACTAAGTGAGTAATCCGCATTGAAATCCGACAGTGTAGCCAGGATTGCATTAACTATTTCTATTTCCATAGATCTGCCTTTGCTGTATGCATGCTGAACTGTGGACAGCAGCCTCTTGTCAATGCTAAAACGTAAGTGGGTATCGATCATTCTTTCTAGAGTTTTTAGGATAAATGATGACAGACTAGTAGAACTGAGATCTTTCGGAGTAACATATGCGAATATCTTCCAGCTTTGGTATGAAAGTCACTTTCACTTCCCTCCATAACAGCGGATTGTGGACCATATCCGATAACTTTTGTAGATTGTAGTTCGGCAGGTATTGCCGCCTGGTCCTACCAAATTGTAAGGTTAATAGCTGTTTAGTGCCCAAAGCAATCTATCCCGAGTAATTCGTTCGCATTTGCAAAGACGTACTTTGGGGTCTTATGGGCTCACTCAGATACTTTCTTATGAAGCAGAAAATATGTTAAAAAACCTGAGGGGCTTGCGCTTCAAAATGATGCAAGTGTGCATCGGGCCTTAAGAGCTCATATCATCGAAGAAATTATCACAGGGCATAGAGTGACTAGAATGAGACCAGGCCATAACATTTTGGGAAAACTTTCAGCAAAACTAAGAATCTCTAAATAAACACCAACTACATTCGCATAGGCAAGCATGCCCCCGGAGGGGGAAAAGATTAAGATTAAGACGGTATCTTTTCTGCTAGCGGCTGGTGTTTTCAGCTCAGACTACATTCGCAAACTTAATATTGGTTATTAAGTTTGCGCAAAGTTATTTAATGAAATTTTAAAACTCAGCTTGTCTTCATAGGGTCTGGTATATAGGGCTGCAGCCCGCATAAGCCAATGAATACTTGTAGACTTATGCGGACTGCCAGCTTCCAGAAAATCTCCAAAACTCTTCCTCATTGAAGAGCTTTCTCAACTTTCTTTCAAGAAAGTTCGAAAACGGGAAACGTTATTTTTTGTGATATTGCGTCAAAAGACGTGAAAAGACATGTAGGCACCCATGGAATCACTTTACGAACACACCTAACTGTCATTCCAATCAACTAACTGAAGATCATAGCTCGATATCGAATTTCCCCTCCATTATTGACAAAATTACCACATGGGAAACTTATTGAACGCACGTATAAATACACGGATACGATATCCGGGAATTTGTAAAATCACGAAAAAATCGAGAGTTAAAGATAAAGAATTCTCGGTTGTAGCAAAATCTAAAATAAAAATACCACCGAATAGTAGAGTGGAGTAAATATTTTTTATACCCGACCCAGGGTATATTAATTTTAGTGCATAGTTTCTAACACAGTGAAATAATCATCGTAGACCCTCAAGACCTTTTAAGGATTTGATCGAGACCGACAGGAATCGATTATGCTATGTCCGTCCGTCCTTCTGTTTGTGTGAAGGTTTTAGGTCTTCAAAATCAAGCTAGAGAGCTGAAACTTGGTACACCGCTTGGATCTTCTGCTATACAGTAAAAGTGTCAAAATTGGCTTAAGCCCTCAACGGCCCCGCCCACTACCGGCTTCAAAGTAAGACAACCTCTATTTCACATTTTCTTTCAAAATGCCTTTTGGTGAAGTTAGACAAGGCATAGGAACTTTTGGTATTGTTCCAAAATAAAAATAAAATTTTGGTATTGAACAATATTGGCCTAAGACCTTTGACAAGACAAAAATTGAAGCGGCCACTTTTAACATGTTAGATTTTTAAAAACCCGATTTCTCGGAAACCCGATTTCTCCAAACCGAAAAAAAAATGTATGAGAAATATTAAAGATATTACTATTTTCTAAGCTTGCTCCATACAAAGTTTTGAGCTTGGCCCACTTTTAACGGGAGTTTTTAGGAAAAAACTGTTTTTTCTGAAATAATTTTCGCTTTTACCGTATTTTCTTATGATTTTAACTAAATTACAATTAATTGATTTTAATTTTTAGCTCATATCCACTTTTGGGGGCATGGCCTATACACATAATATATGAATTCGGGCCAAGAAACCTTAAGATTTGGTGTAACACGGCATATAGGGTCGGTGTATACAAATTTGTCGCAGGCGAACTCTTGCACTTACTCACTTGTTTTTTGTGTATTCAAGTTTCAAGTTTATTAGAGAACACATGGTATGTACATTAAGACATAGGTCTCTTTTAGTACTTAGGCTTAAGTGTTTAAAAAAAACTTATTACATAAGGTGCAATTACAATTAGTATGATATGTTAAATTTTGACTTATATTAGCAAGGTTTACATGCAAAAGTATATATATATATATATATATATATATATATATATATAACTTAAAGTCACTAAATGACAAAAAGGAAAATCAAGAAATAAAAAAGAATAAAAAAGAAAAGAAAGGCCAACGACGATGAAAAGTAGGTAAGAAGTTGAAGAAAGGAAAGAGAAAGAAAAAGAGAGGGAGTAGTTAAATATTCCTTAATCTTTATCGTTGCTGAATAGAAAAATGCCTAAATATTGCAGTTTTAAAGCTTGCGGCATTGCTTATTCCCTTGATATTATAGGGCAGAGAGTTCCATAACCTGACGGCATGAACGAAGAAGAACCTTGACGAGTTAATATATTTAAATTTTGGTAAATTTATGTTAAGTGTTCTGCGAGAAGAAGAAAGCTCGCAATACAGATAATTTGGAGTTTTAGTCATTATAAGTTTGTTTAAAAATATACAATTTCTTGCATCCATGTATTGTACTAAGGTGCAACCCAAGAAACCTTTCCCAAAGACCGATATCCGATCGTATCTGGGCAGTCCATGAATGTATCGAACTGCATCATTGAAGGCCACCTGTAACTTATTCGAATTGTAACGAATCCATGCTACTAAAAACAACATCGGCATATGTTGTTATGGGAAGTATAAGGGCTTTGACGAGCTTCCGTCGTGTTTCAAAGGGTGTGAAGTTTGCAGCCAACCAGAGTCTACGCAAACAACCATATATACGACCAATGATATAGTTTATATGGTTGTTGCAGGACAGATTGCGGTTTATAACGAACCCAAGGCTAGAAGCCGACTCCACTATCGCCAATTTCGATTCTGATATTTTTATATTTGGCATTAGACTCAGTTCAAAACTAGTTTTTGATTTGGGTAGAACCTGACACTTGGAAGGATTTAGCAGCAACCCATTTTTGCTTGTCCAGTCATTAATCGCTGACAAATCCCTGTTTAAACAAAAAACTAATTCGTCAAGTCGATTCAAGGGCATAGACATGTACAGTTGTACGTCTTCTGCGTACATATGCATACGAGTGTGTAAACATACCAATGGCAAATCGTTGACAAACATTGAAAATAAAATCGGTCCAAGTATGGACCTTGTGGAACACCTTGTAATAAAGGCAAAACAGAGGAAAACCTACCACCAATAACAACCCTTTGAAATCGGTTCGACAAGTAGCTTTTCAAAAGTTTAACAGCTCTGTCGCCAAACCCGAAAAGGTGTTTAAGCTTCCACAAAAGAATTTTGTGATTCACTTTGTCGAAAGCTTTCGAAAAATCAAGAAAACAAAGTAATGTAACGAGCCCTTTGTCATAGTCTTGCCTTACATCATCCAAGATCTTCACCATAGCAGACTGATAACTATGGAGAGTTGAAGGATAAGTGGGATTTAATCTGGTCTGATCTACTTTTGACAGGCATGGCAGAATGCTTATTGGCCTAAAACCGTTAACAGAATTTGCGTTGGATTTTTTGGCAATCGGAATAACCCGTGCATGTTTCCAAGCCTGGTGAAAGGTTGAAGTCATATAATACACGAGTTTATTATGTAGGTTCGGCTCGGCAGACTCGGCTTGCCTTTGCACTGATGTAAAGGTGTTTGGAGGAGAGTCAAATATATCATCAGCAACTACATTGTCAACAATATGAGCGTTTAGCTCATTTGCATTTAACGAACAGTTATCATTCCCTCCTTTGCTAACACCAATTTGGGGTAAGGACATACTAAGTTTAGAAGAGAAGTAATTTCGTTTCGAATCCCGCACAATGCTAGTGGCTGTGTTACGAGCATTTTTATAAGCGACCCAATTAAACGAAGAACGATAACGCTTCCATTTACTGTAAAGCTTGTTCCTGATTTTGAGCGCATTTAAAACTTCCGCAATAAACCAAGAGAAAGCCCGATTGCGAACATAAACTGTCCTTACAGGCACGAAATCTTCAAAGAGTTGGGCAACACTTGGCTAAAAATGATTAATTTTTTCATTAGGATCTGGACTCTGTCTGCAGAGAAACCACGGAGTTGTTGTTTGCGCCGCAACTAGCAGAGCATTGATGTTAATAGATCTAAAATCTTTAAATTCAAAGGTCAGTTACCGGCATGAGAAAAATTAATATCGTATGTGCAAAGCAACGTAGCAGCGAGCAACGAGCAGTCATGGTCAGAAACACCATCAAGGCAAATTTGGTCAAATAGAAGAACTGCTGATTGATCTGAAACAAGACCAACATCAAGAAGACTCGGTGCATCAGCACGAAAACAAGTTGGATAGGACGTGTTTACAACATAAAGACCACTCGACGAGGCATGATCCACCAATTGGCGAGACCGAGAATCATTGTTCAATAAGTTGGCATTGAAGTCTCCTAATACAATTATATTAACATATCTTGGTGAAAATTCGGACAGAGCGGAAAAAAATGGTTCACATGAAAATCTACGATTAGGGTTATAACAACAAGAAACCAAACATTTAACATTTCCATCATGAACCTCAGCTATGATGTATTCAACATCAGTGTCGACAGATTTTACTAACACATCACATTTTAAAGAGGACTTGCAATAAATTGCCAGTCCTCCGCCCGTTGTAGAGGTTATTCTGTGATTGCGATATAATTCGTAACCCTCAATATCGTACACAATGTTTTCAAATTTGGGTTTAAACCAAGCTTCGTTAACACAAATCACATCTATACTTGAGTTCGCAAACAAATAGCGGAAGTAGTCACGCTTACACTGGTTTAGACTACGTGCGTTTATATGACATACATTAAAACCATCCTTGTATCTCGACAGAACAATTAACAGACACAAAGTTGATCTTGCATTCAAACCGTGGTTATGATTTAAGATACTGTTGTTGTTAATCATTCTCAATGAACCAACCGCAAGCAACACTACAAACTTTTAAAAAAACATTTTCACATCTTTATCCAGCAAACAAAAAGAAAATTGATAGAAGATAGCAAAGTATAGAAGAAGAAAGGGCAGAGAAGTAGAAGAGAACATTTATAAAATAACTAACTATATGAAGGTCTTAAACTAATTAACTAATAAAATAATGCAGTAATAATTATATAGATAAAAAAAGCCTTAAAACTCAAGAAATTAAATTCAAAAAAGATTAATAATCCATCTAAACAAAAAGCAGAAATAATTGCAAAACTAAATTATGCCAATGTCGATGTCTTCTTTATGTTGTGTGTCGGCTGCAGCAGCGCGGAGATCGTTGGAGCTTTCGAAGGGGAAAGCTCTTCCTGTTGGGTGTTTTTCTTGCGTACAAAGAGCCAAATTTCGTGAACACAGCGAACAGTTGTCCTTTTCTTTTTAGCTGAGTAGCGGTACGCAAAAGCATGCGAACTCTCTGTGTAATGCTGGAATCGCAATGTTGCGTTGCTGCGTGCGTACGTTAATGGCCTTTGCCATGCGTTGCCAAAACTTTACGATACTTTACGTCAAACTACCATGCAGCAAATTTGCAAAACGACAAGCCGCGTTGCGTTTGGGGGTAGGAAATTGTAAACTATCACCTCAAACAAATTCAATTTCTGTTGAAAGACATTAGCAAAAGAACGAGCACAAAAGATGCTTTTTAAAAACGAACCAAGTTGCCCAGCAATGAAAATAAAATTATTTCTGTTCATTCCATCACAAATATATCCAAGGTGGTGTCTATATCCAACTCGTGTCTTTGTGCATGCTAAAAACCAACAACTTGCGAGTTGTCGCGACAAACTAAAATAATACCGAAAAACATCACATTATCTACTCTACGCAAACCTGGGGTAGAATCCTCTAAGGTAAAAACTGATAGTTGATCATCACATTTTTCATTTTGACATCCCGTAAGGTGATGATCACAGTGATCATCACGATTTTGTGATGAATTTTAGCTGACAGCTATTTTAGTGTCACTTTCGATTATTGCTTGTCGAGTTTTTGTTATTATTTGCTAAATTTTGTGGTTTTCTCTAAAGTTCGTCGGTTTTTTGTGGTTTTTGTGTAAGTTCGTGTGTTTTGGTGATATGTTTACCTCCGTGAGTTTATTTCTTAGTGCAAGAAGCGACGAAAATGATAGTCGTTCATATGTCCGACTTTCAAGAAAAATATTAAGGGATAATTCTAACATTTTAGGACTTCCTGATGCAATGTAAGTAGCTTTTTTTATTCCTTGGAGGGTTACTTTATTCTTGCTTTTTTTATTTAAGATTTTTAAAGAACTTTAGATTGACGAAAGGAAGTTTTTTTTACATGTGCTGGGCCTGCTCGATCTCCCAAATGGAACACGTTCTTCATACATTCCTGCAACTCTTCAACTAGGAGCTACGTTAAACCTTCTGGGCGGTGGTGGCTATCAAAGACAAGTTGGCTCAGACTGGTTAGCCCCAATGGCCAAAGTACTGTGGCAAGAACTACGTCAAAAGTTATCAGAGCAATGCAGTCGAAACTTTGCCCGTCATTGATTCGGTTTTCGCAATCAGAAAGAATTAAAGCTTTCTTCTATCAAAAGTACAAAATACCAGGAGGTAAGTTGCATTTACATTAGTTTTCATACTTACGCTAACAAATGCATTTTGCTTTTTTAGTAACAGGGTGTATAGATGGAACTCATATTATGCTTCTTAGACCGACAGAAAATGAGCACATGTTCTTCAACCGAAAAGGGAGACATAGCATCAATGCAATAGTTGTAAGTTTCACATGGCTGAAATATAAACTATTTGAGCCACAAAAAAAACTTTTGAAAGCTTAATCCGACATTTGATATATTATTTGTGTATTTATTTTAGATCTGCGATGAAAATTCCAGAATCTTGGCCGTTGACGCTAAATACGGAGGAAGTGCCCATGATAGCTTTGTTTGGCGTCAAAGCAATGAAAGAGTTTTGTTGGAGAGAAATTACGATTCAGTCAGAAGCTCGTCTTGGCTCCTTGGTAAAAACTGAATTATAACTATTTTATTTGAAATATTTACGTTAACACCGTTTCACAGGTGATAGCGGTTATCCACTGGAACCCTTCCTTATAACGCCATATCGATGTGCTTCCGAAAACTCCAACGAAGCTCATTTCAATAATATTCACGCACAAGCTAGAAGCATTGTTGAAAGGTGCATTGGTCGCTTAAAAAGTAAGTTTACTGAATGAAAAAAGCATGGAAATCATAATTAATCGTCCTGCATTTATAGCTCGATGGCGCATAACATTAGAAGAGAGGAAATGTAGGTACTCTCCGCAACGAGTTGTGGAGATCACAAATGTTTGTGCTGCCTTGCACAATATAAGCCTCATTTACAATGTGCCATTGCCACAAAGGGAGATTTGTCCTGAAGAAGAGATCCAATTCGATGATCCAACCTTACTGCAAACCCCAATCAGAGAAGCGCAGCGAATTCGTGATCGAATTCGAGACGATTTAGCTGCAAACTTAATGTGAAGTATACACAATAATAAAAAATAGTTTCTTCCAAAAATAATCTTTTTATTTGATTGACAAAACGATGGAAAAACAAATATTCTACAAAACAAAATTGCTTTTCTTACGCCTTAACACAATGAACATAAGTTTTTTCATCTCATAAAAAAAAACGATAACAAAAACATAAATAGGTATACATAACGATAACGACATTGCTTTCCAAAAGCTTAAACACACTAAAATTAAAAATAAAACGATAACAAAAAACAGTAGTATTTCTCATAATGATTTTGCTTTCCTAAAGCTTGAACAAACTAAAATTATCAACTTAACATAAGTAAAAAAAAATTATTTAGCTAAAAGCTACAATACAACAATCTTGTGTTGGAAAAACCACACAAAGACACAAGATGGAAAACTTTGTAGGCTATTGAACTAAATTGGTCCCCCAACAGAATCAAACAAGGAATGGATAAAAGTAAAGCAGCTGAAGTAAGAAGTTTACGCAAAAACTAAATAATATATAAAGAACTAAAAACCTTTCAAAATTTTATATGAAGATACTTAGTTTTTTACCTACTCCTCTACTTCGTCCTCAACAACGCCGAGTTCCATAAGCTTAAGCTTGTTGGTCATCTTCGCCACTTCCAGCTCTAGTTTTCGCATTTTCAGTTCTTCATACTTTGCTTTGGCGTAAACTTCAGTCTCCTTTTCTTTGGCTTTTACAACGTCTCTTATGGCGTCTTTAATGCCCATTATGGATGCATTTAGTAGCTCTCCTTGTTGCAACTGTCTGAAAAAAATTTTCCTGCAGTTCAATTTGCTACTTTAGCAAGTCATGTTGGCTCTTGGTTCCATACGCTGGTGGTTTCACTTTTTGCATGTTGTTTGAAGGCAGTCTGGAGGGTTACTCATAGCTGGAGTCTAGGAGCTCTTCTAAAACATTTTCCACTTCTTCCTCGGCCAGGAATTCTAAAGAAAACAAATTTCAAATAAACAAAATAAGGTTTGCTGTATCGATTTGAATATCTACCATTCGAAGAGACTCCAAAAGAACTGGTGCCTGGAACCCCACTCACAGATACCTCCAATCCACACGCCGCTGCAATCAGTTCCTCAGTGGGGCTCAAAACTTTCTGATCGGAGGGTCCTCCGCCCGTCTTTTTTATCGACGAGTTGTTGTAGGACAGTTTTTTGTTCGTAGCATACTTGCGTATCGACCAAACCTTTTAATGATTTATATAAAGATTCAATACGTACTACGTTAACACGTACTTACTCTTTTCCATTCCGTAGTTGTCTTCGTCGGAGGGCCATTTTGGTTTAATAATCGGGACAACTTTTCCCACTTCTGTTTCTGTGTGGTTTTTCCTACACACGAGAGCGAATTGTAGCTTTTGGCTAGTTCCGGGTGTGCTTCCATGTAGTCTGTCAGGATTCGAACTTGCTGCTTGTTTGCTTGAGACCTAAATAATATATAGCATGTAATTAAAACTAAAATAATAGTTGATAATATGTACTTACATTTTGAAACCGCAGCAACTAACCTATGTAAACAAACTCGCAGTTGCAGATAAACCAAACAAAGTCGTAATTTGACAAGTGGTGGTAATGACATCTAATGAAAATGTAAGTGCTGCCAAGTTTTAAAAAAAATTTGGTGATCACTTTACAGAGAGCAAGTACTGGGTGATGGTCAAGTTTGATAATCAACATGTTGACCATCATCCATCACTTTAGAGGATTCCACCCCTGTTTTTTTTTTTTATTCTGACAAGATAAGAAACAACCCTTTTTCGTCCCCACAACCTACTGACGACAAGAGAACATACTCACTCACCAAACAATGAATGAGCATGAGGTTGTTCAACGGACGCAAAAGTAGAAAGTAGATCTACTTTTGCGTTGTAGATGCGTCTACGATATTTACGGTCAAACGTGGGGTGAAATTTTTGAAGTAACATTTTGTTTTGCCCCATATGCGCCCGTTGTTTCTACTCTGCTTGTCATCGAACACACGCAACAACGCAACATTACGTTTTGGACTTAAGGCTTTCGTTGATGAAGCACTTGTGCGGTGAATCCATACCAACGTCAGTAAGGTTCAACTCTCTGCGTTGGCTTTTTCGATAGAGAGCTGCAGACTTCAGCACAAAGTTTCGCTCTTGCGGGCTAGCGAACTTAAGTACGATCGGTGATGGCGATGACGAATCGTTGTTGAATGGCTCGTATTTTTTCACACGGAATGCATTTTTAAGTGTTGGCGGTTTGCATTCAATAGTGTGGCATAAACGATTGAAGATAGTGGACAAGTTTTCTTCAGGCGAACTCGGAATGCCAAAGAGCACGGCGTCACAGGCGTTCAAGGTTGTCGATTTGCTGTTGAAGGACACGCATTTCTTTGTTCGCCGATGTGGTTTCCACTGATGTAAACGCAGAAACAGCTTCGATGTTCTCAATTCTTTTTGTGATGCTTTCTACCGCCGCGTTGACAGATGAAAAGCGTTCTTCCCACTTTTTTTTCCATTTCTTCAATTTCTTGCTTATTTTATTGCATTCATCTTTTATTGTCGCTTTGATGAATTTACAGAACTTATCAAGGCGGCTCTCCAATATATCTACTGTGATTGTGGTGTCAGTTCGTTTCAAGGACGGGGAACTTACTTGAGAGGGCGTTGACGGTTTGTTCTGCGATGATTTCGAGATCGAGCGGGTACTTGGTGGGTCTGGCATGGTGGTTGTGTTGATGTATCACGGTTGAGAATTTTTTAAAGCAAGCGATAGATATAAAAACGCTAAACAATGAAATTATTTGCGCGCACTTTTACTTGTTGGTTTGTTACGGTTAGAGGTAAACTGCTACCGGACAGAAAAATTAGACGTCTATACTGCTCTGAGCATAACTGAGAACTGAATTTGATAACTTTTCTTTGAATTACTTGTTACTTAAGTTGTAATCACCCTACTTCTCTACTATTAAAAGTCTACAATCAAACAGAAAATGAAAACCATGAATAGAGATACCTGTAAGCTTATGCCCACAAGTGTTATGATATAGCAGTGGGAAACAATGG
Source organism: Neoascia interrupta (assembly GCA_947623515.1). Lineage (NCBI taxonomy): Eukaryota > Metazoa > Arthropoda > Insecta > Diptera > Syrphidae > Neoascia > Neoascia interrupta. Next base: position 150,203,895 of record OX392463.1, read on the forward strand.
TATGACCATCAGCTTTTTGGTCCGCCGAAGGTATTTTCTCTTGCATTGCGCACCTGGGTTAACGCCGAAATCTGCGGATCCGACAGTAAAGAAATATTTCCTGGTCCCCGATGCGATGTTACGGGATCGTGATTCCTTTTATCTAATGCAAACTATACAGATTTGGAAAAAAGACTAATGCCCTATTCACGCCGAGCCAGAATCTGCGCTTTTCGATTCCAAAATTCAGTTAACCGCGAATCGTACTAGATGACGTTGACATTAACTCGAAGCAAAAACAGTTTTCCCATCAATGAATAATTGGTGGGTTATTTTGTAAACAAAACCGACAGTAGGACTATAATGGTGAGGCCGTAGCGGTAGTTAGAGATGTCTAAAGCTTTCGACAGCTCTTACAGCACCCTGTGCTAAGCAATCAATAAGTTTGTTTCAACATTCGCATGTTTGAAATCTTTGTATTAGATTTTGTATTCGATTTCGTGAGATTTTGATAATGGTCTACTTTCTAAAATCTACAATTGTTTGGAAATTTTAATAGATTCTGATTAGATTTTGAGTTTCTAACTCTTAATCTAAATTCTGGCTCGTTGTAAAAAGGGCATAATAGAAAAGTTGGCATACCTGCAACAGCAGGTATGTGTTAAAAAAAACACCACCATCATAGAGTCTCATGTTATAACCTACTTGTTTTTTTCTCATCTATAAGTTCTTACTTTTAACCTTAATAGTTCCTAAAGCCGAAGTCACTCTGTGAACTCCCTCAACCAAAAAATGCATAAACTGTTTCCCTGAGTTACCCTAATGAGATTCTGCATAGTTAGGAACAAGAAACGATTTCCCCCTAGCGTTATGTTCCTGAATTATATACCAGGCAGTATAACTTCCGCAACACATTCCCCTAATCTTTTCCTTTTTAATAAGGAATTCGCCAAAAGAGTACCAGGCCCGAAACTATACAACAAAAAAGACACGTCACAAAACCAAAGCTCCACCATCAAGAGATTCTTTTATCTAATGAAGTCTCTCATAAAATGTCCAAATAGTTTCGGTTCTAGTTGAATAAAATAGTTGAAAAACTTCCCCCAATATAAGAGTAGGATGACGGAAACCGAAACTAATACCAGATTGTATGTCGCACTCCTTTCAGTATCGCGGTAGGGTGAATTAAAAGAATTTCAAGGTGTCCTTGTGCAACCTATAGCGCACACAGAATGGGTCATTAGGTCTGATTACCCTCCGATACACTAAACTTAAGCGAGACGTGATTGCTCGATCTGAATAATTGATCCCTACAATGACCATCTCCAGCAGGACTCGCATGCCTTTTCTATGTTTTTTTTTTCTTTTCTCTTGCCAATTGCAATCCAATTAATGTCACGGCTGGGATTTTTTGCCCAGGCTATTCGCTTTTTGACCGCTCTTAATGAAAATCTAATTTTATATGCCAGCAATGACAATATAGTATGGTTAAGGACGTAATTTTTTCTGTCTTTTGCGAACACATACATACCAGGTATATACCATTGCAGAAGACAGTTTTGTGTGAGTTTTAATTGCCTGTGTTTTACATTCACCTTTTCTTCTACTATCGCTTGGAATAAGGGCAAAAAATATACATAAATATAGGGTCCTTTCGGTTTCGGGAAAAGGCAAATAGACCAAACGAGGTTTTTACCTTTCCTTGATGACATCACGTACGGGCGATGTCGGATATACGAGGCGAACAGCGTATACAATTTGACCGCAACTATGGTGTTGTTGATGACTTTTGTGACATTGCCTTAAGGGCAAAGGACAGAGATGATTGCCTGGAAACAGGTTCATCATTTTGCTGATATTTTTTGTGCAAAAAGATGATGCTTGTCTGGACTTGGAAATTTTTGTCATTTGCGCTGTGGGGGACTTAAATTGTTATTTTGGGAACGGTCACACTGTGGAAACCAAATTTAAGGCGGCACCTTTTTGATACAAAATAATATTCAAATATATTGTAGTAAACATATTCTATGTTACGTTTTCGGTCTGTTGGGCTACTCACAACATCCACTGTTTGCATAAGGATAGCTGACACCATAACAAAGCAGGCATTTAGTATACGCTGTCCAATCGTCAACAATTCGAATTGCTGTAGCGTTCTTCTGTCTGACTTTGGCATCCGCAATGTGCCAAAAAGACGAAAGACATCAGAACACAGCTCAAAAGAGACTGACGGGAAGTTAAATGATATCCTTCCTCGGCCCAGACCTTTTTTCCTTGCCGTCAGTGCTTCATAGTCGTACAATGTGTACGTGATAAGGTTGAACTTGAAAGATAAACTTTCATATTTTTTCTCGCCCTCGTCAGTCTTATTAAGTGGTACTTTCGCTCTCGCATCACACCTCTGCCATGTATCCGCACCCAAGCTATAAGCTTCACCACCGGGGGAATACGAATATCCTTAACTTTAATTTTATGTGCTCACATGTTTGTATATATCTTTTTGCTGTTGTTGTTGCTATGGCTTTCGTTTCCTACTTTATTTCTTCTGCTGGGCTGATGCTAATATTAAGTTCGGTGAGTTTTACTTGGTTGCTTTTTTCGGTCTTTTGCTTGGCTGTCCTGCCTTCAGGAATGTTAATTAGGAAAAGTCGGATGGAATTTTTGTTGGAGGCCGCAGCGGAACACCTGCAGACACAAGCGCATATAATGGAAATATGATACCATGAAAATGGGGAAGTGGAAGTTATTCATATTCAGAGTTGCTTCCCTGATAATATGCCTTGTGACCGTATAGATATGTGACGGCTTCGTATACAAGCCCAGAAGTAAAATGATGTGTGGGCCTCGTGAGTTCAGTACAAAGGGGTTCTCTCTATCCAAAGGAGTTTATTAAGTCAGGAAACAACATTTAGTTGCGTATACTGTGTAAAAAAGGAAAAACCTCATGCAGCCGATGAGCCGGTGTACCTTTCATTTTAAGGTCTTAATTAAAAAAGAACTTTATAGAGCTAATATAACCGACGATTAAAAGGGCGTAAAGCAAATTTCCAGTTTTATAGTAGCGGGAGCAATGTGAAAGGTCAGAGACTCAAGGACTTACTAAGGCTGATAATAAAGATTTTATCATGTGTTGTTAATATGCTTTGTGGCACTGTAATCTTTCTAGAGCCGACTTGATATGCAGTACATTAACATACCTATTAATGTTTCCAAGCTACATATACTATAGGATAGTAGTATTTTCAAAGCATTCGAAGTACACACTTTGAATATAGAAGGTGGATAGATAGTGAGCAAATAACGGTTGTGCATTTTTCCGCTTGTGACAGTCGTACTGTGAAATGGCTCTTTTATACCAAAAAGTTGAGTAAGATTATGAGAGCTTTATTTTTCTTGTGAAAAATGCCTCAAAAACTGTCCAATTGCATGCTTAAAAAACTTTTTCCAGTTTTATGGACAACCCAACCCATATGTGAAACAAACAACTTTACACTCTAAAGAAATTTAATGTGATTTCACTACAATTAATGCAGGAAACCGATAACCTACAATAATTGAAGTGAAATCTCAACAAAGAGGGATGGCAAAAATAAGAGTGAGTTTGCTCTAAAATTTTACACTAATTTTACACTTTTTTGGAGGGAATTTACTCTATTTTTATGTTCAATAGAGACAATTTGCCACAAGAAAAGGGTAATTTACTATTTCTTGCGAGCGAATTCACATTTTTTTGTAGCGAATAAGGTGAAATCGCTTCAAAACAGTAGTTATTTTACTTTCTATATGGATAGATCTTTCTATATGGGGATCCACAATTTTTTGTGGCACGTTATAGCAAATTCACTCCAAATTGATAGTAATTATTCACTTTTTGCAAGTGAGTTCACTACTGTCTTGTGGTATATGTTCGCATAGCATATACCACAACCTTCTAAGTCAAAAATAAGTAAAATACACAGAAAGTTTTTTTTATTTATTTTTTCTCTTCTATACAAAAAATAACACTAAATAAGGGAAAACATTTCACACTAAAGGATTAGTTAAAGGTATCCATGGAGTAACCCTTCGTCGGCGGCTCTGCCTTAACGTCGCTCGACATTTGACCATTTGACGTCGCCCGAAATTGAAAAACAAAATATAAAAAAATCTATAACGAAATAATGCACTAATTCAACCTACCAAAGTTTTTGAAAACTAAATTTGAGTCTGCCTTAATCTATCAATGTTCTCGATAACTTCTGGATTCAGTTGCAAACAATGTTATGTATTCTATTACTATTTATGTAAAAAGAAAAAATCCTTGACTCAGGAACTGAAATCAGGAACCACACACGTTACTTCTTTATGGGCAACGCACTCCAAACTAAATGAAGCCGGCACGATGCACAGCCGCAAAAGGAACTTTACACAGAGATGAAAGCTTTTTCACTCTAAAGTAGGTCTTTAAATGTAGAAAGGATGAAATTCGCATCATTTCAGAGTGAAATCACTGCAGTTGAGTAACTAAGCATTCTTTTTGTGTAAATTGGTAAATTGCTCTAGCTGCGAGTATTTCACAACATTTAAAAACCTGTACTCCAAAAATCGAGTGAAATTCACTACATTTATTGTAGTTAATTTTTGATTTTTCTTTAGAGTGTAGATTAAATTTATTCTTAATACGAGATAGTTAGATGTTAACAAACTTTGAAGTGTTTCTTAAAGCAGTTTCCTAACTTACATTCAGATGCTTAGTTCCGAATATATAGTTACAACTCTATTAATTTAATATTTAGTTTGAATTAATAAAGTTAAAAATTTCAATAAATAAATTCCTTACTGAAGATAGCAAACGTATGAACATCGAGAAGGTAGATAGAAAAGAGTCCGTCAAGTATGAAGTCATACACGGAACGGTCCGTCAGCTTTTGTTAAAGGCTCAACAATAAAAGTATTGTTATGAGTTTTATTCATGTTGACATTGTAGTGTAGAAAATAAATGGGGGACATCTTTGACTATTTGCCAGATATTCCAAATTAAAATTATTAAAACAATTCCTTGATTAATTTTAAGGCAGTTACTGTTATTTTTTGTTTTTTTTTTTCATATCTACTATTCTTATATTAGGGGAAGTTTAAGTTTTGTACTCATTTTTTGGCAGAAAGGGTGACACATAAATTTTTTAAATTTTTTTCTAGAAAGCTTTCATTAATGTGAAACGTGTTTTTCATTTTCATAATTTCAACAAATTTTGGCTTGCCACTCAAGTGGTTTGTGTCTCCCGTTATAGTGGGAGACTTGAACACACTCTTGGGGAGACTTGAACATATACGAATTCAACTATGAAATAAGTGAAATAAGTGAAATGAAGTAAGTAACCGAAACAGTTTGGTTTTTCGTAGAATAATATTTTTATATATTGCCTTTGGTATTACACCGTTATGTTGGCAATTTTTCAAAATTGAGATTGTTCTGTTCAGAACATATGTGGTTCCGTCAATAGCAAATATATCAGCTCTTTCACTGATAGATTAAGTCTCTCAGACTCTTTTAAATGCATCTTTACTGCTGTTAAAGTTGTTTGTGCTCATAGCTTGCCTTTTTACTTGCAGGAATTGTGCATAAAATGAGTAAAATATTGCGAGAGTTTCAAGTCTCCTATATGTTCAAGTCTCCCGCTTTCCTTCTACATATAACTTACCGTTACTGAGATAGTGTGGGGAAATACGCGTGTAGAAACAAGCGTGTTTATTAGCCTTTGTCTGTATTTTTATACCCTTTTTCACTGGAATAGAGCATATCGAGTTTGATACAGGGGAAATCTAACATAGAGAAATAATAGCGACACACCACCAAGACCTTAGGGCATATGATCGAAACCGAATTCCGAGCGATGTCCTTCCGTCCGTGGGCATGTTACAAATTTTTAGGCCTTACAATTCTTACGTGCTAGAAAGCTGAAATTCTACGTAAGCTTTCTGTTATCCGAAGCAATACAAATGTTAAAATTTTTCAAATCGGCCCACAGGGCGCCCACAATCGATCTCAATGTGTCGGTCTCAAACTTAAAATTTTCGATAGCTTTTTGGACTAATTTAGGGAAGAGTGCGAAACAAAATCTAGCTCATAAAGTACACCGGGCTAGACTAGTCTAGATTTTGTTTATATCTACAAAGTTTTTAGCCTTGCCCATTTTTAGTGGTCGATTATACAAAATAATTGAATTTGAACCAAGAAATTAAATTTTTGCGTATATTTTGAATAGTTCTGTGCTTATATTGATTTTTGGTTATAAGAGCTCGAGGGGCGTGGCATCGCCTTCCAAAAAATAATTTAAAACTTTCTTAAACCCAAGTAATAAATTGTTTTTTTTTTAGATAAATAATGATTCATGAATGGTAACAGGAATAGGATGGGAAACAAAAACTATAGGAATAGGAAGGAGAATAGAAGGAATGAATTTAAGAATAGGAATGGAAGGAAGGATAGAAATAGGGTATACCGCTTTACAGACGGACCGAAGCTATTCAGTGGTGAGATTTCAAATCCATGGAACGACTATTCAAAATCTTTCTTCGAATACCGTTATATTTTTCCCTGATTCTCAAGTAGGTACTTTGCGCTTGCAGAGCCGCTTTTTTTCCTAGTATTGGTTTATGATTTAAAGATAACATTAACAAATGCTTTCTTTTTTATTTGCTTTATAAACCAGCTCAGAAAAATTTAAGCTAGAACCGATATTTTTGAAAAATCTTAAAAATTAATAAAAATATATCACACTATTGGCTTTCGAACAAAGTGCTGAAAATGCTATTCATATTACCTACCTTAAACTCGTGGCAATCGAATGCCTCAAAAGCCTTTCTATATTTTGTAAGAATTGATTGTATTATAAAATTTCAATATTCGTTTAGCCTATGTTTCAATTTGCTTCTTCGTGGCTGCAAAACTTTTCAAGATGAAGCCAAAACCCTTTTAGGCCTTTTTTCAATCAGAATTCAAACCGTATTTAAACTGTTGTTACATGCGTATAAAAAAAATAGCCCTTTTAAATGCGCTCTAATTTTTTTACGGATATTATAAATATACCAAATATCACCCTTCTATGACTAACAGACTTCAAAAGTTAGAGGTGCGGACAGACGTACAACGAAGTGATACCACAATAGGTCCTTATATCCATTATTCCATTTCCAGGAAGCTGAGACGGCACGGTGAATAAAATATTTCAAGCAGCGTGAATTACATGTATTGGTTGACCATACACTCTTTCTGCTTACTGTACTGATCGATAAAATAGTTTACGAAAACGACAGGCGTGAAAACTATACTGGAGAAGAGATTTCCAGTCATAAGATTCGTTCAAAGGTAACTCTGCCTCTTCGAGTGAGAGCTGGCTCTTGGTGGAATGTAAACGGTGAATTTCAAGCAAAGTAGGACACACTGCGAGGAAATGGAAGACGCTTACGATCACGTTCGTGTTGCACAAACTGCAGGTTGATTGAAGACCAGGTCAGTAAGGCACGTAGTTTAAGTCTAAGGTCTCAGTTCTAAGCCTAAAAAATAAGCTTATTTCGTTAGCTGATGTTAAACTGCTATTGAAGTAGGTAAGTCGCAAAGAGTGCAAAGTTCTCCATATAGCAACCTAGTTAACGAAGCTTGGGCTCTACGTTGATACTGTACGTAGAAGTTTCTATCAACCTTCGCAATACAATCGTATAGGATCAGGATGGTCTGCAAGCTAACGGTTGGAATATTCGAGTTTTACATAATGCGTTGTGGCAATATCAAACCACATAGTTTTTTTTTCATAGGTTGCTCTAATACCTGCTTAACACTTAAAATGAAGTCCGCAATAGCCTTGAGATTCCTTACGTATATTGGAGGGAAGCCGGCTTCGATATGGATTGCGTAGGTTGATGGAAGTTAAAAAGTGCATTTAAAAAAGAAGCGCTGAAGCATTTCCATATCCTCAAACTGTTCAGATTCAAAAACTCGGTTACCATGTTTACGGTAGCCTCCAACACCCTAAACTTTGAAGAAGAATTCAAATAGGGGCTATTGAAAAGCTTGTTAAATAGCAGGTTAGTTGCTGTCTTAGCAACGGTGTATATTTCCTTAACATGTGGTCGGGCGTCGAGGTTGTGTGAAAGCCAAGATATTTAAACTCCTTCTTAATTTGATATGTAGTCGAGAGCCCAGCACGAAAACCGACTTGAAAAATGTTTAGCAAACTATTTTTTCCTATCCAGCCTACTAACCTATTGTCAATAATATTTGTAAAGACGTTTCTTAAACCACAGAGAATTTTAATTCCTCTCTTGTTAAAGAAAGATCTGGATTTTTCATAAGTTGCACATTCTTCCTCAAGAAACTTATTGAAAAGGATAACAAGCTGGTTCATAAAAGCAGGCGGTGAGTTTTTGTTGAACTCGACAGCAATCCCGTCGATTCCTGCTGACTTATTTTTTTTAAAGCTTTTGAGATTAAGGTTGCAAAGGTTGCTGAAAACGTATTGCAAAGGCGCCAAAACCAACAGTTTGCCACAGATACTCCGGTTAGAACTACGAACTGCAGAGCGCCTCACTAAATACAGTAAGACGTCAACATCAGCTATCTCCTCGCCAGTCCCAGTTAGGGGTTATTACTTGATAAAGATGGCGGTCTACACCCATAGCGGACTTACACGCTGTCCACCTACTTGAGCATATTGATAAGCTTTCTACTTGCTTCAACATCGATGCTATCAAACTCTGTTGGGAAGTGGACTGAGTAAGTACCTATGACTGCTTCGAAATCTCGAATAATATTCAACTAATTTTTAAAGGTAAAGAAGCAACTTAATCTCATAGAAAATGAAGAGATAGTAAGTATTTTTTATAGGATGAGTTTTAAATAAAATGCTTAGAGTCTGACTAGGGTCAAAAGCGAGCACATTATGTACATGGAAGAAGTGCTTGCCCGAAAACTCTGTGGAAACGTTTCCCACTACCTTTGCCTTTACCACTCACCTTTGTTACTAAAAATAGGTAATAAATCATTGATTTGATACTATCGACGTCAGAAGCTGAATTGTATCAGGTTATAACGTCGTCTGCTGACACTTTCTGTATAGTTCGATTTCACAAAAGCTTAACTTAAATGTGTTTTAACCAAAAGTCTAAAACTAATCTACCGCAATAGGCTATACTCCTATTATACTGGTTAGAAATTCTCGGATTAAACTCTTTGAACCAAGTTCCCAATACTTTTTGTCTCGTACGAACACATGGCTCGTGTTTGTGCTCTTATTTAAGATTATTTCTTTGCCACAGGTTCGTTATTACAGACCTATTTGCTTAATAATATAGAGCACAAATAAACTGTCATTACGTGTGCTTTTCATGCCAAAATGTGAGACTAAACGAAATTATTCAAGAAAGAGCTATGTGAATGCATCTGAGAATCTTTGGTGAGAAAACACCATTGCTGCTGAAAGTGCCATCAGCATGCATCTACATGATTTACCATTGTTGCCTCTTTCGTGTGAAAGCCTACTGAACCGATTTCCGCCCAACACCTTAATCACGTATGTAAGTACAAAGTTATACGAATGCTCAACACAAAACCACATCCTTTAGTCAAACCGCTGAATTAACACCTTAGTCAAAATGTCAGGAAATGTAACCAGAATCTATTCATCATTAAGGATGGGTCACCGGTATGGTATAGGGTGGATAGCAATTCTACACCTGCCTCACCCACTGCCCCAAGGTGTCATATACGTTTTGACGTACAAACGTTTTACACACACAACTATGTGTGTGTTACATATTATACTGGTTATGCTGGTTTTGGGTTATTTTCCAGGTTTTGACTTATTAGACATTCTTGCGCATTATTAAAAGGGTTTGCACGGATAAAACCACAATGTTTCGTTGGTGGTACTCATTTCTATTGCTTATGGATGATGCCATACGCACACATATTACTGTAGCTCTATAAGAGTTCCGGTCCTATAGTAGGTGCCTACATAACCAATTCCCTGTGGTTATGGTATAAGCGTTACATAGGTCTACTTGTGTAATTAGTAAGCCTTTTCTGTATCCAGAATATAGCTGAGGAGTTTTGTTTCTATGATGAACATATGGGAATATTTTGCTGTTACAAACTATTTCTTACAGTCTGGCTAGCAAAAATGGAGAAAAACAAAGGAATATGTAGGCAAGTAAGGTGGTCTGTAGCGAACATCGAAATTCTCTACTCAATTTGCATTAAACCATAAAATAGTGTATTTTTTTTTGTGTATTAATTGTATATCTATGTGCTATCGCGGTCTTCGTCGAATCTCTCTAAAATACTTTAGTTCTTATTTGTGGTGGAGCTTCGGGAGGGGGCGGACGGAGCGGTACCCCGTCAAATGGGTGATAATCAACAGGTACCAACGAATGTGGAATAGGCAAATAGGCAGAAAAATAAGACTTGTTTTGATTTAAACCAATTCCATCTCAAACTTCGAGCACAGATAAAATAAAAAATTCGTATAAGAAGAAGTGAGTAGGTGCTTGAGTTCGTTCGGAACGAACTTCTTTATACCCAACCCTATTTACCGTGTAACACCAAATCTATCAGTTTGCTTTGGCCCGGATTCATATACCGTGTGTCAATTATTTGTATTGGCCATGCCGCCAAAATAGGGAATCGGCTGAAAATTAAAATCAATTGATTGATTGATTGATGATTGATAAAATGATTGATTGATTGATTGATAAAATGACTATTATTTTAGAATCATGAGCAAAAGCGTCAAGAGCAAAAATTATTTCTCAGAACACAATTTTTTCCTAAAAACGCCCCCAAAAGTAGCGAACCTCAAAATTTTGTGTGAAACAAACATTGAAAATAGTAATATGTGTAATATCGATTTGGAGTATGCTTTTCGAGAAATCAGGTTTTTGAAATTTTGAAACAGTGGGTATGCTCAATAGTTTGGGCGGTCCAACTTTTGCCTTTATAAAGGCGTCTTGCCAATGTTGCAAAAAATTTGAGTTCCTACGCCTTGTCTAACTTGACAAAAAGGGATTTCGAAGAAAAATATCAAATATATTTTGTCTCAAATTAAAGCCAGTAGTGGGCTTGACCTATTAAGCACATTTTCATACTTTGTCTGTGCAATGAAAGAACCAAGTCTCAGCTTTCTAGCTTGATTTTGTAGACCTAAAATCTTCACCCATGCAGAAGGATGGACAGACGGAAGGGCGGACGGAAGGACTTGGCTTAATCAATTCACTTGTCGGTCTTGATCTTATCCCTAAAAGGTCTTAGGGGTCTTTTGTGACTAGACGATTTTACTTTACTACAAATTATGCATTAAAATTAATATATCCGGGGTCGGGTATAAAATGGTCCTTACAAAATTGGAATAATCTGGATAAGGTCTTAAACCGAAAATTTTCTTTTTGGTTTGGACAACCCCAAATTGTTCAAAGAAGCTCCTGAAATCAACAGATCCTGCCTCGGAATTTTATTCGAAGCTCTCACCGGGTACATTCTCACACAGAATGCCACTTTCACCTTTAAAAATGCGTTTGACCTACATGCCTTGCTGAAAGGTGCGGGGTACAATTATAGATCTTTTTGATTTTATTGCAAGAAGTGTGGAAGTGGATATTATGACTCACGTCACATACATTAGAAAAAAATTTACGTTGGTACTAGTATGTGCATTAAATTCATTCTAAGAAAATTCCTCGCCTGTAACAACAACATACAGTAGACCACAACGATAGATAATACTTTTGTATTCGATACGTATGACTTTTCTAGAAGGAAGTCTAATTGTATATTCTCGACATTGTACAATGTTTATTCTTGTTACACCCACTGTACTGTACCTTACCTACCTAACATCATGCAACAGCGACCAAGATTATTACATGAAACCATTAATATCTGCAACAGCCATCCGAACGTTATTGGATGGTATGACAAGAGTCAGCCTATACTATTCGGCCTATTTTCCTTCGCCTATATCTAAGTATATGTTTCTTTATACGATTTTCTCGTAGCAAAATTCCGAGATTGGGTTATTTCCGGACTTAAATCACCTGTCGACATTTTAAGTAAGCTTACCACATAGCAGTGTTCATTGGATGCACACCCCGAGAATCGTTAGGGCGTAGATGCGAAGCAAATAAACTCTGTGCGACACAGTGGATCTCCCTATTGGGGGGCACTTGGGGTTGATAATATTGCAATTGCCTACGTGTGGATTTGACCATTTCCCAAGGATAGGATTGGGACGGTTTCCATCACCGTTTTAGGTCATTCGTCTGCACACCGAATATTCCTGTGCACATTGTAGTATGTCGGTGTAGCTCGGGAGTCGTACAGCTTCCGTTGTTGCCACTGATGATTATAGATCATTGGAGCGTACTTCGATTGGATTTCAAGTGGAACATGCCCGTACTAGAGGTGCACTCAGAACGAGGTGATATCTGATTTTTTTCTCTGTTCGTGCTGCTGTTGCGGAGAATAAATACTGTGCAATTATTTTTGTCATGGGTTGTTGTAAAAAGGACATTTTGCAATTTTAGATACTTTGCTTCGATGTGAATCGAATTTCAGAAGCTCCTGCGAAAAGGAGAGAAGGATTTTGTTTTGATCCAGCCAGTTGGAGATTCTCATGGCCTTAAGCTTCTAGTGGGTGAAGGTATTTTTGAAATCACTTAATTATTCTGCATAGTAAAGATAGGATATTGAATGGCCCTTAGGCGCATATAACAAATCACATCTCTACACTACAGGTGGGTGGGATATTGATGATATTCTGGTATTAATTATTTTCGAATTCAATAACGTTACATGAAATTCCATCGTATTTTGGACGAATACAACAATTCCGAGAAACGAATAGATCGAGTGGCTATAATCCTCTTTTCAAAGGAGAAATTTGTACTCACGTTCTTACTCTTATTAAAAGCTGAATTTTCTTGTACACAAATATCTCATATATTTCAGAGAAAATGTTGAAATTGGTTTGAAAAACAATTTCGTTAGGGGTATGGAAACTCTAAGCCTATGGTCTTAGCACGAGTAAGTACAATTTCTTGTGAGATATTCGAAACACTGAGTAATTAAGAGCCTCCCTGATGACTCTTCAAATATAATCCTTTGGAAGCTGTTTGTTTACCATTTTCAGTAGGCCAAACGTTCAAGGTTTTAAAATTATCTCCCAGGACAGTGAAAATAATTTTCAATCAGAAAAAGAAATGAGAAAGCGCAATAACTTCGCATAGCAATTGAGGGGAACAACAAAAAATAAAAGAAACAACAAAAAATTGATTTTTAAATAATTTTGGTAGATAAGTACATACTAGTTTTACAAAAGTTTTAAAACTTACTGGGAAAAGACATTTATTACTACACAAAAATTTTATGAAGCATAGATTCATTATTTCAATATAACGTGGTTGAGGTGGTAAGCAAGTTTTGTGTTAAATAAAAAGTGAATATAATTTTGAAAAACTAGAGCCAACTCAAGCCTCTCAAAGTGTCGTACAAAAAGCCATTATAGGGCAAATTTATATAAAAACCAGTGAGTAAGTGCTACAGTGTGTACGCAGAAGTTACAGTCCGTAAAACGGACCGTTGAATACCCCATCCTATCCCACATTGTAAAATGCTGATGGCAAAGCTATTTTTGACATTTTATATGTAATGCAAACTTCGAAAAGGGGCGTGGTCCAACCGCCCCTAATTACAAACTAAACTAATTTTTTTTCAATTTTGAGCAAAAATACTGAGTAAATTGCATTTGAAAATTTACCCTTAAAATAGATGCCACGCCCACTAGAGGAGGTTTACCAATCAAATTTGTCTTTTTTGTGTCTTATATTCCCTAAGAGATGCTAAATTTGCATATTTAGACCGATTGTGGGCGTGTCTTTGGGCGGATTTCAAAAATTTTTACACTTGTACTGCTTCGCATGACGTGAACCTTACGTACGAAGTTTCAACACCCTAGCTCAAAATTTAAGGCGTAAAACATGGGACATACAGAAGGACAGACGGACGGACGGACATGGCTCATTCGATTCGGAATTCGGTCTCGATCATATGCCCAAGGTCTTGGGGGTCTACCATTATTATTTCCACGTGTTACAAACTATGTGACAAACTTAATATACCTCCTATCCTATGGGATGGGGTATAAAAATGCAATCAACACATGTTTGATTGCATTCTGATTACACTTCTGATTAAAAACATGAACAAATTAACGATGGTATTGAAAAGGGGTTGATGCTACGCCCTTTTATGAAAGGTGCCATCCGAAGCAGAACAAGTGTAAAAAATTTTTCCACATCCGCCCACAGACACGCCCACAATCGGTGCAATTGTGCAACTACCTCCAGAGCTTTCAAATCTGTAAGTCTCCTTAAAGGCCTGAAATTTTGTACTTATCATCTCCTGTTTATTGTAAGATATACGAAATAAAAATTTTATCGCTTTACCTCCTCTAGTGGGCGTGGCACCGATTAAAAGGTTAATTTTTCAAATGCATTTTATTCAGTATTTTTGTTGCAAATCGAAAAAAATTTACTCAATTTAATATGTAGAAAACACGTAGTTCTACATTTCTTTCATGCAAGACTTTGAGCCACGCCCACATTTGGGAGCAGAATTGAAGTAAAACCTAAAAATGTCCAGAAAAACGTTATTTTGACTGGCCTTATTAAGGGAAGAATAAAAAAAAATTAGCGATTTAGATAAATATTCTAGATTTCGTTCATACAAAGTTTTTAGCCACGCCCCCTTTTTTGGTCGGCTTTTCAACAATTTTGAATTTGAACCAACAAATTGCATTTTTATGTACATTTAAGCGTAACTTGGAAATATCTGCGTTATAACTGATAATTTGTAATTAGGGTCGGTTGGACCACGCCCCTTTTAAAAGTTTGCCCTACTTATAAAATATCAAAAAATAACAATAACATCAGCATTTTACAATGTGGGATAGGATAACTTTAACTTCTGCGCACACACTGAAGCACTTACTCACTGGTTAGATTAAAAATATTTGGTTAATATTATTGAATTCTTAAAATGGGGGCATTTAAAGTGGGTGTGGCAAAAATTAATTCATTTGTGTTGATAGCTTACACACATATCTGAACACACATAGGGCAAGTTTTCTGGGTTTAAAGCAAATATCCAATAAAAACCGTTTATTAGTATGCAAACTTAATATGACCACGCCCTCAGGGGGCAGTTTTCGCTTTTTATACCCCTCCATCCCATCGAAAAGGAGGTAGGTATATTACGTTTGTCACATAGTTTGCAAAACGGTGAAATAACTAGTGGGACGGTTACAATTCACTTAGGCGAATCGTTGGATACCCCATCCCAATTGACCACTGTCAAGCTCAGAATTGTGTCATAAATCTTGGTTGTTAAATTTCAGTTTCTATTAACATCAACTGTATATAGAATTTCTCAGTTAAAGAATCTTCTCCCCTAAAAAGGGGCGTGGCATCCACCCCTTTTCAATAGCATAGTTTTTTTGTTTATATTTTTTATCAGAAGTGATATTCACGTCTTGATTGCATTTTCACATTAAAAATTTGGTTTATACTTAAAAACGCCCCCAAAAGTGGGCGTGGCGAAAATTTGTTCATTTCAGTTGATAGCTTTCACACATATCTGAACATTTTATAGCACAAGTTTTTTGGATTCGAAGAAAATATATCGAATAAAAACCGTTTATTAAAATGCAAATGAAATATGACCACGCCCAAAAGGGGGCGGGTTTTGCCTTTTTTTGAAATGTCAATCGCAATACACTTAAGCGAGGATAACGCGTACCAAATTTCAGCTTCCTACGACAACTTTGAATTTTCATATTAATAAGCAAAGTGGTTGTGTCAGTGGGCACATTTTAAAATTTTTTACACTTGTACTGCTTCGGGACCTAGAAGGAACAGATATTAAGTTTCAAGCTCCTAGCTCAAAATTTAAGGCCTAAAAGCTACCGACACATGGACGGACAGACGGACATGGCGTGTTCGACTTACAATTCGGTCTCGATCATATGCCCTTAAGGTCTTGGGGGTCTACGGTGATTATTTCTCTATGCTACCAAGTATGAATCAAACTTAATATAGGTACGTTACCTACGTCCTATCCTATGGGATGGGGTATAAAAAAAACCATCGCGAAAGCCAATGGAAGAAGTGTACAGAATAATTACGAGTACCTACTTATCTGTCGGGGTGCCGTGGCGTAGTGGTTAGTGTGTGTGCTTACTACGCCGGAGGCCTGGGTTCGAATCCTGCCATTGTCACCTGAAAAAAAAAGACTTGTTCTTTTTCACGGTCCCCACCTCCGCGAGGGTTTGACAAGCCATCCGAGAGTATCAATTGTCTTGAAAAACTTCTCAAGGTGCCGTTCGGATTCGGCAAAAAATTGTAGGTCCCATTGTATGTAAAAGAAATCAACACACCAGCATACACATTGTTGAGAAGTTGGCCCTGGTTCACCTCGAGCTGTTGCGCCACTCTATTTATTTTATTTTTTACTTGTCTGCGGTATCGAGTGAAGTAAAAGAAATAGGAAGGTTGAGGGTCCTATTGTTTAAATTATTCGTTCTTCTTTTGAACAATGAAACTTTGAGCTGTTTTGAGAGTTCTTGCCACACATGACAATTTTATTTTTGTTTTTAAGTTTTTATAGATTCATCAATGTTTCGGCTGGTGTTGCACGAGAGATAGTTCTTGCGGTATATTACCTAACATTAGTATTCAATAGGTTAAGCATTAAGTATGTAAGCCTTAGCACTTAAGGTTAACTGATGAAAAGTTAATGTGATGAAATATTTGACAAGCCATAATATTGCCCGCGCAATTCTCCATCTACTTTACACTCAATTTTTCATGTCATTTCGATGTTTGTCTTTTTCGCTTTCTTGAACACATGCGACAAAGCAATTAATTACATTATTGTTTACAATATAACTCAATTCTTAATTAAACAATGTCACAGCATTTTCCTGCCAAAGGCACAAGAATTTCTATGCTTCGCAGGGTGCCACCAACAAAACCTTCTCTACCCATTGTATATTCGCAGTTAAACTTAAAAATTGAAGGTATTTACTATTGTCCTTCATCGAACAGTGACGCTTTCCATGAGTAGACGTTCGTTTTTCCTTTCGAACACTTATGGAGTTTAATTCAATTTATTGTTGCTGCCATCCTGCCAGCTGTTATAATTAAAAAAATGTCAATAATTGCAACGAGAGACGGCGCGATGACAACAACAGCAGAAGAAAAAAATTAAACCTCGACACTCAATCGAACGCATGAAACAATCGCACTCAACTCTCCTGACATTATCGTCCTTCCATCCTCGAACCGGACGGCCATGACTGTGTCTTGCGTGAAAATAAAATATTTTCAAAATACCGTATAGGACCAGTGTATACGAAGGAGGAAAAGAAAACAAAACGAGTCAAGCTTTAAAATTTTAATATTAAACTTGTTGCCCTCGTCCAGGACCTTTTTCAGCGCCCACTCATCAGCCGACAACTTAAATCTAGGAAGTTCTCTTAAGCCGTGCGCACACTCACGTGTTTGTGTGGATGTATATAGCATCAATACAATTATCGAACCAAATTCATTGGATTAATGGGAAATCACGTACCAATGATTGTACACCGTGGGTGGCAAAAGCAACACTGCCTACGTAAATATAAAGTGTTATTTGTTTGTTATTATATTGTTTTCAGGTTATGTTTGCTATTTTTTTATCAACCACCTATAGTTGAGTGTCCATGAGAGTTGGATATAATATTTATTTTCGATTTAACGCAACTGAACAATCATCGCATGTCCTGTGAACATGATTCATTTTTTTAATTTTTTGTTTAAAAAGACGAACAATATCGTTATGCTCAATTGATTAAGTTTAAAGATTACATATAAACACACCATAAATATCATCGAAACCCGAAAGATTTGTGTAAGCAAGTTTTTCTTGCAGTTTTCCTTTTACAAAATTTCCTTTATGTTCCCTATTACGGCATCTACCACGAGATAAAAACTGGAGAAGATTCGTTAGGAAAGCAAAAAAATAAGGTTTCAAGGAACCCCCTTTGATGCTAAAAATCGGGACGTCACAAGCAGAAACACCAACCATGTCCAAAAGGCGATAGCGCAAATCGGAGGCCGATAGAGTTTTTCGCGTAACTATCCTGCTCGTAACTCTCGTCCTAACCTTTAGCGAAATCTGTTCACTTATTATGAAAACAATAAAATGGTTGCAAAGGGTAGGCCTGTGCGCGAACGAGATATAAAAAAGTTTGTAATACCCGACCGAGGGTATATTAATTTAAATGCATAGTTTGACCACAGGTTTTCTAAACCCACCTCTGTCTATCAACTCCTACTCTCACCTCCCCGTGGTGAACACCGGGTGCCTAGTACCTCAACTGGAGATTGGGTTCCAACCCCTTTGGAAGGTTGTTGGGGGTAGCAGACGAGAGAGGGGGGGAGGAGTGTTCCCACTAAGGCACTTCTCCTTGCATCCGGACGGCAGCGGAGGAATTCCCCAGATGGAATCAACGGTGGCGTCCATAGTTCCAGTCAGGCCGAACTACTTAGTGAACACCTTATATGGGCTACTACGACGTATTCGGAGCTCAGGCCTATAAGGAGCGGGCTATCCGGCTCTCCGTCCTTAGAGCTAAGCAAAGGATCTGGTCCTCCAGGTTGGGGGTCGTGCCGTCGGGGTGACTTCCCGGCCACGTAAAGAAACACCAGTCACGAAGCGGAAACAAGCCTCGGATTCGGACGGATTTACTGTTGACGACCAATGCAAACGAGAAAAGGACAACGAGCTCCGGATCTGCACGTGGAATGTTAGGTCCCTTAACAGACCACGTGCAGCCGAGCAACTAGCGGAGGCCCTTAACGACTGCAAGGCAGACATTACTGCCATCCAAGAAATGCGGTGGGACGGGCCGGGCAAAAGAAGGATGAAAAACTGCGACATCTACTACGGCGACTGCTACCGGCATCAAAGACAGCGCCTATTTGGATGTGGTTTCGTTGTTGGAGGCAGACTTAGGCAAAAAGTCTTGAGCTTCAACCCTGTAAGCGAGCGCCTCGCGACGATCCGCATCAAGGCTAAATTCGCCAACATTAGCCTGATATGCGCACATGCCCCCACAGAGGAGAAAGATGACGAGACCAAAGATATGTTCTACGAGGTCCTGGACAAAACTTATGAGCAGTGCCCTAGCTACGACATTAAAATTGTCCTAGGCGATTTTAATGCCAAGCTAGGAAGGGAGGGCATCTTTGGTCGTACTGTCGGAAAGTATAGCCTGCACGACACGACCTCCGATAACGGATTCAGGCTGATCGACTTTGCTGCGGGGCGACACGTTGTGGTAGCTAGTACACAGTTCCCGCATCTCAATATCCACAAAGGGACATGGAGATCTCCCGATCAATCAACCGTCAACCAGATTGACCATATTGCGATCGACGCAAGGCACTCCTCCAGTATCATGGATGTCCGAACTTTCCGAGGGGCCAACATTGACTCGGATCACTACCTTGTTGTAGCCAAGGTACGGCTGCGGATATCCCGACCAGCGCCAAGTAATGGAAATACTGTGAGGAAGTTTGACGTCGGCCGACTACAATCGCAAGAGATCGCCAGTTCCTTCTCCAACCGAGTCTCTCAAAACCTTCTACGAAGTCCTATGCAACCAGCATCAAGTATTGATAGCCAGTGGCAACATTGCCAAAATGCCATCAGAGACGCCGCCTCTGAAGTGCTGGGTTTCACACGGCGACCACAACGAAACCCCTGGTTTGACGATGAATGCCGGCAAGCACATGCAGCTAAACAGGAAGCATACAAAGCGGCGCTGCACAGAAGGACTAGAGCTGCTCGCGAGCTCTACGAGCAGAGGAGGAGAGAGGAGCACCGGCTTCTCCGAAGGAAAAAGAGAGAGCACGAGAAGCGCGCGGTTGAAGAGATAGAGAGATGTTACAACAGGAATGAGGTTAGAAAGTTTTACCAAAGGATTAAAAGGTCCTGCCAAGGGTATAAACTTCGAACTGAAGCCTGTAAGGACCATCAAGGGAACATCGTTGTAGAATCGCAGTCGGTGCTGAGGATTTGGAAAGACCACTTCTGCAGACTGTATAACGGCGAGGAAGAACCAAATACCGCTGTCAGGCAGAATGAACCATTCAACCCGGGCGAAGACGTTACCGACGAAGCATACGAACGATACCGCCCACCCGACCTGGAGGAGGTGAAAGTAGCTGTGTCTAAGCTCAAGTGCAACAAAGCAGCCGGAGCAGACGGCCTAGCTGCCGAACTTTTTAAATCCGCTGGCGATGAGCTGGTTAGGAGCATGCACCAGCTCATCTGCAAGATATGGTCGGAAGAAAGCATGCCCGACGAATGGAACCTCAGCATTGTTTGCCCGATCCTGAAGAAAGGAGACCCTCTGAGTTGTGCCAACTACAGAGGCATAAGTCTTCTTAACATCGCATACAAGATCTTTTCTGCTGTACTGTGTGAACGCCTGAAGCCGTTTGTCAACAATCTGATAGGCACATATCAGTGTGGCTTTAGGCCAGGAAAGTCCACCATCGATCAAATATTCACACTGCGGCAGATCTTGGAGAAAACCCTGGAATTCCAAATCGATACACACCACCTCTTCATCGATTTCAAGGCCGCGTATGACAGCATCTATAGAGACGAGCTATATAGCGCAATGTCTAGTTTTGACATCCCTGCCAAACTCGTCAGTCTGTGCAGGATGACGTTGGAAAACTCACGCTGTTCCGTCAAGGTCGGCAAAGACCTCACCGACCCCTTTGATGTCAAAAAAGGATTTAGACAAGGCGACGCGCTGTCATGCGACTTCTTTAACATCATACTTGAGAGAATTGTGCAGAACTCTCGTGCCAACACCAGAGGTACAATCTTTCAAAAGTCCGTTCAACTACTTGCATACGCAGACGACATTGACATAATCGGTAGAACAAAGCGTGATGTCAGTGAAGCCTTCGTGAGTATTGGGACGGAAGCGGCGAATATGGGTTTAGCAGTCAATGAGGGCAAAACCAAGTATATGCTGTCATCAAGAAAAGACACCCAACACCGACGTCTTGGACAAAACATCACCATCGACAGCTATAACTTTGAGGTAGTTAGGGACTTTGTCTACCTGGGTTCCGCTATCAATTCAGACAATGACACCAGCGCTGAAATCAAACGAAGGATAACTCTTGCCAATCGCTGTTTCTTTGGGCTAAGAAGGCAATTGAGTAGCAAAGCCCTCTCTCGAGCAACTAAAGTGTCCATGTATAAGACCCTCATCATCCCAGTCCTGCTGTACGGTGCAGAAGCATGGACCCAGTCAAAGGCGGATGAAAACACTTTAGGCTGCTTCGAGAGGAAAATTCTTCGGACGATTTACGGTCCCGTCTGCATAGACGGAGAGTGGAGGAGGAGATATAACATCGAACTGTACGGGCTGTACAGCGATACCGACCTAGCCAAAAGAGTCAAAACACAACGTCTACGATGGCTGGGTCATCTAGAGCGGATGGACACCAACGCCCCGGCCCGGAAAATCTTCGAATCCACACCGCAGGGACGACGCGGTAGAGGAGCACCGAGACTCAGGTGGCGCACGCAAGTGGAAGGGGACCTCAGCCAACTTCGCGTGCGAAACTGGAGACGGCTAGCTAGAGACAGAGCTGGCTGGCGAAGCTTGTTGGCTGAGGCCCAGGTCCACCCCGGACTGTAGCGCCACCTTAAGTAAGTAAGTAAGCATAGTTTGACCCTTAAGACCTTTTAGATATATGATCGAGACTGGCAGGTGAATCGATTAAGTCATGTCCGTCTGTCCGTCTGTACGTATGAAGGTTTTAGGTCTTTAAAATCAAGCTAGAGAGCTGAAACTTGATACACGCCTTGGTTTTTGTGTCGCACAGACAAAGTATGAAAATTGGCTTAATACGTCAACGGCCACGCCCACTACTGGCTTCAATGTGAGGCAACCTCTATTTTACATTTTTTTTCAAAATGCCTTTTGGTCAAGTTAGGCAAGGCACAGGAACCCAAATTTTGGTATTGAGCAATATTGGCCCAAGACCTTTACCATCGACCACGCCCACTTTTAATATGTAAGATCTTTAAAAAACCGATTTCTCGGAAAGTTGACTCCAATTCGAAAAAAATTTCACTTGTACTAAAGATACTATTTGCTAAGTTTGTTCCATACAAAGTTTTAAGCTCCGCCCACTTTTAAGGGTTGTCTTTAGGAAAAAACTTTTTTTTTCTGAAATAATTTTCGCTTTTATCGGATTTTCTCATGATTCTAACGTAATTAAAACTAATTTATTTTAATTTTAAGCCCATGTCCACTTTTGGGGCGTGGCCTTCACAAATAAAATAAGTCGAGATCGAGAGCATACACTATCGCAGGTAAATTTGACATGTAACATGGAAATTTAGACAGTTTGTTGCATTTTTATTTTTTTTTAAATTCGAAATAAGTGCAAACGTGCAACAATTTACTGTTTTGGCCGATATCACAAAGAAATTGCACAAGTTTGCAGTAATTTTTTTTCCATTACCTATTCGCGCAATCGTACTCACATTTTTTCAACAATTAAATATAACAATCGACACTAACTGTGCCCGAGAGAGGGCTTTGCAACTCAAGAATTACCTTCTTAGCCTAAATAAACAGCGATTGGCGAGAGTTATCCTTCGTTTGTTTTCGGCGCTGGTGTGATTGCCTGAATTTATAGCGGAGCTCAGGTATAGACAAGGTCGCTCACTACCTCAAAGTTATAGCTGTCGATTATGATGTATGGTCCAAGTTTTTTGTGTTGGGTTCTTTTCTTGATGACAGCATATACTTGGTTTTACAGACTTTTGAAAGATAGTACCTCGGTGCTGGTGCGGGATTTCTGCACAATTCTCTCAAGTATGATATTAAAGAAGTAACACGACAGGGCGTCGCCTTGTCTCAATCCGTTTTTGACATCAAAAGGGTTGGTGAGGCCTTTATTGACCTGGTCGGAACAGCGTGAGTTTTTCATCGTCAGCTTGCATAAACTGACGAGTTTGGAAGGAATGTGATAATTAAATATTGCGCTATATAGCTCGTCTCTTTTCTATAGATGGTGTTCACAGATTTTAGCGGCCTTGAAATCGATGAGAAGGTCGATTTGAATTTGCTGCGTTTTCTCCAAGATCTTCCGCAGCGTGAATATTTGATCGATGGTGGACTTTCCTGGTCTAAGATTGTTGACAAACGGCTTCAGGCGTTCACACAGTACAGCAGAAATGGTCTGGTTTTCGATGTTAAGGAGACTAAAGCCTCTGTTGTTGGCACAGTTCAGAGAGTTTCCCATCTTAATGATCGGGCGAAAAATGCTGAGGTTCAATTCATCGGGCATGCTTCTTCCGACCATATTTAGCAAAATAGCTCGTGCATATACTCCTAACCAGCTAATTGCCAGCGAATTTTAAATTTTGGCAGCAAGGCCGTCTCTCAGGGCTGCTTTGTTGCACTAAAGCTTAAAACGCAGCCACTTTCACTTTATCGAGGTCGAGTGGGCTGTATCGTTTGTATATTTTATGAGTAACGTCTTTGCCCGGGTTGAATAGTTCATTTTGCCTGATAGCGATAGTAAGTTCGGTTTCGCCTTTATACAACTGCAGAAATGGTTTTTCCAAATCCTCAGCACCGATTGCCAGTCGATGC
Organism: Neoascia interrupta; assembly: GCA_947623515.1. Taxonomy (NCBI): domain Eukaryota; kingdom Metazoa; phylum Arthropoda; class Insecta; order Diptera; family Syrphidae; genus Neoascia; species Neoascia interrupta. The sequence continues at coordinate 150,227,645 of OX392463.1, forward strand.
TCCCTTGATGGTTTTCACAGGCTTCGGTAAGAACCCAGGGTAACTTTATACCCTTGGCAGGACCTTGAGATCCTCTCGTAAGACTTTTGAACTTTATACCCTTGGCAGGACCTTTAGAGCCTCTTGTAAAACTTTCGAACTTCCATCCTCTTGTAACATCTCTATCTATATCTGTGACCCGCGCGCCTCGCGCGCTCTATTTGTTTTTATTCGGAGGAACCGTTCGCTCTCCGAAAAATCTGAAAAGTTCGTCTTCGAACGACGCAAGGATAGCTTAATCGTTTTCAAAAAGAAAATTCGGCTCACCCGTATGTCCTCCAATTAAAAACTTTCTTCGCCGAACTGCACCTCAACATCCCAGATTAAAGGAAAAACGACAAACATATAAGGTCTGTCAAAACCAAATTTAGCTACAAATCAAAAAGATGTGATTTGAGGGCATTAATACGTATACAGTTCCTGCAGTTCTTTATGTAAAGAATGAGTAGCTCTCGACTTTTTACGACTTCAAGACAACTTCCTACCAGATCTGCCATTTAAGGCCTAACCTTCTTTACCCTTGCCTAGCCTTTTCCATTAACATTCCTCGACTTTTTTGATTGGCAGTTTGTTCATGGCAGAATTTTCATGTTCATCAAAAACTGCGCTCTCATGTACGAAGTGTTTTCATGAACATTGTCTTCACTCGCTCTAGCTTCTCTTTCCTCTGACGGCTTTTCGAAAAGCTCAAATACGACATCAACTACGCCGCTTTTTTCTCACCACCTGCTATTTTCAGTTCCGAAAATTTATAAAAAATTTTAAATTGAAAGCGCAATCTTAAGATCAACTGATTAAACGAAACAACATGTCTACACTGCAATCGGACGCAAATGAAGCTCATTGGCAAGCGAGGTTTTTGGAACAAATTTGGTATTTTGTTTTTGTCTTTTAACAATGCTTATTTCGAATTTGAAATTTCAACTTTACCAATTCGAATTGTATCTCTCACATAAAAAATCTAGAGAGAATTCTACACCTATTTTGAGCATTTCAACTTGGTTCCATACTACCTTTAGATAATACACAGTCGATTAACCTGTTTTTTGAACTAAACATTTTTTTTTTTGGATTTTCCTACGAAATATGTTGGCATGCAAAAGCTTATGCTGACTTTTTGTTAAACACACTACAAGGATAAAAAGGATAAAATACAAATTCCTGCGTTAAAATAATGATTTAATTCCAGTTTCGTAGGTATATTTATATTTATATTAAGATTATGCACAAAAAGATGCTGAAATTAGTTCTCGTTGAAGTATGGAGAAAAAAATCATAAATGAAACATTCCGCTTGATTTTTAATGTGACACATATAACTATACTTATCTTAGCCCGCTAGATTTTAAAACCATGTTTTAAGAATTCAAAACGTACCTGAAAGTATAAAGAAAAGAACACATTAAAATTTAAGATGTTAATATCTTATGCATTTTTTTTTTTAAATAAATGTAATATAATATATTCACGTAATTCAAAACATTGTGTATGTTAGTAAGGATCTGACATTAAAAATCTGTATTTGAATACAACATAAAACCAAAACCACCCCAGAAAACATAACTCACATTCTTTGAAACTTTTTCGCAATACTTTCTTAATAAAGCCCGCATTAAGGAAGCATGCTTCGAGTTGAAAATATGTATGTGCTGAACATAAAAGATGTGGTATACGTACAGCATAAAAGAAGAAAATATAACTTTTCTTTTCAATTTTGCCAAGTATTAAGGATTTCTTCTCGCCCCGCTAATCTATCTTCATTGATTTTAAATTGAGTTGAAAAAAGTATTTTTTTTTCTCCACCGCATCAAATGTGTTTTTTTTTTGCCTTCCTTAGGATACACTTTTTTTGCGAAAAGGATTACACATCAACTTATAGCAATCGTATTATCCAATTACTGATGAGAGCCAATTTTACGACTATATACACATGGTCCATCATTGTAAGGTGCAAGTACTATTCCAAGGACATTCAGGTGAAGAGCAAAGAAAATTTATGGTTTATCGAATTTACTAAAGAAGGCCTCAATGAAGAACAAAGTTTTCGAGTTACAAGCGTTTACACACACAAACACACTTCCATCCGAACGTTTCGCGTTTGTGGAAATAAGTGAAAGGATATTTTCTTTAAATCCGATTACGTTGGGAAATAAAATTTTCCTTATATAATTTTTTTTATTTCTTTATGTTCTTCCTTGCAGTAGGTACCATCTCACTCCTTGTTGCTCAATATGCTGAAAGTCCTTTGAGCTGAGTTTTTCGTATTTTGTGTGTGATCGCTTAACTGCGAACTTTGTGATATACAGGCTATGGTGTGTGTGGGTGTGTGAATTCACCAGACGTACAAATGAGAACTTACTTTTCACTTCTCTTAGTGAAACCTGAGGTAGAGTTGAGCGGGTACTTTGATATGTTTCAATGTCGCTCTGACTATAAGGCGTGTGCACCAAGGATATTATCGAAAATAAAGGAATACGAAGAACATTTACGAAATCAGCAAAAAAAAAAAACAGAATGAAAAGAAAAAGCAAAGGAAAATCTATGATGCTATGATGTTTTGCTGGTTTCTTGAGGAAGCATGTATTTATAAAGTACACGTAGATATAGTTAGCATTTTGGTGCATAGAAAAAGTACAGAAAAAGGACTTTATTATTTCTTTTCTTTTTTTCGTCCGTTATTACTTCTACAATAGTTTAATCTTTTTAGCGACCCAAAATATCTAAGAGATTTTCTTTTGTTACAATTTACAATTGTCCCTTGAACACAATGGAACGATGACTTCTTATCATACATGAAGGTATGTAGTACCATGTATAGTGACAACAAAGTTGTTAAGTATAAAGTTCAGTTAAAAAAAATCAACAGTAGACTACATTGTTTTTTTGTTCACGAACGAGGGAAAATTTTGTGAGGTTGTTGATTCAAAAAAGATTAGATTTGAAATGAAGTCGATATACAATTTAAAGATGCCGCAATCAATCGACATAGCACCAAAGCTCCAAGCATTAAGGTAATTATTTGTGAAAGCGAAGATCTAGCATGCTAATGGCTTACCCCTGCTTGAATTTGCCTTTCCTCTTAGGCTAAGACATAACACTAAATCTCCAAGCATTAAGGTATTTATTTGTGAAAGCGAAGATCTAGCATGCTAATAGCTTACCCCCTGCTTGAATTTGCCTTTCCTCTTAGGCTAAGAAAGCTAAGCTTAGGTTTCACACTTAATATTGTATCCAAATTAAGTCGAATTAACGACCTAAAAGATAATTCCAGTAATATTATATGGAATTAGGTCATAATTCATCTTGAATTTTTAATCGGGAATCACTAAATTTTATTTTGTTTTATTTAAAGCCGATCCCTTGGCACACATTTTAAGAGTTTCAAAAGTCCAAATCTTAATACTTACGTCATTATTCAGAAGTGATTTCTTAATACAAATTGGTAGAACTTTATCCATTCCATTAATACTGTCTTAAAGTGGAAATTATCAGCCTTCAAAAAACATGGAAATAAGCTGATTAAAAAAAAAAAAAAAAGTGAGTTGGTCTGTAACAACTTCTAAATATACCATATCCTTATTTACTCTGTAACACCAAACTTGAAAGGTGTTATGAATGACCTGAAAACATTTATTGTGTGCCAATTGCTTGTATTGGCCCCACCCCCAAAAATCGAGATCTATCTCTTAGAGGTCTAGCGGTCAACGGATTCTGTCCCAACCCACAGGTTGAGTTCTTGCATGCGGGAGGAAAACCAAAATCCCCCTGGTTGGATATTGGATTTTAGGCTTTCTTATTTTCGTGCGTTTCCCATTCACGACAAACAGACAAAATAATCACATATGGCTGTGGTTGCATAATGGTTTGGCCAAAATTTTCGTGGCACATCATTGTAAAGACTGGCTGGAGAAATATGATATGAGAAAAGAACAATATAACATACATAAAATAAATTTTCATGTCATCTTCTGTCCTTAAAAATGTACCATTTGTACCTTTTTATAACAAAAACTGTAAAGCTAGCTATTTCTAGCTTCCGTGTTTGTTTTAAGTTGGAAGTATCTATAAGTTTATGGGTGCCTGACGCAATTATATATAAAGTCAATAAATTGTCTACCTACTTATTATGAAAACGAAAGATTCTTACTAATTCAGAGCGTACGGAGGATTTACGGCCAGCAATGCCCTATATTTTGTGAATAGAGACACTAAGAGTAACCTCAGCTTTTAGAAAGAGAAAATAGCAACAAATAAATAACAATGCGGATGATATGAAATGTATATAATACAGTGTGAGTACGTTTGTAATAGGCCGTATTTCCGTTAAGGAGTGATAGGGGAGGTCAAAAGAAAACGGGTTGCACAATGCGACATGCAATTTTGAAATCACGCCACGGGGAAAGAGAACGTCGTCATTTAGTCCAACATAACAGTTCAAACAGTTTGGTTTCTCTTCTGATCCTTACCAAGGGTAGATATAAATCCTTGGCGGGAATTATATTAAAGAAATACAAAAGGAATATTGAAGTATTAAAAACTTTAATTTAAACTTTGTTTTCCTTTATAAATCCTGCTCAAATTGTGAGCCCCGATTCCTTACGCTTGTTCGCATCCTGTGGCGCAATCACTTCCCGTAATTCTTGTGGAGAGGTTTCTTCTGATTTCTTCAGCTGCGTTCCTGATTCTCGACACAAGTTCCTCCCGGGTATGGACTGGATTAAGGTCGTATACGAGTGATTTCATGTGGCCCAACACATAAAAATCCATTGGTGTGAGATCTGGGCATCTTGCTGGCCAAGCATTTGGAAATGTGGTTTCTAAAAACTCGCATACTGACCTTCTTAAATGAGCAGGATAGCCGTCTTTTTGAAATACAATGCCTTGTAGATATGCCAAAGGAGCGTCTTCCCTTAAGCCAAACAAATTATTCCTCAGAAAGTCTTCGTAGGCTTCGCCACTAAAATTGACGGGAAAAAGGTAGTCCAATTAAATTTCCATTTATGATGTCCACCCAAACATTAACAGAAAATCGTCTCTGATATCCTTTAACTCTTTTCTTCCGAGGGTTTGACTTATCTCTATCAGCCCAATAATGGGCATTGTGGTAATTAGTGATTTCATCTCTAACAAATTTTTATTTGTCGGTCCACAAAATTTAAATTACCCTGCAAGGTCGGGTTTAAGAATAGCCTTGAGGTAAGGTATGCCTGTCGTAAGAGCCGACGGAAATCCACTGGAGGAAGTAATCTTCAGGCATAAGTGATGCTGTCCTGGAGTATAAACTCCTTGTGGGGCCACCCTTGGCAGTAAAGTAAAATCCAGCAGCGTCTGTTACATATTGTGCGGCTTGTTGGTCAGCGTCTGATCCCAGAGGGACGGCTGAACTTCAAATAACAGAAATCCAGGAGCGTCTGTTTCGGAACGAGCGGCTTCCTGGTCGGCGTCTGTTGTCCGGGTTAGGATCGGCCGAATTTAAACCTGGCAGCTAGGTATAAAATGCACAGTCCCCCCCCCCCCCTCCCCAACCATGAAAAGAAAACGAAAGCAGCCTCGGATATTTGCTGATCCTGGTAATCCAGGGCACCCTTTGGAGCTAGGCCTGAGGGGTGTCAGCATGCGAGCGCTTGGTGGTCGGAAGGTCCCGCTCGGCATCCGACCGGGTTTATCCCGAAGAAGTTACGAGCAGCCCGTCAATGGTGCCGCTATCCATTACGGGGGGCGCAGGGGGACAGCACCAAGTCAAAATGAGGGCTTAGGTTGAAACTCTACAAATCGACAACGGCACCAACTCAAAATTGGCACGTGGAATGTCTCGTCACTAACGAGGAAGGTACTCGAACTGGTTGAGGAGGCCAAAAAGTATCAGCTCGTTGCAACTGGCATCTCCTCAACTAAGTGGAAGGGTTCTGGAACCAAAGACTTCGATGATGGGTGGAAGCTCTTCTGGTCTGGCGTCCCAAATCACATGACTGCACAGGCGGGTGTGGGGATACTCACAAGCCCCCGGTTGTCAGAAAATGTATTCGATGTCATTCCGTTAGGGGGAAGGATTTTGATCTTGAAGCTTAAGCTTGAACGATCGACTCTGGCTCTGGTTCAGGTTTATGCACCAAATCGAGAGTCAGAGTATGAGTCCTTCTTGAACGAAGTTGATGCTGCCCTGGACAGAGTGGCAGAAATGGACTTCTTTCTCCTGATGGGTGACTTCAATGCACATGTGGGTACAGACGACAGTACTTGGGGGAGTGTGATTGGGAGGCACGGTGACCCGGATCAAAACAGGAACGGAGGGAAGTTGTTGGACTTTTGCTGTGCATATGGGTTGTCCATCATGAACACCTTTTTCCCACACAGAGACATTCACAAATACACATGGTACAAGCACATTTTAAATCAGAAGTCACTGATTGATTTCTTTGTTGTACCACCGTGTGTTCAAAGAATGATTTGTGATGTTCGAGTTTTCAGGGGAGCTGAGTTGTCAACTGATCACCACTTAGTGTTGTGTAAATTGTTTTTCAGTGACAGTATTCCTTTGCCACCCAGGCGAAAACCAGGACTGGTGACCCGCATACGGTGGGAAAGGTTGCAGGATGCTGACTCTGATTTCAGAGAGCGTTTTGCACAGCATGTTTCGGAGAAGTTTGAACAAATTCCAACTGACCTTTTGAATGTAGAGGAGGAATGGCAGCTGTTTTTATCGGCAGTCATTGCCTCTGCAGGAAATGTTTGTGGAGTGAAGCGGCTTGGGGTAGCGGCTGGTGGTGAAAAAAGAACTGCTTGGTTTAAAACGCCTGGAGTTCAAGAAGCCATCAGAGAGAAGAAGAGAGCCTACTATGCGTGGATCCAATGTAGAAACTCAACTTCTCGAGCCCGGTACAATGAGGCGCGAATTTGGAGCACGATTACAGATCTGCAAACAAGATATTTTGGCAGACCATTCGCCGGCTCAGAGGAAGGAAGTTAAATATCATCCAAGGGGTTAAATCCAAGGACGGTACACTTCTTTCAAGTGAGAGCGATGTCTTGCGCAGATGGAGAGAGCACTTTTCGGAGTTGCTCAACCCCCAACAGGGCACTGAGGATGGCATTCCCACTGCTGACGAGATAAGGGCGGAGAATAGTCCCACAGTAGACGAAGTCACTGAAGCGATTAAATCGCTAAAAGTTGGCAAGTCTGCTGGAGTTGATGAAATCAAGCCAGAAATGCTCAAAGCAATGGGTGAAGAGGGTGTTAAATGGCTAACACGTGTCATTAAGGTGGCCTAGGATAGCGGGAAGGCACCTAGCGATTGGCAAACGGGAGTTATAGTGCCCATTTTCAAAAAAGGGAACAGGAGAGATTGCGCCAACTATAGGGGCATATCTCTCTTGAGTCTTCCGGGAAAAGTATTCGCGAAGGTGTTGAAAACGGGTTCCAGAGCTGTAATCGAGCCTTTGTTACGGGAAGAACAGTGCGGCTTTCGGCCTGGCAGTGGCACAACCGACCAGCTTTTTACTCTGAAGGTTATTCTTGAGAAGGCCTGGGAATATTCCAAACCGGTCTATGCGTGTTTTGTAGATATGGAAAAGGCGTATGACCGAGTCCCTCGGGATACACTGTGGAGAGTTTTGCAGGACGTGGGCCTCTTCTGAGAGCCATTCAGTCTTTGTATGGAAACTGCAGAAGCTGTGTACGGATAAATGGCGTCAAATCCCGTCCTTTTGATGTGCGCGTTGGACTTCGCTAGGGCTGTGTTCTGTCGCCGCTCCTTTTCATAGCATATATGGACTGGATGGTGAGCCGCAGTCTTGGCGAGCAATGTTTCGAATTGGCTGGTATCAGGATGAGCCATCTGCTTTTCGCAGATGATTTGGCCATCCTTGCATCATCCAAAGAGGAACTTCAACGAGCACTGGATAGGTTTGCAGCCATCTGTGGTGATGCTGGGATGAAAGTAAACGTGAACAAATCGGAAGTGATGGTTGTTTCCCGAACTCCTGTGCAGTGTACCCTGCACATAAATGCAGTTCCATTAAAACAGGTGGAGAAGTTTAAGTATCTCGGGGTCTTTTTCACTAAAGATGGGAGGAGTGATACTGAGTTGTCCTGTAGAATTGGCCAAGCTGGAGCAATAGTAAAGGAACTGCGCCGGCCGGTCATCAGGAAAGCTGAGCTTGGAGTGAAAGCAAAGATCTCAGTTTTTAATTCAATGTTCGTTCCGACCCTCATCTATGGTCATGAAATATGAGTAATGAAAGAATTAGATCGCGGGTACAAGCTGCCGAAATGAGATTCCTGAGGTGCGTTGCTGGTGTTACTCTAAGTGACAGAGTGAGAAACGTCAGTATTCGTAGGAATCTCAATGTTGAGCAGCTACTTCTCCGAGTGGAGCGATCGATTCTTCGATGGTTTGGACACGTTATTCGCATGCCCCCTGACAGACTTCCTAGACAGGTCATGCTAGCCGAGATGCGAGCGCGTCGCCCCCCTGGTAGGCCAAGAAACAGGTGGTGGGACAGGTAAGGAACCTCTCTGAGTCCCGCCTGAGGATTGCGCCGGAGTCTCTTGAATTGGTGGCGGAGGATCGAGAAAGATGGAAGGACCATTTAGCCACCCTCGCTCCGCGACCCTTTTAAAGGATAGGCGGCTTTCGAAAATGATGATGATGACAAAATTTAAAAAAAAGATTAGATTTTCTGCTTCTGCATGCAACATAAACCTGCAAGGATTTTTAAATAAAACTTCAGTATTGTTTTAAAATTTTAATAAAATATAATTATTGTAGTAACTCTGGAGTCCCACAAGGCTGTATTTTGAGTCCCCTGCTGTTTGCTTTGTTTATCGATGATGTAATAAATTTCTTGCCAGGTGGAGTAAGATTTGGAGATACTCTAATAAAGGTACTTCTATATGCCGATGATCTTGTTGTCTTATCAGATAACCCTCTTACTCTTCAGCTTATCATTAATAAGCTGAAAGATTATTGTGATTTTTGGGACCTAAAAATTAATGTTTTAAAATCTAAAATTATGATTTTTAGACATCACCACAAATTGAGTAGGAGCGAAAGGTGGACCTTGGACAACGACAACATTGAAATTGTGAATGAATTCAAATATCTAGGCTTCCGCCTGAAATTCAATTTAGACCTTCGTCCTTACATTAAAGAAAGATCGGTGGCAGCTAAAACTGCGATCAATTCTATGTGGAACAGGTTTTTCTCCAACAAAGATGTTGACTTGCGGTCTAAATTCAGGGTTTTTGAGGCGGTAGTTAACACCTGCTTTCGTTATGCAAGTGAAGTCTATGGTCACCGAAAGCTCGACGAGGTTGAAGCTATCCAACGTTTCTTCGTAAAAAGGACTTTCAGGCTCCCTCGATCATCGCTAAACTACGCAATAGACATTGAAACAGGTTAATCTCCAGTTTTTGTAAGAAATGCCAAATCAAGTGCCGACTATTTGTCCAAAGTTATTATAAGATCTGTGAATAACTTGCAACGTAGAGTTCTTTTGGTTGCACTAGAAGGGGGCTTTTCACCTTTTAAGGAATGGCGTGAGCTTGCTGACAGCCACAATTGTCAATTAAATCTTGACGAGAGAAATTGCCACGAATGGCGAAGTATATTCTATGACTGCCTGGCAGCAATTGACGAAAAGCTCTATCAGCAGTCCTTGTGCAGAGCGAGAACATCACTTACAAGAGAACTTTATAAAAGCCTCACTCACGATTTACACTCCGCCAACTATTTTTGTGATAAGCTGAACGCGTCCGAAATTAGTTTAGTATTTAAGGCACGCACTGAAATGCTTGATCTTAACTTCAGACCATACCGAAATGACTTAAACCCGCTTTGTAACCTCTGTAACCTCAATCAGAACTAAGACACCTTCCATTTCTTAGCTTTATGTCCTATCCTTCAAGAGATCCGAAGATTATTTTTTGCCAAGAGCTTTCTCTCGATCCAGGAATGTCGCTCCTTACTAAACGGCGGATTTGGTTGGAAGATACTTACATGCTATCTAAAAGAAGCAATTGCTTTTCGTAATTTATATCAGTCTCCGTGAGCTAAATCAGCAAAGCAAAATCAGATCTATCCACGAAGAAATCCCTTTTGTTCCGTTTTAAGCTAAACCAAAAGCCCATAAGTATAGATGACAAAGAAGTCACAATCTTTTCTTTTGTGTTACAAATTAAATTAACCAAAAAAAAAAAAACCTAATTTAAGCACTAATTATTAATTTAACTTTCTCGGTCCTATCATTCAACGGCAGACGGCTCTAAGCCATGCTGTATACTACTTTTTGTAAACTTCTTTTTGTAAAACTTATCGAAATGAAAATAAAAAGTTTTTTTGAATTGAATTGAATTGAAAACCCCTCGCAGCTAATGCCCTGTTTTCTTTTTTCGCAATTTATTTACAATAACTACACTTTCCACTGTGATAAGCCCATATGTGCAGCATTTTTACGGGTTGGAAATGGGTTGAATTTGTAGGATCTTCCTGAAAAAACTGAAGAATCTCTTCTTCAACTCCAGGATGGTGGACTCGAGGTCGACCTGCCTCACTACTTCGCCTTTGAAGAGTTTGGCGCAATCGCTGATACAAGGCGATAAATTCAGTCACATGTGCATTTCTTCTATTCGTAAACTTTCGTAAATATTCCTGGCGAGCAATTCATTTGTAAACGCAGAATGGGGCTGATGACCGCGGAGACTTCTCTTTTAATCTTAAGCTTTTTCCATCAAAATCGTGAAAAATTCGCCGCAAGCGTGCAAACAACAACGTATGTGCATGCGGGAAAAAATAGTCAGAAGTTACATTTGCTTGGCGATAAGAATAAAAAACAATAAGAAAGAAGCACCTACCTTTAAAATCACTTCAAAACCTTTCGAATCCCTTAAAAACGTTTAATATCACTTCAAAGCCTTTAAAAAGGCTGAATTAGGAGGAATAGCTAAGAAACATTTTTAGAACATGTAGGTACGCTTGAAAAAAACGGTAAGCCGGTAAAACGAAAAAATACTTGGCCGTTGCATTACGATCGGCTACGATGACATACGTTGACATACGATGTCATGTATGTACCGAGCCAAATGAATACTTACGTGTAAAAACTCATTCAAAAATAGGGTGCCGCATTGTTTAATCATAGCTTTGCTGTTCAAGTGCTGAAGATACAAATAAGTTTTATACCTCAAAGAAAAGAAAAAAAGATGAAGATATTTTACAGAATTTTTTCATATTTAGTTGATAACATTTTTTCAGAGAAAACTGGCTTTGTTTTTCGAAAAAGGACAACAAATTTATCTATCTGAGTTCGCCACAATTTATGACTAATGTCGCAGTCGATCTTGCCTCAGGGTCACATTGCTGTATACATTACCTACCGTACACCCACATTCAAGCACGCCAAGTTTTTTTTAAACTTTTCTTTAAAAAATTGGTAAATGGATGACGTCTTCGTCGGCTTGGACGGGACCAGATGTAGATGATACATTGAGGAATTGAAGGCCCTATCTAAATCCTAGGACTCTTAAAGTGAAAACTCATCCAACTGATTTATTATAATGTCAACGGCTTGTTCGAAAATAGTTATTGAAAAAAATTATAGTTTGGTTAGAAATAGTTATAGATATTGTTATAGAATATCAAGCCTGAGACACACGGTGCGGCGACAAAAATCCTTACGACCTTCTGCACCAAGAATACTCAGCACACGACTAATAGTTTCCAGTGCAGTTCCTGTGAATTGTGGTGTGAACCGTCATTTTTGTCTTTATATAAAATAAATTAAAATTTTTGTTGTGCGGCTTGAAAGAGTCGCATTTCGCAAGTTTTTTTGCGAGTTTCGCGACAAATAATTGTCGTAGCCGCAAGCGTGTGTTGGCTTACTATTTAAGCGCTTATGCTTCAAGCCGGACGGCAATGAGTCATTTTACTGTTGCCGTGTGTCCTTGTCTTTGTTTTAATTTGTCACATGTGGACGTCTTATTACCTCGGTATTATATTGTATCTATGACCACGCGCCCCCTGTTATGCCGCTGTGTTCTTTGGGAGAGAATTTTACGCCGTAACTCTTATCTTATATCCTTTTCTTAAGCAGCTATATAACCACGTGAATTCGCATCAGCAAAGTATTACACATCATGATTACATACCCACTTGGCAAATGTTTCGTAATGTTTGCGTTGTGTTTTACGATTTTTTTCATTATAGTACATTCTGACCCTTTTTGGTTACCTAACTTTCTTTCTGTGGTAACCGTGTGATAATAAAAGTGATATTGTTTTAGAGGTTATGATTGGTGATCCCACAAAAGCTCACACTTCCGTCTTGTTTGATTCTTTATTGGTTATGCCACTGTGTTCTTTGGGAGAGAAATTTACGCCGTAACTCTTATCTTATAACCTTTTCTTAAGCAGCTATATAACCACGTGAATTTGCATCAGCAAAATTCCTGACACTGACGCATTTTATATCACAAGAATGAATGTTTATAAATAGAGAACCGTTACGAACTACTATTTTGTAATGGCAGGCACTTTGCCAAAATAAACTGGTGACATTTTCGAAAGTCTTATTCAATCATGATTGATTGAATAAGACTTCCAATAAGGTATGTAATCTGCATAAAAGGCAGAACTGTTTTGTGTATTACACATCATGATTACATACCCACTTGGCAAATGTTTCGTAATGTTTGCGTTGTGTTTTACGATTTTTTTCATTATAGTACATTCTGACCCTTTTTGGTTACCTAATTTTCTTTCTGTGGTAACCGTGTGATAATAAAAGTGATATTTTTTTAGAGGATATGATTGGTGATCCCACAAAAGCTCACACTTCAGTCTTGTTTGATTCTTCAAAAACAAAGCATACCATTTACGAGAATTCCAGTTTTCTAAAATATTTTGCAAATTTATAACACAAATATAATTTTCTCCTTGCTTTTCTATATTTTTTCCATCAACGGCGGCCTGAATATAAAAGCCATTCTACCTTCTCCTATAGGCTTCAAAGAATATACGATTGTTATTTATATTACGTATGCACATACTTACATTAAGCCACCCTCGGGTTGTACTTCACCTAACTGTATTAAAGGACAATGCCCGTTGATGAAGGTTTTGACATCACGAAGCTTCCCTTAAAAAAGCAAAGTAAGTGATGTGTACACGACAGCTTTTCGCACTAAACTTCGCATTTTTGCCGAAAAAAACTTCTAAGCTGATGGCCCACACCACTCTTATAAACTTTTTTCTTTTCGCAAAGTTTCGGCCTCATTCCTTGGCTTCTTCTTCATGTCAAAAATGAGAGAAAAAATATAAAAACTGTACAGAAAAAGCAAACGAGAAAATACCAATATGGAAGTTTTCGACTTGTTTATTTTGTATAGATAACTGAAAGGAAAAAGTGCCTACGTCCAAATGCAAAACAATAAATTTGCATTAATGTAGTAAGTTATTTGTAAAAGAAAGGAATATTAGAGCAACATATTGTAGCAGGCTATAATATATATGTATGTGTAGGGAGTGTTAAATTTGGGTCAAGAAATTATGCAACCGTACAAGAACGTCGCGTCGTTACTGCTATACGTTATTTCCACTGCATTTAATTAAGTATGTAACTTTGCTCCTTAACGAAGATGGCATGCAATTGCCTTGAAAGGATCATATCTGTCCTACATCTTACTGTGCTTGAGCTGCATTTAGGCGATTTCAAAATAGTGGAGGCTGAACAATCCTTAGAACAAATGTTTTTTTTTTATTGTCACCCCAAAACTGCTTCTACAACGTCGGGGTAAACAATTAAATATTACATATAAGAAAAGAATAAGTTCACTTCCTTTCTGAATGTGCTGCTTCGTTATACGACAACTTCGCCACGAACGAATGTTAATCAATGAAACGCTTAATAAGATTTTAATCAAAAGCTGCATGAATCAACCCCAAATCGGCCGTTTCGGTCAGGACAATTAATTTGAATTTATGCGAAAAGTTTCTTTTACACGCTCCATGTGAGCCACATAAGACCTTCTGACATGTTTTTAGACTCTTCATACGTTATTTGTGTAATTTATTAGAAAACAAGGATTTCACCTCATATCCTTTTATGATTGTTGTTTGCAAAGAAAAGAAACAATTCACTCCAGCTTTCAGCCTCTGGTAGTCCTTGACGGCAAGGCTCTCTTCTCATCCTTTGCATGAAAACATATACACTGTTGCTGCTGCAAGTGACATGAGTTTTGTATTTTGTTTCAACAGCTTATTTAACCAGACATAAGAGGAGTGTTTTCCTTTGGTAAACCAAAGCTCTTTCGAGAAAAACGCCTTGCGGATAAAAGTGTTTGTGTATGTGAACCGATAGAAAGATGACTACAGAAGTTTACATTCGGTTATGATGCCAAAAAGATAATAATAAAGTGTAAGCAAGCACTTAAAGTTAGCGTAGACCAACAAAGATCCAGATGCTGACTTTGTACTTTGCCTCATCTACCGAAGTGGCACAATGTGTTGTCAAGGCAGTGTACATTAGATAGTTCATGTAGTAAGGGAGTATTATAGTCTTGAGAAAAAAAAAATACACACTTTGGCAAGGATATAGAATGGATATGAAAGAAAATTTTCATATATATTCACGTAAGCATGACGTTCACAAGTTGAGTCTGTTAATGAGCTTAAAGTCAAGTGAGAATAATTGTGGTTTTGGTTCGGCTGCTTTATTTGTATTGTTTTGTCCTTATTAAGAATATGATGTTAACAGAATGCTTGGAAGGAGACGTACTTATTTCCTTTATTCTTCTATCTCACTAAAAAAAAACTGAAAGAGGGCACTTCAAGATTCACATTTTCTAGTCGGGGTAATGGGAATTTAATTGGCTGTGGTAAAAATTTCCAAGTTGGTCTGTCCTGCTTAATAACATCTGGAATGGATTCTCTCGCCTTGGTTTGCCCTTTCCTTTCTAAGGAGATTTTCAGGAAATTTTTCTGACTTTTAAAGTTCACTTCTGAAGATTAGTCACTATAAAGATAGTCATGGAGCAACTTAATCCGATTTTGAAAGGAACTTTGCTTTGAGTATATGTAAGAATAATATTAAGATTTTTAAAGGGTCTTACGAGGAGAAAGCGTTCGAGATTTGAAGTTAATTTTAAACGTTTTCTGGGAACTGGAGGAAAATATTATTGCAAAACTAGAACGTCCAGCACGGATATAAGAAACACTCGCATGAAAAAATTCGCTTAAAAGAAACGCATGTGGAAACACCGTGTCCTTTCAATGTTTTCTATATAAAAAGGAGATTATATAAGAAATATGTTTATACGAAAAAATCGAATATAAGAAAAGGTCTTTCAGTCACAAGATCAACAATTTAAAACAAAATTCAATGCATAAAAGAAACATGCATTTTTTTCTTCTCTGAACTAGATTTAAGTTCAGGTATGCAAGTACACTTCTCAGCAACTATACATGTAAACGGTTCGGTTGAATTTGTAACAAACCAGTGAGTAAGTGCAACAATGCGTATATAATAGCTTCGGTCCGTCTGTAACGGCCCGCGGTTACATTCCTTTTCTCCTCCGACACTCTTTCTCATTTTCATTAATGATCTCCTGTCTGCTACAACTAATCCAATCCACTCCTTTGCTGATGACAGTAACCTCAGTTTATCATATTCGTTCTCGGTTCCGCGCCCCTGCTCTTCGGACGTTGAATTGGAACGGCAGCGTATGTCAAACTCATTAAACTCTGACCTTAACAGCATTGTATCATGGGGATCTCGAAACAGAGTGGAGTTTAATGCTTCTAAAACTCAATGCTGTCTTCTGTCATTGAAGCAAAACCGAATCACCCAGCCATTATCCATGAATGGCACTTGCATCGACGAAGCCGAAACGCTTTCCATTCTCGGTATGTGTGTCAATAACAACTTTAGTTGGAATGACCACATATTCGACGTTGCCAAGAACGCTGCGAAATGCCTAGGCTTCCTTAAAAGATGCAAGAAGTATTTCACCCCCTCTGATTTGGCTATTTTATATAAGGCATATATTCGCCCCAAGTTGGAATATAATTCCCATGTCTGGGCTGGTGCTCCAAAAACAGCACTGCTCTTGCTAGATAGGATACAAAAACGCGCGTTAAAACTTGTTGGAGACAAAAACATTGCGAAGTCTTTTGACTCATTAGAACATCGACGTAATATATCTTGTCTTTCACTGTTTTATCGCTTTTTTCACTAACAATGTTCCATCGAAATAGCCAATTGCATTCCGCCCCTAAAGACGTTCCACCGTAATACTCGCCTAAGATCGAATGCACATCAGTTTACCTTCGGACGCACAGTAAAGTTTAGAGGTTCTTTCATAAGCCGTACAACGCGAATGTGGAATGCTCTCCCACGGTCAATCTTTCCTGCGCAATACAACTTGCAACTATTCAAAACAAGAGTGCATCGGTACCTCTCCTCCTTTTCCTCTTCTTCTAATCCTTTCCGCTCGTGAGATGTGTAACATTAAAAAGGGTATCCAATCCCTTATATTCGCGAGTGCATTATAAAAAAAAAAAAAGTTCCTATTCTCCTTTCCATTCCTTTTCTCCTTTCCATTCCTATTCTCCTTTCCATTCGATTATTTTCTTGTTTTCCATCCCCGTCCCGCTGCCATTTGCATCATTTTAAATAGAAAAAAAAAATTATTCCTTATAAGTTTTTGTTTACTTTTTTTAAAAAAGCGGCGTGGCATGTCCAACCCCTTTGTGGCTTAAATGTACGCAAAACTGTAATTTTTTGGTTCAAATTCATTCATTTTGCGAAATCGAACTCAAAGGATGGGCGTGGCCAAAAACTTTGTATGATCGAAAACCAAAAGAGCATAAGGTGTACTTTATGAGCAAAATAGTATTTCTTATTCTATCCTTAGTAAAGCTAAAAGCAATCGAAATCCATGTTTTTCGGAACATGGTTTTAGGTAGGGTAGGTAGGTATATCTATATATATATTAGGTAGGTATATCAGGGAATTTATAGGTTTTAATGGAATTCTACCTCTAAATGTGGGCGTGGCCCACATGAACAAAATGTAGAGTATTTTCTATATAACATTTTGAGTAAAGTTTTTTCGATCTGGAACAAAAATATTGAATACTGCATTTGAACAATTACTCTTTAATTCGATGCCAAAAATGCAATTTTTTGGTTAGAATTCAACAATTTCGTAATATCTACCTCCAACCATAGGCGTGGCCAAAAACTTTGTATTAACGAAATCTAGTATAGAACACGTTAAAGCTAATGTGATAATTTTTTTTTCTTATTCTTACTTAAGTTAGGCTAAAAAGTAGTCGAAATTCATGTTTTCTGGAAATTAAAGGTTTTTCTTAAATTCCAAATGTGGTCGTAGCCCAAAACTTTGTATAAAAGAAATAAAAAAAAAGTGATTTCGACATAACATATTAAGTAAACATTTTTTGATTTGGAATAAAAATTTTGAACAAATTGCATTTGAAAGATTACACTTTCAATCGATGCCACGCCCACAAGGGGCGGTCCTCGGACTTTATTTTTATTTTTCATGACTTGTAATCATTAGAAGATGCTAAATAATAAATTTCAGCTTTTCACAACGTCTTACAGTCTTGAAAGCACCGGAGGTTGTTGCACATTTAGACCGATTGTGGGCGTGTCTGTGCACGGATTCGATATTTTAACACCTGTATTGCCTTGGATGACAGAGAGCTTACATACAAAATTTCAGCTTCCTAGCTTAAAATTTAAGGCCTAAAAATGTGACATACGGGCGGACGGGCGGACGGGCGGACGGGCGGACGGGCGGACGGGCGGACGGACGGACAGACGGACATGGCTCATTCGACTCAGAAGTCGGTCTCGATCATATGCCCTTCAGGTCTTGGGGGTCTATCGTCATTATTTCTCTATGTTACATTTTCGCCTGCATCAAACTTAATATACTCCATTCCTGTGGAATAGGGTATAAAAACCATGTGAACACATCTCCAAGAGACGATGACAGCAAAATATGACAGATTTAGCAAAATATGTATCTGCAAAATTGTGTTTATGTTTAGTTGACCTTTCATATAGGAAACTTTAGTTGTTATATAAGATTTTTTTTATATAAGAAACTTTGTTTCCTATAAACGTATATTTATTTAAATGCATAGTTTGTAACAAAGTGAAATAATCACCGTAGACCCCCAAGACCTTTTAGAGATATGATCGTGACCGACAGGTAAGTCGATCAAGCCATGTCCGTCCGTCCGTCCGTCTATCCGTATGCATGTAGTTTTGAGGTCTTTAAAATTGAGCTAGGAAACTGAAACTGGCAGTGTTGCTTGGTTCTTTTTTTGTACATACAAAGTATGAAAATTGAGCAGATCCGCCCGCAGCCACGCCCACAATTGACTTGAATATCAGACAACCACAAATTTACATTTTATTTCAAAATGCCTTTTAGTCAAGATATATAAAACATATGAAATCAAATTTTGGTGGAGAGCAATATCGACCAGAAGCCTTTAATTAGACAAAAATTGGACCGCCCACTCTATTAACCATGTGCACATTTAACATCTGAAATCTTTTAAAACCTGATTTCTCGAGAAATTCATTCTAAATTAAAAAAAAAATTGTATGACAAATATTAAAGATATTACCATTTGCTAAGTTTGCTGCATACAAAGCAATGAGCTCCGCCAATTTTTAGGGGGCGTTTTTGGGAAAAAAGCTGTTTTTTTTTAAGTATAAATATTCACTTTTAACTCATTTTCTCGTGATTCCAACGAAATTAGAGATAACTGATTTTAGTTTTTAGCCAACGCCCCTTTTTAGGAGCGTGGCCAATACAAATAATTGACGTTCAGTATATGAAACAGACCATAAAATTTTAAATTTAGTGTTAATGGGTAAAGAGGGTCGGGATTTAGAAGTTCGTTAAAGACAAACGCTTGCACTTACTTACTTGTTATATATATAAGAACAACTCGAATAAGAAACAAATTTTCTTTCAGTTGTTTCTTATATCAGTGTTGGACATATAAGAGTTTGTCGGTAACGAACTTCTAAATACTCTCTGGAGAAATTATATTTTTAGGAGTGAATGTGGGCGATCCACACTTTTTAGGTAAACACCAAAATTTGAGCTATTTTGCCTTGTCTGAAGTGGTCTTTTGAAATAAAATGTAACTTTGAGGTTGTATTATATTTAAGACAATTGTGGGAGTGGCAGATCTTAACAAATTTTCACACCGTGTCTGTAGAAAAGCTGTCTGTTAGCTGTTTCAGTTTATAGGATTGGGGTTAAAATTATGGTAGGATTCGAACCCAGACCTCCGGCGTAGTAAGCACACACACTAACTACTACGCAACGGAGCCCCAAACCATTTATATGCAAACCAAATTTTATTATATTCTGTATTACCGTTACGGTTCCACAATATTTTGAGAAATAATTTTTGGAACATGTTTTAAGTTTTCAAACTAAATCTCAGAATCTGCTAAATATTCAAAGTTTTCTATAGTTTTTCCAAAAGGCTTATTGACGAGTTTGTCAGGCCCTAGCGGAGCTGGGACTGTGTAAGCAATTTTCATGGTCCGGTCGGAATTCGAAACCGTTACCTTATGCACAGTAATTGACACACAAACTATCGCGAGATGTTTAGTAAGTGACAGATTAAAATAAGTGACAAAATCCTGCCTCATCGAGTACATGGCAAATGTTTTTTAAACATGCATTTTAATTTGCTGTCATGTATTTTCATTATAATTACTATAGGGCAAAGCAAACGAAACAAACATATCTTAAAGATGTTTTTGAGCATTGTTATAAACTCAAAAATATCTTAGTTACATTTAGCTTCTTTAGTTCTTGTAGCCTACATCCGTCCTGATTAATTCTTAAAGACCCTAAACCGGCTCATGGTGTGTAGCCCATGTTTTCCAACTATATGATGGGGGATTCTGATCTATAGATCTGGGCTTTTAAGCTCTCATCCATAGAGAAATAACTGTAATAAAGCACCTAGGGAAAATTAATTTTCCGCTAGATGCCACATCATCAAAAAAGACGAAGCGAAAAAAGGTATGGGTGGCGGTGGTGGGCCCAAAATAGGAGTTTCTACTATACAACAACCCAACCATGGTAGGGGCTGAGTAAGAACAAAACTTTTTTCTTTTCACTCAGCGTCGTCGCTGTCCTTGTTTGTCTGTACATGAGAGCACCTCAATAACACGATGGTTTGGTGCGGTTGGATATGACGAAGAAACAGCACGTGGAAAAGACCGTAGGAGTTTTTCTATCAAATTTTTATTTAGTTTTCCCGGTTCGCTTTAGAGCGAACCCACCCACTATCTTTCTTTGCGCGCCTACCTTAAAGAAATTCACACTCTCTTAAACACATGCTCATATAATGAGCAAACGGATGTTGTTCAACTGAACTTCTTATAGCAAAGAAAGGACGAATTCGCTGAATAAAGAAGAAAAAATATAACTCAAGAAAACTGTTCTGTTTCCTGTTTCAGCATATTTTATATCAAATAAAGAGTTACCGGCTTCTTCATTTGCTTTCTTTTAACTTTATCCTCTTTCAGATCTCGTATGGATATGTATGGGTACATGATTGTAGCCTGGTTTGCTGCAGACGAAATTTTTCAACATCGTTTGGTGTTTTGTTGTGTCTTCGCATCTTCTAAGGATATTAAGGTGTGTCCTAGTTCATTTTGTTTTAATTTACTTTACGATACAACTCACTTAGGAAGTTTATGCTCTCCCTTTCTCTTAAACCGCTGGCTGTCCTTCGGCAAGCTCAACCTTTATGTTTTCTTAGGAGCGTAATTTCATTTTGTTGCATGGTGATGGTGTGTTCTTTTTCCATGTAGGAACCAAGTATCTGGGCTCCCTAGAAGTCGTTACCTTTTTGTTGCATCCTTGAGGGCATATGTGGAAAGTCATGTGATTTTATCGTTCGTCCGTTAAAGGGGAACACGTATATGAGGTGTGGGGTTTTTATCTTTCATCGTCTTTCTGGTTCACAGATAAAAACTGAAAACAAAAAAGTGTCTGTCATGTGTTTATATTAAGTTACGGCGAAGTGTGCGGCAGATAGACGCTTGCAGACACCATGTGAGTAGTTAAACAAAAATAACCGTGTGCACCTAAATACTCGTTTTGAGCTTGAGTAGAGTTTTATGTGAAGGAATTAAAATATATTTGAATTTTTAAGTGCCAGAAAAGTTTTCCTTATGCGTACTTAAAGTTGAGTACCTACCTTCAACCTTATGGGTTGCAGCTTTAGGTGCAGTAAAAAATTATTTCAAATAGGGGTTGTTCCTTATAGGATAAGTCGTCTTTTAAATGCTATAGGTAAAGCTGCATATTAGTCACCTTTTAGATCAAAGACTAAATGATATTCTGACTTTGGTGATAGTCTACCTATTTTTTACTGGTTCATCCAGATTTCAGGGGCGAAGGGAATATAGGATGTGTTCTTGCTGTGAATTATAAACTAAAGAAATAAATTATTATTTAAGTTTATTTTAAGTTTGAATAAAATACTTTTTGCATCCCTTTAGGCGCCACCATAATAAAAGGTATCTTAAATTAATAGCTAATAATTTGAGTAAGGTGTGAAGTGGAGTAGTAGTGGTTAGTGTGCGGGCTTATATCTACTACGCCGGGGGTCATCCCATTTATAGGGCCTGCACTGCCTTTGGTCTCTTATTGTGTGAGATCTGTTTAACTTCGAAAATGAACGTATAGGAACATTGTGTCCTTTACGACGATAGGCAGACAGAGTGACCAATGTTATGGAAATATCAACGATAAGATCTCAAGTACAACCTCAAAAAAAGCTTTTGTTGTTCGAACAAAGTTTTTGTTGTTTTGTACAAAACCGAATTTTCTTTCTTTCTTTAGAAAATCGACAGAAAATTGTTTCATTTAATACAAATGTTCTGTCATAATGAAAAAAATCATTTGCTGATGTAATAAAAAAGCTATGCTACCAAATATTTTGCCAATTTGACAAAAAGCTCATTTAAATGGATTGAAATTTGTTTAAAATGACAATTTCATTTCTTAATCAACAATTTTGCGTTTGTTGAATTTTAACAAAAAGTTTTTGTCAATATTACCTACAAAATTATTTTCAGTGAGTAAAATATCCTCGAGTGAGATTTCGAAGATAAGTAAATTTACCTTTTTGATGGTAGATAGGTATCATGAAATATGCATACCTATACTGTGTATGCGTATTCTCTATGGATCTATAGTTTTTCGCCGATTCCAAACTTTCAGAAGTTTTTCAGACCTTAGTTTATAGGGTTTATAAATGCATTGTTCTCATAGATACAATACCGAGGCTTTAGTTAAGCAAGGGATTAAAACAAAATGGCACAGTCTCGCTACCAATACAAGTCATGCTAGGCAAACTATGGTCGGATTCTGAAACTGGTCGGACTATATTGAGGCATTTACCGTTTTACCTTCTTTGTGCATATTCGAAACAGTAAAAAAGGCGGAGTAGTGAATGAAGTAACTTGCCTACTAGGCGAAAAAAACCCTTCTGGACTTAATAAAATAATTTCAGAGCCCCAAACAAATCGTTTCGCAGCCCATGTAATAAGAGCAACAGTCAACATTAAGGACGCCCGCTTTCTCCATAGTCTTAGCCTCACAGTTTTCACAATTCCCATTTTGAACTTCCTTTGCTGAAGGATATTTCACTCTTCTGCGAAAAATGATCTGCTACGAGATCTTCTATGCACAAAAGCACAAAGCAGAAACCAAACCCAAAAGGAACATACATATCTGTCGCCGCAGCGCCGCACCGTAGCTAGTTTTGAAAAAGTCATTTTAAATCAATTTACTGCCACTCCTTATGAAAAATTCAGACTTAAGAAAAAAGATTGTAAACTTCATTCAACTTGCCTTGTCTGTTAAAGTGAATTGTCGGGGGAGTTGGGTTCTCAGTTTGAAGGCTCAAAGGACGAAGGAGATGACGCGTCTTTTTCCGAAAATGTGTTTTTTTTTTGTTAAATGAAAAATCAAAATGCTCATAAAAGTTGTCCATGTTGTTGTTATTACAATTATTATGACTTCAATGCAAACCAACAGTGTTGACATCCCTTTCTTGCAACAAAAAAGAAAAAAAATTAGGTAGAAAGTCAGGACGACGCATATTGTTGGTCAAAAAAGGATAACCAAAGAAACTCTGAAAAACTACTTTGGCAAATAGTATTTCCACGTTGGTTTCATCCTCCGCTTCATCTTGCCTCTTGTCTCTCTGTTTTTCTTTTTTGGTGCACGTTAAAACCCGCCGGGAATAAACCACCTTAACGCGAATAATAGGCATGGAATAAAACTGTCAACTTTTTGTCGTGTCCTTTACAACCAAAGGAAGTTGTTAGGGCCAAAGTAAAAATATATAAACGAGTAGAGTAACTATATGCATATAGCCTGTTCATCTTCAGGTTGACTGACTGTGAACTAAAAAGCTTTGCAAGGGACGCAAAAAAGAATCAAGTCCGAGGACTTTTTTTTAACTATCCATGTGCCTGGAGCGGCGGCGAAAACAAGCATTTCTTGCAGAGTGTGTAATACACGGTGCTGTTTCCTCTTGTTGGTGACTTTAGCGAATTTGTTTTAGGATTTTTTCTGCCGGGTCAGTCGGAGTCGTACCTATATTATTTTTTGTTTTGTTTGTACTTTGCAACATGCGGAGATATCCACTGATTGTGAAGAAAAAATGCAGGATGTCACCCCCACCCCCATTTAAACGAGAGCTTTTATGTTTGAGGTTTTATTACTATGAGCGACAGTTGATGCATTCAGGTTTTGCCTTACGCGTAGAGAGGAAGCTTTTTATTTTAACTGAGCTGTTTTTTTTTAATTTTGGCGAATTTTTCGTATCCACGACTACATTTGTGTGGGTTGTGGGAGGCGAAGTGATAGGGTGGCAGGGAGTTGAAACATTTAAGCTGAAAGAAGTAATGAACGTTTCGGAAGAACTCTATTAAAATAACTTATTTGAAAGCGTTCCAGTTTAGTTTTTCAAAGCCATTTACTTTTCTAGAAACCTCAAAGTCATACCTACCTAGACTCAGACTAGACAGGATCACTACCTTGCCAAGATGCCTGTGTAAGTTTATAAGGCTAAGTTTGTAAGGCTTTGTTTGTAGCAAACTTAGTGAATGGTAATATTTGATTTTTGTCATACCCATATATATCTTTTTCGATTGAGAATGATTTTTCCGGGAAATCAGGTTCTTGAAAATCCAACACAATAAAAGTCGGCATTGTCGATAATTTGGACGGTCCAATTTATGTTTAATTAAAGGTTTCTGGCAACGTCGCAATCCAAAGTTTTAAACTTTTCACCTTTCTAGCAAGACTCTAAAGATCTAAAAGCTTCAAAACATATAGACACGGAAGTGTCTATGGACGTGGACGTGCGGACGGATGGACATGGGTTAACCAATTCACCTACTTGGTCGCGATTATATCTCTTAAAGTCGTTATTATTATTATTTATTGAAATGGATTATTCTCATTAACAATATTATAAAACTACAAGTATGTACACTTAATTTATGGTTCGTGCAAAAGTTGAGAATAAGTAGTGGCAATTTATATTTAAAAGAAAAAAAAATGTGTTAAAAGCCACTTAATACAAGAAATTAATTATAGTGGGGTGACAATATAACAATTTTTTAATACACAAAAAAAAATAAATAAAAAATTTATGTTTAGTTAGTTGTTAGAGGTCTACGATGATTTTTTCAATGTGTTACAAACAACGCATTTAAGTTAATATTCTGTGGGTAAGGTACACAAATCACGGGTATACTTTTGAAGAGATAGAGATGCTACAACTACAACTAGTTTCGAAAGTTCTACCCAAGGGTTAAGGGAAGGGTATGAATATCAAACCGAAAACTATAAGAACGCCTAAGAGTGCATAGTAAAAGACTCGCTGTCATGCTGAGGATTTGGGAAAAAAGAAAGAGCTCTGTACAGAGCTGTACTATGGGAATATGCTTAATGTCGTTTTTTTAGAAGTCTAAACTCTTACCTGTCGAGCTCTCAAGGCACCATAATAGCACAAATCACTGCACAACTTTAGTATTTTGACAAAAATCCAGCGAGTAAGTGCGCTAGAGTGTTTAAGCAAAAGTTAGCCTCCGTAAAACGGACAGTTGATCCCAGCCCACATTGTAAATTGCTGATGTTATTCTTATTTTGAGTATGTATTAATGTTATTGTGATTCTTAACGAAGCTATTTCCTTTTTTTTTAGCTTTTTAAAAAAACAAACTTCTGAATATTGGCAAAAATATTTAAAGGTTAGGCTAAAATGCACGCAAATATGTATTTATTTGATTAAAATTCAGTTTTTTTTTGTAAAATTGACCTCTAAAAGAACGCATGGCCAAAAAATTTGTGTAAACGAAGTGCCTCACGTGCTACTTTTTTATACCCGACCAAGGGTATATTAATTTTAACGCATAGTTTGTAACATAGTGAAATAATCACCGTAGACTCTTAAAACCTTTTAGAGCTATGATCGAGACCGACAGGTGAATCGGTTAAGCCATGTCTTTCCGTCCGTGTGTGTGAAGGTTGAAGGTCTTCAAAATCAAGCTGAAACTTGGTACACGTCTTGGTTCTTCTGCTGCAAGGAAAAAGTGTGAAAATTGGCTTAATCCGTGAACGACGAAGCCCATTACTGGCTTCGATGTGATACAACCTCTATTTCACATTTTCTTTCAAATTGCCTTTTCGTCAAGTTAGACAGGGAATAAATAAATAAATAAAATAAATAGAGTGGCGCAACAGCTCGAGGTGAACCAGGGCCAACTTCTCAACAATGTATGCTGGTGTGTTAATTTCTTTTACATACAAAGGGACCTTCAATTTTTTGCCGAATCCGAACGGCACTTTGAGAAGTTTTTCAAGACAAATGATACTCTCGGAGGGCTTGTCAGACCCTCGCGGAGGTGGGGACCGTGAAAAAGAACAGGTCTTTTTTTTTCAGGTGACGATGGCAGGATTCGAACCCAGGCCTCCGGCGTAGTAAGCACACACACTAATCACTACGCCACGGCACCCCACAGACAGGGAATAGGAACTTAATTTTTGCTGGGCAGGTTTTTAAAAATCCGATTTCTCGGAAAGTACACTCCAAATCGAAAAGAAATTCGTTGACGAATATTAAAGATATTACTATTTGCTAAGTTTGCTCCGTAAAAAGTTTTGAGCTCCGCCCACTTTTAAGAGGCGTTTTTAGGAAAAAAACCTTTTTTTCTGAAATAATTTTCGCTTTTACCGTATTTTCTCATGATTCTAAAGAAATTACAATTAATTGATTTTAATTTTTAGTCCATGCCCACTTTTGAAGGCGAAGCCCATACAAGCAAGATATGAGTTCGGGTCCAGAAAATACAAAATTTGGTGTTACACGGTATATAGGTTCGGGTATATAGAAGTTTGTCACAGACGAACTCTTGCACTTACTCACTTGTTTTTTCTTGTTCTCTCTGGGAAATTCATCATTTTTTGTTAATTCTGCCTCTAAAAATGGGCGTGGCCCAGAACGTTATATGAACGAAATGTTGGACTAAAAGTTCTGTATATAGGTGTAGCGATTGTAGATCTAATTCGGAGGAAATCAAAGTGAAATAAAAGACAGAACTTCTTATCTATTACTACATTTAATTCTACTTAGCTTTTGATACCAGAAAGAGAGTTTTCAATTTTATTCACAGTCTTATATACTATGGTACACTACGCAATTTCTTACAATAGTAGAGATTCTAAAACTTTAATTTGGTGTACTGTACAAATGACATATTCGTGTAAGGGTTCGTGTGTGGTTTCCAAGTTAGGATTTCCATCCATGGCGATCCTATATAGGTAATTTTTTTCGATTTAGAGAAATAATATGAAATAAAATAAAATTTGAAAAATTACCCTTAAGGACGATGACACACCCACTAGAGGAGGTTTAGCAATTTAATTTTTCAAAATTTCAACTCTCTAACTCAAAAGGAAGCCTGAAAAACATGTGACACACAGCCAGACGGACGGACATGGCTTATCCGACTCACAATTCTATCTCGATCATAAGCCCCATTAAGGTTTTGGGGTTGTACCACTATTAGTTCACAGTGTTACAAGCTATGTGACAAACTTAATATACTCCCATGTGAAGAAGTAAGACCAGTGAGTAGATATGTGCAAATGGATGTAATAGTTTCGATCCATCTGTAGCGATCCGCGGTATACCTATCTCTATTCTCCTTTCTATTTCTATGCTCCCTCTAATTCCTATGCTTCTTCTTATTCCTATTCTCAAGTTTTCGGCTAAAATGTTCCGTTCAATAATTTTTTTAAAACGACCACTAAAAAAGGGCATGACTAAAAACTATGCATAAGAAAAATCTAGAATCAAGTCTTGTGTACCTTATTTGCTTAATTTTTTTTTTCTTGTTCTTTCTTCAGATGGTCTAAAATGCAGTTGAAATCCATGTTGTTTTCGGCTAACTAAAAGTTTTTCTTAATTTCTGTCTCTAAGTGTTGGCGTGGCCCAAAATTTTGTATGAACAAAATGTAAAACTGAGCGTTCTCTACATTAATATACTCACAACAAATTTGTCAATGGGGAACAAAAATATTGCCTAATTGCATTTGAAAGATTACCTACTCTGTAAATCGATGCTGCGCCTACTAGGGGCGGGCTCCGACTTTATTTTTATTTTTTATGTCCTACAACCATAAGGCGATGCTTCACGTCAAATTTCGGCTTTTCACAACTTCTTACAGTTTTTGAAGCACCGTAGGTAGTTGCACACTTCGACCGATTGTTGGCGTGTTTCGATTGTGGGTGGGTTTGGGAAACTTCAACACAGGTATTGCTTCGGATGACACAGAGCCTAAGTACAAAACTTTAACTTTCCAGCTCAAATTTAAATTTAAGGCCAAATTTAAGGTCCGACGGACATGACTCATTCGTTATTATTCCCCTATGTTACATTTTCGCCTGGATAATAACTAAATTGGGATGCGAATTTCGCCTATGGAATCTGCATTAATGGTTGTGCGAGCCTGAGCCCTACGTGTACATCAGTTGCGGAATACGACCCAAGTTGTCCATTGTTCTTCAATATTTAGTTCTGGCTAAAATGGAGCTATCGAGAAGATTTTGCGATACTCACTCAAATAAATGCTCTGGCAAACTTTTCGATTGCAGCCTTGTAATGTCGAAGCTTTTCCCAATCACCTTGTCGGTAAGTGTCATCGCCAGCAAATATCCAACTATATTTTATCCAAAATAAGTGTTTGATGCACGAACAGCACACCATGATCTTGCAGTTGGCTGTTGGTTTGTTTTGTTAACCACAAAGGAATTTCTGTCAAAATTATTCCAAACTAATTATTTTATGTGGCTTGCATGAGTTAATTTGTGTATTGTAGGTATATCCCTGTCCAAGTACACGACTGCCGTAACCTCAAATTGCCTTCTCCAGCAGGTAGACGTTCAAATGTAGTACATACGTATGACTGCAATTCCGCAGTCAAATTTCATATTTCAGTCATCCAGAAAGCACACAGAAGTCACTGTGAACCTCTCTGGTCATTTACGAACTTCATGTACATATTTCTAAGTCTCTCTGTGAACTATCCTGATGGAAGAATTTTGTATTATCCTTTTGGTTATAGCAACAGCCGGATTCAGTTATGGTAACCAAGGTGCTGGTTGCTATATCATCAGCATCACTTATCCCACAAAAGTGAAAAAATAACAAAATATTCAGACTTTTGTATGCATATTGCTGGTAAAATAGAAGAGCCCATACAGATATAGCTGTTTCTGAATCCTGAATCCTGATAGCGGCAAAAGCCATGCCACTTCCCTATTAGATGTTTTGACGTAAATAACTCTTTGATATCCGGCAAGGGGAACCGTACACTTCACCCGTATTGCAAATGCTATCAAAGCAGTAGACAACTTGTGGTTTGAGGCTCCATGTTTGTATTATGCAATCATCTTCGTGGACAACAGGAACCGTTTTGCACACCTGAATCTGGGTGCACTGAAGAATAATTCCTTGGTATCCAATGAGTAGAGTCAAAAATTGGCTAAAATAACAATCAAGTTAGAAATTGAAATTGTGCTCGCCGCAGAAATTATTATGAAAGTTTGCTACAAAGTTGGCTGCAAAAACTGATCTTTCGTGTCAAAATTAGTTGTTGCGGAGCTAAGCAAAAGTAAGGAGTTAGTTGCCATATCAATTAATTAGAGGACATTCAGCTGGAAAAGAATATAGACAACAAGACAACGCACTTGGTCCTGCAATACTGGTGGAAGAGCAAGGTAGCACTTAGTCCTCCAAAGGCAAACTTTGCTATATTTAAAATATAATTTGTCCACCTTGCGTAACCAACTCTTAAAAAAAATATCTGCGTTAAAGAGGCTTTTTCATACTTTTATTTCATTGGTTGGCCCACAGCAAAATAAATTGGACACCTCAGATATCCAGGCCACGCTTCCCAAAAGGAGTTGTAATAGTAAATCAAAGAATTTTCCAACCAACCCAATTTAAGTTCTTATCTTTTCAACCTTATACAATCAACCCACAGAGGTCAAAAAGTTTTCCAATAAAATTACTCAAAAAAAAAAAACCAAATTTCCGCCCTTAATAAAACATTTTGCAAACAAGCTGTTTAATTTCAAAAAGTGCAACAACCTGCCACATAACTCATTACAATCCCTCGACAGCTTTGTTACACAAAGCATAAGCTGTACCAGTACACAAAATTTACTCACTGGCTCATAG
Source organism: Neoascia interrupta (assembly GCA_947623515.1). Lineage (NCBI taxonomy): Eukaryota > Metazoa > Arthropoda > Insecta > Diptera > Syrphidae > Neoascia > Neoascia interrupta. Next base: position 150,257,521 of record OX392463.1, read on the forward strand.
TACTCCAGTCGTGCATCCCAGGAATAACCATCAAAAACTTAAACCGGTTGTAATGAAAAATTATTGCAGACACTTAACATTTTTCCGCGCCGAAAAAGGATTCATTCAGCAACATAAAGGACCGACCACCACAGAAAATGTGCCGAAAAGAAATATTGCTTTCAGAAGAAAACCCTCGGTTTCCTTCTATACTATTTCGGTTAAGTCTGACAAAACTTTTTTAATTCTTTTATCCTTGGCAATTCCGCACACGCGAATTAAAAAACGCCGACCCAACCTCAGCTACGTGCTCACCGTAGTAGCAAACAGCTCGAGTAGCACTATCTAAGGCTTTCAACACCAACCACCTCCCAAAAAAAAAAAAACGATAATTAAGCATGAACGCGCTTCTGCATTTTGCAGACAAAGAGGTTGCAGGCAAAAAGGCAGGCAGCAATGAAGGTGCTAACGAAATTGGAAGTCCTTTATCCTTGACAAAGAAAACACTTTACCATTCTTACAGTGCAATTAAATTAATATCACTGTAGATAAATACACATTGTGTGGGGAGTTCTATTTTAGCCACATTAATCGTGACAGGGGTTGTTTTAATTCCGGAGAAATGATATCTCCCCTTCGCGGGTGGATCACACTCTTTTTGGCGACGGTTAAAGGCGTCTTTTAGTGAAGTCTCTTTGATAAATAGCCTGAACGACTACTTTCCGCTAATATTCTGGTGCCACTAAACGTTATTTAGAAACGCACAGGAATGACACGTTATACGTGAAGGAATACGGTGTAATGCCACGAAAGTGCACCTTTGTGACCGTCTACACAGAAGCAGGATCAGCCCACAAAATGATGATGCTACTTATGTACAAAGCTTGTGATACGTATAGTCACCCCCGATCCTGAATACCAAGCGCAAGTGTGCCCTGGAGCAATAAACGAATGCAAAGAACCATCTACACAAAGTCGATGTCGGCTCTCTTCCAGGATGCTGTGCATTTTATTTATTTATACTTTTATAGCCGACGTTTCTATGGAGAAAAAAATACCCTCTTGTTGCTCCATTGCTAGTCAGCTTGCCACAGTTACTTATGAGTAGGATACTCAGGCTAACTTGCTGTTCTCACACTCAATCTCGGCCTTGTGTATATCCTTGAAAGACTTTTATCCTCTTACATGAAATTTGCCTTGGGGAATTTGCATATTTCATTACAGTCATATTAACGCCTTTGCCCTCATAGAGTCGTTTATGATGATACTCGGTTACAGGATGGCTGAATGAATGCACTTTGTCAAGAGCCTAAGGACTTGTGTTCTCCGTTTTGAAAATACCAGACGACACACCTTGTCTAAATGAGGAAAATTAGACACAATTTGCGGCTTATGAAATAGTGGAAAGTATAGGTACAACTCGGGGTTGTTTTTTGAAACAAATAAATACAAAGAAAAGAGTACGGATATGATAACTACTTTTGAAGTAATTAACTAAAATCTGTTTGTTTTGTGTGCTTAAATTTTTAATGTCTAAATCATTTATTAAACTACCTATTATGATAGGTTATTAGCGGGCCGTTCAAAAATGGAAAATGGACCTCTTATGGCATTCGCCCAACCGCGTTATAACATCTGAACGGTAAGTTGAAGAAAGACAAAATTGCATGTATTTTTTAAACTGAGGAAACAGTCAGAGAATCCCACGAGGGCATTTTTTTAAAGCGCAATTAACAAGTCAATTACATTTAATTGGAAAATGGATTAAAAGTTTTTCAATACGTTTTCTAAAAAGTTCAGCAGGAAAGAACAAGTAAAAAGAAACTTAGCGAATATTGAACTTTATTGAAAAAATTAAGTTTTTGGTAAATATTGAGAAGTTTTTGAGAAATGAAGAGTTGAAAGTGGATGACGTTTCTTAAAATAAGTTTGAGGCCATACGTTTTGAACCACACAGTGCATAAAGTCATTATAGAACACACGTACAAAGGAACTCAAAGCCAACTTAAGGCTTAACATACACTTTAAAGAAAAATCAAAAATTAACTACTATAAATGTAGTGAATTTCACTCGATTTTTGGAGTACAAAAATGTTTTTAAATGTTGTGAAATACTCGCAGCTAGAGCAATTTACCAGTTTACGCAAAAAGAATGCTTGAATCACTCAACTGCAGTGATTTCCCTCTGAAATGTTGCGAATTTCATCCTTTCTACATTTAAAAACCTACTTTAGAGTGAAAAAGCTTTCGTCTCTGTGTAAAGTTCACTTTGCGGCTGTGCATCGTGCCGGCTTCATTTAGTTATTGGAGTGCGATGCGCATAAATAAGTAACGTGTGTGGTTCCTGATTTCAGTTCCTGAGACCAGGATTTTTTCTTTCTACATAAATAGTCATAGAATACACATAACATTGTATGCAACTGAATCAAGAAGTTATGGAGAACATTGATAGATGAAGTCTGACTCAAATTTAGTTTTCAAAAACTTTGGTAGGTTGAATTAGTGCATTATCTCGTTATAGATTTTTTTATGTTTTGTTTTTCAATTTCGGCAGATTAAGGCAGAGCCGCCGACGAAGGGTTACTCCATGGATACCTTTAACTAATCCTTTAGTGTGAAATGTTTTCCCTTATTTAGTGTTATTTTTTGTATAGAAGAGAAAAAATAAATAAAAAAAACTTTCTGTGTATTTTACTTATTTTTGACTTAGAAGGTTGTGGTATATGCTATGCGAACATATACCACAAGAGAGTAGTGAACTCACTTGCAAAAAGTGAATAATTACTATCAATTTGGAGTGAATTTGCTATAACGTGCCACAAAAAATTGTGGATCCCCATATAGAAACATCTATCCATATAGAAAGTAAAATAACTACTGTTTTGAAGCGATTTCACCTTATTCGCTACAAAAAAATGTGAATTCGCTCGCAAGAAATAGTAAATTACCCTTTTCTTGTGGCAAATTGTCTCTATTGAACATAAAAATAGAGTAAATTCCCTCCAAAAAAGTGTAAAATTAGTGTAATTTTAGAGCAAACTCACTCTTATTTTTGCCATCCCTCTTTGTTGAGATTTCACTACAATTATTGTAGGTTATCGGTTTCCTACAATTATTGTAGTGAAATCACATTAAATTTCTTTAGAGTGTAGTTAGTCCATTAACGATAAGTACGATCTTATTTAAATTTGGCTGAAGTATGAAGCGTTTACAATGAAAGCTAATTGCAATTAAATAGTGTCAAATTCCCATTTACAACTCAAATTTTTAAGCCTATTTAAGCAAACGAAATAGAAATCAACATGTTTTTAAGACTATTTAAGCAAATAGAAATAGAAATCAACATGTTTTACTGTTTTCTTTATTTTTCAACATATTCTTTTTATTTTTCAACATATTTTTTTATGTTTCAACTCTTTACTCAAACCTCATATTGCAAAAATTATAGAGATTCGACGAATTTCGAAGTTCACATACTCGCCTTATCTTTTTTAATCAGAAAAAGAGGAGAGTCAGAAAAACAACGTTTTCGCATAATTTAAGTCAAAAAGTGTAAATATAGAAAAATTTCAGTTTTAGGGTAACTTTTGCTTTCTTATTTTAGCCCGAGTGTGCAATTTTTTATAAAATATTACTTTATTTGCAAATTAAAGGTAAAAACATTTTTTTTATCAATTAACACTCAAAGCGTGAATATAGCAAAATACCCTTTTTATACCCGACCGAGAATATATTAATTTTAATGCATAGTTTGTAAAACAGTGAAATAATCACCGTAGAACCCTAAGACCTTTTGGAGATATGATCGAGACCGACAAGTGAGTCGATTAAGCCATGTCCGTCCGTCCGTCCGTCTGTCCATATGTGTGAAGGTTTTAGGTCTTTAAAATTGAGCTAGGACGCTCAAACTTATAGTATACTTTGGTTCATATTTTGTACAGACAAAGTGTGAAAATTACGGCCACGCCCACTACTGGCTTCAATATAAGACAACCTCTATTTCAAATTTTCTTTCAAAATGCCTTCTGGTCAAGTTAGACAAGGCGAAGGAATTCAAATTCTGGTATAGAGCAATAAAGTCCCAAAACGTCTTAGAGGGCAAAAGCTGGACTTCCCACAATATCGACCATGCCCCCTTTAACCATAATAGATCTTTAAAAACCCGATTTCTCGGAAAGTTTACTCCAAATTAAAAAAAAATTGTATCACAAATATTCAAGATATTACTATTTGCTAGGTTTGCTCCATACAAAGTTTCGAGCTCCGCCCACTTTTAAGGGGCGTGTTAAATAAAATACGGTTTTTTTTGCAAACATTTTCGTGTTCGACGCATTTTGTCATGATTCTAACGAAATTACAATTAATTGATTTTAATTTTTAGCCCAGAACCACTTTTGGGGGCGTGGCCTATACAAATAATATATGAAATCGGGACAAAAAAAAATTAAGATTTAGTGTGACACCGTATATAGGGTCGGATATAGAAGTCTGCCACAGACAAACTCTTGCACTTACTCACTTGTTAGGGCTATTTTTTCCTGATTTATGGTTGAAGCCTTATACTAAGAAGTGTGAAAGTGCAATTGTGCATATGTAAAAACTTAAGTTCGCAAAATACTCTACCCTACCTAGAAATAAAACTGCACGCCTCATAAAAGGTGCTTGCATACATTTCGGACTAAAACTCATCTTTTTTAAATAAAAAAACACTTTTTTAGAGTCAGGCGCACAAAAATGGGCGGAGACATGTACATTGTAGAATATAACGGGTGATTTCTTAAGAGGTTGAGAACTTTTTTTAATAAAAAACACAAAAAGTTCGAAAAAATTAATGAAATATTTATTTGAATCGATAGTTTGAACCTTGCAATTTAATGTTTAAAGATAATTTCATGCAAATGTTGACCGCGGCTGCGTCACAGGTAGCCCATCCGCTGAGTCCAATTTTGGCATACTCTTTCACACATATCGGCCGGTATCTCACGAATGAATGCATGGATGTTGGCTTCCAGTGCGTCAATCGAAGCGGACTTGTCCCTATAGACATTAGCCTTGACATACCCCCGCAAAAAATAATCTAATGGTGTCAAATCGCACGATCTAGGCGGCCAATTGACCGGCCCGAAACGTGAAATGCTCAGAAGGTCGAGAATGCCGACCATAAAATCAACCGTAGCCATTAAATATCTTTAAATGTTGATGTGGTTCAACATGTTGTTGCACCTGTTTTAGCGGTCTGTCCAAAAATAGATGAAGCTATTTGTACACGAATAACGGCCTAGTTACAGAGTCGGTTAAAAAGGCAAAAACTTTATAAGCAGGAAAGTATTAAAGAGCATTGTACATACATATGTAACGGGTGATTTTTTAAGAGGTTGAGAACTTTTTTAAAAAAAAAAAAACAAAAAAAATTCGAAAAAAAATGAAATATTTATTTGAATCGACAGTTTGAACCTTGCAATTTAATGTTTAAAGATAATTTCATGCAAATGTTGACCGCGGCTGCGTCTCAGGTAGCCCATCCGCTGAGTCCAATTTTGGCATACTCTTTCACACATATCGGCCGGTATCTCACGAATGAATGCATGGATGTTGGCTTCCAGTGCGTCAATCGAAGCGGGCTTGTCCCTATAGACATTAGCCTTGACATACCCCCACAAAAAATAATCTAATGGTGTCAAATCGCACGATCTAGGCGGCCAATTGACCGGCCAGAAACGTGAAATTAACTGTTGCGCCATTGTTTCGCGATGAACATTTCGAACCGAGCACGAATTTTGATAGTAAAATTCAATAATTTGCAAGCGTTGTTCATTTGTAAGACGATCCATGGTTAAATTGCAACCCAAACTGAAGCTGTTTGACAGTGACACAAGGTACTAAACACACGTCAGCTGTCAAAACCAGTGTTGCCAAAACCAAACCAGCTAAAAAATCACCCTTTATATGAAATAAAAAAGTTAAAAAGTGCTTATATCTGTTACTTTTGCATTGTCATTATACCCGAGCGAGGGTATATTAATTTTAATGCAGTTTTCTAACACAGTGAAATATACATCTGTATACAGACTGTATGTGTCGGTCAAGATCAAGCTAGAGAAACTTGGTAAACGGCTTGGTTCTTCTGTTGCACAGACGAAGTGTAAAAATTTGCTTAATCCGTCAACGTCCACGCCCACTACTGGCTTCAATGTGAGACTACCTCTATTTTACATTTTCTTTCAAAATGCCTTTTGGTCAAGTTAAACAAGGCATAGGAACCCCAATTTTAGTACTGAGCAATATTGGCCTAAGACCTTTATATATATTAAGTGGGCATACACAATATCGACCATACCCACTTTTACCATATTAGATCTTTGAAAACCCGATTTCTCGGGAAGTTCAATCATTTTTTTTTTTTTTTTTTTTTTTTTTTTTTTTTTTTTTTTTTTTTTTTTTTTTTTTTTTTCCGTGGGTAGGTAAAAACCTTCATAGGCACTATGAGAATCGAACGCGCGTGCTCATAGTAGTGTGAGATTCTTACTCACTAAAAAACCTCCCAATCTTTGTAAGACTACGACTAAGTTTCCTTAACAAGTAGTTCATGCTTCTGTATAGTGATCGCGTTTGGCAGGCTACCTTCCAACGAAAGCACCTGCAATACCGTCATTATGTGCGGTTTCCTCTTACGACGCTAGATCCAACGGTCTTGTTCGTTGTAGTCGGCGTGCAAGATTTGTCTGATCCAGAGTTCGGATTATTTCGTGGTTGCAATGGCCGTGAAGGCGAGTGTGAAGTTTGCCAGCAAAGTTTCTTACTTCGTCGGTCACGGTTGCGATGCCTAGATCTCGATGTAAATCGCTATTTCTTATATACCATGGAGCATTTACGATTGCTCTTAGTATCTTATTCTGAAAAGTTTCTAAAATAGATATGTTGCTTGGTTTGGTACAACCCCAAAGTTGTATACCGTACGTCCAAGATGGTTTTAGCACTTGCTTATACAATAGCAGTTTGTTATATACGCTTAGTTTCGAATAACGTCCGATAAGCCAATTCAGTACTCGTAGCTTGATTTCAAGTTCATCTCGTTTCTTTTTAACGTGTGGCTTCCACTTAAGTTTTGCGTCTAGGGTCATGCCTAAATATTTCGCCTCGTTTGCGTACGGAATTTGTACCGAGTTTATAAATAGAGGTAAGTTGATTACCCTCTTGTAAGTAAAATTTACATGCGTTGATTTTGTCTCATTTAGGAGGATTCGCCAGGCCTTTGTCCATTCGCATATTTTATTCAAAGCGCGTTGGAGTTTTCCCGTTGATTGTTCGACTGTCTTATCCGTAGCGAGGATAGCCGTGTCGTCAGCGAACGTGGCTATAGTCGTTGTCTCTACTTGAGGTACATCTCTTGTAAAAAGTAAAAACAGTGTTGGACCGAGGACGCTACCTTGTGGAACGCCGGCTTGTATTTCTTTGAATTCTGAGTAGTCGCTCCCGTATCTCACTCGAAATAGTCTGTTGTCAAGATAAGACTCTAAGAGTTCATACATTTTTTCCGGCAAAACTTTCCGTAGCTTATATTTTAGGCCTTCGTGCCAAACTTTATCAAAGGCTTGGGATACGTCAAGAAAAGCGGTAGAACATATCATTTTCGCTTCTAAGGCTTTCTCAATTTCATTAGTTATTCGATAGACCTGGTCAAGTGTTGAATGTTTGACCCTAAAGCCGAATTGGTGATCCGGAATCAATCGTCTTTCTTCAATTATTGGTTGCAGTCGTTTGAGCACAAGTTTCTCGAAGACTTTAGATATAATCGGCAGAAGCGAAATCGGTCTATATGATTTTTTGTCGTTCGGGCATTTCCCTGGTTTCGGAACCATTATTACCTCTGCGACTTTCCATTGCCGTGGAACGTATGAAATTCTCATTGATGCGTTTATGATGTAGAGAAGCTTGACTAACGCTCTTTTCGGTAGCTCCTTCAAAATTTCCCCAGTAATTAGGTCATAGCCTGGAGCTTTCTTATTCTTCAAATTTCGGATTGTTTGACGAAGTTCAGACAGTGTCACGGTTTTCATTCGATAATTGTCTAATTCCGCATTGCGATACAGATCGTCAACCAACGGCTCCCCGTCAAACGGTTTGAATGTTTCTTCTAGATGTTCTGCAAATACATTTGCTTTCTCTTTGTCGCCTCTTACCCATTCACCGTTATCTTTTCTTATTGGCGCCGAGTGTACTATGGGCTTTTTAATGGACTTCACGGCTTTCCAAAGTGAATAGTTTGACCCTCTATCGGCAGTCAAGTTTTCGAGGTAGTTGGTAGTCTCGCGACTTTTAAAATCTTGAAGTAAGTGCTTTAATTTGTTAGATAGCCCATTCAGAATGGTTTTATCAGGAGGAGCTCGAGACAAATGCCACCTCTTTCGAGCCTTTCTCTTTTCGCGTATGAGCTCTTCAATTTCGCGCGGGTAAATTGATCCGCTTTTCCTTACTCCAGTCTTCCGGAAAGAAGTATTGTTCCAAGCAGCGTCTTGGATAGTTCTAACGAGTTTATCGACTTCGTCTTCTATTTCTAAAGGGGTTGTAAGTGCTACATGAAGAGATACATTTTCTTTACAGTATTTCCTAAAGCCATCCCAGTCGGTGTTGTTATTCGTTAGCCTAGGCGCTCTCTCATTTTTTGCTAGACTTCCGCCGATTTTCAAAATGACTGCCGAGTGATCCGAACAGAGATCATAGCCTTCTTCTACATTTGTGAGGTGGCGGGGAACCCCTTTTGCGATAAAGAAGTCGACAAGGTCAGGTACTTTGTTTCTGTCGGTTGGCCCATACGTTGGCTTTCCCGTCGAAAGGAAAACCAGGCCACGTTTCATGCTAGCTTTGAAGAGTACTCTACCTCTTGTTGAATTGCACCGTGATCCCCAAAAGGTGTTTTTTGCATTAAAGTCCCCGCCGATGATAAAATTCGACCCAAGTAAGTCAAAGAGGGGAGTAAGATCGTCGTCCGCTAGCCTATACTGTGGAGGAAAATAACTCGAGGCAATATTATAATCTAGGTGACCTATTTTTACCGATACTGAAGTTATTTGCATAGAGTCAAGCTCAATTTCTTCGTTTTTGTAATGCTTAATGCAGTCTTTGATGTAGAGAGAGGATCCGCCTCTCGAATTTTCTGATGGATGATGCGCGTGGTAGTCGATGTAACCTCTAATTTTGGGTCCGGATCCCTTCTTAAAGTGTGTTTCCGAAATCAGGCATAGGTCAATATTTTTTTCCCGTAGAAATACTTCTAGTTCGTCGATTTTCTTTAAAAGACCATTTGCATTCCATGTAAGTATGTTAATGAGCTTCATATTCATGATTTGTTATTGGTTTTGCGAGGTTTAAACTCTAGCTCGCTCAGTTTGTCAAATATTACTTGATTAACTTTAGTTTGTTGCTCAAGCTTTTCCAATATCATAAATAATATTTGAGATACCGAATCTGTTGTGGTAGGTTCTGGAGGTTTGCTTTTGTGTGACGCGACTTCAGCGTACGATCTTGGGCCTTGGAAGTTCAATCATAATTGACAAACAATTTTAAGACATATATTAAATACATATATTACTATTTGCTGAGTTTTTTCCATACAAAGTTTTGAAAAAACTTTGAAAACCCGATTTCTCGGGAAGTTCAATCATAATTGACAAACAATTTTAAGACATATATTAAATTATATTACTATTTGCTGAGTTTTTTCCATACAAAGTTTTCGGCTCCGCCAATTTTAAGGGGCGTTTTACGAAAAAACTGTTTTTTTTGAAAAATAAATTTCGCTTTTACTGTATTTTCTCACGATTCTAACGAAATAACAATTAATTGATTTTAAATTTTAGCCCATGCTCACTTTTGGGGGCATGAGCTAAAAATAATTGGAATAGCTCCTCGGAACTATTCCAAACATGCATCAGATTTTGGCATGGAAATGCATTGTTATGTGCATTCTTCAATTTTGTTCTGGAGAAGATTTCGGGCGCAGGGCAAAAGTCACGCGGAATGCACTATCTTCAACAGATCTCTGGGTTCGTGGAAGATATCGATATCGTCATCCGTTCCAGCTGTATCGTAAAAGAGGCTTTAAAATCCATTGAAGAACAGGGGAAGTTGGTTGGCCTTGAAGTGAAAGCTATCTTCACAACTACTAAGTATAGGTAGGTTTTCAGCAGATAAAGAAGCATCGGTTCACCACTTAAGAAAAAAAACTTTACTGTTGGTAGCAGCAACTTAGAGGTAGTTAAAGAGTTCATCTACCTTCTTCAACTCCACAAACGACAACTTAGTGGAAATTCGTCGAAGAATATCCCTAGGAAACCGTTGTTATTGAAAGACAAAGTGTAAGCTCTACAAAACCCATTATTCTGCCACTTCTGCTTTATGTCACCAAGTACTAGATAAGCAGAGAAATTAAACTTGGCTATTTCGAAAAAAATCTACGGTGAACTTATAGCTCTGTATGCGAGGAGGTGATTGTGATAGCGATTGTGAAAAGAGTATGAAAATCCTAGAACCGATTATGTTTTGAACTAGCACTAGTTCTTATCGTCAGAACACCGCACTTTTGCATATCTTCGATTCAAATAAAGTTCTGTTTTTCAACATTCAGACCTTTCCCTTGATGCCTTGAGCATCTTAACGTCCTTATTTAAGAGTCTAGATTTTAGAGCGCAGAAAAATAAATTTAAATTGACACTAACCACCAGCCATTAAACACACTCCATAATATTATATCATACAAAATTCAAGTAGCTATAGGCATGACTAGCCACATAAGTGGCGCTAGGACTGTAGGACTTTCCCACTGTAGGCGAAAAAAAAATAAGAACAAAAGACCCGGAATATCAAATATTGGACGCCAAACACTATACACAAGCGAGGAAGGGTTATAGCCGGCTACGTGACACGAATACAAATTTTGCGTTGAAACCCCCTCACGTTATTACTTTGTCCACGAAAACAGTAAAAGCAAGAGCAACATCGCAGCCAGTGCAAATCCTTCTCAGTGTTGAACGAAAAGTAGCACCACTTAAGCCTTACGAAAACTTCCTTCCTTCCTTGAGCAAAGAGCTATATACCATCACCTACCACAGCTCTAAGAAAAAGCTGCACACAATCGACAGGACCAACGATGAACGAGGCAACAAAAAAGAAATAAAACCCAAGGAAACCAACGAATTACTGAAAAGCGAACCACTTTACAAAAGCACAAGTGTAAACAAATGCTCCAAAAGCACAAAGGGATGGAGGTTAGGTTATAAGACTGTATGAGCATGTATATGTGTATAAATTGCGATAAAAAGGAAAACAAAATTATGATTGCTATTGCCAATTGAGAAGAAATTGGAGCGCTCCAAAGAGGAGAGACGCAACAGCAAAGCAATAGGATATCATTGACGAGCAGAACTTCAAATATAAACAGACAGTCGGGGGGCACTTCCTACGGGGAACCTATAAACTTTGTACAAAAGGCAAAAGGGCTAGTTAAAGTTCACTCCACCAAGCAGCATACTATAATCCTTAACGCGTGTGCTCGCGTTGCAATTGGAGGATTGCTCTCGCTCTTACGGGTGAATTTAATTAATGGCAACTTTGTGCCTGTGTCGCCGCCTTAAAATTTTCCCTTACCATTGCGCGCATATCCTGCTCCTGCCGCGCTGTTTTTCTCGAAGTGTCGATAGAACGAAGGGATATTTCGATCTGAAGCGGATTATTCTCCCAAACACACATATACTCTGCTCCTGATCCGAAAGGCAACCAAAAGTATCTGAAGACAATTGATAACAGAGAGACAGCCAAAGGATAAGTGAACTTCTATGGATTTGCGGTGCGCAAAAACAGCGACGAGTAGGGAATTACAGATTCATCCCACAAGGACGATGAAGGTATCTTGAAGTTTCCTTCGTTTCTTTTAATAACAATAATGCTATCCAGGACATTCGATATGAACGCAAGCAAACCCACTCGCTTTTAGTTTATGTCCCCCTCAAGCATGGAATGAGTTTCAGTGGCGGGTGGTTTGAGGGCACATTTTCCATTATTATTTGCTGTCTGCATGTCACGTTTCGATGAAATCCATTACGTTCGTTAGTTTTGCGCTAGCCATAAGGACCTTCAGAGGAGCTGAAAGTTTTTGAACTCTCTTTGAACTCTCTCCTAGATAGTTTGCAGTTCATTTTTGCTTTGTTTGGATAAGTTTATTTTTGGTCCTCGTTTCGCGTAACTATTGCCCTTGAAGGAATATTAGTATGTTTTTCTTTATTTTTTGAGTCGTTTCAATGTCAGATAAGACTCCTGACATAAGTTTTGATTCCATATATTTCAGCCCAAGTTTTTGTTAGTAGCTTTTATAAGGTACCTACACTCAAAAAAAGCCAAAAAAAAACATTGTTGTCCCAAGAATATAAGATTCTTAAAGGATTGTAAGCTAAAATTGTTGGCCTAATAATGTTTTTTTTTTGAAGCAAAGCGTGTTTTGATTTTTTAAAAATTAAATACTCAATTTAACACCAAAATTCTAAAAATAAAAATTTTATTCTTCTTAATCATTTTCAAAAATGGAAAATTGTTGGCCCAACTATAAAATTGTTGTATTTAGTATGTTTCAGGCCAGTTTGGCCTATCAAAAAGAAAATTGTTGATCAAGCAATTAGTTTTTGAGGTAAAGATTTTCTTTATTATGAAAAATTGAATGAAATGAAAAATGTTAATTATTTTTTTAAAAATCTGATCTCAAGAACTAATCGTCCAAACAAGAATTAAATGTTAAAACTGAAAGTATATTTATGAATTAAAATTGAAAGTATAGTTATGCAACTTTGGCAGGCATAACCCATATCGCGCAATAGCCTAAGTGGACAGCTTAATTGTATTTGATGCGCGAGGACGCATGTGGCCAGAGTTATGAAACTAGATGTCCAGAGATTAAAAGAAACGATCTCGTTAATATAAGAACAAAGTAAGAAGTGTATTATATGGAAAAAATATAGAGATACAGGAAGTTCATTATATCTTATCGTTAAGTTAGTAATAATCTATGTAGAGACAATTTGCGTGAGAAGGCGTTAGCGTTGTTAGTGTTGACTCTTATTTAGAATTATATTTAACAATGTTCAAGCCTCAAGCCTAGAAAGTTTTAATTTAATTTACCGTCAAATGTTCACTACCAATAAAAACTTATGTAATATAAATAAAAAATTAAAAGTAACCAATTTTAGAGGGCACATATAAAAATCGACATAAAGGGGGTTCGAATGTGACCAACAATTATATACGTTAAGAAATACTTTCTTTTAACTTTTTTTGAAACTTTGAGACGTTTTTGGGCTGTTTTACCTCACAATGGTTTAGCTTAGTGGAGTGCAACTTGACTATAAGACATCTGAACCAGGTTCGAATCTTAGTCGGGTCAGAGTCTTATTTTTTCTTTTTTCGGAGATTTGTTTTAAAAGCAACGGCCACTGGCAACAGTTACGATAAGGCTTCCAACAGGAATAAATTTTAAAATCTTTGCAGCAAAAACCGCGCATTTTTGAGGCAACAGTTTACATTTCTGTTTTGAGACTTGTCATTTTTTAATCAGAACATAAGCTCTTGTTTCAAAGTTAACAATTTCATTCTTAAACCCAAGAATTAAAAATTCTTTGGTTCATTTAAACTCTACAAAAATTGTTGGGGCCAATGTATAAAATTATTTTAACGTTATTCTTGCAATAACTATTGTCTTATAACTGTGTCTCTTGCGTTGGTTGCAGAAGTTTGGGAAAGATGGAGGGATCATTTAACCGCCCTGGCTCCTCGACCCTTCTAAGGATAAGAGGTCACGAAAAATGAAGATGGTGATGAACTATATTGTATTGAGTGATACTCAGCATGTTGCGTTGTTGTTTTTAATTGAAATTAATGAGTTAACTACCACCTGATTTTCCGCTAATAGTTCAATGAAGTTCATTTGGAGGTTTAAAAATAACTTTGAAATAATCCCCTTATTTTTCTTGAAAATTCTGTAATCTCATGGAGGAAATGAATGAAATCTCAAACAAAAAAAGATGTTATTAAAAATCCAACCGAACGTATGGCAAAGCCATACAAAATAAAATTTAATATTGAAAACTAAAAAATTACAACAATTCACAAAAAGAGATGTATTTTTACAGCATTCTGCAGACACTGCCATATATCCTCTACTAATAGAGTTAGCACCAGATCATGCCCCTGAAATTGTACACCTATGAAGTCAAAGCTTTATTAATCCAACAAATTGGGAGTAATCCTTGATAGAAAATTTCTTTAGTCCAAGCATGTTGAATTCGCTATGACCATGGTAAGACTACTATTCTCATATTCAACAGTTGTCTGATGGAACAGGCTTTCGCGGAAACGTGTTACCGCCTCTTTTGCCAAACTCCAAAGAACGACTTTTCTTGGCTGCACAGGGGCTATCCCTAGCATGCCGGGCTCTGCACTAGATGCTTTGATAAACCTTGCAGTGACAGCCAAGCCGCTCTAAATGCATTGCTCAACCTTCTTACCTCGTTCAAGATAGTTCTCGAACTCAAGAATTCTTTGAACTTAGTCGGAAGGCTAAATTCAATGAAACTCTTGTTGGGTCTCAGAGGTCATACTGGTGCCCAGGGAAATAAGATCTCTGATAAGCTTGTGAGTAATTGTTTCTGAGTGCTCCATCGGGGATCCTTGTCAATCATTTTCAAAAACGGAAAATTGTTGGCACATCAATAAAATTGTTATATTTACAGTGTTTTAAGCCAGTTTCGCCTACCAAAAATCAAATTGTTGATCCAACAATTAGTTCTTGAGGTAACGATTTTTTTAAATATGAAAATTGTTGGCACAACAATTAAAAATGTCAATAATTTTTTTTGGAAAATCCGGTTTTAAGAACTAATTGTAAAAACAAGAATTAAATGTTAAAATACTGAAAATAAAGAAGAACGTATAATATGCAATTCCGGCAGGCATAACCCACGCGGCAGGCATAACCTACGCTAACCACCTAGTGGATAGCGTAGCTGCCTTTGATGCGCGAGGACGCATGTTCAAGCCTCAAGCCAAGTAAGTTTTAATTTAATTTAGCATGAAATGTTCACTGATAATAAAAAGTATGCAATAAAAATTTTAAATTCATTGATTCTAGACGGCACGAATATACCAACATCCAAATGAATAACAGAGATGATACAAATATAAAATTCGATATAAAAGAGGATTCGAATGTAACCAACAATTATATACGGTTAGTTCAACTTTTTTCAAAACGTTGTTATATAACGTTACGCTTTTGTACTGTTTTACTTCACAACGAATAAGCCTCTAGTGGAGTGCAATTTGACTACCAGACGGATGACCCAGGTGACCAGGTTCGAATTCTCAGCCTGGGAAAAATTTTTTTATTTCCTTTTCTCGAAGATTTGTTCTAAAAGCAAAAGCCACTGGCAACAGTTACGATAAGGATTGCAACAGGAATAAATCTTAAAATCTTTGTTATACCAACAACGCCTTTTTTAGGCAACAGTTTACTTTTCTGTTTAGACATTTTTCATTTTTGAATCAAGAATATAAGTTCTTGTTCAAAGTTAACACATCCATTCTTAAACCAACAATTAAAATTTCTTGGGTTCATTTTAGCCTGAATTGTTGGGCTTAAGTATAAAAAGCTGGTTATAACTATTTATTTTTGTATGAATGAATCCATTGCATCCGCACGTTGAAGTACACAACTGACAACTAAGTTCCACACATACGTTCTTATGGGAAGCGGCCCACAGAAGAACTTCGGGACATCGCTTTACATAAGAGCGTGTGTATTTCACTGAGTTGTCAGTTGTGTACTTCGACGTGACGGACGCAATAGTTCATTGGGCTGAAGGCATTAAGCTCTTTGCAGCACTTTGAATCTGCTTCCGTAGACAGTATAATCTTTATTCATGGTCTAAAAATATGGTGAAAAGCTAGGCATTCATTATGTCTCGTAAAAAAATCTATGTCTTCAAAATAAGCCTTTATAATATGTTGAGCCCTAAATAAACCTTAAGGCTTAGGTTTCAAAATGCGCGTTTGAAGTTTCATATCTGAATTTTCAAAGACAATGAAGTTCATAAAATTTTTACACGCTTACCAATACAGGATCAAATTTCAAAATTGTTTCACGAGGCTGAAACTTTTTATTTAAAGTAAAAACCAATAAAGTATATTATAAATAAAATAAAAAAAAACGCCCCCCGATGGGCATATTGGCCTTTCAAAATAAAAATAGCCACGCCTACTTTTAGGGGCGTGAAAGAAGCAGATATTAAAAAAACTTTCCTTTTCTGAACCCTTTAAGTGTATTTCGAAAAAGTGACGTCACAGAGAAAAATTAATGCAGCTTCGGAATCAGTTCAAATGACTTTAAAAAAATCAATCAGCATATTATTCGTCTTTCAACAAGTAAATATCTCCTTTGTTCGAGAGTTTGAGTTGTCCAGTTTTGGGTGTGCCACGATATCTGAAAAACCATAATCTCGAGGCGAAAATCGCGAAAACAAAATCTCGAATTAATGTAGGTACCTACATTAGCACACAAATGTTTAAGAAATTTTTAAAAATTGGCGGCGAATTTTCACGACATCTGGCCAAACAGTCAAATATGTAAGAGAGGCATGCTGCTCCGCTGCAGCCCCCTTGCTTGATCTTTTTTTTACCACACCTTAGGTTTCACTAACTTTAAACTTAAAAAAAATTTCGACTTTTTTGCATTCGAGATGTTTTCGAGATTTTTGTTTATTCGAGATTTTGCACCATTTTATTTGTATATACCTACCGCATACTCAGTATCGCTCCTTTCGTGTTTCCTGAATAAAGCTTCAAGATAATTAAAGTTCTGTACATATTTTACTGGATCAGATGAAAAAGAAAATTTTACATAAAAATGAATAAATAGAGTGGTGTACAGGGCACACTTCTGAACCATGTATGCTGTGTGTGTTGCATGTGTTGCATTCTTCACATACAAGGGGACCTACAATTTTTGCCGAATTCGCATGGCATAAGTTTTACGAGACAAATGTTACTCTCGGATCGCTTGTCAGACCCTCGTAGAAGTGGGACCTTGAAAAAGAATGAGTTTTTTTCCTGTAGATTCAAACCCGGACCTGCCGCGCAGTAAGTACACACACTAATCACTACGCCAAGGCATGCACCCCAAATTCTATATATTCGCAGGAACATCGAAGAATCCTCAACCGCCAATTTTACTATATTTTTCACTCAAAAATGTCCTCAGCCCCAAGGCTAAAGGTACTTGCATTGCATCCAGATTAATTAGCTGGTATATAACTGAATGCATATTTTGTTGGTGGAGAGATAATTAAAAGCCGAACCTTCAGTATTCACATGTACTCAGCAGGGCTTAATGGTAATTATCCTTTTCGACTAGCTCCCCATTGGAACACCCTTCAAGCGCAGCATATTTTCTCCGTTTATTTCTGTGAAGGTTACTCTACAAAATGTGATCTGCAAACCTTCCTCACTGGACTGCTTTTCCTCATACCATTAACGTATTCAGAGCAGACAAGGACATTGACTATGACTGCAAGTAGAACTTTTTTTGATGAAACAGTTGACAAGAATTTAATTTCGTTTCAACAGTTTTAATGCGACTGACTGAGCGTTGTCGTCATCGCTTGTTGTTTGAATGTGGGACTCAAGGCAAAGAGAGGTTATTCCTACCCACAGTCTGATGCTTTTTTATTTTGGTCTTTCATCGTTTCCCAGTTGTTGCTGCTTAATACAACTCCTGTTTATTTATACGCAATCTCATTGCGCATATGTGTGGGTGGAGTGTTGTTGATGAACGACTATTTTAATTAGTTACCACAGGACATTCGTTTGAGCTTTGGTTGCATTGCGATGGCGTTGAAATGCAATAAGAAGACTGGGTTGGTGGCTTGCTGCTCTGCGTTATCTATTTGATATGTGTAAGGCTTCAGTTCCGTTCGACCTCAGACTCTCGGATTTCCCTGTAATTATGTTGGATTCGGCTTATGTCTGATTGATGCTCCGGGAAATCATATTGATTGACGTTCGTGTTCTGTTAAACTCTGTAGAACGTAAAATATAGCAAAAACTGCGTGCATAATGCTCTTATAGTTTAAAAACACTCCGATGCCATCGCGTGTGGGCAAATGTGTCATTGAATCAAAGAGATAGCAACCCTACGCAAACCAGTATACGACCGATGATTATTTTAATGCGATAAACTTATTAGATGTTTGGTACGGGGATGATTGATGCTGGGGGCAGCTTAAATAACGGCATGACATTCAAGGCCTGACCAATGGTTCGCATAGGCTGATGTGAAAACTTCGCCGGTAAATACAGTTTTTGCCAGCAATTATATCTTGATGTCACAATTTGCGTTTTACAACCTTGTCGGCGATAAGTTGGTGTTCATAGTGAGCATGGAGATTGTCAACGGGTTTTCAAATTTTTAATATTATGAGCAGCTTTATGTTTTTTAAGCTATAAGTTTTATATTGTGACATGGCTTTCTGTCAACATGAAGTTTACATTGGTTAATGGTTTGGACGCATTTGCGGTGATAGCTGATAAAAATGTTCAACCGATATTTTGCCAAAACCATATTAGGTGGTGGTGCTTAAATGTTTTAGGAACATAGAACGCTTTGAAAAGATTGCTTGCTATAATGTCGAAGTTGATATTCCTACTTCTTATTATTACATTTATTTGATAAACAAAAACTATATTTTATATCTATGCGATATTAAGTCAAATGAGACACGTTCGTCCGTCGGTGGGAAATTTTTGGGAATTAAAATTTGAGCAAGGAACTTGATATTTCATATAGCTCCCGAAGTAGAACGCGGGATATGTGCATAGGCCCCACGGTCCTATTAAGTATGCCTAGGCATAAAGTTTCAGCACGATTTAAACCTGAATACAGCGAATCTTTCAAGTTGGCATCTCGACCTTAACAGAACCGAAACCAAGCCAGATGGTCTTTTGTGTCTTACAATTTTGCTAAAAAGGAGTTGAGATGTTTCATGAAGACAATTGATAGCATTGGTCTTAGGAAATGTCACGAGTTCAATTTAATCGCGACCCTTAGAAGGGCCGCGGAGCAAGGATGGCTAAACGGTATTTCCATCGTTCCCGACACTCCGCCACCAACTCAAAAGACACAGGTGCGATCACCACACGGGTCTCGGAGATGTTACCTGATCCCACCATCCGTTTCTTGGCCTACCAGGCGAGCGACGCGCTCGCATCTCGGCTAACAGGATCTTTCTAAGAAGTCTGTCGGGGAGCATGTGAACAACGTGTCGAAACAATCGAAGAACTGATCGTTCCACTCAGAGAAGTAGTTGTTCAACGTTAAGATTCTTACGCATAGGTACTGACGTTTCTGGACTCTATCCCTAAGAGTAACTGCAGCAATGCACGTCAGAAATCTCATTTCGGCACCAAATTTCATGAGGGTTGAAACGAACATTGAATTCAAAAGTGAGATCTTTGCTTTCACTCCAAGCTCAGCTTTCGTGATGACCGACCGGCGCAGTTCCTTTCCTACTGCTCCAGCTTGGCCAGGATAACTCATTTTAGCCCAAGCTACAGGCTAACTCAGTATTTCACCTTCCATCTTTCGTTAAAAAGACCCCGAGAAACTTAAACTTCTCTACCTGTTTCAATGGGCCTCCATTTATGTGCAGGGTACACTGCACAGGAGTTCGGGAAAAAATCATCACTTTGGATTTGCTCACGTTTACCTTCATCACAGCCTCACCACATATGGCCACAAATGCATCAAGTGCTCGTTGAAGTTCCTCCTCGGCCGATGCGATGATAGCTAAATCATTTGAGAAAAGCAGATGGCTTATCCTGACGCCAGTTATTTCAAAATATTCCTCACCAAGACTGCGTTTCACCACCTTGGTTATATATGCTATAAAAGAGAGGCGATAGGACACAGAAGTCCAACGCACACATCAAAGGATGGAATTTGACGCCATTTATTCTAACACATCTTCTGCGGTTCCCATACAAAGACTGAATGGCTGCTCTCAGAGGAGGCCCACTCAGTGCATAGTCCTGCAAGACTATTCATAGTTTATCCCGAGGGACCCGGTCATAGGCCTTTCTCAAATCTACAAAAAACGCGTAGAGTGATTTGGCATATTTCCAGGACTTCTCAAGAATAACCTTCAGAGTATAAAGTTGGTTGGTTATGCCTCTGCGCCAGGCCGAAAGCTGCATTACTCTTCCCGCAACAGAGGCTCGATTACAGCTATGGAACGCGCTTCCAACACCTTCGCGGATAATTTTCTTTAGTAAAAGCAATCTCTCTTGTCCCCATTTTATACCCGAACGAGGGTATATTAATTTTAATGCATAGTTTGTAAGACAGTGAAAGAATCATCATAGACCCTTATAACCTTTAAGAGATATGATCGAGACCGACAGGTGAATCGATTAAGCCATGTCCGTCCGTACGTATGTATGTGTAAAGATCTTAGGTCTTCAAAATCAAGCTAGAGAGCTGAAACTTGGTACACGGCTTGGTTCTTCAGAAAACGTCTTTGATTGTACAAAGTGGCTTAATCCGTCAACGGCCAGGCCCACTACTGGCTTCAATGTGAGACAACCCCTATTTCACATTTTTTTTTTTTAAATGCATTTTGTTCAAGTTAGCCAAGTCATAGAACTTTAAATTTGGTACTGAGGAACACTAGCCCAAGACCTTTAACGAGACGAAAAACGGGCGGCCCACAGTACGACCATGCCCACTTTTAGCTCTTTAAATTTTTAGAAACCCGATTTCTCGAAAAATTCACTCTATATTGAAAAAATAATTAAAAATACAAATATTAAAGATATTACTATTTGCTAAATTTGCTCAATACAAAGTATTGAGCTCCTCCCACTTTAAAGGGGCGTTTTTAGGAAAAAACTATTTTTTCTGACAATTCTGAAGCAATTTTTTACTTTTACCGTATTTTCTCATGATTCCAACGAAACTACAATTTACATTGTCCAAAGACATTTGTTATATTAAAAAATGAGTTTTAATGAGTTTTAAATGAGTTGTTAGTAGTCCGCGCCTAAGGTTTTCTGATTCAACGCATTTGGAATAATAACTAGTGGGAGTGTTACAATCCGGCTAGGAGAATCGTTGGATACCCCATCCCAATTGACCACTGTCAAGCTCCAAAATGCGTCAAAAATCTTGGTTGTTAAATTTCAGTTTCTATTAACTTTAATTGTGTTGAGAATTTATCAGTTAAAAATCTTCTTTCTTAAAAAAGGGGCGTGGCATCAACCCCTTTTCAATAACATAATTTTTTTTATCATATTTTTTATCAGATGTGGTATACACGTGTTGATCGCGGTTTTATATTAAAAAAATGATTTTTTACTTAAAAACGCCTCCAGAGGTGGGCATGGCAAAAATTTATTCATAAGGGATGATAGCTTACGCACATATATGAACATCTTATAGTGCAAGTTTTTTGGGCTTAAAGCAAATATATCAAAAAAAAGTCGTTTATTAGAGTGCATATTAAATATGACCACGCCTACAAGGGGCGGTTTTCGCTTTTTTTTTAAATGCCAATCACAACACACTTAAGCGAGGATATTGCATACCAAATTTCAGCTTTCTACAACAACTTTGATTTTTCATACTAATAAGTAAAGTGGGCGTCATTCAAGGGCGTGTCAGTGGGCGTAAAAACACACGTATATACACGTATATACACGTATATACACGTAAAAATTAATTATATACGTATGTAAAAATTTTTACATTTGTACTGCTTCGGGACCTAGAAAGAACAGATATCAAGTCTCAAGTTCCTAGCTCAAAATTTAAGGCCTAAAAACTACCGACAGACGGATGGACGGACGGACATGGCTCATTCGACTTACAGTTTGGTCTCCATCATATAGCCTTTAGGTCTTGGGGGTCTACGGTGATTATTTTTCTATGTTACAAACTATGAATCAAACTTAATACACCTCCTATCCTATGGGATGGGGTATAAAAATTACGCATTTAAAATATTTTTGATTTCAGTTCGAATTGAACATTCAAAGCTAGGAAAAATGGAAACAGGACATCTGACGAAGATGTAAGTCGTAGAAAGAATTTCAATCGTCGTATCGTTCAATTCCTGAACCACATTGTACACAAAGACGATATTAAACACACGCATACGCAACTCAAGGTTAACACGTGCTAAAGTCATATATTTTTGAAGGGTGCTCCGTTATTTAAAAAAAATACTAAAATGCAAGATTGCGGGAGCCGTTATGCAGTAGTTAGTGTGCAGGGCCGCTGTTCACTAAGTCCCGGTTTTGAATCCGACCGGGCAAAAAAAGTTTTTCTCGGTGTCCCACCAGCGCCGAAGATCGAAAATCCTACGGGAGTATAATTTTTCATAAGCGATCAGTTTCGTTTGCCACCGTTCGGAATCGGCAAAAAGTTGTAGGTCCCTTTCATGTGTATAAAAACGCCTGTACGCACGCAGCATTCCCGTATGTAAGAGAGGTCCGGCGATGGTCAGCAAGTGCCAGTTTTTTTTTTTAAATCTTTTAACATTTTTTCAAATCTTCTTGTATCTTAACGGTAACAGCGATTTTTCTCAAATTACGTTAAATTACAAACTGTGCCAAAACAAAGTTAGCTGCTCTATTTTTTTTTTTAAATTTCGTTTTAATTCTAGTTTTTCTAGGCCTATTAAAAACACGAAGTAAAAACAACAGCATGAGCTTTACCGATCAGTCGATGTTTAACATGGGTGTAAAAAACACCAAATTTATTCCTTATTATCTCCTTACGTTTTGCCGATGAATTTTTCAGCTTCTTCAGGGAATTTTTTTATTTTACTTTAAAAATAGTAAATTTAATAAATAACTCAAATAATAAATAACTAAATTTATTAAAAATAATAAATAAGTTGGTCTTATTAGCTTATAATTTATAGCAATTTTTGTGTAATTGAAAAATGAATAGGGGGCCGAAAAAGTAAAAGGTGGCTGAAATGTACGGACTAAAATTATGCTAGCAGCATTCACCAAACTTCAATCCCTTTTCTCGCCATATTTCAGTAACATAACCGCTTTAGTAGATAAAAGTATCTCTATGTCAATATGTCCTTAGTTCTTATATATTTAAAAAAAAAGGGAAAACATAAAAAAACGAATGGCCCTCAGTTTTTGTAAAATGATTGTCAAAAATACCTTTAAAACAAAAGAAAATCACAAACGGAATTTCAAGCTTAAAGTCTTATTCCCTTCCTCAGTCAAATGTACCATGTACTAACCTTTAACGGTTATGATTGACTAGCATTGTCTTCAACCCCGATTTTTGTTTGTTCCTGAACCGCGAGCTCATTTTTTTCGGAGTTCTCTTACACTTCATTCAACACGACAGGATAAAAGATGTTACTCGGATCACATCATTTTTTAGCAGCAGTATGACTGCAAAAGCGAAAAAAAATCATTTGTCGAATTTCGCTTAAGGTAATTTTTGATTATTACAATCATTACTATTGGCAATTTAAGGACACAGACAAGGACGAACCGCATAGCAAGGCGAGCAGAATTGAGAAAAAAGGCGAGTAGGGTATATAGAATTCTATACAGCAGCGGTGGTATCAAATCGAATTGGAATACATGTGGATACGTAATCACTGCAAATGTACCGAGATCGGTTCGACATATCCATGAATGCTTCTTTATTATTATTTCTTACTGTCGATTCGGTCATGGTTCTTCGTAATTTTGCTTACTTTTTTTATTTTACCTCATATAAAAGAGGATATAAAATGTAGGGCTTGCTCCCACCGCGATTTACCCGGAGCATGGAGTCCCTTTTGGCCTGGAGCAAAGTTAAGTCAATAAAATCTAATAATGCCGTTCGATTTTTCTTCTCCTCGACGCCGCTACCGACGCTTTTTATACGCCTTAGCTTCGAATCCTTGTAATGATTCTGCTCTTATCCCTTTTTAACAATTATTATCATTTGATAAAGATGAATTCACTCGAATCACTCTCGAAAGAGCGTGAGCCATAGTGAAATAAATACTCGTATAGTATATGTATGGGTATATACACAAACAGGTATCCCGCACATCTTATCGAATGCCGTCTTAGGATCTTCTCAGGAAGAAGAAATTTTATTTCATTTGTCTTGCGTATCCTTGGCAGGGACTCGGATTTAGAGACAAAGAGTCTTGTTCTGGTTAGTGTATGGCTTTCGGCCTTTTTTCCCCGGTAACAAATTCGATTGTTCAACAGCAGAAAAAAAGGAAATGTGAACGAGCCGTAGTCATGCATGTTGTATTGCAGCAGCTTTTAAGTGGCTACGATGGGACAGGGATAAAAGGAATAATATAGCAGAGGTA
The DNA here is from genome assembly GCA_947623515.1 of Neoascia interrupta. Lineage (NCBI taxonomy): Eukaryota > Metazoa > Arthropoda > Insecta > Diptera > Syrphidae > Neoascia > Neoascia interrupta. The sequence goes on from OX392463.1 coordinate 150,281,937, forward strand.
GAGGACGAACCAGTATGGAACAGTTTGATAGATAGACGAATGGATGGCTGGATAAGTACTCTTCAATCGCAGTCACTTATTTGATTTTGATTTGCTTTGTGTGCTGCGTTACAACGACGAAGGGTGGTTTCACTTTCGGGAATGACTTTTGTAAAGCGGTTTTCTTCCCTTCTCTGATTTTTTTTTCTCGTACATTCTTTGTGGGTGCCAAATCGAATTTTATTCCTCATAATCGAATTGAATGATACGTCCATCAGTTTGAATGAAAAGCGCAGATAGATGGCAAATTGGGTGCTGTCAGTCTATTTTCGTGATTCAATAGATTTGCACGGGATGATGTAGTGGTGAGAGAAGACAGAAGCAAGTCCTTGGGCAATTTGTATTTTACTCGGCGGTTTCGCTTGTAGTTTTTTACATATGAAATTTTTAAACTGAGCCATTTGGAATTGTTAAGGCTTCGCATTGGTTCGTTTAGGGACTTTAAAAACTTTTTCATTTGTATTTTTGCACTGATAAACATTAACGAGCTTTAAAAGACACAAAACTAGATAAAGTGAAGGTATCTAGTCAATTACCTGTCTCCAAGTTACAATTTTTTATTTGTCGGAGGTTGCTACCATCGGATGGAGCACTCAGAAACAATTACTGGGCCATTAAACTACCATACCTTAATTTAATGTTTTTATTTTACCCGTTTTTCGAAGAGCTTCAGTAATGAAGAGTATAGATGTCTGGCGGTCTAAGTTACTATTATGAACAGGATTAAAGAAGGTTTTGCCATTATCTGGAATTATGTCAGATAGTCTTTTAATATCAGATGGTCCAGCTGCAATTATGTCGCTCAAATCTAAGCTTGGATAATACGATACTGTGGGTCTATACTCAATTGTAAGCGAATCTTAGGACGGCCTAGAAAAACAAAACAAACTGCAAAGACAAGCATGCTTCTGTATCTCTGAATGTATCACAGCTGGTATGGAAGTCCTGCTAATCTTCCGCCATTACATATTGCTGTTCAAGCTGAGGTATTAAGACGGGTTCTAGACTTTCAAAGCACAAAAGGAAATCTACGAGGACATCTTGAGAAACTGAAGAAAGTCGATCCGCTCAGGGAACTGACACAATTCAATGGTCTCGTATACCTATAGTAAGCTTTTGTAAAAATGACGATCCTTAAAAGTGGTATACTGGCAGGTCGAAGTCAAGCAGAGCCGATGTACCATAGATGCAACCCCTCTGCAAGCATCCACAATTTTCCAAACCGATACTTTTTCGATTAAAGGAGCAACCCACTGCAATCGCACCAATAAAAACATCTTCCTATGTTCCGACAACCAGGCAGGTTAGAAAAGAGTTTAATATATCTTTTGGGTTGTCAAGACATAAGTAGTCGCACCTTACAATCAATTCAACAGCTTGGGTAAGGTGAGGGAGGGTTGCTGGTAGCCAAAGCCACCATAGCTTGCAAAGGCCTACTCGGACCCTAAGCATTACACACATACCTTAAAGAGACAACCTGTAAGAGATAAGCATTCTTGTATGAAATATGAATTAGAAAGTGGATGTATCCTGAGCTTAAAAGCAAAACTTGGCGCAAAAGTGTTTGGTGAGCTTCACAGTATTTGCTACACGTGCCAGAAATTCACACCTGTTGTGTACAGTTTTCCGAATGGTTTCAGCAAAACTGGCAAAAATGTTTCAAAAGAGAGCGGAGGATGAGCGGAGGATGAGCGGTCGATGGAATACATAGATGTGAGCCATACTTCGCTAGCTCGTCGCCCTTTTAATTTCCGGTATCGTCACTCTGACTTTGTAGCCTGGAGAGGGGACATAAAGGCCTCAATCCCATCATCACGATATTCATTTCCATGCCATACCCTTCTTCCATATCCATCTAGCATCCTTCCCTCTCTTAGTCATTTCTCTGCCCAAAGCTCTAGTCATCATGTTATTACACCGTGCGTAGGATCTGAATAGCTGAGGGCTTTAATAATCACTCAAAAATGTTAATAATCTGGATGTACCGAGTTTCTCAGAGCATACAGCTGCGCTCCAGAACGCTCACTTAATTTTGACCCATCGGCATAGATTGCTACGTCGGAGTTGGTTTTAACGTTTCCCAACCTTCGATCTTCTCTCAATGAAATGTGAACCGTTGAAATCTTGGTTTAAGTCAAGATATTGTTTTATACGGTCTCTTAATCCTACACAGCATCTTAATACATGTGTAGTGCATAGTATTGAACTAAATCCTGTGGAATGTGTACCTGAATTGCGTACTCAAATACACCCTGCCCTTAGGTCGTTTTGAACTTTGTCGTTTTCAACGCTTATAGTTCCTTAATTGCAACTTGCAACAGATCAGCAAGTTTTGGCGAAAATTAATCACATCACACGCATACAAGCATTGACTTTTACTTACGAGTTTCTGAGCTTTATTAAGAATGTGTTCATTGCCAGACGCCAAACAAGAGAGGGTAGACGTCCCTCCTAGGGTTGCTGATGGCTTGGTTGGTCCCCAACTAACACATTCCCAGATAGTGGATAGGGAACTCCACACCGGGCTGAGAAAAACCAGCTATAAATGCAAAATATGAGAGCGTGTGTCCCAAAAAGAGTATGGCTTTCTCATTGATAGATAAAAGAGACGGAAGAGAGATAGTGAAGAGAGTATAGTGTGAAGCATCTGTGGTTCACTCTTAGACATTGTTCCGGTGTTCCTAAACTGCTGCAACTGAGAGCATTGCTATACAGAATTGCTGGAATAATTTTTTGCAGCTTTCTGAGGTTGGAAGAAGCAAAGAGTTTTGGAATTTAGCACTAAGACAAGACCTTCAACATTTCTGGGGGTAATGGTCGGCTGTATGGTATGGAGATATCAGGTCTGATTGATTTGATGTCCTCTTTGGTGTAAAGCAGGGGTGCCTTATAACGTGTGTAAAGGGTGGCGCCAAATATACCCCACCAAACCACCCCAAGGTTTTCCCAAAGGCTCTTGTGGGAACACTGGTACACATTCCCCCGTGTACGGGTTCATACCGCTTCAGTTACCCTCACCTCTCCACCCCCACGGGATCACCAGCACATAATTCTCACTGTTACGGTTTGATACTGCTTCGGTTACCCCTACCTTCCCCCAATTCAACGCGAGTTGCCTGTGGTACGGGTTAACACCGAAGACGGTTACCCTTCATGACCACATGGAAACTCTTTGTGGGCGAGGGAGCCCTCACAGTGCAGCGCCAAATATACCCCACCACACCACCCCAAGGTTTTCCCAAAGGCTCTTGTGGTAACACTGGTACACATTCTCCCGTGTACGGGTTCATACCGCTTCGGTTACTCTCACCTCTCCACCCCCACGGGATCACCAGCACATAATTCTCACTGGAACGGGTTGATACTGCTTCGGTTACTCCTACCTTCCCTCAATTCTAACGCGAGTTGCCTGTGGTACGGGTTAACACCAAGGACGGTTACCCTACATCAGCTTCTTGCCTGAGAATTCCCCCCTGCAAAGATTCACACCAAATCGGTTACCGTGCACCTTCCAATCCCCAAGGATAATTCTTAGCAGAAAAGCAACAGGTTCGGACTTATACCGAAATCGGTTGCCCTGCCGGGCTCTCTAATCTAAAGATATTATTCCTCAGTGACCCACCTACCTTTTTCTCGACCTCTAGCAACCCGTTCTCCCCCCCCCCCACTCGTATCAACAAGGCAAATTTTCATCTGGAGTCCAACAGTTACGGGACCACCCTATCTTCTGGAAAGTCTCTCACTGGCCCCCCTCAACTCTGCTGACAACGGTTCACAACGAAGCGGTTACCCCCAGCTTTTATTACACTCGGGTATGTCTCGACCAATTAAACTCTGATGGTTGGTGACCTTCGGTATAGGCTTATACCGTCAACGGTTACCTAGAACCCTCGCAAACGGGTCATCATCTAAGTCCCTGGCTGGTAACTCCGGTCCTACAAGTGGTATCACAATGGACTTCAATTGGTCTAAGTGTGTCCCTGCCCAGCGGGGACAGCGACCCAACCTAACCTAACCTAACCTAACCTATTAAACTTTAAATAGTCCGCGATCTAATATGGCAAATTCTAAAGTTATGGTATTTCGGAAGGCAACGGGGCGACTTGGAAGAGGTGCAAAATCGAGGTACAGCGGCGAAGAGCTGCAAGAAGTTAGGTCTTATAAATATCTTGGAGTCATAACAATGCATAATTTGTCGATAAAATTTCACCTGGGTCTTAAGTTGGCAGAATAAGCCAAAAATTCAATTTAGGCTACTTGGAGCAATTTTCTGGCCAGTTTTGAAGTAGTGACGCGGTATATTTTATGCTATGGAGCATACGTATGGGGAATCGAACAGTACGTCGAGGTAGAAAAACTCCTAGGGTTCTTCCTTAAAAACCTGTTCCACCTGCCATTAAATAATCCGAATTATATGCTTCATATTGGAAGCGGTATCGCACCCCTATCTATTTATACTCCTAAGCCTAACATGAATTACATAACTAATAAGAGAACTGTGAGGATGTCCGGCTTACGAAAATTTTTGCCACGAAAGTTCTAAGAACTAGGTCTATGTTTTCCAAACATTGGGTTAGTGCTGCAGAAAAAGACGGTTTTAGCATAAACATGAATGAAAATAACCTTCCTGTATGGAGAAAAAATTTTCAAAATAAACTTGTCGGGTATTCGCCAATCAATGCATAGGAAATTTGTAACGGAGGCGAAAAACTCAAACTTCCGACTTATCTACAAAGAGCTAAACCACAAGAATTATGGCGTATTCTTTTCAACAACGAATCGTGACTTTGGTGTGGAATACAGGCAAAAATTGTTCTTTTCTCGTACACCTGAACGGAATCGTGTTCATGTAAACGCCCCTGCAAGGTCGGGGTTAAAATAGCCTTGAGATAAGGTATGCCTGTCGTAAGAGCCGACTAAAATCCACCGGAAGAAGTATTCTTTAATGTTTCAGCGGATGCTGTCGATGCTGCTCCATTTGGGGAAACTTTTGGCAGTAAGGTTTTAACTTATAGATGAATATGAAGGTTAAATTAAAACCAGAAGCGTCTGTCACACATTGTGCGGCTCACTGGTCGGCGTCTGTCTCCAAAGGGGCGGCTGTATTTAAAAATGAAAATAGAAGTGACTTACCTATTTCTCATAAAAACGACTAGCTAAAAAAAATGGCAATGAACAAAACAGCCCAGCTATGCTGGAAAATCCACGCTCTTCGGAGGCAGGCTCTACGGATTCTGGGGAGAGCATTTTATTGCTTATAAATTCTTTTGAGAAAAGGACAAAACTAAATCGATCACCACCGCCTAGATCGAACATATCCGAAAAAAGCAGTCCATCGGTAAACCAGGACTCAGTGAAAAATAAGAGCTTAGAAAAGGCAAATACTGAACTCCGAGCTAAGCTTACTGAAGTGGAGCGACTCTTCCACGATCTAAAAATGGAAGTCGACTCTGCGAAAACAAAACGAGGATATTAAAAATACTGGTTTAACGAAGGACTGGAGGTAACGAGAGAGTGTGTAACACCGAACCGACCAGCAGTCGAATACTTCATGAACAAGGACGAACTTGCACTTGAGACCGATTCAGTTTTAAGGAAAAGGTCTAGCAAGAAGCGTAAGGCGAATTCCTCTCCCGAAGCAAAACAAAAAAAAGGTAAGCCCTCTGGCTCGAACAAGGCTAAACCAGAAGCGAAAATTCGTCCACCTTCCGCAATAAACATCGTCGGGATAGCAGACAGCCCTCTGGCTCGAACAAGGCTAAACCAGAAGCGAAAATTCGTCCACCTCCCGCAATAAACATCGTCGGGATAGCAGACATCGGGAGATTGCGCAACCTTCTTGCAAACACTGTGAGAACAGAAAACTATGAGCCTAATTCGCACCGAAATAACGTGTGGAAAGTAAATGTTGACAACGCCGATTCGTGCGCTGTCTCTTAGACTGAATGCAGAATCGAGTGGTATACTTATCAAAATAAGTACGAAAAACCACTGCGAGTCATTGTAAGGAGGCTCCACACATCATGCACATAAGAAGACGTTGTAAAAGACGTAAAAACTAAAGCCCTTAAAATTATTGATGCCGTCAACATAGGCGCCCGGATCAGAGCCCCCCTGGCTCTGATCGATTTTTTTTTTACTAGGATATTTCGACAAATTCAACTGTTAAACTAAAAATCTCTATGAGAGATTAGACTTGGAAAGACTAAAATCTCTATGAGAGAAGTTTGTTCGTTTGTCAAAATCAATGACGTTCAAGCTGTCAATAGTTCTTGGGGGGTGAACGTAAGGTTTCAGTGCGTTCTTTTAACAAAATAATAAGTATTAAAATTATGTTTTATAACCAGAGAAAATTGTGGTACTAGGCACAGTGCAGTGTTTAACGCAATTTCGGTCCAAATACGACAGATAATCAAACACTTTTTTGCAAGCTCTGAGCAATCGTTTTGCACTAAAAGTTAAGACATGTTTAAGATCTACCATGACTGATGAAAGACTTGATTTAATGTCTATGATGTACATCCATCGAAATCTTATAAAAGAAAAGACACAATTTTTTTGGAAAAGATCCTAGGCGAATGCAGTTGTTGTTTGCTAAGCAATAAATGTTCTTCGTATGTGTTTATTTATAAATATCTTTTTTTTCCCCATACAACTAAAAAAATATAAAAACAAGTGAGTTAGTGCAAGAGTTTGTCTGTGACAAACTTCTAGGCCACGCCCCCAAAAGTGGGCATGAGCTTAAAATTAAAATCAATTAATTGTAATTTCGTTAGAATCAGGAGAATATACGGTAAGAGCCAAAATTGTTTCAGAAAAAAACAGTTTTTTTTTTACTAAAAACGGCCCTTAAAAGGAGCGGAGCTCAGTAGTCGGCGTGGACGTTGACAGATCAAGTCAATTTTCGCACTTTGTCTATGCAACAAAAGAAACAAGTCGTGTATCACGCTCTCTAGCTTGATTTTGAAGATCTAAAACATTCACATAGAGACGAACGGACGGACATGGCTTAATCGATTCGCGTGTCGGTAACTCTGAAAGGTCTTAAGGTCTTTTAACAAGCTATGCATTAAAATTAATATACCCACGGTGGGGTATAAAAAAAACAAACAAACAAAATTAAAAAAAAATTAACAAATTGAATATTAATTTTTTGTTTCCTCGCTGTAATCTTGGAAAAACCTGAGGATCAGACTAAAATCAACAAACTTATATTTGACAAACTGAGCAAGCTCGAGTTTAAGCCTCGAAAAAATTACAAGAGAACATGAATATGAAACAGTTATTTAAAATACTAACATGGAATGCAAACGGCCTTCTGAATAAAATAGACGAACTAGAAGTATTTCTACGGAAAAATAGTATTGATATTTGCATGATTACGGAAACTCACCTTAAAAACGAGCCTAGCCCCAAACTTAAAGGTTACAATGCAAAATTCGAGAGGAGGATCCTCCCTCTACATTAAGACCTGCATAAAGCACTTCAAGAACACAGAAGTTGAGCTAGACTCTATGCAGATCAGTTCAGTTTCTGTAAATATTGACTGCTTAGATTACAACATTGCATCTTGTTATTTTCCGCCAGGATATAGACTGGTGGATATAGACCAGTGGTCGTATGTATGACTTCATTGGCTCCAATTTCATCATTGGGGTGACTCTTACGCGAAGCATACTTTTTGTGGTTCACGATGCAATTCAACAAGAGGCAGATTACTGCACAAAAACAGTATGAAGCGATGGGTGGACTTTTTCTCCACGGGTAAGCCAACATATTGGCCAACCGATAGGAATAAAAAGCTTGGCCTTGTCGACTTTTTCATTCGACTTTCGCGAATCGGAGAGTGTTATGATCTTTGCTCAGACCATTAAGGAGTAATCTTGAAGATGGGTGGAAGACTGGCGAAAATAGAAAGAGCTCCTAGATTAGCTAGCAAAAACTTGTACTGGGACGCCTACAGAAAGGACTGTAAGGAGGGTGTTGGCTTGAATGTGCCATTGAAAACTCCTTTTGAGTTAGAAACCGCAGTTGACAAATTCATTGAAGCAATTCAGAGCGCTGCTTGGAACAACACTTCGTCCTAAAAGAACGCAGTTAGCACCGACGGCCATGTACGTGCAACACATCCGTTTGAAATCGAAGAATTGATTCGTGAAAAGAGAAGAGCGCGTAGAAGATGGCAAGCTACAAGGGCTCCCCCAGACAAAACCCTCTTGAACCACCTCTCTAACAAACTGAAAGGAATGCTGCAAGATTTTAAAAAATGTTCTCTTTTAAAAGAGAAAGCGAATTTGTTTGCGGAACATTTAGAAGAAACATTCAAGCCTTTCGAAGGTCCGCCGTTGGCTGAGGTTCAAAACAACAACGCGGAACCTGATAGCTTTAGAATGAAAAAAGTTTCGTTAGTAAAACTCCGACAGACAATAAACAAACTTAAAAATAATAAGGCCCCGGGTTACAACCTGATCACTGGCGAAATATTGAAAGAACTACCAAAAAAGGCACTAGTCAAGCTACTTTATATGATAAACGCTTCTCTTAGGCTTCTATACGTTCCAAGATAATGGAAAGTTGCTGAAGTCATTATGGTTCCAAAACCGGGGAACCCTTATAGGCCCATATCGCCTCTGCCGGTAATATCGAAAGTATTCGAGAAACTTCTGCTGAAGCGATTACAACCAATTATTGCAGAAAGACGCTTGATCCCGGATCATCAATTCGGTTTCAGACCTAACCATTCCACAATAGATCAAATCTACAGAATAACGCAAGAAATTGAAAAAGCCTTAGAAGGGAAAAAAATATGTTCAAGTGCTTTCCTCGACGTATCGCAAGCCTTCGACAAAGTATGGCACGAAGGCTTGAAATATAAGCTACGGAAAAACTTGCCGGAAGACATGTCTAAAATATTGGAAAATTATCTTGCCGATTCTTTCGTGTTAGGTGTTTGCGGACGATACGGCCATCCTCGCAACAGGTGAATCAGTCGAGTCATTGAGAAAGTCAGTCAATGAGAAACCTCCAACGAGCATTGGACAGAATTTGTGCGTGGACGAAGACTTGGCGAATCGCTCTTAACGAGAACAAGTCTACGCATGTGAATTTCACTTACAGAAGGGTTAACAATTTGCCTCTGTTCATAAATTCTGCACAAATACCTTATGCAAATTAAGCGAAATATCTAGGGATGACACTGGACGCTAAACTAGGGTGGAAACCACACGTAAAGAAGAACCGTGACGAGCTCGAGATTAGGCTCAGGGAAATGTATTGGCTTATCGGAAGATTTTCGAACTAAATAATAATAAACTGCTCTTGTACAGGCAGGTGTTTAAGTCGTCCTGGACATACGGTATACAACTTTAGGGTTGTACCAAGCCGAGCAACGTGTCCATGTTGCAGACTTTCCAAAACAAGACGCTAAGAGCAATTGTGAATGCTCCATGGTATATTAGGAATAGTGATATTCACAGAGATATAGGAATAGCTACCGTGAGCGAAGAAGTAACAAATTTTGTTCGAAAGCTTAATGCTCGCCTTCATGTTCATTGCAACAATGAAATGATCCGTTCTCTCAACGAGACTCTTAACGATGTAAGCAACGAGAGACGACTACAAAGAACAAGACCCTTCGATCTAGCGACGTAGGGTGAAGCTGCACGAACGAACGGCTTTAGACACGGTTATATTGAAAGGCAATTACCATTTCATTGGCATATAGTTGAATTTTCGAGAGGACGTGCCTGGGAGGTCGCAGGTGCAAACTGAAAAGCTGGGAAAGGCCGTTGTTGAGTTTTCTTGTCTTGCTGCGGTTATGATTGTTGAAGACATTATATATCCTATGTGACTGAGCATCGCACATATTGGGTTGCAAATTTTTATGCAAGGGATGAACTTGAAAAGCTTGTACAGGAGGCCCTTTTCTATAAGACGAAGCTTATGTTTTTGTTTTTCGTTGAAAGTCATATTTTATGATGTTTTTAAGGGACTTCCTGGACTTCCTAAAACCTTAGTGTGCCTCCGTAATAGATTTTTCGATGCCTATTCGGTTTAGGATTATAATATCAAAAGGTTTAAGGCCAAGTGATGAGACCAGTAGGACGGATTGGCTTTGACTAATTCCAAAACAATATAATATTGTTTTATCGAAATGTTTAATTAATGTATATTGTTATGTTCCCAAACCCTTGCAATGTCAAGTAAAGGTACGCCCTACATCTATAAATAATATTTCCATCGAAAACTCTATAGCCAAATCAATATCCAAACGATTCCGAATGTAATTTCATATTGCATTCGTAGCCGCAAAGTTTTGAAAAAAAAAAAAACAGATTCCATTTTGAGCTGTGGTGTCCCTAAAAAATCTCACACTATCTGAATACGTTTAAGAAAATCCCCCTATAAACACCCGATGAACAAAGACCAATTTCACCCTGAGAAACGCCGCCATCATTGATTCCTTCCCCCCAGTTACAACAATAGCTTGGTAAACAACCCCTACATTGTCTGCCACTAAATAGAGTTGAAAAGCTTTGCAATTTTAAGAGGTTTTTGTCAGTAATGCGATTACAAAGTTCTCCTTGGCAGAAACCAAAACGAATTAAAAATTTAAGGACAACAACAACTACAGAGAGGCGTATAGGAAGAAATCTACATCGGTTGTGGTCGATTGGAAAATTTCAATAAAAACTTCGACGAAGGGATTTTTCTAGGCTAAGCTGTACACGCTATACGTCCCGTCCAATAAACACCCAGGGAATTCTCATTTAATAAAGATCACGTAAAATAACCCGAAATCCTTCGGCACTAATTAAATGACTTTACTTAGGCAAACGCAAACACCTTGAGAACAAGGATTAAATGAGAAAGCCTAAGGCGTTTTTTTTGCCCTAAATTTTTCGAACTCCCTTCTGCTATCCCTAATGTGAGGGATATCTCACGTTTGTTTATCTCAGAGGATACACCACACATGTGTGGTATACATAATATAAAAAGTCAGAGAAAAAAGAAAAATCCTAATTGATGATAACTTCCATTTAAGTGGAAGAATGAAATTATCTTTTGTGGCCCAGAGCAACAGGAGAAGGATATCCCGAGTCCTTCTCGCCAAACAAGAATGATATACGAAAATATTACACAGAGTGTTGGTGGTTGATAGATTGTATCTATAAGTATCCAATTGATGGGATTTGGTGATTTTTCAAAAAAATAAAAGGAAACAGTGACACGGCGAAAATCTCCCCAAGTCAAAGAGAGGCGCTCAACCCCAAGGACACCACCATGCTGTGTGATTTCACAATAATTGGGTGTCAAGTGAATTTTATTGATATTTGACTTTGACAGAAATTTGTTAGAGTCTTCTGTGCGTTGTTAAGGACATTTGACATCTCCTTGAAGAATTTCCTTCGGAATTAGAGACGAGGTAAATGGATAACAAGGTTGATCGCCCATATCGCTGGTATTCGCATGGGTGCATACTTCAGTCGTGGATGAATAGAAAACGAAGTCGAGTTTGGAGGATGGATTGTGACGTTTTTTTTTACTTGTATCTCTCGGACTTTTTAGCTAAAAGTTTTTTTTTCAATCATTCAGTTTGCATATTTTTTTTGTGCAAGTGCATTCGTGCAGATCTTGGCCATGAGCGGTTATCGACAAACGAACTTTTTCTCTTGAACGCTAATAAAAAGTGACGTGAGTGAATAAACGCTAAAAATAAGTGATGCTTACCAATTTATTTTTAGCTATAATATTAGATTCTTAAGTGTATGGATACCCACAGAAACAAACAATAATTTTAATTACTGTTAAAAACAAATTATGTCGTCCTCAGATTCCTTGTACGTGATTTTCCTTGTACACTGTGATTTAAATTTAAACTTGCGGCATGACAATCTTAGGCAGACCTATATTTTCCAGACGATGGAAAGCTTAGGAATATTTTAGCGTTTGAATAACCTTCACCATGACGTTTTTTTTCTATGCTGAAATTCCTGAGTCTTGACAAGCCTGACATAATGGTCCTAATTGAGCTTTTCCGCCTTTTTCTAGAAGAGTATTTTTTTTAGGTAATTCATGACGTAAGTACTCGGTGAAAAAGCTGTTACTTCGGGCTGGTCTGGCAGAGCAGAGCAATAGATGCAGGGTCGGGCAAAGCAGACCAATGTTCTCTTCAAGTATATTCGGTTTTCTGTACCTGAGATCAGCATACATTTTTCGGAACCTTATGACGTAAGAAGTCGCTCAGAAATTCCAATTATCTTTACTCCACATACAATGATATGCATTTTCTTCAATTACCCGGTGACATAAGCAATTCGACGGTCGCCTCTTAGACTGCTATTTTCTCCGATTCGAAACAGCGAATCAGAAGGTATACGCTATAATGCCTTCCAGTAAACTGTTTCCACAAGGTTCGTCATTTAAATCAATTTGATGTAATAGACTTTAAAAAGTTTGGCTCATCAAATAGAACTTCCACATTGTGGTGTTCCCTCATCAAAATCTCTTGGTATATGAATTAAATATGAGTATTTCGAAAGTTTTGCCTGCTAGAAAAAGCCTACACTCAAAACAAAACTTCAAGTACATACCATTACATATCGCTATTGGTGTAGTGGTATTGTTCAATAATGGCAACACGTCAACATATACATAAACAGTAACAAAAACTAAGAGTGCCAACAAAACCGTCCAACACATCTTTGCTATTAAAAATTTACCGAAGACAGCACTTAAACACTTTTTTTCAACAAACGCTCTGACGCACGCAGTATATGGGTATAGAGGAGGGACTTTTATTTTTTATTCAGTGTGTGATGGCCAGAATGGTATCGTTCTGGTCGTTTGCAGCATACAAGCTCGGAGCCGGAGGAATATGTTAACTTCCATGTAAGGCGGAGGACATAACTTTTACTTGGAGGAATAATAATCTGCAAATATGAACATTTTCAGTATGCAACGGAGTTAGTAAATATTTTGGTAAAAGTTTCTCGACAACGAAGAAGGGGTGGTGTTTTCTTATACTCGTCACTCCCAGAGCGGACGCTTTCTGTTTTTTTTATATTGAGAACTACTTCTGGTATATATGTATGTATTGAACAAAATGAAAAAGTTGTATAGTATCCTGAATAATAGATGAGGAGGAGAAGCTCGTTTAAGAAAAAAATATTGTGTAGAAAGACCATGCTTAAAGCTTAAGAGCTATTGCCTGAAAGAAAAATTGCTTTAACTAAACACAGCAGTCAAAATATGAATTGAGTTATGACGACCACATTGCTTGTGACAACATGCTTTCAAGCCCTCACAAAGCTAGATTTTGGGACTGAGAAACAAACTTCCCATAGCTATATATGTCCTCAGACTAGTAAGGAATAATCTAATTATTAGTGCCACCATGGCGCGAAAGGTCTTTTCGACAAAATTGCCATTAATACCTGGGAACAAAATATAAAATGAATTGGAAGGATTTGCCACTATTTCAAATCCTTCCAAACTTCTTTAATTTTGACACGCCACTTAAGTAGGGTGTAAATGGTCCGCTTTCGATTTAGACCGTTTTTTGTATACGGGAGGGCCATTGGATATATAATGATAATGTGGCGCGAACCAATGAAGATTATCCAAGGAGATCCACCTAACTCGTGCAGTAAGAAAAACGATGGTAAAGTGGCAAATATTAACTTGAATGTACTAATGGGTGCCTTCAATGCTCATGTAGGTACAAACACAACGGTACTTAAAAGAGTGCTATTGGGAAGCATGGCGAACCGGATCAAATGCAAGAACGGAGCGGAGGTAGCTTGTTGGACTTGTGCTGTGCTTATGGTTTGTTCATTATGAACACCTTTTCCCACACAAAGACATTCACAACAAATACACTATCTACCGACGCGGCATAGCTTAAATCAGAGATAAAGAATCACTGACAGATTTTTTTGTGGTACTACGACCATCGCGTTAGTTGAAATTTATTTGTGATGTTCGCGTTTTGCAAACATCTTAACTGGCAGCTCATGACCCCCTATGTTGTGCAAATTGGATTTCAGCGACTGCTGGCCTTTACCACTCGGACGAAAAATAAGACCGCTGACCCGCCACACCGGTGGGAAAGGTTACAGGATAAGTCTAACTCTGAAAAAATTATTTATACGGCAAATTTTGAAGAAGTTTGAACACATTTAAACTGACATTTTAAATTTAGAGCAAGACTGCCAGCAGTTTCTATTAGTAGTCACTTTATCTACTAGAAATGTTTGTGGAGTGAAGCGGCTTGGTGCGGCGGCTGGTGGTGAGAATAAATCTGCATGGCTAAAAACACCTGTAGTTCAAGAAGCCATCAGAGAGTAGAAGAAAGCCTTTATTGTGTGAAATCATTAAAGGAACTCAACTTCTAGACCCGGCTACGACGCACGCGAAGAACTTCCAATTAGGCAGTTGGAAAAGACAAGAAACATGCATGGAAAAAGTGTGACGAGAGGTTGGAAAACGACTGCAAACAAGATGTTTTGGCAGACTATTCGCGGTGTCAGAAAACATAATTGTAATATCGTATAATGGAATAAATCAAAGCATTTGAACAACCTCCTATTTGTGTTTTATTTCAAAATGCCTTTTGGTCAAAAAAGTCAAAAACTCAAACTTTGGCGTAAAAACTAAAATTTTGGTGTAAAGCAATAGTGGCCAGAAGGTAGTAAAGGTACTAAGACAAAAATTGGAGCGCCCACACTATCGACCATGCCCACTTTTAACGTGTCAGATCTTACTTACTCTGTGTCTTTAAAAGTTATTCTTCTAAAAGGCCTGGAGATATGCCACACCAGCTAGCATACGCGTGTTTTTATATAATTGTAAAGGGCTTATGTTCCTCGGAATAAATTCTGAAAGGAGTTTGGCAGGACTATACCCTGAGTGAGCCCCTCCTGCGAGTCATTCAATTTTTGGCGTATAAATGGCGTCAAATCCCGTCCTTTTGACATGTGCTTTGGACCCCATCAGGGCTGTGATCTTTCGCTGGATGGTGAAGCGCATTCCTGGCGTAGAATGTTTGAACGAAGTGGCTGGCGGCAGAAAAAGTCATTTGGTTTTCGCAGACGATTAAGCTATATACTTGCACCATCCGGGAAGGACAAACATCAGCAAGTACTGGATAGATTTGCGGCCATCTATGGTGGTGACGCAATGAAGGAACTTGTAAGCAAATCGGAAGTGATAAAATCCTGTGCAGTGTTCCCTTCACATATATGAAATTTTAGCATTTTGAGGTCTTTCGCAATATAGAACGAGTTATACTTAGTTATACTGCATGATTGGCCAACTAAGGGAAACCCGCTGGGACGTCATCAGCGGAAGCTGAGTAATGATCTCTGCCTTAAACTCAGAGTTCGCTTCAAAACTCAGCTATCGTCATAAAGTTTGGGTAATGATCAAGAGAATTAGTTCCCGCGGGATCAAGTTGCCGAAATGATATTTCCGAGGTGAGTTGCTGGTACGTTTCTTAGGGAAAGAATGAGAAATGTCATTGTTCGTAGGAATCTTATTATGTCTATTCTTCGACGGCTTGGACACGACAGACTTCCTCCCGAAAAATAAGTGGTGGATCCGGTAATCAACATCTTCCATATGTTGTTGAGTTGGTGAGGGTAAGCGGCAAAAAAATGTTGATGAAGTTAGCTAGCGATCAGAGGCGATGTTCGTCAAAAAAATGCCTGTACAAAAAGTACAATTCGGTTATCCGAATGGGTTATATCCTTATCCACAAGCACTAACCCTCTCACTATAGCTAGATTACAAACTGACCTGGAAATCACACGGTGGAAATAACCATATTAAAATAAGTAGTGAATGAGTGCAAGAGTTCGTCTGTGACAAACTTCTATACACCCGACCCTATATACCGTGAAACACCAAATCTTAAATTTTATTGTCCCGAATTTATTTATTATTTGTACAGGCCACGCCCCCAAAAGTGGGTCTGGGCTAAAAATTAAAATCAATAAATTATAATTTCGTTAGAATCATGACAAAATGCGTTAAAACCAAAAAACTATTTCGGGAAAAAAAGTTTTTTCCACCCTAAAAGTGGGCTGAGCTCAAAGTTTTGTGCAAGGACTGGCGTTGAGCTACTATACCTGCCGCATTTATATAAGGCTGCTCAAGCAGGAAATCTTCAAGGGCATCTGTAGATTCTAACGAAAGTGTATCTAGCTAGAGACCTTACACAATATAGTGATATCAAAAACCTTATGGTAGGATTTTTCATTAAAGATACAAAATTATAATCCCAAAGAGAGATTAATGGACTAAGCAAGTGGCAATTCACATTGGATAAATAACGACGCTAAAAGTGGTTTACTTGAAGCCGAAGTCAAGCATTGAAGTTAGGGCTGGTATAGTAAGGGCCGAGGTGGCAGAAACCCTATGCAAAGAATGCATATAATATTTTTTAAACCGATCTTCAGGGCCTCAAACACTCCGAAAAATTCCTCAGGTACAACACCAAAAAAGCTAATGAAAGTTCTTAAATCCAATAATTGCCGCATGCAACTACCCTTTCTTTACACAAGTTCACTGCGGAGAAGCAAAATAAACAGTGGAGCATTTTCTGTGGTTTGTCTTGTTCTTGCTTTCTGCATATTCAAAAGTACTATGATTTTCAATTTAACAGGAAATTAATAGACTATAACCACATCCCATGTAAGGAGGTTATCAAGACTTATAATAAAGATAACCCTAAGACTTAGATCAAAGAAAATGAAAGGATAGATCTCTTAGGGCGCCCTATAAGCGGGAATTTAGCCAAGTTGGTTATTGCTAAAATTGAACCTCTTTGGATTGTGTATGTATTCTCTGTAAAGGCATAACACTTGCGGGTTAAAAATTCGTGTTTTTGTGAATGGCTTTTATGTTCCGTACTGCCTTATTAGGGTTTCTATTGCTTTAGAAACTTTTTTGATCTCGTCACTTTCATTGTTTCTGCTCTTGGTATATGCCTACATAACATGCTTTTCAAGCATATTCGTAATCTCTTGATCGAAAGGCGCTTATAGAAAAAGAAATATTTACACACCATTCAGAAGTGGTATAAAAATTCTAGAGAAATATATTGCGCATACGTCCTGTGTACCTATGGGAAAACATTTTACGTTTGCATTTCGCACATACCTAGACGCACAAATGAGGACGATGGACATTTTATTTCAAAAATTATAACAATATATAGTCTACCCCTAAGGTTTGGCAAATATTTATATGAAAATACTAAGGAGATGTAATCGCATCTAAAGAACTAACTGGGTGACTTGACGCGCAATTAAATAGCGTAACATCCCTCCTCCATGATAGTATAGCAGTTCCTTAATCATATTTTCTGACCAAACGTAGTCCACAAATCCAAAAGCGGAACAATTAAAAGACCTTGTAAGTAAAATTTCTACATCCGTTTTCGTAAAATTAACGTAAGCCAGTTAATGTAATGATTAATTTTGTTCCACAGTTTGGCTCACAAGCCAGGTATTTTCGAATCCAAATGACAGTTTAATACACATGCCTTTGGGCATATCGAAGCTAACCCCCAAATGCTTGTTGCCTTTATTATACATTTGGCAAACTTAACCCCTCGCTACCGGTATAGGTCTGCTATTTGTCATTCCATCACGAGGATGGGCGATGTTCCCGTGACTGAGCAAATCAGAGAGCGCTAGATATATACTTCTCCGTCTGACCAGCACGAAAAGTTGGCATTGTAATAAAGTTTTATTGGAAGGATTTGGAAAATTTCGTCGCACTTTCTCTTGTTGTTGCCTTCAAATGGTAAACGAAAATGATGTTGCAGTCTGTATGAGAGGCAAGCTTTGCGAAAGGGTTCATTTCATAGCTCAACTCGCTAAATGTTAGTTGGTCCTGCAATTGACTTGGCCGGCTGGGGGGGGGGGGGGGGGGGGGGGGGGTCGGATAGGAATAGTTTTGTCTGCACGAAATTGATTTGGATTATGTGGATTTCGAAAACCAACACAAGCGCATACACTCGTACTAATGCTAACGTGTGTGCAATGGTGGAGATATTATTCCTATGCTGGCATCGGCACCGGAGTTCGGTGTAAAGATAATTGCATTTCTGGTTTATGTCGCTATGGTACTGTGCGCTAAGCTGAAGGATTTCAGGATTGAATCAGCGACAGAGGATGGAAACAACTGATGTTGTTGAATGTTGCGTCTGTTAATTGTTATGACAGGGAATGAGCGAGAGAAAGACTGGAGGAGAGTATTTAAAACTTTACTCATTTAATTGAAGATTTATTGGTAAGAGTGGTAATGACACTAGTTTTTGCGGCAACAAGCAGCAATAAGGAAAGTTTTGCTTGCAATCAGCTAGGAGTGGTAACAGTGACATCGCACTATAAATTCATGCTAAAGGATAATGAGTATCTTTGAGTAATCCGAAGAAGGGGTTTTTTTTTACGCATGAAAAATGAGTGAACGCGTATAGCACGAAAATGTGGGAGCATTGAAATAAGTCATCTAGCTAGAAAATTGTGGAAATATTGTCAGTACTTAATACTTAAATCTTACCCTTTAAATAAGTGAAATCTTGTATAAATTTAGAAGTCACCCAACATAGGTATACGATTTTGGAATAACGGTCAAGACTGTAACTGACTACCTTTTGTTATACCTTTTGTTTAGTAGATAAACGCTCTCTAGGTGAAAAAAATGATCCGTGTTGATAAAAAGAGGGGCAAAATGAAAAATTTTGTAGCGTCGTTTAAAACTAAAATAAATTCTAAAACTAATGGCAAAAAATGCAAATAGCGTCTTTCTCTCTTTCATAACAGTCGTTGTCTTTGCAAAAAATATTTCTTGAATGAAGCGGCTTGGTGTGCAGTCTTGTGGTGGTTTTAAATTAGAGTTATGAGAGGAATTAGTTGCTCTTATGTGGTCATAAGCTCAAGTTTTGATTTCATCTTCCGTCATTAAAAGTCCAAGATAAAAAGGATACAGGTATCTACAAGCTCATGAATAAAAAATTTCTATTTTCTGGATTCTGCTGGCGAAAGGACGTTGATAATAGCTTTATTACCAAAGTTTATCTACCAAATTTAATATAAAAATGGTTTCATATACTTCAGACTAAGGCTCCGTTTTTTCAAAAAAAAAAAAAAATTTACAACCACGCCCACAAAAGTGGGAGGAGACATTTACTATGCGTATAGAAAAGGAAGAAAATGCTTATATCAACATTCTAATTCAATTTTTTTTTCCATTTCAGGTATGTATATTTATTGAAAGTCATTTAAAGTTAAAATTCCTAAAAAAGTAAACATATAAAGGCCAAACTTTTTCTTCTTCCTCAAAGACAATTACAAAGCAATGTCACATACCACAAATTAGCGTGCTATCACCATTGTCAAATAGCTAAAATTTGAAAATATTAAAAAATTTTTTAATGTTAATTTTTTAAAATTAGAGATGGTCACGCATACAGGCCTTTAGTAGGCGTGTCTGACTTATTTCCAAATCTGAAGGACTAGATTTTTAGTTCACTTACCAATTTTCAGTTCTCCGGCTTAAAATTTAAGGCCTAAAAGTTATTTACATACGGACAGACGGACGGACGAACAGACATGGCTTAATCGATTCTTCTGTCGGTCTCATTCATATTTTTAAAAGGTTTAAGGGGTCTACGGCGATTATTTCCCTGCGCTACAAACTATGCATTACACTAAGCACAACTTGGGTAGGGTATAATTACATAGCGACCTTAACATACAGTTCACCAGGAAAGAAGAATAAGCAATTAACTGTAGGTACCCTCTGGTATTTGCACCTTCAATTTCGCAAATTGAAACATTTCGACAAAAGGATACGACCCTATTCTTTCGTTTTCTTTATTTTCTCATTACAAGGGCGACTGGTAAAAATCTTAAGTTGTTACCCGTCTCCTTTTATTGTCTCAACAACCTTATATTTCCCATAACCAGATCTATTTCAGTTTCTTTGAACAATTTCAGCCAATTGCCAGAATACCTTTCGTCTTAGGTTTGGTATTTAATTAATACTCTTTTCCAGCACTTGGGAAGTATTGAAAATCCCTCCCAAGGACGACGGAGCAAAGTCCTAGTTAGCTCTACACTCAAAGTTTGGTCATGTGTGTCTATAATAAAACCTCGTTTGTCATTCTTTTTACCTCCCCACCACCAGCTTCATGAATTTTTCAAGTACTTCCGCTTGTGGTGACAAATTTTCCTCCCTCGCCCAAGTGTATATCATCTCTGTGCATCCTTTGGCGATATTCTCTGGGTGTATTGCACTCACACCCATGTCACAAAGGGAGCCTTCATATATGCTCGGTGGTAAGCGTGCATTCCTAGCCAAAAACCACTATATTTCGAGGTTGTGCATATAAACCCGCATGTACATGAGTCGTCCTTGGGTCGTCGTCGTCCAAAGGATGGCTTCTGACTTTTTGGCGATTGCAAAGGCAATTTTAGGAAAAAGGACACCCTTTACAACACAACGTTGAGGAAAGAATATAAAACTGTTGCACGCTAGCCATAATCCGGCCGGTCGCTTGAGTGTTACCTATAGACGTAAATCGTGTTCGTGGTAGTGTATTGTGGTGAGATCTAGGTAAAGCGCTCCGGTCTGGATTTTGCGGTGCGGTTACAACATTATAAATTTTCAGCATTAGGAAAATATTTCATTTGGATACGCGATATCCCAGTGATGATATCAAATTCGAGATGAATTTATGTTCGCGTTCACTTTGATTGATTGTGCGCAAAATTAGGGTTACATTGCTTAAACTACACAGAAGTTTACTGAGACTTTTCGGTATGGAAATAAAGTGTTTTTGATTTTACTGAGAGTATAAACTGGATAAGTTAAATTTTATTCACAGTATTTAATGACCAATGGAAGAATTCATTGGGATTGTGAGCCGTTAAGTTGACAAAAAGGGATGTTAACAAGTGGGAAAGTGCAAGAGTTCGTCAGTGACAAACTTCTTTATACCCGACCCTACGTACTATGTAACAGCTAATCTTAAAGTTTCTTGGCCCGAATTCTTGTAAAAATTGTGGGCGGTCAAATTTTTGCTTTGGTAGAGGGGTTACGGCAATATTGCTCAGTACCTAACTTGTTTGTAATGTTTTTTGGACTAACTGGGCCAAAAAACATTTTGAAAGAAAATGTGAAATAGAGGTTGTCTCACATTAAAGCCAGTAGTGGGCGTGGCCGTTGACGGGTTGAGCCAAATTTTACAGATTGTCTGTGCAACAAAAATACCAGGCCGTGCACCGGACGGACGGACAGACATGGCTCAATCGATTCAATTGTCAGTCTCGATCATATTATGTCTAAAAGGTATTAGAACTCTACGATGATTATTTTACTGTCTTACAAACTATAAATTAAAATGTATATCTCCTGGGTCGGTAACAAGAAATGGGAAAATGGGGGAATGCAAAATGCCTTACCCTACCTAGAAAGGAAACTGTCGTGCCTCCAACAAGTGGGCGGTACGTAAAAATATAACTGTTGAAAGATTGGAAATTGTAGGGTTTTAATTATACAGAAAACCTACCTTCCTTGAAATATTCGTGGTTCGTATCGTTTTCATAGATATAAATATGCTACAGTACAAACTTTTGACTAAAATTATCGAACCTCATTACAAAGCTAAGAGTTTTCAAATTGAGTTTTTCCGATTTCGACACGTACTAAATCGTCGGTAATATTTTTGTTTTAACTGGCTATGGCTCAACAAGTTGGATTGCGTTTCAAATTTGAAGATGTCCTGCCCTTTCCAAACAACTTGCCCGACTATTTCAATTAAATATATTTCCCATGCTATATTACCACCTCCAGGCTTGAAAAGTAATTAATTTTCACCGGCTGACAAACATGTACGACAACGCACATACGAAAATCTCTCGACTAAATTTCAACATCCTTTCGGCGTTGGATCTTCGAATTTCCTTGCATTATAATAATTCTTTGTTCTCTGCACCTCTGCTGGATTTCGAGTAATCTCTCCGGGGTATGTTGTCAGCATCTCACACTAAAAGAGGAATAGGTATATGCATTGTAGTGTATGCTGATGCAAAACTATTTAGCAGTCTTGCACGTAGCTAGGTTCAATCCTGCATCTCATCGTTGTTGCCCGACACGCTCGATGCCGCTCGGTCGGCTCTTAAGTGAGACGAAAGATGAATGCTCTCTAAGGAGATTATAATTCACGTATGCATACAGAAACAACTGTGTGTCAAGTTCTGGCGGTTGGGTGAAGGATATGTAGCTAGGGGATACCTGTGGAGTAGTCGAGTGGAAAACTAAAATCTTATTCAACATAAATATATAAGTAGACATGTATTTTTTTTGTTGCGGGAGCATGGGACTCCCGGCAAACGAGTGTGTGTCATCTGATGACAAGCATTGTAATTAATTACGTAGAGAGAATTTCAAGAAGTTATCATCAGCATCATCAGCATCACACCATTCTCGACATTTTCGTCGGAGTCTACGTCGTCGTTATAATCATCGTTGCTGTCGCCCTGGCAAACACACACTTGTTTTTGAAGGGTTTTAGAAGGCGTTCATTTGGAAATTTTAAACGCTTTGGGGCTTCGTTTCTCTGAATGGTAACAAGAGTCTTAAAACATGTTCAAGAAATATAAATCTAAGCGTACCGTCTGGAGATACACGTGGTGTAAGTATTAAACGAACATCAAAGAAAATGTGTATGTACATTTGTGTGTACCTTTATTTTTTTCAATTGTCAGCTCCTGCAGTTTTAGGGATATTTTTTCAAGTCCTGAAGTGGTTTTAAAAAAAAAAACACTAATAAGGAATCTAACCAAATGGAAAAACAGCTTATTCAGGAATCGCAAAGGAGAAAATGAGCACCCATAAGTGACAGGAAGGTAGTTGCTAAAGACTTGACTGGATGGGTTTCTGTTTAATTAAACCAATAAATGGAGTGTGTACATTTGAGTTTATTATTAAGGCCTTTTACAATAAAGCGGCATCAGAAGACGATCATGATTTGAAATTTGTTTTAATGGAAATGTGATAGGTAAACACTTGGAACAATTGCTAGATTGTCATAAGTCATGAACAAAGTAGACGTGTTTTGCCATTGTGAAGGTAAAATTTTTACTTGTTTAAATGAAATAAATCGGGCATTTCGTAAGATTTTTCCAAAAATAAATACAAATTCGCCTTAATGCATGTATCTATGCCGCACCATTGCATTCAAAGGTTCTCAGCGTTGATCCAGCATTAAAGATTATAGTTAAACAGGTATAAGTACCATCAACCATTTCAACACTTTCAAATGGTAACTTTGATGATTTAAAAGTCCTGCCACGTGATCTTTTCAAGAATCCACAGTTCAAAATTAATTCAAAACATCAGATTCAAAATAAATGCATATTTTATACCTCAAATCCGTGTAGTGTGTAGAGTTAATAAAGATGTGCTTCCAGGCATTTAGAGACAGCCCAACCGAATTAAGGAAACCAAAAAAATTTAAACAAGCCAAATATTACTTAAACTTATTCAGGTCGGAAGTAGACACGGGCCAAAATATACAACATATACATTAACATTAGAAGTCAACTGATATATATATGAGTCATGCCGCCAAAAATGGGCGGCGTGGACTAAGAAGAAAATATTTTGAGCTTATTTCGTTAGAACCGTGAGGAAATGTGTTAAAAACGATAATTTAAGCAAAGATAAACAAAAAAGTAAGTAAGTTATTTCCAAAAAATGCCCCTAAAAGTAGGCGGAGCTCAGTGTTTTGTATGTATCAAACTTAGCAAATGGTAACATCTTTCATATTTGTTGTTTAAGTCAATTGTGGGTGGTCTAAAAAGCTCAAATCTTTTTTAACCCTCGCATTCGTACAAAATTTTTTCTACGCAAGTTCATAGTATTTACCCAGGTAAATAAAAATGATTCTACACTTTTTCGATTGGAAGAAACTAATTTTGCACGAAATGACAAAAATTTGTCTAAACCAAATGTTTTTTTAATGGTAAAACGGATTCGGTGTATGGCTAACGACATTTTCTTTCAAGTCATACGGTGACCCTACTTAGGTATCCAGCTTCAAAAGGGTTAACCAACGCGGTCAATAATTCTGCATAAAGATAGGCAGATTTGTTATAAGCAAGCAAATTAATACGTGGGGTGCCGTGGCGTAGTGGTAAGTGTGTGTGCTTACTACGCCGGAGGTCTGGTTTCGAATCCTGCCATCGTCACCTGAAAAAAAAACAAGACTTGTTCTTTTTCACGGCCCCCACCTCCGCGAGGGTCTGACAAGCCCTCCGAGAGTATCAATTGTCTTGAAAAACTTCTCAAAGTGCCGTTCGGATTCGGCAAAAAATTGTAGGTCCCCTTGTATGTTAAGAAATTAACACACCAGCATACATTGTTGAGAAGTTGGCCCTGGTTCACCTCGAGCTGTTGCGCCACTCTATTTATAAGCAAAACAATACATTTGTAATAAACCCAACGCCTCCTTTCTTGTCATTTTTTTTTTGTTTATTACGGTTTGCGGCTAGCACAAATTTGTAACACAAATACAGGAGTTTCCGAATACAGCATCAAAGGAGCTGTCCATATGGTAATAATTTTATGGCTAACCAGACCAGATTTCCGGCCGAGCAAAACAATAATTTTTTCATAAGCCGAAACCGAACGCCAACTTTTATTTAGGTTATTTTCTACTTTTATAACGGTTCACGGCTAGCATCAATTCAATTTCGACCATGACCGCCTGTGTCATAAAGCCATCTAACGATCTGTGCGTAGAGGTTAATATCTAGTGCCAAACTTAGGTAGCTATATAGATATTTTCCGAATTTCTAAAAATCGGACATCCACTTTTATTTGGTTTTTTTTTTTACTACGGTTAAGCTCTGTACGGCACTCGTCGGTATGCTTCTTATATATTTCAAAATAGTTGATCCTTTATCGCACAATTCCAATAGGTAAGTACAGCAGAAAAAGTGAGAGGATTTTATTTTGGCACTATTTTGTTCATCAATCGGAAGACAAGGCTTGCGGATAAGGGCATTTTCGTAATGATCAACTCGAATCTGAATGCGCATTTTCGACCTCATATGAGAATATCGCCGTGGATGTGCAGTTATTTCTATATAGAGTACACAAGATGACAAAATATATGCCATCGAAACCGGCAAATTATGGAATCAAAATCTGGTGGGCTTGCGATGCTTCAATTTTTTATCCTCTAAATGTCCAAATTTACACTGCTAAAATTGGGAGCACGTGAACCAAGGCGAGCGGATCGTTAAGGACCTTATTGCACCCCATAACGTAATGGTTGATAATTTCTTCATTTCGCTGCCATTGCTCCAGGAACTAGAAAAATAACAAAAGTGAGGACTTTGAAGAAAAACAAGCGGTCTTTACCTGGTGTTTTCCAGTGAGTTTGGATTTGGAAAATAATGCAACAATGTGCTCATATGTTCCAGTCAAGGGAAAAGCTGTAGTTCCTATGTTGTCAATGCGTCGAGATTCATCTATGTCGAATATAAAACAAAAGCCAGAAATGATCTTGTCTTATAACAAGACACAGAGCGGCGTGGACACTGTGTATAAAATGGTGTTACACCTACTTCAAAAAGGGGAACAACACGTTGGCCACTAGCCATGTATTACAGCCTATTGGATTAACTGTTTTGGCAGCTTACATTATAATGTTCAACAAACAATTCTCACAGTCAAGCTAAAAAATTTCGACGAAGATCGTTCGTTCAGAAATTGGGTACTGCATCCCGCGTATAAAGATTCATGCCCAAAAACCTTTCATAGTCAGCAAGTTTGGCATAAGGGCAGCAATTGAATATGTTTTGGGTGTATTGATGGTTTGGGTGTTTTTGAAAGATTTGTGAATTAAGCTTTATATCTTATTCTACTTTTAATATGCGAGTCAATTTCCGTTTCGAATAACGCAGAAGAATAATTTGCAGCTGATGAGCACAACGCGATAAAGGTGGGCGTATAAAACACAAAGCTGGTTTTTTCATACGCTACCGAATATATAAGCCCAAGAGATCTACACGGCATGCTTGTATTTAACTCAAGAATCTAGTATGCATGCATACAACACATTTTCAAGCAGACAAAGTGTGGGTCATGTGGGGCCACCGACATCACTTCACAACTTACGTAGACTAATGTTTCTCTGTATTTTCTTTTAAACATACATCATACATGTAGATCAAAACACATATAAATTTGTCACATCGAGACATTCATTTTTCACATTTTCAGAGTAAAATCGATTTTGTAACACAAAAATATTTTATTTATTTACCCGGGTAAATACTATGAATCCATAAACGTTTTACGACAAAACTTCAAAATAAGTATGTAAAACTGCTTCAAAAACATTTCTTCTTACAATTCCTGGAAAAATTCGATAAATTGATAACTGATTCGGATGCATTTCCAGATTAGATTATAAGCAATTGAAAATTCGATTTACCCGGGTAGATACTATGATTGCGAAGGTTAAAGATAAAATATCAACTTTCATGCTTTTTCTTTACAAAACGAATAATAAGCTACGACTGTAGCTATTGTAGTTTGTTTTAGAATAACGGAGCTTATATTTCGGAAAGTATTGCCGAAAAGAATGTATGAACTCTTAAGGCATATTCTTTTAAACACCGAATTGCCACACCGAGCTGTCAAATAATACTCAGTGCTCGCGACGATTCCAGCGTGGTGTACACTCGGTTTCATTGTGTACAGAACGACAAATTCTGCACCAGTGCAGTCTTAACGTTAAGTGTCAAATTGTTTTACCTGCATTTAGGTTCTTCTCTTCATTCCGAAGCGTGATTTTATTAGCGTCGGTTTTTTGTACTTTTCACTAAAAATTTATTTTGATAGCTTTGAGTTTGAGTTATTTAGTAACTTTTTATCGATTTCATACAGGTTCGGTAGCGTTGTAAAAAATAACGAATTTAAATTGAGTCGAAACGTCTCTTCGTCAAATACGACGGTGGCGAAAATTCGAGCTTGGTGTCGACACCGAAATAATACGGAGTTCAAAAGAACATTTACAGGAGCATGATCCCAATTAGTTGTACGAGAAAAGAACAATTTTTTCTGTGTTCTACACCAGTTTCACGACTCGGTGTTGAAAAGAATACGCCATTAGAGTTCAAAATAAAAGAGTGAAACTATTTATAACTGTTTTGTGCACAGAAGAGCTCTTACTTGGGCAGTCCATTAACTTTTAATGAGTTTGATGCTCTTTCCGATTCCATCTTGGGAACTGTTTCTCTGAATCCTAAAAATGAAATTATTAGGATTCAACATACCATGGGGTGAATTCACTCTCGCACTCGCACAGTTAAGATACTTCTTTAAGATCTTAACATTTACAAATTCGTTGGTCCAGATGGAAATGCTCCGATTACTCCACGCTGCCAACACCACTGTGTAAGCTTTTCCATCGGTCGGTCCACGGTCCTACTCCTCATGTCTCTTTTTGAGTACCAAGATGGAAAACAGAATTTATGTCAGCCCGTCGCTAAAAAAGGAGATTTTTCTTCTCCCTCTGGCTATCGTTCAAATGTACTAACTTGCCTTCCTTCTAACGTCATGGAAACGCTGACTAATTATCAGCTTATGAAATATCTTGATACATGAAAGCTCCTTAATGACCAATACTGCTTAATTTTGCTACAATACGGTTTTCGTAGCAAAATATCCACTGGTGGTTTGATGGCATAACTCACTGAAAAGTGGTACCATTCCTTGCATTTCCTTGGTGGAAGCAGAATTTGGCACCAAGCTCTCTTGTCGAAAATGCGTGCATTTGGAATCGACGAATCTCTTATTCCGAACCGCTCCAAGTTGGTTTGAACGGTTTCAAGTATACGGTTCACAAAACAAACGCTGGGGTTCCCCAGGGCTCTGTTTTATCTCCGATACTCTTCATCGTTTTCATTAACGTTCTGCTAACTGCTACTAGTAATTCATTCCATGCCTTTGCCGATGACCGTAACATCAGTTTAATATTCGTTCTAACTTTCGCGTCTCTGCTCTTCGGACGTTGAATTGGAACGGCAGCGTATGTCAAACTCGTTAAACTCTCACATGAGCAGCATTGTATCATGGGGGTCTCAAAAAAGAGCAGAGTTAATTGAATGCTTCTAACACTCAATGCTGTCTTCTGTTGAGCTGAAACTTGGTACGCGGCTTGGCTCTTCTGTTGCACAGACAAAGTGTAAAAATTGGCTCAATCCGTCAACGGCCACCTTACTACTGGCTTCAATGTGAGATAACCTCTTTTTTACATAGACACGGCGTAGGAGCTCAAACTTTGGTATTGAGCAATAGTGCCCCAAGACCCTTAACAAGGCAAAAATTGGAACGCCCACCATATCGACCATATGCCCACTTTTAACATGTTAGATCTTTAGAAACCCGATTTCTCAGAGCGTTCACTCCAAATCGAAAAAATTATGTTTTAAATATTCAAGATATTACTCTTTGGTAAGTTTGCCCTATACAAAGTTTTGAGCTCAGCCCACATTTTAAGGGCTTTTTAAAGAAAAAACCGTTTTTTCTGAAATAATTTTCGCTTTTACCGTATTTTCTCATGATTCTAACAAAATTACAATTATTTGATTTTGATTTTTAGCCCAGGCCCACTTTTATGGGCGTGGCCTATAGAAATAATATATGAATTTGGGCCAAAAAACTTTATTATTTGGTGGTGCACGGTATAAAGGGGCGGGTATATAGAAGTTTGTCACAGACGAACTCTTGGACTTACTCACTCTTGTTTTTATATTGTCAATTAGTATTCATATTAAAGTTGAGGTGATATTTATAGTCTAACAAAATGCGCAAAGCGCAATGAAATCTACTGCATTGCTTGAAATTCATCAAACTCCATGAGTATTTAAGATTTATATTTTCTGCATGAGCCAGACTATGGTTAAATCCAGTCACGTGTCGCTCGTCATTATTTGTCTCAAATAATTTTGTGTTTTTCGACAAAAAAGAGTATTGAATTATGTATTTTATTTTCAAGGTAAAACTATGTTTTATTACCACCTGTTACCACCTTTGTTAAATGTAACAGTTTTTTTCCCGTAATCTGCAGCCATGTGTAGGTACCCACATATGTGGGTAGGATAGATGAATGTGAATACCTACAAACGCCTATAATTGCCACTTGTGTATCCATTTTCCAAAATGTCAATGCATATGACAGCACTCCCAGCGCTGTTTGCCTGGCTTTACTCATCCCATTCTGTTCACAAAAAGGACACACTTCTCGCTTATACATATACAGTCACAGATACTGCTCAAAGAGGTAGATATATGTTTTTTCTATAACAAAATGCGTGAATTTACCCCAACTGTGTCGAGTAGCACTTTCTGCCTATGACATATTCTTTTATGTTTTCCAATATTTTCCTCCCTTTGCCGATCATGCGGCTCTATACACTTACAACGATGAAATTTTTATTCAATCGTTATGTCGAAAATGCCTAAAAAATCGATTAAGCAATTAAAATTCTTTCGAAGCAGAGCTCTAAGCTTTTAGTGTCGGTTTTGTCCCTTCATGTTTGGTTCTTTCCATCTAGTCGCTATTCCTTGAGGGTATTTTTTAATTGAATTTTCTTCAGCGACGATGCAAGTATATCGTATCCTTTTTCACTTTCAAAGAAAAGACATAAACACTCATCGTACTTCGACCCCGTGGACGATTCGTTTTCATTAATTAAAAAACAAAAGAATGACGAGAGTTTCAGCGAAATGAATGAAGACGACAACAACGAAAGCGCAACAGCTAAAGCGGGCAGCAGGAAGGTGTGTATATACATTATGTAGGTATTACTCGTATACGATACTCGTAGGTCACTACTTCTCCCGCTCTTTTGTTTTTGAATCGTTCGAGGATATTCGCATTTTTATTTTTTGTCCTTTGATGCGGATGACCTCAGAAGGAGGTACAAAACGGAATCTGGTTTAATAGTTTGACTTTCGTACATCCGCAAACAACACAAATATCCACAGCTATGTACACCCTGACCCACCCACGTAATTAAGGTCCTTGCAGGATGAAACAAAACAGAAAAGGATTTCAGCCCCCTTACAATAAACACGTAGAGTTTTTAATTATCCTGCTTTTTGTCAAGGGTAAAAAATGTCATTATTTTCAAGCACTATGTGTACGCGAAAAAAGCTAATTAACTTAGAACGAGTGAAAAATGCAACTTTGCCACATACCGCGAGTCAGTCCTCGAGTGTGGACTCCTTCATGTATCTGCGCACAATTTCGATCCTTGCAGTGTGTAGGTTTTCACGTCGACTTTCTTTTTAATCCAAAATCTCTGTAGCTATCCTATCATGTATTTCATCGGGTCTTGATGGTTTTTTGACGTTGTTTTATTTTTTTTATCCACTCTCTATTTTATACACAGAGGGCTGCACTACTAGGATACGGTTTTACTTTGTCCTTTTGAACGACACATGAAAACACATACGTATAGTTTTTCCTCGACTGTAATTAATGGCGGAGACCATTTTATGCATGCATCACATACAAGCACAGTTTCCTGGTCCTAAACTTCACATCCAGGATGTTATCCTTTCAAACACCCATCCATACAGAGCTATAGTCCGGATTTCACAGCGTTTCAGATACCAGTGGTTGTAGTATAGAAGAGTAGCCAGAAAGAGCTTAACAGCATGATTGCTTGGTCTTGCATAATATCTATTCAGTACAGAGAATTAAAACATTCTCTCGTTCCATCTCCCGGTTGCCGCAGTAGTCCGTGGTTGCTGTCGTCGTTCCAGGGAGTCCTCGTATCTGTCTCCTTGTATTCGCAGGATGTGTTGGATGGTGTCAAACCTCATATTGTGGTGAGATGTATGTGGTATGTGTCCTTATTAGATAAATTCTACCATTGCAACGGATTTTGTGTACTCCTAATGCGCATAAGGCAAAAAACGGTGAACTCAAAAACGAGACTAAGCCGCTCCATAAAGTGTAGAAAGGACGAGTTTTCGGATGCAACAAGAAAACCAAATCAGCAGTGGTAGGCACCTTAGAGTCAAAGTAAGCTAGTGACAGCTTTTCGTATGTGTGTAGAACCTAACAAATGTAGGTCAAGAACTCATGTTTTTTGAGCTAATGTGAGTGTACCATTGGAGTATTTTCAATCTTTTTATTCTTGAAATAGGATCATAAATGAACATCTGACGTTTGTACACATAAACTTAGAGTTCTTTTTTGTTCTCACATCAAGACTCAATTTTTTGTTTTCTCAATTTTTCCGATTGTATCCCGAGCCATCTCGAAGCCAAGAGGAAACCAGTTTGAAACAAAATATACGCCCTAACTTTTGAAGGTTGCGCGGTTGTTTGATAACATTTTAATAAATTTCGGATAAATTGCGTTGATAAATTTTTATTAAAGGAGTGCAATTCTGACCTTACCCTGCTCGTTTCGCTACAAACTGAATTGAATGTGGTCACTGGGAAACAGCTGTGAAAGCGTTGTAGTTGCGATAAGCTTCACAGGTTGTAGCGATACATCGAAGGTTCTAACTCATCCCGGTTTTGTTTTTGAGTTCCATGTTTCTTCGAGCGAAAAAAGCTTTTACTACATGAAATAGTGTTTTAACCAGGGTTTGAAGTAGAGAGAGAGTTTGAAACTATTATCGCGTTTAAAATTTTACAATAAAAGGTTACATTTCAATTCAATTAAATATTTTTTGGGCACTTAAATCAAGTACCTTTTTATTCTCAAGTTACATTTTCTTGGTCAACTTAAGGGTACCTATGTCTGACTTACACTTCACTTTAAACCGTAGGTTTGAGCATTTTAATCTAAAATTCAATATTCTAATATTCTAAGTTTTACTTCAGTAAACACTTTATGCGTGTTTAACAGAAGTTTATCGTTTTTTGCTGGTGATGTTCTTTTTCAAATCGATATCATCCTCTAAAGTTGAATTGTGGGATGCCTTTTCGTAAAAAGGTACGGAGAGTGTCCCATTTGTGTCAGGTCATAACTGACCTTGCAGTAGGGCAAACTTGTTGTTCTTTTTCAAGGAAATTGAAGGCTTTTGGCTTTAGTTTATGCTCTGGGGTGGTTAAAATCTTACATGCCACTGTTGAAGATTTTGTATCTCAGGTTATTCATCTAAGCTCAGGGGTCCTTGAAGGAAGTCATTTGATAACCCAGTGTTTTTTACGGACGCAGCTTATTCGACCCACAACCCGGTTTCGATCATTATTTTCTATTTAGTGGGTCTTCCACTAATATTTCGACTTCTTACAAACTATGACAAGCTCATCCGTTGGGGCGTGGTAAACAAAAAAAAATAATTTTTCCCAAATAATTTAAATAAATTATTCCTACATAAAAAATAAATAAATAGAGTGGCGCAACAGCTCGGGGTGAACCAGGGCCAACTTTTCAACAATGTATGCTGGTGTGTTAATTTCTTTACATACAAGGGGACCCACAATTTTTTGCCGCATCCGAACGGCATTTTGAGAAGTTTTTCAAGACAAATGATACTCTCGGAGGGCTTGTCAGACCCTCGCGGAGGTGGGGACCGTGAAAAAGAACAAGTCTTTTTGTTCAGGTGACGATGGCAGGATTCGAACCCAGACCTCCAGCGTAGTAAGCACACACACTAACCATTACGCCACGGCACCCCACATAATTTATTATTCCTACATAATTTAACTAAAAAACAGACAGACTTACTTGGACAGAAATCCATTTCTATAAACCTACGGTATATACAAAAACTCTGTCTGATATGAAAAGCCTTGCTCAACCACTATTCTCCAGAGTTATAAAGGAATTAACGAAGCAGGAGCAAAAATTTCACGCTCGTTGTATTCTGCTTTCCTGTCACATCAATCGCAGCACTAATATTTACCTACTTACAAATGTGAGTTTCTCAAAGAGCGTTCTCGAAGACTAGGCATTAGTTTGAAAAAGATAACTTTTAAGATTGAGAAAAGTCTGTCATCCTCAGTTAAGCATCATGTTTAGCTTTGTTTTTAGTGAGCCCATCGCTTATACATATAGGATGTAATTATAAATTCCGAAAAAAAAGGACCAAACACTTTGATAAGGATTAATTAAAACTTTGGAAAAATTTCCTCGATAAAAATATATGCGTCCATCCTTCTCAGCCGACCCAAATTAAAATAATTTCACGTAGACTTTTTCCTTACTAAGCCACCTCATCCCGAAAATTCGCTCGACTTTAGTTTCAAACACCCTGTCCGCGACTCCAATCAATTCACGAACAATAGGCCATATCAAAAAAAGAAAAAAAAAAAAAAAAAACACTGAAAGAAGCTCTTCTCTTACCCGACAAGGACTTTGAAAACTTTCTTGCCTTTCCATCCTGACGCGCCCCATGCCTGTTGCTTTACAATACCTTACCTACTCCTCAACAACAAAACCGAAATCAAAATGGTTTCTTTGTCATGGTATTAATTAACGTAATTTATCATTATGAAAGTAAAACCATTGGGGTGGTGCTGGGGCAAGACAACGTGGAACATTTTCTTCTCTCTTTCCCCTGCTATTCATTGTTTTTGTGCGAATATATTTCGAAACTTGTATTCTTCTTCCATCGCAGCTAGTGCCAGGCAACCGCAATTAATCTGTCAAAAATGTTGTCTTCGAGGACTTGAGGAATTTTGTGTTTCGGCTTTTAGTCATTAAAGCTAAATTTTCGAAGTAAAATTTATGAGTTGCCGCATTCTACAGCTCCCTCCGGAGACTTTAGGTATTTAAGTTGGCTTCCTTCTAACATTTCAAATGTCAGTGTCATTCCTCCCAGAGGAGGATGTATTTGACATATTAAGATGGACACATTATGTATATAATAATGATTTACTTCAATGTCCTTGCTGACTTTATGCTCTCCCAGAGGACCACATAAATTTGTGTAAATTAAATTCTTGAGAAAAAAATCTCAAATTACAAACACTTTTCAGGTATAAGATCGGAGTGAGAGGCTTTTGTCCTCTTTAGCTCTGTATAACGAAACGACTAAGAAATGACACGTGGAGGTATGTTATTTCTCTTCAAACTGTTCCGAAACTTAAGGTTGTTTTTACTTAGCGGCTTAGGCCTGAAACCTCGGGCGAGGATGTTGTCAACCACTTGGTCGCACTAATTTTATTCCTTCGATGACTTCAATATCCATCACTAAAATAAGCAAGGCGGAAAATTTTGTTACTTCCTTTAACATCGTAGTCTCAGCTGAACAATTTGCATCTATCTGCAACAATGGCCTCCTAATACCTTAGTCAAAGAGAATTCACAAATCGCAACTCCCTCCCAAAAAACTGAGTTATAGGCTAAGCTTCTTCTACCAAAACGTTCATTTCACAAGAAGCAAACCAAAAACAGATGATATTTTTAAAAATTCAATGACTTTTTCTCACAACGTTATTGCTTTAACCGAAACGTGGCTCAACACAGAACTCTTTACCAAAAAGTTTTTCTTTTATAGGGAGGATCGCATAAATTCTATCTTGAAGCCTTAGGTGGTGGAGTTATAATCGCTATTCGGGATAGTATTGCTCATCACAAGTGAAGTTTCCATTTATCGTGAATATCGAAATCGTATGTGTAAGACTTTACAATTCTCCAAAAATTGCTTATGTATTGAATGCATATACCTCCAGATAGCTCCGCGGATGTATACTCTGAATTATCAAAAGCTCTAGAATACGTACCTATTTTATTTGTCGTGTGAAAACAGTATATTTTTGCTCCTAGGGGATTTCTTAGAGATAGTCTTAGTCCTCTTAAATTTTGATCCATTTCGGTGGACGAAACACATTTCATACCATCTTGTTCTTGATAGTATAATCTCTTTTGACTTACTGAAAACGGGCAACAAATCGAATTCTCGATTTAATATTTTCCTCTGACGCAGATAGTAGGTACCTAATGTTGTTCGTAAATCATCTGCGAACAGCATCACTAAAATAGATACTCCACTGTCATATCCATGAGAATAACAACCCTTATGATAGTTCATATAATTATGACTTTCGAAAAGCTGATTATCGGCTACTTTCAAACGAGCTAAGTAAAGTTAACTATTTATTCATGACTAACTCCTCTGACATAAACGATGCATTGGACGATTTCTATTGAAAATGAAACACATGTATATACTGCAAATACTGTCCGGTCAAAACTAACGAAGAGCTCTAATAACTGTTCGTAACTCGTCCTTGGCATACAAATAAATTGCGTATGTTGCGAAACAAACGTAATACCTATACGGCCTGAAAAAAATACGTTTAGACTTTGTGCTCAAGTGATCTCGACAGTTATATGTTGTTGTTTGATCAATTTAAATTTTTGTGCACTGAGTTATATAATAACATCCCAGATGGGAAATTCTAAACCTAGGGAATTCTGGAAATTTGTTAAGTCGACTAAAAATCAACGACACGTCGGGAAAATGGAATCAAATTTTTTCTTTTTGTTTCATTTAAAAAAACAACGACCTGAAAGCCTATTTCAAACACAATAAATTCTTTGAATAATCGTCTTTTTCTGCAAGCTAACGTCGATAAGTTTGTCATATGGTGTGACAAGAATGTTCTTAGCCTTTACCGTTCTAAGTATCCCGTTTAGTTCTTCCACAAATGCAAATGCCCTCGAACGTGTTGAGGGCTTTAAGTATCTCGGTGTATACTTCTCTCACAATCTTGATTTCTCTGAGCACATAAATGCTATTGTTCGCAAATCTAACTGCATGCTTGGATTCATAAAAAGATGGTCGAAAGAATTTAATGATTCTCATGTAACGCTATCCCTATACGAGGTGAGGTCTTGTCCGACCTCACCTCGATTATGTTTCGCAGGTGTGGACACCTTTCGAACTTATTTACAAAAATCGGATTGAAGCAATTCAACGAAGACATATCCGCTTTACTCTTAAGGGTCC
This sequence comes from Neoascia interrupta, assembly GCA_947623515.1. Lineage (NCBI taxonomy): Eukaryota > Metazoa > Arthropoda > Insecta > Diptera > Syrphidae > Neoascia > Neoascia interrupta. The sequence continues at coordinate 150,317,993 of OX392463.1, forward strand.
TCCTTGGGATGACCCGTTTAATTCACCTCCGTATGACCAACGCATAAAGCCCCTCAATATGCACACTTTGTCACAAAGGAGGGCAAACCAAGATGCAATCGTCATATCTGAATTAATTGATCGTATTGATGAGTGTGAACTTCTAACTTGCATCAAATTTAAATTTCGTGGTGGATCTCACAATCTCCTTCACCATCAATTACTTTATGTATGCACCTAAACATAGACCTAACTATGGCTAGCAAAACAAGTAAAGTTTTTAAAGTTGTATTTTGAATTAATTTTCTGCAGTTAAAATAAATAAAATTAAAAAACAAGGGGGAAAGTGCAACAGTGCTTTTGTAAAAACTTCAGTCCGTCTGCGATGGATTGCAAAATAACCTCCCCTACCACAAAAGGAAACTGCCAGGTCTCCAAAACATGGGCAGTATATAATAATATAACTGTTGAATTGTTAAGACTAGGTAGTTTCACTAACTTCGGCCTAAAACTCCGCCCTTTTTTACTCAAAATATAACTTTAACTCCACGCTTACAAAAGCGGGTGGAGCCATATTCTTTATATACTTCCCTTTAAAATTATTCTGGTTTGCGAGAAGTATAGGCACCCTTAGACACACACGGAGGTCGTTGACCATTGAAGTAGAATGAAGTTAAAATACTAGCGGATGCAATGAAGCTGTCGAAATGGTAGTAGGCTACTACTAATTAGATCGGAGGTGGTGCCCAATCCAATTAGTTGGGTATCAACTTCTGTCTGCTAAGATCTGAACAGCGTCTTCACCCGTTGTTTTGAAAAAAACATTAGAAAATCTGTACCTTGGCTGTGTTTTCGAACACCTGCAGCGTTTTCGAAATGAGACGGTGGAGCTCCTCTATCGTCCTTATAAACCAAATTAGTCTGAAACATATATCGATCGAAGCAAAATGCTTTTAAGACAATATTCGCGAGAATTGATTGCAAAGCTTTAAGTGAAACTTGAGAGAAACTAGCTGAAAGAAAAAAATTTAAGCCAAAGCCTACTTGAGATTTATGGGCACCGCCGTGGAGCAGTTGTTAGTATGTCGGACTACTACCTATACACGTGATCCTGAGTTCGATTCCCGGCCAGGGCAACAAAAGGCTCTTCTGAGCAATAAGTCTTAGTTTGTTTTTATTGGACAACACCTTAACCTAATGGGTCAAGGCAATAATTGTTATCGAATCGGTTTTTCCCATGAGTTAACAGACGATTTTCTTTTACTTTGAGTGCTGCAAGCAAAAGTTGATAGAGGTTACACAAATGTTGTTCGAGAATTAACAACGTTAAGTAAATACATTGTTAAAAAAAACACTGGAAAACGGTAGGTATTCAAATTAATTAATTGCATGACAAGGAGAAAAAAAAACTCTTACCAAATTCACACAATTATTGTCTGTACGTACCTGAAAAGTAAAAAAAAAAATACAAATTTGCATTACTTAATCGATTTGGATAAGACTTTTTCAATTTAAAAGATTAAAGACAAGCCGAAGAGTGTTCATTTCCAACAATTACACAAACACATCCTTGTCGTGCGCATTCCCTCACTCATTCCCTAACCATCATCCATTAATCCGGGCTTGTAATTTCCTTTTTCTTCCTTACATCTCGCATACATAATCAAGTTCAAAAAGCTAAAAGCGTCACACACAACAAATTAATGTAAAAGTCCTGCCTGCACAATGCCTACATACTACAGAGATGATCGAGGAGCAAACCTACTGTACTATGTGAAAATGGGGTGCGATAATCACAGGGTAACATGTTGTGTGCCTTACCGTACCACCCGGTAAGTGTATATTTTTGCTCGTACTTTTCCAATGAAAGTAGCCCTTTGTGTCGGAAATTACATTTTGCCAACCCTTAAAGTGTCAACCTCAAGGCGCCCTGACATTTGTGCCGTGAAGGGAGCATACAGTAGCACACGTGAATGTCAACTCGGTTGGTTGGTTTGATGTGTAATCACAAAGTTATGTGCCGCATGCGATGCGATGACGATGAAAGCATTTAATATCATTTGTTGCCATCGTACGTTATTCAAACATAAGCATGCATGTGTGTACTTCTTTCATTCATATTGACGCACAGATTCAAAGAAAACCTAGAGCGATGTCCTGCGAGCCGAGACACAAAAAAAAAAATACCTCAACTGTCGATGCAGTTACCTACCATCAAAATGAACAGCAGCATAACGCAGTATGTTCATTTTATAAGCCAGATGCATATGCAAATGCATGTGTGACTTTATGGTAAAACTGTCGACTAGGACACAACCATGCTGATGAGGACAATCAGTACTATGACGGTGACGTCGACGTAGACGACAACGATGACGGCAAGCAACGAGACGACTTCTAAAGATACACAAATCCACTTGAGGGTGACTGACTGACTTATTACCCACTTGGTTTACACTTTGCATTATTTATGCGAGCTGTGAGTCCTTCACAGGACTTCACCCTACCCGCTCGGCGCCTCTTATCGCTAGCAAACACTTTGCATGTAAAAGCATTGGGGCCGAACTGTGAGCATTATTGAACGCGCGTTCATTGTTCAACACACCGATGGCTTTTATTATAATACCGCTTGCCATGACCCCTTTAACACCCAACTATAGCTGATGTTCAGGCCCAGATAATATGTACAATATACCGAACGCCTATCTCTTAGCCATTTGCATAGAAATATTCTGGCGGCCCGGTTGGGTGGTAGAAGTGCGGTTATGCTGGGGGGTGGTGGTTGTGCAGTGGTGATGGTGCCGATGATGGCTGCCATATGAAATACAAGGTGGAATTCAATGAAATTACTCGGCGAAGGACTAAAAGGCATGTGCATCATGCATGTATTTAGCCAACCATGCAAACGGCATCCAACCGACCAGGCCATCAACCGAGCAGTTCGTCAGTCAGGTCACCCCAGCATCACGGTGACATTGTTATGCATATGACACTTTGTTGTTGCCATGTCATTAGACATGTCAAATTGTTTTTGGCTTTCGGTGGTAACGTGTTGCCGATTCATGGCGTCTGTATGGCTTCTGGGACGTCTTAAAGTGGTTTTGTTTATGGGCATTCTGCGAAGACCTAGAATTTCAAGAATAGATACACATGCCTGAAAAGTTGAAGCTGATGCTTTTTGACCATGATTCTATTTGAATCTCAGAAAAACTCATTACTGGAATTTCGGTCAACACATTCAGAGAAAAGTCGTAAGCCCCTGGAAAACGGTATTTGCAAAAAAGCCTTTTTGTCGTGTGAATTTAGCTTACAAACGCTCAAATCGGTTCGGAACTTTAGGAAGTACCTTAAGTCGTGCGTTATATGACCATAAAAGTCCAACAGCCATATAAGGAAATCCTACACATATGGGCCATATGTACACTACATGTACCAAATTTAATAAACGTCAAATGCCAGAAATTCACCCGTATCCCTTCTCTTAGTTTGCGGGCTTAATAAAATCAAATTTCCTCGAATATTTTATACCTACCGCGCATTAACTAAACCGACATCACAAGGGACCCTTTTCCCAATTTGCATTTACATTACTACATAAAGTCAATACACAAAAAACCACAGTTACCCCATCAGCTAGTACACTTCAATAACACACCATTAACTTTGAATACCTTTATACTGTTCGACGTTGCCGCCAATCTTGTGCCGCTCCTTGGCAGGTAGGTATCAAAAAATCGATTCTCCCAAACCACCTAACGATTGTTGTTGATCCTCCAGTAAAGCCTTTAGATTTCAATTTTTATTACTTTCTGCAAAAAGAGGCAACAAAATTAAGTTGTTCCCCCGACCCAGACAATTTTGCCGCCATCATAATCTACATTTACATTCTGCGTCGCCACAAAATCATTAAATTCCTCTATGATCCTGAAGTGAAATAATTTCCAGGGGCACTGTAAACAAGCTAAGAGGGAGACGCTCTCTCATCTACTGAAGGAAGGTCCTAAGGGTTGACAAAGAAAACATGAGATCCTTGAGTTTCACTTCGTAAAATCATGGTCCGAGATTTTCTGAACAGATTGTCATCGGCAGGCACAGCCACAAATACACTCGGAGAACAAAACTCATCCTTCAGCCTAGAGAATTAAATCTCCTACTGGTGGGGGCCCGTTGGTGGGAAAGCGACCAACAATTGCTTGAGAAGAACCCAGAATACCAACTCATCCATATTCCTGGACTGTCAATTGAGAGGTCACGAGATTTGTTGCCAGAAATGGGAACTGTCGAGTGTCCTTTTGGTTTATCTTCTATTCACCCGTACATCGAGTCATCAAACTTGGAGCTTTTTATGTACCCACTCATATGTAATGGTGTTGATGAGAACGAAGGGGGGTATGTGTATAAGATTTTTGGCGTGACAAAAGCGGCACTTACGGTAGCGTTGACATAACAACAAAACACTTGTCAATGCAACTACACGAACGAGAGTATAACTGCGGTGTTCAAAAAGTACGAGGACAATAAGCTATACTTTTGTTTGTAGCCAGTAGAGTGCTGCCACTCCCGACTCAACCGAGGGGAATAGTGTTGACGCAAATCTAATTAGGATCTGTGTAACATATGTAAATTATATCCTGTCAAGATGAGATACATCAGGCGTAGAGAGAGTGGATGCGGTGTTGATGCGAGGATATCACATATCTATATAGCTATAGCTAAGAAAGAGGACAGTAATAAAGTTTTCTAAACCAGAACGAGGACAGACATTTTTCATTGCTTTAGCAATTAAATTTTATTAGCACCCCAGCGTATAAGAGTGAAGCTAGTGTGTTGTGAATTTTAATTTGCCGTAGGACAGACAAGTCGGTTAAATGTTGTTAATGGGTGGATGACAGATGATTAACTGTGTCCGTATGGTAACGCTTTAATCAGGAATGGGACTTCTTTATCCAGATGCACTGAATTCAATTTAGGAATGACATATCAATTACCTATATCAAACAAATTGCAATAAGGCATCAAAGTCCCCTCTTCACCTCTCAGCTTGGAGAAAAAAAAAAGACAAACTCTGATATTTTCGGATCATTGTATCGGACCAACTCACACTTCGACCAAGGCATTGAATTTGGTCAGGAAAACATAGGGATTAACTGGGCAATGATGTTCATCTATTGAAGCAGGCCCGGGCGTAGGGGCGGTTTTGGGGTTCTATCCCCCACCCACATGGCAAAATTAATAAATTGCGGAATCAGTTTTCTTAACAATGCGGCAACTGATTATAATATGATTACCTGTGTGTCTCATGTGAATTAAAACTTTTTTTAGAAAAATCATTTTTAATTAACTTTACAGCCTTACTGTGAAAAATACTTATAAAAAACCCTCTATAGAGTAATTTCTGCGCACGGGTCTGTATTTAACGCCGGGGGTCAAGCTCTAAGCCAAAAATGTTTGCGGATGACAGATATATGGAACTAAATACTGAAGCTTTACAAACCTTACACTTACAAAACGGAAGCAGTATACCAGGTAAATATACTTCCCCTTAACTTAGAGATTTGATTCATTTTTCAAACTCAGGACTCCAATAAAATTCAAGGTTTCATGAACTGGCATTTGTAAACCACGACAAAAATGATAGTTTGAACTATAAAATAAGTTGGCTCGGACTATACAAGACTGTGTCAGGAAGATCAATTTACCCGTTTTTCTGCTTTGTATATCCATTTAACTAGTAGTTGGACTTTTTAGTACCAGTAATAACTAGTACTAAAAAGGCAATACTGTTATAGTTATACTCTGCTTTGGTTCTTGGCCACAGGGATATTTTGGGCAGCTGCAGAGCAGACCAGATAATTGGTTTGAGGAGCTGTCGGTCTTTATTTCGAGTATTGAATACCGTTATCCTCCCTCCGAATACGTAATCGCTGGTAATTTAGGACGTTAAAATCGATACTCTGGACCAACAGCACCCGAAAGCAAATATGTTTCTTCTGGGGTTGTTGCACCCCAATTGGTACCAGGTGGTGGGTACCGGTATTGAAAATATCTGGGGCGGACCAAAACCAGCAACAAACGAAAAAAGCAGTAGCATTTGTATCAAATAATGAGGCTTCCTGGTTGTCGTCTGTTACCCAGGTTAGGCTCGGCCGAATATGTTCTTTTCCTCATGCAATACGCAAATAAAATAGACAACAATAAGATACATACCACACGTTCTTACAAATAATACTTGGCTAGTTATATTATAAAGGCATAACACTTACGGGGGTAAGCTATGGTATTAGTAGGCCGTGCTTTTGTCTTCCGTAGTGGCTTATCAGCGCTTGTGTTGGATTGAGAATTACTTTTCTATGCTCAAATTCTTTCTGCTCGCGATGTGCTACGCATCTTAAGGGTAAGTCATAAACCCTTTATCGCAAGCTTATTATAAAAAAAAAATGTTGTGATTTTTACTGCGCCTAACAAGGATACCTAACGTGAACAGACATGTTTTAAACGCCCGGGTCTTGTTTCTAACCTCCTATCCTGAAAAGTACACTGTTTAAGTATAAACGTCTGTAGGCTCGTCTGACCATTAAGTTATTTCGGCTTGGTTCTCGTACGCTTAACACTCAGTTATAGGCTCCAGCCCTAAAAAGAATATTCTGGCATTGGCAGTGCAAGAGGGCCAACTGTGACGGCTTCAACAACTTGCCAAGAACTTAACCTCCATGTTTTCTTGAATTTAATCAAAATAAAGAGTATCCGACTGAAGGAAAATACATGGTGTGACTTGAGCGGCAAAGGGGCTATCCAGTTGATGGAGGTTTATTATGTTCGGTCTTTTAGAGTAGGCTAGCTCTAGGACAACCGGAAATTATTTAAATAAACCAGGAATGACAGTTGTGCTCTATCTAGACGTGTAAAATATTCTCACCCTTTAAACCATCCTTAGTTTTGGACGGTTTAAATTCCTAGATCCATCGTGTGAATTCTGGTGAGTAAGGGATCTGTTTTATCTCCAACACGTTTTGTTGCAAAAGTACTTAGCGCGTACAGTTTATTAATAAAACTCATTCTTCGCAGCAGAACCTTATGAATGTGGAACAGGCTTGTCCTCGTTATTACAGTTCAAAGCAGTTATAAACCAAAGTGCACCTGTATCTTTTCCTCTCTTTCACTTTTGACCTTTTCCATTTGCGCTATGTTAGTGCTGTATAAGGGTTGTATTTGAATACTTTCAATGTATTGAAAATTTCAATACTTTTTTCAAAAGTTAAACACACAAGAACTAGAAAAATCAAACTTAGGTCTAGTCAATACTAAACTTTCATGAAAACATCAATTTTTTTAAAAATATTGAAATTTTTTCGACGAAAATAGACGTCGTTTTCCAAAGTGTTTGTGGCCATAACTTTTGAAACGCTTAGTATTACGAAGCCAATATTGAACACACATGTAAACAACTCATATTTTTAAGAAAAAGCTTGCGTTTTGACGCATTTTCAAAAATAAAATCGTAAACTTTCATGAAAAAACGTGTGCTCCACTCCTATGAATAGTGTCACTTGGAGAAATCATATGAAAAAAATAACACGTCTATCAGAAATCAACCTAAAAAAACTATAAACGAAAACTATAAACCAAAACTATAACGATTTTGAAGGTTTTAAAAGATTCTGAGGTTTCATTCAAAAGCCTAAAGAATTTTTCAAGAACAATTTTTCAAATTTTCAATTTTTCATTGTGGGGTGCCGTGGCGTAGTGGTTAGTGTGTGTGCCTACTACGCCGGAGGTCTGGGTTCGAATCCTGCCATCGCCACCTGAAGAAAAAAAAAAGACTTGTTCTTTTTCACGGTCCCCACCTCCGCGAGTGTTTGACAAGCCCTCCGAGAGTATTAATTGTCTTGAAAAACTTCTCAAAGTGCCGTTCGGATTCGGCAAAAAATTGTAGGTGCCCTTGTATGTATAGAAATCAACACACCAGCATACATTGTTGAGAAGTTGGCCCTGGTTCACCTCGAGCTGTTGCGCCACTCTATTTATTTATTTATTTTATTTATAATTTTTCAAAATTAAAAAAAAAAAAAAAAAAATGTCGTTTCTAACCTAAGTTTTTCGAAGGCTATTTAAAACATGAAATAAAAAAAAAACCTGTTCTACCACTTACGCAAAAAACTCGTGCGTTTAGAATTAAAGATAAGCAGCCAATGCTAGCACAAGTGGCTCTGCGTTTGGAAAAAATTCCAAATAGTGTTTCCATCAAATTGAATTTTAAAAATTTATAAAAAAAAAGTTCAAAAGAATGTTTGTCTTCCATTCTATCTCCTAAACGGTATATATAAAATTTGTCAAATAAATATCGGGCATAATATCTTCTGAACTTTTAGACAAAACTCAGCAAAAAGCGAATAAAAAAAATATATCCAAAAATTTCAAAGATTTGACTCAAAAACGAAAAATATTTTCGTTTTTTATATGGTTGTAAAACTAAAAAAAAAAAAATTGTTATTGAAAAAAAAGCGGTGAGTAAGTGCTACAGTGTGTACGCAGAAGTTACAGTCCGTAAAACGGATCGTTGAATACTCCATTCTATCCCACGTTGTAAAAAGCTGATGTTATTGTTATTTTTTGTTTTTTGACATTTTATAAATAATGCAAACTTCGAAAAGGAGCGTGGACCAACCGCCTCTATTTTCAAACTATCAGTTATAACACAAACACAGATATTTCCAAGTGACCCTTAAATGTACGTAAAAATCTAATTTTTTATACCCCATCCCATAGGATAGGAGGTATATTAAGTTTGATTCTTAGTTTGTAACATAGAGAAATAATCACCGTTGACCCCCAAGACCTTAAGGGCATATGATCGAGACCGATTTTAGTCTAATGAGCCATGTCCGTCCGTCCGTCCGTGTGTCGGTAGTTTATAGGCTTTAAATTTTGAGCTAGGAACTCGAGACTGGATATCTGTTCTTTCTAGGTCCCGAAGGAGTACAAGTATAAAATTAGTATAAAGGCAAAAGTATAAAATTTTTGCCACGCCCTCTTTTGGGGGCGTTTTTAAGTATAAACCAAATTTTTAATGTGAAAATGCAATCAACACGTGTATATCACTTCTGATAAAAAATATAAACAAAAAAAAAAAAACGATGCAATTGAAAAGGGGTGGATGCCACGCCCCTTTTTAAGGGAGAAGATTCATTAACTGAGAAATTTTAACAGTTAATGTTAATAGAAACTTAGATTTAACAACCAAGATTTATGACACAATTCGGAGCTTGAAAGTAGTCAATTGGGATGGGGTATCCAACGATTCGCCTAAGCGGATTGTAACCCCCCCCCCCCCACTAGTTTTGGTTCAGAATCAATATTTTCGAAGAAAAAAAACGACGTCACGTTTACCCTTCTGGTATTTTTTATACCCCATCCCATAGCATAGGAGGTAGATATATTAAGTTTGATTCATAGTTTGTAACATAGAGAAATAATCACCGTAGACTTTAAAGACTTTAAGGGCATATGGTCGAGACCGAATTGTAAGTAGAATGAGCCATGTCCTTCCGTCCGTCTGTCCGTCCGTTCGTCCGTCTTTCGGTAGTTTTTAGGACTTAAATTTTGAGCTAGGAACTTGAAACTTGATATATGTTCTTACTAGGTTCCGAAGCAGTACAAGTGTAAAATTTTTTGAAATCCGCCCACTTTCAAAAAATTTTGCATCCAAAAAAACTTGCACTGTCAAATGTTCAGATATGTGCGTAAGCTATCAACTCAAGTGTACAAATTTTCGGCACGCCCATTTTTGGGGGCATTTATAAGTATAAACCAAATTTTTAATATGAAAATGCAATCAACACGTGTATACCACTTCTTATAAAAAATATAACCAAAAATACGGGGTGATAAGGGGTGGATGCCACGCCCCTTTCTTATGGAGAAGATTCTTAGCTGAGAAATTCTAAATACAATTGAAGTTAAATGAAACTGAAATTTAACAACCAAGATTTATGACACAATTCGGAGCTCGACAGTAGTCAATTGGAATGGGGTATCCAACGACTCGCCTAGGCGAATTGTAACTCTCCCACTAGTTTTTATTCTTTATTAAATTAGGCTCAAGGCCAGTCGAAATTACGTTTTTATGGAAATATAATAATACATAATTATATTGAGTATATTTTTTTCGATTTAGAACAAAAATATTAAATTATATGAAAATAGAAGCCACGCCCACTAGGAGAGGTAAAATGATTAAATTTTTATTTTTTGTATCTTACAATAAATAGAAGGATAAATGCCCGACATAAGTGTCGGTATCAGACATATAAAAACAAGCGATAGTACAGCTTTACAAAAACAGCTTTTCGTGAGTCTTCGCCATTGTTTCGAAAACACCTTCGAAAGCTTTTATTGATTCGTATATTCTATTTGCACAGTAGAGCTCTAGATTTGTTTTTTTTTTAGAGCCTAGGCTCTAAAAAAATCTAGTCAGGCTAGATTTTAGATATCAAGATTTACTCTGCATTTTACCGACTTATGTTCGTGCTTCATGTGCCTCTGGGAGTCAATCAGTTTGAACTTAAGTCTACAGCAGCTTGCGAAGGCTTTACTCTTACAGTCAGATTTTAGAATTTTTTTCTCTTACAGTATCGGATTTTTTCGCACTAATTTTAAAATTCGGTCAGATTTACAAATAACCAAATAATTGCGTGCAACCATATTTGGCATTTACCAAGCTAAAGGTTCACTTAAACAAATTTACTTTATAAAACGTTATTCTTAATTTTATTGAATATCTCATATATATTTATTTATTTCTATATATTTATTTTGCATAAAGGTGTGTCTTTAAGTGCGTCTTTGCTTTACAACGAGCAAACCGTATTTTAAACGCACTAAAATTCTTTATTTTATTTTCCCTAAAGAGCCCTTGAAGGGCTTTAAACAATTACACACATCCTCCCCCAAGAACCCATTGCATTTCAGCCATGCTCTAGGTACTCAGACATCCAGTCGAACGTCAATGAAATCTCCACCAAAAAAGGACAAAATCGGAACGAATTAATGCACCGCCTTCAATTCCCTGCTTCTTCTTTCTCCTTTCCGCACATCCTCGCTCATTTATGTCAACAAAACTAACAGCATGTACGTGCACGCGAAAAGCAAAAATAAAAGAAACCAAAGACCTGGGGAGCCTATACCTATATCCTCGGGAATCCTGTGTGGTGGATGTATACCAAGTGGTGGAAAGTAAAGTAAATCAATTCGGGCATATAATTGCTCGAATTCTTTTTTAAACCATTTTCCGGATTTTCTTCGACATCGCCATCATAGTCATCATCCGGGGACGATGACGACGACGACGTCGCTGTCGTTGAGAACCGCCACCGGTACCCGCATTTTTTCCATACCATCTATTCAACCATTCATCCACATGTACACCGCAATCCATCTTACCCAGTCGAACACATTACCGCCGCTGAGCAAGGACAAGCCCCAGGAATATAGTAGTACAAGAGCTGAAAGAATCCTTTCTCCGTTCGAAGGGCGCAACATGTGAAGGAAATTTGAATATTCATGTGCCACGGGGGCAGCAACAAAAAGGCGCCTGAGAGCACTCAACTCCGCAGGTGATTAGGGTTTGCGGTGAATGAAATATTTTCCAACCCACCCAGCACCCAGCAAAAAAAAAATTGAGCCCACGTATGTATTATGTCAAATCCCCACTGTTGCAGAACAATGGCAGGTACTACTTTTTTTGGAGCTCCTCATAGTACAGTCATTTCATTCTCTATAAGCCTCATTGGTTTTACCACCTCCCTTTTTGAGTCTGGTGCAGGTGCCACGTTCAGTGATATCCTTTTTATTTTAATAGCACAAATAAAACTTTAGAAAGGATTTGTCTACATCTTCATTACCGGACTGAGGTTGTGCGGTGTGCAATGGAGTCCTTCTTCAAAATCAACACACATCATGGTAATGGAAATAAAATCACAATGAAAGGGAACTCCATAAAAGCGACGAAGAAGACAACTACAGCAACAATGGGGCTAGATGAAGAGTAGCAAATCTCATGGTTAGAAATTTACAGCCCAATCCCTTTTGCGAATATGCTGGCTAAAAAGGTTTTTGTGGGACCAAATCTCTTAACCACGTCCTATCCAAATGAATTATTTAGTCAGACATTCGTCCTCTTTTCGAGGACAAGTCCGTCACCACCATTATTATCGTCACCATATAATTCGCATTCGATTCCATGTGCATATATTTAGCTGCTGATTCTCTCATTCTTTCAAGGGGGAAAAAAAAATCAAAAGAAATTGTGTTCCCAGACGATTTTCAATCTCATTTAGTTTTTCTTTCTCGGTCGTCCTCCTTTCCCCTCACTCAAAAGGGATATGTGCTTCAAACCCTTTTTGGCTAGAAGCCATCAGCTAAATGGCCACAGATTATTGCTTTATTGACTGATCCGAGTCGTCGTCATTGACGCTCGTCTATTTCTTCACTAGGCGGGGGGAGAGGGGTATGAAGCGAAAGGATACTCGGTGCTGAAATTGATTTCAATCAAATAATGATGGAGAATAATTTAGGAGAAAGCTTTTGCAGCAGTGATTTCTTGAAAATCTAGCTCAATCGACTGAATTCAATGTTGCATGGCGTGGTGCTACATGCCAACATCGGCATCATGCGCTGCTGGCTCTGCTTTTGTTTATGACTGGCGATGATTTTCTCCATGAGATTCAATTGAATCCTTTCATTGATGTTCTGTGTGTTGTATATGTGCATTATAGCTCTAACGTGTTGAAACAATGAATAAATAAGTATACGAGAATTGAGGTGCATAATGATTAAATTTTCAAAGCATTTAGCCCCCGACTCAGGATTATATCTCTGTTTGGACTGATGATGCCAGACAGTGTCCTTATGGACGAGGTGGTCGGTCGGCTCTGTTCGTCATGGTGATTGGATTTAGGGGACTTATAAATACACAGCCTTAGGGCTTACATACATTTTTATGTCCTGTTCACGAGTTGATGTGTTATCAAAAGACTTGATTTCATTTATGCGAGTGTAAATTGTCTTCTGTTGAAAACCGAGCAACGGTCAAAGGCTTTATTTAAGTGGGACACGATTAACCTTAGATGTTGTATTTATTTGTATAATACCTCAAATTAATGGCAGTTTTAGACTTTATAGCCTGTTATCACACCTGTTAAATATTATTTTCTGCTTAGGTATATCATGGGAACAGGAAAATGGAAACAATGAATTATTGCAAGCAAAGATAAAAAACGCGTCACACATTGACAATTTTATCCAATATCAGGGACACCAACCGTCCGGCCGTATCAAATTTTTTTTCAAAAATTCTAAAAATGTCAAGCTAATAGGGTATGGAAAACTGTGGCACGTAGACGTACGTAGTACAAGGCTTTCATGTGTGCTCAATCTACTACAGATGAATGATGACTAGAGTGTCCTTAGGTCAGAACCGAACTCGTTTCATCATGAAAGAACCTTGAGTAATATCCATTTCAACCCGCAGCTCTTTCTGAAAGCGTAAGCTTTTTTTCCATTTATATTTTCATTATTTTGCAAACTGTTAGATACGGTTACATTTTACTTTTCCATCGTCATCAATGTCTCTATCATCGAGATCATTATCACCAGCGCAGCAGCACACATGTGATTCGTGCTAAGTCCCGGACAACAAAAAACACGAAGCCGTATGTTTTCGAATTTTAGTTGAACATGGCTGTAGGATTATGTCGAAGCCTTTTCAATAATTAAATTTGACACTAATTACGTGCGATGAGTTGTCGTTACGAATTTTGTTATCCTGAAAGGGATTTTTGATTTTCGATATATTTCACGAACTTGATACGCGCGGATGATGACAACGGTGTTGGGTACGCGTTAAACTCATGATGGGCTTTATTAGGCTTTTTCATTGAAACGACAGAACGTCATCAGCCTGTGTCTGTCTACCTACTCGATGCGAATGTGAATATCATGTAGATATGAATGTCCTTGGTATTAACATGGCATGTTTTGACATCGCATTTTTGAATTTTAATTGGTGATGTTAAATTCTCGGAGGATGCGCTCATTAAATTCGATTGAAAGTGTTGTTTGTAATCATTAGAGGAAAACAGTGATATATTTAGTCTAAGTTAATGTAACATTGAGACAATTTTTTAAGATAAAACCAAGACTTTTATAACGAGTATATTCTTAAGCAGTGAAATCTTGCGAATACTTATGCTGTTGAGAAAAGAAGATATCTCATGCAGATCTTCTGATTTCGCTGGAAGTGTTGACCGTTAATGAATCTTAGGAGGCTAACTAGGAAAAAATTTAACATTACCTCATTGCTACAACTACTTCCAAGCTGATTCCATAGAAGCAAAGATACTTGCATTTCTGGTGAAACTTTACTAAAACACAAGGAAAGAGCGTGTTCCTCTTTTCTTGTCTATTTTTCTCATTTGGGTAAAAGGTCCACTATCCCAAATTCAAACTTCTTACATTGATTAACAAGTATACCTTTTACCACAAACAAAAACTTCAATTCGCCCTTTAAAAAAAGCAAGGCAGAACGGTTGCCCTAGAAGCTTACGGAGGCTGTAAGGTATTGCTGTAGACCTCTTAATGAATAGGTACTCAATAAAGTGATATGCGCTAAGGAGAAAAGATTCAATCATCTGGCTCTTACTAAAATATGTTCCCCTGTTATTCGCGACAGGGGACCTCTGCTACATGCGCGACGAAAAAACCTGCTACCGGCAAATGTTTTACCAATTTCACGCCTTTGAACCCATTTGCTTCAACCAATGGAGAAAAATAAAGCGTAAGTATAAGAACTTGCAACAAACAAACATTTTTTGTTCTCGTATAAACATCCCCGTGATTATTTCACTCTGGTCGGCGAGTTTTTGTCCCTGTAGAGTGGTAAAAATAAAATTATTTCATCCAACGAAATCGACTTCCAGCGATTGGATCCATTTATGTGTATAAGAGACGAAAGTTCCTTATAGTTCCTTTTCGCTAAAGTTTTCTTCAACTTCCCCCCCACGCTCACACATCCCATATCCCACAAACGTATCTATGTTATAGACAAGTATCCCCCAGAGACTTTCTCTTTTTGCGTTTGAGGTTTCTTTAAAAGATCATACGTGCATATCTGTTCGGAAAAGTTTCTTTTTATTCTACTCAACTCCAGGTATCCTTGACATACGTCAGTGGCGGCCATAGTGGTATTCTATTATTACTTTAAAGTATTAAAGTTTGTTTGTTTCCTTTCATATCCTGCATCCGGCTATAGCAAAATGTAGGTATAGGTAGAGTCCTTTCCACACTTATTGCCCTGGCTTTGGGTATAAATGCCAAATGTATTTCCGGTGCCTTAAAAGTTTCTCAAAATGTCTTCATCTTTTTTCGAGCCTTATATGAAGGTTTCTATACCTATAACCTGGTTGTGGTGGCATGAAAATGTCGTCTATGTCTAGGATCTTGGAAGAACAAAACAAAAAAAAACGGAAGCCGCATGTCTTGCGCACCTAGTGAAACAAAAACTCATATGAGTATAAGAAGTGCGAGAACCCATAATCCTAATGACGACGGCAAGCAAATCCTCGGGAAGGAGGTTATGAAAATTCTTGGCTCCCTGCCAGGCGGTGCGGTGCCAAATTCAACCAGAAGCAAAAAATAATTTTCAATTTTCCTCCGACAAACACGCAAACAGAAAGTGGTATAGAGCGAGGCTATGCGAGAGGAAGCAAGGATTCGGGCTGCAATTTAGATAAACTGTTGCATTTGTCGGAATGAATGGAGTCGATTGCAAGAATGGGTATGGTTGAGGTATGTGTTGGAGTTGGAGGCCGCTGCGGGCAAATTGAGACTTTGAAATATCTAATTGAATTGAAGTGGTTATAATGTGCAGACGCGTATTTGAGGCAGAAAAGGACAATTAGTTGATTGCTTAAGAGGTAAGGTTTTTTTCTGTAAGGGAATGCGTCTTGGGGTTGTCTTTTTTTTGAGACAGCAATAGAAAATGGATGCTGAAACGAGTTCTGTCTGGAAAATTATCAAAGTATCAAAGTTTATTGGATTGACATCTTAGTCGGAGAGCTGATGACCATTTTTTTTACTGATTTCTAAAACTTTCTTTGATAAATTTGTTGTCCTGAGTGCAAAGATCACAAAAATCACATTCTGCCGCCACGTACTCGGGGCCTCTGGAAGATGCAACGAGTTAAAGTTGCATACAAAAGTAAGAAAGTTTGCCCATAGTAAGATGTCAAAGATATCACACGAAGCTGAGATCTCGTATTTAGCATCTCATAGCGATTGCAAGGCAATGCATTTTATTCAATATTTTTGTTCAAAATCGAAAAAATTTTCCTAAATATATTATGCTGAAAACATATAGTTCTACAGTTTCCTACACAAAGTTTTAGGCCATGCCTACATTTGGAGGGGGAATTCACAGAAAACCTTAAGTTTTTTTCAAAAAAGTATTAATTTAGGCCTTTTTAGAAAAGGATAAAAAATAAAATTTACCATGTAAGTTTAAGCAGGCTCTAGTCTACATTTCGTTCATACAAAGTTTTTGGCCACGCCTATTTTTAGGGGTCGATTTAACATAAAATTTAATTTCATCAAAAATTGCTCTTTTGTGTGTCCAGCAGGCTTAGCTTCCATATAACAGCCCCTATAACAAAATATCATCACTAGCACATAAATATCCAAGTCATTTTATCTCCTGCTAATTTGTTGTTATTCTTTCATAAATTAGGCTTAAGGCCAGTCGAAATTACGTTTTTCTGGAAAATTTTAAGTTTTTCTTCAATTCTGCAAACAAACGTGGGCGCGGCCTAAAGTCTTGTATGAACAAAAGGTAGAACTATGTGTTTTCTACATAAAATACCTTGCAAACTTTTTTCGATTTGGAACAAAAATGTTAAGTAAAATGCATTTGAAAAATTAACATTTAAATAGATGCCACGAGGTAAAACGATTTAATTTTTATTTTGTGTATGTTACAATGAACAGGAGATCAAAAATACCAAATTTCAGGCTTTTAATACGTCTTACATCTTCGAAAGCTCTGGAGGTAGTTGCACAGTTGCACAGATTGTGGGAGTGTCTGTGGGCGGATTTAAAAAATTTTCACATTTGTACTGCTTCGGATAACAGTGAACCTGTATGTACCCAATTTTAGCTTCCTAGCTTAAAACTCAAAGCCTAAAAACGTGTGTCATACAGACAGAGGGATAGACGGACGGACGGACGGACATGGCTTATTCGATTCAGAACACGGTCTCGATCAAAAAATCTAACCTAAAAAAAATATGACACCACTTTATCATAATCAGCTGTGAATCATGCTGACATCTAGCTTGGTTGCTAGGCATGCGTCAAAATTGCGATCTTAAATACGCAGAAATTCTTTTTTTTCGTTCAGAGAACAAGTGTTTTAAGAGGATTCGATCTGGTCGAGAGATTTCGGTGATTGATTGCGAGACGGCCCATTGGCTTGAGCTGGCAGAAAGACCAGCGACATCAACCGCGTACGATTGAGTATAGGTCCGAAAAAGGCTGAGAGCAGTTAACAGAGACTCTTCAACCATGCACCACGAAAGGGGAGACGGAACACCACCTTGCGGACCGCCCCTATTTACCGCAATATATTTTCCACAATCTGTTTCTGTCATATCATAATCAAGATCCTGTGCATTCGCTTTGGTCTACACCATGTTGTCTGGCTGAATTGCACATATGCTTTCAGGATTCCCAAGCTTTTTTATTTTTTTTTTCTCTCCAAGCAAAAAGGAAGACAGATTTATGGTTCTGAAACATTTGCCTTGCTATAGTCAGACTTACCAGGTTTTGGCTTGAATACGACTTGGACTATACTCAAAGGCATATGGGTTGGGTATGAAATCCAATGCAAGGCTTGCAGTGTATAATCTTTTCAGCGTGGGCAACAGTTAAACTTAACCTTGTTCTGGCATAAGAAGGGTAGATTCCATTTAGATCAGGCAACTTAAAACTCTCAAAAGATGCAACTGCAAATATCAATCACCACTCTGGGAGTAATATACCAGATGAGCCGCGTTGCATCCTGGGTGGCCACTGTTTGCGGTACCTTTGAAGGATACGTGCTTATCTGCTTAACCGGGAAAAGAGTCTCTAGGAAAAGCCTAAAGATCTCACGCCTTAGTCTCAGTGTAGGTACCATCAGGTTTAAGAACTGAAGCAAGTTTGCATGGTCTGGTCCTGTGAATGACTTGCACTAGCCTTCTAGCTTAAGATAGAGATTGGATTTCCTCACAAAATTTTCTTTAGAAGATTTTCAACTTGGGAATAAGTATTTTCAAATCCTTTTGCTTTGATCGCTTAAGGTTCCAGTCTTTTACATAGTCTTAAGACCAATTCAGAAGCTTTCTAGTCTCTTTGGAAATACGCTGCAGTTTGCTATTCCACCAAACTACCGGTTTTCTGCGAGGGTTTTTTGTATTGGATATATGTTCAAAACAACAGGTAACGACGCTTGACAGGAGCGAACGTAGGGGGGGGGGGGGAGGTGGCAGGTTTGGGGTTAATATACCTCCCGGAATAGGCATGTGGTATGAGAAAGAACCTGGAAATATAAAATTAGTTCTAGCTAAACTTGAAACTCTTGGAAAAACATAAAATAGGATTGTAAGCCCACCTAACCCCCTTGAACTAAACAGGGAGGTTGCAGATTGGCAGTCAATTTCAGTTTTAAAACAGTTTTTAAAGCTCTACCCACTTTAAGGGGTTGTTTTTAGGAAAAAACTGTTTTTTCCTGAAATGATTTTCGCTTTTATCGTATTTTCTCATGATTCTAACGCAATTAAAATTAATTGATTTAATAAGCCCATGCCCACTTTTAGGGGCCCATACAAAAAATATATGAATTCGGGCCAAGAAACTTTAATATTTGGTGTAACGTGGTATATAGTGTCGGGTACATAGAAGTTTGTCACAGACAAACTCTTGCACTTACTCACTTCCCCCATCCCAAAGGATAGGAGGTATATTAAGTTTGATTCATAGTTTGTATTATAGACCAATAATAACCATAGACCGCCAAGATCTTAAGGGCATATGATCGAGACCGAATTGTAAGTCGAATGAGCCCTTTCCGTCCGTCCGTCCGTCTGTCGGTAGTTTTTAGGCCTTAAATTTGGAGCTACGAACTTGAAACTTGATATCTGTTCTTTCTAGGTCCCGAAGCAGTACAAGTGGAAAATATTTTGAAGTCCGCAATTGAAATTTGCTAATAAGTAAAGTGGGCGTGTCAGTACACGCCCACTTTACTTATTAGCATGAAAAATCAAATTCGTCGTAGGAAGCTGAAATTTGGTATGCGATATCCTCGCTTAAGTGTATTGTTTTTGGCATTTAAAAAAAAAGCGAAAACCGCCCCCATGTAGGCGTAGTCGTATTTAATATGCATTCTAATAAATGGTTTTTATTTGATATATTTGCTTTAAATCCTAAAGACTTGCACCACAAAATGTTCAGATATGTGCGTAAGCTATCAATTCAATTGAATAAATTTTCGCCACGCATACCTTTTTTAAGGGGCGTAACTTAAAAACGTAAAAAGCAAATTTTTTGTATAAAACTGCAATCAAAAAATGTGTACCACATCTGATAAAAAATATGATAAAAAAAAAATAATGTTATTAAATAGGGGTTGACGGCACGCCCCTTTCTTAAGAAAGAAGATTCTTAACTGACAAATTTTGAACACAATTAAAGTTAATAGAAACTGAAATTTCACAACCAAGAATTTTGGCGCAATTTGGAGCTTGACAGTGGTCAGTTTGGATGGGGTATCCAACGGTTCGCCTAAGCGGGTTGTAACCGTCCTATTAGTTTTTTTTGTGTTTGCCCCTGACAATTGATTTGAAGAATCTCTTCTTGTCCCTTGTCTTAATCTTAGTTTGAGTGGAACCTAATTTGTGCCCAAATCGTTTTTTTCGGATTTTTCCCCTCTTGTAAGGTAGAACTTCACAGTTGGTTTGATAGGGGATGTCGCGAGCTTTCGACAAAGTTCGACTTTTCATCAGCGCGAATTCTTCTGATGAAAATGAATTAATTTTTTTTTTTTCAATTTAAAGTTCTCCTCATTTGGAATGCCTTCCCGAATTTAAATAATGGTTTATGTCTACTAACATTTTTATTAAATACTTAATTGGTTTGATATTTGAATCAGTATTACGCTCCCATAAGCTACTTTTTTCCAGTAGCAAATTCCGTAATAGCCGATATTTTGCCAAACCACTCCTAAATCCCTGTGCGACCTCATGAATATCGTTGTCGATGTTACAAAATGCAACGGCCACTCCATGGCCATCAGGGATCCCGTAATAGGGTTTAACTTCATTATCATAAAATCAACGCAGCAGCAAACGCGCGCCGGTAATTTCATAAGCCCATGCATTTAGTCGCCATTTGCACGGACTCTGTTTGCTAAAAAGTTTTCGCCATGGTAGAGTGTAGGTACCTATATATCCTTTGTGAAATTTTAAGTTTGGGGCATTCAAAATGGTATTTGTTAATTGGATTTCTTACTCCAATTTGGCCAATTCTTGGCTGGTGGCCATATCAAATGGGCCCATTTCACATCAGAGAACTGAATGTTATGATTCGGTTCCTTGTGCATCGAAGGCAATCTGTCGGCCTATCTGTGTCGCCCATCGCTGCATTCATATCCACAACCGAAATGTGCTACCGTTGACGATGACGCATCTCTTCGACGTGAAATTGTAATACATTTACCGGAATTTAATGCATTTTCCACAGACATTAATCACTTTGATGCAATACACCGAAAGATTGAATATCTCGCCCCATACTGGTGGTGAACGCTTCGATTCATGGTTGGGTGGGTGTTTCACAAATTTACCATCGTAACCAACAGCATCCCGCCCCATCCAGTCGGATAACCCACAAACCCCCAAGGGCATATGTCATTTTTCAAATATTGTAATATCAGTGGGTGTAGGCAAAACGAAGTGGGGGTCGAGCCAACCCAGCTCATGGATCGTTGGGTTTCACCTTCGTCAAACATTTCTCCATGGCGTGCTACTGCATATCGAGCAAACAGAATCATCACCATCATCATCATCGTCATATTCATCGCCATTGCATCGGCAACAGCAGTGTAGCAATAGCAGTAGCTTCATCTGAATCCAAAGCAGTAGCAGAGTCATCGCTTCGGTGTGTAGATGCAGAGATAGATTGATATATCCTAGCTTGAGTCCCATACGAGTGTGCCGAAAGGTTTTTGACATATTACTGGGTGGCAGATTTGGGGTGATCCCGTGATGCAATAAACCAACCCGCGCCCACTTCTGCACATTGTCAGCTCTGGGTTGAGATACATTCACAGATGAATAGCTGTTTGTCTGCTCGGTTGCATCGTTCCGTCCAATTACATTTTCTTGTGACAGATTCATCAATAATCCAGATAGAGTTTCCAATTCCAGGACGGTTTTGTATTTTTTTTATAGTCAGGGTGGGTAGAAAAGCTCGTGCATATAGCAATCATAGCTGGAATGAGGCTAACGGACACGTGAGAAGGATAGGATTCGATAAAAGGAAAATATATACACAGCTCAAAGGAGAGGCTTAATGAAAAGAAGCTTCTTGTTGCTGAAATTAACTTTAATTCTGGCACTTATTAGTTTCCAGTCCCGGAATGTGTTTGACGGAGAAGTGGACCTACTCAATGTCGTTAGGGCTTTCATATGTTAGGATGGAATGGACTAGCTTACTAATTGGAGCTTACTCTAGAAAACAGCCAGTTGCTTTTTTAAAGGTTTTGAGTTTCACATGTCAGAAATTTCAAATTCAACAGCTGAGTATTTTCAGTTTTAAACAAACCATTTCTTATTTAAAAAACGTATTTGAAACTCCCTAAAATAAGCAACGATACGTTCGGTTAGATTTTTATTCAATTTAACCATTTTTGGTAGTTAAGCAGGCAAGAACCAGAAAAGCGAGTCTTAGTTTAAATGGTTACTGAAATTTAATGAAAAAATTTAATTTTCTGAAAATATTGCAGGGTTTTTGAGAAATGAAGAATTGAAAACTGATAACGCATTTGACACAGTTTTTGAAGTCATAACTTTTGAATCGTTTACTGCACAAGAGAATTTTAAACACAGGTATAAAGCAACTCAAAGTAAACCAAGTGCTAAGGTCATAGTTTTTAGAAAAGGCTCTAATACTGCGGTTCGAACGCATTTTCGAAAAAAAAATCACAAAAATGCATGAAAAAAATTATGAGCCCCTTTTATCCCCAGCGTTGTTTAGACAAATCATTTGAAACAAAAAATCATACGTATCAGAAATTATGCAAAATTTAAGGAAAAAATAAAGTGAATTTAAACGTTTCAAAACTTTCTTAGATTTAACTCAAAAACATAAAAGCATCTTCAAAAACTATTTTAAAATCTTCGAGTATCTTAACAGTAAAATCGATCTTGTTCAGATTTGATTGAAGTATGAGGAGTACAAAAAGAAATCAAACTTCGTTACAAAATTTTTAACTGCCGTTTCTAACTGAAGTTTTTCGAAGCCTATTTAAAAGACAACATAAAAAAGGAGCTTATTTTACTGTTTTCGCAAAAACCAGTGACCATAGAATAAGAAAAACATCCACTGCTAGCGCATATTGCGCTCTTGGAAAAAAATCTAACGGTAACTGAAAAAAATCCAAAATAGGTACCTATTTATTTTGAAGATTTGAAATATAAAAAATTAAAGAAAAAATCAAAAGAAGGTACTTCTATCTCCTAATCGGTATAAAGTATAACTTTAAAATAAACAACAGGCATGCTCCATTTTCTAGGATCTTATGCAAAACTATAGCGAACTTCGAATATTAAAAAAAATTCAAACATTTGACTCAAAAATGTAAAAACATTTAAAACGCCTAAGCGGATTGTAACCCTCCCACTAGTTTTAAAGTGACAAAACTAAAAAATTACCCTATAAAAACAGTAGACAGCAACCAGAAAATTTTTTCTTCAACAAAAGCCGACGAAAAGCTCGGCATACTTCGTAGCTGCCGGTTTTTTTTTTGCTTAAGTTGCTTTATGTGTGCCCAATGTTAGCCTGTTTGCGTACCTTATTTCCAAAAAATTTTAATATTGTTAAAAAATCAAATTTATTCTGAAAACTCAATATGAGTTTAGTGTTTGTTTCATTTTATATATGTATGTAGGTAGGTTAGGTAGCAAAATACTCGCTGTCCTTTTTACCACCGAAATCCGTTTTAATTTTGTAACCTATAGATGATGATGATGATGATAAGTCTAAATTTTCTCTTTTTTCTTAATTTTTCCAAAAACTATAGCAGCTATACCCGCGCTGGTCTGAAGGACTGGAAACTCACAAGAAACTACACGTCAACTTGGTATGCCCAGCTAATCCGTGGAGAACATTTATATGGCAAGCTACTGAAAACTTCAAAAAGATAAAAATTATATTTTTCAAGTATAATGAATAATGAAGAATTAATGATTTTTCGGACTGAGAGACTGACGCGCAAGTGTCTGAAGGTAAGGCCTACAAGATAAGGCCGATATTATAACCACCCAAACTTAGGAGAAAGACGCCATTTCCAAATTTCCATTCATTTAAACCTTATAGTAATATAACTTTTGAAAAAACAAAACTTTAAAACTGTATAGAAGTTTTAGTTACCTACTTGTTGTATCTTATCGTCAACATTAACAAATATATCGCCCCTGTAAGCTATTATTCCTCTTATGCTGCACCCGATTGTTCCTATTTTATCATTATGCAAACTCACTCCATTAATATAGGAACTATAGGAACCAGTCTTCTATACCTATCTCTATTAATATAAAAATGTGTAGGTACATTGTGTAGGTTTCTATATCTCCTCTTTGGGAAATTGATTTTAGTAACAAGATTAATTCACTCTCAACACAATCCAAACATACCATGCTACAAAGCAGGGTGTGGCAAATAAAATAAAATAATTAAATTCCAATTCCCAGTAGTTACACGCCACGCCACCAGTACAGGTTGCTATATTCCTTTTCGATTGCTTCAAGCGAATCTCCACACAACAAAACACAATCATTCGACCCCGAGAGCCGAAAGAAATCCATTTGTAAAATTAACAAAGGTACCTACCTACACCTACATAAGGCGGAGTGTATTCTCTCCTGACACACACCCGACACGACAGGTATCGAAAAAAAAAAGAAAAAAAAAAAAAACACAAAATTAAACAACACACCACACTGTCTAAAAAAAGGATCAAAAAAGAAGCAAAACATTTTCCTTTCTAATTGTCTTGCCTCCGCTAGGAGACATGCATCCAGCCACCTAACTCAGCCCTGTTTATCCTAATGGAAAACTTTATAATTTATTATATTTTCCTGTCTAATCTGTCGATGTGTGCTGTGTATAGGTACCTACTCTCATTTTGCTGTTCGCGTATTTGATATTCCCTCCATGTTCTTCTTTCTAACTGTGCACATTGAGCATATGTACCATGTCGATGCCAAAGGCCCATTTATCATAAAATTAACTTTCTATATCCTTCTCTAAAATCCCTCCAAACATCGACTACCCTATACGGTAAGGCGCATCCGTCCACCACCCACCAAACATACAATTTGCGCCTTCAGCTGCAAATGAACACAACACAACACAACAGAAATAAAGAAGAAAAAAAAAAGGATCGGAAAAAGCAATCGGCAACATTTACAAAGTCCATGCACACACCCTACACCCTATATACAGATGTTTCGTTTACCCATCTACGAGTACCTACCTTCCCACATGATATTCGCTTGGTTCGCTTCGGTTGCTTCTGTAAGAGATGAGACTTTATTGGTGGAGCTGGTGGAAATGCCGGTGTGGTTGGCATTTTGAACCCCCAAAAGGACCTTCTGGAGAGTTGAAATTAAAAATTACACGAAAAAATAGAAAGAAAATGAGACTATCTAGAAAGCGAACCAATTGTGCGATTCTATACACTCAAAGGATGTAGAAATTTTCATGGAAATTATTAACCAGAGAATGTTGCAGACCCCCCAGGAGCAACTGAATTACACAGAGGCCACCATGAGTGTGTGCAATTATATGTGGAGCCACATTAGCATCACCCAGGCTGGGTCATTTGTTTCGATTCTAATGGTCCGTCGTAATTTTCAATTTGGAACTTCAATTGCAACAAAGTCTGGTCAGGAGGCAATAATAATTAAATATTTTTCAAAATTACATACTTTGGTTTTGGGAAACTGGTAGGGGTAAAAGTCATGGTTTATAAAGCTCATTTTGCACTTTATGTGACACATACATTTAAACTAAATGTTTTCCATTCAATAATTTACATTTCTTCTTTCTTTCTTCTACTATATCTAAGATTTATGTTATGTTATGGTTTGTAGGTATACATGGTCAGTTTCAGGGTACCTACATGAATAAGTATCCTTGTGGCTAGGGCTTAAGCTAGTGCCGTCATAGTTTGAAATTAACTCACATCTGGACATTAGACTGCATAGGGCCCGACTGGAAATTTTAGAACTCAACGCTCATATTTTTATTCCCCATTCCATAGAATAGAAGGTAGATACCTATATCAAGTTTGTCACATAGTTTGTAACACCTTAACACGGTAATTATACTTAATGATGATCCAAGAATTTCAGTTTAATTATTTCTCAAGTTCTTTTTTTCGTTCCACGTATTACGGGGGGGGAGGGCTGATGTTTCAACCCCCAAACCATCGCCCTCCTGCGTTCGCGCCTTTAGGTAGATAGAAAAGCCCTGTTTTGCCTCGTATATGCGAGGAAAGTTTGTGATTTCACAATTCATCAGTCAAAATTATAAATTTTTGAATTTAAAAAAAACAATTCCGGTCTAGACTTTAGGTATTTGTGATTATGTCTTTCCAGATTTTTGAGATTCTGGATTGTGTCCCATTCGAGATTTTGTGCATTCTAAATTTTTCAAACGGGATGATCCCAAATGGAAAAGATAAAATCTCGAATAAAATCAAGAAAACAAATGTTTTTCTTTATTCTTAATATAAGTTAAGTTGACGGGTAATGTCTCCATAGGCCAAAGAACTAAAATAAGTGGAAGACGATTATAAATAAATCCCGAAGTGTCTCCACCAGAAAAAATAGGATTGATTTGACTCGAGCAAACTCTCTTTTTCTTGTAATATTTTTAGATCTCAAAACAGAATGACGTTGATATTTCCCAGCATCTGGTAAACAATTTCGTAGTAAAAATTGCAAGAGAAAACGATTTTGTGACTGATCTGTCATAAGTGGACTGCTTCAGTTTCCTTTTTAAGCCTCAAAATAGTGTGATGATGACATTTCCTTGGAGCGAAAAAACAATCTCGTTGTAACAATTCCAACAGAAAACGTATTTTTGGCAGATCTGTCACTGTTAAATTTGGACAAGTTAAAATTAGCCTCTTTCTTGGCATAGAAGCGGTTTCTCTTTAGTGGCATAGAAGCGGTTTGTGAAAAGGGTGAATAAGATTTATCTACAAATTACATACAACCCAAATTTTAGTCGTAGAGGGGAAGCCCCTCAGTGCTCAGTCTGGGAATAAGGCATCAATGTATGCTGCAAGTAAAACATTAAATAAAAACATGAAATGTTTGATTTGAAACTCCAGGATGGAAAAACTTGAAGGATTTTTCTAATACAACAAGGTCTAGTCTATATTTTCAAAACGCTGTATATTCATTTTCCAGCGATACACATTTGCGCATCCTATAATAATTTCCAAACTTGTGCATAATCAACGTAGGCAGTACAATACTATTGAAAAACCGTAAAAAGTAACTATATTAAATTTTTTTTTTATAACCGTCAGATTATGTAAACTGCGATAATTATGACGTTTGAAAATTTAATACAAACATAGATACTCCTCCTTGGTGATATTGCAAGCTGATGGGAATGTTATTATAGTTTATAGCTCTTGCTATCGCGTTAAGGCGAAGGCCGTTAAGGTTGATAGCTCCACTTCATCAATCACCGACAGGCATGCTAAGCAAAATTGAAGTGTAGGTATCTATGTAGTACCTATTTATTTCGCGCACATAGATACTTATGTGCAGTTTTTTTTCATATTGATAGTTTTGTAACATTTGGTTAGACCACGCACCTTTTCGAAGTTTGCATTACTTATTAAATGTCAAAAAATAACAATAACATTAAACAATATGGCATAGGATGGGGTATTCAACGGTACGTCTTACGAACTGTAACTTCTGCTTCATACTGTTGCACTTACCCTAAAAGTAAGATTATTAACTTCAAAATACAGGTTTTGAACAGCAATAGCTTCTTAGATATAATGAATAATTACATAAACAAATTATTAACATTCTTTTCTATAATATTAACATTTTTCTAAAAACTAAATTTCAGTAAGGAAATAGAAATGAGTATAGAAATAGGTGTATAAATAGAGTTTATTGCTACAGCATATATGCACTGTTGCATTTCCTTAGTTGTAGCTGATCGGAATTTTCTGATTCGAAAAATAACAATAGTGAAAGTATGCTTGTTTTTGACAACGAATTCGATTCGAAAACTATCTATTGCATAAGACTTAAGACCCGAGCGAACATTTAACGACACGAACGCCATTTAACTTAATTCATATAACTTAAATATTAAATAATATGTCTTATATTGTATATAATGTGCTAGCTGATGCAGTTAAGTTGTTATTGATGTATCTCGCAAGGCGTTAATTGCCAAACAATAAAAAATCAAACTATTTTTGAAACTCTAATTGGTTAATTATCCTGGAATTTGGTATAATCGTATTCCCACATCAGAGCCTCTTGAAGATAACGATCAGCCATTCCACCTTTTGGTAAATAAAAAAAAACGTTCATGTTCCTCCCAAATGTTCTTTTCTCAAATCCCAATTAGAACGCAATGGTCTGAACTCACTTCAAAAAATTGGAAAGGAGTTTTTTAAAAAAAAACCTTCTTTATTCCTACCTACATACGCTGCAGAAGACTAGACCGCGTGCGATTGCAAATTGCGAAAATACTTTGCACACATTTCCCCAGGGGAAATCAGAAACCTCTATAATTAGTCGAGCTCTTTTGAAATGTTGGGTTGTCTGGTTTCATTTTTTGCATGTTTCAATGTGCTCCCTATGTAACTTTTACTACTGTGCATCACATTTTTGGATTCCAGTCGATTTTTGTATGCACAAAGTGCATCTGTACCGATATAGCTAGAATATCATCTCCGTGAACATTTTTTTTTTTCAAAGCAGGATAGTCCTGAGATTTTCCCAATTTAATTTCCACCACCCCCGCAGTTGCGGATTCCTTATACTGTGGTACTTTTTCACGAGTCACATAGCCTCGTACTGGGTGTATTCATTTGGATTATTTTTCCCTCTAGATACTCATTCTTTGATAGTTTTGCTTTTTCCTTTTTCCTTTTCCTCAATCTATGTCCCTTTTTGCAATTTCCAGCACGAGGAAATAGACTAGACAATTACACCGGCAAAAGGAGCACGTGAAAATCATTGCAATTACAAATATATAAACATTGCAATCTTTTGGTTGCTTATAAGGAAAGTAAGAGTGCGGATTTTTTATTAAGGTTGTATATAGCAATTTCTCGCGAATTTCATGCGCGCAAATTCAACAAAGAATACAGACTCAATCGAATTTATATGAGATTGGGTGTCTTCTTAACCATCATGGCTTAAAGGTACTACCTACAATGAAAACATAGGAGGAAAAAGATAGAACCAAAGTAACTACAGGTCGTGAAATATATCGTCCTAAAACTCCGCCTTTTTAACTGAAAAAATCACTTACAATAAAAGGCGGACTTCTAGGCCGAAATGGATGTAACTACATAGTCTAAACCATTCAACAATTATATTTTTATATCCCGCCCACTTTTTGGAGGCGTGGCAGTTTCTTTTTTTGGTAGGCAGTAGGGTATTTTGCAATCCGTCACAGATGGACTGAAGTTTTTGAATACGCCATTGTTGCACTTTCCTACTTTTTTTATACCATATTCCACAACAATGGAGTTTATTAAATTTGATACAGGCCAAAATGTAACATAGAGAAATATTAGCAATAAGACCCCCAAGACCTTAAGGGCATATGATCGAGACCGAATTGTGAGCCGAGTGAGCGATGTCCTTCCATATGTCGGCAATTTTGAGGCCTTAGATTTTAAGCAAGAGCCTGAATTTTTGTACTGAAGATTTGTAGTGTTAACATTTTTCAAATCCGTTTACAGCACCCCCACAATCGGTCTATATATACAACTATATCTCAAGTGCTTTCAAAACTATAAGACGTCATTAAAAGCAGGTTGGTTGAATAGGTTGGTGCGATTTTACGACCCGTTTCTTTCTGATGGTTTAACCTTTATTCCGAAAATTATAAATTTTACCTTACCATTATGTGAAGATAACAAGTGAACTTCTTGTTACTATATAAAAAAAACAATTTTCTTTCATATATATTACTAACGGCCGCAAAATAAACTTTACTCATGCCTCTCGATTTTATACAAAACTAGCCGTGGGGCAAAAACTTACCTACAACAAATCCTCTCG
The DNA here is from genome assembly GCA_947623515.1 of Neoascia interrupta. Lineage (NCBI taxonomy): Eukaryota > Metazoa > Arthropoda > Insecta > Diptera > Syrphidae > Neoascia > Neoascia interrupta. The sequence goes on from OX392463.1 coordinate 150,347,623, forward strand.
TAATCCGTTTTACAACTAAAAACCACATGGATTTGAATTCTACATCAATAGAAAATCTCCATTTATTTATGGCCAGCGCAGGGCTATGAAACTGCCACCCTACCCGGTACCATCATCGTCTAGCTATCTCCAGCTATGGCTATCTTCCACACCCTCTGGACACAAAATACCAAAACCTAACACAATCGCGCTATGCTCTCTAAATTAATTATGTAAAATTCCCCATAGAGACTTAGAAAAGCAGTCTTTTCGGTGTTTTATTCGGAAATAAACAAACACACACACAGAAATGTAAGAGACCCGTAAATTTGCTCCGCAAACACTTTTCGATGCTCTTCGGATCAAGTAAGGACTTAAGCTGTTGAAAGTTCAGACATCAGACTACCACTATAAGAGGAGTGCTGCAACTAGGTGTCTCTTTAATTCCACTGACCACATACATTGGTCTGTTATGCTTTTTTGGTGGATAACGGCGTCTTCTTGCAACGTTATCCTTCCTCTCCACGTTCCAATGTAATTGTCGACCATATTTCTTCTTACACTTTGCAGGTGCTGAACGTTTCCACTTTTTCCTATTTTCCTTGTGACTTATACAAATATCCATCGTCCGTTTCTTTTGAAAACATGTGGATCTATAGATACATAGTGTACTTCATACCTCACAGCACACATATATAATTTAGCTACAGCAGTACAGCCAGCCAGTAGTATCGCAAGATTAGAACAGCCAATAAATTGAAATAAATGTTCGGGGATCTCTATAGGTTCCATGGTAACATAGGGGCCACAGGAGAGGGAAACGTAAACAAAAATAATCAAAAACAAAAAAAAGTTCCAATAAAATATTTTTTCTGATTTCGTGTTTTCGCTTTTTGGGAGCTGAAAATCCCGCTGGGTTTTCTCTTCACCAGTCGCCTTCACACTTTCGAAAACCCACGAGATTGGTCTCTGGCCAACAATAGAACTGTTTGCGAGTCTTTTTTTTTGCAGCTTCCTCTGATTCACGTTCATTTCGGCACGTAAACCGAATATCACCGGAACGTGTTCCAGGATATCAATTTAAGGATGAGCATACGTGTACGCTAGTCTAAACACTGTGGCTGCTAAAATGTGAGCGTGGGTTGTGGAGGGTCTCAACGTTTGCTTTTATGTTTGCTTATTGTATTTAGTGTGACGGCGATTTATTTTGTCAATTTTGTTGCAATATATGCTTAAATGTTTTATTGGTTCGTCGAGTGTGTTGACGTCGGAATCTCCCAAAGCTATTAGCACTAGACCAGGTGAACTTTTATATTTTTCAATTATTAAAAAATGTGTTTTATCAGATACTTATACACATAAAAAACATTGGTGTTTGAGCCATAATCGCATTTCATTTCTTAAAATGTTTATTAAATGTTTCCATCAAAACTGTCATGATACTAATTTTGAATCTGGCGCTTCCTTTTGTGCTGGACATCATTTAAGTGTAATTTAAATTCGTCTTGAGTGCAAAGATTTAAGCATAACGTATTCGTATTCTCGCTCAGTAAATTGGAAAAAGACCGCTAAAAATCATTGTATCAGAAAAAAGATAAAGCTGAATGTTATAGTTATCCAACCCTAAGAGGTAATTCGCTGTTTAAATACAGCCTTACCTAAATTATTTAAATTTGTTCTTGACACTTTCGCTTGCCCTTTGGTGGCATCAAGTTTCGTTCTAGTTTGCCAAATAGCTTTCGCTTTGCTCGGTGATAGCTACGCCATAGGCCATCAAATCTCGCAAGTGCATGCATTCATTCATCGTAACTCGATTTTTATACCCGACCTAGGCTTCAATGTAAGACAAACTCTATTCCACACTTTCATGCAAAAATTTGCGTTTTGGTCAAGTTAGACAAAGTGTAGGAACTCAAATTTTTGTAGGTATAGAGCAATAATGACCCAAAACCTCTAAAAAGGCAAAAATTGACCCGCCCACAATATCGACCATGCCCACTTTTAACTTGACAGATCTTTAAAAACCCGATTTATCGGGAAGTTCACTCAAAATCGTAAAAAAAATTGATGACAAATATTAAAGATATTTTCTATTCTATTTGGTAAGTTTTTGCTCCATACAAAATTTTTAGCTCCGCCCGCATTTGAGGGGCGTTTAGAGGAAAAAACTGTTTTTTTTCCGAAATAACTTGCGGTTTTAACGCATTTTGCCATGATTCTTACGAAATTACAATTAATTGATTTTAATTTTTAGCCCAGACCCATTTTTAGAGGCGTGGCCTATACAAATAATATATGAATTCGGAACAAAAAATTTTAAGATTTGGTTTTACACGGTATATAGGGTCGGGTATTATAGAAGTTTGTCACAGACGAACTCTTTTGCACTTACTCACTTGCTTTATATGGGCTATCATCGTCATCATCATTTTCGAAATGCCGCTTATCCTTTAAGAGAGTCGCGGAGCGAGGGTGGCTAAATGGTCCTTCCATCTTTCTCGATCCTCCGCCACCAACTCAAGAGACTCCGGCGCAATCCCCAGACGGGACTCAGAGAGGTTCTTAACCTGATCCCACCACCTGTTTCTTGGCCTACCGGTGGGCGACGCGCTCGCATATTGGCTAGCATGACCTGTCTAGGAAGTCTGTCAGGGGGCATGCGAACAACGTGTCCGAACCATCGAAGAATCGATCGCTCCACTCGGAGAAGTAGCTGCTCAACATTAAGATTCCCACGAATACTGACGTTTTTCACTCTATCCTTAGAGTAACACCAGCAACGCACCTCAGGAATCTCATTTCGGCAGCTTGTACCCGCGATCTAATTCTTTCGGTCATTACCCAAATTTCATGACCATAGATGAGGGTCGGAACGAACACAGAATTAAAAACTGAGATCTTTGCTTTCACTCCAAGCTCAGCTTTCCTGATGACCGGCCGGCGCAGTTCCTTTACTATTGCTCCAGCTTGTCCAATTCTACAGGACGACTCAGTATCACTCCTCCCATCTTTCGTGAAAAAGACACCGAGATACTTAAACCTCTCCACCTGTTTTAATGGAACTCCATTTATGTGCAGGGTACACTGCACAGGAGTTCGGGAAACAACCATCACTTCCGATTTGTTCACGTTTACTTTCATCCCAGCATCACCACAGATGGCTGCAAACCTATCAAGTGCTCGTTTAAGTTCCTCTTTGGATAATGCAAGGATGGCCAAATCATCTCCGAAAAGCAGATGGCTCATCCTGATGCCAGCCAATTCGAAACATTGCTCGCCAAGACTGCGCTTCACCATCCAGTCCATATATGCTATGAAAAGGAGTGGCGACAGAACACAGCTCTGGCGAAGTCCAACGCGCACATCAAAAGGACGGGATTTGACGCCATTTATCCGTACACAGCATCTGCAGTTTCCATACAAAGACTGGATGGCTCTCAGAAGAGGCCCACTCAGCGCATAGTCCTGCAAAACTCTCCACAGTGTATCCCGAGGGACTCGGTCATACGCCTATTCCAGATCTACAAAACACGCAGCGCTTCAGTGACTTCGTCTACTGTGGGATTATTCTCCGCCCTTATCTGGTCAGCAGTGTGAATGCCATCTTCAGTGCCCTGTTGGGGGTTGAGCAACTCCGAAAAGTGCTTTTCCATCTGCGCAAGACATCGCTCTAATTTGAAAGGAGTGTACCGTCCTTGGATTTAACCCCTTGAATGATATTTAACTTCCTTCCTCTGAGCGGGCGAATGGTTTGCCAAAATATCTTATTTGCAGATCTGTAATAGTGCTCCAACTTCTCGCTGAACTTTTTCCATGACGGTTTCTTGGCTGTTCTGACTGCCAGATTGGAAGTCATTCGCGCCTCATTGTACCGGGCTCGAGAAGTTGAGTTTCTACATTGGATCCCCGCAATGTAGGCTCTCTTCTTCTCTCTGATGGCTTCTTGAACTCCAGGCGTTTTAAACCAAGCAGTTCTTTTCTCACCACCAGCCGCTACCCCAAGCCGCTTCACTCCACAAACAGTTCCTGCAGAGGCAATGACTGCCGATAAAAACAGCTGCCATTCATCCTCTACATTCAAAAGGTCAGTTGGAATTTGTTCAAACTTCTCCGAAACATGCTGTGCTAAACGCTCTCTGAAATCAGAGTCAGCATCCTGCAACCTTTCCCACCGTATGCGGGTCACCAGTCTTGGTTTTCGCCTGGGTGGCAAAGGAATACTGTCACTGAAAAACAATATACACAGCACTAAGTGGTGATCAGTTGACAACTCAGCTCCCCAGAAAACTCGAACATCACAAATCATTCTTTGAACACACGATGGTACAACAAAGAAATCATTCAGTGACTTCTGATTTAAACTGTGCTTGTACCATGTGTATTTGTGAATGTCTTTGTGTGGGAAAAAGATGTTCGTGATGGACAAGCCATATAGAACCACCTTAACAATTTGCGTGACTGTTTTTAGCCCAATTTTTAGCAACCTTCTTTGGATCATCGTCGTAGTTTTAGAAAAGAGTTCAAAAAGTAGGTAGAAACGTGATTAAGCAAAGTCGCAAGATGTAACAGCGTGCTGAGTTATAGAACCACCTTCTCACAAAAATGTATTTGTATGGGTTTTTTTAGGTGCGAATTAAAAACTTTTCAAATTTTTTCCCTTACGTTTCGTGTAGTTTTTTCCACTTCCCCTGCGGCTTGCTTATCAATTCAAAGTCGGTTAACACATAATTTGTCGAAAAACGTTACAAATTGGTTGTCGGAAAAACATTACTTTGATAAATTAAAAAGTTTACTAAACTGATAAATAAAAAAAGTTACATTGTGATAAAGTAACTTTTTTTATTTTTGATTTAAACTGTGCTTGTACCATGTGTATTTGTGAATGTCTTTGTGTGGGAAAAAGATGTTCGTGATGGACAAGCCATATGAACAGCAAAGGCCAACAACTTCCCTCCGTTCTTGTTTTGATCTGGGTTACCGTGCCTGCCGATCACACTCCTCCAAGTACTGTCGTCTGTACCCACAAGAAGTCCATTTCTGCCACTCTGTCCAGGGCAGCATCAACTTCGTTCAAAAAGGACTCATACTCTGACTCTCGATTCGGTGACCAAAAACCTCAACCAGAGCCAGAGTCGATCGTTCAAGTCTAAGCTTTAAGATCAGAATCCTTCCCCCTAACGGAATGACATCGAATACATTTTCTGACAACCGGGGGCTTGTGAGTATCCCCACACCCGCCTGTGCAGTCATTTGATTTGGGACGCCAGACCAGAACAGCTTCCACCCATCATCGAGGTCTTTGGTTCCAGATACCTTCCACTTAGTTGAGGAGATGCCAGTTGCATCGAGCTGATACTTTTTGGCCTCCTCAACCAGTTCAAGTTCCTTCCTCGTTAGCGACCAGACATTCCGTTGAGTTGATGCTGCTAACGAGAAAGGAACTAGAACTGGTTGATGAGGCCTAAAAGTATAAGCTCGGTAGCTGGCACCTCCTCAGCTAAGTGGAAGGGGTCTGGAACCAAAGACTTCGCCGATGGGTGGAAGCTCTTCTGGTCTGGCATCCCAGAGCACATGGTACAAGCACAGTTTAAATCAAAAATAAAAAAAGTTACTTTATCACAATATAACTTTTTTTATTTATCAGTTTAGTAAACTTTTTAATTTATCAAAGTAATGTTTTTCCGACAACCAATTTGTAACGTTTTTCGACAAATTATGTGTTAACCGACTTTGAATTGATAAGCAAGCCGCAGGGGAAGTGGAAAAAACTACACGAAACGTAAGGGAAAAAATTTGAAAAGTTTTTAATTCGCACCTAAAAAAACCCATACAAATACATTTTTGTGAGAAGGTGGTTCTATAACTCAGCACGCTGTTACATCTTGCGACTTTGCTTAATCACGTTTCTACCTACTTTTTGAACTCTTTTCTAAAACTACGACGATGATCCAAAGAAGGTTGCTTAAAATTGGGCTAAAAACAGTCACGCAAATTGTTAAACTTGAAAAGTAAAACTCACTCTAAATCATTAGCTATGGATCAAACTAGGCATGTGTAGTAATAGAGTCAAGAATCCGGTTAATACGTATCGTATATACTTTTAAATGTTTTCAATTCAATATGTTGCCTGGGGCTTTCTGAAAGCAGCCCTTTTCCTGTGCAGACCATAGAAATCAATTATCCATCCGTTCATATCTGCACATTGGCCCAGCGTAAACACGTTATTTAAACCTGCCAATATAATTAAGCGCTTAGTTTGCCCCAGGCTGTACTACCGCTTCGATATTAATTAGTCGATAACTCTTTGTTCCTGAAAGCACCTATGCCCGCTTATAGCCGACAAAAAAAAGAACACATGCACCCATACCAACTGGTATGATACCGCATACATGCATGATGCTTGCGGTGTTTATTTCGATGTGCTCCGGACATTACCTAATAGATTTATCAAAAGCACCTAATATCCTTTCCAACAGACGTATGTGCATTGAGAGCTGCTATTTACTGATATTTACAAAGAGCAAATAATGAGCTCTATGGTCCTTTATGAAATACTATATCTTTGCGAATGTCATAGAAGCAACAGCGTGCAGCCAATTCACTTCAAAGGAAATCCTTCCGGCACAGGATGCTTGCTTACAAAGAGAGGAGCCAGTATATTAAAAAAAAACTAGTCTTCCTCTCAAAGTTATGCCAGAAATTCAATATTACATTCATATTCAAACACATATACAAACGGAGCATCATCAGCATCACCATAGAAGGACTTATTCACATGAAGTTGCAAGGATGCCTAGAATGCCATATCCCACCATTCCCATTTTCCCCATCCATCCAGTCCAACATACACCTTGCAATATTCAATATTTTGCAATAAATGAATTTCCTCGTGTAGTGGAAAACCAGAAATCGGTGATTCAATTCATATCAGCAGTCCAAGGACTCAGAATCAGAATTCGTCGAATCAAATACCTCATTGATGGCGGTCGGGGCATTTGATGTCTGTGCGTGGCCTATGTTGAATGTATGCAAATAAAACATTATTGCATGTTTTATTTATTTTGCCTGTATCACAGGTATCCTATGATGTTTCACAGAGAAAATCGAATTCTGTGTGTCCTGTTCGCAATATTAATTTCATTATATTTACCATGAAGATGATGATGACTATACTCGGTTACCACGACGATGCATGTTTGTTTGAGTTGTATTCGTCGCTAGCCTTTTATGGTCAGGACGTGATTGCATATCGTTGCGATAGCGAATTGCAATTTGAGGCATTAGCCAGGCTAGTGTATGCGTTAAGGAAGGGAATTCTCCGCATATATTCGTCATCGTTTGATTCGATGCTAAATGTTTGTCGTGATCAATTAAATAATGAAAAGGTTGAAATCATTACAGTTTTTAGTAATAATTTAAAAAACAAAACTTTTTTATCGCAAGTTGCAATCTCGTAAAATAATCGAAAAGGTGCTTTTGGGTGCTTTTTAAAATACTGACTCAACAGCACATTTCATCGCAGTGCTCAAGTCTAAGAGCTTTGACGTATGATGATTATGAATTTTCAGTACAATTTACTTAAATACTCGACTCCATTGTCTATGGAGGGTTGATCTGAGTTCGAGTTTTAAAAAGCAGATGCCTTAATCTTTCTTTTGCCCCAACATTAAAATCTATAAATCTATGGAGATATCAAAATATACTTTGCAAGCTCTATACTCTTTTACGTTTAACTCGTAAAGGGAAAATGCTTGTGGGTAGAAGCTTTCATGTTTTTACTCAGGGTCGACTACGAGTAGTAACACATAGGGAAGGAGAAGCCGGGCGGGATGAGTTTTGGTCAGTCATAGTCACTTTTATGGTGTTTGTGCTAACTGCTTGAAGTAACCTAAACAAAGGAATCAGTCTAAGCAAAATTAGCTAGAGCAAAGAGGCAGTCAATATTATATGTACTTTAAAAATAAATTCATAAAACCGCAAGATCCAGGGAAAGTATTCTCGGTGTACCTAGCCCTCTGTTACGCTAACAAGACTGCGAAAACACTTTTTCCGGTCCTGCTTCTCATAATTTAAAAACAAAAAAATTATTTTAGCCAAGTAGGTAAATGTTGTGATTTTGAATAAAAAAAAAAGATTTTTTTGGATATTTTGAAAATATGTCTGTGGGCGGAATTCAAAAATGTTTACACTTGTACTGCTCCGCATGACGTGGAGCTTACGCACGAAATTTCAGCACACTAGCTCAAAAGGCCTACAACCATGTGATATACAGACGGACGGACGGACGGACATGGCTTATTCGATTCAGAATTCGGTCTCGATCATAATGCTTTTAAAGACTTGGGCGTCTAACATTATTATTTCAGCGTGTTACAAACTATAAAAATAAAATAAAAAAACAGAGTATAAAAATTGTGAAAAATTAATTTTAATAAAACAAATAATGGCAAACTTAACCTTCAAAAACAGCGTAGAAATTCATGCTTGATGGTCTTTTTATTTCCGGCCGAGGACATAAATATATACTAATTTGAATGCATAGTTTGTAATAATGAAATAATGATCGTAGACCTCTAAGGGCTCTCAGAGATATGATTCAGACCGGCAAGTAAATTGATTGAGTCATGTCCGTCCGTCCATCCGTCCGTCTGTACCTATATGTGATGGTATAACTTTGGGGACGGATTGGTTTTTCTGTTGCACAAAAAAAAAGTACAAAGTTTCAAAATCCGCCGACGAAAACGCCCAGTATTCACTTCAATGAGAGACTACCTCCGGTTCACATTTTATTATAAAATTTCTTTTGGTCAAGCAAGACAAGTCGTAGGAGCTCAAAAGCTCTTTAAGTGCAGAAGAATAGCAGCCAGATGCCTTCCATTTCACAAAAAATGAACCGCCCACGCCGACTTTTAACATTCTTTCATTTATTAAGTTTTTTACTTACAAAGCATTGAGCTTCGCCCACTCTAAGGGGCGTTTAAAAAAAAAACAGTTTTTTTAACCATTATTTTACGCATTCAAAGAACTTTCTGATGATTATAACGAAATTAAAATGAAATGATTTTGGTGTTCGCCCACGCCCATTTTCGCCCATGTGGCGAATACAAATAATTGACAGGCTGTAACTTCAGCCTAAATAAATTTTAGATTTAGGGTCGGGTATATAGACTCAAAACTACACTCTAAAGAAAAATCAAAAATTAACTACAATAAATGTAGTAATTTCACTCGATTTTTGGAGTACAGGTTTTTAAATGTTGTGAAATACTCGCAGCTAGAGCAATTTACCAATTTACACAAAAAGAATGCTTAGTTACTCAACTGCAGTGATTTCACTCTGAAATGATGCGAATTTCATCCTTTCTACGTTTAAAAACCTACTTTAGAGTGAAACAGCTTTCGTCTCTGTGTAAAGTTCCTTTTGCGGCTGTACATCGTGCCGGCGTCATTTAGTTTGGAGTGCATTGCGCATAAAGAAGTAACGTGTGTGGTTCCTGATTTCAGCTCCTGATTTAAGTTCCTGAGTCAAGGATTTTTTCTTTCTACATAATAAGTAATAGAATACATAACATTGTTTGCAACTGAATCAAGAAGTTATGGAGAACATTGATAGATTAAGGCTGACTCAAATTTAGTTTTCAAAAACTTTGGTAGGTTGAATTAGTGCATTATCTCGTTATAAATTTTTTTTTTTTTTTTTTCAATTTCGGGCGACGTCAAATGGTCAAATGTCGAGCGGCGTTAAGGCAGAGCAGCCGACGAAGGGTTACTCCGTGGATACCTTTAACTAATCCTTTAGTGTGAAATGTGTTCCCTTTATTTAGTGTTTTTTTTTTGTATAGAAGTGAAAAAATAAATAAAAAAAACTTTCTGTGTATTTTACTTATTTTTGACTTAGAAGGTTGTGGTATATGCTATGCGAACATATACCATAAGAAAGTAGTGAATTCACTTGCAAAAAGTGAAAAATTACGCTCAATTTGGAGTGAATTTGCTATAACGTGCCACAAAAAATTGTGAATCCCCATATAGAAAGAGTAAAATAACTACTGTTTTGGAGCGATTTCACCTTTTTTTATATATATAAAAAGTTTATTGGTACTTATTCAATAACAATGATTAAGTCAATACAAAAATACAATAAACAAATATTTTGAAAATAAAACAATATAAACAAATATGGCATTAATGCACTCAAATGTTTTTCTTTATCGAACTAAATTTAAATATTTGTTAATATAAGTATGAGCAAATGTATATCATTTGATTTAATCGAATTTCTTTAAAATATTTTTGGTTTATTTCCTATACATATCTTATTTTTTACAAATAAATTTTCTTACAACTAAAAAGGAGAAAAAAAAAATAATAAAAACTGACTATATACACTACAAAACCATAAAGAATAAACATTTTTATGTACATATATAACTTAAACTAACTTATAACTAGCTTATACTAACTTAAAACTAAAAATAACAAAATTGACTATGTTTAGTTATAAACATTAACACAACCTTATATTTTTCATTATTTGAAATGTCGCTCGATACTAAATTTTCAATGGGCTAGATACTAGGTAAGCCAGAAGTATTTATGCAAATCGATTTGATATTCTCTATCTCTATTAGAAATAGCCATATTATATCTCCAGATAGCATTAGGTACATTGGAATTTAAGCCAGGATCATAAGTGATTTTCTTATCTGTTGCCCTGCGGTATGCATTGTAGAACACAGGTACGTTGTGGGTGTCCTGTATATAACCAAGACTGTCAAGATACATAAACGCTTCTGGAGGAACGTGACCAACTTCAATTGACCTTTGAAAAAATGACAAGTTATTGTATAGAGCTGGCCCTGACACAAGATTGTTTTCTAAAGTATTTGCTGACCTAGCAAAATGATTTCTTATTAATTTAATTATAAAGTTATCTATTCGCTCGATTCCCGCTTCGTCATAAATATTTTTATTTGAAATAAAGTGTAGAAAGTCACTTTCAACAGATCTATATTTTCCTAAACATGCGCGAAGACATTTTCTTTCAAACACTCTGAATTTTTCCATCACTGATGGGCTGATGTTATACCAGATAGGACACCCATAAGTAAGTATTGGTCTGACCAAAGTTAAGTAACAAATAATTTTCACGTCAGAGGTGATATGAGCAGAGTAAAAAGTCTCTTTAAGCTCATGAATGCCGCTCTTGCTTTAACAAGTTGAATTTTTGTATGATTATTGAAATAAAGATATTGGTCTAAATAAACGCCTAGATATTAAACACAAGTATTATTTTTAAGTTGCACATTTCTATTTCTCAAATAACTATATATTTTTAAATTTTTCCAATTTTTCCTTAAGTCATAATTGCTCTTACTTAAAATAGTTCGTAACAATATAACCTCACATTTATCAATATTGATTTTGAGAAACCAATCGGAACAGAATTTTTGTAGTTGATTAAACATGTTTTGTAGCTTTCTCTGCATTTCTAAAACCTTTGAACTGCTAAAATATAGTATTATATCATCAGCAAAAGCGATAGTTCCTTCCTTGTTTTTTTAAAAAATCACTTATATATAAGCTAAATAAAACGGGGGCGTTGACCGTACCCTGCTGTAGACCGTTAATAATGTTAAATATTGTATCCGTCGTCTCTTCACCATTTGTTACAACGAATTTTCTTCCACGTATCATATTTGAAATAATTTTAACTAAATAATTTGGAAATTCATACCTTATTAATTTTGTAATCAGTCCGTCGAGCCAAATTTTATCAAATGCTTTTTCAAGATCTATGAGACAGGCTCCCGTTGCTTCCCTACCTACTAATTTAAAGTTTACATCCGAAACTAATTTATTGATCGCACGAATAATTGAATGTTGCCGACGAAATCCAAATTGATTTTCTGGAACTAAACCTTTTGTCTCCGAAACGTACAAAATTGCTTTACTAATTAAAATTTCGAATATTTTCCCCACGTTTGAAAGTAGACTTATTGGTCGGTAGTTGGCCGGATCCGACAAATCTTTGTTACGTTTTTGAATTGGAAAAACTTTTGCTATTTTCCAACGTTCCGGAAAATATTGATTATTAAGTTAAAATACAAAATTTTCTAACAACAATTTCAGGGATATGTTTTAAAACGATATTCAGAACATTATCTAACCCAGACGATTTCTTATTATTTAATTTAGAGAAAATATCACATAAATCTTCGAACGTTGTAAAATAGTTATCGGATTGTCATCAGTAAGCTCATCTGATTTTACTCTTTGAATATCTGATAAATTTACTGATGTATCTGAAATAGCACTATGAATTTTTTGAAAATGGCAACCTATTAAGTTCAACTTAGTTTTGTTATTGATAACGCAAAGATTTTGACCATCGCTGAAAGTATCAGAAATGTTGATGTTTGCTATTCGCAAGAAGTCTCTGCCAGTATTATTATCAGGCACCTTAAGAGTAGGTATTGCAATATTACCTTTTGGTCTAAAAACTCTGTTTTTTTGAGGAAACATTTTTTTACTATTGCTTTTTTGAATAGAAAGTAATTTTTTTCTCCAGAAGTGATTAATTGAGTTTCGAAATTGTTGTTGAATCAGGTCTTTAACATTTCTCAAAAGGAATTTCAAACGCACAAGCTCAGGATTGTTTACATTACTAAAATTTCTATAAAAGGAGTTTACTCTTGATAAAAGAAAACTCTTAGATTTTATTAATCTCTTTATCATTGGGGTTATATATTATTCCATTGAATTAATATTCTTAAGTTTAGGAACCGTTGACTCTATTGAACTAGATATTACTATATTAAGTCTTTCAATGCAGTTATCAATCTCATAATTTGTTAAATTTCTGCTATTAGGGATTTCATTTTCTCGGAATTCATGTCTAAATTTTAGCTCAATATTTCTTTGAAAATGATGCCAATTAGTTTTGTCAAAGTTAAATTTATAAATAGGCTCTTCAATCAGTAAATTAAATACAGAATCGTTTTCTAAAGTTGTGTTGAATAAAATTGCCGAATGGTCACTATCATACGGTAAAACTGGAATTTTGTTATTATCAAATCTTGATGTTTTCACTACAAGTCTAGCATCTAAAAATCCTACATCTATATATGAGTTACATCTCGGAAATGAAGGGGAAATAGATTATTCACTACAAAATAGTGTGATTTCGCTCGTAAGAAATAGTAAATTACCCTTTTCTTGTGGCAAATTATCTCTATTGAACACAAAAATAGAGTAAATTCCTTCCAAAAAAGTGTAAAATTTTAGAGCGAATTCACTCTTATTTTTGCCATCCCTCTTTGTTGAGATTTAACTACGATTATTGTAGGTTATCGGTTTCCTACATTAGTTGCAGTGAAATCACACTAAATTTCTTTAGAGTGTAGGTGAGACCACTGCCAGAAGATCTGTCAGCAGAGGAACCCCGGCAGGTGGAATCCTATCCCCACACCTTTGGAATCTAGCGGTGCACGAACGGCTGGTTATTCTGGAAGGAGAGAGCTGCAGAGTGATCGCTTCCCATCAAACATACTCCCGAGAGTTCTGCTCTAAAAGCCTCGAAAAACCTCTGATAACACTTCCATAGGACTCTTGGATATTCTCTGAACAGAATTTTTATCTTATAGTACTCTTATTAAAAGATTATTATGTCTACCAGAGCAAATAATACGTAAGCTCTCATAACGAAAGTCTTGTTGTTAGAGTTCGACTCTAAAGTTACTCTAGAGCAAAAGTATTATAAGAAGAAGCGTTATGAGAGTTTGAGTATCGAAGCTACTATTAAAATACTCCTATAAGCCTAACACTCACGCTATGAGGTAGCATGGTTCATAAAACCGACTTTGCATAAACATCACTTTAAAAAGATACTCATCAAAATTAATTTTGCCAATATTGTGCAGCGTGTTTGCGGTGTTAGAAGTGTTTTGATCAAATGGATTCCCTTTACTGGAAAGCTTATAAAAAGTCAAATAATTTCAAAAGAAAAGTTAAAAAAGCTTTTCTTAAAATAATAAATGCGCCTATTAATAATGATGTGGCCTTACCAAGAAAAAAACTGAGTCTTCGATGTTTTGCAAATAGTACAAATGCACATTTTTCCACTAATTCTTCGAGACCATTGGCTTTGTCGGCTGATGGAATAGATGCTTCACTCATCTTACCAAAGCAGCAGGTAAGATCAATCTATATAATGCTAATTGTCAAAGCAGTAAATGTAGACGCCTAACTTTTTCTGGCAGAATTGTGCGAATAAGGTGCCAAATACACATCTTGAAGACTATGATACACCACAAGGCGGAGTAAGTTTGATTTCCTTTGCACAAGATCAGGCATTCATGATAATGGACATGGACAAAGCCAAACTTAAGAGGCTGCTTCGGTGTTGTTGGTCTTAAATATTCAATATACTTTTATTTTTATGTTTTTTTTTGTTGTGTTCGTAACTAATTTTTATCTGTTGTAATAATAATGTTTCTATCAATTGCTTTTTTGTAGTTCTTAGTGTTTTGTGTTTGGTGTTAGTTTATGTTTAATTTATTAACCACTAACACTTGCACTAACTGATCAGCCCGTGTTGGCAGTTTTCTGCTTGGCAAATTTCTGCTGCAGATATTGTTTGTATTAAACAAACTGCATCACAGTTCTGATATTGTTACATAAAAATGTGTTATACAAAATAAAAAAAAAAATAATTAATGCCTCTAGGAAATCAAGTCTTAATAATTCTAACCTATAGTACAGACTTAAATTTTTTATTGTTTTCTGCGTAGTTTGAATTTGTTCTTCAAGGAAGCGATGATGACGAGAAGTAGAACCAAATCGACTCTGAGTATAGAAAGAATGAAATTTTCGCAACAGATTTAAGAAATTGGGCAATTCAATTTAATATTAGCTACTCTGCGTTGCATAGTTATGCAGATGACGTTGCCATTGCCGTTTCGGGGAAGCACGTAAATACCCTTAAAGAACTCCTACAGAACGCTCTTAACAAGATAACCAGATGGACTGACAGTTGTGGACTGGGTGTCAACCCCCACAAAACTGAACTTGTCCCTTTCACCAGGAAAAAAAACTCCCACATATCGACATTAAATCCGCAGAAGCTAAATATCTGGGTCTCATCCTCAATTAAAAGCTCAGCTGCAAATCTAAAGGGTCCGGAAACCTGCGATAGCACTCTTTTCCTGCAAAAAAGCCATCGGCAAAAAGTGGGGACCCCAACCCCGATCCACCTACTGGCTTTATACATATATCTCGGTCGTCCGACCGATAGTGACGTATGGAATGGCTGTCTGGTGGACCACTTTGAATAAAGCGGTAAACCGCGACAAGCTAAGCAAGGTCCAAAAGAAGGCTCTCTTATGTATAAGTAAGTACTTGCCTGAACAGTACAAGACACCCTTTTCCATCTTTTCCCCTTGATATTTTCAGCAGACAAATAACGGGTGATTTTTTAAGAGGTTGAGAACTTTTATAAAAAAAAAAACACAAAAAATTCGAAAAAATTAATGAAATATTTATTTTAATCGATAGTTTGAACCTTGCAATTTAATGTTTAAAGATAATTTTATGCAAATGTTGACCGCGGCTGCGTCTCAGGTAGCCCATCCGCTGAGTCCCATTTTGGCATACTCTTTCACACATATCGGCCGGTATCTCACGAATGAATGCATGGATGTTGGCTTCCAGTGCGTCAATCAAAGCGGGCTTGTCCCTATAGACATTAGCCTTGACATACCCCCACAAAAAATAATCTAATGGTGTCAAATCGCACGATCTAGGCGGCCAATTGACCGGCCCGAAACGTGAAATTAACTGTTCACCAAACTCGCCTCGCAATTGCGCCATTGTTTCGCGTGCTGTGTGGCATGTGGCACCGTCTTGTTGAAACCACATATCATGCAAGTCAAGAACTTCCATTTCGGGCAAAAAAAAGTTTGTTATCATTGCTCGGTAGCGTTCACCATTGACAGTAAGGCTGCGATTCGCATCATCTTTGAAGAAATATGGCCCAATAATGCCGCCGGCCCCTAAACCGCACCAAACAATGGCTTTTTCGGGATGCATTGGTAGCTGTTGCAATGCTTCTGGCTGATCTTTACCCCAAATGCGGCAATTTTGCTTATTTACGTACCCATTCAACCAAAAATGAGCCTCATCGCTGAACACAATTTTTCGATAAAAAAGCGGATCCTCGGCCAGCTTTCCAAGAGCCCATTCACCAAAAATTCGGCGTTGTGGTAGGTCGGCTGGCTTTAGTTCTTGCACCAGCTGTATCTTAAAAGGCTTTACGCCCAAATCCTTCCGCAAAATTTTCCACGTAGTGCTGTAACAAAGGCCTAACTGCTGGGAACCGCGCCGAATCGACATTTCGCGGTCTTCTGTCACACTAGCTGATACGGCCGCAATATTTTCTTCACTACGCACAGTACGTAAACGTGTTGGTGGTTTAATGTCCAACAAAGTAAATTTGGTGCGAAATTTGGTCACAATCTTCCGAATAGACTGCTCAGAAGGTCGAGAATGCCGACCATAAAATGGAAGCAGCGCGCGATGAACATTTCGAACCGAGCACGAATTTTGATAGTAAAATTCAATAATTTGCAAGCGTTGTTCATTTGTAAGACGATCCATGGTTAAATTGCAAACCAAACTGAAGCTGTTTGACAGTGACACAAGGTACTAAACACACGTCAGCTGTCAAAACCAGTGTTGCCAAAACCAAACTAGCTAAATCAATCAATCATCACCCGTTAGCTGCTGTCACGGCCACTCGCCTCAAAGCAACCTCTGAGTGGACCGATAGTGAGATCGGTCAACCCGATATTCTGAACACATTCAGGTCCCATTTTAAAAACATAGACTTCACTATAACCCAGTTACAATTTGACAAGAACTTTCAGGCAACTATCACCCCAAGGTCTTCTCGGGATGACTGTGCGAATCGATTCACTTCTACACTGAATTATCAAAGACAAATGATGGGGTGAGTGGGGGTCTATTCTCAGAAAAACTAAATCTTAGTCTCGCGTCTTCCGAATCATTGTAGTGTTTCCTAAGCTGAAATCATGGCGATTAAGGGAAGCCTTGTCCTGGCGTAAGAATAATGTTATATCCGCCAAAGGTAAACGTGTATTTTCTGACAGTCAGGCGGCCATCAAGTGCCCGGAGTGGGTTTCTATAAACTCTAAAGTAGCCTTCTCTGCACATGCTTCGCTCTCTCTAAGAACCGAAATATTCACCTTGAAGAGTTCTTCTAAATATTATGATCATAGTGATCTTAGTACAACTGACGTAAATCATCTCTTACGTTTCATTAGCTCGAAATGGTTCAACGAGTAGGCATATTTTTCCAGATCCACGTGTTATCACAATGGACCTACATAAGTCTAATTGAGTTGGTTTCTTCGAACCCGACAGCCACTACCACCTAATCTCGGTTACATAGAAGTTACAGACAAGATCTTGCACATACTCACTTATTTTATACTGCAGATGGAAAACTTTCCCGTCCTAAACACGGCGATTCTCTTTATATTCTAATCAGATTGTATTCATTTTGATGCATTATTTTCAACAGTGTTAAAAAAAATTTTAGACCCCTAAGACCCTTAAGAAATATGATCGAGATCGATCGGTACATTTATTAGGCAATGTCCGTCTGTAAGAAAAAAAAAGTTTTCGTTACGGCGGGCGTAGTCCGTTTTTTCTACCAGGCTAGATAGGCAATTTTGTTTGCTGTGTAGTTAGTGTTTGGTGGTCAACCTACAAACTTGTCACGATCTGAGCTCTGTTTAGTGTGCCTACCAATTCCCACTAACGCTTAAAGATGCCTGAAGGCCGTGGCAAAGTAACCTGTCATGCCCCATGTTAATATTCATTTAAAAAATTAGAGTGAAAAACGCAAGTCCCCATTTTTTATGTCGTTTTAAAGGCAGTAATTCAAAACCGTGTGGCGCACAAGTAGGTATCATAGTTTTACTTACGTAAAGCATACGTACCTAGCTTAAGTGCTAATATGCGAATATAGAGGTAAAACAAGTGAGTAAGTGCAAGAGTTCATCTGTGAAAAACTTCTATATACCCGACCCTATATATTGTGTAACCCCAAATCTTAAAATCGTTTGCCCCGAATACATATATTACTTGTAAAGGCCACGCCCCAAAAAAGGGGTCTGGGCTAATAATTAAAATCAACTAATAATAATTCCGTTAGAATCTTGACAAAATGCGTTAAAACCGAAAATTATTTCGGTAATTTTCGGTTTTACCGAATTTTTAAGCGCCCATTTTAGGGGGCGCTTTTATTTTTATAAAAGCGCCCCCTAAAATGGGGCGGAGTTCAAAACATTGTATGGACCAAACTTAGCAAATAGCTATATGTATCTTTAATATTTGTCATATAACTTTTTTTTAAATGTGTAAACTTTCCGATAAATCGGGTTTTTAAAGATCAAGATTAAAAGTGGGCATGGTCGATGTTGTGGGAAGTCCAATTTTTGCCTTCTTAGAGCCTTTGGGCCATTATTGCTCTGTACCAAAAGAGTTCTTACGCATTGTCCAACTTGACTAAAAGGCGTTTTGAAAGAAAATTTGGAAGAGAGGTTGTCTAACATTGAAGCCAGTAGTGGGCGTTAAATTTTCACACTTTGTCTGTACAAAATAAGAACCAAAATACACTCCAAGTCTGAGCATCCTAGCTCAATTTTAAAGACCTGAAAACTTCATACAGATGGACAGACACGGACAAACGGACAGACGACGGACAGACGACGGATAGACGACGGACAGACGACGGACAGACGACGGACAGACGACGGACAGACGACGGACAGACGACGGACAGACGACGGACAGACGACGGACAGACGACGGACAGACGACGGACAGACGACGGACAGACGACGGACAGACGACGGATAGACGACGGACAGACGACGGACAGACGACGGACAGACGACGGACAGACGACGGACAGACGACGGACAGACGACGGACAGACGACGGACAGACGACGGACAGACGACGGACAGACGACGGACAGACGACGGACAGACGACGGACAGACGACGGACAGACGACGGACAGACGACGGACAGACGACGGACAGACGACGGACAGACGGACAGACGGACAGACGGACAGACGGACAGACGGACAGACGGACAGACAGACAGACGGACAGACGGACAGACGGACGGACATAGCTTACTCGATTCACCTGTCGCTCTCGATCATATCTCTAAAAGGTCTTAGGAGTCTACGGTGATTATTTCACTGTGTTACAAACTATGCATTTAAATTAATATACCCTGGGTCCGGTATAAAAAGGTGTTGATCTTGGTATGTATACTGCGCGTGTCTGTGGGCTGATCAAATATTTTATAAAATAATTAAATGTAATTTATTGTGTACTTTATTGAAGCACGAATTTTGTGGTTATATAAGTAGGTAGACATGACAGCAAGTAGACATGATTCACATACAGCTCAAAATTTCTTTCCTTCTACAAACAGCAAATGTGTTCTATTAATAAAAGCGTACGAAACTGTGCCACAATAACTTTCGAGTCAATCAACTATCAACCTAAATCAACAATTTAGGTTAATCCTCAAAAGACCATTCCAAATTAATTACTTTTAAGGTAGCAGAAAAAAGGATAAGAATAAGCACAGTCAATGTTAGCATAGTACCTAGTCCCATAATAAGAGTGTTTATAGGTACTTCCCAATAAGAGGAATTTGGCCGAACAATAAAAATGAATGACTTAATCTCATTTACAACTTAAGTAACGCTATATCAATGATTTGGTAAAAAATAATTTCTATGCTTCCCTGGTAAAATTTCACTTGTTTAAAAAAAGAAGAAAAGCACCTATAACCATGCCTACCAATCTTATCAAAGAACAAACAAGCACTAAAAATAATCAAACGCTCCCGGCTTATATGTCCCTCTTATTATTCATGTTTTACTAGAACTGCATTTCATTTAAGTGTCACTTTCATTGAATCTATACCTATACACAGATTGCCTCAACAACAAGTTCGTACAATAAGAAAAAACCTCAAAACTGCCATCAAATTGCACCCTAGCGATCCGAGGTCAACATCCCCTGTCAACAAAGTTTTGCAGTGAGAAATTTAGCACTTTTTGCGGGTCACTCTTTTTTTATTCTAGTTCACTTTGTGTCACGCTCACAACAAATAAAACAAAAAGAAATCTGTTATAAAGAAAAACAGTCGAAAACACCAGAAAGGAGTTGATTTTTCCACGGCCTCAAACTCAACCCAACTGGGCACTGATGTTCAGTCATTGAAACTTGTCGAAGCGCTGTCACACCTAAAATAGTTTCGGACACACAAGCCGCTACCGCTACCCGCTGCCTCCCGATGAAATGCATATAAAAGTGTCGATTGAAAATGTTTAATTCATGCTGTAACTCAGCGACAAACAATTTTTTTCTACCTAACCCCCATCCCTGAGAGTCAACCAACCGACACTTTGCTGCAGAAAGCAAAAACAAATCAACACACACGTAGAACACATGCATCAAGGGTTGTTGCAGAGCATAGCAAGGAGCCATGCAAGCGAAGTGAACAACGTTTGCTGATGCATTTTAAATGCACCCAGTCCGGTTATAAAGCTGCTGAAATAATAGCTTAGCCATCATGAGGATGTGTGTGGTGTGCGGGGGCTGATGGGTGGATGATGATGGTGGTGGTGGTTGCGGTGTAAGGCGACAAAGACAACAGGTGAAGTGCTTTTCGCTGTAGCGCACTAGAGGTGGTGTCGACAATGCCGGCAACGACGATCGTCCTTGTACCGACTGTTACTGGTCCTGCCTCGGTGATGCAGTGGCATATAAAATCTCTGCGCTCTCGTATGTGGCTTAAATGACTTTCAGTAGCACACATGGTGTTGTGTGTGCAATGCCTCTCACATAAGCAAATTGTAAATGCATTTACAATTACATCACTCGAGAGAATCATGGCGGTGTTGATGGGGGAGTGAGCCATGATGGTCGGGCCAGCATCACCATTGTCATTACGCAGCCACCCCGTAAATGGGTTTTCCAATTTTGATTTGGTTGCCAAAAAAGTGTTCAAAAACAATAGGAAAAAAATCCAGAAAATGTTAGGTTAGGTGTTGCATGTAAAGTTTTGAAATTTCTACACTTGCACTCACTAGCGCCCCGCAATACTGATGTTTTGTGCTGCTCACAATGTTTTATGGGCAAACAAAGGACCCCTTAGTGCGAGGAGGTGCAACAGCATATGAATTTAGCCAACAACGACGGCTATGTGAACAAAACATACGTCACACGGTTATGACAAGGAACACTGTCATTATGGGGTGCGCTACTAGGTGCTAGATGTACACGACCAAAGTGTTTTGTGGAATTCATGTTGCGATGGCAGCGGTGGTACCTACATAACACACGTTGCAAGGAGGTTTACAAGGGCTGTCCTGATGAGTGTTCGCACCTTGGCGCTGTCAAAAGAGTATTGTACAGCATGCATGCCATTCGCTGTGACATTCTTTTGTGCGGTATTTTGATTCGAATTTAATAGGACCTCAGGTTGAAACGAAAGCTGTGTCATGGTTTTGATATTTCCCTTATGGACAAAGAAATGTTTATTACGGCTTTCCTTTGGTAACGCAATACTGTACTGAATATGAAAGGAAGTATTTAATAACGAAGTGACATGAACCGCAAACGGTGAAATGAATAATGACATCCTTAAAATACACATATTTGTCGATTGAGTGCGGTTTTTGGTTATTTTTTTGATGAAAAATGTAAAATGCTTCCTACTTGTAGCTGCCTCGAAATACAAATTTATTCTGACCCATGCAAAGTGAAACTGTAAGTTTCTTTCCTCAAGTAAAGATACCTACACCTAGAGCCAACGTAATTTTAGGTGTACTAAGAAAAATTATGTGATAAAATCTCTCCTAGCTAACGCGGCTTCGAACAAAGAAACTTGCGCAAATGCTTTTAATTCGAGGCATTTGTTGGGAAAGGTGAAATGGACTTCAGAGCACGATTTGCAAGGCACATTTTGGAGAAGTTTGGAGAAGTTTCAACTCGCCTTTCAAAAGTAGAGGAAGAATGTGAATGGCAGGTGTTTCCATCGGCTGTGATTGCTTCTGCCAGAAATGTTTGTGGAGTGAAGCGGCTTGTGATGACAAAAGAGCTGCGAGGTTTAAATCACCTGGAACTCAAGAAACATCAGAGAGAAGAAGAGAGCCTATATTCAATATAGGAACTCAGCTTCCCGAACTTGTAATAAATTGAATAAATTGAGGCATCTTGACTAATCTGTAGACAAATCCGCTAACAAGATGTTTTGTTTTAGGGGTTTAATCCAAGGACGGTACACGTTTTTCAAATAAAAACGATGTCTTACGCAGATGGAGCGAGCAATTACCGGTGTTGCTTGACCCTAGCTGGGCACTGAATATGGGAATTCTATTGTTAACGAGATAAGCGCGGAGAATAGTTCCATAGGAGGGGGTCACGGTTCCGATTAAATTGCTTAAAATTGTCAAGTCTGCTGGATTTGATACATTTCGGGCAGAAATGCTCAACGCAACTGAAACAAGTGGGAAAGTGAAATAGTGTGTATGTGAAATTTCAGCCCATTTGCGACGGATTGCAAAATACCCTACACTACCTGAAAAGGAAACTGCCACGCCATCAAAAAATGGGCGGGATATATAAAAAAAACTGTTAAATGCTTAATGGTGGATGGCTGCGTATATATTTCGGACTAAGACTCCGCCTTCTTAGCTGTAAAATCTCTTTTTTTAAAGCCACACCCACAAAAGTGGGCGCAGGCACAAATAAAAATACATACAAAAAAGTAAGACAGCTAATATCAACAACTTTTGTAATGGCATTTTTTGTCCATTTTTTGTTCATATATATTTATTAAAAAACGGTAATTTGATTTAACTAATTTTCAAACTTTATCTGAAGCACTGGACTTCCAGCTCGCTCACCAATTCACCAAATCGTCTACATACGGACGGACAATTTGGTGAATGGGTGATAGATATGGCGTAATCGATTCTCCTGTCGGTCTCATCCATAATCTCTAAAAGGGTTTAGGGGCCTACGGTGATTATTTCACTGCGTTACTAACTATACATCCCTTCCCTTCTGGGGTTGCTGATTCCCGGTTGAGCGCCTCCCCAGCTGACGCATAGGGGAATGCTTACTAGATATGGTGCTTATGGAAAATATCCGAGGCGGACTAAAACCAGCAACGAACGAAAAATCCAGGAGCATCTGTTACAAAATGAGCGGCTTCCTGGTTAGGGTCGGCCGGATATGTTCTCTTTCTCATCCAATATGCAAATAGAATGGACAACAATCAGATGCATGTCAGATGTTTTTATGAGTTACTCTGCTAGTTATATTAATGCTTATATCCGAGAACTACTTTTCTCTTCTTTTGTTCTATCCTTAAATTTTTCCAGCTGGAGATGTGCTACACATCTTATGTCATGACCTCTTGATCGCGGATTAGTTATAAAAAAAAAATACATTAAACTTAATATACCCTGAGTAGGGTATAAAAAGTGCTAAAGAGCTAGCATGTTTCATTAAGCTGTTATTGGTGGGATAGCAGGACACTAACTATAGGGGTGTAGGTATCTCTCTGGAGTCTTCCGGAAAAAGTATTCGCAAAGGTGTTAGAAGCGGGTTCAAGAGCTGTCATCGAGCCTCTTTTCCGAGAAGGGCAGTGCTGATTTCGTCATGGCAGAGGCGCGAAAGAGCAGCCAGGCAATATCCTACACCAGTCTACGCGTCTTTTGTTAATTCAGAAAAGGCTCATGACCGTATTACTCGTGATAAACTCAGCAGAGTTTTGCAGGACTTTGTGCTAGGTGGGCCTATTCTAAGAGCCATTCAGTCCTTTGACTGCTTGCGTCGGAGCTCGACAGTGCTGGAGTTCTATCGCCTATCCCTTTCATATAGCATGCATGGATTGAATGAGCAGTTTTGCCGGGGAACGTTTTGAAATGGGTGTCAGTATAAGCCTTCTAATTTTCGCAGATGATAAAGCTATCCTTGAATCGTCCGAGGAGAAAGCAATGGTTGGATTTGAGCCACTAGCGGTGATGCTAGGATGAAGGTATACGAAAAAAGTGATCTTAACTGATGGATGGTGCCTGAAATCCTGTGCAATCAGGATTTAATATCCGACACATAAATGGAGTCCCATTGACACAGTTAGGCAAATTAAAGCATCCCGGGATCTTTTTTTACGAAAGGTGGGAGGAGTGATACTGAGTTATCCGGTAGGTTCACATAAGCCAAGCGAGCACAATAGTAAAGGGACTGCCCCCGCCGGTCAAGAGGAAAGCTGAGTTCAATACGAAAGCAATCTTCTCGGATTTTAATACAGTGTTCGTTCGTACCCTTATCAAAGATCGTGAGATACTACTCTTAGGTATAGAGTGAGAAACGTCAGTATTCGTATGAATATTAATATTGGGCAGCTACTTCTCTGAATGATCAATTCTTCGATGGTTTAAGCACTTTTTTTGAAATCTCTCTGTGAGACTTTCTGGACAGGTGATGCTAGCCGAGGGCATCGCCCCATTTAGGCCCCTTGTTGGCCAACGGACAGGTGCTGGGATTAGGTAAACATCTCCGAGAATAACTAGGGGATCACGCCTATGTCTCTTGAGTTGGTAGCGAAGGATCAGAGTCGAAGGACCATTTAGCCGACCCGAGCTCCACGACTTTGTAAAGAATAAGCGGCCAAGCAGAGGATGGTGATAAAGAGAAAAGAAATCACTCAGCAAAACATTTTCATTATATGCGGAGCTGAGGGCAACGCCCAAATTTTAAATCGAAATTCCGATAGAAATCAAGTATGCCTTTCAAACAAGTTTCGAGAAAAATACGATTTTTTTCGTAAGCCATGCGAACAGGGAATATAACTAGGATTACTAAGACCTAAATGCGCAGCACATCGTCCAATTGGGGCCCAATAAAGAGAGGAAAATACTTTTTTCCTACCTTTTGAAGTTGAAACTGATAGAAAATTTTACATGCTATAAAAAAAATTATATTCTCACTCTTCCCTTAGTTTACATTATTTTTTGTTTCCGAACTACTGCAATATACTACTTAGGTCAAGATTGAATTTGATCACTATTAAGACTCTCTGTTCGGACCGGAGAAGAAGCATAGCGGTTTTCTTTTCGCTTTTTTTTTAAAGATCTTGAAAGACATTGTTAAGATCTTTGAAATCAAGCCTTGGCTAATTTGATATAATACCAATATCATACTCTCACTTATGTATAAATAAACCTGCACATACATTTTGATTTCTCTCTTAAAGATTGTTTTTTTCATCTTTAACCAACCTCTTAAATTCTCAAACTGACACTCATTCCCATCTACCACTACAGCTCGATTTAATGTCTTTCAGGAAAGATAAAGAAATAAGAAAAAAAAAATTACTGAATGTCCTGCAAAACTAATGATCAGATGTCCTCCAGAGTTCCAAAGTTCTTTGACTATACACTCTGCCAAGCGCAAAGGATAAAGTTAATTTTAAGTAAAACTACACACGACGACGATAGATGGATGACGGGTTGCCGCTAGCTCGTTTTATATAGCTGCTATATACGAGGACATTTCAAATTAAGAAAATTGCAATTGCTCTGTGTGTACGGTTGCATGAGTGTCTGCGTGCAACTTTGTCCTGTAAATTCACATTACTCTTTTGTCAAATGAGAGTTGATGAAAAATTGAGATTACCCAATGGGAAATATGTCCGTTATATTAATGTTTTGTAGTCGCTACGACGAACATTGTTGCAAAGCGGTGTCCTGTCGCATTGCTTCGGTCCGGTCTGTATACTGCAAGAACCAGCATCAGCAGACTTTGCACGAGTGTTTTTGTGTCGTTGGACCTAATTGTGGGTATTGTTTGATTAGAATCTTCGCATTAGATTCGTCTTAATTTTTATTGTGAGCTCTGGAAGAAATTGGTAATAACCTCTAGTCGACGCTTTACCTTTAACATGCCGACATATGTTGCAATTGGAGAAAATAAGCAAGAGACGAGTCAGAGCTAGTTGACAATCAATTATTATCGTTTGTGGTTAGCACTGACTGCTGTTGCGCCACTCACCTTACTTTCCACAGGGAGTATAGATATGATTCGGATGGCAAACTCTGTGCAGGATTGCTGTCGAGCGGCGAGCAGCGAGTTGTTGTTTGCAGAAGGATTTCGAGGTTCATTCCACAGGACTCAGAGCTATGATTAATGACTCTCATTTGTGCATGCACCTACCTATATACCTGCTATCGCTCGAAAGTGATTAAGGTGGTCTACCACTCCAAAGCGCTGGCATGGATCAATATTTTAATTAAGTTTGTTTCTGATTCTGTGTTTTCCTTTCCGTTCTTTTCGTTTTTCCGTCTGCGAAATGGAAATATTATTGATGAAGGGTTATGCAAATACCAGAAGAAGGTGACTGTGTGGTCCTTGAAATGATTTATTCGGCAGTATAATTCATAATTGGATATTGGAATTAATCTTTCTCCAATATTTGGCAATAATTTAGGATAAATATCCCTTTGCAAATGAATTATTAGAACGTGAAGGCAATTTGGTTTTTGGCAAGATGCGTGCGATTTTCCAGGGGGCTTGATTAATGGACTAAAGGGGAAGCAAAACATTTCGAATACTGACTGATGAAAATAGTAAAGAAGCTTGTGATGTGCGCATTTTAGAAGTTCCAAATAAGCCCTGGTGAGATTGTAGATAAATAATGCCTATTGTAAGTGTTTTTCAATGCGGCAGATGCGTTATGACAGGAGTGAGCACTTTGCGTGAACAGTGCCAGAAGGCATTTGTTGGTAGAGACTGACATGAGCAACCTGGATCCTAATGACCATTGGTAAGAAGATAACGAAATCGCAAGGAATTTAAAAAAAAGACTATCAAGTTGAAGTCATACACGAAGTGGTCCATCGGCTATTTTTGAAGGCTTAGCGTGGAATTATTGCTTAATTTTGTATATAAAGTGTTGTTAACTATATTTGTGACATTGTATTTCTTTTTCTTTTAATGACTTTTTCGGAATTTATGGCATTTTCTTAAGCACATTGCGACAACTCATTGGTTTCGCTTATATTATATTTATAGAATATTTCGAATGCAATTTTAAGAAGATACACGAGTTATTAAATACTGCCATTGCAGTGTAGTAAAAAAGGGGAGATTTTTGACTGTTTGCCCGGTATTCGGGTTTTAAATTCTTAAAACAGATTTTTTTTAAATTAATTTTTTTCTACGTACTGTTAATATTTTTTTAAAAGCCTACATAAATTTAAGCCGAATCTTAAGCTTAGGTACTTGTACAGTCCGTGTGAACTACTAATCTGATTGACACTAATAACAAAGAGTTATTTTAAGGCCGGAATCACAAAGGTACTCAAATTTTTATTGAGACGCAGGGTGACAAATACATTTTTTTTATTTAAAAAAAAAAAAACAAAAACTAAAAAAATGACAAACGGGATTTGTGTTGCATATATCAAAAACCAGGTTAATTTGTTTCTTAAACCGTTTCAGAAAATTTTAAGTTAGAAACGCAATTTTTGAAAGATCTTAAAAGTTTTAGAATTGACTTAATGTGTTTTATATTCAAACCAAATTTCGTTATAATTAGTACCACCGTTAATGTTCCAGAAATTTTGAAAAATAATATTTAAAATGTTTTTGAATTTTCCAAGCTAAATCTCAGAATTTGTTAAAAATTCGAAAATTTCTATAGTTTCCCGAAAATAACAAATAATTCTTGGGGTGTGTGATTTTTTGGCCAAAAATCATTTGGTCGTTGTTATATTGGAGATAGTGGCGTGGAAATTTTTTTGTTGTCACAATTTTTTTTTTCGAAAATAAGCCAAAACTACAATAAACAGTTTTAACAAAATTTGACTTTTGGTTAAAGAGATATAAAATGCCACCGTACAAATCGATTTTCATTTTTTTAAAGTATTTTGTTTTCTTTTTTTTTCTTTAGAGTCACTAAGTTCTTATAAAACTATAAAAAAAAACAAATGGAAAGTGCAACATTGCGTATGCAAAATCCGCCGTATATGGACTGAAATATACGGCTAATTGCAAAATACCCGACCATACCAAAAAAGAACTGCCACGCCTACAAAAAGTGGGCGGGATATAAAAATATAACTGTTGAATGCTTTATACTAGGTGGTTGCATACATTTGGGCCCAAACTCCGCCTTTTTAACTAAAAGAATCACCTTTTTTAACGCCACGCCCACGCTACAACTTTTGTCATATAATTTTTTGTCATATAAATTTATTGAAAAACAGTCATTTTAAGCTAAAATCCCTTCAAAACTAGGCTTGGCCAATGACAACGCTTAAATTTTTTGGCTACTTCAAAGGCAATAAATTACAAGGCAATTATACATACCAAAAATGAATGCGCTAGCGCAATTGTAACATAGCTAAAGTTTTGGAAAAGTATTTTTTTAAATTAGAGATGGTCGCACATACAGGTTTGTAGTGGGCGTGTCTGTGGGCGGATTCAGCTAATTTTCAAACTTCGTCTGGTCCAATGGACTTCCAGCCAAGCAAACAAATTTTAGCTCTCTACCTTAAAATTTAAGGCCTAAAAGTTGTTTACATACGGACGGACGGACGGACGGACATGGCTTAATCAATTCTCCTGTCGGTCCCATTCATATCTCATATAAAAATGGTCTTAGGGGTCTACGGTGATTATTTCACTGCGTTACAAACTATACATCAAACCTAATTTACCCTGGGTCGGGTATAAAAAGTGAGTACCTAAGTGCAAGAGTTCGTGTGTAACGAATTTATGTATTTACCGTGTTACACCAAATCTAAGAGTTTTTTTTGGCCCGAATTCATAAAGTTTATGTCAATTATTTGACACGGCGCCCCTAAAAATGGGCGTGGAAACAAAAATCAATTAATTGTTATTTCTTAAGAATCATGATAATAAGTGTTAAAAACAAAAATTGTGTCTGAAAAAAAATGTTTATTCCTAAAAACGCGCCCTAAAAGTGAGGGGAGCTCAAGACTTTGTATAAATCATACTAAGCTAGTAGGTAGTGGTAGTAATATCTTTAATATTTTTTACCCTTTTTTTTTCAATTTGAAAATTTTCCGCTAAATCGGGTTTCTAAAGATCTGTTAAATGTTAAAAGTGGTCATTGTCAATGGTTTGGGCGGTCCAATTTTTGCCTTAATACAGGTGTCCTGCCAATATTACTCTGCAACGAAATCCAAATTTGGGTTCCAACGCCTTGCCTAACTTGACCAAAAGGTATCTTGAAAGAAAATGTGAAAAAGAGGTTGTCTTACATTAAAGCTAGTAGTGGGCGTAGCCATCAGCAGATTTAACCAATTTTCACACTTTGTCTGTGCAACAGAAAAACAAAGCCTTGCACCAAGCTTCAGCTCTCTTGCTTGATTTTGAGACGGATGGACATCACCTCTACACATTTGGTTATGGGATTAATCACAGTTTGAGTGCGTAGTTCATCCTGAAAAAAGAAGAAGCAGCCTTCATTGAACATAAAGTTAACTGAATATCCGTGTGTGATGCAATTCTGTTAATTGTGTATGTAAACAACGTAATAAATACGTTGGTGAGCAATCAATTAAACACAACTTCCCAAAGCAAACGACATTCCATACTCTTACTGCGACTCCGTGCGTTTTATCGCTTTCCACTATCCAAAAAAAATATTAAAAATAATGCAACAACCAACAAAAAGTATTGTGTGCATGATTTAATTGTCCGTCGTTTGTTGGCATTTATCCAAGGGTATTATTATGAATGTTTTCCCATTCTACAAACGCGTAGAGTTATTTTTTAAACTGTATTTGGTAATTGCCAACGTGAATAATGTTGAGTTATTTTATTAAATATGAAATTTTCTCCCCATCTAGGCATCGACCATTGAAAAATCGAGCACAAGGCAACATATTCTTGAAAAATGCATAAATTAAGGACGATTTTTTTTTTGCCCCGACCAGGCATCAGATATACCAAGAGCTCGGCTTAAGCGATAAGTAGCAACATTTCAAAGAATAAAAAATAAATAAAGATAAAAAAACAGGGATACAGAGATAGATAGACAACCCCTGGGGCGAGCGAAATATGTACAAATAAACCGAGTAAAGGCAAAGGGACCGTTATACACACATTATTCCGGGTGGACGACAGGCGATTTTCGAGTTGTAAGCTTTCCAATTAAATGAATTAAATAAGTGAAAATTATTTTATGCGCGCAAATAAATCATTGAGCAAACAACAGAGTTCGAGAAAGGAAGAGTTGGTAAGCCTGCCGCCGTTCATGAGGCAAGCTATACTTAAGGGTGTAGGTAGGTATAGTATAATATAGCGAATAGCGAATACTGGATGGGAATTTCAGCATCGAGCTTAGTACTGCATAGGTACGGAACGTGATGAGAGTGGCACCGGCATGAAAATAACCTTGCCATTTTAATTTCAAACTATGTATTTAAATATAAGTAACAATATTCGAATCGAGTTTTTATCAGACATATTAACTAATTAGGAAATTAGGAAATTGCATTCCTTTATCAAATTTTCAAAGCCGATATTATCCACTTCAGTTTCATCAACTTCAAAGCCGCAAATGACAGCACAGATGAGCTACAATGAGGTATTTGCCATCCCAGCTAAGCTAGTCAGTTTCTGCAGGAAAACTCACGCTCTCAGTAAAGACTGGTGTACAAAGATGACTTTGTTCTTATTAAAGGATTTAGACAAGACGACGCTTTGACATGTGGCTACTGCATGCTTGAAATAAGTGTGTAAAACTCGCTCGCCAACGATAGAGGCACAATCTTTTAAAAGTCCGTTAAAACAAGTAGTACACGGACACAAAACTAACATAATCGAAAGAACGATTGAGTACTGCTACATGCGAGTCAGGCTTTCGTGACTGTGTAGCTTATGCAGCTACAACTTTGAGGAAGCTAGAGTATTTGCATAACAGTTTGAAATTGCTGCAGTTTTGGGATTAGCTAGAACTATTCTACCCCTATACTACCCCAAATTTATACATCCTGTATAAAATGTATCTAAGATCTGCAAGTGTTATTTATATCTTTTTTAGTAAAAAAGACAAAAAGTGATTTCGCGCTAATCTTAAGAAAATTTAAACGTACACCACAAAAGTATATCAAATTTTCATAAAAATATTCGAACTTCCGTAAAATATTGAAAAATGTTTGAGAAATTTGGAATGGAAAGTATGTGTGAACGGCCACATAATGGGAAATATGCAACACGTCATAATTTCAAATTACTCCATTAAAAAAGCCGATATTGGACAAACATTATAAACATCCGCAGCTTAACTAAAAGCTTAAATCAATTTTGGTTAAACCGTTTTACAACTGCGTTTTTTACCGTACTTTCGAAAAAAATCGTGAACAAAAAATTTGTCCCCACCACTATTTCCGATGCTACAAGGCCAAATGATTTAAAAAAAAATCACACACATCAGGATTTATCTCTTATTGTCAGAAAAACAATGGAAATTTTTGAATATTTAGCAGATTCTGAGATTTCAATGGATGCACAAAAGGAAAGGTAATATAAATTTTGTAACCTGAGTTAAAGAAATATATTTTGTGAGCTGGTTTGAAGGTGATATTGAATAAATAAAAAACAATACAACACAAAAAAAAGATTGAGGGCGAAAGCAAAAAACATTTAAAAAACTATTTTTCAATTTTCAATTTCAATATTTATTCTGGGGTCTTAACGGTAAAACTGAATATAATTAAATTAAGTTCGTTAGCTAAATAAAACATGTGAACTAATTTCTAAAATTTTTAAGATCTTCCAAAAATTATAATATAATTCAAAATAAGATTCTGAATAGTCTTTTTTCGATTTTAAATCAAAATATTCAGAATAAAGCCAAAAACCCGCACATCCCCTTCCCCTCCCTCCAGGGAGGGGGTGAATTTATGAACATTCTTTTTTAAATGAGTATTGCGCCTAAATTCTGTAAAAGGTGGTATGCAGCCAGCTGTTTCATTAGAACAATCTCCGTTTACAGCTAGTACTAGCTTTAAGATTATTGATTTTGTAATTTAATTACAGATTAATAAAGTTATAATAATAATAATAAAGAACAATCTCCGTATAATAAAATCTCCGCAATAGAATAAAGAAAGACAGAAGACATTACGACGATGTTCTAGTGAGTTAAGTAACATTGCTATTATAAGGGTCTCCTGTAAGTTTTATCGCTCATTTCTGGATCCTATCAAGTAAATGCAGCGATGTTTTTGATGCACCTGCCAAACATGAGAGTTGTACTCAAGTTTAGGAAGAATAAACGCTTTGCAGATGTTGGCTAGATCCAATGACGTAAAGTACTTCTTGCACCGCTTTAAGAATCCTAAGCATTTCGCAGCATTCTTTGCAACAGGAAATATGTGGTCATTCCAAAGCAGGCTGTCAGTCACACACATACCGAGGATAGAAAGCTTTTTGGTTCCAGCGATGTAAGTTCCATTCATATAGATAAAGGCTGAATGGTATTGCAAAAAAATACCTTTAGCTTCTGAGTTGTTTCCATCCTATGAACAAAATTTTACGCAAGCATAAACCACTTAAGTAACAAGTCAAAATATGTAACAAAAAATTTAAAGCCAAAACCCGTTTGTATTTTTTTTTCGGTTTTTTTAGGAAAAAAAATTAATGATAAAGCTGATACTACCGCCAGAGAAGCCACTCAAATGCCTTTAATATCCATTATTACATCCTTTAAAATACCTGTATGGATTCAATTAATAAGAAAAATGCATAAGGAAGCAGAAAATCGTTGGCATCAATCCTACTCTTTTCTTAGAAAACATTAATGTTCACTTAAGCCTATCATTTACAGCAAGTCGTTAAACCGATTGCAATCAGTAAAGCTCTGTGTCTACAGAGCTACGACTTGGACACGCATTATTTAACAAATTATATTTATATAGAAAAGAATCCCCCGCCATTGTGTGACCGATGTAATGAAGATTACACCACATTCCATGTACTGCAAGAATGTGAAATACGCGAGAGTATTTTTCAAATAATACCCCAACTTTACAGGATTTATTAGACTCATCTGTCCAACCACAAAATTCAACTTTGTTTAAGCTTTTGGATGCACATAGGATAACATAAGTATAAAATTTAATGTATAAAGAAATTAAAGACTTATAATGTTAACTATAAATTGGTTTTAAAATGTAAATACTTCTCACCCTGCGTTTCGACAAAATGTGGAGTACCTTAACTAAAAATTTGCCTAAAATGAAGATAGAAGACTTAAAAAATAAAAATTTTAGCAATTGGTGCCTACCTACCATAAAATTAATGAAAGAATATTTTTAAGAATTTAAGATCGAAAAAACGGACAAATAGTCAAAGATGTCCCATTCGTTTACTACACTACAATGGCAGCATTTAAAAAGTGAGTAAGTGCAAGAGTTCGTCTGTGACAATCTTCTATATACCCGACCCTATAAACCCTTTAACAGGAAATTTTAAAGTTTTTTTTTTTGCCCGAATTCATATATTTTTTTGTATGGACCAAGCCCCCAAAAGAGCACATGGGCTAAAAATTAAGACCAGTTTATTGTTATTTCGATTTAATCATGAGAAACTACGGCTAACGCGAAAATTATTTCAGAAAAAAAAAGGCTAAAAACGCCCTTTAAAAGTAGGCGGAGCTCAAAACTTTATATGGAGCGGACTTAGCAAATATTATAGCAAATAGTATACCCTATTCCACAGGAATGGAGTATATTATTAAGTTTGACACAGGCGAATATGTAACATAGATGACGGTACACCCCAAAGACCTTACGGGCATATGATCGAGACCGATCTTAGTCGAATGAGCCATGTCCGTACACCGTCCGTCCGTCCGGCTGTCTGTCCGTATGTCACCAACTTAAAGGCCATTTTGAGCTAGGAAGCTGAAATTTTATACGTAAGCTCTCTGTCATCCGAAGCCATACAAGTGTTAAAATTTTTTAAATCCGCCCACAGACACGCCCACAATCGGTCTAAATGTGCAACAACCTCCGGTGCTTTCAAGACTGTAAGACGTCGTGAAAGGCTGAAATTTATTATTAAGCATCTTCTAATGATGTCAAGTCATAAAAAGCAAAAATAAAGTCCGCAGACCGCCCATTGTGGGCGTGACATCGATTAAAGGTGTAATCTTTCAAATCTTTCAAATTATTCAATATTTTTGTTCGAAATCGAAAAATTTATACTTAATATATTATGAAGAAAGCACTCTTTTTTAAAATTTCTTTCAGAAAAAGTTTTGGACCATGCCCACATTTGGAGGCAGAATTAAAGAAAAACCTCTAATTTTGTAGATAACATGGATTTCGACAACTTTTTAACCTAACTTAAGTAAGAATAAGAAATAAAATTTAGCACATTAGCTTAAATTGTTCTATGCTAGATTTCGTTCCTACAAAGTCAAGCCACGCCCATTTTTGGAGGTTGATATTACGAAATTGTTAAATTCTAAGTAATTATCTCGGGGTCTTTTTTACGAAAGATGGGAGCAGTGATACTGAGTTGTCCTGTAGAATTGGCCAAGCTGGAGCAATAGTAAAGGAACTGCGCCCGCCGGTCATCAGGAAAGCTGAGCTTGGAGTGAAAGCAAAGATCTCAGTTTTTAATTCAGTGTTCGCTCTGACCCTCATCTATGGTCATTAAATTTGGGTAATGACCGAAAAAATTAGATCGCGGGTACAAGCTGCCGAAATGAGATTCCTGAGGTGCGTTGCTGGTGTTACTCTAAGAGATAGAGTGAGAAACGTCAGTATTCGTGGGAATCTTAATGTTGAGCAGCTACTTCTCCGAGTGGAGCGATCGATTCTTCGATGGTTCGGACACGTTGTTCGCATGCCCCCTGACAGACTTCCTAGACAGGTCATGCTAGCTGAGATGCGAGCGCGTCGCCCCCCTGGTAGGCCAAGGAACAGGTGGTGGGATCAGATAAAGAACCTCTCTGAGTCCCGCCTGGGGATTGCGCCGGAGTCTCTTGAGTTGGTGGCGGAGGATCGAGAAATATGGAAGGACCATTTAGCCACCCTCGCTCCGTGACCCTTTTAAAGGATAAGCGGCATTCAAATATGATGATGATATTACGAAATTGTTCAATTCTAACCAAAAAATTGCATTTTTGGAATCGAATTAATGATTAATTGTTCAAATGCAACTTAATCAATATTTTTGTTCCAGATCGAAAAAATTTTACTTAATACGTTATGTTGAAAATACATTTTGCTCATACAAAGTTTTGGGCCACGCCCACATTTAGAGGCAGAATTCCATAAAAGCCTATACATAGAATATAGAAATATAGAATAAGAAATAAAATTAAGTACATTAAGTACACCTGATACTATTTCAGATTTCTCTCATACAAAGTTTTTGGCCACGCCCATCCTTAATAGTCGATTTCAGAAAATTATTGAATTTGAACCAAAAAATTACAGTTTTGCGTACATTTTAGCCGCAAAATGGATTCTTCTATGCTAATATTGATTTTCCCCTTTTCGAAAAAAAAGTAAACAAAAACTTGTAAGTAATAATTTTTTTTCTATTTAAAATGATGCAAATGGTAACGGCACGGGGATGGAAAACAAGAAAATAAACGAATGGAAAGGAGAAAGGGAATGGAAGGGAAAATAGGAATGGAGAGGAGAATAGAAATGTGAGGAGAATAGGAATAAAAGGAGAATAGAAATGGAAAGGAGAATAGGAATGGAAAGAAGAATAGTAATGGAAAGGATAATAGGAATGGAAAGGAGAAAAGGAATAGGAATAGGGTATACCGCGGTCCGTTACAGACGGACTGTTGCACTTACTCACTGTTTTTTTTCGATTTGGAGTGGATATTCCGAAAAGTGGTCAATATTGTGGGCGGTCCAATTTTTTCTTGTTAAAGGTTAACCTTAGAAGCGGCGAGGGCGGCTAAATGGTCCTTTCATCGCTCCCGATCCTACACCACAAACTCAAAAGACACAGGCGCGATCCCCAGACCGGTGTTTAAGATGTTCTTTACCTGATCCCAACACCTGTTTCTTTGCCTACCAGTCGGGGGAAATCAATTTTTAATCCTTAGACCTTCTGAATCAATTCTTAAATAAATTAAAAAATTAAATTTGTGTTTTGTCTTTTCTATACCCAATCCCATAGGATAGAAGATATTTAAGTTTAATTTATTGTTTGTAACATAGAGAAATAATAAACGTAGACCCCCAAGACCTTAAGGGCATATATTCGACTTACAAGTGAGAATTGTAAGTCGAATAAGCCAAGTCCGTCCATTTGGCCGTGTGTCGGTAGTTTTAGACCTTAAATTTAGAGCTAAGAAATTGAAACTTTATATTGTATTTTTGTAATTAATTGTATTTTAGTTATTTTTTCTTGCAGAAAATAATATTTTTTAGCAAATACCCAGAAAATAGATTTAATTCATGCAAAAATTTGGAGACCTCAGCCGGGGGAAGAAATTAAGCCAACAATTACAAAAAATTGAATGTTGAATGTTGCAAATAAGCAAGAACGTAATAACTCAAAATTATTAAAAATTTATAATAACGATCTTATTCTTTTTTCTTGTACATGCCCCGACGCGTGATTTAAAATCCTGTGATTTCCGAAGAAATATTTTTTCAAAAACTCAAACGACATTATAACAAAACATTCAGCTAACAGAAAATCTCCAGCAAAACTGTATAAAGTCAAAAAAATTACTAACTAAATCAGCAAGAATGCTGTAACTCAAAATATTACTTTAAGTCAAGTTTTTGTTAAATAACAATAGTGCTACAAAATATACAAGATATACACCAAGTTCATCTCTAGGTTTGAATCGACTCTACTGTATTAACTCGAATTTATAGTTTCACTTTAGCATAACCGATTTAACGCATAACGACGCAATTCGAATTGACGCGTTCTTACCAGATCTTTCTATGTCGAATTGAGGTCGTAACTAAACATAATGCAATATTGATGGACGCTTATTTACAGTTGGTCATTCATGGAAAGCCAGAAGTTCATAATGCCACATCCTTTTTGGTTCTTGCACTTTTCTGACGAGGCTTTTTCACACATTGGGATTTAAATTTTATGCTTGAAAATTGATACATCTCAAATTTCACAAATTTTCAGTTACAGCAGTATTGTATAATGAGTGCGATACATCCACAAGCAGGAAACTTTGACGGTAATAACACTAACTACTGAATATAAATTCTTTAAAATTTTGGGAAAAGCACTGAAATTTCTTAAACTATTTAATATCAAACATATTTTGAGAACTCTCAAAAAATCTTATTGTAGGTACCTATTGAGTTTTAGTGGAAAACTTTTTTGTGATAGGTAGATAGGTACATAATTGCGAATGAAAACTTTGCCTTGGTATAGTGATTTATTCATAAGGTACCAGAATTTATTTGTCAAAAAGGTGTGGTTATTTATACCAACCAAAACATACGGCACGAGGATCTCATAAACTTTGTGATGGGGCTGGTAATCCGGTTCCAAAAAATCGTGCAATAAATTTTTCATTGGATCTACGGAATATGAGCTAAAGCTGCGAGCCGAGATAAAGAAAAACTGTTTTTGGAAGAATTGAAAATAGGTAGAGTTTCCGCTATTAGGACCTGCAGCCAGTGTATAAAATATTCAAAAAAATGTATAAAAAAAACATTAATGTTTAACAAAGATTAATTTAGAACTAGCAAAAATATACCTGCAGCAAATTAATTCACATCAATAATGTAATGTAAATAAAACCCAACAATAATTTACTAAACGCCTCTAAACAAACACCATCAGAGCTTCTAAAGACAAAGTCTGAGTAATATGGGCTCTGAAAGCACCTATCTTAAATTCGGAAATCAATTAACTCGCCTAGCTTCTTGCAAAAATAATTACCAGTCTTAAAAACCACTCTCCTTCGAAGCAATCTTAATTACCCACTATAAATTGTTTTATCGACGAACCGCCTTGCCTGGAAAATTTTCCTAAACCAATTTTTCTATACCTTTATGCATACACACCTTTCCTACTATTTGCCACAGACGTTTAGTTGCAAAACAGGACGCTTTCTATTCTTCATAGCTATTATACTTGTAGGACAGCTAGAAGCGGAAGCTCTAGAAGACATAAAATACAGCGGAAACCTTGAGACAAGAATAGAAAAAAAGTCAAAGGAAACCTCCGTACAATTCAGAACAAAACCACAACAAAAATGTATATGGAGCATCTGCTATATCCTGAGCATAGCGCTTTCTCCCAAACCATTAAAGGACAATAAGCCAATTTGTCTTCATAAATGTTGTAATTTAAAGAAAAATATTGCACAAAGACCGCCCACAATATATACCTACGCGACTGTATATAGCACATTCGGCGGCACCGACGTTGGCCATTGAAGACCATCACCCCAGAGCATCGTCGAGCACAGAGCTGTCTTTGTGCTAAATGGTACACAGCATCACATCACCAAGGACGTAAAAAAAAGTGTCCTTTGGCTCTGAGCTGTGCCGGTTTATGTGTGTGATATTTTGCTCGTGTCCCCGAGGATTGAGAAGAAATGAAAAAGTTTTTTAGTTCGACGGAAAAAAGACTCCTTGCAGGGCAAGGACATGTGCCAAATTGAATGCACAGCATCAAGTAGCGTAAGTAGCGACCAAAGATCTCTAGGATGGGTCGCGAGCGTAGCAGAGACAAGACAAATAATGAATGGGCAAAACGAGAGAAAATGTGAATAAATGAACGAGGCACTTAAAAGCAAACAAACTTCATTCGCAAGGTAAACAGAAGCTAAGGCAGTTCTATACACAAGTCACATCGTTGGGTGCAGCGACTCACGTTAAGGCTACTATTTGCAGAAGGGCACCATGGTTTGTCCAAAAACAGAAAGACACCGTCACCGTCGTCGTCATTTTGGAGGAATGTTGGACATTTTATCCGCCACTTTTAACAAGCTCACGTGCTACACCTCAAGTTTTCACTGCTATCTATGAAATTTTTATGGCAGCTTACGTTCCAAGGTGGATCTTGGCTCTTGTGGGCAACGAAAAAAACGTAGCTATATCTATACATCCCGGCCAAGGATCATCGCAAAATAACCGACACAATAACTTAGAAGCAACTAGCTGGCGGTAGTCTTGTAAAAATATGGGAAGGTATATCCTTTATCTGCATGGCAGATTTTGATGTTCTTTTCTTGCATCACCATGTCCAGGGGGCAAGTGCCTATGAGTTTGTATGCTTGTGTATTTGTAGAAATATTTAAAAGAAGACAACTCGAACATAAATTTTATTTTATGGAAATTTATTCAATGTACTGCAGCCATCCCAAAACATGGAACTATATGCTACATCTATACTTCCTGTGTGTGTGTGTGTAAGGTGCACTGCGGGTGCCCTTCTGTTCCCTACGAGTGTCGTTCCCAAGCGAGGTTGCATCGCGTAGATATTTGATTACATTCTCTACGGTTGTATGGATTCATAAAACAACAAACTACCTACCTACTAAAAGAAGGACGAACTGCACCCCTATTACCATCGCAGCTATGTATGAAAAACAACGAGATAAAAATATCTTTTTTGAGTTTTACAAGTTACTGTTGTTCCTGCTGCTGATGCTGTATTTGTAAGTGATGGTGGCGCAGTGCACCGTTAATGGTTTGTTATGGTTAGAATAGCCCTTTGGCCGTTTTACGAAGTACTTTGGGAGTTTATTTTCGGTTTTGTAGTGTATTTTCCCGATAACTTACATTTGTGGAATGATAAAGTTGGTTTTCAGGTTAATTATCAAACATTTTCCGAACTTCTGTCATTTGCCGAATGCAAGAGTTTTCGGACATAGAACGTAAGTATAGAAAATTTTTAATGCGAGGTGGAAGGGAAGATGGATAGTGGGTTACAAAAGCATCAGTGAACCAGTTAATCTCGGTTCATATTTTAAAATTGTTATGTATCAGAATTAGAGATTTTATACAAGGTTTTTTTTTCAGTCTACAAGACGTGCAAGAAGGTTTACTAAATGTACAAATACCCTCTTGACACATTAAGTGAAAGGCAGCATACGCAAATAAGTGGTACCTTTTTAAATTGGTAATTTAACACGCATATTGGGTAATATTTATTTTGGTCTTAAGATTAGTGTATAGACTTTAATTTTTGGAACCTCTTCAAGACGTAAGACTTGGAAGAAAGATAAGGCGTAGGTACTTTAATATAGTGAGAATATTAGGAAGCATAGAAGGAAGACAACGTGTCTGTTACAACTATTTGTTAACTCAACACATGTTTCAGGAATAAAAAAAAATTTTAATTCATAATATTCCCAAACCCAATTAAGCCGTTTTAATACGAGCATCTAGGGTCTATGAATAAGTGATCACAAAAGGTACCCTCAAAGTACTTTATCCTTCCTCCTACTTGATATAACTGCTCGTAAGCTATGTTTCTTCAATTCAAGCATTTTGAATGCACATCACAGCAAACGTTCCCTCATTTTTAATTACTGTTTGCCCATGAATTTATTTTAATTTGTCGTCGCTTTCTCACCAACCAACAATCATCCCTAGATAGACAGACACAAATCAACTTTTGGCTTACGACAATCCACCAAAGTTTAACACCTAATACAATTAACCCCTCTCAAACGAAGCATTACAAACCCTGCATCCACCCGGAGCAGAATATCCTTGGAATTGCAAACAGTTAAAGTGTGAAAATGAATGAAAAACCAGAAAATCAAATGAAAAATACAATAAGAGAAAAATAAAACTCACAAAATAAAACTGTATCTATACCGGGAGTGTTGTTTGAGAACTTTGTAAATATTTGTAGACCCGTGTGACAAGCTCATCTCGTGGATAGAACATGATTTGCCACCAAAAAATAAAGTTTCGGTGTATTTGAAACTTTTTTCTTCTGACTGTTGTGAGTGTTGTGAGCTGCTTTATTTGGTATTAAATTGCAAAATCATTTTGGGAAGCAATTTGCATAGAAATGGAGAATCATACACACACATACCACGCAGAGCAACAGAAGCTATACGGTAGGGTATATTACCTTATCTCCTTTCATCCACTATGTTGGTTTCCATGGCTTCCATGGAGAAGCGCAACACGGTCTGTGCGGTTGATAAAGTCAACTTAATTCATTGCGGAATGAAGTGGTGAATGGAGCCTCATACGTCCTATGGCGGTATGGAGCACAGGTTTTTTTTTATTATATAACACAAACGCGCGCTGATGAGCCAAAACATGAAACCTCGGCACAGAAACACCAAATGGAGCACAGTGTTGAACCTTTTGTAAAGATATTGACGGGTAATGCTTGGTTTAGGCGGGTATAGAAATGCGAAGCATAGTTTGACAAATTTAAGACAATCTGAAGATCCCAAAATCTACCCTTTAAAAATAAGTGAGTAAGTGCAAGAGTTTGTCTGTGACAAATTTCTATATACCCGACCCTATACGATGTAGCACCAAATTTTAATGTTTCTTGGCCCGAATTCATATATGATTTGTATAGACTACGTCCCCAAAAGTGGACATGTGGCTTAAAATTAAAATCAATTAATTGTAATTTCGTAAGAATCATGAGAAATACGATAAAAGCCAAAATTATTTCAGAGAAAACAGTTTTTTTTAAAAGCGCCCCTAAAAAGTGTGCGGAGCTCAAAACTTTGTATGGAAACTTAGCAAATCTTTAATATTTGTCATATAATTTTTTTTTCGATATGGAGTGAACTTTCTGAGAAGTCGATTTTTTAAAGATTTAACATGTTAAAAGTGGGCATGGTCGATATTGTGGGCGGTCCAGTTTTTGCCTTGTTAAAGATCTTGGGCCAATATTGCTCAATACCAACATTTAAGTTCCTGCCTTATCTCACTTGACCAAAAGGCATTTTGAAAGAAAATAGAAGTTGTCTCACATTGGAGCCAATTGTGGGCGTGGCCAATTTTCACACTTTGTCTGTACAACTGAAGAACCAAGTCGTATACCAAGTTTTAGCTCTCTAGATTGATTTTGACGACCTAAGACCTTCGCACATACAGACGGACGGACATGGCTTAATCGATTAACCTGTCGGCCTCGACGATTTCTAAAAGGTCTTAAGGGTCTACGATTATCATTCACTGTGTATTATTAACTATGCATTAAAATTATTATACCCTCGGTCAGGTATGAACAGGAGGAGGTGTAAACAGGAGGAATAGAAGAAAAATTTCTTTTGTAAGGCTTGTGCCTATAGCAAAGCTTCTTAGATTACCTGGATTTCCTCCATGATCCGCCGCAATATGCATATTTGATCGATGGTGGACTTTCCATTGGCCTAAACCTAAAGCCGACTGCTCCGGCTGCATAGACACAGCTACTTTCATTTCCTCCAGGTCAGGTGGGCGATATCGTTCGTGTGCTTCGTTGATGACGTTTTCGCCTGGGTTGAATGGTTCATTCTGCCTGACAGCGGTATTTGGTTCGTCTTCGCCGCTCAGTCTGCAGAAGTGGTCTTTCCAAATCATCAGCACCGACTACTGCGACTCGCTTGTTGGTCCTTATAGGATTATGGTCCTTATAAAACTTTCTTACCTCATTTATGTTGTTACATCTCTCTATCTCTTCAACCGCGTGCTTCTCATGCTTTCTTTTTAGACTTTATATAGGCTACCTCATTTGTATGAATAAAAAATCATCTATATTCATATTCAAGTTAGAGCTTTTATCTTTCAAAACGTAGGTACTATAAAGGCGAGTATTCTTCACATACAAAGATGTGGTCTTAGCTTCATCAGGGAACATACGCTCTATCGAAAAAAACGAAAGCAGTCTCGCTCCAATTCAACATTTAGATCGCACAGAAACAGACCTATACATAACCTTACGGCGGCACCATCAGTGGTGACAGTTTTCCACCCAAGGGTTGTTTCGTTGCGATTAAAGTGAACAAATTCAGTTTACTTCATGAACAATCTGAGCAATGTATGCAGCAATACACAGTACATCGAGCTGAACTCACATTTTTTTTATGCATTGTCATTATCCAGAAACCATTTCGTACAGAGTAACATGGACCCATCTACCCTGTAGCAGGACACGCTACAATGATGTTCTGATGGGGGAGACACTAGCCAATCCATCCTACTCTCGACGCACTCTGATTTTCAATTCAGAACTTGATGAATAAGCTTTAATGAGCGCACAGGGTTTGAACAAACACACTACCACTGCACACGCAAAATAGGATAGGGAAATAGATCCCAAAAGTTAATTGGGGTGGTATGTTATATTGGCAGCGGGAGAAAGGATTTAAATTAATATACTGACCCATGTTGTCGATCTGCAAAAGAGTTCTGATGAAACGAGAACGCAACGACAAAGCCGACTCTATATCCACAGTCCACACATTCGAGGAGTTTATAGCGTCTGGTGCAACAACTTTGTTGCAGCTGAACCGTGCGTGTCAGAGTGATATGTGATGTGTAAAAGCTGGAAGCTGTTGCAATGAAAATGTGATGTGCGTGTCGGTAATGAATGTGACTGGAGTTCATATAGTTTTTTAATTAA
This sequence comes from Neoascia interrupta, assembly GCA_947623515.1. Classification (NCBI taxonomy): domain Eukaryota; kingdom Metazoa; phylum Arthropoda; class Insecta; order Diptera; family Syrphidae; genus Neoascia; species Neoascia interrupta. Next base: position 150,391,328 of record OX392463.1, read on the forward strand.
GTTTCAGCTGCAGTGAATTTTCAATCTATACACAGATTGTTTAAAGGTTTTAAAAAGTATTACAAAAAAAAACTGTTGCTTTTAAAACGTGTAGCTCGTGCTATTTAGTATGAAAATTGCTTTTTATTGTGCAAGCCAATTTCGTTTAGTTGATTTTTTTTAAGTAACAGAAAAACTGCAATAAATTTAGCTCTGTAGTAAAGCTTTTAAAAATTATGTTTTCGTGGGTAAGATAAACGTAAGAAAAGAATTTTTCACTGCGAGCCTTGCCTTGGCTTACATACCCACCCTTTGGCGTATGGTTAAAGTCGTTTTCATACCAAAACCTAGTAAGTCAGACTATAGCCTAGCCAAAAGTTTCAGACCCATAAGTCTGTCTTCCTTCCTGCTGAAAAGCTTAGAGAGACTGGTTGAGCTGCGCGTGCGCAAAGTTGCTCATCGTTTGCACCCTCTTTCTGAGATGCAACACGCTTATCAGCGCGGAAAATCCTGCGAAACTGCGCTTCGAAACCTTGTTGGTAGGATTGAATGTGCTCTTGACCAGAAGAAGTACGTGCTGGGCGTTTTCGTCGATATTGAGGGTGCTTTTGATAACGCGACGTTTGATAGCATGTGCAACTCAGCCAAACAACATGTTGTAGATGAAACATTAGTTCAATGGATTAGGGCAATGCTAATGAACAGGACGCTGATAACCGAAGCAGATTGTGGCAAGTGCGTCATAACTGGGGTAAACAGGGGCTGCCCGCAAGGTGGGGTTCTGTCTCCCCTTTTATGGTGCATGGTTGGAGACTCTCTACTATCGGCTCTCAACCTTCCTGGAACCAACACACAAGCCTACGGGGATGATGTCGCTGTTCTTTCTGTCGGCTCAAACCTAGGGACTGTGTGCTCTCAGGCGCAGAGATCCCTGGACTTGATCGATGATTGGTGCACTAGGAATGGGCTTTCAGTGAATCCTCTTAAAACTACGATTGTTCTCTTTACGAGAAGGAGGAAGGTCACTAGTCTGACTCAACTAGTGCTTAAAGGTGTCACTATCCCGATATCCGATGAAGTCAAATATCTGGGAGTAATCCTTGATAGAAAACTTCTATGGTCCAAGCATGTTGAATCCAAAACCGAAAAAGCATTGTCCACCTTCTGGCAGTGCAGAGGCGCTTTTGGCAAGACATGGGGCTTAACTCCGAAAAGGGTCCTCTGGATCTATACTGCCATTGTTAGACCACTCCTCTCATACGCATCGGTTGTTTGGTGGAACAGGCTTTCGCGGAAACGTGTTACTGCCTCTTTTGCCAAACTCCAAGGAACGGCTAGTCTTGGCTGCACAGGGGCCTTCCCTAGCACGCCGGGCTCTGCTCTAGATGCTTTGATGAACCTCCCTCCCTTGATATATTTATCATAGGGTGTACGCTGAAAACCATCTTTCGCTTAAAGAGAGGTGGTTTTTGGTACCACACGCATTGGAATTTTGAAGAACTTGTTCGAGAATTGTCCTTTGACCCCTGTCTTCTGGGCATGCCCTCTGACGCAATGACCCCAGAAATCCTTTTGCGACAAAATTACCAAGTCAACTTTCCTCAAGTAATGGAATGGCTTCGGCCAGACTCTGAGCCAGGGAAATAATGCCATCGTATTTTCACGGATGGCTCCAAAACCGGACAGGGGTCTGGTGCTGGAGTCTTTGTGGAAAGCGAGAACATTAGACTCCACTACCCTTTAGGTAAATATGCGTCTGTCTTCCAAGCGGAGATTTTCGCTATCCTAATGGCTATGCGCTATATTGTGACTAACAGGTGGAGGGCAAGAAGCATATGCGTTTGCAGTGACAGCCAAGCCGCTCTAAATGCGTTGCTAAACCGTCTTACCTCGTCCAAGATAGTGCTCGAACTCAAGAATTCGTTGAACTTAGTCGGAAGGCTAAATGCAGTGAATCTTGTTTGGGTTCCAGGTCACACTGGTATCCAGGGAAATGAAGCATACATGGCTCAGAAGAGGTTTTCTTAGGACCCGAACCTGCTTTAGGCCTGCCTGTATCTGTTGTCACGTCTGCCATTCATACTTGGGTTTCTCGTGAGCACAGGGCTCGTTGGCGTGACTGCGGTGGGTGCAGACAGGCTAAACGACTATGCCCGGACATCTGCGAGGGGTCAGCGTCTTTTCTTTTATCTCTTAGGAGAATCGATTGCAGACTTCTTGTAGGCGTCCTTACCGGCCACCAAGCTTTTGCTAGACACTTGAATGTGTTAGGCTTAAGCGAAACCACCACCTGTCTTGCCTGTGGAGAGGACGACGATACAGCGGAACACTTTCTCTGTAGTTGTCCTGCCTTTGCTCGCATCAGGTGGCGGATTTTTGGGGCTGACGTGGTGAGTGCCGAACACCTAAGCTCTTTATCACTGAAGCTCCTTCTCATCTTTCTTCGAAAGACGGGTAAACTAAATACATTAATGTAAGGTGTCTGCATGGTAGTACAATGGACCAGTATTTGTGTCTGAGTGCTCCATCGGATAGTAGCAACCTCCAACAAAAACGTAACGTTCGTAACGGGTAAGATAAAAGCATTCAAAGGCACTATGAGGACCGGCTTAGAGCATTCATATAGAAGGTACCCAAGCAACACATAAACTCTTAAAGATATCTGCCAAATCAATTTGAACTCTTAGTGGAGTCTTATTTCACGGTTGTTTAATACCACTGTACTTATTTTCATCTAAATGAAGTCTTTTAATATACATTATTTTCTATTCCTATAAAAAGAACTACAAAAGGTATTCAACACTATTTTCTGTAGAGCGAATAAGGAGGTGACATCTGAAAATTACAGTCAAAGATGTCTTTAAGACGGCGGATGAAAAGAACTCTCGATATCTTCTATTTGACCTCATTAAGATATTTTAAATACATCTAATTTTTAGTTTAGATCCATGCTAACTTCAGCATTTATGGTTTATGTCTTCGTACTGTATCACTTATCGCAGAGTAAGTTTATACATTTTAAAGATGTAAACACTGACGGATTTGATTAGCCATGTTGAATGAGAACGACATCGAAAATGGCATCCGTGTACATACGGTATCATATGGAAAAGGTGGAATTTTATTTTATTTTTCGAAAAATGTTGCAGTGCGACTTTTCTGAGGCGCGTGATTTTTTAGGGCGTAAAATATAATCTTTCCAGATAAATCTTATTTTGCCCATCAAAATTAGTTTAGGGAAATACAAAATCATAACATTATTTTTACATATTGCGCGGAATCGGATAAATGTGTTTGAGTATTTTGGAAATGTGATGTACCTGATGGCAGAGTTTTATTCCATTTCATTTATGTTTGTTAATTTTATTATTGCGTGAAAGAGAAAGAACACAACGCGATGACACAAGCTGGACAGCGCCTCTTAATAACCTCTTAATAATGTTCACAATATTAATCTTAAAGAACTTTTGCTCCCATACAATAAGCTCCTCCCCTTTGGGCCTTTTTAAGTTTTAAAAGGCTCTTTTAGATACCATCAAGATTTTGTTTGCATTTGAAAAAGTATTCTTGAAGACATCATTAAGAGCCATTTGTGTTGCTTGGGTAGTGTGAGATTGTTGCTCACTAAAAAATAACGTCAGACATTGCCTTACTTTCCTTAACTAGAAGTAAGGTAGGTTCATAGGTAGCCATCCATAGAAAGCACCTAGGTACAATACCAATTCTTATTAAGGCTATATGCTAGGTCGAACGGTCTTGTTCGTAGTAGTCGACGCAAAAGGTTTTTTTTTCATCAGGTTTTATTTTCTAGTTTCAATCTATACGAGCTCCATTTCTGTGGAATAGGGTATCAAAATATTATAAGTGTCTGTGGACAAAATTAGTACCATCTTTCGAATTAGAATGAGAGGAGAGCTATAGTTAACCTTAATTTTATTCTCCACCGTACGAATCTTTCAACACTTTGCGAACTTTGCAGCATGAGGACTAAATAGTTTACTAAATATTTTTACGGGCAAAAAGGATGGGATGTCGTCCGACAGAAAACGAATTTTCGAAGGAGATTTTGATGATTAATTTTGTTTGGAAATAAATTTGGCGCTTAATTATAATATAACCTGGTAGAAGGCTTAAAGTTGGTAGTTTTTATAAATCTTTAAGACTAAATCACTAACCTTGCACTGCGGCTCATGCCCGCATTGTGTAAAACTAACCAGATTTTATAAGAGAAAGTTTTTATACCCTATCAAGCGTTAGTTAAATGCAAGTTTAATGTATAATTTGCAACGCAGCGAAATAATCATCGTAGACCCCCAAGATATTTAAGAGATATGAACGAGGCCGACCGGAGAAGCGATTAAACCAGGTCCGCTTACACTTCAACTCCACTCTAAAATTACTTGTTTTACTCTTTAGCTGTTAAAATGGTGCTAGCACACTGATTTTTGGTATGTAACAGTGCTTTGTAATTGTCTTTGAGGCAACGTTTGGCCCTACCATTTACTACGCCCACTTTCTAAGGAGTTTCAACTTTACATGAAGGTTATTCAATAAATATTTATAAGAAATTTGAAATTTGACGAAAAAAGTGTATTACAAATGTTATAGATATAAGAATTGGGTAACTTTTGTGTGTGCTTTGAAAAAAGTATTTTTTTGCTAATAATGAGGGATTTTAGTCCAAAGTCTATGCTATCATAAGCATAAGGCATTCAGAACTTATATCTTTAAATCCGTCCACTTCCGAAGGCGTGGAAGCATCTTTTCTAGGTAGGGTAGGGTCAGCGTTACCGGTGGACAATTTGAAAATGTCGCCAAAAAAAGTCGCCCCAGCCAGAAAATGCGTCCCACTTAAAAAAATACACTAGTGTTTAAATTTTAGAGAAAGAAAAAGTTCGGGACTCTATAGAAAAAAAGTACATAAATTTGCAGTCTCAGACCCTCCGCGCCGTTCACTTGATACCCAATAGTGAAAAAGAACAAAGAGATAGTGGAATAAAAACTTACTTGTTGCAAAATCTTTTCATAGCGACTTGCAACTTCTACATACATATTAAAATATTGAGTTGAGCACCAGACAAGACATGATCATCTCCATCATAACATGACGTAGGTGGCTCTCCTGCTATTAGCAGAAAAAACTAAGAGTTTCATTGCAGAGTTAGCTCCTTCAGTAAAGTTGTCAAAATTTTCGACTCACGGAATTATTAACTCTCCCAAATCTCACTTCACTCACATAGAAAAACACAGGAAAAGAAGTTCGAGTTGTTCTCATTATTCATAGAAAGACGCAAAACAACTGGCACACCCCACCGAAAAAACATTCAAAGAAGTTCATACTGTTCTCCGAAATTGATCCGGGATCAAGTCACCAAATTTAGTGAGTTTAGGAGAGTTTAACCTCAGATCTAAATTCACTGAAAAACTCATTTCTGGGGTTAGTCTCAGTTTAACTCGGAAACTCTGATGATCTCGAACTGAAAAACCCGGCCCTAAGGAGAGGTTATTCCGTTCTCCGCACTCGAGTATCTAATTAAAAAGGATCTGTTCCTACAGGTAGAGGGTCGTCCCGCCGGGGTTACCACCCGTCCACGCAAGGAATACACTAGACGGATTTACTGCTGACTAGAAAATTTATTCGACTCATTTATTTCATTGGATTAGCAATCAGTTTGTGGCTGTTGTATGCGTTACTGATTTCAAAATTAAAAATACGTCCCAATCGCTTATTTCGAAATGTCGTCGCCAAGCATCCCCCATATGTCGTCCATCGGTAACCCTGGGTAGGGTATTTTGCAATCCGTCGCAGATGGGTTGAAGTTTTCACATACGCACTGTTGCACTTTCTAACTTGTTTTTTTTTTTTTTTATATATATATATCCAAAATATTGCCAGATCGCCAGTCTCCATTCGGGACTCATAAAGCATAAATAATATGAAGTTTGAAACTCCATGTTATTTAAGTTCCTAAGAACTACAGACAGTCACACGGACGGACTAACATATCTCATTCGACTCACGATTCGGTCTCGATAATGTGCCCTTAAAGGATGGGGTCCTATGGGTACAAAAATAATAAAAATATGATATTTTTTTCTTTCTAAATACACACGTCGATAAATAATGCTTCATACTATTGTGTCCTTTACTTCAGTGCTCAGTTCATCAGTCCTTTTTAGCGGTCCGTCCGAAAATGGAAAAACGATCTCTTATGGTATCGCTACGTTCTCCATTCGTCCGTCCAATACTTTTGTAACTTCTATACGGTAAGTCGTAGAAAGACAAAATTTAGTTCGATTAAAGACTGCGGAAATAGTCAGAGAATTCAACAAGGGGAATTTTTTTTAAAGAAAAATAACGGTTTAATTACAGTTTGAAATGTCATGGGAAAATGGATTAAAAGTTTTTCAATACTTTTTTTAAAAAGATAAGCAGGCAAGAACAAAAAATACGAAACTAAAGTAAAAAATCTACTAAAATTAAATGCAAACATAAATTTTTTGAAAATATTGAAAAGTTTTTGAGAAATTACTATTGAACCACTTACTGCTCAAAGATAATATTGAACACACGTATAAAGCAACACAGAGTTAATCAAATGCTTGAGTCATATTTTTCAGAAAACTTTTAATACTGCCGTTTTTACGTTTTTTGAGTTTCGAAAAACAAATAGCAAAAATTCACGAAGAAAACGTTTTAACGAAAAAAGAATTTAGAAAAATTTCCAATGGAACGCAGCTGATTGTAAAATTGAAAAAAAACCTAACGGTTATTGAATTAATTATTTTTTAAATTTTAAAAGTGGTAAAACAGGCCAAGAAAATATGGCCTTCCCTCTATTTTCGAAACAATTAGTAGCAAAAATTTAAAATATATACCGAACGTAGTCCATCTTTTAAAAAAAAAACTGAAGCATTTTTAAAATAGTTTTTGGTTTTCTAGATGTGCTTGTTTAGTTGACTGATGTATCGTAGCCTCTGGGCCACTTATTTAACATCAACCACATTTGACGCAGCCACAGCCACATGAACGTTAACCAACACAAGAGCTTTAAAAAAAAACAATAAGCTTACGACAGTTTTTAAGAAAAAAATATAAAAAAAATTAAAGAAAAAGTTGTATGCCCTTTTTTAAGTGATAAATCTGAAAAATCACAGAATGTAAAATATTCGTAGAAATAAATAGAATATTTCACAAACAGCACAATAAATAGCTGCACCTACAACAAAAGCCGACGGACCGCTCCGCGTATGTCTTCTTACTTGATGGACTTTTTTTTTTAATCGGAGAAACATCATTGGATCGCTTATAAGCACCGATGTTTGACGACATCGATGTTTCACTTTTATAATCATCAAAAGTTGTCAGAAAAAAAGTCCTTTATACGAATTTGGTGCCAATGTTATATATATCCATAATTGAAAAGTTTGTCGGCTACGTTTCTTAAAAAAAATATGAATCAGGTGGTAAGAAAATACTACCAAAATAGTTTTTTTTTTGATTCAGCGCACTTTTCATAAGTTTTCTATTTTTTGAAATTTATTGAATAAGGTTACTGAAATTTTCGTAGGCATACACATTTTCTATAAAAAAATAATAATTTTAGCAGAAGTTTACACATAAAAAATACTGTGCTGCCTTAGCGAGTCATATTTGGTATTCCCAAGCAAAAACCAACTTATTATAGAAAATTAAGTTAAAATTAATCCAGCCTAGCTACATGGTAACGATCCCATTCAGAGCTTAATTTAGTTACTGTTGTTAAATGTGAGAAAAAAAAACGCAAGCTTATTGAGTTTAAAAATTGTTTGAAATTTCCCTTAAATATTTTATCAGGATAAAATATTTTTCCCACTAATTATGTACAGCGTGTCTTTTTTTGCTGTTCTGTATCCCGCACATATCCAGTTCATGAAGGTATATAATTAAATTCAAGAGATTCGGTGTTCAAATTTTCATCGCTAATAAATTGAATTACATCAAATGTTCCATGGTAAACAGGCAGGTAAAAGCACAGGAGTGGTCAGTAGACTCATGAAATTCAGAGGAAAATTGAATTACTTCCAGCGTTGATCCGACTTCAGTTCGGCCGGCCCACTCTCTGCCAATTTATTTGATTTTAATTTTTGTTTATGTGTTGTTATCGACGATAATGAATTCTTAAAGCACAGGGATATATGCTGGAGCGGGACCTTGAAGCCGAACAGGGATCATATTATGCCAATTAGAAGCAGCAATCGAATTTCTCACTGATTTTTATATCCCAGGCTACGAGATGTGAAAAACAGATATAGTACAAGCACTCGACCTGGGTATACTGTAAATCCGCTCCCGGCACGAAATCCTTCGAAATAAACTCAATAAGAGAAATAACCCGCATGGGTTGTTGTAGCTGCATGGATCATGCATGGCAATGGATACGATGGCGCCGAGTACTAGATGTCCTCACTCTCGTCGATGGGTGGGTTTGATACGGTAGGTACTGTATTCTGTATGCTGTATGTCATGAACAGAACAGGTTCACGTTTTATGCCTTGGAGGCTTGAAAGACTGAGTCCGATGTTATTCTTCTTTTTTGAGGGTGCATACACAGAGAGATGAATATATTGACCATGCCATATGGAAATCCAAATGTTAGTCAGTTCGGCTTCGGTCGGTTGGCCCTGGTTGGTATGATACGAAAATTTATCCCCAGCACAACTACCAAATCTGGGCAGCAGCATCATCAGGGCTTGTAGGTATAGTTTTTTTCTTCAAGCCTTTTCGGTTATACTCGTTGAGGATTTGTTGAGGTCCGGGCGTGCATGGTAACGAGGATTTGTCATTGCACATGGAATTTGAAATTATCTCTCGGAACTTTGAGCACACAATCGACCGAATCCTGATATTGAGTTAGTCAATGTTCACTGACCAGAACTTTTGCGAGTTATTTCTTTTTTCTCTATGTTGCTTTGTTTTGCAGTATCTATATGCACCCACACCTATAGATGTCTCTGTAAGTAATAGTAACCTTGTGTTTAAAGATATGTTATGTATATTTACAAATACGTAGTACAGTTTCCAAATGGCATTTGTAAGTGCACGTATGTTTTGGACAGAATACGTGCAGCACGTGTTTGGAGCGACCAAAGTATTAAGTCAAGTTCCATGCACCCATACATGGATAAATTTATAATGCGATATATTTCTCTGGGACGACTCTGGTCAAGTTTCCCCCATGGATAGAATGATAAAGACAACAGGCGCAGAGGAAGCGAGTAGACCCGGGAAAGCCATATACACATATGTGGAACTGAAAAACGTGTGCTTTTAACGTATGGTTTACTGCCCCGAGGCCAAAAGTCGAATGCATTTAGACATTCGTTGTAACCCTAAGAGCTTGTGTGGTGGTTACAGAGGAGGTGCCAGAGATATAGAAGCAACAGAGTACAGTGCTAGACAACTTGGGATAATCCCAATTAACGTTTCAGCTCTTGGCAATTAAAATGGAATTTATTTAATTTTCTTTCTTGCTGGCTCATTCATCCTGCCGTCTATGCTGTGAGTTTGTGTTTGATTCTTACTTGGACTTTGTTTTGCTGTACGTATAGCTACCTACCTACTGTAAAATATATTTTTATCACGTTGTATGGATGAAATTTGATATAAATCTTTCGTTGGCTGGCATTTTAAAATTTAGTTGACCGACTATTTTGGGGGTGGTTTTAGGTTGTGGTTGCTTGCACATGAATACTTCAGAGTTTTTGGGTTTCTTATTTTCATAATAAGTAGGGACAACTTTTATTGTCAGCTAAGCATAGTGCAGAAAGCCACGAGTTGAGGCAAGATTTTTTTAAAACTGATTGCGACTCGGTATCATGTCGTTAAGTCTTTTTCTTGGTAAGTTTCCCACGTCTTAGGACTTGTCTAGAACACTCCAGTTTATGTTGAAAAAATATTTTGAATTAAATATCTCGACAGGCACAAAGAGGTAGGTTCATTTACCGTCTATTTTTACGGATTCATTTTTTTTTCAAAGCCGATTGAAAATCTTTCTGTAACAGACTGTCTATAGGCAGGTAGCATCATAAAATCAGTTAACCAGAGTTATCAAAAACTTCTTTCACAACGCTAGATGCATTAATTTTCGGAAAATAAGCCAAAAGAAAATCTCTTCCGCGTCACTAAAGACACTCCATCTTCATTGGACTTGAAGATGGAGTGTCTGCACTTATTGTATAAACTGTTGTATAAACTGTTTATAGCACTTGTTGTATAAACTGTTATCCTTCAAACTCTTATAAATTGAAATCATCTTCGCATAATTTTTATTCATTCTCTAATGTCCTCAATCCTGGGATATCCATGCATGTCACTTTGCATAATGAAATGGGATAAAAAAGCCCCGTCACCGTCACTGAATCCAAGGGGGTATATAGCGGCATAAAAAGGGAGTGGGTATGTCACAACTGTAGAGTAATTTTATATTCCGCGAAAAAGTTCCCAAAATATAAAACTACATCAAAACTCTGGACGCAAATAAAACGTTATGCATAACCATGCTACACAACTTGTGATTTAAAGCATGTTAGGCGCTCCAGATAATGGCAAACGAAAGCTCAAAAAACGATAAACTGTCATCACCTTTTTTGTGTGCGGAGAAGTAAGTTCTTTTGTAGCCGCCACCGCCTTCTCCCTCTTCTTCTTCTTCATTTAATTTTCCAAATCAACCGTCCCAGTGAAAAGTGTAAAGATCGCACTACTAGAGCGTTAAAGGTACTGAAGAAAAAAGCTCAGAATTGCTTTTGATTTGCATAAAATTAATTTCTCTTTCATTTGCCTTTAAAGAAGCACCGACGAGACGTTTACATTTTACCGCCACCAGTCTCCGGCTCCCGAGCAAGTATAAAAATCTGAGCAAGGAAAAATTCTGAAATAATACGAAACTAAAAAACGCTCCATCATCGTTCGGAAAAATGTTCATATTGTATATTTTAGCAATAGAATGAGACGGAGGGAGCGAATCGCTTTCGAGGTGGAATTATGGTTAGCTATCCAGGGTGTGCAGAGTCTGGTTAAAGGATGCCAAGTGCATGGTAATAGAAACAGCAGCGTCGAGGGTTAATAGATTGAACTCTGAAAATGCTTTGTGATTTTTAGAATTTTTTTCCACGCGAGTGACGAAAGATTTTTTTACAGTGATGACGGTGCCGAAGATGATCTTCACATTTTCTGTAGCAACAGAGACGGCAGTTCATGCAATTTTATGTTCCAAGACATACCAGTATCGAGACGAAATAAAACGGAATTATTAAGGTTTGCTCCTTTGTATCTTACGTATCCGCGAAGAATATTTAAGGATGAATTCTCATTTTATTTGTTTTACGAAAACCATGGACATTTAAATTCATGTGCTGGATCTTGAAAAACAAAACGATCGCACATTGACGATGAGATGAAATTCAAACAACTTTTATAGCTGCTCAACTAAAAGAAAACCTTCTCGGCTATTGAGGCCATTTTCAAAATTTTTCTCTGTTGGTAGAGTCTACGGAACAGGCACGCGCTTCCTGAAATATTACTCATTTAATAAGAGATATATGTGGGGTGCCGTGGCGTAGTGGTTAGTGTGTGTGCTTACTACGCCGGAGGTCTGGGTTCGAATCCTGCCATCGTCACCAAAAAAAAAAAAGACTTGTTCTTTTTCACGGTCCCCACCTCCGCGAGGGTTTGACAAGCACTCCGAGAGTAATAATTGTCTTGAAAAACTTCTCAAAGTGCCGTTCGGATTCGGCAAAAAATTGTAGGTCCCCTTGTATGTAAAGAAATTAACACACCAGCATACATTGTTGAGAAGTTAGCCCTGGTTCACCTCGAGTTGTTGCGCCACTCTATTTATTTTTTTTTATAATAAGAGATATTTAATGAGAGATAATTAGTAACCGTTGAACCACAGTGATGTAGCTGTGGCGGTAGTAGTAGCGGTAGTAAGAGCTGTCAAAAGTTAAAACACATGTATTCAGTGTATTGCGCACACAATGTGTGTCTGTGGCGGTAGCGCGTAGCTGTGGCTTTAGTAAGAGTTGGCCAACTTTTAACTTTCGTAGCGCTACACGGTTGACAGCGCTACACGGTGGACAGTTCAATACAAGTTAAGTAAACAATGGAGGAATAGGCCGTCGAAAAGTTTATTGAGATGGTTAAATCTAAAGAAATTTTATGGAATTTGTGTCATCCGTTGTACAAAAATATTAAATCTAGTTCAAATTAACTCAGAGTATCGGCCATTGTTTATAAACGAGGTTTTTGTTCGGCATAGCCGCGCTACACCATTGTGCTCAATTTTTTTCCGTACTACGCCACATGGTTCCGCGGGTGTACTATAGTACGTAGTATATATAGTACCACCGCTACGGGCATTGTGGTCCCACGGTAATGCAAATTCTATGTCACACCCAAAGGCATGCGACAAACGGACAGAGCTTATTTGATACACAAGCATTATGTGCCTCCGGTCTTCGGGGAAAATGTAAATAACTGTGTTAATGACTGCAACAAACTTAGCATTATCGCAAATTATGGGGTCTTAAAGAACTGCGGAAAGAGTAGTAAAAACCACCATCAAAACTGAAAATATGCTGTTCGCGGTTTTTGGGGAAGGTTAAGCTCACTTCTTTTAAGCCATTGAGTGAAAAAATTTATTTACTTACTTAAGGTGGCGCTACAGCCCGGGGTGGACATGGGCCTCAGCCAACAAGCTTCGCCAGCCAGCTCTTTCTCTAGCTAGCCGTCTCCAGTCTCGCACGCGAAGTTGGCTGAGGTCCCCTTCAACTTGCGTGCGCCACCTGAGTCTCGGTGCTCCTCTACCGCGCCGTCCCTGTGGTGTGGATTCGAAGATTTTCCGGGCCGGGGCGTTGGTGTCCATCCGCTCTAGATGACCCAGCCATCGTAGACGTTGTGATTTGACTCTTTTGGCTAGGTCGGTATCGCTGTACAGCACGTACAGTTCGATGTTATATCTCCTCCTCCACTCTCCGTCTATGCAGACGGGACCGTAAATCGTCCGAAGAATTTTCGTCTCGAAGCAGCCTTAAGTGTTTTCATCCGCCTTTGACAGGGTCAATGCTTCTGAACCGTAAAGCAGGACTGGGATCATGAGGGTCTTATACATGGACACTTTGGTTGCTCAAGAGAGGGCTTTGCTACTCAATTGCCTTCTTAGCCCAAAGAAACAGCGATTAGTAGGATTTTTCATTCGTTTTATATCAGCGCTGGTGTCATTGTCTGAATTGATAGCGGAACTCAGGTAGACAAAGTCCCTAACTACCTCAAAGTTATAGCTGTCGATGGTGATGTTTTGTCCAAGACGTCGATGTTGGGTGTCTTTTCTTGATGACAGCATATACTTGGTTTTGCCCTCATTGACTGCTAAACCCATATTCGCCGCTTTCGTCCCTATACACACGAAGGTTTCACTGACATCACGCTTTATTTTACCGATTATGTTAATGTCGTCTGCGTATGCTAGTAGTTGAATGAACTTTTGGAAGATTGTTCCTCTGGTGATGGCGCGAGAGTTCTGCACAATTCTCTCAAGTGTGATGTTAAAGCAGTCGCATGACAGCGCGTCGCCTTGTCTAAATCCTTTTTTGACATCAAAGGGGTCGGTGAGGTCTTTGCTGACCTTAACGGAGCAGCGTGAGTTTTCCATCTCCATCCTGCACAGACTGACGAGTTTGGCAGGGATGCCAAAACTAGACATTGCGCTATATAGCTCGTCTCTATCGATGCTGTCATACGCGGCCTTGAAATCGATGAAGAGGTGGTGTGTATCGATTTGGAAAAAAAAAATTATTTGTTCACTTAAATTATTCGAAAAAATAAAATTGAAAATGATTATTGGTTATCTTTTATATTCTGATGTATAATTTTTTATAGCAGAAGCCTACCTTTCTTATATTGGGTGATTTGGAAGTATAAAAAAAATGTTCCTCCTTTTTTTATACCCGACCGAGGGTATATTAATTTTAGTGCATTGTTTGTAACACTGTGAAATAATCACCGAAGACCCTTAAGATCTTTTAGAGATATAATCGAGACCGACAGGTGAATTGATTGATCTATACAGTACATGTATATAGTACAAAATTAAGTGGTTTGAAAATACAAATATGGCAACAATAGCCGTCTACCGGAAATGACAATTCATTAATACACAAGAATTATCACAGAAGCTAAAATAAAAGAGAAAAATAAAAATAACAAATTTCTTATTTACATTTTTTTTTAAGAAAAGAGAAAAAAAAGATAAATAAAGCAGGTATTGAAATATTATATATAGGTGAATATATCCAGAAGGTATAAAATGAGTGAGCAAGGGGTTAAGAATAATTTTGATGATTTTCAACATCAAAGTTACTTATTTTGAAGTGATTTAAACATACAAAAAGTAGCAATTTCACATGAATCGCAACATAGAGAAAAATATAAATAAATAAATTTAGATTTTAAAGCAATGGCTTTGAGTAACAAAGTACGGCAGATATGGGCTTGTTGGTTTGAGTATTAGGCTTATGCCGTAATTTTATGAAAAAAAAAAAAAGTTTATAAACATAAATTTATACATTTTTATATTTTAAAAACTGTTGTGATATAACAGCGCATGATTGCAGTATTTGTACAAAAAGAGCCATCCCCTAGCTCGATTAAATATATTGTAGAGACTATTTACGGAGAAGACGCTTTCATTAAATTATAATCGCTGAGTTTCTTGTAAAATTGGACACTCCGCTATGAAATGATAAATATTTTCAGGCACTCTCATATTACAACTTTCCTCAAGATCTGTTCTGTGTGGCATGAAATTTAAGTTTATTAATTCTACTCTTGCTCTGAAAATGGTCATTATAACCCTTTATGAAAAATTAACGTCGAAATAGCTTTCAGGAGATAGTAAGCGGTGGTTAAAGTTCTTACAGATTAGTCTGGAAGCTCTTATTAAGTTCTGATAGTAAATTTTGTCACCCACTTTGGCAACGATCAGTGCAAAGAGTCTTTGCCAGTGGTTGGCATTAATTACAGTTAATAAAACATTAAGGTCATGAGATAACGCTAACTGGGTCTAATTCCTAAATGGAAATACATAAGACTGTAGCAAACTTATAAATATAGACTTGGGAAGCTTGTTCCCGCTTCTCAATATCACTCTGGTTAAATAATCGGATTGAGCTTTCAGGTTTTGTACGTAAATGGGAGGCAAAGCCTAAGGCAGCATGGATAGCGTAGGTCGGTGTTGCATTAGCAACCGAAACAGACGCTTGAAGGAGAATCTTTGGACTGCATCAAATTCTTCGAAGCGAATTACTCCAAAGGCCTGCACCCCTTAGCATAAACAAGTGTTAACAGTGGCGTTAAGCACTTGGTACTTGGAAGAAATGTCAATGTTTTGATTAGCGAAGAACCTCGGCCACATCATGTTAAGTGCCAGTTTGGTTTCTTTACTTCTTTCTTTTGCATGCTTGTTAAAGTTTAAATTATATGAAAGCAGTACACCAAGGTATTTGAACTCACAAACTACCTCAATTTGTTCGTTGTTGAGTTTCCAAGTTTCTCCCCGAGTACGTCTTCTCTGCCGGTTCTCAAAAACCATAACCGTCCGTCTGTATGTGTGAAGGTTTTAGGTCCACAAAATCAAACTAGAGAGCTGAAACTTAATACACGAATTGGCTCTTTTGTTGCACAGACAAAGTGTAAAAATGAGCTCAAGCCGTCAACGGCCACACCCACTACTGGCTTCAATGTAAGACAAGCTCAATTTCACATTTTTTTTTTCAAAATGCTAGACAAGGTGCATGAACTTGAATTTTGCCAATTGCCTTTAACAAGGAAAAAATTGGACCGCCCACAATATCGACCATGCCCACTTCTAACAGGTTTGATCTTTGAGAACCCGATTTCTCGGAAAGTTGACTCCAAATCGAAAAAAAATTATATGACAAATATTAAAGACTACTATTTGCTAAGTTTGCTTGCTCCATACAAAGTTTTGAGCTCTACTCACTTGTTTTGTTTTTTAAACTGTTTCTTTTTTTAATTTTATGTTATGGTCTAAAGCTCATGCGATTTGAGCTTGCGTAGAAATCATTTAATATTTCAACCCTGCGTTGGTTTTTCTTTAGTTTTATATCGGGATATACCAGGTACCCGATATATATTTCAAAGTCTTACCTATTGTAGGTACCTACCGTTTCGGAGATGGACTTTTCTTGGCCTCTTTTCACTTTTTTAGAATTTGTTAAATTTCACATCCAAAAAAATGTTTCGGATTACTTTTTTATTTTCCGTTGGTCTTTTTTCCACTAGTGCAACGACCTGTGCTAGGATTGACTTCCTTAAATTCTGTGGGCGATTTTTCCAACAAAAACATCGATGCCTAAAGACAGCGGTATTTAAAACATCGATATATCAAAACACAGGTGCTTTTTAAGGACTGTTTTAAGTGGTTCGTCCAAAAATGGAAAAAGGACCTCTTATATAGCATCACTAAGTTGCTCGTCTGTCCACCTGTCCATCCATCCAATCGCGTTATGACTTCTGAACGGTAAGTCGTAGAAAGACAAAATTTTTTAAGCTTTTTTTAAGCACAAATATTAACGGTTTGATTACAGTCTCAAGTTTCACGGAAAATGCTAAATGTCAAATTCCAAAAAATGGACTAAAAATATGTGACATACAGACAGACGGACCGACGGACGGATGGACATTGTTTATTCGATTCAGAATTCGGTCTCGATAATAAGCCCTTAAGGTCTTGGGGGTCTACCATTATTATTTCACCGTGTTACAAACTATGTGACAAACTTAATATACCTCCTATCCTATTGAATGGGGTATAATAATTGTAAGTTTCTAATTGTGTAAATAGATTTGGTTTTTAACGAGATCTACGGATTGCAGTTACACGTATTTAGTAACAACTGCGCAACAAAACGTTCGCTCTTCCAAACAAAACCATAAGAACAAAAATCGATAATTTTCCATTGTGATCAAGGAGTTACAAAATTCCAGTTCTAACTTATTGCCTCACTTGACGAAAAGGTCTGCTTTGCTGAAACAAAATTTCATTTTAAGATTGTGCAACATTGAAGTTGATCCCCTGCATGATCGACTGTGGATTTCGTGCAATAAATTCACCTATGTGTGTCTCACTATGGTAGGTATTGTTTTGCTCCAAAACCTAAAAAAATTGTATACGATTAACGATTTGCAATGAATCTGGATGACAAAAACGAAAAACTTGTACTAACGGGAGAGGTCGACCAACAAAGTTGTACAATAAGTACTTTACTGGCACCAAAGAGAACTTGACCCATTGATGCGTAGAAAATTAATATTACCTTCAAGGGAACATCCATCTTTATAATCTTGTTGACCTTTAAAAACAAGCTTAAGTTTTTTGCCTGTTATACAGGCTTGATTTTGATCTATTCTCAAATGTAATTATATAGTACGTCACTTAGATGTTGGTAGGTATTTTTGTTTTCATTGGGCGCCAATTTCGGCAGCAAATGCTTAGACAACTTCGTAAAGACAACAACCGATTTAATCTGACACCGTGAAGTTGCAGTCAATTTTTAAAAACAAAATCTACAGAAGATCAGTCGACTTTAGCCTTCGTTGTCCAAACGTTGTGGATAACTAGGACGTACGATGCTCTGCAAACAAAGACCAAGCACTGGCGTCACATTTTAATACTTGTTCATTGTTCTCGTGTGCAGCAGCAATTCAATTGATCGCCATCTAATCGTTCCAGTAAAGGCATTCGAGCCTTTTATTGTCAACAAACGATAAACAGTTGAGATATCGACATAATCAATCAGCTCGCTCAATTAAGCTTTTTTCCATCATCTCTGTGCTGTGTTCCTTGCAAGTTCTTCTTGTGTGTGCTTACTGTACGCCCACCACCGATGAACGATAAACGATTAGAAGACGACAAAAAAGCAGTCTACGACAACTCAGACCGACTACGTAGACGACAATGATATTTGTTGTCGTTGTCCTTTCTTCCAAAAAAGACCCCACGACCGAGCTAACACTGGTATAAGTTCGGCAACAAATGGTTTTTTGGCAGCAATCCAAGGCGATGCATCTTCGTGTTGGCTCTATAAGTAATGTACCGTATGACGTAAAAAAAGGTATTTGGTAAAAACAGTAGATAAGCGCTGTCATTAATAAATTGAATTTATTCCACTACCCGTCCTAGGATGTCGAACGTTCTTAATCGCCTTGGGCTAAACGGGATAGGCTCTTTACGTGGCGTGGGCTCTGAACGTGAGTTGAAAACAAGGCATACTCAAGCAAACAAACATCCTTCTTTCGCCGTAAAATGGTCTTTTACGGGCAAACATTAGTCGTACGGGACGAGTAAAAAAGATATAAATTTCCAGTTTAAAACTTTCCTGATTCCAAGGGAAAATTGAAACTTTCCCAAAAGGTGCGGAAGGAATCAATGAGCACGTAAGCATGTATGACACACAAATTCATCTACCAAAGGATATGCTAGCCGAAACTCCAACCAACCAGCAAACAAAAGTGCGGTGTGGAGGAAAATTTGGCAAAGAAAACTGCTGCTGATTGCTAATTTTTTTTTGCTTGCATAGATCGTTGCCCCTGAAATTTCGTAAAGGACGATTGAAACTTCAGGAGCAAAGTTAGTGGCGAACAAATTGACAAATGTATACCTGGTTAGTTGGCGTGTAGTTGCAATCTTGCGCCGTTAAATACGGCATTGTGAGTAAAAAGTTGTTTACAATCCAAACACTCACAAACGAAGGACAAGACCGCACCTTCATGTGGAAGATGTGTGGAAAAGTTTTCCATCACAATATTTGCCAAAGTTGGTCGAACAGAAGTTGTTTTTTTTCGTCGTCTAAAAGAAGGGAAATATTTGAAGTATTCATGTTTGATGCACCAAAAGACAAATAATAATACATATACATGGTAGGTTTGCCTCAAGTTCCGCATTTCAATCTATGGATGGATATGTTTTTTGATAAAAATAAGAATTTGACAAATAAGAATACTGAATTGTAGATGGACTTCTTTTTTATGAGAGGCTTGTGTTGAAGATTGGGCGACAGGTACATACTTAAATAATTCATAAATGTCACATGGGAGTGAACAAAATGTGAATGATAGCGCTTCCTGTCAAGACAGAAGCTTTAGCAAACAATGCCTTTGTGCAGAAATTTTCGGAAGAAATATATCGTTAACGGCAATAAAAAGCAGGACTTAGTTGAATTTTAGCTCACTTCACTGGTAGAGGCTTACGAGTTTTAAATATGTCATCTTATTTCTGGGCATTGCGCCAAGATTTTCTTATAATTTGTCTTTCGTGTGGATGTTGGCTCCATTTATAACTGTAAGTGTCTTTATTGTCCGAGCTCCCATAGCTACTCTTAAACACGTCAAAGGACACCTATTTTTCAGTCATATGTGGAAAAAATAGCAAATCATGTAAGAAACAAAACGAATATAGCAGACATGAAGTTTTGTGTATTTTCTATAATTTAAAAAAAATAACTCGTTAAAAAAAATTCCTTAACCGCTTCTTATCTTGGAAAAATAATTTAACACAGAATTTTTTTTTGACGTAAGACTTGTAGCTTAATAGCTTGTCTTCTAAATTTTCCATCCTTCAAATAGTTCTTGTTAGCGAGGGCAACACCTTCGTTTTCCTTTGCCAAAATAAGAAACAACATCTTCTCCTTCTTGAGATTGGCGCGTCTTAAGATTTTGTATCGAAGGTATAAAAGTTAGTAAATTGTCAATTCTTATGACATATAATAAGTAGACTGGCCGAATGGTCAGTGAATTAATCAGAAGACAATCCCAATTCAAGAAATCCAAGAATACGCTTGGATTGAAATAGATAATGACTTTTTTCTGACGTCATTGTTTCTTTCTGACCCAAATCAAATCAAATAGATATGCGAATAACACTTGGATTTTTACACTGATAAAAAAACTTTGCCTAGGAAGTTCCTTAAAAGTGAGGAAGCTTCTGACAAACGCTCCGAGAGTATCGTTTTGTCATAAAAAACCTCTCAATTCGTCGGTCAGAATCATCTAAAAACTGCGGGTTCCCTCCACTATGTGAAGGAATGCCTAAGAGGCTTTAGATTGGCAACAAAACTGAACCCTATTCTGATCCGAAAAAAATTAGAACAAACAAGTGAGTAGGTGCAAGAGTTCGTCTGTGTCAAACTTCTATATACTCGGCCCTTTATACCGTGTAACACCAAATCTTAAAGTTTTCTGGCCCGAATTCATATATAATTTGTATAGGTCACGCCCCAAAAAGTGGGCATGGGCCAAAAATTAAAATCAATTAATTGTAATTTCGTTAGAATCATGACAAAATGCGTTAAAACCGAAAATTATTTCGAAAAAAAAGATTCCTAAAAACGCCTCCTAGAAGTGCGCGGAGCTCAAAAATTTGAAAAGAGCAAATTTAGCAAATAGTAATATCATTAATATTTGTCATAGAATCTTTTTTCGATTTGGAGTGAACTTTCCGAGCAATCGGATTTTTAATGATCTAACATGTAGTCTATGTTAGATCATTAAAAATCTAACATAAAAGTCGGCGCGGTTCATATTGTGGGCGGTATAATTTTTGCCTTGTTAAAGGTCTTGGTCAAGTCGCCTGGTTTAACTTGACCAAAAGAAAAAATGAAATGGAGGTTGTCTCACATTGAAGCCTGTAGCGGGCGTGGCCGTTGACGGATTGAGCCTTTTTTACACTTTGTCTGTGCAACAGAAGGTCTAGGCCGTGTACCAAGTTTCAGCTCTCTAGCTTGCGTGCAGATGGATACACTACAGACGGACGCAAGGGCGGATGGACGGCTATGGCTTAATCGATTCACCTGTCGGTCTCCATCATGTCTCTTAAGGGTCTTAGCGATATACGATGCATTAAAATTAATATACCCTCGGTTGGGTATAAAAAGTGGATGGGCTTACAATCCGCTTTACTAACCCACCTGGACATGTTTCATTCGACTCACAAATCAGTGTCGATTATACGCCTTTAAAGTCATGAGGGTTACGCTGATTATTTCTCTTTCTTATAAACTTTGAATCAGACTTAATAAACCTCTTATCCTATGGGATAGGGTAAAAGATTCCCTCTTTTGCACGGTCCCCACCATCGCAGAGGTCCGACAAACACTACGGGAGCAAAATTTGCCTGGAAAAACATTTAAGAAGAAGTTGGCCCTTTATTTAGTGGAGCTCAAAATAGGCCTGCAAGCAGATTGGTCTTGTCTAATGAGCTGACAGCTAGGATATAATTTAAATTGAGTGTCGAAGTGAAGGATGATTCACTATTTTTAATATTTTTGACGATTTTTTTTACATTTGGCACACTAAAGGATATTTCGGTCCAATTTCTGTTCGTGTGAAAATTCAGCATGACAGATAGACATTGCCAGATACTTCTAGCTTTTTTGGTAGGATTGGCTTTATGAAACCGAAAGCTCACGTCCTTCAACTCAACGACCTTTTTGCTCTAGTCACATACCATGAACTCACCTTTCGTTTGATATCCTTAATTTTGTTGGTAATGAAAGATTTATACCCAATGAGAATTGTTTCGAAGAGCATATATCCGCGGTGGAATCAACGTCAAGATTGGAGAAGAAAGCGGAAGCGACCCCTGCAAGGTCGGTTAGAATAACCTTCAGGTAAGGTATATTTGTCGTAACAACCGACTAAAATCTGTGTCTGCCACATATTTTGCGATTTACTGGTCGGCGTCTGTGTGCAAAAAAAACGGCTGTGTTCAAAACGAAAAAAAGTGATTCAACAATTTCCTTTTGAGAATAGGATAAAACTAAATCGATCACCACAAAACAACAAAGACTGAACATGTTTGGGAAAAGCAGTCCGCCGGTAAACCAGGACTCAGTGAAAATTATGAACTTAGAGAAAGATCACATAATGGACTCCGAGCTTAATTTACTGATCTTTACAAGTGAGTAAGTGCAAGAGTTTGTCTGTAACGATAACGAACATTATTTACCGTGCAACTCCAAATCTAAAAGTTTCTTCGCCTGAATTCTTGTAGGTTCTATTTTTACAATCATTTGTATTGGGAAATCCTTAATTACCCCAAAAATTGGGGGCGGGGGTGAAAATTAAAATCAATTTATTGTAATTTCGTTAGAATCATGAGAACATGCGTTAAAAGCAAAAACGAACCTAAGGTGGGCGGAGCTCAGAACTTTGTATGTAACAAACCTAGTAAACAGTTATATCTTTAATGTTTGTTCCGAGAAATCAGGTTTTTAAAGATCTAACATGTTAAAAGTGGGTATGGGCAATGGTGTGGGCGGTTCAATTTTTGCTTTATTGGACGTTTCTGGCCAGTTTTGCTCTGCCCAAAATTAGAGCTCCTGCGCTTTGTCTAATTCAAAGAAAAGGCATTATACAAGTTATATACGTAGGTATCTATAGACCTTATATATCTATAAGGTCTTAGGCGTCTACGGTAACTATTTGCCAGTGCTACAATCTATGCATTAAAAATAATACAACCTGGTTCGGGTATAAAAAATGAAAAGGGTCGTCTTAAATCTATTGGGCGCTCACGCCATTTTACGGTAATAAGGCCCCTATGACAGAGGAACATTGTGCTAAGAAAAGCAAAGAAGAACTAACTTTTATTAACCCAAATCGTTACTGCTTATAACACTTATAACACTTATCTCCAGGTTCGCCTTTCGTTTTTTAATTTATCATCATCATTCATAATCATTTTCGAATGCCGCTTATCCTTTAAAAGGGTCGCGGAGCGAGGGTGGCTAAATGGTCCTTCCATCTTTCTCGATCCTCCGCCACCAACTCAAGAGACTCCGGCGCAATCCCCAGACGGGACTCAGAGAGGTTCTTAACCTGATCCCACCACCTGTTTCTTGGCCTACCGGGGGGCGACGCGCTCGCATATTGGCTAGCATGACCTGTCTAGGAAGTCTGTCAGGGGGCATGCGAACAACGTGTCAAAACCATCGAAGAATCGATCGCTCCACTCGGAGAAGTAGCTGCTTAACATTAAGATTCTTACGAATACTGACGTTTCTCACTCTTCCCCTAAGAGAAACACCATTAGCGCACCTCAGGAATCTCATTTCGGCAGCTTGTTTTCTAATTCTTTCGGTCATTACCCAAATTTCATGACCATAGATGAGGGTGGAAACGAACACTGAATTAAAAACTGGGATCTTTGCTTTCACTCCAAGCTCAGCTTTCCTGATGACCGGCCGGCGCAATTCCTTTACTATTGCTCCAGCTTGGCCAATTCTTCAGGGCAACTCAGTATCACTCCTCCCATCTTTCGTGAAAAAGACCGCGAGATACTTAAACTTCTCCACCTGTTTTAATGGAACTCCATTTATGTGCAGGGTACATTGCACAGGAGTTCGGGAAACAACCATCACTTCCGATTTGTTCACGTTTACTTTCATCCCAGCATCACCACAGACGGCTGTTTGTCCAATGCTCGTTAAAGTTCCTCTTTGGATAATGCAAGAATAGCCAAATATGAGCCATGGCTCATCCTGATGCCAGCCAAATCGAAACATTGCTCGCCAAGACTGCGCTTCACCATCCAGTCCATATGTGCTATGAAAAGGAGCGGCGACAGAACACAGCCCTGGCGAAGTCCAACGCGCACATCAAAAGGACGGAATTTGACGCCATTTATCCGGACACAGCTTCTGCAGTTTCCAAACAAAGGCTGGATGGCTCTCAGAAGAGGCCCACTCAGCGCATAGTCCTGCATAACTCTCCACAGTTTATCCCGAGGGACTCGGTCATACGCCTTTTCCAGATCTATAATACACGCATAGACCGGTTTGGCATATTCCCGGTTAATTCAATTTGAAAAGTTTGCGAACTTAAATATTCAATAATGAACTTAACTCTATTGGCGGATCTTTTTCAACGCTGCACAACCTGAGTAGGGGTTACAACAAGATCGTTAATTCAACTTGATTTTGACAGGTATATTACGTGCGAGGGGCTCCTTAAAAGAATAATCAGCGGCATTTTCGTAAATTTTTCGTGAAACATCTACAAATAGCTGAGTTTAATGCTTCTGAAAAACTCTCCTCTGCTCTGTTGATTAGTGGTGGATTTAGCTTAAAAATCTATATTGTCGTATTTAAAAAAGTTGTCGGTCAAAGAAAGATCCGGCTGGACCTACGAGTCCCCATCAATCGCGGAGCACTCCAAACGCGCTTGTTCAAGAATATACACATACCCATTATGGTGTTTTGTATACCTATACGTTTTTTCAACAGAACTTCATTGTTCGTGCTCAAACAGACAGATATCAAGTCAGGAATATTAAAGCTCAATTTTTAGTGAGTGCCTTACAATCATTTAATTTATAGCAGTGCCTTCATCAGGGTACACGCTCTAGGCTGTCAAATTAATACCGTGATTTTTTTCAGCATACTATTTTTTTTTGTTTAAAGTCTCCTAATTAAAATTAAATACACCGACAATTTGAATAATCCCCTGCAGCGAAAATCCTTTGTCAACACAAAAACACCAAACCGAAACGGGAAAAATCTCAATTTTCACAACAAAATAACATCCTCTCGACAAAAGCAATATACAAAGGGAAAGAGTCTGAATGACAAAAAAAAAAATGAAACTCCACCACGACTATTATAGATAGAAAAAAAGAATTTATATAAAAATAAAATTAACCGCAGATACAAAACTGACAGAAACTGTTGCCCAAACCACCTTGCAGCAAACTGAAATCTGAGTACTTATTACGTGCACAATATGCAAAAGAGGACAGAGACGCGATTGCATCCAGGTTTCACTAGTGCAAACGCCCTCTACCTCACGCGTGTACACTTTGAAAAATGATTCTCATTCTCGATTTCAGCAAATTTATTTCAATTGCAATTTAAATTTGAAAAAAAAAACACATAAAACCCCTGCACTATACAAAGGCCAACTACTCCACAAAGGGGGCCGAGCTCAGGAGTGAGGCAACACAAAAAAAAGTAGCAAGGAGAAAAACTTCAGCTGGAAAACGCTACGTAAATGAATTATTTATGAAGTGGTTTTCCGCTTTTCAGTTCTCAGTTTTCACTGGTTCGCTATGGCTCACGTTCTATGCTTTCAATGTGTTGCAGTGCCGCACAACTGTTGCTATATCGGCGCCTTGCTATACTCGTTTTCGTCCTCGTCCGACGGGCGGCATGTATAGTCCTCTATTTTATTTCCTCGTTTTGAGTCGGCTGGGTTTTCCATGACTAGTGCTGGGTACTCGGACTGCAACAATAAAAAAAGGAAAATATCTCCTCGACAAAAGGAAGGCTACAACATACAAACGAGGACATACAGTAAGAAAAAAAAAAGTTCGGAAATTGGTGTTTAATAACTTTAATTTTAGGCAGAAACCAACAGCCTCTAGGGAGGCTCATTCGCCATCAAGGGTGCGCACCACTGCACACGATAGGATCGTGCGGCACTGCAATTAGTTGCTCAGGCCCGAATCGTATCTCTGACGGCTCATTCAGTCTGAAGTTTAACCCCGATGCCGCACCTATTAGGGAGAGGACACTTTGAATAGCTGACTGTGGCAGACTCGCGCTGGGATATGAGATTCTCTGCTTGAATAGTACATACCTACTCGATGTAGGATGGCTGGTTGGAGAAGAATTGTTGAATATATTAAAGAAAATGTTGGAAGAAAAATAACTTTTTGGGTGGTTTCTTTTTTGTGGCATAAATTCGAAAACTTTTCAAAGTTAACTTTGGGTAAGAAGGCATATAATAGTCAGATACCAGACGACTTTGTTTGGCAGATTGAATGTCAGAAAATTAATAAGTGCTTCGCTGTGGATGGAATCTATTCTCAGAGGAAGAAAGTGCGCTCTGAAGCAGTTGGATAGTAGGTTCAAACTTTTTTCTAGGCTTATCTTTTTTGTAAGGAAATTTAATTATAAGGTCTGTGAGTGCATAGACAACGTAGGCTAAAAAAAATACAGAATCGATTATGTCAAGGAGTAGGTAGATAAGTATAATAGGCAGTGTTCGTTGTTAAGAAATTTTATCTATAGAAATTTCATTTAGATAAATGAAAGATAAGTAATGGTTTGCGGACTTTTCTACACAAAGCATTACAAAATGCTTATTCGATTTATCAAAATGTAGCTTATTCAGTGTATTAAAGTGCTTTAACAAAAAGCAAGGGTTAAAATTGACCAAAATTTGATGAAAGCCAAATTCCGAGCAGAGATAACAAGGAGGCTGTCAGCTCAAAGTATAGAAAAGGAACTTTAGGGCAGATGGTGCCGTGGTGGCATCTCGAAAATCCTCAATTCTGATTTTGTAAGTATAAGGAGGAATTTCGAGCAGGAGTTCCTAAAAATCTCAACATACACAAATCCGCTGGTACAGATGGCTTTTCCCCCATAGTTCTGAAGACTTATTATTCCACGTTGGCAAAATTATTGCGTATAAGCTTTTGTATATATCCCTTACCAGATAATACTGTCCTATTCTGGTCTCTTTCCGAGTAAAGAGGGAAAACAGCATTTAGCAAGCCCGTTTCGAAAAAGCGATTCTTCTTCTCCGACCCGTTACTGACAACTTGCGGAATGGGCGTTAATTCCGTCCAAGGTCATGGGAACACTGGTTAATCATCAGCTGATGAAATATCTTAAATCACGGAAGCTTCTTAATGACCGGCAATATGGCTTTCGTAGAAAAAGATCCATTGGTGATCTGATGGCCTATAGCTATCATCGAAATATGAAACCACTCCTTAAATCTTCATGGTGAAAACAAGGCTGTTGCGATCGATATTTCAAAAGTATTTAACTGGGTCAAGCATCAGGCTCTCTTGTCGAAAATGCGAATATCTGGAGTCGATGAGTCTTTTGTTCTTTGAATTGGAAATTCCTTTTCGAACCGTTCAATACAAGTCAGTCTGTCTGTATGGCTTCAAGTCTGATATCTACCATATAAATCCTGTTGTGGGTTCAGTTTCGTCTCCAACGCCATCAATGATCTCTTTTCTGACACATTTAATCCAATTCGTTCATTCGCTGATGACAGAAGTTACACTCAATTTTTCATACTCGTTCCCAGGAAGATGTCGCAGTCGCAGCCCTTCCAATGTTCAAATGAAACGATTACTTAAGTCGAATTCAATAAATTCTGACCTTTACAGCATAATAACGTGGGGGTAAATAAATAGAGTAGAATTTAATGCTTAATCACGTCTGGGCAGGTGCTTAGCCCAGACGTAAAGAGACCACCTTGTACCTACTCGATAGGCTCCAAAAACGTGCGTTGAAATTTATGGGAGACAGTAGCATTGTGATGTCATTTGACAACTTGAGCATGTGATGTCATTTTACAAAAGAGCATCGTCGCAATGTCTCCTGTCTTTCTTTGTTCTATAGCTACTATTGCATTCCACCTCCCAAAGAATTCAACTGCAAAACCCGCGCTGGAAGGAATGCTCATCAATTCACTTTAGAGCCCCACTTTGGACGTACCGTGTTTGTATTGGAATTTGATCTTTAGCAGAACAAACTTTCACGTGAGGTTTTTGCCTCAGCTGTTTAAAACCAAGGTGCACCAGTATCTCTCCTGTCTCTTCTCCGATCCTTTCTGCTCGTATTAAGGGTATCCATAGCCCCTTAAGCAAGAGTGTATTAAAAAAATAAAATATTTGCAATAAGTAAGGATTTTCAGAGACATGAGCCATTAAAAAAGTGCTCTTTAGTGATAACAGCGAAATGTGGCAAATTTTGTGAAACTAGCTTTGAGGATTGGTTTTAAGCAAACCGTGTATGGGAATGCTGCATGTCTTAATTTACTCGAAAGTTTAAAAAAAAATCGTTGCCTGCTCCCGGCCCTGATAGTTTTTTCTATTATGGTGGGTACATCCGCGGTAGTACGTCCTCGAAAGTTCTTGGGTATTTACATTTGACATGGCGCTCATAAAAAGGTGCATTAAGATTTTCATGATTTTTCACGAATTTGTTATATAAACACAATAAGCTAATAGCCCAGTCAAACCGTATTTCTACGTGTTTGTGTTTTTGTTTATCCTTGTGGCTTTCCTGTTCGCTCAATTCGAATCTGAGAAGTTCCAACAAAATTTCCTGGTGCGTTTTGAGATTTGACTAAAACAACAACCATTTCGCAGTTTTTTCAGTATTTTGCTTATTCACCTCAGAAACTGTGCATTTAACGTGGCGTTAAATGACACTTTCATCGGAAGGAAGAATTTTCCATAAAATACGCATACAAAAATCTCTTTTGGGCATGCAGTCAGACCACTAGAACGCGCTGAAAACAACATTTCCCAGCATTTTCCAACCCTCTTAAACACTCTCTTTAAGCTGAATTTGGAAATAAAATCAATCACGTGCAAAATATCAAGCTAGAATGCAAGTCGTCAAAGCATACCATTAAAACAATTTAACTTTAACCATGGCTTCTTGAAATAAACCAAAATACCGAAAGCTAATTTCCTGATTGCATGTCAGAATCAGAAGCAAGACACTCAATTATGAACTTCCAGATTCAATTAGTTCCAACGACGTTCTATTTGCCCGTAAGAGGTCCTCCAGAAAAAAAAAAATGAACGGAAACAGATTATTTCTTACAAAATTTTAAATACACCCACTTACATACACGAAACTAATTTCCGCAAGTCTCAAACATTCCAATTAAATTAAGAACTACTCCGAGGAACACCTTTCCGATTTAAGAAAAAAAAAAAAAATTGCCCAAAGAAACTTGTACATATCTCTTATATCTGTAGGAATTCCCAAAAAGCTAGAAACACAAGACGCACTCCAACAACTATGGTTCTGCTCGAGGTGAAGCAAGTCAAGTGAGTAAAAAGCGAATAAGATTCGATCAGGTATAGTTAAAGGCCTTCCTCGATGTTTTATAAGACCGTGCTACTGGGGAACGCATGATAGTGGCATCAAGCGCCAGGACCTAACCGAAGTTCCAGAAGAGGACAGAAAAAAAAAAAAAAAAAACAAACTTCTGTAACATACGTTTTTGATGTTTTCTCTTTTCCCAATCGAAGTTCAAAGGAATCATTTCCACAACGGAAATGAAGTAACGTCAAAGGAATATGCCACAAGAAAGGAAAAATCAAAAAAAAAAAAAAATCTCAAAATCGTCTTGGGTTGCGGGTCGCCCCACATCATGGGACCACCACCGCACGGGCATAGCTGAAACGGTACAAATACGAAGGATTGAGCAATTTTCTCCTTTCTGTGTAAAGGTAATTTATATTCCTCTGTTTCATATTTGTTCCTCCCTTCCCGTCCGGTGTTGTTGCAGAACGCCGCAACGCGACGCAGGAAGAAAGGAGAAAATTTTCCCAGAATTACACGATGGTGCAGGCGTTTTCAACTTTTAGATTACCACCTTCGGGGAGTTGCTTTGCCGAACGAGAATGGGATTTGCCAGGAAGTGCTTTGAGAATCAAATCAAATATATATTTTCTGGTTGTAATTACTTTACTTGGTTGTCTAAGAGTTACTTGCAACTGACAGGCAATGGTTTTACTGGTTTAATACGTACCTGAAAAGAAAAAGAAAAAAACAAATTGGTTAGCTAGTGACTTGTAGTTAACTAGGTGAATATTAAAATGTAAAATTTGCAAATTTCTTGTGCTAGCAATACTCGTAGTGCTTGGCGAGACAGATTTAGATAATATTTCTGCACCTTAAAATATTTAAAGCGATTTATTTGTCAATATTTTTATAAATATGTTGTTGCCACATACATTATATGAAAAAGAGACTAGTTTAAATTTCCACAACTACAGGAAGCGATATTAAACTTTTATCCGTAGTTCTTATTTCTGTCATTACTTTTTTCTTATTGATTATTTTATTGTTTGTGGCGAACCTTTTTTTGGAGGAAAAGTATTGAAATACCCATAGCCATTGTGGTTGCACCAAAAGTGTTCATGAATTGTACTTTTCTTATGTCAAAACGACAACACCTCGTTCTCTTCCCTTGTCATTCGAACTCTAACGACAAAGGACGTTTAATAAAGTATATCGCTTCGCATTTTACCAATCATTTCTTGTATTCAACAGGTTATGGGCCCCGAAGTTTAAGAAAAATCTACCACATATTGCAGATGTTTCAACGGATGCTGTCCATGCTGCTCCATTTGGGGCAACTTTTGGCAGTAAGGTTTTAACTTATAGATGAATCTGAAGGTTAAATTAAAATCCAGAAGCGTCTGTCACACATTCTCCGGCTCACTGGTAGGCGTCTGTCTCCAAAGGGGCGGCTGTATTTAAAAATGAAAATAGAAGTGACTTACCTATTTCTCATAAAAACGACAAGTTAAGAAAAAAATGGCAATGAACAAAACGAAAGATTTGATTACCCCAGGTGGCAGCCCAGCTATGCTGGAAAATCCACCCTCTTCGGAGGCAGGCTCTACGGATTTTGGGGAGAGCCTTTTATTGCTTATAAATCCTTTTGAGAAAAGGACAAAAATAAATCGATCACCACCACCTAGATCGAACATATCCGGAAAAAGCAGTCCACCGGTAAACCAGGACTCTGTGAAATTTAAGAGCTTAGAAAAGGAGAATAATGAACTCCGAGCTAAGCTTACTGAAATGGAGCGACTCTCCCACGATCGAAAAATGGAAGTTGACTCTCTGCGAAAAGAAAACGAGGATATTAAAAATACTCGTTTAACGAAAGACTGTGAGGTAATGAAAGAGTGTGTAACACCGAACCGACCAGCAGTCGAATGCTTTACGGACGAGGACGAACTTGCACTTGAGACCGATTCAGTCTTAAGGAAAAGGTCTAGCAAGAAGCGTAAGGCGAATTCCTCTCCCGAAGTAATACAAAAAGAAGATAAGCCCTCTGGCTCAAACAAGGCTAAACATGAAGCGAAAATTCGTCCACCTCCCGCAATAAACATCGTCGGGATAGCAGACTTCGGGAGGTTGCGCAACCTTCTTGCAAACACCGTGAGAACAGAAAATTATAAGCTTACTTCGAACCGAAATAACGTGTGGAAAGTAAATGTTGACAACGCCGATTCCTATCGCGCGCTGTCTCTTAGACTGAATGCAGAAAGAATCGAGTGGTATACTTATCAAAATAAGTACAAAAAAGAAGTAAAAAATAAGTACAAAAAAGTCCTTTTTGAAGACGTTGTAAAAGACGAAAAAAATAAAGGCTTAAAATTATTGATGCCGTCAATATCATTAAAAAGGAAAAGCAACGCACGGAAGCAGAAAGAGACACTGTGATTAGACGCGGCCTTCCAATTTTTATGCGCTCCTTTGAAAGAATTGAGAGCATAAACGATGTTTATAAAATAAAAACGATACTTAACATCAGGGCTAAAATCGAACCCATGCGAAAGGACAATAGACTGATACCACAGTGTAAGCGATGCCAAGAATTCAGGCACATAAGTGCCTACTGCCAAAAAGAACCACGTTGCGTGAAATGTGCCGGAAAACACCTCTCAACAGAGTGCAAAGTTGACATTAAGGCTCCAGCAGTTTGCGCTAGTTGCCACGGAAACCACCCCGCAAACTATAGAGGATGCGAAGTAGCAATAGAGCTGCAAAAGGGACGTGAACATCTTAAGGAAAATACTAGAGGTCAGAATCAAAGCCTAGGACGTCCAAAAACTGCTAAAACTCCTAGGCCAAAGACTCCAAAGACGCCAAAGCCGATCAAAAGTGCGAGATTGGCAAAGGAGCATCGACAAAAGGCGTAAAAGCTCCACAAAAGAGCGGCGCCAGTTCAAGTGCAGCGGAGAAACCACCACTGGTCGGACCGAAATCATACGCACAGGTTGCGGCAAACGAAAACAAGGCAAGATCGCCCACAACAGATGCAGTGTCTCAGATCCTCGCTGTAATCTTGGAGAAACTTGAGGATAAGACTAAAATCAACAAAGTTATATTTGACAAACTGAGCAAGCTCGAGTTTAAGCCTCGAAAAAAATACAAGAGAACATGAATATGAAACAGTTATTTAAAATACTAACATGGAATGCAAACGGCCTTCTGAATAAAATAGACGAACTAGAAGTATTTCTACGGAAAAACAATATTGATATTTGTATGATTACAGAAACTCACCTTAAAAACGGGTCTACACCCAATCTTAAAGGTTACAATGACTATCACGCACATCACCCTTAGCAAAATTCGAGAGGAGGATCCTCCTTCTACATTGAGAACTGCATAAAGCACTTCAGGAACACAGAAGTTGAGCTAGACTCTATGCAGATCAGTTCAGTTTCTGTAAAAATTGACTGCTTAGATTATAACATTGCATCTTGTTATTTCCCGCCAGGATATAGACTGGTGGAAGACGATCTTGATCGTATGTATGACTTCATTGGGTCCAATTTTATCATTGGGGGCACTTTAACGCGAAGCATACTTTTTGGGGCTCACGATGCAATTCAACAAGAGGCAGATTACTGTACAAAAATAGTATAAAGCGTGGGTTGGACTTTTTCTCCACGGGTAAGCCAACATATTGGCCAACCGATAGGAATAAAAAGCCTGACCTTGTCGATTTTTTCATCGCTAAAGGGTACCCCAAATACCTTACGCGAATTGAAGAGTGTTATGATCTTTGTTCAGACCACTCAGAAGTAATCTTGAAGATGGGTGGAAGACTGGCGAAAATAGAAAGAGCTCCTAGATTAGCTAGCAAAAACATGAACTGGGACGCCTTCAGGAAGGAGGACTGTAAGGAGGGTGTTGGCTTTGAAAAGTGTGCCATTGAAAACTCCTTTCGAGTTAGAAACCGCAGTTGACAAATTCATTGAAGCAATTCAGAGCGCTGCTTGGAACAACACTTCGTCCCAAAAGAACGCAGTTAGCACAGACGGGCATGTACGTAAAACATATCCGCTCGAAATCGAAGAATTGATCCGTGAAAAGAGAAGAGCGCGTAGGAGATGGCAAGGCACAAGGGCTCCCCCAGACAAAATCCTCTTGAACCAGCTCTCTAACAAACTGAAAGGAATGTTGCAAGATCTTAGAAATCGTGAGACCACTAAATACCTTGAAGGCTTGTCGGCGTATAGGAGCTCAAACTACTCGCTGTGGAAAGCAGTTAAGTCTATCAAGAAACCTATAATCCACTCGGCACCAATAAAAAAAACTAACGGCGAATGGGCAAGAGAAGACAAAGAGAAAGCGAATTTGTTTGCTGAACATTTGGAAGCCTTTCGACGGTCCGCCGTTGGCTGACGTTCTAAACAACAACGCGGAACCTGATAGCTTTAGAATGAAAAAAGTTTCGTTAGTTGAACTCCGACAGACAATAAGCAAACTTAAAAATAATAAGGCCCCGGGTTACGACCTGATCACTGGCGAAATATTGAAAGAACTACCAAAAAAGGCACTAATCAAGCTACTTTATATGATAAACGCTTCTCTTAGACTTCTATACGTTCCAAGACAATGGAAAGCTGCTGAAGTCATTATGGCTCCAAAACCGGGGAAAATGCGCAAATGATAAAAAATCTTATAGGCCCATATCGCTTCTGCCGATAATATCGAAAGTATTCGAGAAACTTCTGCTGAAGCGATTACAACCAATAATTGCAGAAAGACGCTTGATCCCGGATCATCAATTCGTTTTCAGACCTAACCATTCCACAATAGATCAAGTCTACAGAATAACGCATGAAATTGAAAAAGCCTTAGAAGGCTTCAGAAGGAAAGAAGAAAAATATGTTCAAGTGCTTTCCTCGACGTATCGCAAGCCTTCGACAAGGTATGGCACGAAGGCTTGAAATATAAGCTACCGCAAAACTTGCCAGAAGACATGTTTAAAATATTCGAAAATTGTCTTGAAAGCAGACTCTTTCGTGTAAGGTGTAGTAGTGAATTCTCGAGTTTTAAACAAATTCGGGCTGGCGTACCCCAGGGAAGCGTCCTCGGTCCGACCCTGTTCCTGCTCTACACAAGAGACATACCTCTAGATGACGAGACAGTCGTGGCCAAGTTTGCGGACGATACGGCCATCCTGGCAACAGGTGAGTCATTGAGCATTGGACAGAATTTGTGTCTGGACGAAGACTTGGCAAATCGCTCTTAACGAGAACAAGTCTACGCATGTGAATTTCACTTACAGAAGGGTTAACAATTTACCTCTGTTCATAAATTCTGCACAAATACCTTATGCAAATGAAGCGAAGTATCTAGGGATGACACTGGACGCTAAACTAAGGTGGAAACCACACGTAAAGAAGAAGCGTGACGAGCTCGAGATTAGGCTCAGGGAAATGTATTGGCTTATCGAAAGATTTTCGAAATTAAGCATACATAACAAACTGCTCTTGTACAGGCATGTGTTAAAGCCGTCCTGGACATACGGTATACAACTTTGGGGTTGTACCAAGCCGAGCAGCATGTCCATGTTGCAGACTTTCCAAAACAAGACACTAAGAGCAATTGTGAATGCTCCATGGTATATTAGGAATAGCGATATTCACAGAGATTTAGGAATAGCTACCATGAGCGAAGAAGAAACAAACTTCGCTCGAAAGCTAAATGCTCGCCTTCATGTTCATTGCAACAATGAAATGATCCGTACTCTAAACGAGACTCTTAACGATGACTTAACAAGACCCTTCGATCTAGCGACGTAGGGTGAAGCCGCATGAATGAACGGCTTAGTAGGTGCATTCACTGGAAAGCAACCTATCCAATGCGATTAACACTACGGAAGCGTAAACTACTTGTTAAGTTAACTTAGTTGTAGTCAAGAAGTATTATGAGAGAGCGAAAATTGACTACTATGAAGTGCGTTCTGGCAGTTTCATAGTGTCTCTCATAAATGGGTGGTTTTTAGCACGTGGAAATCGGGCATAACCAATATCGGCTACTTCGGTATTATATACCTGCTATAGTGGGCGTATTGGTATCTTTGAAAGATTTTGGAGTTTTAGCCTCGGTCCATCCCAGTATTAAAAAAAAAATAAAAAAAAAAAATATTGCAGATTATTGATTTTTGCAAAATTTTAATTTTAAAATATAGTTTCGGAATTTTTCTGTGGAGCACTGACACCATAACCTTAAAAAATTAGTTCGAATATGCTAGGCCGCATACAACTTTTTAACGGAGAAAATTTTGCTTTTTGGAAGCCACAAATGGAAGCATTTCTCAACAAAGCAAGGCTATCCACATACATCTGTGGAACGACACCACGGCCGCAGGATGGAGTTAACCAACAGGTTTGGGACAACAAACACATGGATGGAAGGGCGGAGCTGCTTCTGGCAATAGAGCCAGGTATCGTTTCTCTTGTAGAGGACAACAAATTTTCGAAAGACATTTGGGATTTCTTCAATAAAACCTACGATTGGAAAGGACCGAGGCAGAAGGCGTAAGAGTTCAGACTTCTCATCAACTTGAACTTGGAAGCGATTGTAAGACTACCGTCAACAAACTGGAGGAAATTGAAGCGACACTAGATTAGGACTTGTTGGTAGTCGTACTTCTCGACGGACTGTCGGACGACTATAAAGACGTTCAAGCTGCTTTCGACGCCCAAAGCAAGTATCCGGAGGTGGACATCGTGTGTCCAGCTATACTTCTGGAGGTTAGTGAACAAAAAAAGAGGGAAACGGACAGACTAGCACAGCCTTATACACCAAGTGGAAAAATAAACCAAGAAAGACTGTGTGTGGGAAAAAAGGCCATATGGCAAAAGATTGCTACCAGCAAAAGCAGAAGTCAAACACCGCAAAGTCTACCGGCACAAATGAAATTTAATATGGTTTTATAGTGACAGAGGATCAGTCTGCACTAAAAATGTCAACTGACGGGATCGTCTGATGTTTTGACACGGGAGCTACCTCGCATATGTGTTGCACGAAAACTCTGTTTACAAACTTACATATTTGAGAAAGGGACTCTTACGTCAACTGAGCAAATAGCCAGCAAGTAAAAATAGTTGGAATAGGAACAACAGTATTGCCATGCCCCTGATCGAAGTTGGAAAAGACATAAAATTATTCAACACGCTGTAGATATCAAATTCAAGCGAAAATCTCATCTCGGTAAGCAAAGCGACAAGTAATAACTTAACGGTCGGGTTCGATGGTAACCAGGCAAAATTATACAGCAAGGCCGACCCGTTGTTGTTATCAGCTGACCAAAGGAATGGTCTTTATATCGTTTCTGGAAGTCACCAAGGAAAACAATAGTTCGCAGAGACAAGGGCGCCGCAGGATGGACCACCTGGTCCTTGGACCAGCTTCAGTCAACAAGAATGGTGGAAGGTCTGCCAAAGAAGTTCAGTTGTGATGGAAAAAATTGTTGTGTCCAATGCATTCGTGCTAAACAATCCGTCAAACCGTTCAATGTGTGTGAAGACAAGAGGACAAGCAAGAGCCTCGAATTAGTCCACCTCGGGTTGTGCGGTCCTATCGTTGAGCAGACCAGTGTACTTCATCACATTTGTAAACGACTATTTCCGACGCATGTCCGTATATTTCATGCAAAACAAAAGCGAAGCGCTAGACAAGTTCAAAGCTTTCAAGGAAATTGCAGAAAATCGAACAGGTGAAGTAATCAAGTCGCTAAGAAGTGATAATGGTACGGAGTAAATCAACTCCAACTTCAAAGAATTTTTGCCAAAAAATGGAATAGCCCACACACTCTCTGCGCCACTGAGAAGGCCAATGGGTCCCTTAATGAAATGGCGAGATGCTTGAAGCTGGAAGTAGATTTACCGGATTATCTATAAGCAAAACTTGTATGTAGGTACAGCAGCCTACATCCGCAAGAGATGTCGAATAAAAGTAAATGGCCAAATCACACCAGAGGAACTTTGGGCGGGCAGGAAACTGGACGTGTCATCATTCAAGTATATCAGAACAAAGGCGTTTGATCTGGACAAAGGGGGAAACCTCGGAAAGTTCGATACGAAGAGTAGTGCGCATAGTTGTGGGATATAGCAACGAGCACGGAACAAACCGACTCTGGAAACCTGGAACCCGTATAGTCGCCAGGAGCAGAGATGTGCGTTTTGTAGAGGAAGAGCCCAGGAAGAGCGTCGAAAATGCAGGAGATCTGTCAAAATTCTACGCCTTCAATTTAAGTGTCCGAACTGTCGACCGCTTGACAAAACTACGGTGGGAGATAGCTTGGAGGATTCAGCTGAAGAGGATGCCGACAGTACATAAGTGGAGACTAGTGGACAGGTACCAGGTAGTAATGAGGAACTTGGACGTTGGTGGACAAGTTAACAGACCGGCAAGTAATTAAATCTTAATGGGTTTGTAAAACTTAATGTTTTTTAGCATTCGACCAAATTTAAGGGGTTGACTATACCGACATATATTCTCCTGTAGCCAATATCCATTCCATTCGTCTTACACACAACATTGCTTGAATTTACACCAGCTTGACGTCTTCACAGCTTACCGTAACGGCGATCTAGACAACGTCATCTCCATGGAGCAATCATATATTTTCGCCCAGGAGGCTCCAAGAAAGGCGGGCATGTTAAAAAAGGCAATATACGGTTTTAGCAGTCAGGCCGCCAATGGAACCTCAAGTTGGACAAATCTTTAAAGGATCCTGGATTTACCCAGTCGTCTTACGATAAGTGCATCTGCCACAAGATCACACAGAAGAACACCATCATCACCGCTTATGTCGATGACCTCCTATTGGCCACAAACGATTTTGAAGATTACTCAACTAGTCTACGCCACACTATCAAAGGAGTTTGACATTCGTGATTTGGGTGAACCAAAATTGTGCGTGGGCCTCGAGACCACGAAGGACAACAACAACATCAGCGTCAGGCGAATGGGATATATAAACAGTCTCATAAAATCATACAATTTGGATGCAGCGAAACCATCCCGGCTACCTTCACAAGTCAAACTTAACGTGCAAGTGCAGAGGGAACCAACGATCAAAGGCGAAAGCGAGAAAATCGACAACACTGCGTATAGGCAAATCATTCTATGCTTGCTCTATCTATCCAATTTTAACAGGCCAGACTCACACATTGTAAACGTTCTCTCACAACACGTTCAAGATCCAAGACGTCAACACTGGACTGCAGCCATCAACGTTATAAAGTACCTGATTGAAACAGAAATAGCAAGCATCACGTATCGAAAAACCAACAAAGAATTCCAAGCATTTTCGGATTCAAATTGGGCTGCCGACACCAGCGACAGGAAATCACAGTCCGGCTTTGTTTTTCTCCATGCTGGCGGAGCAGTTCACTGGGGATCTCGAACGCAGAGAGTAGTGGCGACACATTCACGATGCATTCACGAACTACCATCACCGATGCATTACAAACATTTTACCGGCATGGGTATGAAATTTAAGACAACTTTTTAATTGCTTTCTTCATTTAAAGCTTAATAATTCATACTTCATGAACAATGTTAAATTTGAATTTATACTAGAGTCAGTAAATTTTGCGTTTAAATAAATTTGAGCGGGGGTGTTGAAATACTCATAGCCATTGTGGTTGCACCAGAAGTGTCAACTTTATGAATTGTACTTTTCTTATGTCAGAACGTCAACACCTCGTTCTCTTCCCTTGTTATCCGAACTACAACGACAAAGGGCGTTTAATAAAGTATATCACTTCGAATTTCCCCAATCATTTCTTTTATTCAACAAAAAGAACTAACATGTAATGCGAACATTAAGAGCGCACCACAAATACTCTGGTAGTTACTGAGAATATTTTTTAAGCAGTCTGTTTTTCAGTGTACAAATTTTTTTTTTTGCAAATTCCATTTAATCTTTCTATGTCTTGAAACTAGTGATTAAGTTAATTTATTAATTATATTTTTTTGTATTTATTTGTTTTTTTTTTATGAAAAATATATTGCACTTAAATGCAATAGTTAACAATATTTTTCATCAAAGTGATCTTGCAATGAGATTTCTGATTGTAGCACCAACACAATAACACATTATATACTGAATAAAAATTTTTCAATGGCTGTGAATATTAATTGAAATTTTTAAAGTTTGGAAAATAGAGTGCCGGGTGCTTAAAAAAAAGTGGTGTAAGATAGATGACGTTAACCACGATGTAGTTAACCACGTGACAACTCTTTATGACACCTCTGCCTTGCGAACATTGAACCACCGGTTGTCATCCTTTGGACACGGCTTCTTGACCTTACAAATGCGAGTTGTTGATCATGGAGAGAAAGGAATGACTACAATTGTCGAAAAAGGCTGGTTGATTGGGTCTCAGGAGTCAAATTTTGAAGGCCTCACAATGAAACAAGAAGCGGATGTATTTTTAAATGAGGATCAACGGCTGTCAACAGGCAAGACCACAAACACCTTATATAAGCGAAAGGTAGTTTTTTATACCCCATCCCATAGGATAGGAGCTGTATTAAGTTTGTCACATAGTTTGTAACACGGTGAAATAATAATGGTAGAGCCCCAAGACCTTAAGGGCACATGATCGAGACCAAATTCTGAATCGAATGAGCCTGTCTATATGTCACATGTTTTTAGGCCTTACATTTTGAGATATGGTCCTGAAACTTCGTACGTAAGGTCCACGTCATGCAAAGCAGTGCAAAATTTTTGAAATCCGCCCAAAGACACGCCACAATCGGTCTAAATGTGCAACTACCTCCAGAGTTTTCAAAACTGTTAGACATTCTAAAAGGCTGAAATTTAACATCTAGCATCACCTAATGAATGTAAGACTTAAATGAGACAAATTTTATTGGTAAACCTCCTCTAGTGGGCGTGGCATCTATTTTAAGGGTAAATTTTCCAATGCATTTTACTCAATATTTTTGCTCAAAATATAAAAAAAAATTGCTTAATATTTTATATGGAAAACGTTTTTTTTTTTTTTTTTTTTGTTGGAGGTTGCTACTATCCGATGGAGCACCCAGACACAACTACTGGTCCATTGTACTACTATGCAGACACCTTACATTAATGTATTTAGTTTACCCGTCTTTCGAAGAAAGATGAGAAGGAGCTTCAGTGATGAAGAGCTTAGGTGTTCGGCACTCACCACGTCAGCCCCAAAGATCCGCCACCTGATGCGAGCAAAGGCAGGACAAATACAGAGAAAGTGTTCCGCTGTATCGTCGTCCTCTCCACAGGCAAGACAGGTGGTGGTTTCGCTTAAGCCTAACACATTCAAGTGTCTAGCAAAAGCTTGGTGGCCGGTAAGGACGCCTACAAGAAGTCTGCAATCGATTCTCCTAAGAGATAGAAGAAAAGACGCTGACCTCTCGCAGATGTCCGGGCGTAGTCGTTTAGTCTGTCTGCACCCATCGCAGTCACGGCAACGAGCCCTGTGCTCACGAGAAACCCAAGTATCAATCCCAAGTAGCACACTCTGGAACCATAAGCACTGGTTTTTGAATATTGGACTTATAAGACACTCAAAATGCTCTTCAGTAGCACTAATGGTTTTGCAAGGTTTCGTTATCGTACCATTGGTGTGCAGCTTATTTACTTATAAAATTGGTCATAGAAACGTTTACAGCACCAAAATTATAAAACTAAAAGTGCTAGCACCAAAGGTTCCGTAAACGTGGTGCTATAAACGTTCCTAGCACTCAAGTTATAAGGAAATAAGTGCTGAGGGGTTAAGTTCTATAGCGCAAGTTCTGTAGACCTTTCTAGCACCTGTTTTCTAACACTTTTGACGCATCCTAAGTACTACTTTGCACTCTTCTATAGCACTTGGGGGTTGCCATAAGTCATACAAAAGAAAACAATGTAATTGACAGAAATTGTTGTGTGAACATTTCAAGGAAACATCTAAATATAAGAAACTTAAATTTTTTATAGAATGATATAAATTTTTACTAGATTACATATTAGGCTGGAGAAGTATATCATACACAAAAATTTGATTTCAAGAGATAATTCATGCTTTTATACTGTCTTTCTATGAACATTCATCAAAAAGCTGACACAGCGTATCGTTGCTTATATTGCGGCCAGTCATGACTATAATGCTTGTAGAAATGTAAATTGTTGAAATTTTTCACATTTCTATCTTCTAGCTGGTCAAATAAGTTAGGTTTAAGCATTCTTGGTCCAGCACTTCAAGTATTTTATCAGCTCACTGACATGCTAACTTTTAAGGTAGAATTTTAACAGGTATCCTCCTTGGGGTTTAAGACTGTTAAGGTATAAACTACATTCATGGATAAGATAAAAACAGCCTGTAAAATATATATTTCAATTAACGTCTGCCATGTCAATAATTTCAAGTAGTCAAACCAACGTATATCCGAGAGTGATGGCAACCCTAAATATATTAGCGCCATGTTTGACCGAAAACACAAAACCTTATAATAGTTCTACATGAAGCTAGACAGTGCTACATAGAACCCAAAGTTTCTAAAAGGCATCGCAGAACACCTTAAGTGTTACAACGGTGCTATGTGGGCTCTACATAAAACCCTACACACTTTATTTTATGTTATATTTAATATTTCAAAAAGAGCATAGTTTCTTTTCGTCCTTTTTTAATAAATCATTCGAAGAAACGAGATGCGCACCTTGTTTTCTGCTAATTAAATGCACTCGG
This sequence comes from Neoascia interrupta, assembly GCA_947623515.1. Taxonomy (NCBI): domain Eukaryota; kingdom Metazoa; phylum Arthropoda; class Insecta; order Diptera; family Syrphidae; genus Neoascia; species Neoascia interrupta. The sequence continues at coordinate 150,432,949 of OX392463.1, forward strand.
ATTGCTCATTAATTTCATCACCATCTAATATGAACGAAGTTATTTGTTCAAAAACATCAACACTTTCAAAGAATAAGATAGAAATGTGTGTATACCTAACTTCAATAAAAATCACACCATGACAGTAAAAGGTAAACACCTCGAAGTGTGTGTGCCTAGAATGTATTGACTGTCAAAAAAGTTATATAAGAGCCCGAACTAGAGCCCTTTCTGCACCCGAAATTAAGTTCTAAAAGTGTCAAATCATCCTTATAGGGGTTTTGTAAGGGGCCCCGTTACTTGTATAAAACCAAATTCAAGAACCTAAGGTTTTATGATGTGGTGCCGAAAACGTAACGGTGGCCAAAGCAAGAGAAAGATACAGGCAGGCCTAAAGCAGGTTCGGGTCCTGAGATAACCTCTTCTGAGCCAAGTCTGGCAAGCTCATCAAAGATCTCATTTCCCTGGATACCAGTGTGACCTGGAACCCAAACAAGATTTACTGCATTTAGCCTTCCGACTAAGTTCAACGAATTCTTGAGTTCGAGTACTATCTTGGACGAGGTAAGACGGTTTAGCAACGCATTTAGAGCGGCTTGGCTGTCACTGCAAACGCATATGCTTCTTGCCCTCCACCTGCTAGTCACAATATAGCGCATAGCCATTAGGATAGCGAAAATCTCCGCTTGGAAGACAGACGCATATTTACCTAAAGGGTAGTGGAGTCTAATGTTCTCGCTTTCCACAAAGACTCCAGCACCAGACCCCTGTCCGGTTTTGGAGCCATCCGTGAAAATACGATGGCATTCTTTCCCTGGCTCAGAGTCTGGCCGAAGCCATTCCATTACCTGAGGAAAGTTGACTTGGTAATTTTGTCGCAAAAGGATTTCTGGGGTCATTGCGTCAGAGGGCATGCCCATAAGACAGGGGTCAAAGGACAATTCTCGAACAAGTTCTTCAAAATTCCAATGCGTGTGGTACCAAAAACCACCTCTCTTTAAGCGAAAGATGGTTTTCAGCGTACACCCCATGATAAATATATCAAGGGGGGGGCAGGTTCATCAAAGCATCTAGAGCAGAGCCCGGCGTACTAGGGAAGGCCCCTAGGCAGCCAAGACAAGCCGTTCTTTGGAGTTTGGCAAAAGAGGCAGTAACACGTTTCCGCGAAAGCCTCTTCCACCAAACAACCGATGCGTATGAGAGGAGTGGTCTTACCATGGCAGTATAGATCCAGAGGACCCTTTTCGGAGATAAGCCCCATGTCTTGCCAAAAGCGCCTCTGCACTGCCAGAAGGTGGACAATGCTTTTTCGGTTTTGGATTCAACATGCTTGGACCATAGAAGTTTTCTATCAAGGATTACTCCCAGATATTTGACTTCATCGGATATCGGGATAGTGACACCTTTAAGCACTAGTTGAGTCAGACCAGTGACTTTCCTCCTTCTCGTAAAGAGAACAACCGTAGTTTTAAGAGGATTCACTGAAAGCCCATTCCTAGTGCACCAATCATCGATCAAGTCCAGGGATCTCTGCGCCTGAGAGCACACAGTCCCTAGGTTTGAGCCGACAGAAAGAACGGCGACATCATCCGTGTAGGCTTGTGTGTAGGTTCCAGGAAGGTTGAGAGCCGATAGTAGAGAGTCTACTACCATGCACCATAAAAGGGGAGACAGAACACCACCTTGCGGGCAGCCCTTGTTTACCCCAGTTATGACGCACTTGCCACAATCTGCTTCGGTTATCAGCGTCCTGTTCATTAGCATTGCCCTAATCCATTGAACTAATGTTTCATCTACACCATGTTGTCTGGCTGAGTTGCACATGCTATCAAACGTCGCGTTATCAAAAGCACCCTCAATATCGACGAAAACGCCCAGCACGTACTTCTTCTGGTCAAGAGCACATTCAATCCTACCAACAAGGTTTTGAAGCGCAGTTTCGCAGGATTTTCCGCGCTGATAAGCGTGTTGCATCTCAGAAAGAGGGTGCAAACGAAGAGCAACTTTGCGCACGCGCAGCTCAACCAGTCTCTCTAAGCTTTTCAGCAGGAAGGAAGACAGACTTATTGGTCTGAAGCTTTTGGCTAGGCTATAGTCTGACTTACCAGGTTTTGGTATGAAAACGACTTTAACCATACGCCAAAGGGTGGGTATGTAAGCTAAGGCAAGGCTCGCAGTGAAAATTCTTTTCAGCGTGGGCAACATCAGCTGACCTAAGCCTTGCTTCAGCATAACCGGGTAGATTCCATCTGGACCAGGTGACTTAAAGCTCTCAAAAGATGCAATAGCATATTTGATAGCGTCATCAGTCACCACTCTAGATGCAATGTACCAGTTAAGCCGCGTTGTGTTCGCTGGTTCTGCAGTGGCCACCGCTGCCGGTACCACTGAAGAGCACGTGGTGACCTGATTTCCCGGGAAGTGAGTCTCAAGGAGAAGACTGTAGGTCTCCGCCTTGGTCTCAGTGTAGGTGCCATCAGGTTTGAGTATTGAAGCGAGTCTGCTTGGTCTGTTCCTCTGAAGAACTTTCACAAGCCTACTAGTTTCACTTAGAGATTCGATCTCGTCACAAAATTTTTTATAAGAGTCATTTTTCGACTTGCGAATAAGTCTCTTAAAATCCTTTTGCCTTGATCGATATAGATTCCAGTCTTCTACTAAATTGGTTTTTAAGGACCGATTCAGGAGCTTCCTGGTCTCTTTGCGAATACGCTGCAGTTCGGCATTCCACCAAGGTACCGATTTTCTACGGAGGTTTTTCGTAACTGGGCACGCGAGTTCAAAACAACGGGTAAGGATGCTGTTCAGATTTTGAGCAGACATCTCTCTCCTTGTCGTGAACTCAGTTTGAGTGGAACTTGAACAGAGTGGCCAAGATCCTCTCTAAACTGTGACCAATTCGTTTTTCTCGGATTTCTCTTCTCTTGCAAAGGTAGAACTTCGCAATTGATTTGAAATTCGATGTATCTGTGATCTGACAGGGTGCTATCTGGCGATACCCTCCATTTTGCAATAGTCCTTGAAAACTTGTTGGACAGGGTAAGGTCAATTACCTGCTGTCTCCTGGCGGTAATAAAAGTGGGTCTGTGACCCAAATTATTGATGGTAATGTCAGACGATAAGATGAATTCCAAAAGACGATCTCCTCTTGCGTTACATTTGCTGCTGCCCCAGACAGTATTCTGAGCATTAGCATCGCAGCACAAGACGAGACCCAATCTTTTGGATTCACAATAATCTACAAGCTCAACAACTGCCTTTGGTGGAGGAGGAGTCAAAGAGTCATAGGGGAAGTAGGCCGAGGCAACGACAAAGGTTTCCCATTTGCCGTTAGCATGGCAGGGAATAGAGGCAGCAACCAGATCTTGGGCACAAAACCTTTCGATCGTGACTGCCTCTAAGGATTTGGATGCGATAAGACAAGTCCTAGGTCTTTCGGACTTCTTATCATAAAGAATGTCGTGTGAAGCACTCAACCCACCAAGACCACAGATGTTACCTTTCCACACCCATGGTTCCTGGATGGATGTTATGCATGTTTTTGTACTACATGCCGCAAGCCTGCTACTTAGAAGAGCAGTAGAGGCCTTGCAGTGCTGTAGGTTAATCTGAGTAAACATTATGGATGTAGACTCAGGGTTACGTACACTATTAGCGCTGTTTGGCATTGAAACGGAAGTGAATCCTACCAAAATGCAGATAGGGACAAATGTTGTACCTAGATTCAATGACCTCGGCAGAAGCCATGTCCATGCCCAAGACCAAACAACTACCATCTTCATTAAGACGATTTTTTTTTGGTCTATGCGAACGGACAATCCAGGCTTTTGTGTCGAGGCCAGGATTCGGGGCTCGCAAACGCTTCAGCCCATCCGCCGTTTTCCCCAGTTTCCCAGGGATCCAGCAGACGGCTCGCGTTAGCTTGGGTGGCTTGTAGACCTCAAAAGTTGAGGTCCCAAGGGGAGGGATTTTCGGCACCATACTGCATAGCCATTCAGAGGTTTGCTGCGATGAGGTCAACACCCAAAAGGTTCCGTCCTTCAAACCACAGCTCTCCACCTGAATGCAAGCATAGGTTGCCTCAGCAAGTTCTAACAGTCGAGTTTTGCAGTGTTCGCACTCCGCAGCACTCAAACTGTTGTCATTACCTGCTTTCCCAATTCGAACTAAGGAGGAGACAGCAGCATTCCGATAAGAACGCCTCTGATCTCCCACCTTAGCTTCGTGCGTTCAAAAGGTTTTCCAGGTTCAGTGGCACACTGACCTTCAGGACCGCCCGCGTCGACACAGTTCTGTCCACTAGTGCTGCAGCCTGTTAAGGTCACATCACCAGCATCCATCACCAGTGCACGGGCAGCACTGACGGTTTGTGCGCTTCCTGGACTCATGCCCGTGGGAGTGCTCGCGACGTCCGGTTTCGATCCGCCAGCACTGCACCCTTCAATAGGAGAGGCACCGGCTTCACTCGGAGACCGGGCGCAAGCAGACACAAGGGCCTGAGGGGTTGCGTTACTCGTAATGAGCTTGGGCTTTTTCTTGCTTTTCGGTTCAGCAGAAGAGGAGGCGATGTCCGATGTAGGGGACTGATTTCCTTCAGTTGGTGAGACTTCCAGCGACCTGTCGCGCTTCATGGAAATCGCCGAAGAGCCGACCGGACTAGCAGCGCCTTCAGCCCGTAAAGCTTCTTTGCGCGACTTATCGATCTGCCGCTTCCTTTTCCTCTTCCGCCGACCCTTAGTTTGGTGCACCTCAGAGCCCGCCTCTTCCGGAGCCCGTTCAACCACAAGGTTATTCCGAGTCGTCGCGTCAGTAGCAGTGCACTGGGTAGCAGCCTCACTCTTGCTCAGATTTCCGAGCGAGTCGGATACCAAGCTACAAGAGTCGGAGGGTATATCAAAAATGAATGTTGGGGCCTCCAGAATCCGTGCCCCGACCGCAGTCGAAAAGACTGCGGGTGGATTTTGGCTATCGCCGGTACCACCTGGAGTAGAAACATCCTTTAGGTTGTCCATTCATTATGATTTGTGAGTTTTTACGTCTTCTCCTGTAGTTTAGAGTACACTAATAGTTGGATGGAAGGGGAAGGAAGAAAGGGATGAGAGGGATGCGTGGAAAGGGTTGATTCCGGGGTCTGGATTTGTCTCCGAAAAACAAACTGGGGTCTGCGGGGTCGTCAAGCCCGTCACCTCACCTAAGCGAAGTGCCCTTGCGGGCATGGAAAACGTTTAGTTCCACATTTTGTCTATACAAGTCTTTAGGCCACGCCCACATTTCGAGGCAGAATTGAAGAAAAATCTAAAATTTTCCAGAAAAATTTAATTTCGACTAGCCCTGAGCCTAATTTAGGAAAGCATCAAACAAAAAAAGTAGCAGGTTAGGTAAACGAGACTTCAGTCCAGATTTCGTGTGTATAAAGTTTTTAGCCACGCCCCCTTTTAGGGGTCGATTTTTCAAAAATATTGAATTTGAACTAAAAAAAATGCATTTTTACGTACATTTACGTACATTACGTGTAACTTGGAAATATCAGAGAGGATACAGGAACAGAGAGGTATTGGAGGATGAGTCCCTGAGTATGTCGAGGGCAGATTATAGTTTCTTAAATAGTTTTATAATATCTACTCAAAAAAAAAATTTGTGTATTGATTGATCACGTGTACCTATTTGTAAATTTATTGCCTATACTTAATTGAACCCTCTTTCTGTGGTCTTAGGAAGTTCACACTGGCTTATGCGTACATTCCTGTCCCCTTATAATGACACGTCTTCCATTAAAGCTAGAAGTCAACACATGTATTTTTGTTTTTTTTTTTGCAAAAGGGGTTCCTGAATTAAAAATAAGTTATTCCAATGCACACGCAACCTGTAGAAAATTATTTAATTGGGAAATCATATTTTGTGGCATTTCATCGAATGAAATTTTATTATGGGATAATGCAAGACTTGCGCAATTTCCGTCAGCCCTAATTATTCCCCATCACTTATTAGGATAATGTTAGAAGGTATATAGCAGCTGTTAATATTTTATGAGTGCGCATCCTTGTCTCACACAAAATCGATTTGCACGTTATTACGCTGGAGCCTCAGCCATCTTTCCCACAATAAGGCCCGTCCAAAACAACTTTCTATAAGGCCAAATTACTAATTATCTTAATTGTGCAAGCACTAGTATGCATATTGAATAATTTAACATTCTAATAAAGCTTCAACATATCATCGTTGTCCACACAAACGGTCGTCATTAAGTTTAAGTGTGTCGGCAAAGGATAAAAGGTTAAGGAGACATACCATGCCAAGAAGCCAGGTAATGACTGAAATATTTAACAGCTGCTGGCAAACTACCAAATCAAATAAAAAAGCTTTTTTTTGGTGGACCACTAAGAAAAAATACACAGGACAAGCCACCAGCAGCCGACCGACGAAACTCACGAACGTTTAATGTGACTATCGGCTGTCTTGAGGATTGCATTCCTTTGCGACTTCCTTGGCATAATACGAAACATTATTATAACAATATCCTTGGCAAAGGATGTTGTGTGTAAAACACTCTCACGTATTCGAATTCATTTTGGGATGGCCAAAAAAGTAAAGGATACCCCCGGGGTAAATAACAATAAACTGCATTTGCTAAAACTACAACACAAGAGAGAAAGAAGAAAAAAGGACACTTACGTAGCAAGACGCAAAACCCCATTTACCTATATATATGGCCATTTACACCATTTTGATGATGAGAAATAAACCGTAATCTTTTTTTGGGGTTGCGGCTGGACTCCTTAATTATCCTCTTAAGGTTTTGAAAAACAACAAAAAGGGATAATCTTAAGGATGTGGGATGGTCTTATTTTGTGTTATGTGAGTATAAACAACAAAGGTGTGCTCGGGGACAAGGGCGTTAAAAGTGGCTTATTGGCAAATAGACATTCGTATGAAGAAAGCAACATTTTTACGGATCAGTTACATACGGCTTTATTTGGAAACTAGGTCGAGGATACATATTAAGACAAAGATATTTAAAAATTATTTAATGAATTTTCTGTGTTTCTCATCACCCTTATAAAAATCAAGCTATGAGAGCGACATAAGAAACGCTGGAAAATTTTTCAAGCCTGTGCACTGTCTCTTGCGACTTGGGAGATTTTGAAAATAGGAAAAGCATTCATAACAAGTGAGAAAGTGCAAGAGTTTGTCTGTGACAAACTTCTATATACCCGACCCTATATATGTACCGTGTAACACCAAATCTTTAAGTTTCTTTTGTCCCATATTCATATAATATTTGTATAAGCCCCGCCCCAAAAAGTGGGCCTGGGCTAAAAATTAAATTCAATAAATTGTAATTTGGTTAGAACAATGACAAATTGCGTTAAAACCGAAATTTATTTCGGAGAAAACAGTTTTTTCATAAAAACGCCTCCTTAAAGTAGGCGGAGCACATAATTTTTTATGGAGCAAACTTAGCAATATCTATGATACTTGTTATATATTTTTTTCGATTTTGAGTGAACTTTCCGAGTAATCGGGTTTTTAAAGTTCCAACATGTTAAAAGTGGGCATGGTCGATATTATGGGTGGTCCAGTTTTTATCTTGTTAAAGGTTTTGGGCCATAAATGCTCTATACCAAAATTTGAGTTCGGACGCCTTGTCTAACTTGACCACAAGGCATTTTGAAAGAATTTTTTTAAATAGAGGTTATGTTACATTGAAGCCAGAAGTGGGCGTGGCCTTTGGCGGATTTTAAAAATTTTTACACTTTGTACAAAATAAGAACCAAGATATACTCCAAGTATGAGCGTCCTAGCTTAATTTTAAAGACCCAAAAACTTCACACATACGGACAGACGGACGGACGGACATGGCTTAATCGACTCACCTGTTGGTCTCAATCATACCTTTCAAAGGTCTTAGGGGTCACATATAGGCCAATTGACGTTGAAATTAAGACGCAAGATGTAGAATTAAAACTAGTGGGCGGGCTACAAACCGCTTAGGCGAATCGTTGGATATTCATAAATTATTCATAAAATTATTCATAAATTATTCATAAATTAGGTTTTGTTAAGTTAAAATGTATTTAGAATTTATACGTTAGGAATCTTCTTCAATAAAAAGGGATGTGGCATCAACCCCCTTTTACATAACATCGTATTTTTCGTTCAAATATTTAATTAGATGGGGTACGTGTTGATTGCATTCTTATGTAAACTATAGTGGGCTAAAGTCCGCTTAGGCGAATCGTTTGTTACACCCCTGTAAAGCTTCAAATTACTAAATGTCAAATATTACAAACTCCTCCTGCTAAAAAAAGGGCGTGGCATCAACTCCTTTTCAAAAACATTGTGATTTTGGTTAACATAAAGTTTGCCAAATGAGGTTTACTTGTGTTCAATGGATTTTCGACCAAAAATTAAGTTTTGTTCAATAACGCCCCCAAAAGTGGTCGTGGTTAAAATTTGTCTAGTCAATAGATTGATATACAGATATACGTGAGCATATAAAGCAAGAATTTCTCGATTATCAGCAAAAATATTGCATACAAATACGGTTTGAAAAACGAAAAATTCAATGCGACCACGCCCAAAATTGGGGCGTTTTCCGCCATTTTTGAAATCTTAATCACATAACATTTACGCAAGGAGGCTGCATACCAAATTTCAGCGTCCTGTGTGTGTCTGATGCCGGATTTCCAAAATGTTTATGCTTTTACTGCTTGGGGCCTCATTCGACAGACAAATCGGTCTCGATCATATGCCTTTAATGTCTTGGGGTTCTACGATGATTATTTCTCTATGTTACATTTTGCCTGTATCAAACTTAATAGACACCATTCCTGTGGAATAGAGTATAATGAAAACCTATTTAACATACACTTCATAGCTCTCAGCGATTGGCTACACATTACATCAGTTAAAAAATTTTAAAACTAGTTTGCGTTTTTCACATGCATATCTACATATTTTGCTTACTTCGCCGGAGGTCTGGGTTCGAATCCTGCCATCGTCACCTGAAAAAAAAGACTTGTTCTTTTTCACGGTCCCCACCTCCGCGAAAGTTTGACAAGCCCTCCGAGAGTATTAATTGTCTTGGAAAACTTCTCAAAGGGCCGTTCGGATTCGGCAAAAAATTGTAGGTCCCCTTGTATGTAAAGAAACTAACACACCAGCATACATTGTTGAGAAGTTGGCCCTGGTTCACCTCGAGCTGTTGCGCCACTCTATTTTTCTATCTTCATATTCTCCTTACGAACCCATCGCGCGTCAGGAGGAGTACATTGAGTAATGCAGTATTAAATTTGTGTAAATGAATTTAGCTTTTCAAGATTTCTATCTGAAATCCACCATATCAATAATATTCTTGTAATCTTCATCGCCATCAAATCCTTTAGAAAATTTATAATTATATCCACTTACAATTATACGAAATGTAATTAAGGGATTGCATCGAATTATACCTAAGCCGATGGCTGTGGATGAAGGAAGCATACAAAGCAATTGAACAGGAACGACGCACGACGCGTCGTTGGAACAACAATAGTAACACCTGCATTATACATTCGCCCCATCACACGCATATTAAACGTTCGTAGTAATAATGAAAATAATAATTATGATGCGGCCATTCAAAGTAGAGGAGATACGTTCGAGGAGATATTAAGTCCAACAATGAGCCCTTAATTAGAATTTAGATGTATTTATCTTAACATGAGCACCTACTTACATACACGCCATAACAGGGCACGCAATTTAGAAGCACCAGTAACAGAGTGTTTAAATAATATTTTATAATAATTAAACCATGTCGCAACAATTAACCAGAGACGACGACAAAACGCTTATATTGTTTTGGTCCTTCAACGTGGGAGGACCGCCTCACTTGGGAGTAAAAGTATATTCTGACATCGTTGTTGTCCCAGTCCAGGCATAGCTGTTACGCAAATTTGCATATGCATGTGGAAGCATTTGGGGAAACTGAAAACATGACTCAACGGAGGCGAAAGATGAAATGGCAATTAGTCACTATTGTGTTGCGCAGCCGAGAGTTCACGGCATTGAAATTCTAAAATGATCCCGAGCCAGATACTCCTGTGCCTGTAACACAATACTCAATCAGAATGAGATAAATTGCCACTGCTTTTGCTGCTGTGGCAACTGATTAACGGCATATCATTCATTTTTGCGTCCACATAATATGCTTATGATATTTGTATAGGCAGCCGACCGACAGGAGCAACTCACCTCAGGTGGTATATCAAATTTCGAAGGACATACATGCAGAGCTGTTGAAGCTCATGAGCTGAAATTGGTTCATTTATTTTTTTTCTTTTTTTTGCAACTTAACTAGGAAATTGCCCTGAAATTTAACATCCTTTACGGTCGCAGTCGTGGCGAAACGTGCAACTTTTATGTAAATGACGACGATGATTCTGATGATGATGATGACGTTTGCAAATGTCTAACCGAATGAGCTGGGCTGTACAGTGTACAGTAAGGAATCGCTGCTTGGATCCTTCGGCACATATATTATAAATTATAATGAAAACTCAATGCCACAGAGCGCGCACCCAACAGTACCAAGCGTTGTGTGTGCAATTTGATTATGTTAATGCGGGACGAGACATGCATGTGAGTACATCATATGGGCGGACGGGACCTGAAACTGGCTGGTTGAATGCACTGCGTCCTGTTGGACTAGCTATACTTTTGCAAACGGTAGCGGAAAATTTATCGATAGTCTAATTGTGGCATATCTCCTCAACTCACTCGTCCTTGCTGTGGTTGAGGTCGGAATTTTCGCTTACATATCATAATTTAATGCTCGGACCTTATGTGGCGCCACACATGCGATTAAACGCATCACATTTACTCTATCCCTGGCATCTGTATTCCGGCATCCTTTCACTTCTGCCAATGCCTGTTATGTTCGATGAACAACAATAGGGTTCAGTATATTTTTTGTTGCTTCTTTTTGCATTTCTGCATTCGTTCGTTCGCATCCATTTCATGAATATGAGATGAAGTTGCTATAGTGACTGTGATGGTGATACTCCTAGAGTGGTTGGAACCTACCTAGTATACCATAGACCAGATAGAGCGTGTGTATAGCCCTGCTCCGGTGTTACCCATTCACATGTGTGTCGCGTTAAATAACAGACAGGCAGGCAGGTATTTTTAAGTTTTGCATAATTTACATGTACGTTGAGCATATGATCGGTTCGCACACACAAACAGGATGTCGGGCAGGTGGTTTCGACAGGTTTTTTGCTTAATTCCTCCTGAATGGCGGCACAACACAGGAAGCGAAACAAATTAAGTGAAAGACATGTTATGTTTATTGAATTCGACATTTAATTTATTGCACAACAAGTATTGCGCAAAACACAAATAGACAGGAGGCGATTTCAGGAAGAACTCCAAGCGAAATTGGCAATTTGTTAAATTTTGACATAATAGCTTTTGTTTTGATGTCAGATTGGGAGAAACGATGCATAATAGGTATGAAGAGTTTTTCTATATTTGGAACTATACCTGTACCTTGATTTTTTTCGGGTGCAATCAAAAAGCAGAAAGAGAATATTTTTTATGGACTTATTACAAAAATTCAGATGGATCGGATTGTATTGGAGTTGTTATTGAGCCCCCAGTAATAAACATATCTAACCAAATCCTTTCATAAATAAAATCTAAAAGAGATTTGTTAACGTAATATATTTAAAAAAAGGGGGAAAGTGCAAGAGTTCGTATTAAACTAAAATCTTTATTCCGATTGCGACGGATTGCGGAATAGAGGAATAAATACTCTACCTAAGAACAAGTGGGTAAGTGTAAAAGTTCGTCTATATATTCATATATTATTTGTACAAACCACGCCTCCAAACGTGGGCATGGGCTAAAAATTAATTGTGATTTCGTTAGAATCATGAGAAAATACGGTCAAAGTGAAAATTATTTCCCATAAAAAGGGTTTTTATCTTAAAACGGCCCCTGAAAGTGGGCAGAGCTCAAAACTTTGTGTGGAACAAACTTAGCAACTAGTCATATCTTTAATATTTTTTAAAGAATTTTTTTCGATTTGGAGTGAACTTTCCGAGAAATCGGGTCTCTAAAGATTTAACATGTTAAAAGTGGGCATGGTCGATATTGTGGGCGGTACAGTTTTACCTTGTTAAGGGTCTTGGGTCAATATTGCTCAGTACCAAAATTTAATCTCCTACGCTATGTCTAAAATGACTAAAAGTCATATTGAAAAAAAATGTTAAATAGGAACTGTGTTACGAACTATACTTTTAAATCAATATAACCTCTGTTGGGTATTGAAACGACTTAAGCTCAGCGCGAGACTGGTTAGTGCCACTTGACCTTCTAATATGCCGTTGCAGGGAGTTCCATAATGGATGAGATTCACAAGATAAACTGACGTTCGGATGTGAGAGAAGAGATCGTGGGTGTATGAGTTGAGGCTATTCGACGTACTTAAACGCAGCTTGCAAAAGAGGTATCTACGCTTATAAGCTTGAAACATATAAGATAGCAAAGCAAGGGTTCTATAGCGAAGTAGGTGATCAAATAATTCGACATAATTCGATTTCGGACCCAATATGCAGTACTTCAGGGAAATATGTAAGGTTCAGCGGTTTTTTACTTATGGCGATGCATTTCGATTTACTGGGGTAAGGAAAAATTCAATTTTCCTCTGACCACGTGGCTATTCTTCCAAGACCAATGTTTAAAGAGTTTGTTTCTTCTATTCTTCTATCATAGGAAGTGTTCAGTTGTTCTTCGCTGAACGTCATCTGCATACAATATGGACTGATGATGAAGATAAAATAGAGTAGCTACCTCTGGAGGACTGGAGCTCATTTACGTAAATGGGGAAAAGGAGAGGCCCAAGAATCGAACCCTGTGGAACCCCCATACAATTATAAAGAAAGTCAGCTTGTAAAACCGCATGCTTTTGAAGGTATGACAAGATTAAGGTTACTGCTGGGCTTAGGAAATAATTTATTGCACAAATACTTAGCGTGACCTATGAATCTTTAGATATTATACATATTGATGCTAACATAAAGAGTGACAACTTTCCTACAGTTTTCCATAGGAGAACAAGTATTTGAAAAACACATGAAAGTAAAGCTTGTCTTAACTCGGGCAAGGTCAATGCTATAGTCACACCAAAAATGTATGTTTTTATGTTATTAAGTCAAAATCTGTTTCAAGTGGTTTTTTCTTCTTGGCCTGTAGTGGGCGTGTCTGTAGACGGATTTGACTAATTTTCAAACTTGATCTGGTGCAATAGACTTTTATTTCAGCCACTTAATTTCAACCCCGCAAGGTCGAAATATATAATACCTTAAAGTTTACATACAGACGGATGGACGTGGCGTAATCAATCAATTTTCTTGTCGGCCTCGATCATTTTTGTGTCCAAAAGATCTAAGGGGTCAACGGTGATTATTTTTCTGCGTTAGAAACTTTGTAAGGTCTATAGGTAACACTCTATGTAAGGACTTTAGGTAACCTTGTAACACTCTTTAGGTACCCTGGGCGGGCTATAAAAATCAGTAGTATCTTATTAAAAAATCCACCTCGTTTTTGGTTAATAATCACGAGTTCAAAGATTGTTGCTAGTTTGTTTCAAATGAATCAAGTTTCCTCTCGGAGAGGATGCCCCTCTTTGAGCGAAACATAATTCATTAAAAAAGAAACTTATTAGAAATATTCCCTCGTTTCGTGTCTTTCTAAGCATTATAAAGCATTTTTCGCCCAGTCCTTTTGGTCCTATGCAAATTAATAGTCAAATTTATTTTTTTCTTAAATTTTAAACTTAAAGCAGGGAAACTATAAGAGCTCTGCAGTACTAGCATTAATTATAATAGGTTCTACACAAACCCATCGAGTTTTGTGTTTTATTTAGACAGAAGACTGTCGGAAACAAAAAAATTCCCTTGAGCTATGTTTCTGAGAATTTATCGAAAAAGGTTAAACTAGATCTCCTTTTGCAGTTAATAAAATAAAAACATATAAAGCCTATGTGCATGTACATATTAAATGTGTTATCCTTAGCATGAATAACCCACCTATTAAAATTTACGAGTTTATTTAAATGAATTTTGCTGTAGACTCACACAGTTTGATAAAATGTTTTATTTTCAATGCTTTAGTTCTCTGGGGATAATGGATATAAATAAGTTTACCTATGCAGAATGTGTCTTTGTTGACTTCAAAGAAATATCCCTTTGGGTGTTCTTATTGTAGCTTATAATCAAAGTCGGCGCGCTCACAATGTGTGTGTGTATGTGTTTCATTTTATATTAAAACTATTTTATTTTTCTCTTTAAATATAAATCACATTCCAATCGGATGAATATGCAAATTAATTGTTTTTTGTTTACAAATTGAAAATTCATATTTATTTTATTTTGAAATGCGTACCGACATCAATCTGTCAATCAAAGTATCGGAAGAGATAATCAAAAATTATTTATTTTCTTTTTTTTTTATTAAAGTTGTTTTTTATCACGTAAAAAAATCGATTATATTTACATTTCCCGTTGGCATACCTTGCAACGGAAATAAATTTTAATATTACTATTTGTTTCAGTTGTTATTTGGATTGATTACAGATTTTATTTGCTTATTGATGTTATATTAAAAATTACTAAATGATTAATAAAACTGTATGTAAACACTGGCGGAGTAAAATTAATAGTTCACATTGGCTAAAGGTTTATTACAATTGCTTTTTAATAACATGGAGACTTTTTATACAGTTTTTAATTTATATTTATGTGGTTACATACAGTCTTGTTCGTATACTGAGAAAATATATTTGGGAGAAGTTTCTGTTTTATATTAAAAAATATAATGTTAGGCTGCGATAGTATATATAAAATAGATAAATAAATAGAGAGTATGCTGTATTATTCACATGCAGGGGGATCTGAAAATTTTTACCGAATCCGAACTTTGAATTTTTCCAAACAAATGTATCTCTCGGAAGGTTTGCCAAACCCTAGCGAAGATGAGAACTGTGAAAAAGAACGAGTCTTTTTTCAGATGACGACGGATTTGAAGCCAGACACCTTCTGGCCACAGCACCCCAACTGCGATGTAAAGAAATTTTCTATTCTCTTTAAGGTGAATTTAATTTATTTTAGCTAAAAATAAAACAGTTATCGTAGATGTTTTTGTTCCCAATCTTATAGGAAAAGGAATATATTTAAGCTTGTTACATAGTTTTTCACACGGTGAAATAATAATGGTAGAACCCAAAAACTTAAGCATGTAAATATGCAACTGCTCCAATGCTTTGCATTGCAAAAATTGTTCGACGTTTTTCGACGTTGGCTTTCCGGCTGAAAGTTGACGCTAGCAAAATCCTAGCTATTGTAAGACCCACAAAACAGAAAAAGATAATCGCTTAACCTCTTCTAGTGGCCGTTGTACTAAAGGGTAATTTTTCAACTGCATTTTATTCAACATTTTTGTTTCAGATCGAAAGAATTTTTTTAAGCCAAAAAAATAATAGAACTCTCTAAAACATCCTGGCAGCTCTGGAGCCTTTTTTGGGAATAAAATATACTGTAATACATTAGGCTCCATTGTTAATTTTTGTCATACAAAATTTCGGCCACGCAATATTAAGGACGACGGTAAAAAATGAAAAATAACATGTTGGGTTGTTTAACGCTTAACTAGGATTATATATACATGCAATTATTTTTTTTTAAGATCGGTCATACAACGCCCCATGTAAGCCAGTGAGTAGGTGCTGCAGTGTGTACGCAGAAGCTACAGTACGTAAAACGGACCGTTGAATAACCCATCCTATCCCATATTGTAAAATGCTAATGGTATTGTTGCTATGCTAATGGTATTTTTGACATTTTATAAATAGTGCAAATTTGGAAAAGGGGCGTGGTCCAACCATCTCTTACTACAAGCTATCAATATTTAAATATATATTTCCGAGTTACGCTTAAATGTAAGTAAAAATGCAATGTTTTGGTTCAAATTCAATTTTTTTTTTGTAAAATCGATCTTTTAAGAGGGGCGTGACTGAAACTCTGTAAGACTGAAATTCTTTCCTAAATTAGGCTTAAGGCCAGACGAAATTACGTTTTTCTATAAAATTGGAGGTTTTTGTTCTATCCTGCTTCCAAATATGGGCGTGGCCCAAAGTTTTGTATAAACAAAATGGTAGTTCATTGGTTTCTACATAATATATATTGAGCCAAATTCTTTCAATTTGGAACAAAAATATTTAATAAAATTCATTTGAAGATTAACCCTGAAAATCGATGCCGTGCCCTAAGGCGAGGCCAATCGATTTGATTTTCCCTTTTTATTTCTAACAATCATTAGGGGATAACAAACGTCAAAGTTTTGAAAGCACTGGAGGAAGTAACACACATAAACCGATTGTGGGCGTGTCTGTAGGCGGATTTGAAAAATTTCAACACCAATACTGCTGGATTACAAGGAGCCCATGCACAAAATTTCAGCTCTCTAGCTTGTAATTTAAGCCCTGAAAGCATATGACACACAGACAGACCGACGGACGGACTGACGGACATGGCTTAATTCATTCAGCGTTTGGGCACAATTTGGGCTTAATTCATTCAGAGTTTGGTCTCGATCATATGCTCTTAAGGTTTTGGGGGTCTTCCATTATTATTTCACTGTGTTACAAATTACATGACAAACTTAATACACCTCCTATCCTTTGGGATGGGGTATAAAAAGGCAGGTAGATTTTACGTGGGCGGCTGACCCTCGATACAAATTTCTTTGTGTCGCTTTGTAGAAGAGGCATCAGAATTTTCAAAAGCAGAATTTTGAAAGCAGAATTTTAAAGGGAGAAATTTGAAGGAAGAATTTTGTTAAAGTATTTCGACCCTAACCCAAAAACTTATACAAGACAATTTTCGTGTATTTTCTAAGCGTTAACGCTTACTTTGAATCTTCAGCAAACAACATTAACATCAGGATTCAACGATCCGTTTCAGTGAGAGTAAAACCATAAAATCTGCTCTAACTGGCTTTTTATTAAGCTCATAGAAGTAATACAAAGTACATCTGCTGCATATGTAGACACGGAGGCCTTATACGAAGTTTTTGAAGTACCGACCACTTTGACAACCATACACCACTTCAGTGTCCTGTCACAATTTTTATTTTTTATATAAGTTTGCGTGTCAGTCGTTTAGCATTTTAAGTTCCAGTATTCGAGAATGCTTAGGAGAGTAGAGGAATCAAACTTGACATACTCCATATTCCATTATATGGAAATTGATGGAGTATGAATAGGGTAAAAATACGATTTGTGCTACGATTGGTGCTCTTACCAATACCTGTTGAAATTTTATCTTTTTTTCACAAAAATTGTTAGTGTCCCTTTTATTTAAACAGTGAGATTGGCGAATTATTTCAACACAAAAATAAAAAAAATAGGTCACCATAGGCTTTGAACTCGCCTTATACTCTCCAAGGGATTATAACAGCCTTATTGATAAAAACATATTCATGCTACAATATAGTTTTCAATTGTGCAGTATATTTAACTTCTTTTAATTTACCTAGTCATCCCCTCCATTTAAAGGACAATTAGACCTTGTGTACAACGTCCAGCCAAAACACTTTATTTTTATTTTATTTTAACTTCCGATTGAAAGGTTTGAACTTGGTCGTAGAATTTTACAAGATTATGTTAAACATAATTCATTATCTAATAATTTTCTAACACAAAAAGCTTTGTAAGATTAAGATGGTGGCTTAAATTGTTATTATTTTGCTCTATTCACAATTTAATAATTGACTTGCTCCATTCGAATACAAATTAAGAACTTGTAATATTTTAAGTCTGTGTATGTTGTTTTAAGTCTATTTTTTGTAAGCTTATTTTGAATGCTCCAGTCTTATGTGCAGGCAAGCAGCACAGATTTAAGCAAAAGTTGAAGAATACGACCCGGTTGTCACGAGAATAACCTTAACAAGTGACCTGTTGTAGTTCGCACTTTATTTGCTTTTAAAGCTAACTCTACACCTTAAAATTTTTTCCTCGTTTCTCTCTGAGCTTGCACACATTATCACATTCATTTCAATTCCACAATGGGACAACGTGAACTCTTAGTACAACAAACAGCTGAAAACATTTTTGATCTTCACAAAAGTGGGAATACATAATAGTTATGCCTTCTAAAGCCTAACAAATGATTTTCCAAAAGTTCAACGCGCAATTTTTTTTACTTAATCTAATCCTGCAGAAGAAAAAAAAACAGGTCGAGGAACCTCAGAGTTATAAAGGGTGCACCAAATTTCGGCAGCAACAACTGACAAGGATAAACGAGAAACTAGAAGAATTATTTGAAGAAGAAGCTATTCAATAAAATGCATCGAATAGAATGGGGAAACAGCCAATCTCGTCAAAGGTGTTGAAAATTGGTAACAGTATTAGTTGGCACTCTACACATACATGTTTTCATGCAACTTAACTAAAAAGCATAAAAAATAAAGTGCATGAGAATCTTTAATGGATTCCACACGTGTCCCCTCAACAATGAACAAGTTTTCTAGGGGAATACTCAACTATATTTGTGCAGTAAGTGGTAGTGGATGAGGTGAGATTCCTGCAAATCCACCATAAACGTAAAAAACACGACATGAGCAACAGGCACTTATTCATCCCTCATAGTTTGTTGTTGGTTATGCTTTTGTTCTTGCTGCATTCAGCCAGCTTTATTCAGCAAAATTTGGCTGAAGTGGAGAGAATTTTCATCTCACTTTTATTGCATAATCGTTTTTTTTTCACATTTGAGGTTCTATGCTTTTTGAACATTGTTCAATAACTAAAATTTGGAAAATTTTCTCAAGCGATTTATTCAACAGTTTTTCATGCAGCATGTTTGAAGAAGTCTCCAAGAAGAAGTCAAAACAAATAAGCCATTTAAGAGGAAGAAAGGAAAATCATAAGGAAATAAAGCGAAAATAAAATGTTACGTATACGCCAAAGTGAACGGTAGGCGGATAAAGCATATTCAGCGCATGACTGATCGCATGCGCTTGCAATTTTCCACGTTGCACAATATTATTTTTTAAACAAATGTCCGTAGAAAGGGAGCAACACGAAATGAATATATTTTGAGAGAAACACAATTTTAGTAGAAATAGAAACAAAAATATAGAGAAAAGACGAAAGAAGAGATTTTAAAATTGTATGCCCATTTTGGTGAACACATAACAACTAAAAGAAAAGTAGAGAGAATTATCATGTTTGGTGCAAGGAATTGGGTCCATGCAGGATTCGTCGACTTTAATTTTTTTCCTCTTTACACTATTATTATTAAATACTAATTTAAGTAGCATTATAATATGTTGCAACTTTTGGTTGCTGACTGGTAGATGGAGAAATTGACTCTTATGGACCTGGACAATGGACATGACACAAAAAAAGCTGTTAAGAGCTGTTAAGGAGCAGGCTTATGGATTTCCTGTAACTCGTCTTTAATTACATGACCACGCAAGCTCCTACATGGTCATATTACTATCCTTATAAGCTGGGACAGCGTTTCCTCGCCTAGACCTCAAAAACTTTCCAAAAACGAAATTTTCAACGAGGTTTCCCAGCAAAGGTGCCTAGAGCTAAGAATAGGTCTTTAGCGAACTCGAAACGGCCGGCAAGTCAAAAACAGCGTTTGACACTGCAAGGGCCTTTGTAGCGTACTTGAATGGGTCAGTAATGGGAGCTTTCTGGCTAGTATTTAAGTGTTTCCACTGAACTTGGATCATGGATGCTTGGCACTTTTCTCGAACATTATTCCTGGAAAAATAATCCAGCTTGATTAGGTTCATTAATACGAAGTAATGTCAACTCAATTAGTTCGAGCTAAGACTACTTCCAACGTGTACGCCTGATTTAATTACAACGTTGGCCAAAATGGACTTTAAGTATCGTCCAATCTGTCGACTACTTTGATTAAGCCGGCATAGTTGCTACACATGATAACAATATCGAGAAGAATCAAGGAAAAAATAGTTTCTGCCCATTACTCTTTCTTTTGACTAAGAAGGCATATCTGAGAACGTACCAGAGCTTAATTATTCGAGTCTAATGCGGAATACTTATCCTTCACTGTTAAGAGAAAAATATTTTACTTTTCAGGTACCTACCTTTTTGCACCCTTTTACAAAGGAAGTGCTGGGATATAAAAGAGGCTGTCACATATTACTAACTTACCCGACAAACGCTGTCCTGTCTAAACTTTGAACATTCAATTCGCGTTAAAAAATATTTCAAAAAAATAATTTTTATTGCTCCTATGCTTTGGCGGGGCGAAGGTAAATTATAGGCGTAATAATACTAATTTTGGAAAGGCGTTGGAGTCGCGTAAGAAATGCAATGTTTTTTTTACCTAACAAGCCTTCCTTAGAGCCATGCCTTTGAAGGAAAAAAGAATTATAAAATTGGTGATGCCAAACTTGAATTATAATTGGTTAAACATTTATCGAATAAATAAAATAAATAGAGTAGCGTAACAGCTCGAGGTGAACCAGGGTCAACTTCTCAACCATGTGTGCTGTGTGTGCTATATTTTGTTTTTTTCACATACAAGGGGACCTACAATTTTTTGACGGTTCCGAACGACACTTTGAGAAGTTTTTCAAGACAAATAAATTTTTTGGCCCGAATTCTTATATTATTTGTAAAAGCTACGCCCTCAAAAGTGGGCATGGGCTAAAAACTAAAATTAATTAATTGTAATTTCGTTAGAATCGTGAGAAAATACGGTTAAAGCGAAAATTATATCAGAAAAAAAAGGTTTTCTCCTAGAAATGCTCCTTAAAAGTGGGCGGAGCTCAAAATTTTGTATGGGGAAAACTTAGCAAATAGCAATATCTTTAATATTTGTCACATAATTATACCCGACCCAGGGTATATTAAGTTTGATGTATAGTTTGTAACGCAGTGAATTAATCACCGTAGACTCCTAAGACCTTTTAGAGATATGAATGGGACCGACAGGAGAATCGATTAAGCCATGTCCGTCCGTGCGTCCGTAAAAAACTTTTAGGTTTACAAGGCCTAAGTATAATCTTGGTCGAGTTTAAAAAGAGCCCCCTACAAGGTCGGGGTTAGAATAGTCTTCAGGTAAGATATGCCTAGCGTAGGAGCCGACTAAAATCTACTGGAAGAATTAGTCTTCAGCGTGTAATAAGTGATGCGATCAGGAGTATATACTGCTGGTGGGGCCATTCTTGGCAGTTAAGTTATAACTATGAGATGAACCTAGAGGTCTAAATAAAACCCATTAGCGTCCAATACATAGTGCGCGGCAAACAACTGGTCAGCGTCTGGTCCTAGAGGGGGCGACTAAACAGTAAGAATCCAAGAGCATCTGTGTCGGAATTAGCCGCTTCTTGGTCGGCGTCTGTTGTCCATGTTAGGATCGGCCGATTAGAAATCTGGCAGCTAGGTACAAAATGCTAACTAAGTGAAAACTTTCCGGAACCAGAGACTTATTTGCTGCTGGGTGGAGACATTTCTGGTCTGGCGTCCCACATAACAGGACTGCACAAGCGAATGTGGAGATACTCCCAAGCCCCTGGCTGTCGTATTTGAGTGTATTCCATTAGGAGGGAGGGTTTTGATCTTAATGCCAAGGCATGAGCGATCGAACTTTAGCTCTAGTGCAGGTGTACACACCTATTCGAGAGTCAGAGTATGCGGCCTTCTTGAACGAAATTAGCGCTGCCCTGGATAGAGTAGCAGAAGTAGACTTATTTTTCCTGATGGGTGACTTCAATGCTCATGGGGGCACGTGATTGGGAGGCACGTTGACCGGGACTAAAACAGGAACGAATGGAACGTCTGAAGACGTTCGAATGTCACAAAGACATTCACAAATACACTTGGTACCGGCACAGCTTAAATCAGAGATTTTTGATTGATTTTTTTGTGATACCATCGTGTTTTAAAAAAATTATTTGTGATGCTCGCGTTTTGAGAGGGGCTGAGCAGAAAACTGATCACCAAATGCAGATTGCGATTTTGCAACAGTATTTTTTTGCCGCCCAGGCGAAGACGTTCGAATGTCACAAAGACATTCACAAATACACTTGGTACCGGCACAGCTTAAATCAGAGATCTTTGATTGATTTTTTTGTGATACCATCGTGTGTTCAGAAAATGATTTGTGATGCTGGCGTTTTGAGAGGGGCTGAGCAGAAAACTGATCACCAAATGCAGATAGCGATTTTGCAACAGTATTTTTTTTGCCACCCAGGCAAAAACCATAACTGGTGTCCCGCTTATGGTGGACAACAGACTAGCTTGCCAGACTAATTTGTTTAATAAAAAATAATGTTACCGAATTTCTTAGTTTTAAAATAATTATGTAAAAAAAAACCTGATAACTTTCGGGCTTACAACAATTTTTAAATAAGGCACATGACTTTTAAATTTCAGAGGTTTCAAAAATCCACAAACTGGGTTTTCATAATAACGGATTCACTGAACGTGCCATTTAACACAACCTGTCTTTTCGAATATACACCTCGGGTTACGTATGTAGCAGAAACAAAACTTTCTGAATCCCTCGGGGGACTCTCGAATAAAGGAGATTCGAGGAATATTAGTGGCAGCAGTTCGCTGATTTATGATTTAGCTTTTGTATAGGAATATTCATAAATTACACATTCACGTTGGAACACTACATACTTACGCCCTCGTTGCTTCTGATATGATTCTGCTCTCAGTCGAATCCTTTTACCTTAAACGCAATTTACATATGCGATTCACATTGGAGTACCAAAACACAAAGTTAAAAGCATCAGCAACAGCAACAAAATAACGACAACCTCGCACACTCTAAAATAGACGAAACCAGAAAAGCTGAGTTTTCCCAACGGGAGACTACGGAAATTCACATAGTTATATTCTTATCTACACATAGCTAAGAAACAACGGAAGACGATGACTGCGATGATGAAGAAGAAGAATGTTTAGAGGAAAAGAAGATGGCGAAGCTGAAACAGCAGGTGCTACAATTTACGTTCAGGAAATTTGTTATTTTTAATCTCAACTGAATAACATCGAAGGCACATCGCGAATAAATTTTATATAATAAAGTATCTAGCTACGGGTATAAGGTAAACTTTAATTAGTATCTTGTACAGTGGTGGGAAATCTATGGGTCGGTGTATATAATTATTTCACTCCCGATGACTGTTGGCGTTCCCTATGTACATATCTACTACTCCTGTCTATCGGAGTGAAGATTTCTGTGTATGCATCACAGTCACGGTGAAGTTGGCTTGTCGTTAAATAATTACGAGTGCACTAATTACATCTCAGGTGTCCGAATGGGATGTCAGATACAGTTGACTGCTGCTACTCTTCTGATAAGGATGTTAGTTGGCCTTCGTACTGTTTTTTGCCGCTACTCTTATCCGTCGCCGAGAAAATTGAGTTAATTGCAAATCACGGAAATATCTGATAACCAGACTGACGTTGGAATTAAACTGATATGGATGCTGTGCGGGAGAGCAACAGTTATGCATGGGATTCTGTTTAAAAAATTCAAAATGATAAGATACATTTTTATTTAATTAAACTACCAGGTACGAGGCACTAGATCGTTGCCAAGCGAATCAAAAAGTTACACGAGCGATCTTTAGACTTTGTATTTGACGTAATGAATGTTTGGCAGGTCCAGTGCCTGATGGAAAGTCTACGTTATAATGTAATAGCTCATTTTGAATGGATCTTTTGAGTGAAATAACACTAGAGTAGTTATAACTATTTAGACACTTCCCAAGTAACAATTTTACTTCGGTAAGGCTTAAATTTTCGATTTTGGGAAGTTATTGTTTCTATAAGGCCTCTATAACACTTGCCGATTATTTCCAAGGCAGAAATTTCTGACAAAATTTGTATAAGACCTTAAAGAAGCTACAACGAGGTCTTACAGAGGGATAAGATTCTGTTAATCTCCTCTGTTACTTTGTAAGAAGTCTACTACTTCTATAAGGCCTTATAGCAGCTTCCGTACCTCAGTGCAGAATGTGAACTACCTCTATAAGGCCGTATAGAAGTTTCGGAATCACTATACCTGTAGCAGGCATTATGTTACAAGCTTAAGACTTTCCTGCTGCAAGCCTTAGCGAAAGTGTAACTTGTATAAGATTTCTATTGCATGACTTATAGAGACTGTTACTCTAATGTAGAGTTCTGTTGCAATGTTTCTGTTGCAAACGTAACAGAAAATGTTACTTGTATAATACTTCCTGTTGCAAGCTTCGCAGAAGCTGTTACTTGTAAAAAGCTTTCTGTTGCAAGCCTTATCGAAACTGTTACTTGTATAAGGGCTCCGGTTGCAGTCATAACAAAAACTGTTGCTTGTATAAAGTTTCCTATTGAATGCTTTACCGAAACTGTAGATTGAATGTTGTTTTCTGTCGTAATATTCCTGTTTCAAGTATAACAGAAACTGTTACTTGTATAAGGCCTCCTCTTGTAGTCACTACCGAAACTGTTGCTTGTATAAGGCTTCCTATTGCAGGTCTAATAGAGGCGATTACCCCTATAAGGCTTCCTGTTGCAAGCTTTATAGAGACTGTTACTTGTATAAGGCTTCTTGTTGCAGGCCTTATAGAGGCTATTGCTTGTATAAGGTCTTGCAGATTGCTGTTGCAGGTTTTATAGAGGCTATTACTTGTATAAGGCTTCCCTTTGCAGGCTTTATGGAGGCTTTTGCTTGTATAAGGCTTCCTTTTGCAGGTCTTATAGAGGCCGTAACTTGTATAAGGCTTCCTGTTGCAGGCCTTATAGAGGCTATTACTTGTATAAGGCTTCCTGTTGCAGGTCTTATAGAGGCTGTTACTTGTATAAGGCCTCCCTTTGCAGGCTTTATAGAGGCTATTGCTTGTAAGTAACAAGTAACAAGTAACAAGTAACAGCCTCTATAAGACCTGCAAAAGGAAGTCTTATACAAGTAATAGCCTCTATAAAGCCTGCAACAGGAAGCCTTATACAAGTAACAGTTTCGGTAAAGCCTAACAGGAAACTTTATACAAGCCTGCTAAAAAACTTTTAACAAGTAACAGCCTCGGTAAAGCTTGCAACAGAAAACCTTAATGCAAGTAACAGCCTCTATAAGACCTAACAGGAACTTTATACAAACACCGGTTTCTGTAAAGCCTAACAGGAAACTTTTAACACGGCTGTTAGAGCTTTAACAGTTTCTGTAAGTGCGCCAAATTGGTTTCTCTAAGGCCTTATACAAACTATTTTGCGGGAGGGGAAATAGCTTGTATATAACCTTACCGCAACAGAAATGTTACTTGGGTTTCTTGGATACCATTTCTGACATCTGGACGTTGTGGTAAAAGTTGCGAAATACAAATACCTACTTTTTTTGCCAATTGCAAAAGAACTTCTCATACCAGTGAGACAATTAATGTCATAGAAAAAAGGAAAAGAAAAACACTTGCCATCATATCTAGGATTTAGGCTAATCTGCCTTCTAAATTAGTTGCAACATTTGCATTGCGTCCTCTTCCTTTAATTTACTATACTCGCTATCGCAGTATAATTATGTGTTTGAGTGGTTATAATCCTTTGGTCAAGAGCCTTTCCTTATGAAAAAAAAATCATAAAAGTAAACCTAAAATAAGGTGGCTGAACAAGATTGAAGCTGTCAGATAGAGAAAACTGGCACACAAAGAACTATCAGGCTCCATTGTGTTACCACGTGGATCTAGGATATGGTGCCTACACGCTGAGCTAGTTTGAGCTACTTATGAAGCGGGAGTGTGTTTTGTGTGTTTTGATACTGTTTGTTGAATTTGTTTTTCAAATACTTGTTCTCTTATGGTAAACCGTATGAAGAGTTGTCACTTAATGTCAGCATCATTATAATATAAATGCTCCGATATGATGTTCACCTGGCAGCGTTTGAAATGATCATATGACTTGCCATAATTATAATGTTTGTAGAATCGTAAATTGTTGCAATTTTTCACTTTTCCACATAAAAAAATTTTGTTTTTTTAAAATATTGAAATTTTTTTGAGAAACGAAGAATTGCATATGGATGACGTTTTTCAAAGTGTTTTTGGGCCATAACTTTTAAGCCGCTTACAAAGCAAAATATTGAACACACGTACAAAGCAACCCAAAATTAACAAATTATTTAAGTGACATTTCTCTTATTTTACCATCCCTTTGGCTAAAAAGAAGCTCATTTATTTTTAGATTATACAGAAGTTGGATAGAACTAGGACTATCCTTCTTAAGTCTATGAGAATCATTAGAACGAAACCGCATAGTGGATGAAAGTCATCAACACACCCCCATAGGCTTCCTCTTTATGGAAACTTGTGAAGCAGGTAATAATAACGATAACGATATTTCCGAAACTAATTTATGTTAAAGTTTTTTCTAACAACAACTCCCCTCATTATATTTCTTATAAAATGCCCACAGACTTATCAGAAAATTAACAAGATATTTTACACCAAAATATGCCAATTGAAGAAAAAAACCGTTGCCTGGTACGACTGTTGTCAGTCGAAGAACTTTCATACAAATAAAAAGTTATAATATCCACCGAAATGAAAAATACCCGCATTCTTAGAATATTCCTTCATATTTGTACGCACAGCACGAACAAATTTCTCATCTGTAATATCCTTTTGCTAACGACGTGAAAATATAATGAAAAAAAAGAAGGGAAGCCCAGCACCCCACCTACTGTGTGTTGCGTTGGCAACACTTTGCAAATTCTTAACTATTTTCTTTTTTTCGTCTTTATATCCTTCCTCCAACTCGTTCACGGATTATTATGAGAAAACACCTGAAATGCTTTAAATGTTTTTCACGGGCTTATTCACGTGCTTTTTCCGCATTTCCTGTTCCGTTCATATCTTGCTTATATTAAAATGTATAGGATTCCTGTTAGCATTTCTAAATGAAAATATTTTCGCAGAATGCACTAAGCTATACTCTTTTTTATGGTTGTTTGTTGTTACTTTTTTTTGTAACTGCTTTTACTTAACAATTTTTAATTCATTTTTCATTTATATTTACCCTCCTCGAAAACGCAGTCTATCTGTGTGCTTACAAAACGGTGCTGTAGGTGTGTGTTTTTTTTTTAATTGTTTTTGTGCAGAGTCTGTGCGAAAAAAATTGGATTCTATAATAATGTTGTACGCCTGCTGAAGCTCTAAAACATGAGTTACTATGTTGAAAATGAGAGATAAAACAAATAAGATACATTTTTGTATTTTATAATGTGTAGGTAGCTTCTACATTTTTTTAGTCCTCCCGCTTTTTATGGTCGGATGCATCAGCAGACAGAGTTTGTAAAATAATTTACAATTTTTTCCGTAACGTTCAACTTGTAAAATTTTCTGCCCTAAAATTTTTTAATTAATTTACAAAGGGAAACTCTTTTCTTTGAGCTTTTTTTGGAAACTTAGATGGTTAGTATAATTAGGATTTTGAAAGAGTATCATTTCATGGAACTAAAACAAGACTTGGTATGATATCTCATGCAAATTAATCAAAGGCTTCCTAAAGGATCTAAAACATGAATTTGGGACTACTAAGCTAGTTTGTCACAACCCCTTTTTTTGTGTATACCTTTCTTTTAAAATCTTGAAAAAAAAGTTTAGCTTAATTTTCTTCTACCTGCTTGAAGACAGGCGAGACCCGATTATCCTTTCTAATTTGAAAATTTTTTTTCTAATTCATTTCTGGTAAAAGCGATCTTTCCTAAATAAGAAATTTCGAGCAATCGTGAATGCACCTTTGCCCCATCGTTCCCGGTTTCAGGCGTTCTTCTCTCCTACTATTGCTGCCTTCATTCTTCTGTTTGCAAAAGCGGCGGTTTCTTCCCAGGTCCTGCACCCATTTATCAATTCAGGCAGACTTACCATATCAGTACAGACTCGAACATTACAGACATTAACTGCGTTTTGGTTAGATTTTTTCAACTCGTGGGTTTGACATGAATACACATTTAGCTAAACCATTTAATCAATCATAAACCATACCTGATTCCTGAAAGAAGACTAGAAGATTCCAAGTAAAACAAAATCTTTTTTTTTCCCAAACCATACCAGCTATATTAGTCTTTTTATAAAACCTACTTAGGTACATAGTGCACAGCATTTTCAAAATGCTCTTATCTCATTCCCTAGAATTATCCCTCTTCTGGCCATTCCTTATCATTTTGCCCGTCCTTAGGACTTTTGATGAGGATATACTCTCAACTTCCATTACGCTTCACATCGTTTTTTCTCGGATAGAATATAAAACTTTTCAAATAACTCTATTAATTGGTATCCTTTGGTTGCTACGAAACCCACCATCCAACATTAGTCTAGATATAGAAATAGATTGTCACCCGTCTCCCCAACTACATCACTGGAAAGGACTTCGATACTATCCATAAAATGTAAAAAAAATAAAAGTTAAAAACAATTTTCCTCCGATTCACTTGAACGCATTCAAACGCAAATTTCCCTCTTTTCCTTGCTTCCTTATTCTGCATCTTTGAAGTTAGAAATTAAACGCCTACAATTCCGCTTTTCCACTATAATTACAGTCAGCGAACAAGTGGACATGCAATCCTGTCGCAGGACTAAAGTAATTTTGTGGTTTTTTGCCACTCTTAAGATATATAAAATAAAAAAGTTATTGAAAAGCTCTTCTTCTCACAAGGCAAAGTGCGGATTTTGCTGTAATATAACTTTTCGATATTTAAAATCCTTCCATTTGATGTTCCTTCGTTGCTAAACCAAGGCTTCTATTTGAGTAAGGTTGGATCTCAACTTCTCTGTGTAGTCAAAGTTAACCAAAAAAAAAATCGTTCATCTTGAGTGTATCCTTTGTAATGACGGTGACAATGAGATGGCGATGAAAGGACGAAGACGATGAAGGCTTGTCTTCTAATTTCAGAAATTCCTTACCTAATTATCTTTTGGTTGAAAGGATCATAGGATAGGCAGGTTCCATTATATATTCGTCATTGAGGATTTTATGGTATGTCATACAGTCAGCAGCTGTCTGATTGTGTTCAGTCGCAATATTTAGTTGTGAACAATCTTAGATCAATTTAATTATACAGTTTGTAAAAATATTTCTTTTTATTATTAAATATAACATTTAAGGAAATTTAAAAATTGATTCAACTTCTATTTAATTCCTAAGGACAGGGTTAGTAATGCATTAATATTGTGCTTGCAAACCAAGACTTGCAAGACATGTGCAAGACTCTGTGCGTATAGACCTTATTTGAGGAAGTTGACTGTATTTCCAGCTCTAAGGTTTCTAAGATTTTATAATAAATAATCATAAGATATTTAGGGTCTTATTTCGCTTGCCCCATGACCACAATTTTTTGATTTTAAATTTCTTGTTTATTACGCACTTTGTGTGTAATTTGTACACATTCATGTGTAAATTTGCAAAATAATGTTTGAAATATTAGACATTCAGTGTTTATTATTTTTTTTTATCATTTTGCCTTATTTTCAGGCAAATCAAGGAGACCACACGCCTTTGTACAAGGAAAATTTTATTTTTAACCAGTTAACTGTTTGATTGCAGTTGGAAATTTCTGGTAAAAATGGTTAAAATTTTTTTTACATTAATTTCGAAAAGTTGTGTAGACAAGAAATCCAAAAAAGAAACCCAGGTCGCAACAAGTTTATAGCCAAACATTAAATTTCTTTGCGATTTGTAGACATTTCAAAGCAATAAACTTTATTATTAAAAAACGATACAATTAAAGGCAGCAATTGGAATTGATTCTCTTAACGCCCATTTTCGTAATGATCCTGAATAACTTTAACGCGTTGTTCGATTGTGTATCTTTCCATGGTTCAAATTGAGTTAATCTGAAATTGAGAAATGTCAAATGAAATGTAGACAAAAACTTTACCTTTAGGTGTGGTTGACCCTTCACAATTTAACCACCCTTAATATCACAAGAGCGATAACAAACAATAAAAGAACAAGTGGGAAAGTGCATCCGTCTGTGACTAATTGCAAAATACCCTAACCTACCTTAAAAAGAAACTGCCACGCCTTCAAAAAGTGGAGGAGTAATAAAAATACAAATGTTGAATGCTTTATAACTACTAGGTGGTTGCATACATTTCGGCCAAAAACTTCGCCTTTTTAACTCAAAAAAATCACTTTTTTTAACGCCACGCTGACAAAAGTGAGCGGTTTTTTGTATACTTTTAATACAAAAAAGTTAGAAAATGCTAACATATAAAACGTTTGTTATATAATTTTTAGTCAAATTTCATATATATTTATTGAAAAACAGTAAATTTAAGCGAAAATTCCTTAAAAAATTGGGCGTGGTCAATGAAATGGCCACACTTTTTCTGCTACCTCAAAGACAATTACAAGACAATGTTATTGTTACACACCAAAATTTAGTGGGCTAGCACCATTGTAACATATTTTTTCAAAAAAAAAAAATTTAAAAAAATGTTTTTCAAAATTAGTGATGGTCCCACGTAATTAGAGATAGGTCGCACGTGATTTTTAATCTTGATTTGAAGGACTGCATTTGCAGGCAACCCACAAGCTTTCAGCTCTGAAACTTAAAATTTAAGGCCTAAAAGTTGTTTACATACGGGTGGACGGACAGACGGACATGGCATAATCGATTCTTCTGTTGGTCCAATTCATATCTCTAAGAGTAGCCTTACGTTACAAACTTTACAACAAACTCCACATACCCTGGGTAGGGTATAAACATTCTCAGGGATGTAAGTATAATTGAGCAATAACAACTTTCTTTTCGAACGCATATTACAAACGCAAAATCATGGCAAACATTCTTGGGGATGCATTTACAATCGCAATAAAATGCATCATCGGAACCGCTTCGCAAAAAAGAACCAATTTTTATGTGTGGTTAGCAATTCTTCATCGGATTCGATTCAGGTCGCCAGTAATTTTATGATTAATAAGTCGTGCGTAGTAAGTGAGAAGTTTGAAATCTATAGATAAAAATTTGATACCTAGCTATTTTAAAAAATGTTCTGGTTAGCAACACCCTATTTGACCGGATCCCTGTTTTGACATACCGCTACTTTTTTGAAGCAACCCACGAAATTATCACCTTGACCTTAAAACGACGCGTTTCTTTTTCTTGCTAAGAAACTCTAAATTTTAAAATTTTTAAAGTTTTTTTTTTAAGTGGTCAAATTTTGACCACTGGGTGACTTCAGCCAAATTTAGTATACCTCCTATTCCATTAGATTGAGCACAAAAACAGGAGCTATGTTTAACCGTTTACTCAGAAATCTATGGTCGCAGACTCCGAGGCAAATATCCATATGGTTAGTTCTTGTCAGAAAAGGTTTGAAGCAAATACACTGTTGTTGAAAAATTTGCGAATATGACCTAAAAATGTAAGTGTATCGTGAGTTTGCTAAGGCTTACTTTAATCATCTCTTACCAGGACCCACCTATGAGTTACCGATTATGTATGATAGCTTGAAAAAGAAGTAATTTCAAATACTTTTGTTGGCAACAGTAGGCGACAGTAACCCCTGTTTTATACAGGGCACGGAATTGGTATAACGCAGTAAGCGATATCCTTAAATGTGGACTTATCAGGGGCAGGTTTAGTGCAAATTTTATATCATCTATGGGAAGTAGTTCAAAGGCCTTTAAGCACTTAAGTAATTGATATTGAAAACAATTTGGCCACCAGACCAAAGGCTCTTTCTTAAGAAAATTCAGAGAAAAATATCTTGCTTACGGTGATTTAAGGTGCCAAAAACGGAACACACATACATTTTATGCAAAAATTCATGTATGTATACAAACTAAAAGTCCTTTTAATATGACAGATGAATCAATGCTTGATTGTATGGTTAAATAATCTGATTGTATCTCTTTGAATAACTCCTTTTTCTTGTATACCAAAGGAATGCGAAACACTAAGTGAATACAATTACAAGTCTCCCACTGTGAAAATCTATCTTCGTTGGAGTTTTCTACGCCCACCCAACACAATTTCTATCAAATTCAAATTTATTTCCATTCACTGAGTAATTTTCATGTGGCACACCACAGAATTTCCAACCAATAGCGATTTCCACACAAATTGAAGACGAAAATCAAAATTGATTCCTTCGGCTTCCATCCGCTATCGAGTCCTTCTCCTGTTGATCTTTTTAATCCCAAAGAATTAAAGAGGGAGGAACGTGCCCTAGCATGTAGAATGGCGCCTGTCTGCAAGTGATGGATATCATTTTCACCATATGATTCCTTGGATTTGATTGAATTCCTCAAGTTCACAAAGAGGCGCATCAAAAAAGAGGATATTCCCATACTTAAGGTACCTCGAGTGAAGACAGCCTGAAACGAATTATACTTCCGTAAAATATCTGATTTGGAAAAGAAGTGAGACCGTACTACTTGGGCTGTGGTAGAGAATTTGTTGAAAACGGCACATCAAACACAATTTTTTTTTCCTACGGGACGAGTAATTGAGTTCCAGGATGGCTTGCACTGATTTTTTTTTTGGCTTACTATTCCTGGTGCGACAGTGATGAAATGCTGACTTCTTTGCATTTGACTTCCTGACTAATGTTGCAACATAAACTTTGCATGCTACGTTGTGTGCATGGAATTTTCGGCATGGCATGGTGAGAGTGCATTTAATATTCTGGCAAGAGATGGCGGCCAAGTTGCTCCTTTCGTGGTTTTGCCACATGTATACCATCATCGAATCGCAAAGTTCAAGTTTCTTCCCGGGATAGCAGAGCAAGGACAGAACGAGTGAAAGCTGATTAAATGCCAACCGTTTTGAATGAATAAAGGAGAGATTTCGAACAGATGAAGTTGAGGTTCAGTCCCCCGTGTTGGGATGCAAATAGATGCAATTATGCATAATGTTTGCTTCTAATGGAGGCAAAGAAGTAGCCGAGAATAATATTGTGACAGTGAAAAGCTTTGCGGAGATGGTGACTTTTTTGTGTGATCAAAATTTCTTTCGACGAATTTGACTTTTTATTGCTGCGATGAAGTTTTAAAATGAGTGTCCTCGGTCTTGATAAATTAGACGAAAAAAATCGACTGGAGGTTTTGTTGAGATGAAAGGAAAATCTTTGAAATTCTTACGAATGAACGCGTAAATTTATGTGGAAATTGTCTGAGATTTTTCGGAGACTGGTTTTTGTTTGATTAATTTGATTTGTCTGACAAGAACCAGTTCAGTCTCAAGGTGAGATGAATTTTTCTATTTATTATTATATTTGTCTTTAGTGGGTTTGTATTTGTGTAACAAAACAATTTTAGTCATTTATTGTTATTATTATAAAACATTACCGGAGACCCTTAAGACCTTTTAGATATCCGAAAAGTCAAGAACGACAGGAGAACTAATTAAGCCATGTCTGTCTATCGCATCCATCCGTCTGCACGCAAACAACTTTTAGGCATTACACTTTAAGCTGGAGACCTTAAATCTGGCAATCAGACTGGAAGTCTATTTTTGCAGATTAAGTTTGAAAATTATCGAAATCCGATAACAGGCACGCCCACTACAGGCCTGCATGATGTGCAACCACCTCCAAACACGCATATGCAGAGGCTTCTTGAAATTTCACTCTCTAAAAGCGGCACAAAGGCGATTGTGTTTGAAAATTTGCCATAGAAGTCGGAAATTATCATCAAAAGGAAAACATAAAGTCCGAAATATACTATAAAATATTTGATTTGTACACAAATTAATCGATACTTGTACGCTACGCCTGCAAAAAAGACGACGACTCGCTCAGTGAATGGCTTCAAACTTGACGGTCTTTTCTTTCCTCCGTTTGCTTTAAGGAATTTTGGCTTTTCGGCGTTTTAAGGTACAATATTAAAATTTGTCTACATTGTGACCGACATTCGAAAAATACAGTCGACATTTATGCATCGGGATTAACCACTTTTGATATTTCAAAGAGTCGATAAGAATTAAGTCGAGATTTTGAAAAGCATCTTTTAGAATGAAATATCTCTCAATATGAACACTACTGTCAGTGTCTCAACCAATTTTTTACCAGATCCGGGCTTGTCAAAATCTCTCGGGGTAACTCTGGAGAATAACTCTAACCAAATATTTAGTATGATCTATAGTTAAAATAAAACTGAACCTCTATTTATGTGGCTATAGGAATTCATGGAATTAAGCTGCTGGATACTATCTCGCCACCCTGGTATATTTCCACGCTGCATAATCTATCCAGTCATTAAATTTTATACTTTAGCTGTCGTATTTTTCTGTAGATATCGCTTGCTATTGATTCTTTTTACTTTGTGTATAAGAATATTCCTCCAAACTTCTTTTAATTTTGGAGATTTTTTTTTCTTTCTTTAAAAATAAAAAAACAAGCATCGCATGTTGTTGCAGTTTCATTTTTCTTATCATTATATGCTCTATTTTATACAAACAATGTAATAAACTCATCCTTACTTCTAGCCTCACATTTAACACTTTTCACATAGTTATTTTTGAAAGAATCATTTAACTCTGACGGTACATTTGTCCTTGTGCCGGTACATCTCTGCGTTTTGCATAACATTCCAAGCATCCACCATAGAATGCAATCAATTTTTTATTATTACATTCAATGCGGTTAATTAAGGTCATTAAGGATCTGCCGAGGCTTCAACAGTTCAGAGTGAACTTTTAGAAAAGTTGATGTGCGTTGCCACAGTTTCACAAACCGCAAATTTGTTCGCCCCAAAGGCTATCCTTCGTATGGTTTCATACTGGTTTGGAAGAAGGAATGAGGTACTCAACTCATATACGTACGTAATATAATAGAGCTTCAAGCTCATTTTTGGTGGAGCCATATCCAATGCTCTTGAAAGCTCTTAATATAGCACAGGAACACCACTTACCATCAGGCAGGTTATGTTTGTGTATTTGAGTCTCTTAGGAAGGGTGATCACAAGGGAGTATGGGTGCGCGTGCAAAAGGTGGTTTTAGGTTGCCAGGCGATACCAAAACACATCTATATCTTCAGATACTGTATATATAGTCGTATCAAAGAGACCGCATGCGGCTTTGTTGTTATATGTCGCAGATGTTTGTTTGTAGTCGTCACCGTCGTCGGCACCTATTGTGTATCAAAGCCGCAAAAGTAGTAAGGTGGATGGCTCTACCCCCAGGGACGAGAAGGTTAACATTGATTCTGCAATGTAAAATTTTAAGCCGAATAACAGCAACACTATTACTAACTCGCACCAGGACACCACTGCCAATTCTATTCATCTTCATTGCGCGAGGGATTTTCATTTGGGTGGCATCGAGTTTGTCAGTCGCCCCTTCTATATACGACTGGGGTTCTATTGCGTGAGCTGGTGTAATTAAATGAATCCCAAGCCACATCGTATACTAATAGTGTGACTAGAGATTAAGATTTTACACTCCTTATGTATGTAAATTTTGTTACTTTGAGTATCAAATATTCCAACAGGGTTGGCAGGCAGCAGGTAATATTGGCGATAGTTTTCATCATTTGTGAAAATTTTTTAGAAACTTAATAATAAAAAAATGTTAGCAATGAAAGGATCTTGCATATTCAAAGTTCTCTTTGAGCTCAATAAATATTTTGACAATGAGTTAATATAAGTAGGTACACATATAATAAAAATTATGATGAACTTGGCCTGTACTCACTATACAAACTGTTGCGCCTAGGCAGGCGTTAGCATTGAATCTAGCTCATATTTAAAAAGGTAGGAACATGATAACCTCGCCTGGAATTGGAATATAGAGCCTGTATCAGGAATTTGAGGAAATCTCTCCTCCGACTGCTGAAGCACACCAGACCACACAGGACCTTTGACAAAGCACCTCAGATTAGTAGAAATGGCGAGGACATTTGTTTACCAAAGTTTATCAACAATGCCCAGGGCGTGCTTCTTGTAGATGATCTAAAAATTTTTCACAGAAGGCGGCAGTGTAGTGATGTTAGGGACTTTTGAATGAACAGTTTTCCAGGCAATACTTTCCAGAAGAAACCACTTTCAACTGGGAAGAATTACCAGACATTACAGTTGAAGAGGTTGGGAAGGTGTACTAAGTACTCCAAAAAGCAAAAAGCAGCTAGGCCGAATCCTTCAGATTTTTCGAAAAAATAGTTGGAGATAGCGGATACAGTTGGCTCACGACCTTCACAACAAAACTAATAAGAGGTAATCCAATGCCTAACCTTAAGTGGATGGAACGTTAGGTATATACTTCCTTTGTACAAAGGAAAAGGTGATACACGAAAAGGAGATAGAGGGCCTTTACCGTTCTATCAAGCTGATGTCACACACAATGAAGATCGTATGAAGACTGCAAAAAATTATAAGGCTGTCTGAGGACCAGAGCGGGTTCGTCGCGGGCCAATTAAACACTGATGCGATCCAAAGTATAAGGATCATAATGCAAAAACATCGTGATGACCGTTGTAGAGTAATAGGTAAGTGTAGGTAAGTGTGCGCACTTTTGACTTTCGAGATGGATTCCAAACGGAATTTTGCGTAAACATAAAAGTAGTAAGTTGTACATTGAGAGTACATTATTTTGTCTTTTTATTCTGAAGCATAATTTATCAATTATTTATAAATTTTACTACTGTTTTGTCAAAAAACCAAATCAAGTCAAATTGCGCATACTTGCCCCTAGGTTAGGGTAAGTGTACGCAAGCAGTGGGTTAAGTGTGCGCAAGTTTTTTCCCTAAATTTTGCTTGATTAAAATGAAATGTTTTATAATTTTTTGTTTTTAATTAAATTCAGCAGAAAATTTAAACGATTACTGTAAATTATATAATATCAACATTAAAAAAATAAAAGAAAGTTAATTTCATTAAAAAATATTCAAAATTAAAAAAAACCTGTAAAATAAAAAAGTGGCTATTGATAGACTTTCAGCTAAATATAGCAAAATTATAATATTAATGGTAAGTAATAATTAAAAAAACGTTTTCATTTACAATTTTTCATATAAAGATTCACTAGAAAAACTGAAGCAGCTTTGTACACGCGCACACTTGTCCACACGTTTCTGCGCACACTTGCCCCATATGCACTTTTCTATTGTTTTCGCAAAAATTTAAACAAATTAAAATCCTTAAGCCAATATGAGGCTTATATCCTATATTCTGTAAAAATGCAAAGCTCGCTGTGCTTAAACACAGGCACATATAACTGTCACGTTTTGTAAAAGATGAAAAATTTTAGTAAAACATACTAATTTTTTCTTTTGTCATTTATTGCAAGCAACATAAACGGCAACAGCCAAAGTGCAATTG
The DNA here is from genome assembly GCA_947623515.1 of Neoascia interrupta. Lineage (NCBI taxonomy): Eukaryota > Metazoa > Arthropoda > Insecta > Diptera > Syrphidae > Neoascia > Neoascia interrupta. The sequence continues at coordinate 150,470,258 of OX392463.1, forward strand.
ACCTCTATAAGAAACAGCTGCCTGCATATTTGTGCATCTTTAGAATACCTTATTTCGTCACACATTTCGAGAAAATCCTCATGCGCACACTTACCCAATGCGAACACTTACCACAAACGACTCTATTGTCATGTTCAAAGGAGAGATCTCATGAACCTTGTCAAAAAAGCAACGTCAATCAATTTTCGAACATAGCCTTGAAAGTATGGATGATCTTAACGTTCATGGATCTCACAAATGTAACGAAAACAGCATTTAATTGGACCAGTATATTCTGAGGTCCAGTCGGCGTACTCCACAAGCGGACTATTAGGAACGCAGTATGATGAGTGGTAAAGTAATGATCCCTCGATTCAGATTATAACCTCGCGCCCAAATGAAAAGAAGAAGAAGTAACATGATCAAAGATTTTTATTGACATTTCGCGCTTTAAAAAAAAAAGAACTAGACGTTTAAAGGGAGAATGCGTAGCAAATTAAAAATCGCGTAGCAGTTTTGCTACGATCGTAGAAAAGTTGCAAAAAAATGTCAGAAAGTTAGCATAGTTCTTATGTGAACAGTCTTGGTCGGCGGCCAAAAATGTTAAGCACGAGGGAGCTTAAGTTAAGAATAATTATGATTTTTGTAAAGTGGTATTGAATTTATGCATTAACAAAATCAAGAAGAACGGACAAAACGAAAACAGTGAACTCAAAACAAATTAAATTTTATCGGGGTATATGCCAACAGTTAGAGAACCAAAAAGTAAATCCAATTGTTCTCTTTTACTATTAAAACGTTTGCTGCAATCCTCAGTCAACCTGAAAAACATGTCACTTTTTATAGACAATATCCACAATGCCTTTCAAGGTCTTTAAAAGCATAAAAAATACACATGAATAATTTATAGATCCATAAGCTATGCAAAAGATATAAAAAAGACTACGAGCTTACTCAATTAGAAATGCAATTAAAGTGTCCTTCCTCTGACACATGGATTAATCTCAAAGGCTTCAGCGTCACGCATTAAATTACAAAAAAGGATATAAATATATGTGTCTATGCATATCTGGCTTTGTCTTCTTTATAATGCAGAATATTCTTCCACTTTCATAAACAGAAAACTAAAAAAAAAGCAAACAAAAGTGAAGTTTGCGCTTGCAAACAAAACAACTCAGCAGGACAACGAAAACTGAGTAGAAAGAAAAAAAAAAACGACAAAAACAAAGTGCAACTTAATGCCAGCCACATGCATGCATCGGAGATACGCAGAGGGACTCACTTCAAACTCAAAAATTTGATGCTTCGACAAGCATAAAAGTGCGGCGGGATACATATACAACACAACATTATAACTCCTGTGTACGTATCAATGTTTGCATTTGCTTCATAGATATGCGTTCAAGGCACGTAGTATGTCCTCTGTTTGGAACACACACGCCTCGGATATGATATGAGCTTGTGGGGGGCCAGCCATGGTACATGTCCTCCCGAAAATGCTCCTTAAATGCAAAATACCCCCTCTCACGTGCGGCAATATAGCTTCTAATGGTGTATGTGATTATATGGTAAATGTTATGTCGTGCATGGTTAATGCTCATTGAGCCTGAAAATCAGCTCGGTCAGAGCCTTTCACTTACTCTGGCTAACGTTTTCAATAAATAAACCGCATTTACTTATCGAAAGAAAGGATATTTTAAATAATGGATGTTTTTATGGAAAGCGACAGATGATGGTGTGCTAAGGACTTTTATGACCTTGAAATAAGGCTACACGATATTGGTAAATCGTAAGCTTTCTGGCTAGTTTGTGTGCATGAACTCCTTGCAACTTCAAACACTGAGTTCAACATTAAATGCATCGGTTAACAGATACAAAGAGGATCTGTTATAAGCCCTAACAGTAAACGTATGGCGTTGACGTGCGTGTTAATGGGAGGCCAAGGATTGGACTTATGGAGAATTGAACGAAAGTTAAGGTGAACTCGCATTCATGCTATTCGAAATATGGTGTAAATACATAAAATCTATTCGATTTCTTTTTTAAGTCTAATTTACTAAAGAAATTAAGTGAAGCTGCAATAGCATATTTCGCTTGCTAAAAAATACAATACGAAGAAACTTTAGAGAACGATTCCGTTATTTGATTTACTCTCTCTATACCTCACACTAAAAAATAGTTGTGTATTAGACAAGGCCACTACCTGTCATTCGACTTCTTTAACATCATACATGAGAAAATTGTGCTGAACTTAAGCGCAAACAATTACTCGCATACGCAGACGACATTGAAATGATTGGAAGAACACGGTCAGATGTCAGTAAAATCTTCGCGAGTATATTGGGAGACGTATGTTGGGCTTAGCAATCAGGTGGGCAAAAGCATAGTAACGGGTGATTTTTTAGCTGGTTTGGTTTTGGCAACACTGGTTTTGACAGCTGACGTGTGTTTAGTACCTTGTGTCACTGTCAAACAGCTTCAGTTTGGTTTGCAATTTAACCATGGATCGTCTTACAAATGAACAACGCTTGCAAATTATTGAATTTTACTATCAAAATTCGTGCTCGGTTCGAAATGTTCATCGCGCGCTGCTTCCATTTTATGGTCGGCATTCTCAACCTTCTGAGCAGTCTATTCGGAAGATTGTGACAAAATTTCGCACCAAATTTACTTTGTTGGACATTAAACCACCAACACGTTTACGTACTGTGCGTAATGAAGAAAATATTGCGGCCGTATCAGCTTGGCCGTATCGATTGACGCACTGGAAGCCAACATCCATGCATTCATTCGTGAGATACCGGCCGATATGTGTGAAAGAGTATGCCAAAATTGGACTTAGCGGATGGGCTACCTGAGACGCAGCCGCGGTCAACATTTGCATGAAATTATCTTTAAACATTAAATTGCAAGGTTCAAACTATCGATTCAAATAAATATTTCATTAATTTTTTCGAATTTTTTGTGTTTTTTTTTTTTTTAAAATCTCAACCTCTTAAAAAATCACCCTTTATAATGTGCTGTTATCAAGAAGAGACACCCAATGCCGGCGTCTTGGATGGAACATCACTATGGACAGCAATAACTTACAGATAACGGCATAAAAGCCTTAAGAATAAAGGAACCTATAGATTTTTAAAAACGTTATTTAAAAAAAAAAAATGCGGCCCAAAAGATATGACTATTTTTCTCATCCTTAAGCTCTATGGCCAGCATTTCATCATTAATTGTATTAAAATTAAGTCTATTTCTTAAATTTGTTTTAATCTGTCTTAACTCAGAAAACTTTCTTTCAGTGGCAGCTGAGCTGTACGGAAGAAACAAAAGATTGTAAATAAAAGTATTAAAATTTTCGAGCCACTAGTCGTTTACCCATTTTTCAAACCATTCAGGGCCGGTTTTTCATTGCTGAGTTAAGCCCAGCTTAAACCATGATCTGTTAGTCGCAACCAATCTGAATTCGGTCAGTAAAGTTGCCAAAATCTTCGACTCTCGAAATGATTAACTCGACCAGCTCTTACTTCACATAGAAAAATACAGGAAAAGAAGTTTGAGTCATTTACAGATGTCGTTTTTCGCGGAATCACCCAAAGCCACTGCCATTTCACACAGAAAAAACATTGAAAGAAGTTTATAATGTTGAACAGAGTTGATCCAGGATTGACTTACCAAATTAAGCTTACATAAGACAAAAATAAAAGTTTCTTAAGTTAATTTTTTTTAAAAAGATTACCATCTGACCAAGAGCAAAAATAATGTCCAAAGTTAGTCATAAATGACCAATGTTGCAACCGTGGCCGTACCTGTAGCCAGAAGAGTCCAAAGGAGACCTAGCTAACTTCACGTCGTGAAATACTGGAGAAGACTAGCTAGAGACACGTACCTCAGTGTCTTAGAAAGTTTGATTCATACTTTGAAAAGATTAAGAAGTAGTAATGACTGCTGCTTGATATCAAGATAATGTTTAATCAACCTAAAATTATCCTACAAGCCATAATTAGACAACTTACATCTTTTTACATCTAATATGAATTAGATGTTCATAAAAAAATAGTAATTAAAAATATTTTTTAAGAATATTCCAACTGAATTATTATATTCTAATGGGGGAAATTACTTTTAGTCGTTTTCATATTCACTCCTCCTTTATATTTTTAACGTAGGTAGGTATACACATTCCTAATACAATCTTTAGAAATGCCCCCCAGTCAAATGTCCGCTTCAGTTAACCAAAAACCAAGGTTGCGTGCATGGATGTTTAATTCTCTGCAGAAACAAGCGTCAACTTTGATCAACATTTTGCGCGGTTGTTAACACCAACTAGGCCCATTAAATCCCTCTACACAAAATTGAATCACGTTTCAGATTACCCGGCGTAGTAGGTACTCCATTAGTCCCCGCTCTTCCAAAACACAGACCAGTGCTCAGAAGCACAGACAACAAAACGTAACCTCTTATCTGTGTGTAGTTGCTAATTCGACTAACTTGTTATATTTGCATAACACCAAATTAGTCAGTGTGCCACAGTCGTGGTTGCATCTCTCTAATCTCTGCTTTGATCCGGCCTGGTAATACACTATAGACGGCACTCTAGGCCTTATGCATGCCTCTCCACAAGATAGAGCAAAAAATCAAATCACCGCAATAGTTTCTCAAGTGAATCGGAAAATTCGTGTCCTTCGCAGTTTCCCCAAATACATACCTATACTCGCCGTATTTCGGTGTCGCCGGGGTAATCTTCATCAGAGGACGCAACTCGAAATCATTTGATTATGGAATTCATTCGAATTGTTCAGTTCGTTTGCATTGCACACTCGACTTCCATTTCGAAATTCATTGGATTGCGTGTGCAAGGAATGAGATCTAGGGGAAAACTAGAAACACTTGCAAAACTATTTTTACGCCCGAATTAGGGAAACACTCGAAGGTTGGATGCGTTACACAGAAAACATGCGAATTTTCAGAGGGTCGTAGATTCAGCAACTTCCGTCTGATTTGCCTTGTTTATGGCGATATGCTTACGGAAGTAACATCCTCCCGTAGCAGTTTCTCGAAACAGAGTTTCCCATACGTACGAGTACCAAGTTAAATTCGAAGCATGCTTGGAGTGCACTGAATCGTAATCACAAAATAATTTGATTATGGGAGACTTATGTACCTACTCATAAATCGCTTGAAGGGTGGAGATGAGGTTTACAGTTTTTACTTTGGCATGGAATATTGCAAAAGTGTGGATGAATTTAGAGCATCTCGGTGCGTTGAGACTGCAAGTAAAGATAAACATTTAGTGCCGGCTCCTGAAGACCTGAACTCCTTGAATCAAAATTTCAAACGTTTGGTGAGCAAACGCAGATAGATTCATATTAATTTTAAATTTGGTTATGATCGTTTGGTTAATGAATAGGGTGTTTGAAATAAGTTTATTTTATAGAGACGAAATCTGCAAAAAAACACACTCTTAATCACAAAAGCTAGTTTTATTCTAATTGTTAAGGCTAAAATTTAATTTTTATTTAAGAAATCATGCATTTGCTTTTCTTTTGTTTAACTGACAGATGTAGTACGAGTAAAAGTGATCTGCAAGCTGTTGAGGAGATAGCACACATTTAGTATAAATTGTGTATATTATTGATGCAGTTTCGTGTAGTCACAGAAACGTTTCTCTAGGCTAACGTTTCTTCGAAAGCCTAGAGGAAATAGACGGCATTTCCTCCGAAGTTCTTCTCTGCTATTGCAGGAAAATTGGCTTATTCCCAGGGAGAATGTTCAGAGCTTTTTCCTTTTAAAGGTACGTAGGTATATATTCAACTGGTTCCCAAGCAATTCAAAGAGGATTTGCGGGATATGATTAAAAATAAATCCCTAAGTGGCTCCACCAAACAAATATAGGATTAATTTGACACGAACTCTGTTTGTGTAGTTTGGGCCCTCAAAAAAGAATGTCGAGGTCATACAGGGAAAGATCTGTCGTACAGGGACAGTTTCTGTTTCCTTTTGTGGTTCTTAAACTGTTAAAAAGGTGCAGAAAATAAGTTTGTGAAAAGGGTGAATGGAATTTATGAGAGGATTTTTTTTTATCGCTCGCCTAAATTTGTATATTTAATTGCGCGCTTTGTAGAGGACTTAATAAAGATTATTATTAATCGCGGATAAGTGCCCTGCGGAGACATGGTAGATTGTCTTGGTCTCATTAAAAATAATATTTCAGTAGACTTCATCGGTAAAGGTGGAATTTGTTCTGCGAAAATATTCTTTGACATTTAAGTCATTGATGTGATGACAGTTTGCGCCTAAGTCAAGTCTAATTGTAAGGGTGTTTTCAAAAGCTGGATAGAAGACATTATAAGTTAGCATTGACACCCTGAAGATTTTTTATCCAATTTCGACAAGGAGCAGCATTCGAAACATTACCGGAACCCAGCTTTATTTAAACGTTAAAATTTCACACCAAATGCTATTTTGAAATTTGCACAAAACTTACCCTTTTTTACATCATAAAGACACAATCTTACCAACGATTTTGAAATGTGACTCACCTGAAAAGATAAGAAAAAGATATATACTTGAGTTTATCGGTAACGAGCATTTGTTATAGGTATGCGTATACTTAATTTTTATAACAATAAAAGGTATACAAGAAATAACAAAATTTTTGTATTAAGTTGAGTATGAGATTGGGATGCTAGCCGACAAAATGCCGAAAGAATCGATCACCGATAGGTCTGTTTGTTAGAGCAGTACTCAAAGCAGAAGAAGGTAACAGGATTGTGCCCCGCCGCCGGTGAACCAAAAACGATTTTCTTTCAACACTTCATTCTTACTTACTTATGCAATGACTTACTTAAGAAGGTGCCACAATCCAGCGACGGTACTAGACTTCAGCCAAAAAAACTTCGCCAGCCAGCATGCGCCACCTGAGTCTCGGTCATTCCCTATAGCGCGTTCGCTGCTGAGTTTATTCAAACATTTTCCGGACTGGGGCCTTAGGATCCTTCCGCTCTAGGCGACACAGCCATCGCAGTCATTGTATACTAATCTTATAAGGTCGATTGCGCTGCAAGGTCCTCCTTCATGCTCCGTCTATGAAGATGGGACAATAGTCACCCGTTTTATTCTCGAAGCAATACCTTGAGCGTTTTCATCTGCCTTTGTCAGGGTAAATGTTCATGAACCATTAAACAAGACTGGGGTGATGCGGCTCTTATAAATGGGGAGTTCAGTTGCTGTAGGGAGGACTTTGTCTTTCTCAATTAGTACTCAATAGTCAATTGCATTCTTGTCCCCAGAAATTGTGATTGACACGAAATTTAACGTTTGGTCTTAGTGGCGGTGTGGTTGCCTGAATTTATAGCGGAACAAATCCACAAATTACCCGAAAGTAAGAGCTGTATATAAAGATGTTATTTCTAAGACTTCGGTTTTGAGTGTATCTTGTAAGCTGTATAGGCTTGATAGCAGCATATACTTGTTTGGCTATTCTGACTGCTACACCCACATTCGCTGCTGCCGTCCCGATGGTCACGAAAGCTTCACTGACATAAAGTTTTATTCAGCCAATTATGTCAATGCTGTCTGCGTATGCGACGAGTTGTACCTACAGGCTTCTTAAAGATTGTGCCTCTGGTGTTGGCGCGGGTGTTCTTCACAATTCTCTCAAGTATGATATTAAAGAAGTCACTTGACAGCGCGTCGCCTTATTTAAATCATTTTTTTTCAACATCAAAGTTGTCGGTGAGGTCTTTACCGACCTTTAAGGAAAAGGGTGAGCTTTCTGTTGGCATCCTGCACTAACTGACAAGTTTGGCAAGGATGCCAAAGCTTTACAATGCGCTATATAGCTCGTCTCTGTAGATGCTGTCGTACGCAGCCTATAAATCGATAAAATGTGATGGGTATCGATTTGGAGTTTCTGGGCTTTTTGTAATATCGGCCGCAGTGTGAATATTTCTGTTGTTTTCGAACAATCTGAAAGGGTTCTGGTATGGTCCTATCTCATATGATATGATAAGGTGTATTGATTATGCTGCATAGTTTGTAACACGGTGAAATAAAAATGGTAGACCCCCATCACCTTAAGAGCATACATGATCGAGATCGAATTTTAGGTCGAATAAGAGACGCTTGTCCGTCCGTCTGCATGTTTTAGGCCGTAAGTTTTGCGCTATAGAATTGGAATTCTGTTCGTGAGTTCCATGGCATGTGGAGCGGATGCGGTGCACAGCAAGTGTGAACATTTTTTAAATCCGCCCACAGACACGCCCCCGATCGGTATTAGTGTCCAACTAGCTCCCGTGCTTTCAAAGCTCTAAGACGTTGCTAACAACGGCTGAAATTTGATAATTAGCTTCTCTTGGTGATTGTGGAAGAATTATTAGAAAATTAGTTAAATTCTTAGAATTTAAAAAAATTAAATTCGTTTGAATCTAAGACGAAGACTCAGGGAATCTTTTCTTAAGAGAACAAGTTGACGGATGTCAATTTTACGTACCAGAAGGGCTAACAATTTACCTCTATTCATAAACTCTGTACCGATACCTTCTGCAAATGAAGCAAAATATCAAAGAATGACCATTCTGGACGCTAGACTTAGGTAGAAGCCACAAGTTAAGGTTCAGAGGAATGTATTGGCTTATCAAAAAAATTTCGAAACTAAGCCAGTGACTCAAACTTCTCCTACACATGCAGCTGGCATACGGTATACAAATTTGGCATTTTACCAAGCCGAGCAACTATTCAATGTTGCAGATTTTCCAAAACAAGACACTTAGAGCAATTGTGATTGTGAATGCGCTTCATAGTATATAAGGATTAGTTATTTTTACAGAGAACTAGGAATCTCTAGCGTAGCGAATAAGTAACAAACTTTGCTCTAAAGATAAGTGCTCGCTCTAATGTTCATTGCAACAATGAAATTATTCGTACTTTTAACGAGATTTTTAAAGCAACAAATAATGAGCGACGACTACAAAGAACAAGACCCTTCGACCTAGTGACGAAAGGTAAAGGGGCAACCACAAAGCAGCCTGCGCATAGCCTCGGCCATGCCCAGGCTGCTTGCAAGTTCAGCCATAAAATTGCAGTGTTTCCTAAAGCATGGTTGTTTCACATAAAGAGCGAGAGAGTTAACGAGGGTCTCGGACGAGCTGTCAAATGAATTTCAATCAATGGCAATGTATGGGGTGGTTCACAATACCGGCGTGATCGCTGTCTCGCTTGCTGGGCTTTTCGAAAAATTGAAAAACACTCGCCGAGGTCCACGATTATTCTGTTATTCACTGCTGTGAGTAATGACACGCTAGTATATTTTTTTAATTAAAGCTTTATGCATATACGCCCCAGTGCCCAGGTAATTGCTCTGGCATTATCTATTAAAAACACTTTTCCAGCAATAGGTAGATAAACTTTACAATCTTTTAGCGAAAATTGTTCAGCTCAAAGCATTCAATAAAACTTGTGCCGAACCAATCTAGTGAGTTTGTTCGTAAACCAAACGGTTTTCCTTTAATACTCAACCTTACAAAACCGACCGGCTATATCTCCTCTGCATTTTGCCAAGCAACGTCCACTTAGAGCGTTATTATCTAACGTCTGTGCTTAAATATCCTTTGGGCGATATTTTTTCATTAAACTTCAATGATGAAACATGAAATGAATTGGAGAAGTTAGATGATGGGTTCTACTATATACAGCTATACATACAAAGCGAACACAGAGTGGAATAGAAAAAAAAAGCTTCACATCGATGTTTTAATATTTATTGCTGAGGCCAACTTTGAAGGCCTTCTATCGAACCCATTACCACCCACATTACACAGTACGTACTACACTTAAATATAAAGTGGAAAAAGAAAAACAGCAAAAAGATAGATGGATTGCTGGGATTTTTGCGATTGCAGTTAATCCAAAAGACAGATACATTCTCAAATCGAAGTTTGACCTCCCACTGCCTGGCTGGCGCTGCCGATCGTTGTTATAGCAGCAAAAACATCTCTAAACTATAATATTGGTTCGAGTACTTTATCAGGATGCATGCTGCGTGAAAGATGAACAATTTGTGAACTTTTGCTTGGTTATTATTATTTCAGATAATTTTTTTCGCTTTTTTCCGCTCTAGTTTGGTTTATTTTTTTGGAAATTGTTTCCCCTGGAAACTTTGTAGACTCACAGATAGAGACAGACTTTGATGGATCGTAATTATGACATCGAATATTGGATGTTCATATCGTTGGACTTAATTAAAATGAATCATCCTTTGAGTTCGATTAATGACGACGATTGGTGGAGGAACATAAACCGTAGATGGGGCTTTTAAACTGTATAGGTTGTATTTGTAATAGAAAAAGAGTCCATAAAAGGGATGTTATTCGGCGAAAGATAATTGGATTTTTTGAAAAATTTTTCTTCTGCTTAAGTACATTGAGGACATGGATATTGAAGTTACTGTTGAAGGCAGTAATTAGTAATAGCATGCTTGTCAAATGTCCTTACAAAATAAAGACATACATGAAAGCATTGGCTGGTTTGAAAAGGAATTATAGATCTATATTTTAAAGCCCAACGCACCAAAAGAAACCAAGTGTGTTTGAAGAAAATATTTTTTGATATTTTTTAAGCTGATATAATTATGAATTTTTGCTAAAAATAATTTAAAAACTGAACTATTTTCAGATATTCGCTATTCTTTTTGATTCTTCTCTTTGCTAAGCTTATAGATTAAAATGTTGGGCTTATTTTTTATTACGTTACATATTTATTTTGATGTAGATGATTAGATAAAGCAGTTCATCTGTATAAAGCATTTCAAAAATCTAAACATTTTTTTTGCTCAAGAAAAGGGGCGAGTGTGAAATAGTGAAGGTAAATTTCAACTAGATTTTGACTTATGTTTGATCCGCAAACGGTTAGTTTAACAGAAAAATGCATAAAGCTTATTTGTAGATAAGTTTACGACAAACAAGTTTTGAAAAAACTGATTCTGGTGACATTTATTGGACCATTATAATTTTTAATATAATAACCGGCACGATATCTATTTCGATTTTCATTACATCTTCATTACACCGCCGCCGTTATAGAGGTGTATACAAAAACTAAGCTCAATAGGAACTTTCCGCAAATATAAAACCTAAATGACTCGACTACACTCTAAAACTGCGTGTAAAATTACTATCAAAATGTGTGCAATTTTTTGTGTAAAATGCGTACTTGTGCGCTTAAGAGTAGGTTAAAAATTATATTACGCACAGTATTTTTAATATTGCAAACATTATATTGCAAATTTACACATATGAATGTATAAAAATGTTTAAACGCAATAACAGGAGGAAAATTTGGCCTCTAAGGCCATCAACTTACGGTTTCGTTCAATTTTTCACAGTAATGAATTTGCAAAAACGGTTAGCATTTTAGGAACAAAATCAGGGTAAATTATAGCAATTACACATTTGTGTAATTTTATACTTTTTAAGGTGCACTTTTAAACATATTCACACACAATTTTGTTGACTTGAACGCATTTTAGGTTTAAATTTACACATTTTAAGGTGTAATTTTAATCATATTCACACACAATTCTGTTGAAATTTACGCATTTAAAGTTTAAAATTAAACAGTTTTGTTGAATTTTACACTCAAATTGTGTAGATTTACACATTTTTTACCTTAAAAATTTTACACAACAGGATGCAAAATCACACATTAAATGCTTAAAATTACTTCCGTGTGTAAAACTACTGCAATTATAGTAGGTAACTAGTTTCCTCGCTCAATGATAGTAAAATTACACAAAAATTTTTTAGTGTGTACTACACCAAAAGTTGACTCTTCCGCAAACAAACACTAAACTCCAGTCTCTGAAACATGCATATCAAGTAAGAATCTGCGTCTATTTAAAGTTCAGTTTTCCATGCTTTATATTAAACCAAGGGTCTATATTGGAGACAAATCTTTGCGTCCATCTACCATTGTAGGAGAGACCCATCCATCTTGACACATTCTTCTAGGATTGTTCTCAGAGGGGCTTCCTCCTCCTTCCAGCTCGTTGCTGTTGGCAAGCTTGTCCTGCCGACACTATATTTTCTGTTGGCTTTCTTAACGAGGAGGTCAATTGGTCAATTTAACGCATCTGTAGAGCGCCTCCTGTGCTCCTGACTGTATGACTTCATTTTCATTGCAGTTACCCGTATTATAAAGTAGAGCAGCGTTGACGTCGCAAGCATCACAGGCTCTTGTTACTCCTGCTTAGGGCTGCTTTGCTTTAACGGCAGCAGATCCATATAGAGATACCCCTTCTGGGGTTGCTGGTCCCCAACTGGACGCCTCCCCAGGTGGAGTAAGGGAATGCTCACCAGATATGTTGAGTACCGGTACAAAAAATATACGGGGTGGACCAAAACCAACAAATGAAAAATCCAGAAGCATCTGTCTCAAAATGAGCAGCGGGTCGGCCGAATATGTAACAGCTTTTTGTATTCTAATATGCAAATAGAATAGACGACAATTAGATGTATGCCAGATGTTTCTATGAAATATTCTGCTGTGACAAGCCTGTGTGACAGGAGTCTCTATCAAGAACTTACCTCGAGGATTGATGAGGTGTGCAGCTGCAAACTCATAAGTTACTTAGGTGCTCACTTAAACCATGTAGTGACAACTGAAAGGCCTTGATTACTTATTCTCTAGTCTTAACACTATTAAATTATTCAAATACCGTTGCTTTTTGTTAGCTGCATGTTAAAATCTGTACCTTAAGTTGACTACTTGCTTGTTAAGGCTTGTCAACGACAGCATAGAAAACTTGCAGGCATCACTTTGCAATGATGTCTGTAAGCTAGGTAGTAAAAAATCCGCCTTTAAGAAGTCATCACTTACGTAAACAACTTGCAGTATAAACACAGTGGAATTAAGAAATGATAAAGCATCCTTGAAAACAGAAATACTTCTTTCGAATATCTCCAAAATTACCCATCCTGTTAAATCGTTGCACTGAAAATGCCTTTACCTCTAGACACCACAGTTCTTAGGCAAACAGTTAATGAAAAGGTTCTTTTGCCGTCGTGGAAAATTGTATGCACATCTATATGTAACAATACTTTTCTACTAAGGATAAGGCTTTTGCAAACAAACAACACAACCGAAAAGGTTTCTTCTTTCCATTCGTTTGGCATGCTAGATGGTGCTGTGAGTACACAACAATAAAATGCACAATGTGCATCCTCTCAAGAGATCATTTTGAAAATTTCTTAATTGTTTGCTATGGAATTGCCCCTGGAGAGAGGTCAATAAAGGGGTTGCTTTCGCCAGCCTGCCAACCTACCAGCACATCACGTTATTTTAATTTAATTGGTGTCGAAGTCAGTGTTATCGAACATGGGGTCGAGTCAAGGTGGAGCCGACGACTCTTACTCTCACACAATATATACAGTCATGTTGTCGAGGATAAACAAAAGGTTGTTTGACTTACGTCTCGGTTAGCCCCATGGGGTTGAGGGTGGTGGTGGTTTTAATTAATTCAGAGACCTATTTCTATGCCTCTTCACGAGCAGGAATTGTTTTGTTGGCAAATGAAAATGTTTTCGTTTCGTGTCTTACAGACACCTGCTAGTGTGTCAGTGCGGGTGTTGGTATAGACGCTTTACAAAGGATGATTTCATTGATTTGAAAAATTTACATTATTTTTCACAACCAGCCCGACTGTATTGTTTTGGAAAATAGCCTCGAGCTTCGAAGCCAATCGCTTTGTTTCAGCTCTACTTTTTGAAACATCCAATCGAAAAGAAATGCTTGTGTACCTTTATTTTACACATAGACGGGGAAGAAATTAGAGAGTATAGACCCCCTCATGCATCAATTGCGAGAAGACTTAGGTGCCGAGCTGAGAACTTACCTTTTGTATGAATAGTTTCAGTATTCTAGAAATTCTCAAGAAAATTAAGTAATTAATTAAGTAATGGCAAAGGGTTTCTTGATGTCCACCCATTACCTGCTAAGGGATACAAATTGTTGTTATTGTTCATGTCCGCACTAAGTCTGCAATATTGGTGCAGTTGCTTTGAAAAAAAATGAACAATACAGCTAAATATACACTCTGCAAATACCGAGAGGAAATTACGTGAAGTTGATGACGGAGAAGTTGCAGCGCGTTATTTTTAAAAGGGTAATTTATCGACAAAGGCAGCTACCAAGTATGTTCAACAAACTAGGTACTCTGTGCCTTCAGCGAAATATACTTGAACCGGAACATTTAAAACAACGTCTGCTTTGATTAGTTCGCATATGATATGAATGTTAAAGCTTAATGATTTAAATTTGCAGCAAATCTCAATTACGGTGTCGGTAAGTAAAATAATATGTAAGCCACATACCATTATATATCCATCTCTTTGTTAAACTCTTCGTTTTCATTTAGTCGCGAGGTTATGATCTGAAGTTATGGATCATAACCCTCCCACACTCCTGAATTCCTCATGGACCGCTTGTGGGGTACGCCAATTCGACAAACATACTCCTGAGAGTTGTGCTCTAAAAATCTCGAAAAACCTCTTATAAAACTTCCATAAGACTCTTGGATACTCTCTGAACATAATTTTAATCTTATAGTACTCTTATTAAAAGATTATATGTCTACCAGAGCAAATAACACGTAAACTCCCATAAAGAAAATCTTTTTGTAAGAGTTGGACTCTTAAGTTACTCTCATAGAGTAAAAGTATTATAAGAAGAATCATTACTAGAGTTTGAGTATCGAAGTTCCTATTAAAATATTCCTACAAGCCTAACACTCACGCTATGAGGTCGCATGGTTCATAAAACCACCTATGCATAAACGTCACTTAAATAAGATACTCAACAAAAGTAATTTTGCCGTTATTATGCAGCGTGTTTGCGGTGACAGAAGGTTTTTAATCAAATGAATTCCCTTAACTGAAGAGTTTATAAAAAGTTAAAAAAAAAAAGAAATAGATAAATCGATATAAGCACTCCAACTTTCTGTATGCGTGCCCGGCGACGATATATGTCAAAACAAAGAACTCAGAAATTACCAATTTACTCTCATGTGGGGAGAAAACACCAAATTTACTTTAGGTAAGAGAGTAAATCTCTGGAAAACAGCCAATTTTCTCGCCCAAAGAGAGCTAAACTCTGATAAAAAGTGATTTATCGCTTACAAAGAACGCCTGTGTCTGATAAGACAGCAATCTTTTTCGCCATTCAAATTCCAGCAAAAATCTGGATTTTCTCGGATTTCAGGGTTACCATCGCATCTGTTAGATTAGCATCCGTTTGTTAAAATAAAAAAGAAGGATGGCCAAAAAAGTATGGAGGCTGGTCCATGAACCAATAACGGTGAGTTAATAATCATTGGATAGGCATTTTCGTGCACGAAAATAGTTGATACCTATAGCAGTTTGAGCCCAATCGCTGTGCGAAAAAAGTAATTCGCTTAAAACGTAGCTCTTTTTGCTGTTTTACTGTATAGGTACTTTGCCCAGGGTATTTATTTTTTTGTAACGTATTTCATGTCTTTTTGCCATTTTGAAGATCTTCTTAGAAAGTGTGAGTAAAAGCATTTTTAAAGTATGAACTGTATTTTGGCTTTAGTTATACTTTGCCCACGGTGTAGTTTTTCGTAGCGAATTCCATGTCTTTTTGCCATTTCGAGCATCTTCTAGAAAGTCTGTGTCTTCTATGGCATCTTCTAGAAAAACATTTTTATACCCCGTCCCAAAGGATAGGAGATGTATAAAGTTTGATTCATAGTTTTTAACATAGAGAAATAATCACCGTAGAACACCAATACCTTAAGGGCATATGATCGAGACCAAATTGTCAGTCGAATGAGCCATGTCGCCTGTCCGTCCGTCTGTCTGTCGGTAGTCTTTATCTGCTCTTTTTAGGTCCCATAGCATGTAAAAGTTTTTGAAATTCGCCTACTGACACGCCCACTTTACTTATTAGCATAGAAATTAAAGTTGTAAAAAGCTGAAATTTGGCATGCGTTATCCTCGCTTACGTGTATTGTGATTGGCATTTAAAACTAAAGCGAACCGACCCCATGTGGGCGTGGTCATATTTTATTTGCATTCTAATAAACGGTTTTTATTCGATATATTTGCTTTAAGTCCAAAGAACTTGCACTATAAAATGTTCAGATATGTGCGAAATCTATCAACTGAAATGAATAAATTTTTGCCACGCCCACTTTTGGGAGCGTTTTTAAGTATAAACGAAATTTTTAATATGAAAACGCACTCAACACGTGTAAACAACTTCTGATTAAAAATATGAACAAAAAACCAATGTTTTTGAAAAGGGCTTGATGATACGCCCCTTTTTTAGGGAAGAAAATTTTGAACTAAAAATTTCAAAACAATTAAAGTTGATAGAAACTAAAGCTCAACAACCAAGATTTATGACGCAATTTGGAACTTGACAGTGGTCAATTGGGACGGGGTATCCAACGATTCGCTGGGTATATTTTTTCGTCACGAATTCCATGTCTTTTTTTTTGCTATTTCGAATATCTTCTGAGATAGTGTGTCTAAAGGCTATGAATTAAACTTTATATATTCCCTATCCAATTCGATGAAGTATGGGGAAATACATTATAATTAGCAAATAAAATAAACAACAGCAACAAACAAATCAAATTAAAATGAATTGATGAAACTCACTATAAACAGATAAAGTACGGTAACTTTACTTCGATGTGCTAAGATTTATCAAACATTTTAGGCATTGATTATTTTTGGGGCGCTTTGTTTTTTCCGAAGTAAAATGTCAACTTTAGCTGATATATTTTCAGTTGCATTAAGTTTTCGCGAATAAGCTCATGAAAAATATTAGAAAAGTCAATAATATTGCGATTACTATGGTGCGTCATCAAACACAGCGTTATTGAAAACAACTTCTTCTTATAGCAATATATCTTGTTCTCTTTTCCTTATGGAAAATTAAAATAGTTTTGGCACACAATAAGATAAAGACAACACGTAAATCGTTTCTAATGCGTTTCTTTCTCTTTCTCAAAACACTACTAATGGGAGCTCTCTTCACTTATAACAGTGTGAGTTGTTTACTCCCATACACAGTCTATTTGTCTTACTATGTGACTGAAGTTTCTCTTATAAAAAGAGGATTCCTTTGGGACAACAATTACTCCCATAAGTTGGTCATTTAAATGCTGCAGGGCTATCATAAGCGCTCTCATTGCACTCTATAAAAGATGATTTCCAAGAGACTGGATCTTGCAAATAACACTCATAAGACTCTTGTAGAGTCTAGTGGGAGGAATTTTAGTTGGGCCATTTTCCTGGAGATAGGTTCTTTTACATAGGGGCTTACTCGGATCTACGTTCTTCTTATTCTATCTCGCTTTGTTACTCCTGCTGTCATGCGGAGTTGCTGTCATATATGTTACACGCTGCCCAACATTGTGAATCATATGTGAGCGCCGGACGCACATATGCGGTGTAGAACCTTACTTTCAGCTTAGGAAGCAATTCTTGGCCACAGAAGATGGCGGAGTTTTCTCCCCACTTCATCCACCCTACGCTTACGCGATGATTGATTTCGTCATTACAGTTTACTTTTCTACTGATCATAGATAATAGGTACTTCAACTTTTCACACTTGGGTAGAACATTTCCACTCAATTTAATGTCTGGAATTGGCTCGGGTGGGTCAGAAAATGGGCAGCACAGGTACTCTGTTTTCTTCTGGCTAATACGACACAGATTCCCTTCCAAAACATCCACCCATATGTCAAGTGTACGCTGCAGGGAAGTATGATCTACACTTTAGATGGCCCCATCGTCAGGGAAGAATAACTGATGTACTTTCGGATCCGTCAGTTTTCCTTCAAGCAGATAATCAAGGACTGCAATGAAGAGCAAAGGACCTATAACGCTTCTGTGGTGTACACCGACTTTAATTGGGAACTCATCAGTGACGCCGGAAGGACATCATACCCTTGTTTTTGCTCCGTCATACATGCCCATGATCATCCGCACGTAGGAACTCCACGTTTTCATAGCGCCACCCATATGGTAATTTATCGAAAGCTTTAAGGGCATCACGATTTTTTTCCATTATATTCCTTAAACTGTCGATTGCATCACAATAAAACTGCAGACTGGTCCTCAGAAAGCCTTATTATTTTCCGCAGTCTTCACAGTGTGGGACAACAGCTTGATAGAACGGTAATAATCACAGCTTTGTGTATCACCTTTTCCTTTGAACAAAGGAAAAATATAACTTTCCCTCCACTGACTAGGCATTGGATCCCCTCTGATTAGTTTGGAGATGAAGGTTTTGAGCCATCTAGACTCACTTTCTCCAATTTTCTTCCAGGAATCTGAGGGTATCTGATCCGGCCCAACCGCTTTTCGCTTCTTGGAGTGCTTAACCGCCTTCCCAACCTCTTCGACTGTGCTATCTGGTACTTCTTCCCGGTTAGGAGTATATTCTGTGAAGAATATTGTCGTCAGCCAAAAGAAGCTATCCCTGAGCATTGTTGATGAACTTTGGCGAACGAATCTCCTGGACGTTTCTACTCCTCTAAGCGGTAACTTTGAAGATTTTTACCCTCTTATTCAAGGTACTTTGGCGAATATCCTTTGTGATCCTGTGTGGCCTGCTGTGTATCAGCAGCCTAGAAAGAAATTTTCGCCCACTCCCGATACAGGCCCTGCATTCTCTTTGCTTAAACTTGGACGCACTTCTTCTAAAGGAGATTGCTGAGGTGTCTATATGAAAATTCCAGGCGAAGCATTTCAACTCTGTTGTTCGAGAAGCACACCTTCCATGCCTTGAATGCCGCTTTCTTTTCACTGATCACTAGTTTCACCTCATCTGACCATCACCATGTTTCTTTGACCTGTTTGCAGTGGCCTTTTGAAGTCCCTAGGAGTGATTTGGCCTTTTCTATGCACGTTCGTTGTAGGTCATCCCACATATCTTGTGCTCTACTCATCTTCGTTTTCGTCAATGATGATAAAGAGGTAGTTTAGCGTGGCTTTTCAAAATGCTTCGCCGTTTTTCTTAATCAAATTGTCCAGTTGATTCTCCCAGATACCTTTGCTTGCTCAATTTTCTTTTTTGACGGTTCCATAAAAAATGATGGTCAGCAGAAGGCGGTGTTGTGATGTAATCGCCTCACCTAAAATCACTTTACAATCTTTGAACCGTGGTTTTAGGGAACTGTGAACCAAATGATAGCCAATCTGGGTCTCATTACCACCGCTGCTGTAAGTGATCAGGTGCCTGCTTTTCTTGACAAACATGCGGTATTAAGCATACGATAAGACAGTATGACTTGCGAACACTTTAGGATATCTTCACCAGAAGAGTTCCTAGTGCCATACCCAGGCCACCATGGCAGTCTTCATAGCCCTCATTACACTGAAAAAATTATTGGTTGTCATATTGACAATCGAAGGTTGTTAACCACAAATTGTCACATTGATGAACAAAATTGTCAATATGACGCAAAACTTTGGATGGCATTGGACACGTTTAACAACCAAATTTATGTAAGTATCCATTTGCAAATATTTATTTATATTCATACCCAATATACATAATGCTATTTGTTATTAAACTTTTCTGTATTTTTTTTTCCTTTTCAGTTTTTAATGTTCTGTTTTTTTATTTTTTTCCACAGATTTTTATTTGGATGTTAATATTAAATAAAATTATTTAAAAAATATGTTTAACTAATCGCATTTTTTTCTTTTCAGTATTTTAAATTTTCTTTTGGGTTTTCCTTTCAGATTTCTTAAATTTTGTTTTCATTTTTAAGTTTATTTATTTAACTACATTTACTGTAGATTTCAAAACGAAAAAAATAAAGATAAGAATATATCAATTTGGTTTTGCTTGTTTTTTTTTTTTTAATTTTTATTCATTTTCAGTGATTATTTGGCTTCAAATGGAATCGCAAGAGAGTTTTGGAGTTGAATCCAAATAAAGTTTCTGATTATTTTAGTTCTGGAAACCCAATCGTTTTCAATATGAAAATCGAAATTGTCAATTTGAAAACTGCAATCTTCATATTGACAATTTCGATTTTAAATATGAAAACGGAAATCTTCAATATGAGGAAAGCATTCATCTTATTGACGATTGCGGTTTTCACATCAACAATTAAGATTGTCATATTGAATACCGTCTTCGTCATATTGACAACCGATTAAATTTGATGAACAGAATTTCTTCATATTGACAATCGCGATCATTGGCTCAAAAACGACAACTTTTTTCTTCAATATGACGAACTTTGTTGTCTATGTGACGCACCTTTTTGGTTTAGTGTAGATTTCCTGACATGTCTGTTGAAGTCTCCGGCTACAAACAAAAGCTCTTTCGTTGGGATCGCCATGATGAGATTATGCAAATCTTTCACAATTTTTCCTCTGCTCACACCCAACTTGAGGAGCATATGCACTAACGATGTTCTACACCTCATCTTGCATCACCAGGTTAGAGACATCAACCGGTCACCTTGCTTTGAAATATTCAATATGCCATCAAGTTGCTCTGCCGCATGGACGATACCAATTCGGTTCCTACCTTGCTCTGTTCCGTAGTAGTACATCTTGTAAGCTTGTGTCTTTATATCCAAGAAACGGGCCCAAATTCTGGTGTTCCGCCAATTCTGGTGTTCCCCCGAAAACCGACTAGCTCTGACCTGAGCATTACTACTCGTCCCAGGATCACTACAATGTAAGCCATAAGCAGTGCCTGGCGGGTTAGTGCCATTCGTCGAACCTTATTTGTTCGACATGTGCATAGTCCTATAATTGTTGTTTGAACGTCCTATTCCGTCATCGGTGCGGTTACCCAGTCATGACAGCCCCACGGACTTAGAATAATGCACACTTGTGGGGAAGTTTAAAATGTTGAATTATCGCTTTAGGCTCAATTAGATGTTAGAGTGGCCTGGGCCCTTAGTCGCCTTTTACGACAAGCGCTATCTCTTCGTTTCGGGGATGCTGCAGCCATATTCTCCTCACCTGTAAGCTGCACGGAGGATATACATCGCCTTGTAATATATATATACGTATAAGCTTACTGCATTTTTCAGCAAAGCTAGTTTTAAACAATACCAGACCTGAACACACAAATAACTAATTGTTGTATTGTGCTTCTATTTTCACTAGAAATGTAGGCGGCTATTTGAGCGTAGATATTCGTTTACGTGGCACAATGGGCGTAATAAACCTTTTTCAAATAGTGTAAAAAAATAATTAATTTAAGAACAATTTTCATAGGTTATAATAATAAAGCTTCGTTTTAGTATTGGAATCTAAAGAAAGACTCCCGCAAGTTGAAAGCATGTGTATGAATAAATAATTGAATATGTTCAAGAGCATTAATATTTGAAATGAGCTTCCGGGAAAGGATGCATAGGTATCATCACGTTTTTAACAATACTCATATTCGTGATATATCCTTTCAGTTGACACTTTACCTTTGACTTCGTACTAAAGGCTGCGGTATACAGTCTATTATTTATTGCAGTTGGTAGTAGAAATGCACTTTCTTCTACTTTTTGGCTCCTCACCCAGGTCATATTCTTCAATTTTTAATGTAAATAAATCCTTGCACAATTTCTTGCTATACCCACCATGCTTCTCTCAATAAATTTTTGCTTTGACATCTCTCTAGTGAGTGTATATTTAATTCCATATCTACCTTCTTGGCGGAAAAATAAACTCCTTGGGCAATAAATGATTTGCTTTTCACTCTCAAGTAATAGCAGAGCATGTATTATATACATCTCGCGGATTTCAGAAACAGAATTTTACACACTACTGCTACTGTTGTATATTTATTATATCACATGCATTGCTACGACACGTAATCGGATTGAAAAAGCTGGGATGGAGGAAGGAGTAAAAGTGTGTTTACTTTCTAGTGCAGGTGGGTGAAAACTAAGACTCACTAAGACTCTAAGACTCAAAAAAAAAAAAATTGTATCTGAAATTGCAAACGCGTATAAGCCAGTTTTATTGAAAAATTCGAAGAAGAGAGAAGTAAAAGAAATAAGCTATATTTCAGCTGGCGCAGTCGTAACTTGTTTGGTATAGCTGCTGTGATAAATGTTGAAATGAGGAAACTATTCTCTATAAACTATAAAAAATAATATGTTTTCATAAAATATGTGATAAATCTTATGTAGCCGAAATGCGTTCTTTGTGTCATATCTTCATCTTGCGAGGGTCCGACGATCGTTCATTGTTTTAGCCCCAGGTTTCGCTATACCCACACGTTTACGATTTTATTTTTCAAGGCACCAGCAAAAACTAACGCATGAACTTTCATGGCTGTTCCACGCTTAGTCCTGGCTTGTTCTAAACCGTTGCAGCATTTAGTCTTGGACGAGCTGTACCTAATAGGTACCTCCCTAGATGAAAACAAAATTAGCTCGTCTGCCACTTGTATCCTGTTGGTCTTCAATTAGTAACAACGAATAGCACTCTAAACTCCTAGAACCTCGAAACGAATATTAGCCCCCTTATTGAGCCACAGCTACATAAGAACCTTCAAAAGCACCGCAGACTCTGAATGAGAAAATTAAAACGAAAACGTTCTCCGCTGAAAAATGTGTGCTCAACCTAGCAACGACTATCCTTTGCTGCACACCACTTCATATTACGAATGTGACTGAAAAATCTCTGCTTATTGTACACACACAAAACGAGAACTCATCGATGGGAGGTAGCTAGTAGTTATGTTGTGAGTTTATAGAGCTTCGTGCAAAAAAAAAATTACAAACACACAAAAAGTATACACAAACGAAACCCTCTACCGAAGGGACTATAACGACGAGAGGAGATCATCAGAAGCAGCATCAGAATACAATGAATGATGAATGCTTGCGCCAGGGAGGATGTGGGTTGGTTCCGCTGCGTAGCAACAGTTTGCCATGGCAATAATTATGATTGAGTTTTATTCGAGAGAAGTACCCGTAATTTGTTTTCTAGTTATGTATGTATGTACCCCAATAAAATATACACAACTAAAGGGCAGGCAGAGAAACACCCTGGCGTAGGAATACAGTGAGGAGGCAAAGGCACGACACTGCTCTTCACCAAACTGCTACTTCAATAGTGAGGATGCTATGAAAAATACGCTTTCACCTATAATAGATTATATCCATAGACCAATGTATCTATTGTATGGATTTTTGTGTAATTATTATGGAATTTTTTCCCATACTTATCCTGGCTGCCACTTGTAAATTTTGTTACTTCCAGTGGCTTATGGAATGTGTATAGCTTTCCATACGACCAAAACCACCCTAACAAAAGAAAAACCAAAATAATGAATTAATTTAGGGGATCCTGTTATTTTTTGAGTACGTACCTATAGTAAGCAAACTTTCGTCCTCAGTCCTATTGTGAGATCTTCCCAAAATTTTTCATAAACTGTTATGGCGGTTTAATGGAAATTAATGAACAGTGCTTTGCTTACGGGGGTGAAATGAGGCATTTGCTCAAAATGGCAATTAATAAATTTTGGGGGCGTTTTCAATTCAAATTAAAAAAAAAAATCGTTCTCACTTTGGTTCGATTTATATGGCATTGCTGCATGGAGGCCAATTTACCCTGGCCGAGCATCAAGCCAAAAAATGTTTCAAGGATATTTAAGCAAGAAAATTGCGTATTTAATTAGATTCTAATTTTGGTGGTCGCCATGGACGAAGTACGGGTGATACTCTCATTATACATATATATCAAAGGAACGGATAGCGTGATTAATTGCTCTGAAATTATTCAAACTTGCTGAAGTGTGGCAAGTGTCTGTTTGTTTAGCAGTTGCGGCAAGTGATTGACGTTCGGCGTGTGCAACAACAAAGTCGCTGTCCAATGGGGACAAATTGGGCTCGTCTTGAACCTGAATCGAAACCAAGAAAACACAATAAGAACGGGGTAATAAATACCCCTAAGCATCAGGTACGTTGCTAGTTGAAGAAGATAAGTTTTATAATTGGCTTTTAATGAGCTTTGGGGCCTAATTTTTAGCACCCTCTTGCCAAATATTGAATCTTCGTTTGATGATTATACCGCTTTATAATAGCCTCTAACTAGGTACTGGGGGTGAAAAGAGGCTCTTATGTGAATAGGATAAATATACAAACTTACGCACTTACGACTTTGCGTCGGTATTATGATGTAACTCAATTCCAGTTTTAACCAGTGAGTAAGTGCTACAGGGTGTACGCAGAAGATACAGTCCGTAAACGGATCATTGAATACCCCATCCTATCCCACATTGTAAAATGCTGATGGCATAGTTATTTTTTGACATTTTATAAGTAACGCAAAGTTCGAAAAGGGGCGTGGTACAACCGCCTCTTATTACATGTACCTAATAATAGCATTACATTAAATGTACGTAAAAATGCAATTTTTTGGTTCAAATTCAATATTTTTGAAAAATCGACCACTAGAAGGGAGCGTGGCTAAAAACTTTATATGAACGAAATCTGGACTGAAGTCTCGTTTGCCTAACCTGCTACTTTTATTGTTTCATGCTTTCCTAAATTAGGCTCAAGGCCAGTCGAAATTAAGTTTTTCTGGAAAATTTTAGGCTTTTCTTCAATTCTGCCTTCACAAAATTAACAAAATGTGGAACTAAGCATTTTCTACATAAAATATTAAGCAAATTTTTTTCAATTTCGAGCAAAAATATTGAGTAAAATGCATTTGAAAATTTATCCTTAAAATAGATGCCACGCCCACTAGAGGAGGTTTACCGATTAAATTTGCCCTGTTTGTGTCTTACATTCATTAGGAGATGCTAAATGTCAAATTTCAGCCTTTTAGAACGTCTAACAGTTTCAAAACTCTGGACGTAGTTGCGATTGTGGGCGTTTCTTTGGGCGGATTTTCAAAATGTTTACACTTGTACTGCTTCGCATGACCCTACGTACGAAGTTTCAGCACCCTAGCTCAAAATTTAAGACCTAGAAATATGTGACATACAGACGGACGGACGGACATGGCTCGTTCGATTCAGAATTCGGTCTCGATCATATGCCCTTAAGGTCTTGGGGGCTACCATTATTATTTCCCTGTGTTACAAACTATGTGACAAACTTAATATACCTCCTATCCTATGGGATGGGTGTAAAAAAATCGACACGAAGCTAGAAATTTGCTTAAAATTCTATTATTCGAGAACCACACCCTACGAAAGAGTCTGTTTGTATTTCAAGTTAGTTTTTCGGTATTCTGTAAACGTCTAACGGCAAGGCTTGCTGTAGCTTATACTTCGAGCCTTCATGCCATATTTTCTCTATCACTAGGCGGGAAGTTAGTTTATTTTTCCGTTGTAAGAGAAGACATAATCCCTTGTTTTTTTTTCTAAGAGTTCGGCATGCAAATCTTATGCCTTATTTTGCCCATTCGTCGTTATGCATTATGGGTTTCTTGATGGACTTCTTGATGGACTTTACTGCTTTGCACAGCGAGTAGGTAGTTCGATTTCCAATTCACCGACAAGCATTCAAGATATTCAGTGGTCACACGATTTTTTAAATCTTGCAGCATTGCTTTCAGCTTGTTAGAGAGATGGTTTAAAAGAGCTCTCTCCAGACAAGGGTGCTCTCGTGCATTGCCATCTTGTACACGATCATCTCTTTTCACGAAGCGACTCCTCAATTTCGGGAAATGTTGTGCGTAAATGCACGTCAGTGCTTACTTTTGTTTTTTGGACAAACAGACGTGTTTTTCCAAGCAGCGCTCTGAATTACTTCAATGAATTCATCAACTGCTTCTTAATAGAACTGAGTTCTCATTGGCAAATTTAACACCCTCCTTACAGTCCGTTTTGAAGATATCCCAGTTCGTGCTCTTGTTAGCTAATCTATGAGCACTTTCTATTTTCGGTAGACCTACACCCGTCTTCAAGATAACTGTTGAGTGGTTTGAGCAAAGATCATAAGATAGTAAGGTATTTGCTACCCCTTAGCGACGAAGAAGTCGACAAGGTCAGGCTTTTTATTCCTGTTGGTTGGCCAACACGTTGTCTTTCCCGTGGAGAAAAAGTTCATACCACGTTTCATACTGTTTTTTTTTTCACAGTAATCTGTTTCTTTTTCAGTCTTGAACCGCAAAAAGTATGCTTTCCGTTAAAGTCGCCCCAATGATAAAATTCGATCCAATTAGGTCATACTATAATCATGATCGTCATGCACTATTCTACATCCCGGCGGGAAATTACAAGATGTAATGTTATCTTAACAGTTAATTTGTACAGATACTGAACTATGCATAGAGTTTAGTTCAACGTCTGTGTTTTTGAAGTGCTGTATGCTTTTGTGATGTAGAGGGAGGATCCTCCTCTCGATTTTTGCGAAAGGTGATTTGCATAATAGTCATTATATACCATAACTTTTATTTTAGGTCCAGATTTCTTCTTAAGGTGAGTTTCCGTAATTAGGAAAATACCAATACGATTTCTCGGTAGAAATGCTTCTTTTTCGTCCATTTCATTCAGAGTGTTGTTTGCACTAAGTTTGCACTAAATACTTAACTGTTTCATTTTTATGTTCTGTTGTAAGAAGTTTAGTGTTACAGGTGTTTAGAGTTGAGGTGTTTAGAGGTTTTATGGTATCGCGATAACTTACATCTCGAGCTCATATTAGTTTGATTTACATTTTAAGCATATTCTCAAGTATTTCCAGGTTACAGTGAGGATCCGAGACACTGCATCTGTTTTTCGGTCCAACGATTGGCGCTTTTTTCGGCGCAAATAATTGCTGACGCTCCGTTGTGGAGCTTTTACGCTCCTTTGACGATCCTTTGTCAATCGCGCCGCCCTTATAGGATATAGCGACTTAAGAGTATTTGACTTAAGAGTCTTAGATATTTTCGGACGTACCAGGCTCGAAGACCTCGAGTTCTTTGCTCTTCATTTAAACGCGAGGTTATGATTTGAATTTAGGGACAAAAGCCCTCCTTCTCATAAAAACTCTTGCCTCGAATATTTTACCTCGTCAGGATCCTGCCATCGTCACCTGAAAAAAAAGACTTGTTCTTTTTCACGGTCCCCTCCTGCGCGAGGGTTTGACAAGCCCTCCGAAAGTATTAATTGTCTTAAAAAACTTCTCAAAGTGCCGTTCGGATTCGGGACCTAATATATAATCATATAAGGGGACCTAAAAAATTGTAGGTCCCCTTATATGTAAAGAAATTAACCAGCATACATTGTTGAGAAGTTGGCCCTGGTTCACCTCAAACTGTTGCGCCACTCTATTTTTTATATTTTACCTCGTCCCTTTTGTAGCTCTATGGGTACTTTGTAGCCCCTTTGCTGCTGGAAGGTTTCCGTTGCAATTGGCGCAAATTGCTGGGACCTGCACTTCTACTTTGCACTCTATTGGAGGCGGTAAACGGCGCGTTTCACGCAACCTGGTTCTTTTTGAGAGTAAACACTTTTGTGCCTGAATTCTTGTCATCGGGTACATTGCTGTGTCAAGGCATGGGGTTATGACCTGATCACTGGCGAAATCTTAAACCAACTACCAAAAAAGTAGCTTACTTTATATGATAAACCATTCTCTTAGATTCCTTCTTTTTATGGTTCCAAAACAGGGGAAATGTCTAAACCAATATAATGTTGAGCCAATATAATGATGAGTGCACGAAACAAATAATAAACTCACGTCCCTATAAGGCAACTCCCTATAACATCCCTGTAAGGTTCTCCCCTCCACAAACTTACGGAAAAACTTAACGACATTCCTTCAAATAACACTTTTTGAATAATGGGTATAGCTACAAATCAATTATCCTAGAATAAACAAGACGTTCGGCCGAAAGCTTCCAGCCGACATATCAGCACGGAACATCCCTTGATGGTTGTGGTTATAGAGGTTAGTGTGCAACAAATTACACAAACCGATTCCGTTAAAATTATATAATGAATATAGTTCTTCTTATTTCAGCGAGGGACATTTTTTTTTTTTTAAATCAAATCGAGCATTATTCCACAACAAAAGTTTTTGCTTGTTTTTCTTAGGTTTTCTCTGTATAATTTGAAAAACTAAATTAATTTCTATTTTGATTAAAATTTTTTGCTCTCTGTTTAAATAAATTTGTAAAAAAGGTTAAATATATTTGCCTTAAGTTTAAATTTACTTATGTAAAGTGTAAATATATTTTTTATTTCTGTTCAATTAATTTTCGATTAGGTTAGACTTATTTGCTATTCGTTTAACTAAATGTGCGAATACGTTTTATATAACCTTATAGGTACGGTCGGCCATCTTATCGAATTTTCAAAGTCATATTGCACTATTGGCGATCATCTTACAGCAGCGATACTGTCAAACATGACCCTCGTGGCTTGGTTAAGTATTTTCTTTTATATCTTATTTAGCAGTACAATGGCTTTGCGGCGTAACTGTGGTGCCACCTTGTCGCCAGATCTTGAAGTTAGCCCCTTTCTAATGGTACTTCTTTCTTTCTCGGCTCTTACTAGCACAAACAATTTCACTAAAATTGTATTGGGATGACCACTCTTACTGTGGTATCTTCGGAGAAAACCCTGCGACCCTGACCACCCTTAGTATTTTGTATGATGCGCAGTTATTCTGAAATACGTCGATTATTTAGTTACTTATGCCAGTTATCCTTTAGTCCTATCCCTTAGCATACACAAATGCTTTAGTTTATTTATTTTTTATAAGAATATGTAGATCTACGGGCTTTCAGTAACATGCAAATAAATTGAATAGCATGAGCTAAACCGTCTCTCTAGGTAATGCCTTTCCTTGTTTCGGTATGTGGTTTTGTCTTTTATTTAGGTTCAAACCAACCGAGTTTATGAAACTGAGTGAGGGATCCTTGCTTTACATCCTTTGTTCAAACAGTCAACCCATCATACTTCACTGTTAGTTAAGACGGCTGATGTTGTTGATACCTGTGTATGTCAAAGAAGCACAAAACAAGCAAATCCCTCGTGTGCAAACAGAAGAGGCCAGAATCTCATGCAACACCAACTCGTAATCCAATTATTTCGCTCGGCAATATAGAAAACTTTAAAATCTCGATTTTCACAAAATAATTCTCATTCTTACCGCATCGCATGTACTTTGTACAGACATCAAATACAGGACGTGCCAGGCTAGTGAAAGAAAAACGAAAACATGCCGACGGTCGTACCCAACAACAGCACCTATACTCTGCCGTGCACAATTCACTACATTCACTCTTTTCTTTTGAAGAGGAAGCTTCAACCAACACAACACATCCATCCATCCATTTATTGAGTATCCTTATTCCATCATATAACTCAAGTCCACCCCATCAACATTTCATTAATCCTGTTGCTAGTGCCAACCGTTGCGTAGCCAACGCTAGCTAAAAGTTTCGGGTTTGAGAGCCCCACCCACATATGCATGGCTGTTGTTGGTTGGATTCATCTCGTTCGGTCTCGCTTGCACGCTCTGGTCCATCATTATTATTGCTGTGCCATTCTAGGGATATTCCATGGGTACAAGCATATCAAAATGGAAATTATAAATTTTCCAGTCAGCGTACAGGTTAGGGTATGCTAGGCAAGTAAATAGGGTATGTGGGCCTCTGGGTGGTTTGGTCGGGCAAATTGTTTTGTTTGCAACTACAAGCCCTAGTCTGAGGACATGACACGAGAAACATATCATACAAAAGTTGTTGCGCTGCTGGAGCTGTTGCTTTTTGGACCTGAAGCCGATGTTGATAAGGACGTTGTTGCTTAGGAACAATGCCAAAGCTATGGCAAAAGAAATTTTCGCCTCAATAAAGGAAAGTTTATATGAGAGTCCTCAAGGCGATGGGTGTGTCAAACAATAATGTCAAACAGTGGGGTCGACGAAAGACAAGTGCCTTCTTGTTCCGCAATCGGTATGGTACATATGGTATTTAGAGCTTTTATAACTTTCTTGTTCCTGGCTCGGGAAATATACTTAAAATACGGAAAAAAAGACTTAAAAAATATTGACCATTTATAAAAAGATTTTTTTTTACCCTACGTATTCTACGCAGGGATAATGACCATGCCCCTAAGACATTTAAGGGATATGACTGAGTCCGCCTATACATATATGTAGAGGTTTAAGGTCCTAAAAATTAAGATAAAAGGGATGAAACTTTTATATTTATTAGAAATTTTTATGTTGCAATGCAAACACCACGTATAAAAATTGACCCACTTCCATTGGCTTGCACAAATCCAAATTTATATTTTTCTCAAAATACGTTTTGACCAATTTAGACAAGGTGGCAGGGACACGAATCTTACTGAACAACAATTATTATTGTAGACAGGCACCAATTGGACCATCGGCCATGACCACTTTAAGAATGTTCCAACTGTAAGAGCTTGGTGTCCCTGAAAGCAGCTCGCTCAAAAACGGAAGGAATGGGCAGAATGTGATTCTAGCAAGAGATTCTAAGTCTCCTTTCACTTAAGGGAAAAATCTGCTTACAGAGTTAGTTGGATTCTCTTGATATCTATAGTTCTCTGGATGAACTTCACTGTCAATGTATCTTCTAAAATCATCGATTTTTAAACTTTTCTTTTTACTGTATCGACTGCTTAAGATAAATAAAATAAATTCGCCAAAGGTTTACGCTTCTGTCATGTGTCGAAGTCCCTTGATGAAATATTTTATGGACTCCTTTCTTCCTGTTGGGCTCACTCGAACATTAAGCGTTCTGCTCTTTTACTTAATTTTGAAGCATTTTGAACATTTGGAGCAATTTTCTCTTAAACGTTTGGGAGATATGATCGAGGCTGACAAGACAATTGAGTAAGCCATGTCCGTTCGTCCGTATGTAAACAAATATTAGTTCTTAAATTTTCAACAAAAGAGCTGAAATTTGGTAGCTAAGCTGGAAATCTATTGGACCAGACCAAGTTTGATTCAGGTTGATTCAGTTTAAAGACACGCCGACTACAGACCTGTTATGTGTGTGACCACCTCCCCATAAAAGAAAAACACTTAAGTCAAATTTTAGCTATGTTTCTATTGCGCCAGAACATCAATTTTTTGCATGAGGCACTGCTTTTTAATATTGTCTTTAAGGCGATAGAATTTTATTTGTGCCAGCATTGGCCATGCTTACTTTTTAACCAGTTATAAGTAAAACTTGAAATTTTTTAAACCATCTAATCTTTTTTTAAAAACACGTATGAAATTTGGGAAAATATTAACAAAAAATTTAGGCATAAACATTTTCTGCATTATACACACGATAATGTGTCCGCCCATTTTTGTGGGCGTGGTTAAAAAAGTGTATTTTTTAGTCAAAAGGCAAAGTTTCGGCATAAAATTGATGTAACTACATTGCAGAAAGCGTCTAAGGGTAATATATTTTATTACATCCACTTTTAAAAGCGCAGCAATTTCTCTTTTTTTTGGTAGGGTGGAGTATTTTTCAATCCCACGTAGACCACAACACCACCAGTGATGAAATGCCTTTTGTGGAGGGTTTTCACATATTTTTGGGCTCTGAACTTGGGTCAAGAACACAAAAAAATATATTTAAAATTCTTTTTGACCTTAACGATAAAAAAACCAGTGAGTAAGTGCTACAGTGTGTACGCAGAAGTTACAGTGCGATTTTTTGGTTCAAATTCAATATTTTAGATAAATCGACCCCCAAAAGGGGGCGTGGCTAAAAGCTTTATATAAACGAAATTTGGACTGAAGTCTCGTTTACCTAACCTGCTACTTTTTTTGTTTCATGCTTTCCTAAATTAGGCTCAAGGCCAGTCGAAATTAAGTTTTTCTGGAAAATTTTAGATTTTTCTTCAATTCTGCCTCCAAATGTGGGCGTGGCCCAAAGTCTGGTATAAAAGAAATGTGAAACTATGCGATTTCTACCTAAAATATAAAGCAAATTTGTTTCAATTTCGAGCAAAAATATTATGTAAACTGCATTTGAAAATTTACCTTTAAAATAAATGCCATGCCCACTAGAGGAGGTTTAAATTTGTCTTTTTTGTGTCTTACATTCATTAGGAGATGCTAAATGTCAAATTTCAACCTTTTATAACGTCTTACAGTTTTGACAACTCTGGAGGTAGTTGCACATTTAGACCGATTGTGGGCGTGTGTTTGGGCGGATAAGACACAAAAAAGACAAATTTAATTGGTTAACCTCCTCTGCGTGGCATCTATTTTAAGGGTAAATTTAATTTTCAAATGCAGTTTACTCAGTATTTTTGTTCGAAATTAAAAAAAAAAACGCTTAGTTCCACATTTTGTTCATAAAAGACTTTGGGCTTTGCCAACATTTGGAGGCAGAATTGAAGAAAAACCTAAATTTTTCCAGAAAAACTTAATTTCGACTGCCATTAGGCTCTGAAATTAGGCTCTAATTGAAGAAAGGATGAAACAAAAAAAGTAGTAGCTAGGTTAGGTAAACAATACTTCCGGCCAGATTTCGTTCATATAAAGTTTTTAGACACGCCCCCTTTTAGGGGTCAATTTTTCAAAAATATTGAATTTGAACCAAAAAAATGCATTTTTACGCACAATTAGGTGTAACTTGGAAATATCTGTTAAAATATCTTATAATTAATAGTTTGTAATAAGAGGCGGTTGTACCACGCCCCTTTTCGAATTTTGCATTACTTATAAAATGTCAAAAAATAACTATGCCATCAGCATTTTACAATGTGGGATAGGATGGGGTATTCAACGGTCCGTTTTACGGACTGTAACTTCTGCGTACACACTGGTTTTATTAAGGAAAAAGGTGTTTCATACACTCAAAAAAAGAAATAGGTATTTGTTACAATTTTTTTTTTAAGCTAACAGTAAATTGCTTGGCATCGATTAGTTGCTAGAAACAATAAAAATACCTGCGTCTCAAAATACTCATAAATTTTATGCTTAAAAGAACATGCATTCACTTCTCTTTCACTTTCTCTTGTCTTAGTGTTCGGAAAACGCTTTAGTGTTAACGTCAAACACCATCATCTGTACCTTCAAGGCGTTACCTCACTTCACCCAGAGAGAAATTTGCCAATACGATACAAAAGCTGCAAAAAGTCAAAATTTCGAAAAATTTCTTAAACGTAAACTCAAGCGTCTGAAACCGAATAATGAATTTTTCTTGGATTTGCGTTTGAGATATTTGTCAAAATGTTACAGACGTTCTGTAGCACTTGAATCGTATTGGAAATTTCTCACTGGTTCGAAGAGCATAAAATTGTCATACGACAAACTAAAAATAAAAACAACCGCCTCCTTCCCTTCGGCGGTTGCTGGTCCCCAATCGGGCACCTCCTCAGGTGGTGGATAGGGGTATGCTCACCAGATATGGTGGATACCGATATGGAAAATATACGGGGCGGACCAAAAACAACAAACGAAAAAACCAGATGCGTCTGTCTCCAAATGAGAGGCTTCCTAGTCGGCGTCTGTTACCCAGGTTAGGGTCGGCCGAATACAAAACACCTTTTTATACCCGAGCCAGGGTATATTTAGTTTGTTGTATAGTTTGTAACGCATTGAAGTAATCACCGTAGACCCCTAAGACCTTTAAGAGATATGAATGAAACCGACAGAAGAAACGTTCGTCCGTCCGTCAGTTCGTATGTAAACAAATTTTAGGCCTTAAATTTAAACAAGAGAGCTGAAAATTCGTAAGTGGACTGGAAGTCCATTGGGCCAGATCAAGTTTGAAAATTAGTTGATACAGGCCATCTCCAATTTAAAAAAATACTTTTTTTCACAACTTAGCTATGTTAAAATAGTGCACACTGCTCTTCGAGGCAGCAGAAAAAGTTTGGCGTTTACATTGACCACGCCCACTCTTTGAGGAGTTTTAACTTAAAATGACTGTTTTTCAATATATATATATGAAATTTGATAAAAAATTTCATAACAAAAGTTCTAGATATTAGCATTTTCTATATTTTTTGTAAAAATTCTTTATATCTCCGCCCACTTTTGTGGGTGTTAGAAAAAAGTGATTTTTTTTTTGTTAAAAGGACTGGTTTTTAGTCCAAAATGTATGCAACCACCTTTCGTTAAGCGTTCAACAGTTATATTTCTAACCTGCCCACGTTTTGGAGGCGCGGCAGGTTTCTTTTTGGTAGGGTCGGGTATTTTGCAATCCATCGCAGACGGCCTGAAGCTGTTGCTGCTTTCCCACTTGTTCTCTTACAATATGCAAATAATATGGACAACAATTAAATGCATACCAGATGTTTTTCTGAAATATTCTGCTGTTTATCTATTGCTTTTCTCCGTCAAGGCATAACACTTGCGGGGGTAAGCTTTGGTGTTTCTGTGCAGAGGGTTCATGTTTAGCTCAGCAGCGATTGTGTTGGATCGAGAATTACTTTTTTCTTCTATATGCGATATGATACGCGTTTTAAGGGTAATCATATCCCCCTGATCACGAGCAGATTAGAAAAACAACCGCACTCTACGATTACTGTCAGTAAACTGAAAAAAGTCTTTCGGTATCAGTATGACCACCAAATTCGCATCACACTTAGTCAAGAGTAGAGTATATCCATTATAATTTTTACATCATATATTCATTATAACTATATAATTGTTATAATTCTAATATATATTATTATAATTGTTTAATAATAATATGTAAATTATTATTATAATAGATATCTATACTCTGATCAAGAGCAAAGCAAGGGAGTGTATTCCTCCCTAACAACAAAGTGTTTACAGCAATCATTGATAGTAGAGAATTTCGTGTGTGTGAGGACCACAAAGCAGCTTCGGCTTCGCCCCGTTACTGTACGTGGGCTTTGAACCGGCTATGCAATGGCATTGCGCTCATGGAGAGAGATCTTTTATTAGTGCAGTCACTACGTTATATAAGCATGCCACGATGAATAAAAAAATACGCACACACAGCCTAAAGCCCGGGTAGCTACAGTGCTGGTGTACATAATTGTGTGAAACATTCATAACCAACTATTAGATAATAATAATAAAAATATGCAATTTGTCCCTCAAATGTAGACACACTCAGAAATTCTGCGTCTTATCCGTGCGTGAGCAACATACTAGAGAGCCCAAAAGACACTAGGCAGATGGTTTGACTTCGTGTGTGTGCTAATCAACCCCCATTTGCTTCAGACAAAGCAAATGTTCAGCACATTGAACTCGATGCTTCGCTTCGAAGCTTCATAACGTTTTCTCCTTACGCACTCTTTCTCTTTGCCGAAAGAAATTTTGAAGCCGAGCTTCACTCTTTTTTGCAACTTTGAAATCATATGGCTGAACTCGTAAACACTAGGACCAGACGGAGCCAATGCTGTTTTTTGGCTAGGAAGCTATTTATCAACTTTTAAAAAAAAAATTCTCTTTTTTCCAGGCAAACGTGCATATTGTTTGGGAAAAATAGCAAAGTGGTTCCACAAAATATTTTTTTCAATACTATTTTCTTCTTGAATAATTATTGTTTGTGGCGAAACTTATTTTTTGAGAAAAACAATTATGTAATATGCAATGTGAATATTAAAAGCGCAACGCTAGTAATCACGGACGGAGAACGTTTCCCAATCAATCCGTTTTTTCAGTATGCTGAAAATTGACGGATTGCTATAGATGATGGACTAAAATTTTTGTATACGCACTACTGTACTTATTTGTAGGAAACTTAAAAACGTAACTTAAATTGCTTTGGATGAGTTCAAATTAATGGTCTTTTTTCAAATGAAAAAATTGTATGCTTCACTATCATTGATCTACCCCACTGTGTTGTTATATGAACAAAATATCCTTTGCTCGAAATATCTACATGCATACTATTCTCAGTTACACCTGCGTTACATACTCTTCCTATACAAACGTCAACCGAATTTCTGTGAAATTCCATCAATTCACCCCAGGGAGTAAGAAAACTAGAGTGAAAATCATACTCCCACTGACATGGACGACGAGTTATTTGAAGAAATAGTAAAGGGATATCTTTTGTTGTCTCGATGACTGTATGATATAACAATAAAAAGTGAGGAGCAACAACTTGCAGAAAGGGTACGAACACAACTCGAGTATAGACACTCAATGCCAATGTAATAAAAATAATAATAATAATAATGCTGAGCAGGTTGCGTAAGTGTCTCACATAATACGCCACACAACATATCCAAAAACGTTTCAAACACACTACGTATATAAGTACGTAATATGAAATTTTCAAAATCTTCTACTGTAGGTATGATCTAATGAAATAGATATTTCCCTAACGTGAAGAATATAGGATGGCATTCGAGTTTCTCTGTCTCTCGGATGCCGCAAAAGAACACAATTATTATGGTATACTCAAACTAAGGTTGTCTAGGACTACACAAAAGTGAAATAGCTCAATAGCAGGAGCACTTGAAGAATATAGTGGTAAGATGAGTTCAACAGGGGGTTGGGGATTACTAATAATAATAAGAGAACACATGTGACACAAGTAAGTTTGGTTGCTTTATTCGAATATTGTTATTGTAATATTGTATTGGGGAAAAATGCAGATGATTATTGAGAGTATTATGTTGGGGCACAATCATGTTAAGAAAACCTTAACAAAATTTGGATGATTTGCAAAAAAAAAATACATTAAAAATAAATTGGAACCATAAAGGTCTAGATTTTTAAAACAAAGCGACTAAAATCAGTTGGTGGATATTATACTTTCACGTTTGCAATAACCTCAACCTCAATAACCTGCGGCCTAAGTAAATAAATTTAAAAATTATTTAAAACAAAATGCATTTTGAAATCCTGTGGGAACACATATTCCTCTCGGGTGGCTTTTCAGACACTCGCAGAGGTAAAGACCGTAGAGACTAGTATTTTCAGTTGATATGAGTTGAATCATTGAACCATATTAATAAATTCCGTATTTTATAATTAGGTAGGTTTAAGTCCGGTGTTAATAAAATACAGTTAAATATTTGCTATTCATTGTTCCTCTGGACTTTGTTTGGAGATTTTTATTTTTTCATTTCAGACCACCTCTTTAATTAACGTTGGCGACAAAAATTTTGAATGAATCTTGGGCGCCGGATAGAAAATTCCTTTCGACGTAATTGTCACATTAAAAACTCCAATTAAAGAACATTGCAATCCTTTGCCTGCGATGCCAAAATCGATTAACATAGTTCTAGGGACCTCAGTTTCGGAAACCATTACAAAATTATTTGCCTGGCGTATACAATAAAAACCCATACTCTGCCCATTAAATCTTTTCAATCGATTAAAACTGGAAAAAAAATGTAAATCCATAAAACGTTAAAACTGACTTTATGATGCAATAACGTTCGTACTTGTACTTTCGTCCATATAAAGACAAAAAAATCCCAAAAGATTGTCACGAAACCACGACCAATAAAACGTTTCAGCAAAATACCACGAAATTCTATACCAAGGTCTGAAATTATTACAATTTGTGACAAAAGCAGTAAGAAGCAGATATAGACTGACAGGGAAAGAGTGAAATTCGCAGAACCATTAAAAATTTTAAATAATTTATGACACTCATCAAGGGGGACAAAACAAAGCTACGTCAACGGCTTCCAGTATCGGTGGTATGTCCGTCTTCTTTTTTACTTTCCGTTTTCTTAATTACTCCTGCTCATGGTGGTACATCTCGCTCTGGAGTATGCCTCCATCAACCCGGTGTATATCAGTCTATTTGCGGAATAGTCAATAAAAAAAATTTAATTGCAAACACACATAGGGCCATCGTCGTGGTTCACAAAAACAGAGAGATCCAGTTCCGTACAGTGGCATGGTAAAGTGTACCTTTACCACCCAATAACATTTCATTTAACTATCCTTGCAAACAGACAGCGATCGTTAAATGAATAATTGACCATAATTATCACAAATGCTGCTGCTACTGCTACTCATACTATCCGAGCTCTCAATTGGACAGCTTTCCTGACGTTTTCCTCGTGATTTTTATTGAAATCCTAAATGACTGAACGGGCAAATGTGATGGACGAGTCTATATACCTTCTATAGTAGGTAGAAAACACATAAAGGGGGCTAAAGGATTTTTCGCTGAATGTTGCAATTTGTCGTAATAAAAAGTGTAAATGTTGTAATTGCTTGCGCACCTGGGTGAAATGATTTTCTTTGTGATATTTGCCTGCAAAAACAAAAAGGAAAACCTGGTAAGTGTGTAGAGAATCTACTTCTCTGGTGGTTGTAAGTAGCAAAGTCGAGGACCCGGAAATACTTTTGATTGCTTTATTTGGATTTATGTGCAATTTTGTTGGATCATTATACCTGGCCGAAATTATTGTGCATACCATTATGTATATTTTCTGTACATTGTTAAGCGAAATTCATTAAAATTTTTGTTAAGTGCAGGCGATAAAACGAGAAGCGCGTGTGTCATTGGAATTAAGTTATTAATTAGACAGTTAGAATAAGACCCGTCCTCAGGCTGCGGCATTCAGTGGCGATTTCTCCACGTTACTAAAACGGTAAGAAAACACAATTTCTTAGAGTCCTTGTCTTAAAACTGATTTTTTTATAGAAACTTGTGGTATCGTTCGTATGCTTCTTCGGCAACGTCGTAAAATCCGCAGCACTGACTGGGATTCTACAACGATGTTCCCTTGATGGTTCTTACAGGCTTTAGTTCGAACTTTATACCCTTGACAGGAACTTTTGATCCTCTGGTAAAACTTTTTTACATCTGTTTGGCTGCATGTGCTTGTCGGCACTCATTGAAACCCAGCAATTCAGAGGCGAACGTCTCTGATGGCATTTTGGCAATGTTGCCACTGGCTATCAATACTTGATGCTGGCTGCATAGGACTTCGTAAAAGGTTTTGTGAGACTCGGTTGGAGAAGGACCTGGCGATCTCTTGCGATTCTAGTCGGCCGACGTCAAACTTTCCCTTAGTATTTCCATTACTTGGCGTTGGTCAGGATATCCGCAGCTATACCTTGGCTACAACAAGGAAGTGATCCAAGTCAATGTTGGCCCCTCGAAAAGTTCGGATTTCCATGATACTGGAGGAGTGCCTTACGTCGATCGCAATGTGGTCAATCTGGTTGACGGTTGATTGATCGGGAGCGTGAACTGTGTACTTGCTACAATAACGTGTCGCCCCGAAGCAAAGTCGACCCAGGAGAATCTTAATGTTGTAGTTAGGGCACTGCTCAATATTTTTGTCCAGGAGCTCGTAGAACACATCTTCGGTGTCGTCATCTTTCTCCTCAGTGGGGGCTTGCGCGCATATGAGACTAATTTTGGCGAGGTATGCCCCCTTCGGGTAGGGGTTAGAATATACCCAAGGTAAGGCATGCCTGTCGTAAGAGGCGACTAAAATCCACCCTCCGTATGCCGAGCGCGTAGCGCATACAAACTATGCAATGAACAAAACAAAAGATTTTATTACCCCAGGTGGCAATCCAGTTTCACTGGCAAATCCACCCTCCTCGGAGGTAGGCTCTACGGATTCAAGGGAGAGCCATTTATTGCTTATAAATCCCTTTTTGAAAAAATCAAGGGTGCCTCGATCTCCACCAGCTGGATCGAAGGCCTCCGGGAAAGGAAGTCCGCCGGTTAATCAGGACTCAGCGAAAATTAAATGCATTGAAGCGGAAAACAACGAGCTCCGTGCTAAGCTTAATGAAATGGAACGTCTCTACCATGAGCTTAAAAGCGAAGTAGATTCGTTACGTAAAGAAAATGAAGCCTTAAGGAACCCCCGTGGTACTTAGTATGCGAGGAAACGCTGAAACGTCAATGTGAATACCAGACGGACGAGGAACAACTTGCACGCGAAACGAATCCGGTCTTTAGAAAAAGGCTTACCAAGAAACGAAAGGCCGGTTCTTCACCCGAAGTAGAAACCGTGCAACAAAAAGAAGAAACACCAGTCGTATCAAACAAAGCGACAGGAATACCCCAAGAAAAAAACCGCCGACCACCTGCAATAAATGTCGTTGAGATCGCGGACTACGGAAAGTTGCGAAATATCCTTAAAAATACTCTTGGGACGAAATATAACTTAACATCTCTTCGAAATTTAACGTCGATGACTCTGATGCCTATCGGTCACTGTCACAAAAGTTAAATTTAGAGAAAATCCAATGGTTTACTTATGAAAATCACCTCGAAAAGCCGCTGCGGGTTATCGCGAGGGGACTACACCCATCCTGTACCAAGGACGAAATAATACAAGACGTTCAAGCCCAAGGCTTTAAAATTCTTGACGCCGTGAACGTAATAAAGAAAGAGAAGCAACGTACGGACGAAGGCAAAGATTCCGCTGTTGTCCGACGCGGCCTGCAAATTTTTATGATTTCTTTTGATAGAACTGAAAATATTAACGAAATCTACAATATACTAATCGAATGAGTTGCAAAAACGACATGAAGCTCCGAAGAAAAATAGTGAAAATAAGGGCCCAAGCCTAAAACCTCCTAAAACCTAGGTAACCCAATAACCCCTAAGTCGACAAGGGATAAGGGTTTGATTAAAGGCAAAATTCAAAATGCGCAAGTAAACGTCGCTGGTCCTAGTTCCCACCGGAGTCAAAAGGGAGAATCCACACTTGTTGGTCCAAGATCGTACGCGCAAGTCGCGTCACGTGAAAGTAAGCAAAAATCGGCCGCATCAGATTCGGTCTCTCAAATTCTAGGCATGATTTTAGAAAAGTTTGAGCAACAGGCGAAACTTAATCAAGTAATATTCAATAAATTGAGCGAGCTCGAGTTTAAACTTCGAAAAACATTTAATAAAAAATCATGAATATGGGAAAGTCAATCAAAATAATTACATGGAATGCAAACGGCCTTTAGCAAAAAAATTGACGAACTAGAAGTATTCCTACGGAAGAATAATGCCTGATTTCGGAAACCCACTTTAAAAAGGGTTCAGCACGCAAAATAAAAGGTTACATTGACTATCACGCGCATCATCCTTCAGAAAATTCGCGAGGTGGATCCTCTCTCTACATTAAAGACTGCATTTAGTACTCCAAAAACGAAGAAATAGAACTTGACTCTATGCAAATAACCTTAGTCTCAGTAAAATTAAGCCACATAAATTACAACATCGCGACGAGCTATTTTCCTCCGCAGTATCGGCTGGCAGATGAAGATCTTGCTCGCTCTTTGATTCACTTGGGTCAAACTTTATCATCGGCGGGGACTTGAACGCGAAAAATACTTTTTGGGGCTCCGGTGCAATTCAACAAGAGGCAGAGCCCTCTTTAAAGCAATTACAAACCGCGGCGTGATCTTCTTATCGACGGGAAAGCCAACATATTGGCCAACCGACAGAAATAAAATACCTGATCTCGTCGACTTCTTTATCGCCAAGGGGGTACCTCGTTACCTTACGAACGTAGAAGAACGCTTTGATCTCTGTTCAGATCACTCGGCAGTTCTTTTGAAAATCGGCAGAAGCCTAGCGAAAAAGAATAAAGCGCCTAGATTAACTAACAACAAAACCGACTGGGACGGCTTTAGAAAATACTGCAAGGAAAACATAGCTTTGAATGTACCGCTCAAAACGCCACTTGAAATAGAAGACGAATTAGATAAACTCGTGGGAGTTATTCAGAGCGCTGCGTGGAATAACACTTATTTTCGAAGGTCCGAATTATATAACAGCAGAACAATATATCCGCGTGAAATAGAAGAGCTAATATGCGAAAGGAGGAAAGCGCGCAAGAGATAGCAACGTTCGCGAGCACCCCCTGATAAGACCATCTTGAACCACCTTTCTAACAACCTGAAGCACAAACTTCAAGATTTTAAAAGTCGCGAGACTTCTGCTTACCTCGAAAGTTTGACTGCCGATAAACGTTCGAACTACTCTCTTTGAAAAGCAGTCAAGTCCGTTAAGAAGCCTATAGCACACTCTTCGCCATTAAGAAAAGCCAACGGCGAATGGGCAAGAGAAGACAAAGAAAAAGCGGATTTATTTGCAGATTACCTAGAAGAAACATTCAAACCGTTTGACGGGGAACCGTTGGTCGAGGAGCTCAATCCTTATGCGGTACAAGATAATTATAGAATAAGAACCGTGTCATTGGCTGAACTTCGTCAAACGATAGCCCCTGGCTACGACTTAATTACTAGCGAAATTCTAAAGGAGCTGCCGAAAAAAGCTTTGGTCAAGCTACTCTATATCATTAACGCTTCCATGAGAGTTTTATACGTTCCAAGGCAATGGAAAGTGGCTGAGGTCATAATGGTTCCGAAACCAGGAAAATGTCCAAACGACAAAAAGTCATACAGACCTATTTCGCTATTGCCGATAATATCTAAGGTATTCGAGAAACTGTTGCTTAAAAGGTTGCAACCAATCATTGAAGAAATACGATTGATTTCGGATCACCAATTCGGATTTAGAAAAGAAAATTCAACAATCGACCAGGTCTATCGAATAACAAACGAAATCGAAAAAACTCTGGAAGCGAAAAAGATATGTACTAGCGCTTTTCTCGACGTATCGCAAGCCTTCGACAAAATGTAGCACGAAGGCCTGAAGTACAAATTAAGGCTTTGCTTACCAGAA
This sequence comes from Neoascia interrupta, assembly GCA_947623515.1. Lineage (NCBI taxonomy): Eukaryota > Metazoa > Arthropoda > Insecta > Diptera > Syrphidae > Neoascia > Neoascia interrupta. The sequence continues at coordinate 150,512,761 of OX392463.1, forward strand.
AAACTCTATAGAATCTTTGAGCCTTACCTTGAAGACAGAATCTTTCGCGTAAGGTACGAAAATGAGTACTCGGAATTCAAAGAGATAAATGCCGGTGTCCCGCAAGGAAGCGTTCTCGGCCCAATATTATTTTTGCTCTATACAAGAGACATACCCCACGATGAGGGAACAATTTTAGCTACGTTCGCAGACGACACTGCTATTCTCGCTATTGATACGACAGTTGAATTATCAACAGGGAAACTCCAGCGCGCTTAAGACAAAATATGCGACTGGACGAAGAGCTGGCGAGTCGTCCTTAACGAGACTAAGTCAACGCATGTTAACTTTACTTATAAAAAGATAAACAACAAACCTGTATTCATTAACTTGGTACAGATCCCGTACTCAAATGAAGCGAAATATCTAGGAATGACTCTAGACGCAAAACTTAAATGGAAGCCGATGTTAAAAAGAAACGCGACGAGCTCAAAATCAAGTTAAGAGAAATGAATTGGCTTATCGGAAGATTTTCGAAACTAAGCATATATAACAAACTGCTTTTGTATAAGCAAGTGCTAAAACAGTCTTGGACGTACAGTATACAACTCTGGGGTTGTACTAAACCAAGCAATATATCTATTTTAGAAACTTTTCAAAATAAGACACTCAGAGCAATCGTTAATGCTCCATGGTACATAAGAAATAGCGATCTACACCGAGATCTAGGAATCGCAACCGTGTCTGACGAGGTAAAAAACTTTGCTCGCAAACTTAGTACTCGTCTTCGCGGACACTGCAACAATGAAATTATCCGAACTTTGGATCAGACAAATCTTACGCGCCGACTACAACGAATAAGACCGTTAGATCTAGCAGCATAAGATGAAACCGCATAAATTGACGGTATTGTAGGTGCCTTCGTTGGAAGGCAGCCTGCCACACGCGATTACTACAGAAGCTTGAACTACTTGATAAGGAAACTTAATCGTAGTCTGACGGAAAATGGGAGGTTTTTTAGTGAGTAAGAATCTCACACTACTATGAGCACACGCGGCCGGTTCTCGTAGTGCCTATGAAGGTTTTTCCTACCCACGAAAAAAAAAAAAAAAAAAATTGGCGAATTTAGCTTTGATGCGGACGTCGCGAGGCTTTCACTCCAATGGCTGAAAGCTTATGACTTTTTGCCCAAGTCTGCCTCCAACAACGAAACCAAATCCAAATATGGGCTGGCTTTGATGTCGATAGCAGTCGCTGTAGTAAAAGTCGCAGTTTTTCATCCTTCTTTTGTCCGGCCCGTCCCACCGCAATTCTTGGGTGGCAGTAACGCCTTGCAGTCGTTTAGGGCTAGTTGCTCGGCTGCACGTGGTCTGTTAAGGGACCTAACATTCCACGTGCAGATCCGAAGCGCGTTGTCCTTTTGTCGTTTGCATTGGTCGTCAACAGTAAATCCGTTCGAATCCGAAGCTTGTTGCTGCTTTGTAACTGGTGTTTCTTTACGCGGCCGGGAAGTCAACCCGAAGGCACGACCCCCAACCTGGAGGACCAGATCCTTTGATTAGCTCTAAGGACGAAGAACTATCTGGACGATAGATCTGGGAAATCTGAAGTTCTTCTGCCTATGAAGGAGAGAAAATTTTAGGCTTAAATTTTTGCATAAACTCCTGTGGATGGTTGTACCAGTTGTTTGAACCAGTTGCTTTTGTTATAGGTGAACCTTTATTGCGCAGTTTATGTAAAATTCTTTTTGTTTATTTTTAATTCTGGGCAATATTTTAAATACTCTTGAAAACTTTTTTGTAGTTGCCTCTTATGTTGGTTGATTTTTTAGTTTTGTCAAAAAAAGGGTGGCTTAAAACTTTTCCTTTAATTTTTATACCCCCACAGGAGTCGAGTAGGTATATTAAGTTTGATACAGGCGAAAATGTAACATAGAGAAATAATGACGATAGACCCCCAAAATTTTAAGGCATCGAGACCAAATTCTGAGTCGAATGAGCTATATCCAGCAGTCCGTCCGTATGTCACCAATTTTTAGGCCTTAAATTTTGAGGTAGGAAGCTGAAATTTTGTACGTAAGCTCTCTGTGCTTTGAAGCACAAGTGTTAAATTTTTTCAAATCCGCCACAGACACGCCCGGTAACAAAATTGGTCTAAATGTGCAACTACCTCCAGTGCTTTCAAAACTGTAAGACGTCGTGAAATGCTGAAATATGACATTTAGCATCTCCTAATGAATATAAGATATAACCAGTGAGTAATTAATAGCAACAGTGCGTATGTTATAGCTTCGGTCCGTCTGAAGGACCGAAGCTATAACATACGCACGTCCGCGGTATACCCTATTCCGATTCCTATTCTCCTTTCCATTCCTTTTCTCCTTTCCATTCCTTTCTCCTTTCCATTCCTTTTCTCCTTTCCATTCCTATTCTCCTTTCCATTCCTATTCTCCTTTCAATTTCTATTCTCCTTTTCATTTCTATTCTCCTTTCCATTCCTATTCCCCTTTCCATTCCTATTCCCCTTTCCATTCCTATTCTACTTTCCATTCCTTTTCTCTTTTCCATTCCTATTCTCCTTTCCCATTCTATTCTCCTTTCTATTCCTTTTCTTCTTTCCATTCCTATTCACCTTTCCATTCCTATCTCCCTTCCATTCGTTTATTTTCTTGTTTTCCATGTATAGTTTGTAACGCAGTGAAATAATCACCGTAGACCCCTAAGACCTTTTAGAGATATGAATGGGACCGACAGGAGAATCGATTAAGCCATGTCCGTCCGTCCGTCCGTCCGTCCGTCCGTATGTAAACAACTTTTAGGCCTTAAATTTTAAGGCAAAGAGCTGAAATTTTGTGAGTTGGTTGGAAGTCCAGTCCTTCAGATCAAGTTTGAAAATAAGCTGAATCCGCCCACAGACACGCCCACTACAGGCCTGTATGTGCGACCATCTCTAATTAAAAAAAATACATTTTGCAAATTGTAGCTTTGTTACAATGGCGCTAGCGCATTTATTTTTGGTACGTAACATTGCCTTATAATTGTCTTTAAGGTAGCAAAAATTTTTTAGCTTTTTCATTGACCACGCCCACTTTTTAAGGGATTTTAGCTTAAAATGACTGTTTTTCAATATATATATGAAATTTGACAAAAAATTATATGACAAAAGCTGTAGATATTAGCATTTTCTAACTTTTGTGTATTATATGCCTCCGCCCACTTTTGTGGGCGTGGCGTTAAAAAAGGTGATTTTTGTAGTTAACACGGAGGAGTTTTAGGCCGAAATGTATGCAACCACCTAGTATAAAGCATTGAACAGTTATATTTTTATATCCCGCCCGCTTTTTTGGTATGGTCGGGTATTTTGCAATTCGTCGTAGATGGATTGAAGCTTTTGCATACCCACTGTTGCATTTTCCCACTTGTTTATATCCCATTCCCGACTTAGACATGTCCGTCCGTCGGTCCGTCCGTCTGTCTGTGTGTCACCATGTTTTTGGCCCTAAATCTTAAGTTAAGGGGCTGAGATTCGGTACATAGGCTCATTGCTATCCGGAGCAGTACAAGTGTAAATTTTTCCAATCCGCCCATAGACACGCCCACAATCGGTGCAATTGTGCAACTAACTCCATTGCTTTCAAAGCTGTAAAACGTCTTAAAAGCCTGAAATTTGGTATTTATTATCTCCTGTCTATTGTAACATACAAAAAATAAAAATTAATTCGCTTTACCTCCCCAAGTGGGCGTGGCATCGATTTTATTTTTCAAATGTATTTTATTCAATATTTTTTTTCTAAATCGAAAAATATTGACTGAATCTATTATGTAGAAAACACATAGTTCTACAATTCGTTCATACAAGACTTGGGCCACGCCCACATTTGGAGGCAGAATTGAAGAAAAGCCTTCAACATAATTTGGGAAAGAATAAAAAAAAAGCAGATTAGTTTAACGAGATTTTGTTCTAGATTTCGTTCATTCAAAGTTTTTAGCCACGCCCACTTTTAGGGGTAGATTTTTCAACTTATCATCATCATCTTTTTCGAATGCTGCTTATCCTTTAAAATGGTCTTTCCGTCGTTCTCGATCCTCCGCCACCAACGCGATCTAATTCTTTCGGTCATTTCCCAAATTTCATGACCATAGATGAGGGTCGGAACGAACACTGAATTTGAAACTGAGATCTTTGCTTTCACTAAAAGCTCGGCTTTCCTGATGACCGGCTGACGCAGTTCCCTTACTATTGCTCCAGCTTGGCCAATTCTACAGGACAACTCAGTATCACTCCTCCCATCTTTCGAGAAAAAGACCCCGAGATACTTAAACTTCTCCACCTGTTTTAATGGAACTCCATTTATGTGCAGGGTACATTGCACAGGAGTTCGGGAAAAAACCATCACTTCCGATTTGTTCACGTTTACTTTCATCCCAGCATCACCACAGACGGCTGCAAACCTATCCAGTGCTCGTTGAAGTTCCTCTTTGGATGATGCAAGGATGGCCAAATCATCTGCGAAGAGCAGATGGCTCATCCTGATGCCAGCCTATTCGAAACATTGCTCACCAAGACTGCGCTTCACCATCCAGTCCATATATGCTATGAAAAGGAGCGGCGACAGAACACAGCCTTGGCGAAGTCCAACGCGCACATCAAAAGGACGGGATTTGACGCCATTTATCCGTACACAGCTTCTGCAGTTTCCATACAAACCATGGATGGCTCTCAGAAGAGGCCCACTCAGCGCATAGTCCTGCATAACTCTCCACAGTGTATCCCTAGGGACTCGGTCATACGCCATTTCCAGATCAACAAAACACGCATAGACCGGTTTGGCATGTTCCCAGGCCTTCTGAAGAATAACCTTCAGAGTAAAAAGCTGGTCGGTTGTGCCTCTGCCAGGCCGAAAGCCGCACTTTTCCTCCCGTAACAAAGGCTCGATTACAGCTCTTAAACGCGTCTCCAAAGCCTTCGCGAATACTTTTCCCTGAAGACTCAAGAGAGATATACCCCTATAGTTGGCGCAATCTCTCCTGTTCGTCTACTGTGGGACTATTCTCCGCCCTTATCTGGTCAGCAGTGTGAATGCCATCTTCAGTGCCCTGTTGGGGGTTGAGCAACTCCGAAAAGTGCTCTCTCCATCTGCGCAAGACATTGCTCTCATTTGAAACACCGTCCTTGTACCGTCCTTGGATTTAACCCCTTGAATGATATTCAACTTCATTCCTCTGAGCCGGCGAATGGTCTGCCAAAATACCTTGTTTGCAGATCTGTTATCGTGCTCCAACTTCTCGCCGAACTTTTTCCATGACTGCTCCTTGGCTGTTCTGACTGCCAGATTGGAAGTCCTTCGCGACTCATTGTAACGGGCTCGAGAAGTTGAGTTTCTACATTAGATCGACGCAATGTAGGCTCTCTTCTTCTCTCTGATGGCTTGTTGAACTCCAGGTGTTTTAAACCCAGCAGTTCTTTTCTCACCACCAGCCGCACCTTAACCCGAAAATCAATATTAGCATAGAAATATCCAAGTTTGCGGCTAAAATGTACGCAGGACTGTAATTTTTTGGTTCAAATTCAATAATTTTGTGAAATTCACCTCTAATGATGGGCGTGGCCAAAAACTTTGTATGAACGAAATCTGAAATAGTATCCGGTATACTTTATGTGCTAAATTTTATTTTTTATTCTATCCTTAGTACGAACTAAAAATAGTTTGAGTACTGCAGAAAAAAATCACACGTATCAGAAATAATTCAAAATTTAAAGGAAAAATATATCGGATTTTGAAATTTCAAAATCTTCTGAGATTTAGCTGAAAAACATAAAAGTTTTTTCCAAAACAATTTTTTAAAGTCTTCTAGTAGCTTAACGGTATAGGCGATCTTTTTCAGATTCGGTTAAAGTTTAAAAGTTTAAAAAAAGAAGGAAGGCTGCTTTAAAATTTTTTTAAATTGCCGTTCTTATACCCGACCCAGGGTATATTAAGTTTGATGTATAGTTTGTAACGCATTGAAATAATCACCGTAGACCCCTAAGACCTTTTAGAGATATGAATGGGACCGACAGGAGAATCGACTAAGCCATGTCCGTCCGTCCGTCCGTTTGTAAACAACTTTTAGGCCTTAAATTTTAAGGTACGGAGCTGAAATTTTTTTGGCTGGAAGTCCATTGGAAAAGATCAAGTTTGAAAATTAGCCGAATCCGCCCGCAGACACGCCCACTACCGTTTGAATTTTAAATTTTTACTTGAAATCTGAGAGTTTTAATGTTTCAAATCCATAAATTTAACAGACATGCTAATGGCCTGTATGTGCGACCATGTCTTATTTTAAAAAATACTTTTTCTAAATTTTAGCTATGTTAGAATAGTGCTAGCGTATTCATTTTTGGTATGTAACATGGCTTTGTCTTTAAAGTGGCCAAAAAATGTTAGCCTTTTCATTGACCACGCCCACTTTTTTAAGGGATTTTAGTTCAAAATGGCTGTTTTTCAATAAATATATATGTAATTTGACTAAAAATTATATGACAAAAGTTGTAGATATTAGCATTTGCTAACTTTCATGTACCATGAAAAACGCCACTTTTGTGGACGTGGCGTTAAAAAAGTGATATTTTTAAGTTCAAAACGCGGAGTTTTAGACCGAAATGTATGCAACCAACTAGTATAAGGCATTCAACAGTTATATTTTTTTATCCCGCCCACTTTTGGAGGCGGGGCAGTTTTTTTTTGGTATGGTGGGGTATTTTGCAATCCGTCGTAGATGGACTGAAACTTTTGCATACCCACTGTTGCACTTTCCCACTTGTTAACCTAAGTTTTTAGAAGCCTTTTTAAAAAACGAAATAAAAATAGCTTGTTTTACTGTTTGCACATAAACCGGTGACCATAGAATTAAAAAAAAAAAACATCCAAGGCTAGCGCTTGTGGTTGTGCTATTGGAAAAAAGTCTAACGGAAACTGGAAAAAACTTCAAAATAGTTGTTTTATGGATTTGAAATTTAGAAAATTATAAAAAAGGTCAAAAGAACGCATGTCTCCCCCACTTTCTCCCAAACGGTATAAAGTGTAATTTTTAAATTAACACCGGGCATAGTCCATCTTCTTAAAACTATACAAGACTATATAAAGACTTTGAATATTCAAAAACTTCGAAAATTTTACTGATAAACGGGAAAACATTTTCGAAAACTATTTTTTAAGGATTTCAAGTTCCTTAACGGTTATGACCAACTTGTTTAAATTTGGCTGAAGTACTTATGTAATGTTTAAAAGGCAAGCGAACTGCATCAAAAACGTTTCAAAATTGCCGTTTTCGACCCTAAGTTTTTAAGCCCATTCAAACAAGCGAAATAGAAAACAGCATATTTTTACCGGTTTCTCAGAAATCCATGTCCGCAGAATTTGAGAAAAGAGGCAAATGCTAGCACAGGTGGTTGTAAAATTGATCAAAAAGTCTAATGGTAATTAAAAATAATGGAAATTGCTGTTTTACGGGTTTTAAATTATAAAAAACCTAAAAAAGGCCAAGAAAGAGTATGTCCTTCCCTCTATTTTCGAAACGGTAAAGCTTTTTGGGTTTCGTTACTCTGAAAATAGGATGACATATTTTTAGAGTAACGAGACCCGATATCAAATCACCCAATATAATATATAGATAATTATGTTGGGTGATGATTATATAGAATCACCCAATATAAGAACAGTAGACAGCACTACGAAAAAAGTATATTACAGACTGTAAAATATGTCCAGAAATAATTTTAATAAATAAATAGAATGCTACACAAACTGCGCAACATAGATGACTATAACCTTCAACAAAAACTGACGGACCGCTCCGCGTATGTCTTCATCCTTAAGGGTCTTTGTTTTTGTTCTAAAAACAAAATATTTATTTTCCATTGGGTTTTCTACAGACTATCTCCATTTCCATTAAGTTTTATTTTTCTCGTAGCTTCTTTCTGAATCGTAAAACTAAAGCTATCTCCACATTTCAATCGAATGACACAAAGCTAACAAATAGCACACTGCACTCTAGTTTTATGTCGATATTTTTCTGTTTGAGGTCATAAACCTAAAAAGGTTTTCACGACAAACCTCCTCTAGCAACTTGGAGAAAAGCATGAGCTTCGTGCACTATATAGATGACGATGACAATATTGGCGAAAAATAAACGAGGTTAAAACACAAACTCTGCACAAGGCAAATATTAGTGAAAAATAAACCATCAAGTGAGCGAAGACGAACATACCCTTGCAACCGCACCATCACTACCCAGAATCGAGGACCTAGCCGTATATAAGGTGTCTGTCTATCCTTAGTGTACATAAGTCATAGAAATATTTTTGCAGTGCACTCTGTTAGGACATGTGTGTTACCCCGCATGCACTGAATAAAATTGCAATTTCCTTTTTTTTATTTGCCCTCTAGACGTCCTCGTTGGTGACAATTTTATTTCTTGTTTTATCTCTATGTGCGCGAGATCTCAATAAAATGTTTGCAACTGTCAGTAAGACAAATTACTTTATCAGATCATATTAGAGGTAAACTCTGAATGAGAAGGGACTGAGTGTATTGAGGTAGCCTGTCGTGTCCTTGGGGTTTTTATGTTGCAGTGCAAACCAAGCAATCAATGGATTTGATCAATTTTAAACGGAAATGAGAAAACGTGAAGAAAACGTTGTTTGAATAAAATCTGTTCTGATACGCAAAAACAATAAGGTCAAGGCATTTGGTTATGCTCCGGGCATAAGGTACACAAGTCATTAAACCCGGGACAAAAAAGATCTTTAATACCAACGAAAATCAAAGAAGGGGACTAGGGGGGTGCAAAAAATCAAGGCGAACTTTTTAATTTTTTTTAAACGAGCCCTTTTTGAGTAGGCGCTCTTGTCAAATAAAAGGGGGGAGGCATAAATATTTTTTCGGTAAGTTGTGCTCGGGAACTGAAACTTCGCAATCGGTTCTTCTGTTTTGCACAAAACTCGTTCAAATCTGGGTACAGCCCACCCTTTTTTGATAAAGCTAGCCTTCAGGGATTTGAGAATAGAAGCAATAGAAGTGAGAAGGAGTTTCCCATCCAAAACAAAGGCTGATGAGCTATACTCTGTCCAAAATTTATAGTCAGTACAGCGCTTATGGGGAGAGAGAAAAATTGTCAGTGCGGTCACTATGTTCTCTAGTATGCCACCATGGACAAAAAATACGTAATTTGCCTCTGAAATGTAGACCCATAGAAAAAATTTCAATAGCGTCCCATAGAGCCAAAGGCACTGATCAGACTATAAAGAGATAGCCAACTCTGCAACCCCCTGCCCGCTGAAACCCGCAAAAACACCTACAGGGAACGAAACAGAACGTATTGGAATCTGCCATGGGATTTGCCTTTGATTTCCTGTCTGTGTGAAACACTCGCCAGCTGAGAGTGGAGTAGTGTGTCAGGCAAAACACAGAATACATATGCAGTATTCAGTCAGTGGAAGCTTGGGGGCAAAAAGAGAATTCTTGTGCCGAGTTGGCTATCTCTTTATAGTCTGATCAGTGGCCAAAGGCACACTGACTCAGTCGAAATTGACTTGTGCGCTTGAAACCAACCCCCATTTGCATGTATCCATTAACCTTAGGAACACATTGATGTAGCTGCGGCGGCAGTAGCAGCGGAAGTAAGAGCTGTCAAGAGTTAAGACACATGTATTCAGTGTACTGCAGCGGCAGTAAGATTTGGCCAACTTTTAACTTGTTCAGCGCTACACGGTTTACAATGCTGCACCGTTGACAGTTCGCTTCAAGGAAAGTAAACAATGGAGGAAAGGACGTAGAGAAATTTATTGAAATTGTAAAAAATAAACAAATTTTATGGAATTTGTGTTCCGCTTTAAACTAAATAATAAAAAAAAGCTCGAGAGTGACAATTCTCAGCCACTGCTTACAAACTAAAGGGTGATTTTTTACCCACAAAAAATAATCTAATGGTGTCAAATCGCACGATCTAGGCGGCCAATTGACCGGCCCGAAACGTGAAATTAACTGTTCGCCAAACTCGCCTCGCAATTGCGCCATTGTTTCGCGTGCTGTGTGGCATGTGGCACCGTCTTGTTGAAACCACATATCATGCAAGTCAAGAACTTCCATTTCGGGCAAAAAAAAGTTTGTTATCATCGCTCGGTAGCGTTCACCATTGACAGTAACGCTGCGATTCGCATCATCTTTGAAGAAATATGGCCCAATAATGCCGCCGGCCCATAAGCCGCACCAAACAGTGGCTTTTTCGGGATGCATTGGTAGCTGTTGCAATGCTTCTGGCTGATGTTCACTCCAAATGCGGCAATTTTGCTTATTTACGTACCCATTCAACCAAAAATGAGCCTCATCGCTGAACACAATTTTTCGATAAAAAAGCGGATCCTCGGCCAGCTTTCCAAGAGCCCATTCACCAAAAATTCGGCGTTGTGGTAGGTCGGCTGGCTTTAGTTCTTGCACCAGCTGTATCTTAAAAGGCTTTACGCCCAAATCCTTCCGCAAAATTTTCCACGTAGTGCTGTAACAAAGGCCTAACTGCTGGGAACCGCGCCGAATCGACATTTTGCGGTCTTCTGTCACACTAGCTGATACGGCCGCAATATTTTCTTCACTACGCACAGTACGTAAACTTGTTGGTGGTTTAATGTCCAACAAAGTAAATTTGGTGCGAAATTTGGTCACAATCTTCCGAATAGACTGCTCAGAAGGTCGAGAATGCCGACCATAAAATGGAAGCAGCGCGCGATGAACATTTCGAACCGAGCACGAGTTTTGATAGTAAAATTCAATAATTTGCAAGCGTTGTTCATTTGTAAGACGATCCATGGTTAAATTGCAAACCAAACTGAAGCTGTTTGACAGTGACACAAGGTACTTAACACACGTCAGCTGTCAAAACCAGTGTTGCCAAAACCAAACCAGCTAAAAAATCACCCGTTAGGTATCTGTCTGACATAAGCGCGCTTCACCATTGTTTTCGAGATTTTCCTGTGCCGCGCCGCACAGATCCGCGCTATATACTGCCGTCGCTGCTTCATACTACCGCGGCGGGCATTGTGGCTCTACGGTTAAGTTGAGAGCGAAAAAAGAGTTGCCAGTACCATATTCCTTCGGATTTGTCTGTGAATTTTATCAAATAGCTTTGGGAATTTGTGCTTTTCTGAGCTTTTGAGAGAAAATAATCTAGTAACGAAATCAATAGTATTGCCAGTCGTATATTTTGTTGACCTCTTTTTTGCATTAAAGTTTGGATTGAAATCAAAATGTATGAGAATTTATTTTCTCTACCTTTTACAATATACAAATTTTGCTGATTGAGTTTATGTCGCAAACTGTTCAAATTAAACTTTTTTTATGCCTGTTCTTATGATGTCTTTGTTTTCCCGATGAATGACGCCTGTTTTGTCAATATATACGGGAATTCCCAAAAGGAAGATCCCAAGTTACACACTGTTTCTGCCCAATCGGCACTGATTCCGGAAAATGGGGGCAAGGGATCACATAAGACATTCACGTAGCGGTTCCTGCAACGAAACAAAGCCAAACAATCGTAATAGAAGCAGGAAACAGGGTAGCACACAACTGCATGCCCTGATCGCGGGCGAGAATTATTGCTCTTTATTTTCATCTCGATTTGTTTTTTTTTTTTTTTTAGCTTACAAATCTACTTAAATTATTATCGTCTATATAATAATTTAAAATAATTTGCCTTGAGAATATCATTCATTGGCTTGCCAAACACTGCTTCTGGTGTAAAAAAAAATTAGTTATTTTCTTCAATATAAAACTATCTATACAATTTTATACCGGTTAATTAAAAACAAATGCTAGCCATGCGAGTATCGCATGTTGGTAGCCCTAAGAAATTCTCTCTTTGACTTGTGACGATAAAAATTGGAAGCTTGGCAACCCTGAGAGAGCTTTAAAGAGAGCAAAGTTTATGTAAAGCATTATAGCCAGAGGGAGATACAAACGTCCTATCTTCACTGCACTGACTATGAATTCGGACAGAGTATAGTAAGGAACATGAAAATCTTGTAAAGAAAGACCATAGCTTACCGCCGCAAGCGTTATGCTTTTACGGAGAAAATCAATGATATTACCAGCAGAGTATCCAATAAAAACATCTGCAATACATCTTATTGTTGGCTATTTTTTTGCATATCGGAAGAGAAAAATTGTTTTTTAAATTCGGCCGACTATAACCCGCTTAAGAGACGCCAACCAGATAGCTGCTCCTTTTCAGACAGACGCTTCAGAATTATTCATTCATTTGTATTGGCTTAACTTTAAGACCACTCAATGTTTCATGCAGCATATTAAAATACCTTTTGACCAAGTTAGACAAAGCATTTTGCAAGAACTCGAATTTGCAAACACTGATCGCAGACTTGAATAAGATGTAACCAACTTGGCAAGCCCCTGCTGGCTAACACACGCAAAAAACATATACGGGATCTGTTTTTGTGACCTTAGAGTGTGTTTATGTTTTTAGACAAAGCAGAGGGAAAAATAGAATGTTTACCATGAGTTGACTACCTCATTACAGTCTCATCGGTGGGCACAATCATACAATGACAAAAATGGCAAAGGATCAGCTACACTTCAAGAAAAAGTGACGATTACATTGCAGGATATTCAATGGCATGGTGGCAGAAGAGCCGGTCGACCTCGAAAAATTTGGCACAGAACCGTGGAGGAGGAATGCAAACAACTGGCAAAGAGTTGTGGCTAAGTCCCATCGGTGGCGACCGAGCACGATGGCGCTCAGGCGTGGTAGAAGCCATTTTGCCCTTTAAGGGAGAAAGGAACGGATACATATTTAGGGGTAATCTGCTAACAGTGAGACAGTCCAAACAGTGAGACAATTAATTTTTCTCTTTTCTGAAAATATGTAGATACAGGCATAAAGTCAGTGTTGGACAAATTGTTCATTTAACCCTTAACGTGTTACGATTCTACCGAAAAAAAGTATTTTTCGGAGTTGGTGTTTTCTGTAAAATAGATGAAGGAAAGTCGTGTACCTCAAACGATTTCAATAACCTTAAATTTTTTTCACTACTTCTCCTGAACGATAGTATTTTATCTTCCGAAAAAGGGTTTAAAAACATTGATAAAGTGCACATTTCTTTAGTAAAAGATTAAAATTAATTAAGGTTGGCAGCGTTCCATGCTACACGTAGGTAGTGTACTTTGGAAACAATGAGGTGTGTACCTTGGAACGCTTAAGATAAAATGACTTAGATCTTTAGAAAACAAACACAACTTTAGCTTTGCTTAGAATATCAACACAAGGTAAAATATATTGAAGAAATTCAGGTTGACTTAAAATAAGAAATTTCGTTCAAGAAGGTTTCTTGCCTCTTGCTAACTGGAAAATTCCATTAAGTTGGTGTTTCATTGAAATTGTTGGTGTTTCATCATTATCATTTGACTTTCGCCGGTGAATTGGAACCGACAAGCCCGATTTAGTACTAATTTTAAAGCTAAAAATTATTAAAGTAGAAATATCGATTTTTTGTACCATTAAACAGCATTTCAATTGCACCTTGAACCAATGCATGTAATGGATTTGTACCCTGGAACGGTCCAAGGTACAATTAAAACGCAGTTCCAAGGTACAAGACATCGCTTCTTCTTTAATTACTTTTAACCTTTAAATTTGCACTAAATTGGGCTTTAGAGTTTTTAATTCACCAACATAATACATTACAAACCTCATTTACTAAAAGCACGAGAAGCCGATTTGAGCGGCTCTTAGCTTCTCCACACGATTAAAAAAAAAGCTTTTTGTGTACTAAAACCGGATTTTTCTGTTATGCTGCACGTCCTTCGCTAACAGAGTATGACGACAGAATAAACAAGCTGCGACATGAATGCCCTTCAGATGTTAGAAAATGAAAACAGCAATCGTTCCAAGGTACACGATTTTCCCCTTATTCTATAGTTCGAGTAATCTCTCTTGTCTCCTCTTACACGAAAATTGACACCATCGTTCGTGTTGGCCAATCGCTAAGTGCTTTGCCGCTTATTATCTTGAACGGCATTAATGGCTAATATTATTAGCCATATTACATTATCTGCAACCATTGCTTTGAGTATTTCTGGCAGGATTTCCTCAACTCCAGCAGATATATTAATTTTTAGCGATTTAGTTGTGAGTTTGGCATCCATCTGCTGCAGGAATTTTATCAGTCCTAATCTCGTCTGCAGGAGAATTGTCATCTTAAGATAAGTGCCCTGTTCGGCTTGAGCAATATAATATGCGTTAGGATCACTCCACACGTTTTTTTTAAATACCATTTTGTAAGATATTCAAGATTTCATTTATATTGGCTGAGACGGCTACGTTTTTTCAGTGTAGAGTGTAACAGTACATACACTGGTTCACAGGAAAAAAAATTCTTAACAATCCCTTTTTTTAGTGTATTCTAAAAGGTCTTGATCCATTAGCAAAACTCAATTATCCATTTTTAGTATATTACCCATTTGGAAGAAAAAGTCTAAATCTAACTACTCTAGATTTTGCCCATACAAAGTTTTTGGCCACGCACATTTTCTGGTACAATTCAATCTCAGACTTATCTACATCATTCACCGAAATTGTTTCCTTTTCCCGAAGACCAGTCCTCTGTCGTACCAGTCCGCCAACTTAATTTCAAGAAATAAAAACCTCAATCATTTTAGCTTCTTTTTGAAGCAGACAGAGAGTAGATACAGATGGTCCTTTGGCAAAGGACGTAAACCACTATTTTCCACTATTTTCTATAAAATCGCTTTTGATATTACCAAAAGCCTCATTCAAAGGCGAATCTCAAAGGATGGCTTTCGTTTAAGGACCACAAAACACCAACTCGGCGAAAGAGAAAAAGTTATGCAATACGCGCACAAAAAGTTACACGACAGAGTGGAGTGCCTTACACTTCATCATATATTCACATTCGTCCTGTGTGCTTCGTATATGCATTTTTGCTAGTCTCTATGGTGTTCTCGGATCAAGACTATACCGGTGAAAAGGCTTCGACGCTATGGTGTCGTTTGTTAAGAAATTTGTCTCTTCTGCGAATATCATTATAAAAGGTTGACTAACAATACAATGCACCATACCTACTAGGTACTCCTTGCCCCTATTACCCCAAAGAGACTAACTGTCGTATCACTATGCTCTTGTACGACTAGTTTTACTTCGCGGTTTTCTATTTCTGCTCGTCAACATACTTACGTTGTTAGGACGAAAAATACCTTGTGGGAGGATTGGACCCTTTTCACCTCTGCAGCAGTATAATGGAATCGCTGCAGTCAGCGGGAAAGACGAGGCCAAGAGCTAGACGAAAATTGAACATTTTTAGATACTCAAAGTGCCAGACAATGCACAAACATATTGAATGGTTTCGCGTAGGAAAGGAATCCACTATAATAGCAGGTCGTCCGTCGAGTTGTTTGTATATGTTTGCATTGTTGTTTTGCTTTCGCTATGGTTTGTGCTTCCTGTACCAACTACTCGTAGCTCGTCTATGGTCGATCCTTTGTGTTTTCGACGGTACCCCCATATACTAGCTGAAACATTTCTTCACTCGTCCGCTCTCAATATCCTTTAGGGAGTTGCTTTATAAATAAATGTCATTCGAAGAGGCACCATTGAAAACGCTGACATGAGTGTGTCGCGAATGTCATTGTTAGGTATAGTGATGCGCCAACTATTTTCTTTCCCGACAAAATGCAAGCTATGCCATAGAAATCAAATAAATGAGACACCGAATATATGATGCTCACGACCGCGAGAGAAATCAATATAAATAGGCAAACAAACAATGCAAACTATATCACCACCACTAATGCGCAACAGTGTTCTTCCTCTAGCAAGTCGCATAAAATAGCAAGTCACTTAAGCTTCGAAATATAGATGTATTGCGTGTTAGTGTTAAGTAAATATTTCATACGGAAATGCATTCAATATTGCATAAGGACGCAACACGCAGATTGCTACAAGGATAGGTGCGATGATATCTACCGATATACTTAAGGAAAATGCTTTTCCTTTTTTAATGCAAAGGTGTGGCGTTGATGTCCCATACTATTGCGGCCTTAGCGAATTAGCTGAAACGTTGGGATTATGTGAAACAAAGACTTCCGTTGTGCTTGTATAGAATCTAGAATTTAATTACTAATGCTACTTCCTCAAGAAGTGTTGATCCTGTGAAATTATAACGAAATGCATTCATATACGACCGAAAAGACCATATTAATGAGGCTTTACAGGGTTTTGGATTTTGTGTTGAAAACGTGACCACGGACAAGAGAAGAAAAACCGAGACCATATGTATGAAGCTCTTTTAAAAGTTGCATTAATTTCTTTGACGGAAGCAGCATTGGTAGGTACTCTCTCAAGATCAGTTTTCAAGATCACAATCTGCCCTCTTCACACAAATCTTACACTCTGTCCGACGACTGCTGGGCGTGTAAGTATCTTTAATCACGTCAGCGCACTGACACTGACTGTAGAGCCCAGGTCAGATGTGTTCCCTTCCTGAAATCTACTGTATGGCTTGACCAGATTAACGATATAAACCTTTTCTAAGCACTTTTTTTATACCCGACCCAGGGTATATTGATTTTAATGCATGGTTTGTAACACAGCTAAATATTCACCGAAGACCCTTAGGACCTTTTAGAGATCGAGACCGGCAGGTAAATCGACTAAGCCCGTTCCGTCCGCCCGTCCGCCCGTCCGTCCATCTGCCCGTATGTATGAAGCTTTTAGGCCTTTAAAATTTAGCGTATTTTGGTTCTTATTTTGTACAGACAAAGTGTGAACGCCCACTACAGCTTTAATGTAAGACAACCCCTATTTCAAGTTTTCTTTCAAAATGCCTTTTGGTTAAGTTAGACGAGGCGTGGGAACTCAAATTTTGTTATAGAGCAATAATGGCCCAAAACCTTTAAGAAGGCAGAAATCGGACCACCCACAATATAGTTCACGTCCACTTTTAACATGTTAGATCTTTAGAAACCCGATTTCTCGGAAAGTTCACTCCAAATCAAAAAGAATTATAAGGCAAAATTACAGACGTTACTATTTGCTAAATTTGCTCCATGCAAAGTTTTGAGCTCCGCCCATATTTAGATGGTTTTAACGAAATTGCAAATAATTGTTTTAAGGCCAGGCCCACTTTTGGGGGCGGGCCTATAAAAATAATATATGAATTCGAGAAAAAAAAATTTTAAGATTTGGTGTTACATCCGACTATAGGGTCGGGTATATAGAAGATTGTCATAGACAAACTCTTCCACTTACTCACTTGTTACAAGTTAATTTGTATACAACTTTTTACATGTATATAAAATCTAAAAATATGAACAAGCATTTATTGCAATAAAAACGAAAGTCAATTTAAGGCCTTTTAACAATAATTCAAACTCTTAATTCCCATCTACCGATATTGGATTTTATTGGAATGATGTCTGTCCGTCTCAAGAATTTTCAGTTAATTTCACGATAAATCGGACAATTATTATACGCTTTGATTTGAATCCTTTTTTGAAGAGCAACAAATCAAAGTTCCCTCATCGAATACTCAATACGCAAATAAATAGAAATATTTTCCCAATCCGATTAAAATTATTACAAATCTAACGGTGCAGAGAATTCTTGAGAGCTACATGACTATAAATTCCGTTATAGGTATAGTTCTTTGGCTCTTTAGCATTTGAATCTTGCTTGCTGTCTCTCTCTCCCTCTTCCAGTGTAAGAAGTAACTCGACCATTGCAGGGTAATATCGAAACTTGAAGAAAATATTCTTTTGATGTTGTTAACCGAGATCCATTATCCGTACATTTAAATATTCCAATCGACTTTGTATTTCACAGTCGAATACACTCGTAAGATGATACATCGTGTAGAGAAGACGAGAACAGGAACATCTAAAAAAAATCATTGCATTTGAGATGGTCTATTGAAATCTTGGGTGTGTATTAATTTATTGCATTGGTTGTGTTAGAAAACGAAAGAAAACCAAAAGCTCAAGCGTTATTCGAAGCCGCTTTAAAGACATGGAATTAATTTTGCTGAAATCAGTCAGTTTTTATGTTAGAAATAATAAGAGTTTCATTTGCCATGAGTTTGAAACTCAAAGCTGCGCTAAGCTTGAATCGATTTAAACAATTCAAAGTTGCAAGAACATGCCAACGAACCTACCTATTTACTAATTTTCGGACACGTTGATAAACAAGGCCAAAAACAACGTTGCATAGAGCGGTTGGCGATGGCGGTTTTAAAAGATTTCTGCAATGCGCTGACAGTGTCAGCTAATGATAAAGC
The DNA here is from genome assembly GCA_947623515.1 of Neoascia interrupta. Taxonomy (NCBI): domain Eukaryota; kingdom Metazoa; phylum Arthropoda; class Insecta; order Diptera; family Syrphidae; genus Neoascia; species Neoascia interrupta. Next base: position 150,531,076 of record OX392463.1, read on the forward strand.
AGTTCACTGTCCATGCATATCACAAGGGCTTGCAAAGCCCTGTTTTGTTATTTATAGAACAAAAAGACCGGTACAAACTTAACGCAAGTTTACTGGTGGAATGCCACCAGGCAATGGAATGGACTGTGTCAAGGAAATAAAGGAAAACCAGCCACACCAAAATCCGCTGTCAGTACAAGATGGCCCGAAAAGTGTTTAAGAGGGCTAGAAATAACAGCAAATGACGTTGCTTTGTTGAGCTATACAATGGAGCGGATTAAAATCCTTAGGGAAGACCGTACAAGGTGGAAAAATTGAAAAGCTTCCAAGCCCCATCTTCCATTAATACACAATTTTGGCAGCAAATAGTTGAAAGTCTCTTTCCAAGGCACCAAAATATCCCACAACCTAGACCCCTTAGACGACTCAATGTATAACTACTATAAAACTCCGGGATAAAGAAAGGCCCCTTGACCGGATGCCTTTCGGATCCTACTCGCAACGCAGCATACCTAAAGGCAGTTTCGCGAGTGAATGGCTGAAGTCTGTTAGCAGGGTGAGGCTTAAGTAGGAAATAGAGTGGTGTAACCGCTCGTGGGGAACCATGGCCAACTTCTCAATCCTGTATGCTATGTGCGTCGCATTCTTCAATTTTTATACCCTACCCAGGGTATATTGAGTCGTTGATTTTGTAACGCTGTAAAATAATCACCACAGAGCCCGAAAACCTTTTAAAGATATGAATGGGACCGACAGGAGAATCGATTAAGCCTTCTCCGTCCGTCCGTCCGTTCGTCCGTATGTAAACAACTTTAAGACCTTAAATTTTAAGCTAGAGAGCTAAAGTTTGGGGTGTGCGCCTTAGAGTCCAGTTATTTAGATCAAGTCTAAAAATTAGTTTAATCCGCCCACAGACACGCCCACTAAAGGCCTGTATGCAAGGCAAGCAACCATCTCTAATTTTGAAAAATACTTATGTAAACTTTTAAGCCAACTCTTAGGCCTGAAATTTTAAGCTAAAAAGCTGAAAGTTGGTGGGTTGGCTGTAAGTCCAGTCTTTCAGATCGAGCTTGAAACTTACTTGAATCCGCTCACAGGCACGCCCTATACAGGCCTGTATGTGCGACCGTCTGCATGTGCGAACATCACTTTTTCCAAATTTTAGCTTTGCTACAATGATGCTAGCGCACTCATTTTTGGTAATTGCTTAATGACCACGCCCACTTTTTTAAGGGATTTTAGCTTTAAATTAAAACAAAGCACGAGGGCTCCCCCAGACAAAACCCTCTTGAACCACCTCTCTAACAAACTGAAAGGAATGTTGCAAGATTTTAAAAATCGTGAGACTAGTGAATACCTTGGAGGCTTGTCGGTGGATAGGAGCTCAAACTACTCGCTGTGGAAAGCAGTTAAGTCTGTCAAGAAACCTATAATCCACTCGGCACCAATAAAAAAAGCTAACGGCGAATGAGCAAGAGATGACAAAGAGAAAGCGAATTTGTTTGCTGAACATTTAGAAGAAACATTCAAGCCTTTCGACGGTCCGCCGTTGGCTGACGTTCAAAACAACAACGCGGAACCCGATATCTTTAGAATGAGAAAAGTTTCGTTAGTTGAAAGTTTTATAGTTAAGCAAACTTAAAAATAATAAGGCCCCGGGTTACGACCTGATCACTGGCGAAATATTGAAAGAACTACCAAAAAAGGCAGTAGTCAAGCTACTTTATATGATAAACGCTTCTCTTAGACTTCTATACGTTCCAAGGCAATGGAAAGTTGCTGAAACCATTATGGTTCCAAAACCGGGGAAATGTGCAAATGATAAAAAATCTTACAGGCCCATATCGCTTCTGCCGATAATATCGAAAGTATTCGAGAAACTTCTGTTGAAGCGATTAACACAAATAATTGCAGAAAGACGTTTGATCCCGCATCATCAATTCGGTTTCAGACCTAACCATTCCACAATAGATCAAGTCTACAGAATAACGCATGAAATTGAAAAAGCCTTAGAAGGAGAAAAAATATGTTCAAGTGCTTTCCTCGACGTATCGCAAGCCTTCGACAAGGTATGGCACGAGGGCTTGAAATATAAGCTACGGCAAAACTTGCCGGAAGACATGTTTAAAATATTGGAAAATTATCTTGAAAGCAGACTCTTTCGTGTTAGGTGTAGTAGTGAATACTCGAGTTTCAAGCAAATTCGGGCTGGCGTACCCCAGGGAAGCGTCCTCGGTCCGACCCTGTTCCTGCTCTACACAAGAGACATACCTCTAGATGACGAGACAGTCGTGGCCACGTTTGCGGACGATACGGCCATCCTGGCAACAGGTGAATCAGTCGAGTCATCAACGAGAAACCTCCAACGAGCATTGGACAGAATTTGTGTCTGGACGAAGACTTAGCGAATCGCTCTTAACGAGAACAAGTCTACGCATGTGAATTTCACTTACAGAAGGGTTAACAATTTGCCTCTGTTCATAAATTCTGTACAAATACCTTATGCAAATGAAGCGAAGTATCTAGGGATGACACTGGATGCTACACTAAGGTGGAAACCACATGTAAAGAAGAAGCGTGACGAGTATCGGAAGATTTTCGAAATCAAGCATATATAACATACTGCTCTTGCACAGACAGGTGTTAAAGCCGTCCTGGACATACGGTATACAACTTTGGGTTTTTACCAAGCCGAGCAGCATGTCCATATTGCAGACTTTCCAAAACAAGATACTAAGAGCAATTGTGAATGCTCCATGGTATATTAGGAATAGTGATATTCACAGAGACTTATAAATAGCTACCGTGAGCGAAGAAATAACAAACTTTGCTCGAAAGCTAATTGCCTTCATGTTCATTGCAACAATGAAATGATCCGTACTCTCAATGAGACTCTTAACGATGTGAACAACGAGCGACGACTACAAATAACAAGACCTTTCGATCTAGCGACATAGGATGAAGGCGCGCGAACGAACGGTTTAAGTAAATGCCTTCACTGGATTCACAACCTACCCAATGCGATAAACACTACGGAAGCGTAAACTACTTGTTAAGTTAACTTAGTTGTAGTCAAGAAGAATTATGCGTTCCGGCAGTTTCATAGTGTCTCTCATAAATGGTTGGTTTTTTAGCACGTGGAAATCGGGCATAACCAATATCGGCTACTTCGGTATTATATACCTGCTATAGTGGTCGCATGGGTATCTTTGAAAGATTTTGGAGTTTTAGCCTCCGTCCACCCTAGTATTAAAAAAAAAAAATAAATTTAGGCCTGCCATTAATGATACAGTATCAGTATGCAGGGGATTCGTGTCCAAACAGTTTTATTTTGAATGCACGTGAACGCTTAGGTTTATCGCACACTCATGACACTTTTAGTCACGCAAAGTTTTATTGTCTTGTTGTGTCCTATTTTATTGGGATTGTATAAAATTGCGCGCACATGCGCAACTGTCATAAAACCAGTTTAGTTCAACTTGGATAGCTCGGATTTGCCACAGATTTCTTCGTTGCTAGTTTTCAGAAAATATTTTTTTAGCTCAGGCAGCTCTCTGTCTGAGCGTTAACATGAAATTTTTTAATTTTTTCCAAATCAACAACAGTTTAGGGTTGTTAACGGGGTAATTGTTGGGTTTTAACATTTGTCGGTTTTCGAGAGGTCGGCTGGTTTATTGGATGTTCCTTTGGTTTTCATCAACAATTGCGAATCATCAATTTAAAACTAGAATATTCATATTGAAAACCGATTTCGTCATATTGACAACCGATTAAATTTGATGATTAGAATCTCTTCATATTGACAACCGCGGTCGTTGGCTCAAAAATGACAACTTTTTCTTCAATATGCCGAACTTTACTGTCAATATGACGCACCTTGTGTTTTGGGTTGATATAAAAATTGGGGCTTATTTGTGGGATACCAAGTAGGTCTTACCTCTATACGGGTAAATAAAAGAATAGAAAGATTTTAGGGATAAAGCCAAGCATCTTAAGCTACAACCTGCAGAAAATAAAGAACATTTCGAGGAAAAATATTACTTTAGTAGTGACATTTATGATTTCAGTTTAACATTTTAGAAAAGTTCTGTTTCATTTTACGTCTCAACATTATCGGCCGCCTTGCAGTAAAACTGCTAAACATCAAAGGCAAGCTCGAGAAAAATTATGTACATTCCTCCTTATGTACTAGTTACGCTAAAAATAAATTAAATTAAGTTATCAAATTCATGAAATATGTTTCGAGATAAGTGCGAAAAATATATTATGAAAAAATATGTAGTTTAAAAAAACGATCGAGAAATGATACTAAGCCACATTTGCATGTAGGTACGAGCGTGATATTTGTTTATTTTACAGTTCATAAAGCACTGGAGGTTGTTGCACATTAACACCGATAATGGGCGTGTCTGTGGGGGGTTTGGGAAATTTAAACACCTGTTCTGTTTCGCATGCCAGGGACCTAACGTACAATTTTAGTTCCCTAACTTAAAATGCCAAAGGCCTAAAATCATGCGACATTCAGACGGTCATGTCTTATTCGACTTATAATGCGGTCTCGATCATTATGGTCTTAAAGTCGAGGGGGTCTAATATTGTTATTTAACCGTGTTGTAAACTATGTGACAGAGTGAATATACCTCCTTTCCTATAACATGGAATATAAAAATAGGCACAGAGATGAAACGGAGTGAGGTAAGCACATAGCTTTTCGTTGAACTTAAAAAAATTTGGACAGATTGAAAAATTTTAGCATTCAATGTATAATTTCCGAGTAGTACTAAATCCGCTATTACCGTTATCTGCGTCGAGCACTTTTGTAAGCCTTCCATTATGACCTATGAGTATTTTTCCCCGTTTTTTTGCCAACAAACAACTCTATCCCAATGGTATCAAATAATGAGAACGTGTTCTTATATACAACAAGACTAATGTTAATAAATAAGCCGATTGTAGAGTAAGCCAAAGCACTAGAAAACTAAGAGCCATTACTTTTTTCGGAAAAAAAAATCGAAAGTCACTATACAACTTGCAAATTTGTGTTTTATACAACCTAAATTTGGAAACATCATCCATCAGAGGCACCAGTTGAATTCCCTTCTGATTAAGCGTAACCTAGCCACGTGCCCTCGTCACTCTACTCCCATCTGACCCAACAAGTATAAAAATACATTTCTTTTTCCTCATTTATTACACAAGAAAATAACAAGAGACGACAGACGACCCAGAAAGGACACACAAATATTACAAGGAATAAATGACACAAAAGGGAATTATTGAAATTCCATCATCATTACTATGGCATTAGATGTGTTTTGTTCGTTTTTCCGTCCGCCATTCCTTTCAAAATAATCATTTCGTAATTTCCTTTTAATTCTGGACAATATAGATGTGAACACACACATACACACACAAAGGCACCCACACCGTTGCGATATCTATAGAAACCGGAACCTACGTCCGAGGAATCAATAATCCTCTTTTCCTAATTACTCTGTTCTTGTGTAAATAAGTCTATTGACATTGAATAAATACAAAGCGGTGAACACACCTCCTCCGAACGCTCCAGAGACGGAGATTAAGTGTCCCCAGGCAAGCAACACGGTCGCTCCATATATCCTCTTAGTAGAGATAGTATCAGAGGACGAGAATGTGGGGGCGTGTTGTAACGTACACTGAACCGAAAAATAAAGTTAAAATATCTTGCCGCAGCAGAAGGAAGGAGTATTATTTAGAACGCCATCTACAACAGCATATCACACATATTATTACGAGAACTAGCCTCCGGGCCGGAATAACATCCGAAACTCTGCTCGAAACGCACAAGGAGACTATATGCATAATCGTATCGAGCTGCCGGAGACAGACAATGATTATACACGTACATTACATTAAATACTCGTTTATCCAAAAAAGAGATCAATCCTGATGCGCAGCAAGGCCAAAACGAGGAGAGGAACCGAACTTTTCCAACCGACCAACTCACATGCACCAAGGGTGGAGGAGCATTTAAGAAAATGTTCTTCCCTCCACCAGAAAATCATTTAGGCGAATAGCATGTATATAGCATACGTGGCATAGGGTTGAACGAAAAAGAAATGACCAGCACTCGCTTGCGTATACGTATAATCTGTCTAAGGATGATTTCCGGAGGGCATTTCCAGCTATCGGATTTCCGACGTTATTAAAACAGTACCCCAAATAAATATTAGAAAAGTTTATGTTATTAGTAAGATGTAGGTACTATGGGGTACAGGATAAAAGAAGATCCTTGAACTCGGTCCATCATTGCAAGTCATGCGATACTTCTGTCATATTTTTCGAGGTAGATAGGTTTATCATCGTTACTTGGCTCAGTATTCGAATATTCCTTCAGGGGGTTGTTTGAAACGTAAATATAGACATTGTGTCAGGCATCCTTGATATTTTTGTTGTTTGTGTTTAGTAATCTTAGGGAGAACATAAGCGCTTTAAATTATAAAATAACGCCCTACAGCTTTGGCATGTATAATCTTCATTCAATTAATGTTTCGTTTCAATGATTTTTTTCTAAATTTTAAATGAGATTGAATTTATCCCGACCCCTTAACTACAAAACTGAGTTTTCCGCATTTTATTAACAATCCTAAAATAATCTTACCAACATTGTTTAAGAGTGACTCACCTGAAAAATAAAGAAAAAAAAAATTGAAATATTTATAAACTCAATTGATGATAAAAATGAAAGTCATTCATATAGAAAATAGAAAACAAAACAAGGATTAAGGAATTGAAACTATGTACTTTGCCACCTCTTCCACATTTAAGCAGCAATACCGTTCGGTTAGCTATCCCCCGTAGGATAGGAAGCATATTATATTTTTTACTTTGTTTGTAACGGTGAAATAATAACGGTCAGAATTATTGTTAGTTGAATAAGCAATGTTAAATTTCTTTAATTTCGCCCACAGTGCAACTACTTCTGGTGTTTTCAAACAAGAAAGACGTCTTATAAAGCTGAAATTTGGTACTTAGCATTGTAAGATATTCAAAAGAAAGAAAAAATCAAAACCCACACCTCCTTTGGCGGACGTGGCACATACATATGTAAATAGTTATTCCTCAACACCATTGTATAGTTTAATATTTTAGTCTCAAATTGAAAAAATCACTTTTTGTAAAAGTAACTACTAAAAGAGGGCGTCCAAAAACGCCCGTTTCCGAAGTTTGCACTTCTTAGAAAATGTCGAAAAATTACAATAACATCAGCATTTTACAATGTGGGATAGGATGGTTATTCAACGGTCCGTTTTACGGACTGTAACTTCTGCGTGCACACTGTAGAACTTACTCACTGGTTTATTCTGATAATTTGCCTAAAAAGCCTCAAGGCCAATCGAAATTCGCGTTTGGGGATGAATGAATAAAATGCATTGGGGAAATTACTCCTTCTATCGGTGTCACAGGATGATTTGCGATTTTAAACAGTCCTTACAAAAAATCGTCTGGAAATTCTCTGCATAGTTTAACAGCCCTTGGTGTTGGCTTTAATGACCGCCTGGATGTCAGAGTATATGGTGTTTATCTTTTTAACGAGGCTGTGTTTCTTCGGCTCAGTGGTAGTTTAAATTCAGGCTGCCAACTTCGTCTGAAAAATATTGCAGTCGTCAATGATCCGGAAAGATTTGATTGGTCCTAGAGCGCCGGTATAGACGGCGATGTCGTCATCTCGAGTGAAAGTCTTTTCTACCAATTTGCATCTTTCAGGAATTCGAGTAGCGAATCTCCTGTTGAAAGCAAATGTCATAGGAAGGTAATCCGTGGCTGGGCTAGATATCTATGAAGCCATTGAGTTTCTACAGAGGCGTCTCCATAAGATCGTGAGGTCCAAGGCCCGAATTCATTTAGGCAGTTAGACAGTTATTTTAGCTGCATGCAGCTGACAGTTATATATGCTGCTGCAGCATATGTCCAAGGTGTGAGGTTGAGTAGTACCTCCATGGCTGCAGCGAATCTAGTCCTTAGGGACTCGATTTTGGAGTCAAGCCGGGAAAGACTGAACTAAGTTTTATTCATGGAAGGTGTAAAATTCCGTCCATAACTGAACGTCCACCAAAACTGAAAGGCTTGAAACTGACATTTATTATAGATAACTATGGAAACTGTGTGGCCAAGAATGTGCTAGGAAAACCTCAATCGGCCCTGTGTAGTTCTGTGCAGGTTTCGGGGTCACCGGGATATTCCAGCTGACGACCTAGCTAGAGAAGGTGCTTATTCTAATCCGACTCATGTAACGAAACCAGCAGCACCCATAAATTCGATAAAGTTTCATATGGACACCGAAGCCATCACAATGACCAACAACAGGTGAAATATAAAATTTGCTCTCTTCCAAGCAAATCTAGTCAGTGCTCGATCGTACGAAAACAAAGACACTTTTCTCCTTTAACAGGCTGAATCTGAAAATAGAATTTGGCTCCTCATTGGTCATTCCCTTCCAGGAGACATGCCAAAAGATTTTTTGTGCTGCAGAGACGAGGAGGGGGGAAAACTATGGTTCTAGGTGAATAATTCTTTAAAGATCTAAACAATCTAGCAAAACTTGACTTAAAAACTCCGGGTCGAATTGGCCAAATTCTTTAATGGTGAACCCTACAACCTGTCCCTTGTTACACCCACGGGTACTCAGTCGCAGAGCCCCTACATGTAAACGCCATATCTCCAATCACATCCATGCTCATCCCAGGCTCATACAGTTTCGGTTGCCCTCACCTCCCCACCCTTACGGTTATATATACCGGTGTTCCTGGTTTATATAGCGGTGTATTACTGGTATATTTTTCTAACGAAAACGGCTACTCCCGACCGCAAGTCCGACCTCCAAATCATACCAACCCCAACCTCTCATGCTCAAAGCTTCTATTTGGGACTTCTATTTGGTACATCTTGTCCCTCAAAGTCCATCACTGGCCCATTTAGATAAACGTTTTCGCAATTGTATAGTACTTATTAAGCAGCAACACGAGCGCAATTGTTCCGGTTACAGTTATCAAATCTTTGATTTTTTTCTTAAAGCCAGTTAAACGTAATTATTTATCAACAGTTGTGTCCATATGGTTCCATATACTTACAATGTACATCCAGAGTACCTATAAAAAAATTAGGCTATATTCAAACACTTGAATAACCTGTTATTTCAAGTCAACTTAGCAAAAGTATCACAAGTTTTCAAATGTTTGGTGAATCGCTTGTCGTTATCATTGTTATCAAAGTTTGTTAAAAAGATCAAGACCGAAAATTTTATTTTCACCAATAAAAATGATTTCACAATTTTCACATAAAAGTGAAAAAAAAGAACAACCGAAGCATCGCGAATCGAAAAAGGACATTGGCCCCGAAAGAAGAGCGGTTGCGATGAAAAGCCTTTTCAATGGAGAAACGAAATAGAAAACGAGAAAAAGGAAATAATTGCTAGGCCTAAAGAAAGCATGTGCCAGCGACGGGCCAATGCATTTGAAGATTTCCACCAAGCTAACCAGCTATAGCATTGGCTATAACGTTGTATGCCAAAGTGGGTTGCTTGTAGGGCGCGGTTTGGCAAATAGCCAAAAACTGTACAATGTATTTTGGCATTGCGAGACCGAAATGCTTAGTAGTTCTCCGGTGGGGTAAGCTATAGTTTCCACTGAGAACAAACCCTAGTATAAGTTCGCATAGTTGCATCAGTATTAGATTGTTGCACTATTGTTGGCATACCACACAAATACGATCATAAGACGAGAAAGTTGCTGCTGGAGAAAAACGCCGACTAGAATGATGATGGGGATGACAATGTTAGAGAAAAGCCGATGATGATAAGGAGATGATGACTCCATTCCAGTTGGGGTAAAGCATCAGCAACAGTGGAAAATGGAAAATGTGCACTGTTCTCTCCAACTCTCCATTTTCTTTCTGTATAGTATTCGTTATTGTTCTCTCTCCCCTCTGCAGTAATACGAGTATACATGGCAGTACACAGTGAATCTGTGTCAACAGGTTGCTAGTAAATAGAACGGAACATAGAGTCCCATGACTTTAGACTACTTCTATAGGGGTGGGTTCTCTGTTATGTGCATTATCAAATGGCGGAGGAGCTTTTCCGTTTTTGCAATAAGAGAACGCACAGAGTGTTATGAGTGGTGTTATGTCTTGTGTTTAGTTGTCATGCAAAAATATTTTTTTTAATCCTAAAATGTTGAAGTTGATTGAGTAGTAGTGTTGGGGCAGAGTAGGGAATGTGGAGTCGACATTGGAGATTTTTTTTTTACCATAAGACAAATCAATAAAGATTGTGAAATCATGAAAAAAAGAACACCAGGTATTTGCTTAAAGCAAAACTCAAGACTGCTTATATTCAAAATATTCAAATCAGCCTTTATCAGGCTTCGACTTTATTATTTTCCTTGAATTTAGGTTTTCGCAGTTGCAACATCTTTCAACATACTTCCATAGTCAATAAGGTGTCGAATTTTACCTACATTTTGTTCTGAACAAAAGAGTTGGGTAATTGAAATTCCTCTTACATTAAAGGACAATTACTACAGGATACAGGTAACAGGCATTAAAATTCAATAACAAGCCTATTACAATGTTATCGTTATTTGGAATTTTGATTACAATCGCAGTAATTTGTAATTTGCAATGACGTCAAAGTAATTCAAATATAGTCAAGTAGGTATATAGATAATTGTAAAGTAATTAAATAGAAAAATTCAATTTTTTCTATTTAATTACTAAAACTATTTTTTTTTTGAAAGGAAAAGCTTAAAATAATCAATTCAAAAAATTTAGAATTTGCTTTAAGCAATACAAAAGTGGGGTGCCGTGGCGTAGTGGTAAGTGTGTGTGCTTACTACGCCGGAGGTCTGCGTTCGAATCCTACCATTGTCACCTGAAAAAAAAGACTCGTTCTTTTCCACAGTCCCCACCTCAGCGAGGGTCTGACAAGCCATCCGAGAGTATCATTTGTCTTGAAAAACTTCTCAAAGTGCATTTCGGGTTCGGCAAAAAATTGTAAGTGCCTTGTAAGTGTAGAAGGTATAAACTTAAAGGAGTGACTCAGTAAAGTTAGATATTTGCACGGACATTTAGAATAGGTATAACAAACTAACTTCCAAAAAGTAGTGGAAGTTTTGGAAACATCGTGTCTTTTCAATGTATTTCCATATGAAAAGGAGCTGATATAGGAAATACGAGAATAATTATAATAAATAAAAAATAAAAATAAGAAAAAAAGCAAATATAAGAAACGATCTTAATTTAATTAAAAACGATCTGGAATATAGTTTAGTACCTACTCTAATGCATAAAACTACGCATTTTACGTAATGTACACAAGAACCAGCACATATTTTGTAAGTTATTCAACACGCAGTTTTTAGAGTGTACTTAACCGCCTACCCAAATTCTTCGACTGTGATATCTAGTACTTCCTCCAAGTTGGAAGTGGTTTCTACTGGAAAGTGTTGTCTGCGAAACTGTTGATTCGAAAAACCAGCACAATACTGCACTATTGCAGCCACCTGTGTAGAATTTTGTTGTCATCCACAAGAAGCTGGCCCTGAGAATTTTTGGAGAGCTTTGAAGAACGAATCTCCTGGGCATTTCTGCTCCTCTGATCGGCAATCTTGAAGATTGTAGCCCCCGAATTTAGAGTCCTTTACCGAAGGTCCTGTAGAGAAGCGATTTCTTCCAACTCCCACTAGGCATACAATACAATAGAATATTTAATATCGAAAGTTGAAATATTAAAACAACTATGATAGTGCCTGGAACTATTTATCATCCTTTACTACTAGGCAAAGCATCTTTAAGTACGTTATACTATAATGATGCCAATATTAAGTGACTTGAAACCTTTTCCTTTTGTTTCCCATAAGAGAACAAGTATTTGAAAAATTTATTTGTTTTTCAAATACTTGTTAAGCAAGTCAACAGTATCATACCACACGAGTATGGCTACAAATACTGGGATCTACCGACCGCAAACTTAAGAAACAAGGAAGACAAGGTCGAAAGTAATAAAAAATTATAACGCTGCTAAAGTTTTTAGGTCTTTATTCCATTTCACAAACGATAAAAAATTTGTCCTTTCATTGACCATCTCCTTTTTTTATACCCTACCTATTCCACAAGCTTTTTTAATATACTTCGTATTAAGATTGATACAGGTGAAAATGTAACATAGAGAAAGGATAACGGTAGACCCCCAAATACTTATAAGGCTATATGATCGAGACCTAATTCTGAGTCGAATGAGCCATGACCGTCCGTCCGTATGTCACCAATACTTAAGGCCTTAAATTTTGAGGAAGAAAGCTGAAGTTTTGTGCGTAATCTCTCTGTCAACCGAAGATACAAGTGTTAAAATTTTTGAGATCCTCAGACAAACCGAGAATTTTGGGCCCTCAGAAATTTTTCTGAGGACCCTCAGACAAACCTTCAGTCACCACTTCACCACTTCATTACGCGATGATTGATGTCGTCATCACAGTTTGCTTTGCTATTGATCATAGATCACAGGTACTTGAACTTTTCACACTTGGGAAGCGCCATTCCATTCAATTTAATGTCAGGAATTGGTTCGGGTGGGTCAGAGAATGGGCAGTATAGGTACTCTGTCCCCTCTAAAACATCCACCCATATATAAAGTGCTCGCTGCAGGGATATATGATCTTCACTTATGATGACCCCATCGTCAACGAGTAATAGGATGTACTTTCGGGTCCGTCAGTTTTTTTTCAAGCAGATAATCAAGGACTACAATAAAAAGCAAAGGACTAAGGACGCTTCCCTGGTGTACACCGACTTTAATTGAGAACTCATCAGTGACTCCGGAAGGGCGCATCTTACTCTTGTCTTTGCTCCATCATACATGTCCATGATCATCCGCACGTAGGCTTCTGGAACTCCTCGTTTTCTTAGCGCCACCCATATCAGATCTCGTGGTAGTCTATCGAAAGCTTTTTCAAAATCAACCAGCACCATATGCAGATCTTTAAGGGCATCCCGATGTTTTTCCGTTATAATCCTTATACTTTGGATTGCATCAGTGGTTGGTTTACCCGTGACAAACCCACACTGGTCCTCAGATAGCCTTATTATTTTTCCTAGTCGACTATCTAGTACCCGCTCAAAGATCTTCAGCGAGTAAGGTTTTTAAGTAAAATTTTTACTTAATTATGTAGAAAATAATTGGTTCTACATTTGGTTTTTGCAAAGTTTTGGGCCAAAAGCTATAATTTTCCAGAGAAACGTGAATTTCGATGGCTTTTAGGGGAAATATATAAGCAATAAAATTAAGCACATAAGGTACACCGCACACTATTCTAGACTTCATTCACACAAAGTCTTTGGCCACGCCCATTTGTCAATTTTACATAATTATTGAATTTTAATCAAGAAATTTAAGTTTTGCATACATTTTAGCAGCAAACTTGGATATTTCTGTATTAATTTTTATTTTTGGTTATAGGAGTTATAAATAAAATATTTATAACTCCTATAGTAATAAAATAGTTATTTTTAGTTAATTTATGATTCAGGATTGGTAACGCGAAGGCGATATAAAACCAAAATATATGAATGAGAAAGCTAATAGGAATGGAAAGAAAAATAGGAAGTCTCCCCACCCTAAGTCGGACCTTTCTGGACTCAAACTATTGGCCTGCAGTTCCAGGTATGATGGGCGAATAATATTGTATTGTAAGAAGAACTTAAACTTCCTTAGGAGAGACGAACTCCGAAATCATACAAAGTACTGCCCAAGCTAAAGATTTATCACTGTCTCAAACCTTACCATCGAGTTGAAGACTTCTGTAATTCATACAGCTTTTATCTATAAAATTAAGAAACCAAACAGCACGAAAAGTATTTTTCTAAAGCCTGCAAAAGACAAGGTTTTCTAAGCGCAAAGTAACTTAGATAAAAAGTGACTTAGATAGAAAGCTTTTAATATTCCTTCAGCTTTTTTTTTAGACTAAGATTCGTGCTTTCTTTTGCCAAAAGCTAAGCTGCAAACCGCAGCCTCATTAATTCAAAAATTCCCAACGAAATAAAAGTTACCTTTTCCTCCGAAAACAGTTTAAGGAGCAGTGTTTTCAAAAGCTTCTCTAGTACATAACTGCGCCAACAAGCGAGAACTAAAACTTTGGGTACTCTTTCGATAGTAAAGAAATCGATAAAGCTTAAAGCTTTAGTTTAAAAGAAGCTCTCAGGTGAAAACTTGTTTAAGCTTCTGTATTGTTTGAAACGAAACTTTGCTATAAACTAAGAAACCGTTTGGTTCTAGTCTAGGGTTATCAGAAGAGAACTTAAAAAAAACTTTTCTCATATAATGTTCTTTACTTAAGGATATAAGGTTAATTCTTTTCAACGCCGAACCCCGAGTCTGTACAAAACAGGGCTTAAAAGTGTGGCTCGGTGTAATAAAAACATTTAGTTAAATAGCCAATTTCGGGAATGATTAGAAAGGAATGAAATGAAATTTAGAAATTATCTCCACAAGTTTTGCTGTTAGGCATTGAAAGAACATTTTTAAAACATTGCCACCCTTTATTTGATGTAAAGAATTTGATAAGGGGAAAAAGATCGATCCTAATAATGTACTAACTTAAATCTAATGTATCCCATAAAGTTTCGGGACCTTCGTTTTCTATCACAAAACATGTTGATATACCCACTATAAATTACTTGCCTATAATTTTTCAAACTTGTAGATATTAATGATTAGCAGAAATATATTTACAAGTTAAGCAAAGTTGGAAGTTTATTATAAGGAATCTTTAAACCTTTTTTTGAGCCGATAGTCTTTCGCTGGTGCTCTTAATTATAAATGTTAAGAAAAAATTTAAAAAAAAAAAACTTCAAAAAAGCACCCAAAGATGCCGTCAAGTCCATCAAATCAACTCAACTCAAGTATAAAGGAGTCTTAAACTTAATGTTTTAAGAGAGAAGCAGAGAAAAGTCTCTTAATATTCTTCTACGTAAAGTGCTCACGTTATTCCTATTGGACAAACGTATCACACAACGAACTTACTCATTATCCACCG
This sequence comes from Neoascia interrupta, assembly GCA_947623515.1. NCBI lineage: Eukaryota > Metazoa > Arthropoda > Insecta > Diptera > Syrphidae > Neoascia > Neoascia interrupta. Next base: position 150,546,123 of record OX392463.1, read on the forward strand.
AGTACATAATTATTTCCAGGATTATTCTACTCCCCCAATATTTGCAAATTCATATTAGATATACGCCATGTGAAAGCGGCCTTTTCACTCTGAAATTGGTAAATTTATAGTTAGAAGGCAAATTGTGCTGTCTTCCTACACTAGAACGCGTGAATCCGATAGTTGCCGCTTTTTGGTCCTGGTTATGGTTTTGTGAACATACTCACTGTGCTTGGACTAATGGAAACCATTAGCAGAACAAGTTGTAGTTTCGCATTAATGACCGAGTGTATGTGTGTTGCGTAATCACCGTCACCGTCACCGCCACCGCCGATATACCAAGAGCAAAACTTTGGGCTAATTTCTGTGTGTTAGGAGAAGAACAAAGGCTCAACGATGTGAAATGCATTTTACATACGAGCGTACAAATGTCCAGAGGCCCATTTAATTTAGTTTCCGAGCACACTATCCATGCCGATGCCAGGCCATGACGAGGACGACAATGATGAAACGCAAAACAACAAAAGAGAGGACAAGCACGGAACAACAACAACAACAAAACAAACTAATGCAACAGTGGTATTAGAAACGGTTCTGTCTCGTCCATCGACCATGTCTCGAACAAAAACGCAACCGACACTGGTTGTTGTGTCTCGCACTGAATGAATCTCAATTAGATTTATGTCCTGTACGTTACGGGTAGAATTTCGAGTTTTTATTGTATATGTGCATATATGCAATCGACTAAATGCATACCTAACTAGGACTAGGATGCGAGTTTGTAGGTAGGTATATCTTGCTATGGAGTAAATTGAGAAGATTTGCCAAATCTCCCATGGGCAGATTGTGTGACGAAATAAAAGTATGAATTACAAGAAAGGGTACCACCACCTTCTTCCCGTTGACATTTATGGAAAGTTGATGGCAGCAAAAGCAGCACTCAAGCTAAGGGCTTCCCTGCAACTGCGTTCTGACAACACTGGCCATGCAAGCATTCTGCATTCTAAATGGCAAAGTTACCATCCCTGGCAACTCGGACTACATTTTCCTATACCTTGACTTTAATCTCAAATTCAAGACCAAATTTCTAAGCCGAACTGCTTGGGGGTCGGTGAGGAATTTAATGCATCTGCAATATAAATCTTCAGAAACGGAGCAAAAGCAGCACTTGGATCAGGTACAGGATATCACTAGGCTACAAGTAGAACAAGCTAAAATCTCAACGACATTGTCTCAACGAGAATATCCCTATTTCAGGCAACTGCAAAGACGAACTAGCTAGAGAAGGTGCTAATGCTGTTTCAATATAAAGGGTGATTTTTTAGCTGGTTTGGTTTTGGCAACACTGCTTTTGACAGCTGACGAGTGTTTACTACCTTGTGTCACTGTCAAACAGCTTCAGTTTGGTTTGCAATTTAACCATGGATCGTCTTACAAATGAACAACGCTTGCAAATTATTGAATTTTACTATCAAAATTCGTGTTCGGTTCGAAATGTTCATCGCGCGCTGCTTCCATTTTATGGTCGGCATTCTCGACCTTCTGAGCAGCCTACGTTTAGGGCCGGTCAATTGGCCGCCTAGATCGTGCGATTTGACACCATTAGATTATTTTTTGTGGGGGTATGTCAAGGCTAATGTCTATAGGGACAAGCCCGCTTCGATTGACGCACTGGAAGCCAACATCCATGCATTCATTCGTGAGATACCGGCCGATATGTGTGAAAGAGTATGCCAAAATTGGACTCAGCGGATGGGCTACCTGAGACGCAGCCGCGGTCAACATTTGCATGAAATTATCTTTAAACATTAAATTGCAAGGTTCAAACTATCGATTCAAATAAATATTTCATTAATTTTTTCGAATTTTTTGTGTTTTTTTTTTTTAAAAAAGTTCTCAGCCTCTTAAAAAATCACCCGTTACATATAACGGAGCCCGCAGCACCCATAAATTCTATAAAGTTTCACCTGGACATCGAAGACATCACAATGGCAACCAACAGATCTGCAACTTTTTTCCTAAAAAATCTGGCCAGTGCTCGACCGTAAAGGAGAACAAAGACTTTCATCTCCTTTAATAGGCTGAATCTTAAAAAAGAAATTGGGGTCCTCACAGGCTATTGTCTGGTAGAGCTACATGCCAAAAGACTTGGCGCTCCCTTCAACGATTTCTGTAGAAGTGACAGACACAAGGATGAGGAAGAAATCATTTGTTAATCTGATGTGTAACTGCCTCGGCCCTATCGTATTTGAGAAGGAAAACTTTAGGTAAAAACTTCTTCGAAGATCTAAACGATCTAGCAAGATTCGACTTAAATAGAATAATGAGCTTTATCTACGAGTCAAATTGGCTAAACGCCTTGTAGGTGAAACACTTAAACCATACCTCTACGCTCTACTATATGGGAACTGAATCGCAGAACACCTCAGGGAACGCCAAATCCTCCCATTTTATAAATTCCTCCTAAAAAAGGATGCGGCCAAAAACTTTGTATTAATAAAATCTAGCATAGAGTTTTGTGTTTTTTGTACCTCATCTACAAAATTTTATTTCTAATTCTTTCCTAAATTAAGCTTATATCCACGGCAGTCAAAATCCATGTTTTATTGTCAGCTTTAAGGTTTTTTCTGAAATTTTCAATCCAAATGTGGGTGTGGCCCAAAACGTATTGCTTTGGATGGCAATGAGCTTACGTACGGAATTTCAGTTTTTATACCCGACCCAGAGTATATTAAGTTGGTTGTATAGTTTGTAACGCAGTGAAATAATCACCGTAGACTCTTAAGACCTTTTGGAGATATGAATGGGATCGACAGGAGAATCGATTAAGCCATGTCCGTCCGTCCGTCTGTATGTAAACAACTTTTAGGCCTTGAGTTTTAAGCTAGAGAGCTGAAATATGTTGTGTTGCCTGGAATTCCAGTCCTTCAAATCAAGTTTGAAAATTAGCTGAATACGCCTACAGACACGCCAACTACAGGCCTGTAAGTGCAACCATCTCTAATTTAAAAAAAAATACTTTTTTAAAATTTTAGCTATATTATAATGGTGCTAGCGCCCTCATTTTTAGTATTTAACATTGCCTTATAATTGTATTTGAGATAGCAGAGAAAGTTTGGCCTATTCATTCAGCACGCCCAGTTCTTTAAGGGATTTTAGCTTAAAATGACTGTTTTCCAATATAAATATATATATATATTTTCAATTTTCAATTTGTATATATGTAACGGGTGATTTTTTAAGAGGTTGAGAATTAAAAAAAAAAAAAAAAAAACACAAAAAATTCGAAAAAATTAATGAAATATTTATTTGAATCGGTAGTTTGAACCTTGCAATTTAATGTTTAAAGATAATTTCATGCAAATGTTGACCGCGGCTGCGTCTCAGGTAGCCCAATCGCTGAGTCCAATTTTGGCATATCGGCCGGTATCTCACGAATGAATGCATGGATGTTGGCTTCCAGTGCGTCAATCGAAGCGGGCTTGTCCCTATAGACATTAGCCTTGACATACCCCCACAAAAAATAATCTAATGGTGTCAAATCGCACGATCTAGGCGGCCAATTGACCGGCCCGAAACGTGAAATTAACTGTTCACCAAACTCGCCGACCATAAAATGTAAGCAGCGCGCGATGAACATTTCTTGATTTGAACAATTTTGATAGTAAAATTCAATAATTTGCAAGCGTTGTTCATTTGTAAGACGATTCATGGTTAAATTGCAAACCAAACTGAAGCTGTTTGACAGTGACACAAGGTACTAAACACACGTCAGCTGTCAAAACCAGTGTTGCCAAAACCAAACCAGCTAAAAAATCACCCTTTATATGAAATTTCACTAAAAATTATATGACAACAGTTGTAGATATCAGCAATTTCTATTCATGGTATATGCCTCCGCCCAGTTTTGTGGGCGTGGCGCTAAAAAAAGTAATTTTCTGGGTTAAAAAGGCGGATTTTTAGGCCGAAATGTATGCAACCACCTAGTATAAATCATTCAACAGTTTTATCTTTATATCCCGCCCTCTTTTTGGAGGCCTGGCAGTTTATTTTTTGGGCATTTTGCTTCCCGTCACAGACGGATTAAAGTTTTTCCATGCGCACTCTTGCACTTTCCCACTTGTTAAGCTTAAAATCTAAGGCCGCTTGACGGGCAACAGACGAACGAACCGTTTGGCATTATTTTTTCCTTATATTTTCATTATCTTCATAATTTTTTCTCTATGTTACATTTTAGCCTGCATCAAACTTAATACACGTACCTAGACCTACTCCATTGCTGTGGAATAGTTCACCTCAGAGAGCATCATTTGTCCTGAGAGACATGTAGCTCATTGTTCAGAATCGGTTAAAAATATGAAGTCTGAAAAAAAGGTGCTAGAGTAGAGGGTGATACTGTTGATTTTTAGCGGTCTATCCAAAAACGAAAAAAGGACCTCTTATGGTATCGCTAAGTTGTCCGTCACTTCGTCTGATCGCGTTATAGCTTTTGAACGGTAAGTTGTAGAAAGACAAAATGTGTGCTTTTAAACTGCGGAAATAGCCCAATAACTGAAGGCAATTTTTTTATGGGAAAAGGCAAAAATTTTATGGGAAAATGGATTCAATTTTCTCAATTCTTTTTTTTAAGAAGTTTAGCAGACAGGAACTAGAAGAACGCAACGTAGATTGAGTAAATAGATACTAAATGTTATAATGAAAAAATAATTTTTTTTTTAAATATTGAAAGATTTAAGAAAATGAAGAGTTGAAAATGGATGAAGTATTTCAAAGTGCTTGTAAGCGCGTAAAGCCAATATTGAACACACGTATAAAGCAACTAAAAACAAGTGGGAAAGTGCAACTGCTTGCAAAAGCTTTAATCCATCTACGACGGATGGCAAAATACGCGACCATACCAAAAAAACTGCCACGCCTCCAAAAAGTGGGCGGGATATAAAAATATAACTGTTGCCTCCGTCTTTTTAACTAAAAAAATCACTTTTTTTAATGTGGGCAACACATACAACAAATGTGGGCGGAGGCACATACAACAAAAGAAAATTACGTTAGAAAATGCTAATATCTACAACTGGGGTGCCGTGGCGTAGTGGTTAGTGTGTGTGCTTACTACGCCGGAGGTCTAGGTTAAAATCCTGCCATCGTCAACTGAAAAAAAGACTTGTTCTTTTTCACGGTCCCCACCTCCGCGAGGGTCTGACAAGCGCTCCGAAAGTATCATTTGTCTTGAAAAAACGACTCAAAGTGTCGTTCGGATTCGGAGTAAAGAAATTAACATTGTTAAGAAGTTGGCCCTGGTTCACCTCGAGCTGTTCCACCACTCTATTTATTTATTTTTATTTATATATCTACAGCTTTCATTATAGAATTTTTTGTCAAATTTCATATATATTTATTGGAAAACAGTCATTTTAGCTAAAATCCCTTAAAAAGCGGGCGTGGTCAATGAAAAGGCTTAAATTCTTCGGGTAGTTCAAAGACATTTACAAGGCAATGTTACATACCAAAAATGAATGCGCTAGCGCTATTGTAACATAGCTAAAATTTGGAAAAAGTATTTTTTTTAAAATAGAGATGGTCGCACATATAGGCCTGTAGTGGGCGTGTCTGTGGGCGGATTCAGCTTATTTTCAAACTTGATCTGAAAAAAAAAATTGCGAAAATTCCTAAAAATATGTGTGCCTTTTCCCCTGCTTATTTTTATGTCTTATTCTTTCATAAATAAGTCTTAAGGCCTGTCAAAATTGCGTTTTTATGGAAAGCAGATCATCAATTCTGCCTCCATATGTGGGTGTGGCCCAAACTCTTCTACGAATGAAATGTAGAACTAAGTATTTTTCTTAAATAAAACATTAAGTTAATTTATTTTTTTTTTCAAACAATCCTGAACAAAGTCCCAATGAAAAAATTCTGAAATACCGGATAGAGATCATCTGTCTTGTGCCAAAAAATAACGCTTATTATAGTAGGCTATTATACAGGTATACTTACAGGAACCGAAAACAAACCAAAGTAAGGCCACGGTTAGCTGCTTCCCGCAACCCCTCAGTCGGAGATTTCACAAAAAATTTTGGGCGAATAGCTGTTCCTGTAAGCTAAAATGGGTACCTATATTTATGCTTGCGAAGTTGTCTCTTCTTGCTTTGGATGCTCTCTGCTTTCGGTAAAAAATAAGTTTAAGTTCTCGAAATATTTTACATCAACAGAGCAGCTACGCTCCGTTGATCAAACGCAGAGTTAATGCTTTAATTTTTCTTCATTGCTGTCTAGTCAAATCGAAAACATTTTCAATTTTCGTCGAAATTCGTCTGGTGTAGAGCACCGTTGCAATTCAAAGGTTTTTCCTAACAAAGTGAGTGCGTTTAAATGCAAATCGGACAAAATTTAGGTTATGCACCAAGGTAACCGATATCCGGCGGGGTTGAGCTGAGGTCTGGTCTGAATGTTGAGCTCGTGGTTCTATCGGGTCTGGGTGCAAAATCGTTCCGTATACCAATCACATTATGCCGGTTTTCAGGAGTGAGGTCTTTTCGATGGTCGACAGAAGAACAGCAGGAAAGCGAAATCCAAATGGAGACAGGGTAAAGTTATTTTCATCATAATCATCATCATCATGCTGAGAGAACTAGTGGCCGAAGGCCCTTTTTTGTGGTATTTCGGTGAAATGGTAAACTGCATTTCAAGCATTTTCAATTGCGTGCTACTTTTGGATTGCATTTGAAATTCGTTGCCGTAAGTGCAGTATGTAAGTGAAATATGCGATGCAGCTGAAAAAGGCAACCACCCGGGAGAAATGTGTGACCGACAGTATGAAAGCTGTGAATGGCAAGGAGGAACCGACGTTGTTATGAATAGTTTCTAGTCTACGATAATTATTCTTCTATGCATTCGCACGTTTATTTATTATTTCGGAAATACAGCGTAGTTTTGCAAAATGCGGTTTTATCTACTTTCCCTATATAACAAGTGCTTGCTTGACATAACAATCATAAAGGTAGCTGCTATACACATATGAAATGAGAAGACAAGTTAAAATATGGCTTGGCAATCCAGAGAAGTATTCTCGAGTTGAAATCTGCCAGCCATATGGTGTTTACATTAACACTTAAACTTTTGGATCCCCAGCATTTCTAAACCCTATACTCAGTGTATAATTAAGCTGAATGTTATTACCTTAGACCCCGGGACCTTTAAGAGACATGATCTAAGCCCAAATGAGATTTGGCTAAGCCGTGTCCGTTCATCGTCTGTATGTGTGAAGGTTTTAGATCTTCAACCTCAAGCTAGAAGTAAGGACCTCAATATTTGAAGCATACAAATTACGGCTCGAAATTCAAGCAACATTTGAGGCAATAATGTCATATGGTGTGCAGCCGTGGTTAGTTGCAATATCTTTTTTGCAACTAAGGCTTTCGAAATTGACGTAAATTCTATAGAGCGGTCTATTGGTCTAAAAGATTTTTTTGTCGTTCGGGCACTTTCCCGGTTTCGAACGTATGAATGCCTAAGAACGTATGAATTTCGATAGGTGCGTTTATGATGTATAGAAAAGCTTGACTAACACTTTATACGGTAGCTTCTTTAAAGTCTCCCCAAGTCATAGCCAGGAGCTTTGTTATTTTTCAGATTTCGGAATTCGGATTGTTTAACGGAGTTCAGACAGTGACACGGTTTTCATTCGATAGTTGCCTAGTTCCATATTGGGATACAGATCGTTAAACAAGGGCAGCTGGCAAACGATTTGAACGTTTTTCTGGATGCTCTGCAAATAATCTGCTCCTCCCTGTAAAATGAGTAAAATGACTCGAGGCGTTGTTATAACCTATAGGTGACTTTAATTTACCGGGACTGGAGTTATTTGCATAGAGCCAAGCTAGGGGCGTAGTCAATGAAAAGGCATTTTTTAAATTAGAGATGGTGGCACATGCAGGCCTGTAGTGGGCGTGTCTGTGGGCGGATTCAGCTAAATTTCAACTTGATCTGAAGGACTGGACTTCCAGCGGACCAACTTTCAGCTCTCTAACTTTCAATTTAAGGCGCTAAAGTTGTTTACATGTGGACGGGCGAATGGACGAACGGACGGACATGGCTTAGTCATTCATATCTCTAAAATGTCTTACGGGTCTGCGGCGATTATTTCACTGCATAAACAACGAACTTAATGTACCCTGTGTAGGGTATAAAAATATTTTTTTAAGAACATTGAAAGATTTGAGATATAAAGGGTTAAAAAAAGATGCCTTTTTTGGCCATAACTCTTGAACTTTGCTCCACGAACCCAACTTAAGGTTAAAAAAGGGCTTAGGTCATACTTTTCTGAAAAAATTCTGATTCTGTCTTTTTTACCCATTATCGAAAAATTTCTTGGGCTAAAGGACTCCTAGAAGTTCAAGCCTTAAAAAGGCAAGAAAAGCTGTAGAGCCCAACATGTACAAAGCTCAGAGTGCAATGTCGGGGCTCCAACTAGACACTCAGCATGTTATTACTACCTCTCCCCTATACCTCATTTTGCTGCTCCGGATACTGTGGACCAGCAAAATAAAGTGTATTTTGCTGCTCCGGATACTGTGGACCAGCAAAATAAAGTATTGTAATATTTTCGGGGGTTCGTTGAATAAAACTCAATTTCACTTTTATAATTACACAATGGAAAGCTTTATTTATCAAACAAAACTTATTTAAATTCAAATCACACTGTTATTCAAGTTTACTACTTAGAATTCAATACTTTATTTCCATTCAATTACTTTTTACTTTATAACCGATTTTCACAAGTCCACATTTAAAATATAATTTGGTATTATTCTCAGCTATTGTCGAAATGGCTTCAACGGGCACACATCTTCCGATTACCTCTCCTTGTCTGAGCTTAACGGTGCGCTTATTTGGGTTCAGCAGTCTTCCCGGCACCATGTTGTTCTTGGGCTCTGCAAGAATTTTTCCCACGACGTAACTTTTAAATTCACTTTTGTTATCTGGCTCGATGAGATAAAATCGGTGGTTCCCCGGATCACGTGTCCAAACGTGTCCAAAGAACTGTCTCTGAAGAGGACCGCAGAGCTTCATCGCTTCCAGTTTTGCTCAAAGATTCATAGCGTTGTCGTTTCCGTATACCATAAGGATCTCGACGGTTCGATACCTTAGCACCTGCATTTGAAGGTCAAGAACTACCTTGTGTGCCTTCATAAAGTCCACCCCAATGATGCATTCGTCGCATATGTCGGCTACCAAGAACGCATGTGAGAAGGTAAATCCCTCTAGTTGTATCTTTAGCTGCACCTCCCCGTATACTTTGGCCGCTTCTCCTGTAGCTATCTTCAGACTGAAGCAGCTGGTGTTATGAAGCCAGGACGTTTGAACAAGGTCTCTTCTGATGATGGAGGCCGTGGCACCTGTGTCATTAGTGGCCACACATTTTCTGTTAGCGGTGATTGCCTCTTCTGTCAGACTCTTGTTGCAGCGTTTTGATTGCGAGACTTAGATGATGGTCCTGGGGGCGTCGAATCCATCAACCAACTTCTGCCCCGACTCTCCTTCTAGTGCAATGTGGGCAGCTCGCTTGACTAGCTGAGGCTCGGCACTGTCGCTGTAGGTGTCCCTGCTTGTTACAATTCCAGCATCTTATTTGTCCCCGAGTGGTGTTCGTGTTTTGCCTTTCGATGTCGATGCGTTGACATGAGCACTCTAGAGAAGCCATTTCCCTTGTGCGATGGTAACCTTGCGAAGCGTGGTCGGCTGCTTCCATTGTCAGGGCAAATGCTTGTGCTTCGGCGAGTGTCTTCTTACCTGTCATTCTTACAGCCATTTGTAGCTTTCCATCCGCAATGGCATTAGTAAACGCATCGGTCGCCAACTCGTTGATAATTTCCCTGCTGGAGCTGGGATATGACAAATTCGCCAATCGCTCGATGTTGGCTTGCAACTGTTGAAGCGTCTCACCCCTTGTTTGAACTCTTCGTCGCAACTGGACCCGGTAAACTTGCTGCATGTGGTCGTCGCCAAATCTCATCTCAATGGCCTTTACCATGGCGTCATAGTCCCTTTGTTTTTCTTCAGGGATGGTCTGCAGCAACTCGGCAGTTGTTCCCCTGAGCGCAAGCGTAAGAGCAATCGACTTGTCTTCGTTGTCCCAGTTGTTCGTCAAGGCTGCGGCTTCGAACTGCCTCTTGTAAATCGGCCAGGATGTTTGAACGTCAAACACAGGCGGCTGCATTTCTTTGCGTCGTGGGCTGTCGATGGAATATTCCCGAACTTTCTGCTTCTTGACGTAGTCGAGCTCTTAAGCTAGCTGTTCGTACTGTTGCTCCACCTTTTCCACTTGAGTTTCTACTTTATCGAATTTCGCTTCGAACTTTTGATCTATTGTCTCCATTTGATCTTTAAAAATCGAACTTTGGGCATTAAGCTTCGTAATTACCTTCCTCGGTAATAGCGTCCTGGAGTCGGAGCAATAATTTCCTTTTGAGCCCTGAAGTCTGGAGATTTCTTTTACCCAATTCAGCTTTCAATTCAGCTGTTGTCAGTTGTTCAATTTTGCGACCCATTTTGAATTATCTTCACAAAACTTTCACAACACAATCAGTTTATGTCTTATATCTGTTATAGAATATTCACTCGCGAATAAGTTAGCTACACTGATTTGTAAATTCGTTATTTATAACTTTATCGCACAATCAGTTTCAATATAACCGGAATATTCCAAAATCAAATTTGTATAAGTCACCGACACTGTTTACACACACGATATCTCTAGAAAATTCCACTGCAAAAATAAACCGTTTTAGTCACCAACGCTATTTACGCGCACTTTCTCTAGAAAACTCCACTTAAAACTGTTTGACACACTAACACTGTTCCGGAAAATTTCACTGTAGAATTTACAAGCACAATTATGAGTTTTATCCCCAATTTTTGACACCAATGTAATATTTTCGGCCTGGGGTTCGTTGAATAAAACTCAATTTCACTTTTATAATTACACAATGGAACACTTTATTTATCAAACAAAACTTATTTAAATTCAAATCACACTGTTATTCAACTTTTCTACTTAGAATTCAACACTTTATTTCAATTCAATCACTTTTTACTTTATAACCGATTTTCACAAGTCCACATTTAAAATATAACTGTCCCGTACGAGCCTGTCACCCGTGTATTTATATAAAATTAAGCACCTTCTAGTACGTTCCATACTTCCCCTTTGGTAATTTTCCATTGGTACTCTTCGAGGGGAAATCGAAATTCGAACTTCGAATATGACAGCTGCTGTCAGATGACTGGAATGGCAGTTGGGTATGAATCGATGGGTGCATTCAGTGACTCCTACGTGCTGTTTTATTTCTTGTCCCAGCATAACAGTATGGAACATTTTTATGAAGATTAGTGTGCATCTGCTTCCTGTAGATTTAAAATTACTATGAAACCGAATGTAATAGAGAATGACTATAGCACTATACCATCTGGGGTCACGATTTTGAAGACAGCCCTAAAACCTAGGACCGCCTGTAGTGCGGTCTGGAACTTTGCTGCTCATTAGACTATGAGCATATGCTCAATTTCTTTTGAATACTCAATGCGATGTTGTTTTGGTTAGACTAGTATCACCTAAACGTATCACCTAAACCATCCTTCTTCATAATTGCAAATTGGATTAAAAATTTGTGTCTATCATACCGACCGAGGTACCTACTGCACCCACATAGTTTGAAATTCTTCTATAAGACAATATTTTTGCTTAGATTTTTAAAAAAATAGAATTTAAAAAATCTACATCCCTTTTCTTTACAAATCCTTTCATGAGAAATGCGCATATCCTATGCATTAGCCTTGAAAAATAAACATCCTTAGCTGGAGGCTTGTTCGAAAAATCAACAAATTTCCTTCAAACTTCCAAGACCAATAGCAAATTTATATTTTATCTCCTGGCAGTAGCCAATTTGGCAGCAATATTTCCGTGTAGAGCATTTGTATTTGTCAGATACTTGTTGGCGTTGGGCTTTTGTTCTGTATGCGAAATTTTGTGACTTTTATGGCCAGAAAAATGCATTCGAAGGGTGAGCGAATGAATGTTTGCCATTTTCCCAGACCACCAGGCTCTACCTTCGCAAACTAGTGCTGGCTTCAGTTGTTTTTGGCAGTCGTGTCCTCAGTGGAGTGTAAAAATCAACAAGTTGAGCATGACATGATCTAATGTGCTCTATTTCAGTGCCGTTATATTGTGCTATCGCAGTTTTCGGTTAGGAAGCCCGGATACGTATTTGCAAGCGCGCTTGAGTCCTTGGCAGCACAAATAATGTTGTGATTTGCATTGTAGATGTGAAAACATGAAACAGCATGGGGGAGGAATTTTTTATTAAGTGGCCAAATGATTGATGATGTGCTTCGTATTTGTTGGTGGTTTTCGATTTGCTCTTTATAAATCTTGAACTTTAGAGAAGCGGTCTTATACTGCTTAAGTTTTTACTGCTCAGGGCAATTGTGAAATAGCTATAAATTTTCTATTCTTGGAAACTTTTATTGAGAGCAGATCTATACAACATGCAATCTACTGCAAGGATGTGCAAACTCAGTAGTCAAAACATTTCAAAGCATTTTGCTATTGGCATTCGTTGAAATAAACCCATACCCTATTTAAGCTTGTCTCACAAGAGAAACTTCGGCACATGTTTACCCAAAGTTACAACTTCCTTGACGTTCACAGAGATAGTGAAACAAAAGGACATTATTTGTTCGCCTCATCCCTCGGACATATCAATATAAAACCAAAGTCAATAACAAATTTCTTGTTTACTTAAAATTGTTCAGTTTTGTTCTATGCCGGACGGATTAAATCCGAAACTAAGTCGTTGAGACAAAAAGATACACAATCCAGGGAAAAACAAATAAACAAAACATTTGGATTCGACGAAAACCACCAACGAGACCAGCGCCAGCACCACCATCAATACCCCGACCACTAAAAGCATGACCAGAAGCAGTAACATTTGTCTCGTATAGAAGAGAAAAAATTCGTGTAGAGTTTCCAAAGTTTTGTCCCGATCAACAAACTACTTACAAGTCCTTGTGCTGCACGGAGAACATGACCAAATCGTATATCGAAGTTTTGTTGTGTGCGGTACAAGTGATGTTGGTATAATGTTGAGAATAAAGTTGCCCCAAGTCATCTAGATTCTCGTGTTCAAAGGCTGCCAGAATGGTTTCTCTGTTACCGCAAGCCGTAAGTTGCTCTTCACGTTGGTAGCGCGGCGGTATCGGTCGTGGTGTCGGTCCAGTAGCGCCGATGCCAGTGAAATGCATATTACTCCTGCTCCTGGAACGACATAAACACTAAAGATGCTCTTTACGAAAAGATGCTTTCGCTTAGAGAAACCTCAAAAACTTTTCATTGTTGTTGTTGGTTGACCCCGCACACGCTTGCTTATGGGCCTTTTCGCAGAACTTTTCCAGATTGGGCGGCAAGATTACTGTGGGGTTTATATGGTTTCTCATAAAGTTTTGCAATGAGTTGCTTAATTGACAGCCTCTTTTGCAGAGGAATATTTCGAGAGCGAAAGTTTTGACGACACCAACACAGAAATGCAAAAAACTAAGAAACGTTCAACAGGAAACCGGATACAGAAAAGATGGAAATAATTGAAAACAAAATTGAAATAACTTCGAATTGAGTACTGGCACTTGGAAGGACTTGTGGAGAACATTCCCCTTTATACTGTTGCTGGTACATGAGACGCGCTTGCTGGACAAAGTTATTTCAATCTCCTCCAACCGAAATGGGTATCTTGTCGCTGTCGGAAGAGCACATGGAATTCTTATGAACATTAATTGACAGCGTGCCCTGATAGGACAGGACACAGAGTACAAACTTTTTGTGATCAGCTGCAGGTCTTTTTGAGTTCTAGTTTTAATTGAGTTGGTGCGCATATCGGTTTGCAAATCAATGGGAAGACCATGGTTTACAACACTTATGAGGACAAGCGCTTCGACTGTGAAAATGCGAAACAAGAAAGGGATTTGGGATTGGACCTGTATTTAAGTAACTTATTAGAAAAGTTGATAATAACAAATTTTTTTTTTGGCTTTGTTTGGCATGCAGTTTACTTTTCGCTGCCTTGGTTATCATTAAATTTGCTTCGTCAGGGTTTTTAACATTGTCATTTCTAACCCAAGTTTTTCTAAGCCTATTTGAAAATCGAAGTAAAACAAGTGGGAAAGATCAACAGGGCGTATGTAAAAATTTGAAGCCGTTTGCGACGGATTGCAATATACCTACCCTGCACTTGCTAAAAGGGAAACTGCCACGCCTCCAAAAAGTGAGCGGGATATATAAATAGAACAGTTGAATGCATTGTACTAGGTGGTTGCATACATTTCGGGAAAAAACTCCGCCTTTTTAACTAGAAAAACACTATTTTTAAAGCCACCACCAACATAGAAAAGGCTAAAATTTGAAAAAAGCATTTTTTATAAAAAAGCTGGTTGCACATGCAGGCCTGTAGTGGGCGTGTCTGTGGGCAGATTCAACTATTTTCAAACTTGATCTCAAGGACTGGACTTCCAGCTCACCCACCAATTTTCAGCTGTCTAGCCTAGAACTTAAGGCCTAAAGTTGTTTACATCACATACGGACGATCTCTTGTCGATTCTCCTGTCGGTCGCATTCATTATTTATATCTCTAAAAAGTCGTAGGGGTCTACGGTGATTATTTTACTGCTTACGTTACAAACTTTACTTTAACTTAATATAGCCTGGGTAGGATGAAAAAGGAGCTTTTTTATACCATTAACGCGAAAATCGGTGCCCGAAGAATTTAAGAGAAACAGCCAATTCTGGCGCGCCGGTATAGTTGTGCTATTGAAAAATTTGAAAAAGGTCTAACGGGAATTGGAGACAAATTTAAAATTGCAGTTTTATGGATTTAAAGTTTTAAAAAATGGTAAAAAAGGTATGTCCTTCCCTCTATCTTTGAAACGGGAATAGGTAAAATCTCAAAATAAATAACAGGCGTAGTCCATCTTTTTATACCCGTATATTATTTTTAATGCATAGTGTGAACAGTGAAATAATCGCCCTTGTCCCCAAGACCTTTTTGAGATATGGTCGAGACTGACAGGTGAATTGATTGAGCCATGTTCGTCCGTCCGTCCGTATGTGTGACCTAGGTTTTAGGTCTACAAAATGAAGCTACAGAGCTGAAACTTGGTACACGGCTTGATTCTTTTGTTGCACGGACAAAGTGTGAAAATGGGCTTAATCCGTTTACGGCCACGCCCACTACTGGGAGACAACCTCTATTTCACATTTTCTTTCAAAATGCCCTTTGGTCAAGTTACACAAGGCTAAGGAACTCAAATTTTGGTATTCAACAATATTAGCCCAAGACCTTTAACATGACAAACAAATATTATATGACAAATATTAAAGTTATTACAATTTTCTAAGTTTGCTATTATACAAAGTTTTGAGCCCCACCTACTATTAAGGGGCGTTTTTAAGAAAAAACGGTATTTTCTGAAATTATTTTCGCTTTTACCGTATTTTCGACGAATGAAAATGTCATTAATGAAATCATATACAATTGATTTTAATTTTTAAAAATCTTTTGACCATCAACCGTGGCCTATACAAATAACATATGAATTCGGGCCAAAAAACTTACTAGACACGAAAATGATAGGTACTTCCAGTTTTAACGTAACTTCTTAATAATATATCAGCCGTGAAAGTAAGTAGGTAAATTTTTAAAACATTCAATATAATAAACATTACGCAGAAGTGGCAGTATCCTCGTCTTTCTCCGGCCAAAATTTAAAAGTTAACCAACTAAACTTCAAATAAAGTCGCGGACCGTGCATCATGACCTGATGAAACCATAACTTCAGCAATGATCATCATTCTGTACTTGTGCTTACTTGTTACTACCACTATACTGCCGTCGGGCCAGCTCCAGCGGCGCTGTGGCCGTTCTCATTTTTCCAGTTATTTCGTTCAAAGCGAATGGCTACCCTATCATCACCCCTTCGTAGGACAA
Organism: Neoascia interrupta; assembly: GCA_947623515.1. Classification (NCBI taxonomy): domain Eukaryota; kingdom Metazoa; phylum Arthropoda; class Insecta; order Diptera; family Syrphidae; genus Neoascia; species Neoascia interrupta. The sequence goes on from OX392463.1 coordinate 150,562,133, forward strand.
AGCATCCTTTCACTGTCATCACAAATCTCAAGATTTGTTTGTTGGCAAACAAATAAAAAAGTGTTTTGCCCTTTTCCTTTAAAGGCAACAACAAGAAACGGAATGATGACTTTGTCTGTTCCCTGGCTAAAGGACAACTCACCAGGACGACAGAGCCTCTATTCTTAGTGCTTCCACTCTACAATATAGAATGAATATCGTTGGTTGTTTTGTTGAAAAAATGAAATAATAAAAAACAGAAGACACTATCACTGGGATGTCGGAAATATTTTGTGTGCTGCTTCTTTTTTTTGGTGTATACTGTTGGAGATATTTTTGCTGGAAATCATCACCGTGAATCAACAATCATCCTTTGTGGAACGATTTCAAGTGCTCGAAATATATATTTTCTCTTGGCATAAGGAAAATGGTATGCAAGTCGTTTGCTGTTCATCGTCCTCGGTTGCATGGTTCTTCTATTTTCTGAAGCCTCCTTTGTGTATTGAAATCGAAATCGTCTGTGACATGGTGTCGTCTGTGGCTGGCATTTAACACTAGTTCTTGAAGGCACAAAATGTGGTCTAGGGTCAATCTATTTTTAGATCTTGGCTTTTTTTTTTTCATCACGCTTTAGATACGACGAATCCTTTGAAGAAATTAAGTGCTTTTTGTAGAGTGTGCGGAGTCGCTATACAGCAATGAGCTCTGATGCACCGATAAACAAGGAAGAGTATAAGTTCTCGAGTTGTGTTGTGAGTTATATTCAGAACAGTTCTGTATAAACTTGAAAATTAAGTTTAGCATGCACGCAACGAGCTTTACTTATTTTTGAAATGCATTCAAGGAATTCGAGGTAAAGAGTTATGGGAACTCTCTACCTCTGAATAGGAAAAGATAACACAATTCAAATAATGAAGGATTTGTCTTACTCAATTTTGTTGAGTGTCTATAATAAATGAAACATCACAAAGCTTGTGAAAAGCTCATTTCTTTTGGCAACGATTTTAGTTGTTTACAGCCCTTTGGTGTAGTGTACACTTCCTATTTCTTCCTATTTTGCCACTCATAACTATTTCTTGACATACGTAGAGTCAGCGGTGAAAATTCAGCACGTTGAGTAGCTCACTAACGATTGCAACAACAAGTTGCAACAAATAATTCAAATGAAATCCTACTAATTCATAAGCTTCGCCAGGCGGCTGTGAATTTTATTTATCTATTCAGTAAATAATATAAATTTATGAATTTTACAGTCCACAGATAGGAAAAGTATATTAAAAATACATTTAGGAACTTTATTTAATTACAAATTTAATTTAAAAGCCTAAGCAAATGATTCTTAAAAATATCTATAAGCTAGGCAAGCATATGTATATTTAAAGAACTTGAGTACAAGTCATTAAAAAGCTTACGGGAGTAAGATCTGGGTTCCTGGGACGGTTACGTAACGCTTTTCGAATAAAAGTGATTTTGGTCTTAGTACCCTTGATGGTGCATACAAATTAATACAAAAAAGAAGATTCTCACAATCAACAGATATGCATAAGACATCACGAACAAACATAACATTATACATTTTCCTTCTTGACTCAAGCGACTGCAAACCTAACAGTAAACACTCGGAACTATACGAGATAAGATAAGCCGATCCATCTTAAAAAAAGCTACGAAATGTAAAGCCCAGAATGCTACGAAATGCAAAGCCCGTATTCCAAAAAAGGGTGAACCAAGCTGCAGTATAAGGACTTAAGAGTATACGGATCTTTAAATTCTCCCGGGTTTCTTTTTAAAAACCCCATCTAGCCGTCTCCAGTTCCGCCTAATTTTAGGGGGCGTTTTCAGGAAAAACACTGTTTTTTTACGCATTAATATTCGTTTTTAACGCTTTTCTCTCATAATTCTTACGCACTTAGAATTAATTGATTTTAATTTTTAGCCTACGCCCACATTTGGAGGCGTGATCAATACAAATAATTGACATAATACACTATACAGCATTTTGGATCAAGTAAAAAATCTTTTCAATTGGTTGTTACAGGCTAGAGGGTCGTGTATTTAGAAGTTCGTTACAGATTAACTTTTGTTACTTACTTGTTTAATGAGAAGTAGTAATAGTAATCCAGTTAATTTGGAAGATGGTATACTAAAATCAATTTCCAGATCACCTTCAAAGAGTCCTTAGGGCTAAACAAGTTCAACAAATCTAAAATATCATCCACGAACACTCTTAGATCTCCCAAGTGCGCCACAAGTTAATTGTATTTGTATGGCTGAATTTGAACTGGTCTACACAAATCGAACACAAGAAAGCCAGTTTTCGTTCCCTTCTTCAATCAAAGTGCAGATGCCCCCTCATGGCATTGTTGAACTCTCTTTCAAATACCATCGGTATTGTGTTCCTACTTGAAGGAGTTCTTGCGGTGATATTCCTCCAACTACCCACCCTCCGGAATAGAACAAAAGCAAAAGCAAAGAGAAAAAGTAAAAAATAAAACACTTTTTAATAAAACAATGGACGAAGAATTAAATTCCAAGTTGTTGATTTTACATATACACAAAGAACCAGCAAAGTCCTGCAAATATCCCTTTCTTTTCGCATTCCCATTGTGTTTCGTTTGCTCTCCAGAGGAAAAGTACTGAGCACATATACAGTGTCTCTGGCTGACTGAGTGACTTGTTGTCATCTCTTCATGGTGGAAAATTGTCCACACAAATGCTGGGGATCAGTTCTAAGGGGCAAATGCAGTGCCAAAATCACTCAGGACTATTCGAGCTGAATGACGATAACAAGCTAACGCACATAGCATTGATGGTACACCTGCAAAACTCATTTTCGTTTTGCTGGGGGCTAAGGGCTAAGTCCACGAAACAGAACACAACACAGAGACACGGGAAAAGCCGTAAAAAGAGCAACACACCTTCACTCGAAAGGAAATGAGCAACTCCACATAAGACTTTAATTAAATGAAGTTTTTTGAATTCTGATCCTTGAAGTGCAGTGCAGTGGGCTGTTGAGTATTGTCAAGGATTCTTCGCTCAAACGAATACAAGAAGACGGAGAAGGCTTTCGACTGGCAGCGATGATGATGGCAAATTTCCAAGAGTGTACACGTGTTCACAGTTTCATCAGAGAACATCAACACCATTGTCGTTGCTGTCCTTGTTGTTGCCGTCTACAATGTTGAGCCTCACCTTACTTTATGATGTGATAAATGTGTTTAGCGAGTGAAGTTTCTTTTTGGCCTTTTGTTTTGTTCTTTTTTTCGTTCTGCTCTGGCGTTACCCGCTTTTCCTTACTTGGGGGAGTCAAAAGAATTTTTAATTGTAGTATTTTTCTCTCTGAGAACTGGTTTTTTTTTATCGTTTCTGTGGTGTTCCTTCTGATCATTTTGGTCCTGTTGACTCGGCTGGTATGGTACTTCTTTCGTAGTGGTTGCTGAAGGCTTTGTTTGGTGTTGCAGAAGAGTGAATAAGAAGAACAAGTGGAAGATTGAAGGAAGTGACATTAATAAAACATGACAGGAAGGTAGGGTACAGGCAGGCGGGCATTAATGGTTATATTAAAGACATTAAGTATGTTAATTTATGTCGGCGAATGAAGGATCGTCGTGGACACGTCAACTTGACGGGCTATAAATTACTGGGGTGGCATTATCTACTTAGAAAGAGCGGTAATTTGCCAAATGAATCTGCAGCTTTTTATTCATGGCTGAAGGATAAACTAAGCTGGGAGCACTAAAAAACGCAGCAGGTTTAAGCGTTCCATAGTTCAACAGCTCCTAAAACTAAATTACGGACGCCAATGTAGCAGTTTTCGTACAGATAAGGTATTCAAAAGTATCAAGAAGCTATTAGGTTCTCACATACAAATTTTCAAATGTCTATTGATTATTCGAAATTCCTTCATTTATTCCATCATTTTCTTAAACATAAAACAAACATTCAACAACACCACCATTGTGAATAACGACCTTACCTTGAATATTATTACGCCTTATATGGAATAAATTTTAAAGGCGTTTCCAGTCAACATTGTTATACTTAACACATTGCCTGCACTATCTTACTCTTAAATGAAAAACCTTCTATTTATACCTTACAAGCACAGAGTCTTTTTGGGTTGGGGTCATAATTCTGGATGGACAAAAATTCTGTATTTCAAAATTCTGTTTTTCAAAATTCTGTTTTTCCAAAATTCTGTTTTTTTAAATACAGTTTTTCCAATATCCTGTTTTTTTAAATTCTGTTTTTTTTTTCACAATTCTGGTAGTGCAAAATTCTGTGCATAATTTACAGAATTTGATAATGTAAAATTCTGTAAACTATGCACACACTTTCGCACTTTCAGAAATTCATTTTAATGCAAGGTTTTGATAATGTTGTAATGATATAATGATAAAATTGGAAGTTCTCTTATGCTGGTATGTGATTATAAGCTATTGTTTTAATTTCTGTTATTCTCATTACTGAATCAGGTATGTAGATACTGGTTCTCAATGAGCTTTGGTCATTCAGCCTGACTAAAAGTAAAATAAGCAAGTTCATTTGAAGATTTCATCCGATCTAATTCTGTTTCCGTCAAAAAACTTTGGTTAAGATTTAACCTATAATCGAACAAAGGAAAGGAAAAGTTACGTGTTGATGTGATACTGCCTTTACGATTGCATAAAGAGAAAATGCCCTGATTATGTACTAACGTCTTACATAAAACATATGTACTCTTTATTCAAAGAATCGCGTCGGTATTCTCACGAGTCTGCTGCGAGTGAACATGATCCTTTTATAGAAAATAACATGCCAGCATGCCCGATTATCCAGCAATCGAAATCCAGCAACAAAAAAAAAACGTTCATAAATGCAAAATAAAAAGAATAATAACTAGTGGGAGCTTAGGCGAATCGTTGGATATCCCATCCCAATTGACCACTGTCAAGTTCCGAATTTTGTCATAAATCTGGGTTTTTAAATTTCAGTTTCATTTAACTTCAATTGTGTTTAGAATTTCACAGTTAAGAATCTTCTCCCTAAGAAAGGGGCGTGGCATCCATGCCTTATCAATAACATCTTATTTTTGTTTATATTTTTTATCAAAAGTGGTATACACGTGTTGATTGCATTTTCATGTTAAAAATTTAGTTTATACTTCAAAACGCCCCCAAAAGTGGGCGTGGCGAAAATTTATTCACTTGAGTTGATAGCTTACGTACATATCTGAACATTTTGTACTGCAAGTTTTTTGGATTTAAAGCAAATATATCAAATAAAAACCGTTTATTAGAATGCATATTAAGTATGACCACGCCTACAAGGGGGCGGTATTCACTTTTTTTTAATTCCACCCACAATACACTAAAGCGAGGATATCGCATACCAAACTTCAGCCACACTCATTTTTCATGCTAATAAGCAAGGTGGGCGTGTCAGTGGGCGGTTTAAAAAAAAATTTACACTTGTACTGCTTCAAGTTTCAAATTCCTAGCTCAAAATTTAAGGCCTAAGAACTACCGACAGACGGACGGACGGACATGGCTCATTCGACTAACAATTTGGTCTCGATCATTTGCCCTTAAGGTCTTGGGAGTCTACGGCGATTATTTCTCTACGTAACAAACTATGAATCAAACTTAAAATTACCTCCTATCCTAAGGGATGGGGTAGAAAAACAATGTTTAGCTTCTAGGCGCAAAATCATTGCAAAATCTCAGGTTGTATGTTGCTGAGAGGAAATCGTAATCGACAAAAAAAAAAACATTAAAACAGAATTTTGAAAAAACCGAAATTTTGAATAGCAGGATATTGATCATACAGAATTTTTTAGAGACTTCCAGAGTTTTGCTAATACAGAATTATGGAATACAGAAAAACGCCCCGCTCCCGTCTTTTTTCCAATGACAAAATCCATAAATTTTCCTAACCAGAGCTCTTGACAATGAGCGCGCCCTTCGTTGGCGCTTACAGAATCTTTCATAGGTAAGTGGCCCGTCATCGAAATTCTTTTCCTTTCATTTTTATGCTTTCAGCTTTCCTGGAAGACTCATGTTTTTGTCGCCACGGACTGGGTCGATAACGGTGAATACAGCGAGAAAGTACATTGTGATTGATATTAATGACCATGAAAGGAATTAATTAGTTTCGGTTACCTGTGCTGCAAATCGATTGGGAACGGCAATTATTCTTCTTAACTGGAGGCCGTAACTTAAAGTCATTGAGCTTGACTATTTCTTTATGGGCGCTGACTGCCCTTCATTTCTCTGTTTATGGTATATGCTTTTAATGGGGTCTGGTCTTATTGAATTGTTTGCATGTGCAATTTCATTGTTGTTGGGGTGATTTTGCTATGCCCAGTGTATCTGGTCAGGAGGTACACAACACAAAACACTTTGTTGTTAATAAATGTTGTTTTCCGTTTTTATAAGTTTGCCTGGTCGGCCAAAGTTTTACAAGAGTTGTATGTGCAGTCTTCGAAGCATAACAATGTTCAGTGGTTGGTCAGGACGAAAAGTTTCGTCCACACCCGGCTTGTTTGAAAGCGTTATTTTATTGTTATTTTCTTCCTTTAGTAGCTTATTGTATATTATAAGTTGGAAAGTTTAGTTCAAGAAGATTTGGATAACGAGAAACCAATTAAATGACATCAAAGTTGACACATTTATGATGAGATCGAAAGAAAAACTCAAAAGGCAAAAGGAAAATAGAATACATAACTCTTTTGTGATATTGATATATTACAGCCGAGAAGAGGAAAAAAAATGGTTTGATAAAAAAAGGCTTGCTTAAGCTATTTTTGAAATTTAATGTTTTTTCAGAAAAAACTACGTTTTGGCCAGTGAAAAATACGAAAAAAAAATACTAAATTGATTACTCATGCAACAATTGTTCAAAAAATGTCCCAAATGAAAGAATTTCTGTATAAATGTCACATAAACCAGGTAAAAGAGAAATGTCCAATGAAAAAATTGTAACCAATATAGGCATACTCGTTCCTTGCGGCTAGTTCACCAGAGCGAATATCGATCACCAACGAAACACATTCATGTCCACCTAATCAAGGCTGGAATATTCATTGTTTATAAAATCCATCATAAATCGTTTGCATTCAACTAAAAATATTGTTTATACTTCCTTCGTCGTAGTTTCATGTCGATTTCGTGCCGGATAAAAAAGTCAATTTCGATATCTAACTGAATTTCAAATAAAAATACGCCACCAACACCACGGACAACAATGAACGTCCTTAGGGCATAGTTTTTCTCCTGCAGTTGGATGAATTTATTCGTCAATGTCAGATGCAGCCGATGCCGGTTCTTTTCAAAGAATAGCTAGGTATCTACTACACAAAAGGTTAGCTGCTGCGCCTGACCAACCAGCCCCTACAACATTAGAGTGAGCTATTGCAATCTATGCGCTGCAGTTGCTGCATTTGCTCACATGTACCGGCTTTTGACATACAGGAGCGAACTTTTGCCACCGCGGGAAGACATGTATCTCAACGTTTCAACACAAAATCATCACACAACAGACTTATGCTACTTAATATTGTTGACATTTTGTTGGACTGGCCCATCAGAATGACTATACCTATATTCCGGGAGGCATTGCTGACCAACCGGTAGGATGCTAAGCCCCTGTGAGAGCTCGAACACAATGGTACAAATGTGTATAGGTACTTAAGTCAATACAAGTATCTATGCATTTTGAGTTAACTGATAGGCTAAATGCTTGGTCTGCCTTAGCACATCAGTCTTCCCATTCTACACTGGACTAATTGTGATCTTGGTCTGAAAGTTTAATTTTGTTTTCGGAAAGCCAAAAGCAGAATTATCCTTCCAGAACCTGCTACTACTTGTGTGTGGTGTGTTTGTGTTTTTAGACGTACCAATCTGAATACGACTCGTTCCATTTTATTCAACATCAATTACCAAGCTGTCATTCTTCCTTTTGGTCATACGGTGTGCTCTAGGCAGCCCCAACATTTGTTCGTTCGCAATAGTAGATGGAAGCGGTGTTAATCGAGAGGCGACTGAATTCAAATTTACATGCCTGGCAATACAAAAGGACTCGTATAGGCTAGGACAGGTAGACACATTTGTGTGGAAATGGAAATGTGAGTAGATATGCATTAATCTCGTCAAACGTTGTGGTGTACAGTTGTATGCCCAAAATGTCTAGGTTTGAGATTTTTTAATTAGTGAAGGCTGAGCAGTCATTTTCGCAAAAGTACAAAATTGTGCAATTCAAGCAGCAATTTTATTATTATCGTAAAATGTTTGAATCATATTTTATAAGCCTTAAAGGAAATGAATTTCTGTAAAATATTGAAAACATTTTTGTCTCCCCCATATATCCGGGGCTGCGGCGACAAACCTTTTGGAACAAATCTCACGTAGGTATCGAACGCTGTCACTGCGGAAAACTGTAGCCAGCTTTTTGAAATTTGACTCAAAAATATTACGTATTTATAAACACGATTAATTATTGAAAAGTAACTACGGTGACAACGATTTTGTGACTGCGTTAAAATTATGATTAAAATTAGAAACTAAATTAAAGCTGAAAGTTTTGCTGTGTTCTAACGATGCGCCTGCAAAGTTTGAAAAAACCAGCCATTTCTCAAGAAGGTGGTTTTATTTTTGAAAAAGATTTTATGCAGCGCCATATAAATTGAAAGAAGCTCGTCGTTTTACGAATCTAGTTTGAAAGCGATTTTCTCCGATACGTTATGCATCTTTTTATACAAAAGACAAAAGCTGGCTAAAAATATATATTTTTTGCAAGGAAATTGAGGATTGTGCGATTTGGTAAGGGAACATTGAGAAAGATGGAAGGACCGTTTTGGATTATTTTCTGATTTTTTTTGCGTTTTGCGAAAATCCATAAAACGTCTATTTAGAATATTTTCTTATAATGTTATATTTTTTGTGATACTTGGGTTAGATAAGGCTAGGTGGCTGTTCCCGTTAGGCAGGAACGTACTTAGACCTAAGAGGCTCCATTGTTATGCCACTTTCAGTAAAACTGGAGGGCTTTTTTTAGATTAAACAAAAACGCTATTAAAATTTGCCTAGCTGTATACAAATTTTTCACAAATTGTTTTATTTATCCGTGGTCGTAATTGGGCTAACACCCGCAAAACTTATAAATCATCATACACTTTTGCTATATATTTTTTCCCAAAAAGGTTAAGAGTCTTCTTCACACCCAAGATCTACAACACATCTTCGATTTAAAATTTCGGTCTCCATGGGCCATGAATAAAATTTTAATAAATTTCACCGCTTGACAATAACAATTGTTCACCTTTGGCGGAGAAATTGCTTCCTTTCCATTCAGATAGAACGGGATGCGGCGGCGGGCGGCCAGTCGCCCGACCTACAGGAAATGTGCCATTACTCGAACTGTTCTTGTCAATTTGTTATTTCAGTAGATGGCGATGGAAAGTTCACTCGCCTATCCGTGTGTCGAAACCATTGAGCGCCTTCTTTTCCTGTTTTCGATTCAAGCTAAGAAGACCTTTTTTCCATTTGCTATTTACCAGCGATTTGGAAATGAGCCAAAATTGCCACTCAGGCGGAACAGCGGTTATACATAAAAAAAAAAAAAAAACTGGTAACTCTTCAACCTCAACTGTAATGTCTTTGCATTGGGGGTAAAAGGATGATGAGCTATTGCACAAAAAACGAGAGAAGGTAAGAAGTAGCTTTGAAAAACGAGGACAACAAGGAGCCCTGAAATGCTATCCACCGATGATTTATTCCTTTGCAGTTTTGAATGGCATTATTCGTTCAGCATTTATGTATTCTTTTTTGGTAGTTTGTATTTATAATTCCAAGAAGCGCTTACGAGCTTTGCCTGTCAGGTCGACTGGTGTACCTTAACTAAGGTTCAATAATTAGTTTAAGAATAATTACTTAGGCTTTTTTGACCTGTATTCTCGATTTCCATCTTCAAACCTACAAAGCTACAAATACTTCGTGTTTTTTGGCATTATAAATTCTTTAGCTTTGTTAATCAGCTTAAGGACGCATAAATATGACATTTTTCTACATACGTTTATTGGAGGTAATATGCTTGGAGATGATTCAGCAAAAATTTATTATCTACAGGCTCAATTCCACCAAAGGAGCACACTTCAATTTATTTTAATTCGTTGGCCTTATGCCAATGCAACAATTTTACTATAAATAGGGGGTTAGCTTTCTGTCGTTTTATCGTGAGGTTCTTTAATAAAATAATTTGACATACGGTAGTGCACAATTGCGAATTGGTGGTTGGTTGGAAAATGACAAAAATTATTTCTATAAGAGAGCACAAAATAGTAAAAAAGAAAATTTCAAAGAAGATTAATACATACATTTTAAAAGAGGAAAGTTTTGAATGCATATAGGGTGTTCAAAATGCCGTTTCTATAAGTTTATAGGATTTTCAGATTTATTTATTAAATGTTTTCTGGGTCATTCATACTCTCAAAAAGTAAAACCCTGAATAAGAAACATCACATCCCTGAATAAGAAAACTTATATAATAAGGACTTATATTGGTATAAATATGCTTTTAAACGATTTAGGGTAACATTGCAAAAAATTACATAGTTACGTCTACGCCTTATCAACACGAAATAGTCCATAACATTAAAAATCACATGCAGCTTCGTGTTTGAGTCCATTTAAAAATTTCCAAAGCACGCATTTTTGCCCATTCGCGCTTCAGTCTTATCTAGCCTTGGCTGAGGCAAGCACACTACACTGCCTAGATCCCCCGTAGGTGCCTGAGATCTATTTAAAATAGGACTCATAAATGTTAAACTAACATTTTAGGAGGAAATTTACCAAACTGAGGAATCTTAACCGAACACACTTTTTTACTTCTGTGGATCACATCCAAAAGATCTAACGTGTGCTGAAAGAAGTGCTACTGACAGCAGCGTAGAACATTTTCATTTTTAAATCTGAATTCTCCGAACAAGACCACGGAAAAAGTTCAAACCCACACAAAACTTCAACAAATTTGTTCAATGCAATTAATATACAACATCCATCAGTCAACAACTGCTGAGAAATGGCACTAATAGAAAATTGAGAGAAGTCTAAACTTAATTTTACCTTAATTTTACCTCCACATTCCATTATTTCCGAAGAGTTTGGCAAAAGACCTTTTGATTCTTGACATTAAAAAGGCATCTATCTGTCAATTCACTAAACGATGCTCTGCTTTGTCCCAAATTCTCTTAAGGTGCATCAATTCTCAGCTTTTCCCATCATTTATCTGTTGAAGGATAATTGATTGAAATTAATTTAAGCTCCCTGTGAAATAGAGTGTCGGCTAGTCCTCATAGTACCATGACAATGCTGACATAGATTCAGATATCGAAAAAGACGATGCTGAGATTCTCAGGTTTGCTTGCAGTAACTATCATGGGTAGAATGGCAGACTGGGTAATACAGTGTGTGCAAAGTTGTCATCGTAGCAATCTGCAATGAGATAGCCCACATTGACCACGGCCGAGCCACCCAGACAAAAGCTGCGGCCTGCGTAACAGCGCAGACAGAGCGGCATCATGTGGTACAACACCACAAAATGTGACACCCTGGGGACAATAATTATAATCGTTCTTGTGGATAATTATCTCATCGAATGGAGAATTTTTCGTTGATTTTGTTGTGTCTACACGTTTGCGAATCATGCCTGACACGATATTTACGCATGCAGGCGATTCCATAAGGCCTGTTGAAGGCAGACAGATATAGATTGAACCAGACGAAAGGATTCGTTTCCGATTACACGAGTTCAGAGTCCGATATTGTCACCAACTGTCGTGTTTTACATTTATTTACATGCTCCTGCTGTGTATAGCCAAAACAATGTGGTTTTAATAGAAATACTAATTCTTATAGAAATACTAATTATAAGATATTAAGCGACTCTGAGGAATCATTTTAATGTGTTGACTTTACATAATTGTGCCTAGTTCTACTTTCACTTAAATGTGAAAAACTATTTTCTTTTTTTTTAATGTATGCATGCACCCTTCAATTTTTTCATCAAACAGATCCACTCAAGTAAACCTGAACCTCGTAAAGCCGTGAAGCCATTGAAACCGTTTTTAAATATTGCCAGCCCGAATAATACGCCAACGCTAGTAAGGTGATTAAGGATTAACAATAGAAGGAATGTATTTTGCATAAATCACAACTAAAGACAGCTTTGATTAATGGTGCCACCACGCACTGGGTTTTTCAACTGCAGAGTTCATGAGTTCATGAGTTTTATTAAATGGGTATATTATGCTTTCTGACAATTAAAGAAAGATATTTAACCAGCACAAGTTCTTTTAGTCGAATATTAAAATTTAATTTTTTTATAGCCTTAAAAATAACGATGTTTTTATTTTTGGAAAAAAATTCAAAATCACATACTTTTTTTAGTATTTATGTTCCTTAATTATAATGAACTTATAAAAAAAATTAAAATTGTTATCCTTCCAAACAAAAAATATCAAGTATATCAAGTAGCTATAATATATCTCAAAAACTACATTCCTTTAGCTAAAAAGCTGCTGCAATACGACAATGCGTATTTAAAACACCATAATTTTTGACATTTATGGCTAGACCTAGAGTATTTCTTTATTATTGTAAAAAAAAAGTTGCAACAATATAAAACATAGTAAACACGGTAGTGTAACACCAAATCTTAAATTTTTTGTCCCGAATTTATATATTATTTGTATAGGCCACCCCAAAAGTGAGCCTGGGATAAAAATTAAAATCAATTAATTGCAATTTCGTTAGAGTGACGACAAAATGCGGTCAAACCGAAAATTATTTCGGAAAAAACCGTTTTTCCTAAAAACGCCCCCTTAATGGAACCTCTTAATGGCACCAAAGACTTCGATGATGGGGGGAAACTCTTCTGGTCTGGCGTCCCAAATCACATGACTGCACAGGCGGCTGTGGGGATACTCACAAGCCCCCGGTTGTCAGAAAATGTATTTGATGTCATTCCGTTAGGGGGAAGGATTCTGATCTTAAAGCTTAAGCTTGAACGATCGATTCTGGCTCTGGTTCAGGTTTATGCACCAAATCGAGAGTCAGAGTATGAGTCCTTTTTGAACGAAGTTGATGCTGCCCTGGACAGAGTGGCAGAAATGGACTTCTTTCTCCTGATGGGTGATTTCAATGCACATGTAGGTACGGACGACAGTACTTGGAGAGGTGTGATCGTGAGACACGGTGACCCGGATCAAAACAGGAACGGAGGGAAGTTGTTGGAGTTTTGCTGTGCACATGGCTTGTCCATCATGAACACCTTTTTCCCACACAAAGACATTCACAAATACACATGGTACAAGCACAGTTTAAATCAGAAGTCACTGATTGATTTATTTATTGTACCATCGTGTGTTCAAAGAATGATTTGTGATGTTCGAGTTTTCAGGGGATCTGAGTTGTCAACAGATCACCACTTAGTGCTGTGTAAATTCTTCTTTAGTGACAGTATTCCTTTGCCACCCAGGCGAAAACCAAGACTGGTGACCCGCATACGGTGGGAAAGGTTGCAGATGCTGATTCTGATTTCAGAGAAATTTCTGATTTCAGCATGTTTCGGAGAAGTTTGAACAAATTCCAACTGACCTTTTGAGTGTAGAGGACGAATGGCAGCTGTTTTTATCGGCAGTCATTGCCTCTGCAGGAAATGTTTGTGGAGTGAAGCGGCTTAGGGTAGCGGCTGGTGGTGAGAAAATAAATGCTTGGTTTAAAACGCCTGGAGTTCAAGAAACCATCAGAGAGAAGAAGAGAGCGTCCATTGCGTGGATCCAATGTAGAAACTCAACGAGCCCGGTACAATGAGGCGCGAAGGACTTCCAATCTGGCAGTAAGAACAGCCAAGGAACTGTCATGGAAAAAGTTCGGCGAGAAGTTGGAGCACGATTATAGATCTGCAAACAAGATATTTTGGCAGACCATTCGCTGGTTCAGAGGAAGGAAGTTGAATATCATTCAAGGGGTTAAATCTAAGGATGGTATACTTCTTTCAAATGAGAGCGATGTCTTGCGCAGATGGAGAGAACACTTTTCGTAGTTGCTCAACCCCCAACAGGGCACTGAAGATGGCATTCCTACTGCTGACGAGATAAGGGCGGAGAATAGTCCCACAGTAGACGAAGTCACTAAAGCGATTAAATCGCTAAAGGTTGGCAAGTCTGCTGGAGTTGATATAATCCGGCCAGAAATGCTCAAGGCAATGGGTGAAGAGGGTGTTATATGGCTAACACGTGCCATTAAGTTGGCCTGGGATAGCGGGAAGGCACCTAGCGATTGGCAAACGGGAGTTATAGTGCCCATTTTCAAAAAAGGGAACAGGAGTGATCGCGCCAGCTATAGGGGCATATCTCTCTTGAGTCTTCCGGAAAAAGTATTCGCGAAGGTGTTGAAAACGCGTTCCAGAGCTGTAATCGAGTAATCGAAACTCTGACGGTTATTCTTGAGAACGCCTGGGAATATGCCAAACCGGTCTATGCGTGTTTTGACCGAGTCCCTCGGGATACACTGTGGAGAGTTTTGCAGGACTATGCGCTGAGTGGGCCTCTTCTGAGAGCCATCCAGTCGTTGTATGGTAACTGCAGAAGCTGTGTACGGATAAATGGCGTCAAATCCCGTCCTTTTGATGTGCGTGTTGGACTTCGCCAGGGCTGTGTTCTGTCGCCGCTCCTTTTCATAGCATATATGGACTGGATGGTGAAGTGCAGTCTTGGCGAGCAATGTTTCGAATAGGCTGGCATCAGGATGAGCCATCTGCTTTTCGCAGATGATTTGGCCATCCTTGCATCATCCAAACAGGAACTTCAACGAGCACTGGATAGGCAGCCGTCTGTGGTGATGCTGGGATGAAAGTAAACGTGAACAAATCGGAAGTGATGGTTGTTTCCCGAACTCCTGTGCAGTGTACCCTGCACATAAATGGAGTTCCATTAAAACAGGTGGAGAAGTTGAAGTATCTCGGGGTCTTTTTCATGAAAGATGGGAGGTGAGATACTGAGTTGTCCTGTAGAATCGGCTGAGTTGGAGCAATAGTAAAGGAACTGCGCCGGCCGGTCATCAGAAAAGCTGAGCTTGGAGTGAAAGCAAAGATCTCAGTTTTTAATTCAGTGTTCGTTCCGACCCTCATGGAGGTGCGTTGCTGGTGTTACTCTAAGGGATAGATTGAGAAACGTCAGTATTCGTGGGAATCTTAATGTTGAGCAGCTACTTCTCCGAGTGGAGCGATCGATTCTTCGATGGTTTGGGCACGTTGTTCTTATGCCCCCTGACAGACTTCCTAGACAGGTCATGCAAACCGAGATGCGAGCGCGTCGCCCCCCTTGTAGGCCAAGGAACAGGTGGTGGGATCAGGTAAAAAGCCTCTCTGAGTGCCGCCTGGGGATTGCGCCGGAGTCTCTTGAGTTGGTGGCGGAGTATCGAGAAAGATGGAAGGACCATTTAGCCACCCTCGTTCCTTTCCTTTTAAAGGATAAGCGGCATCCGATAATGATGATGTTGATGATGACGCCCCTTTAAAGTGGGCAGAGCTCAAAACTTTGCATGGAATAAGCAAAAAGTAATGTCTTTAATATTCGATTCGAACTTTTTTTCGATTTGGAGTAAACTTTCCGAGAAATCGGGATTTTAAGGATTTAACATGTTAAAAGTGGGCACGGTCTTTCGCATGTTAAGAATTCATAAAAATTGTGTGAAAATAATGATTAAAAGTGTATACCTACATAAGATGTAAATGTAGGTATAAAATTAAGCTTGATAAAATTTGATAAAATTGATCTTCTTCATTTTGTAGTGGTATACGCACTGTTGATCCTACCTTTTTACTTACATACTTTTTTGTTGTAACTTTTTTCTCAAGTTTTTCTTATGTGTTTTTTTTAATATACAGCAAGAGGTATAAGGCACTAAGAATAGTTGGCGCCTTCAGTCCATAATTGCGTAGCCGTTGCATACTTTAGGTTTTTTGAGATTTTGTATGAACATTTTTTTACGCAGAACTCGTAATTTTCCCCGATGATTTCGGCTCGTAATACGTAATGTGGACACACAAACGTCAAACTTTCATATTGTTTCGGATTTCATAATTTTTTTTTTGCTCTATTTGGGCATTTTGCTTTAATTTATTTTGAAGATTTTATTCTTGACAATCGTTTTGAGAGTCGATTTACGCGGTTTATTTCTCAGGGATGCTCATGCAACGTAGAAATTTAAACATTTATGGGCTGCGTAAATTTCCTATATCAAGTTAATACTCTTAATGTATATAGAAATATATATAATTCTCGTTATTTTTTCGCCTTATCGAACTTATAGTACTCCATTCCTGTGGAAAGTGGAATAGGGTATACAGAAATTGTTTGTATAGAGAAAGGACCCGAAGAAAAATAACAAAGAAATCCTATAATCATAACGAATAATGCAATTTGACAATAGTTCCCGTACAATGGAAGTGGAAACAACGATAAACATAAACTGAAAGAACAGAATGCATGCGTATCTAAATTATGATTATAACTGGACATAAAAGCTGAGCAAAGAGAGTGATATGTCAAAAAACATTACTAGGTCATGTCTTTTGGGAATACAAACGGCAAGAATGTAAAATGTTTAACTAGAACATTAAGCATAGTCGTATTCACCTTTTGGGTAAACCCGAGGATGATGAAACTTTTAGAGCGTAGACACATCCTTTCCTCAACCTACGCACGGTACGTACATATAGACGATTTGCACTAGTCACTCTAAATTTTAATTTCAGGTCTTTAAACGACGTATGCAAAGAGTAGTCTTTCAGTTCTGTTATAACACTGTTAAACAAATGTGAATGTAAAGTGTCTTCCTTGGGAAATAAACTTTCAGGGTAAATTGACTAGTAAAAAGAAAATCGAGAAGAGAAAGGAATGTGAAGTTAATCGTGTATAAAATTAACACACAAGCAAGTAAGTGATTAAATTAATGAGCAAGTGTCCAAGAATGATAGGAGGCTTACAGTTCTGTGGTTTATTGCAATTAACAGAACACGAAATTGTGGATTTAAGGGTTCCAAAAAGGACTCTTTATAGTCAAGTTGATGATGTGGTCTTACGTCATTCAGGGACACTGATGAAAGTACGCGCGTTGCCCATAATAATTATGATAATGATAGAAAAGGAAACATCCATAAAAAACTAGCTTTTCCATGGAAAAGACCATTTATAGCATATAAAAGCCCATAAGAAAAGAGAACCAGAGGAATGATCTTTTCCAGTGAAAGAAAGTAACAAATTTTACTGAGCCAGTATAAGATGAAATTAATTAAAAAAGAAAACACAAATGATTGCGAATAGCTAAGATAGGTATTGAAGTCTTGAGCAGTTTTAATATCTCAACTATATACTCACTTCCTAGTCAGCTATACAAAGAAAAGCATACGGCAATAACTAGTGAGGTGGTCAAATCTGGACAAAAACGAATCGTGTTCACTATAGCTCAACTGGTAGAGCATTTCTCGTGACAAGTAAGGATTGCAGGACCGTGCCCTGCCGGTGAACCACACACGGTTTTTTCTTTCGACATTTCCGCCCACTAACAGTCCAATAGTAAAGATAGTTAGAGCGATACCTGTTTTGCCGAAGGTACATAATATAGGAACGGGAAACTTAACCTATCAACACATTAAATAGTTCTTTATAGGAAAAAAACATAGCTTTATGGAGTTAAAGCCTGGAACTTGCTTTATCTATTTTTTTAATAAAGGCAAACAAATTTCTCAGATCAAACTTCTTTCGATTTTCTTGTCATGTTATAAATATACGGGGAACCACAGCATTACAATCAGTTTTGCTAAACACAATTTAATAGTGTTGATCGAATTCTAGCTAAAATAAATTAGAAATCAGATGCTACCCAGCTAGAAGGGTGAAAAGCAAAATCTAATGCAGGCGAGCAGCTGCGGCTTAAATTTCACTTAAAAAACTTTCTTATTTTTTCCCTCCTTAAGGTAGGCGATTCAAGAAGGAGTATAGGAAAAGCTATACACACATGTTAAATCGATGAACATGATGATGATAACGATGATGATGACGATGATAACCTCCAGGCTACATTAAACTAATCCAAGTGAATGAACGACAAACTAACTATACACAAGGACGAAAATCCCTTCTATCTTTCGGATACACAGAGAGATACAAACAATGTAGAACCTAGATACTCCGGCATACATTAGTAGGTGTGTATATGTTTACCCTTACGTACATATATACATGAAGATTCACATTTAGATGGAGTGCAAGCAATAAAGGATCAAAAGGAAACCAGAAGTAAAATCGATAAACTAAATAATATACGAGGGTAGAACTTCACCCCATATCGCCCGCAAGTAACAAGGTACCATAACATAGATCCTAACTTACAGGACAGGGTCCTTCAGTATCACAAACTAGTGGCTATAGTGGGTGAACAAAAACAGGCAGATGACTTCACGTGCAAATAATAAAACATTGAGTATGAGCCTTGATTGATGCGATTGTCAATGTAAGGGCTCACAAAACCACATAGCTGGAAGAGGGGAAAAAAATAGAGGATTATGTGTCTTGTTTTTTTTTGTGCTGTATAGGCGGTGTGGTTTGCTTTTTTTCATTTGTCGATGAAGAAAAATATAAGCTCCAGGCGATTCATGTGTGTTATTTGTGACTGAATTTTTTAGTAGTACAGCGATTCCTTAAATTTTATTGTATTAGAAGAGTTACCTCATGGTGACAGGTTATTTATAAAAGTTATCCAATAAGTAATGTTGATAGAACTTACCTGTAATGGAAATATGACAATAAATTTTATTAATTTGTTAAATAAAATACTTGGAAAAAGTAGCTTATATATTATTAGCTTACATAATTTTTTTTTTCGAAAGTGTTTAATGTGCAATCTTTTGAAGATTCTATAAATTTAGAGTCTTCTTCTCTTTATAAATGCTTCCAAATATGGACACTTCTAACAGGCTGCTTTTAAAAAGCAAGATAAAAAGTAAGAGATGCAATTTTAAATTTCTCATTTTAATGCAGGCCAACAAAGAGCAAAGCCTTAAAGACTTTACCCTTCTGGGGTTGCTAGTCCCTAAGTAGGCGCCTCCCCAGGTGGCGGATAGGGGAATGCTAACCAGATATGGTGGGTACCGGTATAGAAAATATCCGTGGCGGACAAAAACCGGTAACAAACAAAAAATCCAGGAGCATCTGTCTCAAATTAAGCGGCTTCCTGGTCGGCGTCTGCTATCCCAGGTTAGAGTCGGCCGAATATTTAACACTATGCGTTTTCTTCTATACGCAAAGAGAATGGACAACAATTAGATGCCTGCCAGAGCCAAATACATTTATGAAATACTCTGCTTGTTATATTATTGCTTTTCTGAGTAAAGTCGTAACACTTGCGGAGGTAAGCTTTGGTGTTTCTGTGCAGAGTTATTTTGTTCCGTACTGGCTCATTTGCATTTGCGTGTGGGATGGAGAATTTTTTTTCTATCTTTTCTATCCTTAAATTCTTTCCACTTGCGACGTGCTACGCTTCTTACAGGGTGGTCATAACCCCTTTATCGCGAGTTGATTATAAAAAAAGACCGTCAAGTATGAAGACATACGGAGACACGGAGCGGTCCGTCAGCTTTTGCTGTAGGTGAAGGCTCACCTTTATTGTGCAACTTGTGTAAAATTCTTTACTCTTATTTCTGGAAACCTTTAAAAAATAGTTTTCGAAAATATTTTTACGTTTTTGAGTCCATTCTTCGAAGTTTTTGAATATTCGCAGCTTGCTTTGGCTTTACATGAAATCTCAAAAGACGGACTTTGCCCGTTATTTATTTCAAGCTATTGGGAGCTAGAGGGGAGCTAGAGGGGTAGACATACCTCCTTTTGACCTTTTTTATAATTTTTTAAATTTCAAATCCATAAAACAACTATTTTTGATTTTTTTTTCAGTTCCATTAGACTTTTTTCCAATAGCAATAAATGAGATCGACAGGAGAATCGTTTAAGCCGTGTCCGTCCGTCCGTCCGTATGTATATAACTTTTTGGCCTTAAATTTAAGCTAGAGAGCTAAAAATTTGTAAGTGAACTGGAAGTCCATTAGACCAGATCAGGTTTGAAAATTAGTTGAATCCACTTACAGACACGCTCACTACAGGCCTTTATGTGCGACCATATCCAATTTAAAAAAATACTTTTTTCACACCTTAGCTATGTTAAAATGGTGGTAGCACACTGATTTTTAGTATGTGTTAAAGCCGAAACGCATTGTGTTTTCACCTTAATATGTAGCTTAAATAGTGATTGATAGATGGCACTCTGTCAGCCTCTATCACACGTTCTTTTTAAATTCTAAATTCTACACGTTCTTTCTAAATTCTGGCTACGAATCGCCACGATCTCACTCTCTTTTGTAAGCAACCCTCAACGAGGTAAGACCTTCATCGAGCAATAAAGAAATTGTCTAACCACACTACGTGTGTTTTCAATTGATTTTTCTTTTTTACAAACGCTCTACAAAACCCAAGTCGTCCACGGCGCCCCAAATATTGGTCCTTCGAGCCGGATTAAACCACGCTTAATTCAAACTTCATCGAAGGAGAGAAGATATCCTTTCATCAAATTATCACCAATCAAAATCAATCAAAATCATCGATCGAATCAACACCATTCAAAATCATCGATCGATTTATTATCATCAATCAATCATCCATCCACCTTATCGAGAAAAACCTACAAAAAGCCGTGTAGAACAAGCATTGCCACTGATAAGCACTAGTCACCGATAAGCAGTCACGCATCAGCACCAGGCACTCATCAGCACAAGTCGCTCATCAGCATCAGCTCCTCATCCACCAGCAACTATCGCCATCCTCACAAAATCACGACGACAACAGGTATGTGTAAAAGATCATACAGTGTTCAATGTACAGTTCAATTAAAAATTTAGATTGATAGAGCTAAAATTCATATTAAATCCGAATATTCGCATATCTTTAAAGCGTGCAAAGCTTATGTGTTTAGTTCGTGCATAGGCGGTATCCACAAAAATCTGATTGTTCTGCGATTATTTGGCAAACCATTACTGACATGGAAAACTTTACTTTTCACGCGGATTGCTTGCTTGAATTCTTCGCTGATTTTAAAGAAAACCAACAAACTCACTATCTATAAATTCGCTGAAAGCGCGTAGAATCGAACTTCAAGATTTATAGTCCGAAGTAAAGTTAGCGTATGCAAATTGTGTGCAGAATAAAGAGGAATCCCTATCTCAAGATGACACAAGTGCGGTAAAATCAAAATATAAGCTTTCATCTGAGACTTATATGGCGTGTTTGGAATTTATCCTATCGAGTTCGGACTTGATAAGTTCGCCCAGTGAGGCATCTAAATCAGTAAAAGGGCAAGAGAATAATGATAAGAGTGATGTATCGCAGTCTCCAGTTTCGCAAAAGGATAGTTTTGCACAAAACACGTTTTCACTTCCTCATTGTGATTGTGAAGTTTTTGATGGAGAGTATTTGTCGTGGCCATCATTTAGAGACATGTTCTTAGTATGTTCCGTGTATGCCAATCATAAGCGGATAAGTCCCGTGCAAAAACTATTTCATCTGCAGTCAAATACACGAGGAGACGCGTTTAATATAAGTCTCCAAATTTGCCTTAACGGACAATAACTTTGATCTCGCATGGGAAGCCCTCAAGACCCAGTATGAGAACAAACGAATCATTTTTAATCTTCCGAAGCTTTCATCTGAAGCGGACAAAGCACTGAAACAGCTTCAGCAAAGTATCAATGATTGCCTTTGTGCTCTTAAATCTCATGGAATCGAAACAGATTCATGTGATTAATTTCTTACTTTTCTTGTTTCGAATTGGCTTCCAGAAAAAAAAACACTTTCTTTATGGGAGCAAAGCTAAGAAAAACCCTCTGAGATTCCATATTGGAAAGAGATGAGTAAGTTTTTAGAGTCTCGGTATAAAACGCTTGAAACAATAAATAACATTAGACATTCACCAGCATCTAAAGTTCCCAGTTCATCACACATTCCTGGTATGCAAAAGGTCAATGCACACTACGTTAAATAAACCAAAGGAACGTGTGTAGTTTGTGAAGGAACGCATGCATTGCGTTTCTGACCGTCTTTTTTTAAAATGAATGTGGAGCACTGAGATTAAACCGTTCGGCTTAATAACTTGTGCGTGTAAAAGTTCCTTTACCTGCCACATCTGTAAGAATCGCCATCATACCATTCTACACAGACCAATACAATCAGACTCATCGCAGAGTTTAACGAATTTGTCGCAGTCTTCCATCATCTTCATCCCAAGCAATTCTACAGTCCACTACTCCTTCACCACCCCAGGTGAATTCACATTTCTCGACTTCGTCAAAGCAGATACTATTAGCAACCGCTCTAGTATCCATCGTTTTCCAGGGTCAAAGATATACTCCACGAGCAGTTATTGATCCTGGATCCGAGGTGTCCGTGATATCCAAACTCTGTCAAGGACGTTTGGGACTTCCTGTTACACAGGTAAATGTTCAAATCTCAGGCGTTAACAAAGCTTTGGCTACAACGGCTAAGCTTCTATGCCACTTTTCACTTGCTTCATTACAATTTTGGCTCAGGCTCTGGTCGTCGACAATCCATACCTTGACTTGACAGAGCTTTCGGTTTTGAAACTTGCTGATCCCCATTTTTATAAATCTTCTCGAGTAGACCTTCTCATTGGTGCTGATCTGTATCCAGATATTATTTTAGAAGGCGTTCATCGAAACCTTCTAGGAAAACTAATCGCCCAAAATACCATCTTCGGTTGGATAATATCTGGACCAGTTTCACAGGCTCATGCTTCTTCTTGCACACCGTCGTTTCATATTTTAGTACCATCACTCTAGATAAAGAAATAAAGCGCTTTTGGGAGTTAGAGGAGATAACCGATTCCAAGCCACGCTCCACTGAAGACGAGTATTGTGAAAAATTATTTTCTGAACACTCACGTCAAATTAATGAGAAACGCCTGAATTACCTTGAAAATCGTCTAAGGAAAACTTCATCTCTGGAAGCCACTTAAAATGATGTACTTCGGGAATATTACGAGGTAGGGCATATGAAACCTGTACATCCAGAAGAGATTCTAGAAGGTAATAATGTTTTGTCATACTATATGCCACATCATGCCGTCGTCAAGCCAGACAGCTCCACAACCCGAGTGCGAGTTGTCTTTAATGCCTCGAGCCCTTCACAAAATGGTACAAGCTTAAATGATGTACTCTACACTGGGCCACTCTTACAACAAGACTTAGTCATATTAATGCTTCGATGGCGAAAGTGTAGATATATCCTAAGCGCAGACATCGAAAAGATGAGTAGGCAGGTCCGCGTTCATACCGATCATACACCCTTTCAAAGAATTCTCTTTCGACTTTTGCCCAACCAGCCAACACAAGATTTTGAATTGCAAACCCTCACGTTTGGTGTAAGGTGTTCACCATATCTCGCTATCCGTACACTGTTGAAGCTAGCTGACGACAAGCAAGAGAAACATCCCCTAGGGTCATCGCAGCTATGAGAAACAACTTTTACGTTGATGATTTGCTAGCGGTATTTCATTCTCTCAAGGGAGCCCTAGAATCACAAACCCAAGTAATTGCAATCCTTCAGTCAGCAGGATTTCCACTGAACCGCCAACAACAGTTTATTTTTGCAGAATATCCCCAAAGAACATGTTCTCAACGATAAATTATTAAATTTATATGATTAAAGCTCTGTTAAGACTCTTGGCGTACATTGGAACGCCAGAGCAGATACGTTCCACTTTAAAATCAATCCGCTCTCTTTTTCTGAAACAACCACTAAACGAGAAGTATTTTCTCAAGTAGCAAAGCTCTTTGATCCAGCTGGTTGGACAGCTCCTGTCCTCATTAAGGCCAAGATTCTCTTGCAGACCATTTGGAAAGAGAAGACTGAATGAAAGGAAATACTGACAACTTCATCCTAAGCGGCATGGAAGGGTTTTACGGGAACCTTCATGGATGTTGAAAAATTTAGAATTCCTCGATGGATCGGAACAACTTGACAGTGCGTAACTCAAATTCAGGGGTTGTGTGACGCCTCTGAACGAGCATATGCAGCTGCCGTTTATGTTCTTGTCAACGACAGCTCTTCAGGTGTTACCTCTCACCTCTTATGCGCCAAGAAAAAAGTTGCTCCCGTTCAATCAGTTACGCTACCGCGACTGGAGCTCTGCGGTGCAGTTTTTTTTAGCCAAATTGATATCAAAAATCCTTCCTATGTTTGAGCCCGACCATTCTTCTGTACATGCGTGGCCGGATTCATCTATTGTTTTACCTTGGCTTTGCAAACCGTAATTTAGATGGCGAACCTTTATTGCTTATCAAACTAGCGAAATCCGAAGCAAAGTTGGAGATGTTGAATGGAAGCACGTGCGCTCCCAGCTGATCTCGTCACGAGAGATCCTGGTGAACTTCTCGATAAGGAACTTTGGTGGCATGGACCAAAATGGCTCTATTGTCCGGAAAACCTTTGGCGTTCAAGCATTCCCCCATCTTTCGACAAAGCTGACCTCGAGTCAAAACCTCTCAAATCCTGTCTATCTAATGCTATCAAGTGGAAAATACTCTCACACACTTTTCATGCTTGGCTCGCGCTCTTCGAATCATATCCTACATTTTCAGATTTTTTCACTCATCCTTGCGCTCGCGGTTTGCATCCCAGAATTCTTAACGAACTCACGATATTACAAGGGAAGAAATTATTTTCACAAAGGAGAGACTTATAGTCATATCCCAAAAATTATATTTTTCCTCGGTATACACCCAGCTTCAAAGCAACCAAATGCTCCGCCGAACAAGCAAACTTCTTACGCTTAATCCTATTCTTGACGATAAGGCAATTATTCGCATAAATGGGCGTCTTGCCAATTCAAATCTTTCATGGTCCGAGCGATATCCAATAATTTTGCCATACACCTAACCGTATGCGAAACTTCTCGTGGATTTCGTCCAACGGATATCGCTACATGGAGGAAACCAGCTCATGCTTAGTCTTATCCGTCAGGAATCGATCCCCAAGCTAAAGAATTTGATTCGAACGAATGTCAACCACTGTAAAGTTTGTGTGATACACAAAAAGCAATTGCGTTCACAATTAATGGCCGCACTTCCGCCAGCAAGGACTTATTTCTCTAAACACTTTTCGAAAACTGGTATGGACCTCTCCGGTCCTTTCAATATTCAGACGTATATCGGACGGGGCTGTGTTTTTGTGTGTTTTAGCACAAAGGCTATTCATCTCGAAGGTACCACCGAACTATCAACAGCAGCTTTTCTCGCTGCCTTTAACCGATTCATTTCTCGGAGAGGCCTTCCCCAAGACGTTTATTCCGATAACGGGACAAACTTTGTCGGCTCTGATCGAGTTATAAAAGAAGCGTTCAAGAAATCTCTGCAGGAGACTGCATCAAATGTCTCTAAATCTCACAGTCCAAATCTCTCTTGGCATTTTATTCCTCCTGGGGCCCCCCATGTGGGTGGACTCTGGGAAGCCGGGATCAAAAGCTTTAAGACCCACTTTAGAAAAGTAGCGACAGGTTCCCATTACACTTTCGAGGAGTTTTTGACTCTGCTCTGTCGGGTAGAGGCCTGTTTGAATTCTAGGCCAATCTCTACGATGTCCGAAAATCCAATTGATCCTTTGCCTCTCACACCGGGTCATTTTCTGATAGGGGTCCTCTTCTGGCTCTACTAGAACTGGTGCCGCACCAAGTTTCAATTTCACTCGTGAACCGATGGGAAAAATTGAAAATCCTACAACTTCAATTTTGCAAGAGATGGAAGGAAGAGTATCTTAAGGAAATGCACAAACGGTTCAAATGGAAATACCCACAACGAAATGTCCAGGTTGGAGATCTTCTGGTGGTCAAACGGGAGAACCTTCCGCCCACTGAGTGGCGATTGGGTCGCGTAATCAATGTCTTTCCGGGGAAAGATGGACGAGTTCGCATCGTGTCACTATGAACCCAGCAGGATGAAGTAACGCGACCGGTAATGTTTTTTTTTTCTATAGTATAAATTTTATATTAACATAACTGATCATAAGATAATTTTAAAACAAAATTATATACCTTGAGATAGTTTAGTTATCCCACACTAACATTCCCTTCTCCGGAGTGAGTGGAACCCCTTCGGTAAAACTACAAAGGTTCCTTATCTGAAGTATTGCTATAGATATAGGGATAAGCTTTAATTTTCGTGTGAAATTATGCGAAATTCTGTTCATACTTTTGCAAGGCGGGTGGCAATGTTAAAGCCAAAACGCATTGTGTTTTCACCTTAACATGTAACTTAAATAGTGATTGATAGATGGCACTCTGTCAGCTTCTATCATATGTTCTTTTTAACTTCGAGGCTACGAATCGCCACGATCTCACTCTCTTCTGTAACCAACCCTCAACGAGGTAAGACCTTCATCGAGCAATAAAGAAATTGTCTAACCACACTACGTGTATTTTCATTTGATTTTCCTTTTTGACAAACGCTCTACGAGCATATACCCAGCACAAAACCCAAGTCGCCCACGGCGCGGCGCCCCAAATAGTATGCTTTACTACTGCTTTGTAATTGTCTCTGAGGCAGAAGAAAAAATTTGGCGTTTACATTGACCATTGAATACTGTTTTTCAAACATTGAATACTGTTTTTCAATAAATAGCTATATATGAAATTTGATAAAAAATTATTTAACTTGTTCTAGATATTAGCATTTTCTATATTTTTTGTGAATATTATATATACCTCCGCCCACTTTTGTGGGCGTGGCTTAGAAAAATGTTATTTTTGGTTAAAATGACGAGGTTTTAGTCCAAAATGTATGGAACCACCGAGCGTTAAGCATTCAACAGTTATATTTTTTTATCCCGCCCACTTTTTGGACGCATTGCAGGTTTCTTTTTGGTAGGGTCGGGTATTTTGCAATCCGTTGCAGACCGGCTGAAGCTTTTGCATACGCACTGTTGCACTTTCCCAGTTGTTTAAATAGGTTTCGAAAAACCTAGGTTGAAAATTTACGGAAATTTAATTTTTTTTCTCAAAATCTGAACGAGATCGCTTTTACCATTAAGATACCAGAAGATCTTTTCTGTTTTCGAGTTAAGTCTCAGAGGGTTTTGAAACTTAAATATTCGCTATAACTTTCCTTAAAGTTTTGAATAATCTCTGATACGTGTTATTTTTTTGATATGATTTGTCCAAACAAGACCAGAGATAAGGTTGAGTGACACGTTTTTTCAAGAATTTTTGCGAATTTTTTCGAAAATGTGTCAAAATGGCAGTAGAAAAACTCTTTCGCAAAAATTTGACTTAAGCACGTTTTTAATTTTGCGTTGTTTTATAATACGTGTGTTCAATATTGTCTTTGTGCGCTTAGTGGTTTAAAAAATATGATTTCAAACACTTTAAAAAACGTCACTGATTTTCAACTCTTTATTTCCAAAAAACGTTTTAATATTTTAAAAAAATTTAATATTTTTATTAAAGTTTAGTTTCTACTTAACTTAAGATTCGCTTTTCTTGTTCTTGCCTGTCTTCTTATAAAAAGAATTGAAAAACATTTAATCCATTTTGCCATGAAATTTCAAATTGTAATTAAACCGTTATTACTGCTTAAAAAAATGCCGTCATTGGATTCTCTGACTATTTCCGCTATTTAAAAGCACACCAAAATTTGTCATTCTACCACTTACCGTTCAGAAGTTATAACACGATTGCACGGAAGGACGGATGGACGGACAACGTAGCGATACCATTAGATTTCCTTTTTCCAATTTCGGACGGACCGCTAAAAACGCCTTTTTTGGGCGTGGATAAGCCGGTAACTTAGTCATTCTCACAAAAGGTAAATATGGAGACACAACGAAGAAAGGTGAAGACGACGACGGAAAGACTGAAAAATAATAAGACCAGCATCATTCGATTCACTAAAAAAAAAAAAAAAATTGGGCCTTAGTTCAATGTGACCTGGAACCCACATAAATTTGATATTATTTGTATAATTTATGAGTATATATCTGATGTTGTTGATGAGTTCAGTAGTATGGTCCGGGTTAAGCGTGGCGTTTAGAGCGGACAGGCTGTCGGAGCAGATTATGGCTTTTCCAGAACGTTTAATTGACATTTTTGCAGCTTCAAGTAGGGCGAATGATTCTGCAGTAGAAATTGATGCATATTCTGGGCCTGGCAGTAAACCGACTTTAAGTAAATACCCACTTTCTTGAGTAACAGCGAAGGATGTTTAGTGTGTGGTTTTTGAACCGTCCGTAAAGATCAGTTTCCATCCCATTCATAGCTTCAAGAAAAAGTTCTTGATACGTGCTTTTGTCCGTATTGAATTTACTATCGCTGGACAGAGTTAGTATGACTGATCTTTCTTGAAAACACCACGGTGGAAACGTTGGGGAGTAGTGTTTTGTTGTTTTTATGGGATTTCCGGTTTCCTTTGCAGCGTTTATTGTCTCCACCGTGGTTGATAATATTCGCTTTTTAGTATTAGCTCTACATACCGAGTATAAATGTCCTTGTCAATAATGGAGTTGTAGGAAAAAGACAATTTGACGAGAAGTTTGTTTGAGCAGTCTTCAATCCGTTGCTCTAAAGTAGGCAGCCCGGCTTCCGCCAAGATGTTGATTATTCTCGTCGTACGATATGCGTTTATGCTTCTTCTGACGTCTTGATGTTAATACGGTTTTATTATGTTCAGGGTGGTTTTTGGACTTTTGCCAAAGGTCGTAGTCAATTTTACTTAATACTAAAGACCTGGTGACTTTACAGGGAGTGTTTTAATGTATGTTTAGTTTCTTAGATGCTAAGTAATTTATAATGTTTGCTTTCCCAGCTAGGCTCTTCTTAAGATCTAAACAATGTGGCTTCCAATTATATCTATTAATAAATATTATATACCTAAGATTTTTTAACATTTTAACATTGTTAAGTTGAGGGCAAGAGGTTTTGCGACAAACGTGAAAAAGCCTACATTTGTCTAAAGAGAGTATGGCTCCCGAGGAAGTTGCCCATAGTGATATTTCATTAAGTGCTTGGCTTGGCATAGAACATAATTTGCTCTTGTAAGATCGTCAAGTTTGCGCATGATGAAAAAATCATCTGCGTAGCAGCAGTGGTCGAGAAGTGGAATTTTTGCTTATAATGCAACTTATTTCATCAAAGGCTATGATGAATAGAATCACCGACAAAGGGGAGCCTTGCGGAATACCATTATGTAGAGTAAGTGTAGAGGAGAAGTGGTTCTTGACTTTTACGGAAAGTCTTCTATTAGATAGAAAAGACCTTATGAAACCGAAGATCTTGGGGCCAATGCCCCATTCTCTCAACTTCTTCATTATAAGGTGAACACCAATTTTATCGAAAGCCTTTTCAAAATCGAGTGCAAGCAAAGTGACATGATTTCGTGACGACAAAGCGTTGCATATGAAATGGTAAATATGCAATGCTGGAGCGTCAGTACAACCACGATTAGGTTTGAACGCTACTTGGTTAGTACTTATAAGGTTCTTGGAGTCTATGAACCAGAGTAAACGTTTTGCAATTATTTTTTCAAGTACTTTCGATAAACACGAAATCATGGAAATCGGTCGGTAGCCTGATACGCAGTTTATTGGTTTGTTGGACTTGGGCAACGGGCTTACTCTAGCCGATTTTCAACTTTGCGGGACTATGCCAGTGTCAATTATTGTATTGTACAATCGACAAAGCCTTGATATAGTTGAGGAATGTAGGTGTTTTAATAATGGATAAGATATGCGGTCTCTGCTAGGAGTTTTTCCTTTTAGTTTTGTCAGGCAGGTACTCAGTTTAATATTCGTAATTGTTGCTTCAATAATCTTTGCTGCTGCTTTGAAAAATATTAAAAGTAGTCAGTTATGTAGTAAGCCACGCCATAGCTTAATCGATTCATCTGTCGGTCTCGATCATATCTCTAAAAGGTCTAAAGGGTCTACGGTGATTATTTCACTGTGTTATAAATAAATAAATAGAGTGGCGCAACAGCTCGAGGTGAACCAGGACCAACATCTCAACAATGTATGCTGGTGTGTTAATTTCTTTACATACAAGGGGACCTACAATTTTTTACCGAATCCGAATGGCACTTTGAGAAGTTTTTCAAGACGATTAATACTCCCAGAGGGCTTGTCAAACCCTCGCGGAGGTGGGGACCGTGAAAAAGAAAAAGTCTTTTTTTTTTCAGGTGACGATGGCAGGATCCGAACCCAGACCTCCGGCGTAGTAAGCACACACACTAACCACTACGCCACGACACACCACTGTGTTACGATTCATTAAAATTAATATACCCTGGGTCGGGTATAAAAATATATTCTTATAATACTCCACAGTCCATTGTATCTCAATCAGCCCTTTCCGCTATTTAACAAAAGCTACAGCATTGGCTCTTACATATTTCAAAGAAATCAATTATGAGCAACATTATTCGAAGTTTCGCTATTTCCCCAACAAATAAAACTACAGCAACCAGCTTCCTTGCCAACATGACAAAAGGAAATTGAACCCCAATAACCACAGCAATAAGAGGAAACCGCGTTATTATCAATTTTATGCATTCATTCTGGTTACGTTCCATGCAAATTAAGGCTACTCGCTTTGAACTATAAAGAACCATTGACCATGATCAAATTTCCTCCAAGATTTCGACCAAAGTATTAAGGAACAATGAAACTGCCATATTTCTTATGTTGGCGTCCTTCCTTGCTCAAGGAAGAAACCCAAACGTGGCTCTTGTCTGCGTTTTACTGTGTGGCCGCCCCGAAGAGGCTATCACACCACAATATTAGTAAACATTTTCAGATGGTTGAACTGACTGGCACTCACCATGTTCTTGTGTTCCTTGGATGTTGGCCAACGTATTTGGCCGGTAACCATGGGCGCCCTCTACTATCGATCTCGATATCAGAAAATTCTTACCACAGCAACCACCGTCTCACTCTATCGACAGCCGATGATTATGTGAAAATTGTAGGGCGGTCTTTTTTATTTGAGTCGCATTTTCCACGTTAAATTGGAAGCAATTTTTATTTACCTTAAAATTTGAACGGCAAACAAAATACGCTGCCAACCTTTTTATAGTTCCATTTGTAAGGACTCACCATCGCCAACTCAAATATACACACATACACACATCTTATTGAAATCGTGAAAATTTTCCTTTGACTGTTGAGAGAATATTACTTGAGCATTTTCGGAATGGAAATAATACAAAAAAAACTCTAATTAAGTTAATTGATGATCAAGAGCCCTATAGTTTCTGTCTGAAAAAGCATATTGGAAAATCGTTTTGGATATTTTTGGGGCGGCCGGAACATTGTATGCCAATATGGAATGCATTATACAAAACAGGCCACTGGAGGTGGTTTCGCTTCCATTTTCAAGTGCTTGTGGAGGTACTTTTCACTTGTCGGCATAAAAAGGATATATTTTGATGAATGGAATTTTAATTGAGTTTTTCGATGCGATCCGAAGGTTGGTTGATAGCGCCGGCCACACGATATGGTAATGTTTGAATCAATTTTTGGTCCTATTGCAACTTAACAAAAAAAATACGATGATTTTTGACCAAATATTGTGGCAAGTTAAAAAAGGTGATGATGAAAAATAAATTATTGATCCCAACTGATGGATGATTTTTGCCAATATTTATTTTTTATCCATTTCTATAGCTCTTAAATGCATTCAGGTTAAGTGATAGTTTTAATGGAATCGTTACTTAACAGTTTTAATGGGTTTTATAAAAGGGTAACGAGAGCTCTTAGTAATGAGATCTATATTCGAGACATTTTGCGTGGGTTGGTTAAACGCGTATCTGCACGATAGAGAACTCTTAGTGTGTTTACATTAAAATATATTAAATGAGTCAGTTGATATTTTGCTGTAGGTTATTCAATATCATCATCCTATTCAACGAGCTATGATGGAAAAATCTCCTTGTTTGGACATTTTAAGAACGTGGTAAAAATAGCTAAATTATACCTTTTCGCTGGTGCATTGACGATTGAGCGTTTAACTTCGCTTTACCTTATTTGTTTATCACTATATGCGCCTTAAATAAGGATTTATTATATAAGGAGTGAAGTGATTCCTGGATATACGCCTCTTGGACTGAAATCTGATCAAGTAAGTAATATTCCAAGATAATTTAAACTATGGAATATAGAGAGGAACATAAAAGTCTCAACCTCATTTTGAACTCCTTCTGCTTTTTCTTAAAATATAGAAATATTCCTAAAAGTTTTTTGGCCATTTGCGTATGGTTTTTTTTTCACCTTATTCATTTAATTTGTTCCTGCTCCCAACTGCTCACTGAGTTTGCAACTCACTTGCACCCACGAATTTGGTCCCAAATAAGTTTAAGCTTCACGCTGCCTTTTTAGCTGAAAATCGAAAAGGGAATTCTTCTTCGGTATCACTATGTCGCCCTTCCTTCCGTCGGTCCAATCGTATTGTAGCTACTGAAAGGTAAGTCGTATACAGACAAAATTTGAAAGAGAACGCTTATGGGGAGAACAGATTTTTCAATCACACATAAACATAAGGATTTGAGTTACAATGTAAAGTTTCATGGGAGGTTAGGATAGGTTAGGATGAAATGGCATAGATCTGGAAATATTGTCTACTCGTTGAACCATTTCGACCTACTAATTGTAAGAGACGCTTAGGGTCGGTTGTGTTAAGATCGTTGATATTATTATAGAAAAATGGTCCAAGGTGAAGATCTCGTTTCCTTGAGAGAGCTATATGGATGTGCAGAGAAGGTTTAGAGTAGTTTCTTCTTTCTCCTCATCCATGCAGCTCCAGCAAAAAACGTTAGATTAATAATAACAAGCCTAGTCTCTTACTTGCCTATCAGACAGCGTCCTGTATTGACGCCGGTTGTACCACTAACATGCGATCCATTAAGGGGGATCACACTCGATCAAAGAGTTTAAAATTGAGCTTTGGCCAAATAGGTTTCATACTTCATACTACAAACTGTCCATCTGAGATTTGTTTTTTCTATTGTATCCAGTTTTATCATGAGTTTGCAAGTCGAAATTGGAGTGCCTATGTAGCCTTTATCAGGCTAGACAATGCACTCCAATGCTAGATTTAAAATTTTCCAATGCTAGATCGTATGGAAGCTCAAAACACAGAATGCTAGATTTAACAACATACTTCATAACCGTTTTATATAGTAAAAAAAAACAAGTAAGTAAGTACAAGAGTTCGTCTGTAACGAACTTCTAAATACCCGACCCGCTTTACCCATTAACACCAAATTTAAAATTTTGTGGTGTGTTTCATATACTGAATGTCACTGACAGGCACTTAATGGCTGCCTGGCTGTCCAAAAATATTCGCATATTCTTCACGGATAAAATGGACCTCTTAATCCAGGACAAAAATTCCTTTATAGCTATAATCTCAGCTTGAACAAGCGAGTTAAAGCAAGAGTTTGTCTGTGACAAACTTCTATATACCCAACCCTATTATTCCATGTAACACTAAATCTTAAAGTTTCTTGGCCAGAATTCATATATTAATTGTAAATTCCACGTCCCCAAGACAGGGGCTTAAAATTAAAATCAATTAATTGTAATTTCGTTAGAATCATGAGAAAATAGTTTTTTTTTCCGAAAAACGCCCCTTAAAGGCGGGCGGAGCTCAAATCTTTGTATGGAACAAACTTAGCAAATATCAATATGTTTAATATTTGTTATAGAATTTTTTTCCATTTGAAGTCAACTTTCCGAGAAATCAGGTATTTAAAGATCTAACATGTTAAAAGTCCGTATGAAACTTGGTTCACGACTTGGTTCTTTTGTTGTACAGACAAAGTGTGATAACAACTGTGCTAGCACAATACTTTTTCGTCAATAGATAACACTGCTTTTCAATTGTCTCTGAAGCAACATAAAACGTCTGGCACTTACCACGCCACGCTTTCCAATTACAAAACCCACTTTTAAAGGAGTTTTATCTTTAAATCACGGTTATTTAATAAATATAATGAAATTTGAAAAAAAATTACATTACAAAATGTTGTAGATATTAGCATGGGCTAATTTTTTGTATCTTTATTTATGTCCCTATACCAACTTTTGGGGCGTGGCTTCAAAACAAAAATGAATTTTTTAGTTGAAGGTCAAATGTAGTCAAAAATGTATGCAATCATATAGCATAAGGCATTCGAAGGTTATATTTTTAAATCCCGCTGGATTTCTGGAGGCGTAGCAGTTTTTTATTTAGTTAGGGCCGTCCTTCGCGGACGGACTGAAGACTTTAACATACGCACTGATCCACTAACCCACTTGAAAAAATTCTAACATATTAAAAGTGAGCTTATTCGATGTTGTGAGCGATCCAAGTTTTGTCTATTTAAAAGCTTCTGGCAACTTTTGCTCTGCACTGAAATCTGAGTTCCTTGGCCTTGTCTAGCTTGACCAAAATGCATTTTGAAATAAAATGCAAACTGGAGAAGGTTTCACATTAAAGGCCCTCCACTAGGGCCTGACGAGCTCTCCGAGCATCATTTGTCTTGAAAAACTTCTCAAAAATGCCGTTCGGTTCGGCAAAAAATTTTAGGTCGCCTTGTATATTAAAAAATAACACATACAGCATACATTGTTGAGAAGTTGGCCCTGGTTCACATCGAGCTGTTGCGCCGTCTATTTATTATATATTTTTATAAATCATTCATTGAAATTAATATGTATCCAACCAAAACCTATTTTACTAAAGTTAGATCTTAAAACGCTCTAAGAATTAGATTTCCCTCAATTTATGGCTCATTATAGTGCTAGGATAGGTGTCATTACAGGACACTGTCTGATGAGAAAAGCAAATGCAACAATGCGTCTAAGCGACGTTTTCTTATGATTTAAAATCATAGAATTTTTTTTAACTAAATTCCAATTCTATCTAACCTAGCCTAAGTCGAACATAAAGAGCATATTTCTTGTTCTAATACTACAGGCTGGGCCATATTATAATAATCGTTATGTCTATAATTGTCATTGCCAAAACCCAAGAAGCATAGAATTCATTTCACTGATGAGTTTTTTACCTACTTTTGAACCCTTAAGTTTTTATGACCTTACATTTTCCTTTAATTTTAGTAAGAGCATCAGAAAGTTAAAGCAGTGCAATCAATTTGATCTCCGAATTTAAAACTTTTCTTTTCCTTTTATTGACTATAATTTAAGCAGGGATATTTGCAGTAACTTTAAATAAATCCTTAGAGGATCGTTTGGTAGTGAATTTAATGAATTTTTGTCGTTCCACTTTTTAACGATAATTGTGTCGTCCTAATTTATTATTCAATTTTATATTTAAAGCTTTTGTTCCCTATTCTGTTTTCGGGTATAAGCAATGTTGTCGTTAAGCTTTCAACTTGAATCAATAGGGTCACCTGAGTAGGCTAACAACGCGTGTCAAAGAGCGTTGCTCCACTGTCCCTCCCACATACTACTGAACTCGCATAAAAAACCACGAAAAAAAAAATTAATCACGCATCCTCCACGCAGTCGTTGCGATGCCATTCGCATAGCCTCACCTCTTGCCACGGTCAACTGCATTAATTATTATTATTCCACCGATCATGTCCGTATTTCATTTTAACCAAGCATAGCTCCATCTATATAGTCATTAACCGTTGCAATGCAAAAATTATAATTAATTTGTATTTTAAATTTTGTGCGTTCGTCGCGGTGCCTCGCGTGCACAAATTCACTTTACTCTGGTGCATCCTGTCAAAAATGGTAAGGGTGTGAAAACCCGTTGAATATTTAAATCTTACACCAAATAATGAATTTTTAATTTAAATGAAAATCGCTTAATCAACACACATTTTCGCTCGCCAGTATACCCAGCAGAAATTCACTCTTTTACCAAGGTCCGGTCTCATTTGCTGTGCATTCCCGTTTTTTCAATTTGCCATTTTCATTTTATAAAAATCGAAATTTTTGACATGAATAATTTACCATGTATGACATTTGATATGAGTGTGCTGTGCCGTTTGTTGCCAGTGTCGGGTGTTGGAAAATTTGTATGTAAGTTTGGCGCTTTTGTGAAAGGATTGCAGGATGCCAGTACCTACCTATTATTGCATCTCTTATATAAATTGTTTTGTCATTGGAACGAGGTGCTTTAATGGTATCTATTTCAGGACATTGTGCATCAATTGCATCGATTGCATCAAAATAATCTTCTTGCGTCTGTTGACCTTTTAAGCGCCAATTGTGATGAGCTGCGTATACCTATATTTAAATTAAACTTTGCGTCAAGTGTCCACGAAAATAAAAATAAAATCTTGAAGTTAAACAATTTCAGTAAGGAAGAAAAGAATTTATATTTCTCATTTTTCCTAACCTACATAAAAACAGTCTCGTTGCCTCCGCCGCCCACAGCACAATAAAAAAGAGGAATCAATTTTTCGCCAACCCCTTCAACATTATATTTTGTCTTGAAACGTTTTCAAATTACCATCTCAGTTTCGCATCATGAAAGTCTTTAGCAAAAATGTCGACAACTTGAAACAGGCTGTACGCTTGCCACGTAACATTAAGATGCCACGTCCATCACACGATTGCTTCAGGGAACATTTCACCATTCAAGGGTACAATATCTCCGGTATCATAAACCACTCACGAAAAAAAAGAAAGAATTTCAACCCTTCATTTTCCACTTAGGAGGTAGAAGCGAGTCCTTTTTTTCAAAGACAAACGCCTCCAACCCCTGTTTCTTTTTTGGTGAAACAAATCACGTACTTGGGATGAACGATTGTAGGGGGTGTACACGTTGAATTTGATTAAAGGCAACGTAGATGGAAGTTAGATCGAGTTTTGTTTTACCCCATGGAAAACTTGTTAACGTTCGAAGAGTTTAATTTCAACTGTGCTTCTGTGTATAACAGCCGACAACTTGGTACCTATGCTTTTCCTTTGAGGCATTTCGAAACTGTAATCGCTCGCCTTTCGATACCGCGAGTCATACACACACACTCAGATGCATATACATACGTGGGACTTAACAAAAACTTTTTCAAAAGAAGTTAGACTTAGATTTTACGATGCTTAAGGTGTCGCAGATATTCTTGGGAATTTTGAAAGTGTATCAAAGTAAGAGCTCTCGCATATACTACATTCAAGTATAAGGAGCAAGTATCATGCCCTCAACTATCTTGTGAACAGGAGAACGATCCAAAGATTCTAATGGAAGCTGAATTAGGTGCATGACTCACATTTGAGAGAAGTTTTCCCATTTTCGTATAAAAGTCGGGTGTGTGAATGAGGGAGGCTTTTCGTTTCAAAAAGTCAGCCAGAGAAGGTACCTACATAATTCAAATTTGATTTGCATATATGCATATATCTTGATGCCTAGTAGGAAGATGATAGTATTATTAAATTTGCAAGTTTGTTTGTTTCTTGTCTTTGGAATGTCTAAATAGATTGAGTGACCTTCTTTTACACAGAGGTAGGTACCTACCAGCAATAGAAGTGCTGGGCCTTTTAAGTGCAGGCAGAGCTTCTTTTGTATTTATGAAATGAAAGTTGTACATAGATTAAAATTCAGGAAATAGTGACGAAGATGGAATGACCCATTTCGAAAAATGGGATCAACATGAACTTTAACTCACTGGAGTGACCCGAGGTTCAAATTCAAATTATGAAGTATAGGTACGCAAGAGATACAATTTTTTCCAAAAGCGTTTTTTGTGCAGAATTGAAAGATTTAAAAATCAACCTTCATCATTTATCATAATAGCTCTTTCAAATCTTTTACTGTTACACAAAAAGACGTTGTTGGCATTGTGTGTTTTTATTTTTTCGTTCAGAGTCGAGCAATGAACACGAAGAGTGCTCGAGTACTCTTTATAAAAACTTTATATGAATAAAATACATACAATGACATACATTTTTAGTAAAATCTTGCAAAAAAAACTCAAATTTTTGAGTTTGCTGTCCAGTTCAATTTGGTTACAACATATTTAGCGAAATTCCATTTTACAAAGTCCTACTTCGCCTAATAGGGTTGGGGTTAAAGTTCTGCCGGGGTCGAAATTCTTTTTCCGAAATTATGCTTTCTAAAACATTGCTTTCAAAATCATGGTTTGATGAAATGTCGCTTATACAACCTGAACAAAGCGACAAAGTGAAATATATACGCCCACTAAAGGCCTGTATGTGCGACCATCTCTAATTTAAAAAAATACATTTTGCAAATTTTAGCTATGTTACGATGGCGCTAGCGCATTCATTTTTGGTGCGTTAGATTGCCTTATAATTGTCTTTAAGGTAGCCAAAAAATTTTAGCTTTTTCATTGATCACGCCCACTTTTTAAGGGATTTTAGCTTAAAATTACTGTTTTTCAATAAATATATATGAAATTTGAAAAAAAATTTTATGACAAAAGCTGTAGATACTAGCATTTTCTAACTTTTATGAATATATTGTATGTGCCTCCGCCCACTTTTGTGGGCGTGGCATTAAAAAAAGTGATTTTTTTAGTTAAAAAGGCGGAGTTTTAGGCCGAAATGTATGCAACCACCTAGTATAAAGCATTCAACAGTTATATTTTTATATCTCGCCCACTTTTTGAAGGCGTGGCAGTTTTCTTTTTGGTATGGTCGGGTATTTTGCAATCCGTCGTAGATGGTTTGAAGCTTTTGCATACCTACTGTTGAACTTTCCCACTTGTTTTACCTTTAGTTTACTGTAAGAAAGTCAAAAGTTTGCTTAAAAAAGCAGAATTTTGCTCAGAATTTTAAAAAGCTGAATTTTGAAAACAGATTTTTTCTTCGAAAAAACTTTGAAAGTATGACCCGCTTCCTGCCAGGATTGAAGACAATTTTGCGGAGTTTAAATTCTTCTTCCCAAATTCTGCTTTCAAAATTCTGCTTTCCGAATTTCAGCTTTTCAAAATTCTGTTTAACAAAATGCTGGGAAAGCAATTGTAAAATGCCTATTCCCGCCTGCCTATGCCTTTTTTACCTTTGCTTTACTGAAAAAAGTCAAAACTTTGATAAAAAAGGCTGAATTAGTAGTACATATTTTATTGCTTAATTCAGAATTTTGTTATGAAAAATTTTTAAAGAAGAATTTATTTCTAAAAAGCAGAATTTAGAAAAGTAGGATTACGACGCCTCGCGCCAAAAAGAATGAAAAATTGTGAATTTTAAGCCAAAGCGAACTAAGTAGCTATTTATGAACTATTTTTTCTATAGCTTCTAAACTAACTGAATCCGACAATTTTTCCGAAACATAGTTGGAATCAGGACGATCAACTTCCCACATTGGGCAGTTATATAGTTGAAATTTGATGTGTTTTACATTAAAAGGGGGCATAAGTACACCGTTGGGTAGAGTTGAATTAGTTGGATTTCTAATCCTTATGAATAGATATAGGCGCCTTGATTCCTGATATTTTGTTTGATTTAAAATTATTTGACACGATAAGTTATCTATGGGCAAAAATATGTAGTGCAAAAACAGTTAAACTTTAACATGCACCTCCTTGCCCACAGGCGCGTACCAGACAACCTTTCCTTAGGGGAGCGATGAAGTCGCGTCAGCAGCTAAATGCTATTGAATTGGACAGCGAAGCGGTCCACTCAAATGCTATTGAATACGACACTGTTGTTAAATTTGCATTATAAGCGATATTTTTTGTTTGCGTTTGTTTCAATAGCATTTTTTTCATAGTTCGCAACTCGGTGGAGGGGGGGGGGGGGGAATTGCACCCATTGCTCTGATGTATGAAGTTTCTCAGTTTAATCTAGCTCAACAATTATGAAAGTACCTACAATTATAAATCTTTAGGAAATAGCTACTAAAATTTTTGATTATCCTTGCCTTAGTACTTTGCTGTTCAGCATCAAAATATGCGAAAATCGACAAAAATGAAACTTCGTTTAACCGCTGTTCGAAAAACATATGTCGAAAAACATATGCCTAGGCGTGCGTCGTGAACAGAGTAATGTAAAGATAATGTTTTTTGGGTTTCGCTCCTAATGCAATCGCAATTTTGGAAAAAAGAAAGGGTTACTCCGTGGCCGAAAAATTTCTTGGCGGTCCTGACAGCACCTATACCATTGATGATGGCTACCGAGAAAGGGTAGTTGTAACCTTGCTGTCGAACCTGCGGTATCAACACTTTCATCATCGAGGCTCGATGCAGAGAAGCAGTAGTTGTTGCCACCGACCTATAAGAAAGTGGAACAATATTATTGTTTAAGTCCTAAGGCATGCCTAATTAGCGATACCTTTAAGAATACCTTTAAAGCATACCTTTTGGCAACTTTTTAATTAAAACTCAAGAATTGAAAATTCAACCCCTGAGTTTTGATTCAACTTTCCCTAAGCCAAGCATCCATTACAACATTTCAGTTTGAAAGAGTGTCAAAGATTTTCTTTACCTGATCTCACCACCTGTTTCTTGGCCTACCAGGAAGGCGACGAGCTAGCATCTCGGCTAATATAACCTGTCTAGGAAGTCTGTCGGATAGGAACAACGTGTCCAAGTCATCGAAGAATTGATTGCTCCAATCGGAGAAGTAGCTGCTCAACATTAAAATTCCTACGAATTCTGACGTTTTTCACTCTAACTATAAGAGTAACACTAGCATGGCACCTCGAAAATCTCATTTCGGCAGCTTGAGCCCGTGATCTAGTTCTTTCGGTTATTACCCAAATTTCATGACCAGATAAGGGTTGGAACGATCACTGAATAAAAAACTGGGATCTTTGCTTTCACTAAAAGCTCAGCTTTCCTGAAGACAGGCGGGCCCAGCGCATTTCATATTGATCTAGCTTGGTCATTCCTAGAGGATAACTCAGTATCGCTCCTACGGATGAAACTAATGTCAAATTCCAACGAAAAACCCACTCAAACTCTGCCACACTAACTGGGATTATTCAAATTTGATGACGATTGGTGAGGGTGCAAACACTGAATTTTAAACTGGGATCTTTGCTTTCACTCCAAGCTCAGCTTTCCTGATGACCAGCCATCGCAGTTCCTTTCCTATCCTTTCCTATTGCTCCAGTCAATCTTACAGGATAGCTCAGTATCACTCCTAGGGATGAAACTAATATCAAAAAAAAATCAAAAAACCCACTCAAGTTCTGCCACACTACCTAAGACTTACTTGAGAGGGCAAAATTTAACGAAGACCTAACGAAATAACAAAAGGCTATCATGTGATGGTCGTGGAATATGAATCGGACATTTATGAAAGCTGACTTAAGCTTACCGAAGTCTTTTATGGTAATTAATAATACATGTGGATGTACTTCAAAAATTATTTCAGAAAAGAACAGTTTTGAACTCACAAAACTTTGTGAGTACCAAACTGAGCAAACAGTATAATATCGGGTCTTTAAAGATCTTACATGTTAAAAGTGGGCATGTTCGATATTGTGGGCGGCCCAATTTTTGACTGCTTTGAGGTTTTGGGCCACTTTTGCTATATACGAAAATTTGAGTTTCTAAGCCTTGCTTAACTTGACCAAAAGGTATTTTAAAAGAAAATTTGAAAATAAGATTGTCTTACATTTAAGGCAGTAAAGGGCGTGGCCATTGGCGGACTTAACCAATTTAGTCACTTTGTCTGAAAAAAATAAGAACCAAGATACACTCCAAGCTAAAGCGTCCCAGCTCATTTTTAAAGACCTAAAAACTTCACACATATAGACACACAGACACACGGAAAGACGGACGGACATAGTTAAATCGATTCACGTGTCGGTCTCGATCATATCTCCTAAAGGCCTTAGGGGTCTAAGGTGACTATTTCACTGTGTTATAGACTATGCATTAAAATTAATTAACCAGGGTTAAAATGAATATACCGGGTCGGGCATAAAAACAAAGATTACACTGGCTCGGTTAATCGAGCAAATGAACAACAACAAGGTCCATACATGCGTACCGTACCGACGGATTGCTTAATCAATTCACCTGTCGGTTTCGATAATAATCTCTAAAACATTTTGGGGTATGTGATCACTCGGTAACAAGCTCAAAAAATTTACTTTTCCAAGATCAGTTTTAAAAAATTAACCAACATTTTTTTACCAAAAAAAAAAACTTGGTCCTTTTCGGTTGAAGGGCCAAGTAGCTTACAGAAAGAAGTTCGAGAAAAAAAAAACAACCGAAATTCAGTGAAACTGAGTTTGCTCAATATGCCTTAAGCAAATTAATTGACCAAAAACACCCGCAATATATTTTAAATTTAATTATCTTATAAACAAGCCTATATAAAGATTGAATCAAAATATTTAAAACTACTAGTTTTTGCAATAAAAAAATTAAAACAATTCATTATCCAGCTGTCAGGTTTTTTTATAAGTCTCATGTTGTGTGGACGCAAAATAAATTCCACTCAAACAAATGGATCGAGATACAAAAAAATTAATTGAAATGGGATTAACACCATGTCCTTCTAAGAGGAATCAAGTAGCACATGAACTGAATTCCGTTTATTACATAAACATACTCTGATGGATGTTAATTGTTTTTGGCCGATGTTGTCAGCTCATCGTTAGTTATTTAATAATTATTATTTTTAATATAAAATTTCATTTTATTTTGTATATACCTCCCATCACTAACGGTTCTTTTTTTGTTATATTAAATTTTTGATGCACATGTTGGTTGCAGAATATTACACAAATAAGCCCAGCAAATTTCATAAATTTTATTGTTCAGTGATTTTATCTGCTATATGTGGGAACATTTATCCACTTTTTTTTTCATTGTTGGCTTTCTTCTATCCCGCCATATTCGAAACAATATTATAATTTTTTTTGTTAGCAAAATGTGTGTGGCAGTATACTATAATTGATAATTATGTCACCTGCGGTCATGGATGTAAAGTAAAACACCATATTGAGTTGATGGCTAAAAAGTTGGAAAAAAAAACACTTTAATTGGTTTTTTGTTTGTAAAGCTGATTAATATGTGGTAGAGGCAATTAAAAAAAATCCTTCTTTATTATTGTTCGGTATCGAACAGATACATAGTATCTGGCCCTGAAATAGGCGCACATGCAGGTGTTTTTTTTAACCATTACACGAATAGGTACGCGCGTTACTTGTCCTGCAATGTAATTGAAATAAAAATGAGCTCAATGTCTATATTAAATGAGTCCATTGAATAGAACCAAAACAAAAAACAAAGAAAAAAATAAAATAGATTTTACTTAATAATTTAAAAGAACAAATTTAAGGTTACATACTAATATACAAATTATATTAGGTAGCACTTAGTTTTTAAACAAATCGTCTCAATTAAAGTTATCAATTCGTGTAGCATGGTCGGTTTCACACGATGGCGTTAATCTATCTTTCTCTTCCCTTTATTGATTTTAAAATTTGTACCTAACGTAACTTGTTTTTTTTTTTGCACTGCAATTAAAGTTAATTCAGGTTTTATGAAGCCTCACCCCTCTTTAAACTAGCTTTTTTATTTTTGGCTTATATCTGTACCCTATTGTATCGTCCATAAAAATCTTTGCCTTATCTACTTTCGGTCAACACCTCCAGCTCCACCTATTCTTAATATTATTTCAAGCGTTAAACGTGTTCCAAATTGCAATGATATATAGACATATATCGTATATGTCTAGAAAAAAAACTAATAATATCTACACCTACCAACCCCCGAACTTCTGAGAACATTTATTTTTTTACTAAATTCTCTAAAGCTAACCCTTTGTCGCCCCATCTAAGAAAAACGTGCACTCTATTTAGCCTTTCGACTTTAGTTTCTGTTTCAGTTTCACCTGGACGACGATGATGTGCATGACTGAAAAGTGCTTCTTGCTATGTCCAGTGGAGCAAAAGCAGAAGTAGAATCATGTATTTGTTGCTTCTCCTGTCGAAGATGGACGCGCCTCACCTGCCGGATTACGAAACATTCAGTTCGTTGAGTTGTGTTTTTCCAAGAACGCTCCCACCTTGATGTCAGGTGCTGTGGTTCGTCCTGCGAAGCTATTAAATAATTCAGAGCACGTTTCGAAGTGAAGCAGGTTTGGGCCATTCCTCTAGTCCTGACGACGAGCCCAATGTTGTGTTTTTTTTTTTTTTTTTTTACTTTTTGCTCTATTTTTTCAGTATACTCGACCCCCGTGCTAGGGAGTGGACCAAGTTGATACGAACAAGGATGCATTTCCCTAGCAATAGATGCTATTGATTTTGAAATTCTGTACGAGTCTTTGTCATTAAGACATTATTATAAAGTTAGGTCTTACCAAAACGACGACGCCG
This sequence comes from Neoascia interrupta, assembly GCA_947623515.1. Classification (NCBI taxonomy): domain Eukaryota; kingdom Metazoa; phylum Arthropoda; class Insecta; order Diptera; family Syrphidae; genus Neoascia; species Neoascia interrupta. Next base: position 150,606,502 of record OX392463.1, read on the forward strand.
TTTCGGGGGTCTTAAAAATGCATTTACTATTCTGCGAGCTCTAGAGTTCTGTTTCCTCTTCCTAGAAAAATTAAGATGCTATACGAAAAAAAAACTCGAACTTAAAACCACAGCTTCGTAAGGATGTGACAAAAACTTTGCATGCAGAAAAAATTTTAAACTTTTTCTCTCCCCTTAGTTTAAAATTTTCCTTTTGGCGGAAGCGCATGGAAATCCGATGGTTGGTCTTTTGATCTGTGGAAGGGAAAGGCGTGTATCCGTTTTTTTTTATTTCAAGAACTTTCGGTGACGTTGACAACAATAAAAGTTTTTGTTTTTCTCAATGATATCATAAAAATTAGAAAATAATTTGTATGCCTACCTCTTTCGGGTGTCATGTGTTTGAGGACGAAAGATTAGAGGGATACTCTGTAGAGAGCATTTACAGTCCACTAAGATTGCGTGCATGGATAAAGCTCCCATGCCTAAACATACAATATTTGCCTTGAAAAGCGGACTGCATTGGACACCTGCACTGACATGTGCTTTGGTACACGAATACTATCGCGTGTTAATTATAATGTTGCATTCTTTAACACGTTTAGTACCGAGAATTTGTTGACGATTTGTGCATTTTAGAATAACATTACTTGCGGTGTTCTATCGAGATTATACTTCCAACATTGTATTTGAAACATTACCTCCCACAGAAAAAAACACCTCCGAGCATGCGAGGAAATTGTTTTGAAATTGAAATAGCGGCGAGCTATCACAGGCGCTTTACAAACAAGTTAAGATCTCAGAAACGGCTCGGAGGATAATAAGCGGAATATTTGGAACTCAATTAAAAAATAAAACTATCTAAGACCAAGTTCAACCGTGTTTTGTATTCGGCCATTCGATGTTTTTGCAGAAAATAAGAAATCCAGCTGCAGGTCCGGTTTTTTTTTAAGGCGAGGGCAGATCAAATTTGGCTGTAGGGAGTGGGTTTGAGTAGGTTGCAGGTTACAGTCTTTGTTAATGTGTCTTGTGAATGCTTTATCTGGTTCTGCTTCCAACAGTTTGACTATATGGGAGCTTTATTCGTATCGTTTTATGGTTTTTTAGTATGTGGATGTGGCGGGTTCGACGAACCAAGTTTCCGAAGTAAATGCTTCATGGCAACCGTGTTTATCCACTTCTAATTCCTATTTCCATCATTTCGTTTTTCGTCGAACGATGCAAAACACTTTCTGAAGGGAATTCTTCGTACAGTCAGTCACTATCCACATTCCAACATGGTATGTATTTCTGTCGAAAGCCTCTTGGAATATTTGTCTTCACCATTGACATTGCTATAACGATCAAAGTTAGACGGAGTGGGAGGTATAAATTGAAAAAGTCTACCAAATTGCCTTTGGAAATTCTTGTTAATTAGTAAATTATTGTTTTTTTTTTTTCAGCTGGCATTTACTATGACAGGTTGGTGTTGGCTGTTCCTGACGCAGGGGCGTAGCGTGGGAGGGGTTGGGGGGGGGGGGGGGGGGGGTGTGGGGGTCCAGCACCCCCCCCCACGCTATTCAGATGATTTCCAAGAGTCGGCAAATAAAGGAGATTAAAATTTTTGAATCCATGCAAATTAAGAAAAGTCGGTTATTATAAATAAAAAGAAACAATTTTCAAGAATTTGCTTGGCACAAATCGTGAAAAAAATGATAAATTAGCTTTGTTTTTCATTCTTTATGTCTTAAAGTCGGCATTTCCAAAGCCTCAACCTTGGTGAAATGCCAATAACTTCATAGTTTTTTGATATAAAGTTTAAGGAGTACCCACAGTCGGCAAATTACCAAATACTTCGCCTTTGGCACATGCTGACTAATTCATAAACAAAAATAAATTACTTACTCGGTCAAATTAAGGCGCTACATACAGTCGGCAAACGACAAAATATTTCACCTTTCCAAATGCCGATTAATTCATAGTTTTTTGGCTTACTCGGTAAATAAATGGCTTACTCGGTAAAAATTTAAGGATAGGTAGGTAATAACCTATAGAGTCGGCTATGACAGGATGCCGACCACCTTTTTCAAAATTAATATTATTTGTACATTATTAAACAATTCTTATGCACAGAAAGGCGCATAAAATCACTTATTGATTTATATAAATCGCATATTTCCGATTTTCGCAAATACCATAATTTTTCATTGCTGGGCAAATAGAGATTTCCCTGTATTCATTCCTTATTGCAATTTTAGATAGCATTAGGAATAGCGTGCAACGAAAGTGATGCCAATAAAAAAAACATTAAATTTAATTCAATGAAAATCATTGTCTGCATTTTTCGTTACCATTGAGATGTTTTTTAGTGTTTTTCTTCCTGTTTTATTTTCGACAGGAAGAAAAACAACAACACAACTCTTTTTCAACAACACACTCTTTTCCGGAAAACAGAAAGACAGCGGGTTTTCGTTTTTTTCAATTAGCACATTTTTTGTTCACTTTTCTAAAAAGCACACAAAAACAGATAAACACAATCACCATGAAGTTATCGGAAAGAAATCGCCAAAAAAGGCGGAGTCGTATTGAAAAAGCAAACCCAAGCAGTCGTTGGTTTTAGCCTGACCTTCCATGAGCAACGAAACAGTTTTTGGGTACACAGAGCTTTATCAATGGGCCTTACAAGAGCGACAGCTGTCGCTAAATATCCCTATGCTATTTTAACTGTAGACAACTTTTTATCTGTGGCTCGTGGAAACAGACCCTTACGCAGCCCAGACCCAGAAGGTAGCAGCCGGCACCGCCCGTCCGCGACACGCGAAAACGACAATTTGCTCCGAGTTGATGGCTGGTGCTGGTAATGCATGATCATTATTATGTGTCTTGTGGATGGGTTTGGGATTTGGGTACGCTTCTTTAAGAGTGGTTTTCGGTTTTGCTTTACTTGATTTCTTGGGATCATATACCTATGTAGGTAGTGCGTTGGCTTCATTTTTCTTTCCCAGGCGGTATTTCTAGCGGTCCGTCCAAAAATGGAAAAAGGATCTCATATGGTATCGCTAGATTGTCCGTCCAATCGCGTTATAACTTCTGAACGGTAAGTCGTAGAGAGACCAAATTTGGTGTGCTTTTAAACTGCGGAAATAGTCAGAGAATCAAACGAAGGCATTTTTTTAAGGCACAAGTAACGATTTGACAAAATTTTGAAGTTCATGGGTAAATTGATCAAATGTTACTCAATACTTTATTTTTGAAGGCGTATCGTAGAAAAATGGAATTCGGAACACTTATAAAGCTCTTAAAAGAAAAGGAAAATCCATTGAGAAACGTCATTTTTTTTACAGCCAGCAAACATACACTAAACTAATAGCATAGAGAGACAATGTGCAATATAAAATATGTATGCACCAAAATCTTGTAGGGTCAGGAATAAGACATCTGTATATTAATAGTCTGTGCTAAAAGGCAGGTTAGGTATTGAAGTTTTATAATAATATCGAGTTTATACCTACAAAATATTAAAAAGTTTTTGGCACAGGTACTAGGCATGAAAAATATGTGCCCGCTTTCAACGTGTTTGAGGTCATAACTTTTTAATCACTTTGTTCAAAAAGTCGATCTTGGGCAAACATATATAGCAATTACAGCTTAAACAAAAACTAAAATCAAACTTTGGTTAAACAGTTTTAAAACTGCTCTTTTGATGTATTTTCATAAAAATATCCCGAAAAAATTCTCCCCATGACTTTCTCCAATGCTATAAGGCCATATGATTTGAGAAAAATTACACTTGTGGGGCTGGAGACCATGAAAATGAACCAGTCTTTTTTATGAAATATGAAACAGTTTTTGGCATACATATGTACCTACGTTTAAAATTATTCAAGTTGCTTTACTGATATTATAGTGCCATAAAACACCTTTAACTTTTGATCTGTTTCTGTTTCATCAAGCAAACTTCATCGCGCAAGCATAAACCACTATAGTAGCAACCCAATATGTATTAAAATTAAAAAAAAAACCCTTTATTATTTTTTAAAGTTTTTTTTCAAAAATTAATAAATGTTTTTCAATAAATGTTTTTCAATGTTTTTCAACCAGAGTTTTGAAAAAAATTCGTTGGTCTTTTCCAGGGATTTGTGTAAAGAAACTGGTTGGACGGTCAATTCGTCGGGCCAGATGCCACACTAGTACCTGCCAATAAGTACGTTGCAGAACCCAGAACGGTTTAAGACTCTCACAGGGATATGCGTCAAAAGCTCTTACAAGACATAGGATCGCCTTTCTGAAAGACGGGGCATTTATGCTGATTGTCCAGTTATCCACTCTGTCTATCGGCAGATCTCAAATTTTGAGTTGGGGATTTGGAACTTTTATGTCTGAGTTTTTTTGGTCCCGAAGCAGAACAAGTATAAGAATGTTTGAAATCTTCCTACTGACACGCCTTCTTTACATATTAGCATGAAAAATCAATATTATCGTGCGACGCAAAATTTTGCTAACATATGCTATAACATAGCAAAATTTTGCTAAGTATGCAAACATATTTCAAGCATACAATCGCATGTATGCAATATGTTTGCTTGAAATCGAAAAATGCGTGCTTTGTATATAGGTACCTACTTAATATTATGTACATATTGTGTACATATATCTGTGTAAAAATAATTTACAAGAAAAAATTTTAAATACGCCCACTTTTTGGGGCGTACTTAAATAAAAACCTAATTTTGACATAAGAATTCACTTAACACATGCAAACCTCATCTCAATAATATATTTGAACAAAAACTACAATATAATTGAAATGGGGTTGATGCCACGCCCCATTTTAGCTTTACATTTTGCAGCGTGACATGCAAAATGGAGATTGTGATTTTTGACATCCGGCGATTTGGAGCTTGACAGAAATCAATTGGGTTGGGGTATCCAAAGATTTGCTTAAGCGGACGGTATGTAGCCGATGCTATATAGCTTATTTATGTATGTTATCTAAACTAAGAAGATCCTGCCATCGTCACCTGCAAAAAAAAGACTTGTTCTTTTTCACGGTCCCCACCTCCGCGAGGGTTTGACAAGCCCTCCGAGAGTATCCATTGTCTTGAAAAACTTCTCAAAGTGCCGTTCGGATTCGGCAAAAAATTGTAGGTCCCCTTGTATGTAAAGAAATTAACACACCAGCATACATTGTTGAGAAGTTGGCCCTGGTTCACCTCGAGCTGTTGCGCCACTCTATTTTTTTTTTATCTAAACTAAGATGATACTAGTTTATTTATTTTTTAATTGACTTATGTATCAATAAAGCTATAATAATAATAATAAATGGAAAGTCCTTGATATTGTATAACTTCAAACTATCATTTCCTCAACACCTATGCTTAATCTGAACAGTCGGCAAATTTCTAAAATAAGCCGGCATTTGAATTAAAGTCACCCCCCCCCCACGGCTCGGACCCTCGCTACGCCCCTGACCTGACGTGATGCGTTTATGGGCTCTTCTTCTGATCTGCTAACGAAGCATAAGTCCGGGTTGTAGTCTCTGGCCCAGCATAATGGAAAGTGCCTTTGTATCTTGCACCAAACACTAAGTGAAAATCTTGTGAGTCCGCCAATCCCATTAATTTTTGAAGGCTGTGGTGAAAAATAAAAAAAAAATAGAATGGCGCAACAGCTCGAGGTGAACCAGGGCCAACTTCTCAACAATGTATGCTGGTGTGTTAATTTCTTTACATACAAGGGGACCTACAATTTTTTGCCGAATCCGAACGGCACTTTTTTGAGAAGTTTTTCAAGACAAATGATACTCTCGGAGGGCTTGTCAGACCCTCGCGGAGGTGGGGACCGTGAAAAAGAACAAGTCTTTTTTTTTCAGGTGACGATGGCAGGATTCGAACCCAGACCTCCGGCGTAGTAAGCACACACACTAACCACTATGCCACGGCACCCCACTGCTGTGGTGGCTTAAATTAAATTCCTGGCTGGTTTAAATTCCCAACGTGCGTAGGAATTGGACTTGGTCTGGCCATGGAACGATGTGCGTAGGTATCACTGACCTTTTACAGTGATAGAGAAGATATTTGCGGAGTCTAGGCACTCGACCACGTCACTTTATAAAGCATCTGCCGTAGATGGCGGAACCGTGTGTCGGACAATATGACATTATGATAGCGGAGCCCAAATAATTTTTTCTATTACATTAAAAAATTAAATAAATTGAGTGGCGCAACAGCTCGAGGTGAACCAGGGCCAACTCTCAACAATGTATGCTGGTGTTTTAATTTCTTTACATACAAGGAAAATTTTACATTCTTTTACATAACTTTATTTAATTTAAGCATCTAGCCATATTAGAATTATGGTAAGAGTAGATCTCCAAGCTACTTTATTAACAAAACAAGCCATTCTAACTGCTGTCCATAGATAGAATATCTAACACAGACAGGATGGTTCTTAAAAATATTATTGTGTATTGTGTATATTATTATGCCAGGAACAACACTGTTCCTTTCCGCAGGTTGAGTTACACATGTTTATATGGATTGTGTGTGTTCAGTTAAATATGCTATCGAGTATTATACCTAATATTTGACAATTTTCGATAGTTGATAGACTCAGTTTTAGAGTTTCCGTAGCTCTACACCCAAGATCGACTTGTTTGTGAAGACCTCAATCTATTCTGACGCGGGTTGACGCTAGGGCCGCATAAACAGATCCACCGGCTTAGTTCTTTTAGTGCAACTTTAAACAGATAAAAAAGCGTTTGCAGTATCGCTTCCTTGCGTTCGCCTCTTTCTTTTAATCCATATCGATCACGATATTAGAAGAGAGCAAAATGGCTCAAAGACCGAAAAATCATAGATACCTATTACAAAAGAATCAGGCAAAATGATATAGGTAGAAAATCTACAGCAATAGCTTACACTAAAGCGTGCACTATTTTTAAAAAACATCTTTGGTCATGTTTATTTAGGGAATTCTTTAAGACGCCTAGGGTCAATTTCACTTTATTTATTATTCATTTAATCTCGTATGCATTTTTTTTCCAATGCATACCTACTAAGGGCCGATTTCATAGCCAAAACTTAACTTTGGGTCAGATTTCTTTTTCGCATAATCTTTGTATTTTGCAACACTCTTGTCAAAAATTAATGTTAGCGGCTTAGGTTTTTTATAACGAACAACGCATCTTTCTTTTGTTTTACTAATAAAGCACTCAATAATAATTATATTAACTTAAAAAGTTAACAACATACATACACTCAGAAACCTAATTAAAATCCTTAAAAAACTTGGTCAGGAAGCTATAATTTCTGAAACTATTAACGTGGAGACACTGAAACCACTGACACTGTTTCTGAAACCTTTCGGAGACAAATATTTTTTTGTGTCACACTTGATTGAGCTTTAAATATCAATGCCTGAATGCCATGACACGCCTGCTAGCCATACTGTCTGTGCAATTCCATCCATTTGAGGTGCCTGAACCCTGCATAGCAGAAACCCATTTTCGATGATTTGCATGCATTTCACTATCGGTTTCCATCCTATTTGTCATCCAGGTGTTGTTGAGATTTTTCTTCTACGTCATTGTTGTTTGCCTAAGCTCCTATAGGCGAATGAAACGAGTGAACACGTTTTCCTCTGGAAATCCCAAAAGAGGTTTACCATTTTGGGGCATAAGGCATTTACGTCAGGCGCGCATTCATTTGCCATTCACCGAGTGGCATGGAGAGGTGTTTTTGTGTGAGGCCTCCCCACGAAATAAAAGCGGAATCCTAAACCATGTGAAAAAGGCCATTTGCAAATGAATTATTAAGAGATTCACAGCAGCAGGCAGCAAGCATTGTGTGTTTGCACTTTGTAAGCGAGCAAGTGAAAAAGAGAAAAATAAACACGGAAAAAAGGACAATTTCCTGTTCGGAATCCATATATCAAATCGCTAAATTGCCAAAGGCCTTAGGGTGGCATGGGCGGATGGCCGTCAGACGGGTTGAAAGAATGTCACCAAAACACCATTCCATATCGTATGGACAGCGGCATCCATTTTATGGGTGTTGATAGAAGATTCCTTTCGCCAAGAGCTCGAAAACTAGGTTGAGTCGTGATTATGAAATGAAAGCAGAGCACGGAACGCAAATAAATCTTCCCTTGTGTATAGACAATGAGTGTACCTGATTACATCGTCGTCGTAGTCATCGTACGTCTACCTACGTAGATTCTCCTACAACGCGCGTCATCATCGTCACCACTCCACTGTGAAATAGGATGTAGCACGTAAAAGACTAACGTGATTTACCTATTCGCTTGCAAGGACGTAGTTTTAGGTTCCTCACCCTCATACGTCGTCGTGTTGCACACCCAATTTTGTACCAATGAAGTACGAGCAACCGTCACCAACCAAGAAGGAAAAAAGTTGAGAAAATAAAAAAAAAAAATAAACACATAAAGCGGCTCTACTCTGCACATCATATCCTTCATAGTGCAATACAAGGGTGTCCTGATCCTGATGCAATAATAAATATTCATATTTCGTATGCAAACCGAGGAAAATTCTTCCTTTCGAATGCCTATAGTAGCAACGCTTCATATGCCATCCAGTTACGTTGACAGTTTGTAGGTTTTGTAGGTATCCTTAGCATTCAGGCCTCTTTCGTTTTCCATACATACGTCCGCTGACTGATTTATACGTGACAATTTCAGTTGGCAATTCAATTCAATTTTATTTTTGGAGTTTTCAAATGAGATGCAGGATGTTGTGCATTTGAGTGCACACCGCGCTTTTGCTGCTGATGAGAATTATACACGGAGGCATTTTGTAAAGGTAGTATTTATAAATACATAAAACAAATGTAAAAGTAAGCCTGTATTGAGGCAGATATAAACACGACTTACTAGAGAGTCTCGGCTCTCTTTATAAAGTTCGTTAACAAAGTTCGTTTTTCTTTTTTTAATGACAAGGCTATGATCTAAACTTAAGTATTTGTGACCCTACATGTACACTCAGGAACATGTTCACACATCACATTAAACTGCCAATGTGACGACTATTAATTCAACTCCATTTATGAAAAGTATTTCCTATTAATACAATAGTTTAACGCTGACATCAATAGTTTCCGCAGTATTAATATAAAAAGATGAAAATTATTATTTATCAATTGCAAGTACTATTAATTTTACTGGAAAAACTGGAAAACTATTAGTTTTATAATATGTCACCTATACATTCAAGGGTACTGTATAATTGAATTGATAGTCTGAGATTTTGCATTAATAATGGGACACGAAGTATTGGAACTAAGGTATTCATGTTATTGATTTAATAGTGCGCACTTTTACTTATTTGTGCGACACCTGAAGAATGTGTTAAGTCATTGTTTTAATGTGATTATGAGATTTAAACAAAGATCCGTAAAATCAACAATGTGAGCATACCATTATTTTTGTGGGACGATACTATTAATTCAATCAGAGCATTAATTTAATGGGACCATACCATCTAACCATTTATCTAATATGACCATACTATTGATTTTATGTGCCTATACTATTTACCATTGATTTAATGCGACCATACCATTGATTTAACCATACCATTACCTTAATGTTACCATTTACCAGTGATTTAATGTGACCATACCATCAATTCAATCCAGCCATTTATTAAATGTGACCGTACTATTTATTTAATGATACCAAACCCTTTGTTCTTACAGGACCATACAATTGTTTAAATTAGTGCTAGCATTGAAACATCAATGCACACTATAAATAATGTGATCATACCATTGTTTTAATGGTTCTTCTGTGTTTTTAAAGTTACATTAATAAAAGTTTGTTTATTAACAAAAGTTTGTTTCCCAAGCAGGATAAAAAGCGAAATAAATTTTTAGTTGAAACGCAGTGTTGGTCCTGGGAGGTTGTTAGGTATTAATAGTGAACACGGAAACTTTGTATAAGTAAGTATCCATACATATTTTTACACCATTTGTGTTCTTTAACTCACCTACTTATTTATTTTCAGTTTTTGTTTGTTCTTTTTTTCCTCTTAATCTACTCTCACAGCCGAAACATACCTAGGTATATATACATTATATCTCTATTTAATGTGTCAACAAAATCATTTTTACCTAGCTTAAACTCTCTTTCTTTAATTTCAGTTTTTTTTTTCCTTTTTTTTTTTCTTTTCCTTTTAAAAATAGCCAAAATTGATAGGGTTTAATTTTTTCCTTTTTTACGTATTTCAGATTAAATTAATGGTATGACCCCATTATTAATGGCAAGGTCCCATAGTGGTTTGATTGAATTATTGGTATGATCACATTAAATCCTAATGAATAAATTGTCTGATCGAATTAATGGTATGGTCCCATTAAAACAATGTTATGGTGCCATTGAAATTGCGGAAACATTAAATTAATGGTAGGTATGCTCCCATTAAATCAGTGGTATGGTCACATTAAATTTCAATGGTATGGTCACATTGAATCAATTTTATGGCCGCTTTAAAACAATAGTATGGCCACATTAAATTAATCAAATGGTCACACTAATCAATGGCATGGTCACATTGAATCAATGGTATGGTCACATTAAATTAATGGTATGATCCATCAATTCGCGAGGGTTTGACAAGCCCTCCGAGAGTATTAATTGTCTTAAAAAACTTCTCAGAGTTCCGTTCGGATTCGGCAAAAAATTGTAGGTCCCCTTGTATGTAAAGAAATCAACACACCAGCGTACATTGTTGAGAAGTTGGTCCTGGTTCACCTCGAGCTGTTGCGCCACTCTATTTATTTTATTTATTTATGATCCATCAATTATTCAATGGGACCATCCCATTAATTAATTCAATTCGAAAACATTACTCATTTTTTTTTGTATATGCTTGAAGTTTATTCAGACTATAACAGCACTAAAATATATATAAAACCAATAAACAAAATTATTTTTTCAAGATAATAATTAGTTTAACAATAATGGCACTAAGCACTCAATTGTTTTTTTTTTTTTTTTTTGATAAATTATTAGGAAATGTGTTAACATTTGTGTATATATATATATAGTTTAATTAAATGTAATTATAGTTTAACATTACTCAATTTTTAATAGGATGATCATTTAATTTGAATGTTGTATACTATCAACTTCAATAGCACTGATCCCGTTAAAACCATAGCACGCACACATTAAAGTGAAACCACGTTTTAAAAATTATTAATGGGGTGCATTATTACTTCAAAAGGATGGACATGACCGTTGATGTAATAGTTTCGAAAGTATTGTATTAATGGTACGGATCGAATTGACCAATTTTAATAGTTAAAAAGTATAATAAAAATGGGATTGCTGATTGATTTAATAGTTTTTTATTCTGAGTATAGTATTTGTGAACATCATGTCACGTCACTTTAAGTGTGGTTTAAATATAAAAAGCACACAACTATGATTGCGCATAGATATATCTGAAAGTACTCAATAAGAATAAAATATTGAAAACTTTGCTCACCAGACACTCGATTTTGCGTCTGTATTTTGTAGATCCGTTTGGTACTTCGTTAGTTGACGTTATGCAAATTTAAAGGCAAGGCAAGAAAATTCGAATATATCAAATACATAAAACAATTCGAATTTTCTTTTATTTATAATACAATTCGAGTTTATTTGCCCAACACATCAGAAAGACGTTACATTCAATGGATGGCCCACCATAATCATTGTGACACTCGTAATGCCAATAAGCGACCTGTTAACCTCCAATTCAAAACATACGTAAAGTTCCAAAAAATATTAAACTTCATAACTAGTCAACTAGCAGATTGCTAATGTAACAAGTAAAATTCTTGTGCGGTAATATTTGAAATGTTTAAAATAAATTATGGGAGCAGTTGTGGAAACCCATTTGGTATTGATGATAGATCCTCAGTTGGGCGCCTGTCACGCCTTGCCCAAAACACAAACTTCACACGATTTCCTCGCAAGACTATGCACCAAGAATATGCGCCAAACGAAGCGTAAGCAGAGGAACACCGCAAGGATGTTTGCTGTATCAACTCGTATTTGTCCTAGTAATGAACGAACTACTAAAGGCTCATTCTTGGTGCACTATTCTTGGGTCGCTAAACAAGGGCCACACCCAATGCTGGAATTTTTACTCAACCGAAGAAGCCAAAGAGGAAGCATCCGCAAAACACACAACTCTAATAATAATCAAATCGGTCGAACATCAAGAATTAAGTATTACTCCTCAACCTCCCACCCTTGCACATGAGCAATTAGCTGCCCTAACAAATACTCAGCGATGGACTACCTTCCTTTAATATTCGTTTTCAGCAAAAAATTCGCATTTGCTATTAGAATATAAAGAGGAAGTGTATACGAGGAAGAGACTATCGCTGGAAATTTCTATACTGACGGCTCTAAAATCGGAACAGGCGCAGGCATTTTTTGTGAAAAGCTCTGTGGGATCAAGAAACTGATTCCGGATCAACGAAGACAGCAGTGTTTTTCAGGTGGGTCTGGCAGCCATTTCGAACACAGGCTCGAAAAAATACCGTTTTTATCTACTCTAACAGCCAAGCCAAGCGACCATCAAAGCCCTGGAGGTGCAGCTGCGGTTGAGTCAAAACCTCTGAAACTATGTAGGAAAGGTCTATAGACGAATTATGACTTGGCAAAACTGTTACTCTGTGTTGGGTGCCAAGTCACACAGATATTACTTTTGATCTGTAACTAACTAAAAAGAGATAACTTTTGATCATAGGAATAGCTATAGCCCGCAGAGATATACGAGTACTTACTCATTATCTAAAAGAACTCTTCACAAGATTGATCAAAAAATATATATACGTTCAATTCTGCCTTTTATTACTTTACTATGGGTAGGTATAAAGTTTTAACTGCATCACTTATTATATTGGAAAATAATTTTCCTTGGTGGCAATTTTCAGACTATAAGCACAGCATGATTGACATACTGTTGCGCTATTCCAATCACATTCCTCCAAAAATGTATAGTTAACCTACCTATATGGATCCACCTAAGGGCCCAGTTTTTTTCAGCAAAAAAAAAACAGTAACAATAAAACATCGAATGAGAGCGCAATATCTAAATGCAAAAAAAGATGCGTTGCCGCTCCATACCAATCTGTGGAATGAGTGTCGTCAGAAGCCACCTTAATCAATTTTCCCAACACGGCTGAATACCTGCAATTACTATGATTTTTGCTCTTGATCGAAATTTTTCTATTTTTCTATCGGAAGCACTGATGGGGATTTACTTGTTGTTTCTTTTCCATCTGTTGGTATTTATGCATCGTTGTAGGAGTCTCCCAGATTCACGATTTGGAGCACTTTCATGGATGGATGTTTGGTGTTGCACCTACACACACAAGATCTAGCTTTGCTGATATCAAATATATAGCCCTTAGCCGATGACAGGGCATTCGACCGAAAGCATGCAAGTAAGCGTACCTTACCTGGATGCATGCATGCAATATCTGAGCGGAATGAATATTCGAGTATTTCCGATGTTTCTGCCAACAATCAAACCGATTTCAAATGACACGACACCGGGCGCAACGTTCAATCTGTGTGGTATTGTGTACAAAAGTATAAAACAAATATTTTTGTGTTATTTCAATATTACACGTGTTCCAAAATCCCCTTTTCCTGTCTATATGCATGAGCAGAGCGATATGAATATTTTGTAAACAATTGGTGAGAGGTTTCATACTATTGCACTTCAATCGGGATTAAGTAGGTTTTTTTTGAACAAAGAAAACATGTCTGCAAATATGTTGCAGAATGCAATTTTTCTACTGGGTATATCTTAATCCAAGGTAAACCAGTGAGTAGGTGCGCAGGTACGCAGAAGTTGTAGTCCGTACAACGGACCGTTGAATACCCCACCCTATGTCCCATTGTAAAATTCTGATGTTATTGTTATTTTTTGATATTTTATAAGTAGAACAAACTTGGAAAAAACTTGGGGTCCAACCGCCCCTTATTATAAACTATCTATATTAACAGATATTCCAAAGTTACACTTAGATGTACGTAAAAATGCATTTTTTGGTTCAAATTCAATATTTTTGAAGAATCGGGTGTGGCTAAAAACTTTGTATAAACGAAATCTAAAATGTTCGTTTACCTTACCTGCTAATTTTTTTTTTGTTTCATGCTTTTCTAAATTAGGCTTAAGGACTGTCGAAGTTACGTTTTTCTGCGAAATTTTAAGTTTTTCCTCAATTCTGCCTCCAAATGTGGGCGTGGCCTAAAGTTTCGTGTGGACAAAGTAAAGAACTAAGTGTTTCCTGTTTAAAATATTCTGCAAAATTTTTCCAGTTTGGAGAAAAAATATTGAGTAAAATGCATTTGAAAAGTTACCCTTAAAATAGGATGCCATATGCCCCCTGGAGAAGGTTTACCAATTAAATTTTTCTTTCTTGTGAGATGCTTTTTTCTAGAAGATGCTAAGTGTCGAATTTCAGTCTGTTAAGACGTCTTACAGTTTTGAAAGCTCTGGAGGTAGTTGCACATTAAGACCGATTGTGGCCGTGTCCTTGGTCGGATATAACAAAATTTTACACTTGTACTGCTTTGCATGACGTGGAGAAACTTACTTACGAAATTTTAGCAGCCTTGCTCAAAATTTAAGGCCTAAAAACATGTGACATGTAGACAGATGGACGGACGGATGGACATGGCTTATTCGATCTCGATCGAGAATTCGGTCTCGATCATATACTCTTAAGGTCTTGGGGTCTACCATAATTATTTCTCCGTGTTACAAACTATGTGACAAACTTAATATACCTCCTATCCTATGGGATGGGGTATAAAAAAAACTGCAATGGAACTAGACAACTTTTACCTTTTAACCTAAATAATTTTTTTTTCAAGCCGGTCGTTGATTTGACAAAGAATATCTCTTGTTAGTGTGCATAACGGTCTATTATATTATGAAAAAAACGGTTCTATTGTATTATGAAAAAACAAAAAGTTTCTATTGTCTATTCAATAAATTCGCAAAATTTATAAAAGTTTTTGGTACTATGGACAGGCAACACCCGTAGGAATAATATAATTTCTTAATCTTTTCAACTAACAGCAATTATATATGACGCAACCTTAACCAAATCGAAAGCATCAGACTGAATGAAAATTGCGAAAGTTACGACGAGCTTTTCAAGTGAAATGAGGCGATTTAGCGGTCTCGGGGTATAGAATAGAAAAGAATCAACTTTATTCTCAATCAAATTTATAGATCACAAAAGGGTTTATGTATTTTAAGGTTAACAAAATTGTTTGTTAAATTGCAAAATGAAAAAGTATTTTAGGCTTTCTATTAGAATTCTATTTTTAAAAGCCATTGCCGCTCTAATAAAACTCTAGATTTTCTCCATCTATTCCATTTAATTCCTTTTAATTAAATCCATTTAAAACCTCTGATAGCTATTTTTCGAAAATTTCCCCCTTTTTGAGTTTGCTTTTTTCGAAGCCATCCGTCAAATTTCTTGAAGAATTGGACATGAACCGAGAAAATGCCAAATATTTTCTCTTTCCTAAGAATTGCAGATATCGCATTAGAGCGGAAAGTCCGGCCTGAGGGGAATGAAATTCTGGTCAAGCCTGGGCTTCACCTCTGGCTCGCAAAATTGTAGATATCATACCCGTAGAATTAATATCGTTGAAAATACGGCCTAAATTCGAACGGAGTTCGATTAAGGCCGTATAGCCTGATCGGCCTAAATCGAACTCCAGCTCCCTATAATACTCTCTATAATATTGCGACGCTTTTGCCTTTACCATATTTTTCATCCAGTTTCGAAACGAGAGTAAAGATTCCTTTTTAAACCCGATAAATAGACATCGGATGGACCCGGACATAGATATCCAGAGCGATTGATACACCCACAGAATCAGCTAAATCGATCCATTCCCTTAAAATGAAAATTGGTTGGTGATCAGGAATTTTACGATTCAGGTTAGGAATTTTCAGGCTGATAAACCTGGGAATGTGTTATAATGCAGAATTTTGAGGACATAATCGAAATGAAATTTGAGCGTATGGATGGACATCGATGGCAATCTTGCGTCGATAATTAGGTGTCGCGTTCCTTCCTTGTATTCCCTACATCGTATTTCCTGCAGTGCTTAATAGATATTGCAATTGCTTGAAAAATCAGTTATGCTCAAGCCAAAATCCGTAAAAAAAATAATTAAAAAAGTTGACAAATAAATAGGAAGAACAAAGCGTGATATCAGTGAAGCCTTCGTGAGTATTGCGACGGAAGCGGTGAATATTAGGTTAGCAGTCAACGAAGGCTGAACCAAGTATATGCTGTCATAAAGAAGAGACACCCAACACCGACGTCTTGGACAGAACATCACCATAGACAGCTATAACTTTGAGGTAGTTAGGGACTTTGCCTACCTGGGTTGCGCTATCAATTCAGACTATGACACCAGCGCTGAAATCAGAAGGATACCTTTTTCCAATCACTGTTTCTTTCGCTTAAGAAGGAAATTAAGTAGCAAACTCTCTCGAGAAAATAACGTTTCCATTTAAAAGACCCTTATCACCCCAGTCCCGCTTTACGATGCAGAAGCGTGGACCCTGTCAGAAGCGAATGAAAACACTTAAGGCTGTTTCAAGAGGAAAATTCTTCGGACGATTTACGGTCCCGTCTGTATAGACGAGGAGTGGAGCAAGAGAAATAAGATCGAACTGTACGGTGTATACAGCGATACCAAGAAGAGTCAAAGAGTCAAAATGCGGACAGACACCATCGCCCCGGCCCGGATTATCTTAGAATCCACCCCGCAGGGACGGTAGAGGAGCAGCGCGACTCAGCCTTTAGCCTAACTTGAAAATATTTATGCCAATAGTCATAGTTTGTTATAAGAAGTGAGTAGACCATGCCTCTTTTAAAACAGCTTAAAAATATAAGGAACTACTTTCGTAAATATTCATAATATATATATAATAACAATAAAATCTGCAATTTACAATGTTGGATAGGATGAGGTATTCAACGGTTTGCATCATGCATCTGATGTTAAATTTGCATGAGGAATATAATTGAAATGACATTTATGTTAAATTTACATCACTAATATCAGTTCCCCATATACCAGTGGTATATTTTAAAGTCAAATTTGTATTAGGGAAGCATTAGTACGATGTTAATATAACATTTAAACTTACAGAATAAGTTTGATGTTTAAATATCAATTCAACATTTTCAAGTTGTCCTACGATTTAAACTTTGTGCTACGAGCAGGAACGTCGTCAAATTTTTGATTACTGTCTAAATTGTTTTCATAATTTAAAGACGGTATATCGAATAGAAACAGGAACGCGAGTGCAAAGGTTATACAGCAATTCTTTAGAGATATCCTAGATATCATAAATATAGGTTAGGTACGGCTTGTTGCACCTACTCGCTTGTTAAGTCGCTCTCGGTTACTTCGCAATACTCACGAAGTTAGATGTCTACTAAATGATAACTCTTTCCTGCATGCCACAGTTAGTAATTGTTGCATGTCTATCAATAACAGTTTTTTTTTTAACAACAACTTGCCTTAAGCTTACCCTAGTGTTAATTATTTCTCCTCGCCCCACATTTGTATTTGCATAAGCCATCAGCTATCATCATTCATTAACAGTCACGCCAACTCCTTCGAGCCGAATGTGAAATACATAGTCCTTAATTACGCAATACAATATGATTATCAAATTGTTACCTGTCGAGGCTGTTGGGTAGACTTCAAAAAGTCAAGCTCAACAGTTATCGTGCCGCCTGATTCGAACCTTCCTGCCGTCAGCTGAGGCGTTTTATTCATTCCAATATACTTACTTCAACTACAATTGTAGTGCGAACGTCTAAAATAATGGAACGAGAAAGGAGAAACGACAGTACCGCCAAACGTAAAGGGCACATGTAAATCCGAATGTTCACCTCATTTACAGCAGCTATTCAACGTATGTTCGAATCACTTCAGTTGTACTGTAGCTACAACTTGTACACACTATTTGAGAAAAGTCTTTTCGGAGAGTGTGTGCAACCGCATTGCAAGTATAGTGTAACGAATATGCCAGAATAAGGTTTTGCATGTTCTGCAACCATGTTCTGCAACCTAACAACCGCAAAAACATTACCGTCACCCTACATAGAAAACAGTCCTCTTTGTGCATCGCATTATCTACCTTTCACAACAGCAGTGTGTGTAAGTCATGCAACATTGCTACCAGCGCTCTGGGTAAACTCCTTCAAGTTGGAGTATGTTTGTAATGTAGGTGCAAAGCTGAAAGGCAGAAATATTGTTTTTATTCGTTAAAAGTGTAGATTAGATTCATACACTTTATTTCGAAAATCAAAACATTATGCCTATTATTTTTCATTATGTAATTAGTGTGTACTTACATTATTACTTCTTATTCTTTCATAAATTAGGTTTAAGGCCTGCCCAAATTGCGTCTTTATGGAAAATTCAAAGTTTTTCATCAATTTTGCTTCCAAATGTAGAATAGTTTCAATCAAATGAAGAACCATTTTTTTTTCTACATGTAATTTTAAGTAACATAATTTGTTTTTTAATTTACCCTTCAATTAGATGCCCCGCCCACTGAAAAATGTTTTCAATTTTTCTTTTTCATGTCTTACACTTATTAGGAGATGCTAAAAGTCAAATTTCAGCCTACGACGTCTTACAGTTTTGAAAGCGCTGGAGGTAGTTGCACATTTAGACCGATTGTGGGCGTTTCTCTGAGCACATTCAAAAAATGTTTACACTTGTAATGCTTCGCATGACAAGGAGATTACGTACGAAATTTCAGCTCCCTAGCTCAAAACGTAAAGCCTAGAAACATGCGAAATACAGACCGACGGATGGGCTGACATGACTTATTCAATTCAGAATTCGGTCTTGATCATAATGTCCTGAAGGTCTTGGGGCTCTACCATCATTATTTCACCGTGTTACAAACTATGTGACGAACTTAATATACCTCCTATACATATTAAGGATGTACTGGATGCACTTAAATGTACCCAGCGAAATTTTTTATTGTAAATAAACTGAAACTGAAAATAAGCTGAAACCTTCAGAATAAGTTGAGCCAAAGAAATATGGCAAGTATACATTTATCTACCCATGCAACGAGCTATGAGATATCTTAATTGCAATCTTTTTCTACAGCCACACTCTTGTCTTGAGTTCTTATACACGAACCTAAAATATTTAGCTTAAATTATTACGAACTAAGCAACTGCTCAATAGCATCTGGCTCAAAAGTGGTTATTTTTATGGTACCCAGCCAAAGTAGTAGTCGCGTGAAATCTGGTCGTTATCATAATTTATACGATACACATGCACAGAAATGACCAGAGATATTTCCTCTGCTGAGATCGACAACTGAAAATAAAAGTATGAAGAAGCATCCAATTTGTTCTACCCGAGTTGATAAAAAATCTTATCCAAAATGTATTGTGTTTTTATCTTAACTCTAAATCTTTCACTACCTAACTTTTAAACATTGTTTCAAAGAAATAACCCGATTCCCCTTTAACAGGCATCGATAAGTTCCGGCAATTTTCGGTGACTTTTCCCCTAGTTTAAGCGGCCCTATTTATCGCGGCTATAATTTGACAGAGATGTTGGTTATTATCTAGTAGTTTCAAGCTGGTCTCTGAAGAGGTGACTTTAAAGAAAATCCTCCAAAAGATGAAATAATGCGATGTATGAATCTTTCTCAAGTTCCGGAAAATGTAGTGAATTGATGATTCTGGGACTTTCCGCCATAGCAGCCGAATTCCTTGGCCCCTTATCTTCAAGATCCCCGATGAATTAAGCAATTACAAAAACATTTATATCGCCTCGAACGGTTGACTTTGAAATGGACTTCATGATATTCTGTTTTCACAGAACTGAATTGTGTTTCCTTAAATCTTCGTTTAAAATATTTAGACATATCTAGTAATTTCTGCGACCCTAAGAAGAAATACGAGCCCCTGGAAACAACTTGTTTCAGTAACACACCTTGCATCTTTCGTGAAAAAGACCCCGCGCAACTTAAACTTCTCTACCTGTTTCAATGGGACTCCATTTATGTGCAGGGTACACTGCACAGGAGTTCGAGAAACAACCATCACTTCGGACTTGCTCACGTTTACGTTCATCCCAGCTTCACCACAAATGGCCGCAAACCCATCCAGTGCTCTTTGAAGTTCCTCCTCGGACGATGCCAGGATAGCTAAATCATCTGCGAAAAGCAGATGGCTTATTCTGACGGCAGCCATTTCGAAAGATTCCTTACCAAGACTGCGGTTCACCATCTAGTCCATATATGCTATGAAAAGGAGAGGCGATAGAACACAGCTCTGGCAAAGCCCAACGCACACATCAAAAGGTTGGGATTTGTGGCCATTTATCCGAACACAGCTTCTGAAGACTGAATGGCTCTCAGAAGAGGCCCACTCTGTGCATAGTCCTGCAAAACTCTCCAGAGGTTATCCCGAGGAACCTGGTTATAGGCCTTCTCCAAGTCGGTTTGGCATATTTCCAGGCCTTATCAAGAATAACCTTCAGAGTAAAAAGCTGGTCGGTTGCGTCTCTACCAGACCGAAAGCCGCATTGCTCTTTCCGCAACAAAGGCTCTATTACAGCTCTGAAACGCGCTTCCAACACCGACTTAAGAGAGATATACCCCTATTGTTAGAGCAATATCTCTTGTCCCCCTTTTTGAAAATGGGCACTATAACTCCTGTTTGCCAATCGCAAGGTGCTTTCCCGCTTTCCCAGGCCACCTTAATGACACGTGTTAGCCATTTAATACCTTCTTCACCCATTGCCTTGAGCATTTCTGGCCGGATTTCATCAACTCCAGCAGACCTACCAACTTTAAGCGATTTAATCGCGACAGTGACTTCATCTCCTGTAAGACTATTCTCCGCCTTTATTTCGTCTGCATTGTCGTTTTCAGTTCCCTATTGGGGATTGAGCAGATCCAAAAAGTGCACCGTCTTTGGGTGGTTTGAAAGAAGTGTACCGTCTTTGAATTTAAACTCTTTAACGATATTTAACTTCCTTCCGCTAAGCCGGCGAATAGTCTGCCAAAATGTCTTGTTTGCAGGCCTGTAATCGTAGTCCAACCTCTCGCCGAACATTTGCCTTGCCTGTTCTTTGGTGTACCGGGCTCAGTCTACCGGGCTCGAGAAATAGAGTTCCTACATTGATTCCACACAATGTAGGCTATGTTCTTCCCTCTGATCGCTTCTTGAACTCCAGGAGTCTTCGTGAGAAACCACACAGTTCTTTTCTCACCACCAGCCGCCACCCGATTCACTCCACAAACATTTTATGCATAACTTACTATAAATTTGCAAGTACTGTTGACTCAAAAGCAGTGACGCTGCGGGCCCGCGCGTCAAAATGACGCAAGTGTGCATCGGGCCTAAGACCGCCCACCAAGAGAGATGACCTTTTGGTGGCTATGAAGATATTCATTGCATTCACCGCTATTTGGGAAAGAGCTATGATATTTTCTTAGAACAGAGAGTAGTGTGGTTATTTGAAGCTCCCATCTAGCGAAGTGAACCACGGCAGAGGTATCTAAGAGAGCTTGGCTTAGACAAGTGTGAGCAGCGCTTCAAAGATTATTGAAGATGGAAGGATGTCTAGTAGTAAGTGAAGCAGTGACTACCAACCCGTGTCGGGAGCCTATTAAGTAAATATATGAATGGTATGCACTGGACAATATGGATTTTGCAAATAATTGTCGACAAGATTCGCAATCTTTAGAGCAGCAAACTCGTGAACTATTTACTACACAGCCCCTCGCGTTGCACCTCTGACGACCGTGAATCGCTGTCCTATATATGTAGCTTATTAAATCCGGTGCTTTTTTAAACAATAATTTTTTTTTTGATTTTACTTTCTTTAGTTTTCCTGTCAAAATCCAAATTTTATCTGCTGGCTAAGAATTGAAGCAGTTGTAGAAAGAAGCATTAGGAATGATTCAGAATAGAGCACAACGAAAAAGTGTTTTTCATTGGAACAAAACAGGGATAACATTCTACTAATGCAGCTCAGACTCTATTCTTAAGGCAAGTAACATGTTTAAAATTACTACATTATATAAAAAACAGCTTAAAGTCCATTGAGATCGATAAATGTTTTTTAAAATATTGTACAAAGCTGTGTGTTTGTATTTGTAGTTATTTTTTAAGGCCAAAAATAATATAACTCAACAAAAACTAAACTTTGCAGCCTTTTAATATTATAATATAAAGAAATGTTTCTTTTTTTAATAAATAAAACAACGTCTAACGTACCGACTCGTTTCGTTAGCAGGGGTGATAATGTTTTGTACTATAATAATGCTGCACCCTTCTATGGAGTTTGATTGAAAAGTTTTGGGGAGAAATCTGCAATGAGAATGTGTTTTGGGAAATTTCAATGAAAAAAAACTGCACAAATTTTTGTTTGATTCAGATTTCATTCTCTAGTAATACGATTTACAACACACAGCAATAACACAGAGAATTAACACATAAAACACAATAATATAAATTTTATATAAACAAATGTGAGAACATTTTTCGCAGTCCATATAGTCATTTGTATTACTGCTGCTCCAAATTTGTGCTCATCTTTAAAATGCTCAGTCTACTGGTATACACAATGTTTTGAACACAATACATCAAGAAAATAATAAACAAAATTTGTTTTGCTTCGATTTTTTTGTTTAACGATTTTAGTTTTGTTCTTGGAAAACTTCATGTAACACATATACACCGCTAATATAAGTGGAAAATATTTAAAACTCAGGTGGAAATAAAATGAGTACACAAAACGAGAACAGAAAATAACAGCAAACACTTAACACTGAAATAGAACAGTAGAGAAACACAAAATTGTTGAAAAAAGAAAATTAAATAAGGCTACTACAAACAACATCAAGGTTAAGAGATAAGTAGTATTTTAAATGCTTTGCAGTTCGGGACTATACGGTTATGTTGGCCGTTATTGCAGGAGGAAAATCTCGGACAGTGCGTTTTGCGTACTTTCAAAAGACGTACCTTATAGATCATAAATAAAAAAAAAGTTGATATTTTATTTTTATAAAAA
Organism: Neoascia interrupta; assembly: GCA_947623515.1. Classification (NCBI taxonomy): domain Eukaryota; kingdom Metazoa; phylum Arthropoda; class Insecta; order Diptera; family Syrphidae; genus Neoascia; species Neoascia interrupta. The sequence goes on from OX392463.1 coordinate 150,629,596, forward strand.
AAATGCAGTTTGTTATAAAAAAATGCAAATGCATTGTTAGCAGATATAAAATATTTGACTAAATCTTAAGCACTTAATGTATAGGATACAGTTTAGCCTCGTATCACTGCAGCGCATCAAAATCTGCATAAGCCATTCACTCCTGCAGGCGCTTTTCAAAATTCATTCAATTATGATGACCATTGCAAGTTCATTTGTGATTCAGAAATTCATATTGTGGTCATATAGATTATAAAAAAAAAACTAAAAAAAAAGAAATTAAACAAATAATGTGTATGGAATGCATGCATTCATATTTATGCATGAAAAGCTGGGACGCCCACAAAATTGAGGTTAGATAGGTAGAAATCTTTTATTGATCTAGTGTGTATGTTGTGTATATGGCATAAGGACTCACATTGTAGAACACTCATAGTGAAATAACAAAACAGCGTAGTGTATACACGTTTATAAAGGCTTTTAAAAAATACCACAATTTAACATTCGGCAATAAAAAGGACACATTTATAAGCTCATACCTCCAGTCATCGAGTTTTCATATATCTACTCAATTGACCAATGACCGAGGTGATGGCCAATGTTTGAAATGGAACGGGCGGGACACATTGGAGATTGGACAAAGGAAAATCTTCTGAATTATAGATTCAATTGCGCTCCGATGGTATTTCTGCTCAATTTCATCGAATTTAGTTACGTGGGCGCTGGGAGTAGGCAACGGATTGTGCCGTGTGTTATTTTACGGCTTTTTTTTGTCGGATTAAGCGGTGTCTATAAATTTTTAATAACCATATTTATTTGAAAAATGAAAAGGGATATTTGCAAAAGAAACGGGCAAATGGCGGCGCATGTTGGGAGAGAGGGATTAGTCAGGTCAACACATTGCTTTAGCTGCAAAAAAAAGTCAACTGTTCGGGCATTTTTTAGCATAATTTCATTCACTTTTGCCGTTAAAAAAGCTTTTCAGATGTCTTTTAGTGTGGTTCGTGTTTTTGTTAAAGAAAAAAATAGGTAGCTCCGGAAAAAATTAAAATTTAAATTGTTTTCTTGTCCGAACATGGGTTAGGCTTGCATGGCTTGCATAAACTCACTTTATCTTTGCATCATACATTTCGTATAGTGCTGTCTTTCAAGATTCAGTTGTCTGTTGCCCCCGTTTTACATTTATTGAATTTAGTTCGGTTAAGTTGAAATTGCTGAAGCTTATAGCTATTTAGAATTGTTAATGGCAGGATATTTTTCACAATAAAGGAACCTACCTACTCTGCGAACTATTATCACTTTTAAATCAGACTCACTTTTTGAAGAAATCTTAGAACAATGCTGCTCTTTGCATTAAGGAGTTAACTTATTCCACTAAGAGCTGGTTTTTCAATGCCGAGTTAAGCCCAGCTTAAGCCAAGATCTTTTAATTAGGGAAAAAGGGAATCTAGATTTAACCCAGCAAACAGTTTTTTAGTACAGAATCAACTCTGTCAGTAAAGTTGTCAAAATCTTCGTGTCTCGAAATGGTCGACTTTCCAAGCTCTCACTTCATATAAAGGGTCCGCCAAATCACCTTTTTTAAATGCTATAAGAAAAAAACTACGGAATATTTTGTCAAATCTCTTTTTTTATTTGAAAGTACAATCCTTCCGGTTAATAATGGAAAATAATTTCATTCAAATGGCTACCTCGGCTGGCCATGCAGTAGCCTATCGATTGTGTGCAGCTGTATTTCACCAATGGCTTCACGAATATTGTCTTTTTAAACTCTGCGGCTGATAACGCGATCTTCAAAAAGAGGGCGCAAAACATCGAGTGTAGCTTCGGCTGTGTGGCACGTAGCGTGGTCCTGTTGAAACCAAATGTAGCCGATATAATTTTCTTCAATTTTTGTGAACAAAAATTCGATCAACGTGGCCCAATAACGATCTCCATTGACTGTAACGGCCACTCCTTGCACATTTTCGAAGAAAAATGGCCCAATTATGGCTTTGGACCAAAATCCGCACCAAACAGTGACTCGTTTTGGGCGTATTGGCTTTTCAATATGCGTGCAGGTTTTCTGTACAACATACCCGCTAAGATAACGAACATACGAAGCTGACGGTGCTTCTCTTCTTCCAAAATCCGTACGTAATTTTCGCACATATTCTGCAACATTAACATTATTTTCAAAGTAATGTCGCAATATTTCCCAGCGTTGTTCAAGCGTATACACAACCATATTCGTTCAGCGGAACGATAAAACTAACTATCTGTCAAATCAGACATGAGCTAAGTGTTACCATTCACGGAATAAGCACTAGTTGAAAAAAAAACGTTAGATGGCGGACCCTTTAGAAACAAGTGAGTAGGTGCAAGAGTTCGTCTGTGGCAAACTTCTATATACCCGACCGTGTAACACCTAAAAAATTAAAATTTAAATTAAAATTTTTTGTCCCGAATTCATATATTATTTGTATAGGCCACGCCCCCAAAAGTGGGCCTGGGCTAAAAATTAAAATCAATAAATTGTTATTTCGTTAGAATGACAAAATGCTTTAATACCAAAAATTATTTCGGAAAAATACTGTTTTTTTGTTGAAACGCCCCCTGAGAGTGGGCGGAGCTCAAAACTTTGCATGGAGCAAACTTTGCAAATAGAAATATCTATAATATCTGTCATAATATTTTTTTTCGATTTGCAGTGAACTTTCCGAGAAATCTGGTTTTAAAAGACCTAAAATGTTAAAAGTGGACTCGGTCGATATTGTGGGGGGTCTAATTTCTAGCTTCTTAGAGGTTTTGGGCATTTTTTGCGCTGTAACAAAATTTGAGTTACTAAGTACGCTTTGTCTAACTTGACCAAAAGTCATTTTAAAAGAAAATTTGAAATGGAGCTTGTCTTACATTGAAGCCAGTAGTGGGCGTGGCCGTTGATTGATTTTACCAATTTTCGCACAAAATAAGATCCAAGATACACTGCAAGTTATTAATTTAATAGTTTTTTAAAAGTTTATTAATAAATAGTTTTAATAATTCTAACGACCTAAAAACTTTACACATACGGACAGAGGGACAGACGGACATAGCTTAATCGATTCACCTGTCGGTCTCGATCATATCTCTAAAAGGTTTCAGGGGTCTACGGTGATAATTTCACTATGTTAGTTATGTTATACTGTGTTTACTATGCATTAAAATTAAATATACCCTGGGTCGGGTATAAAAAAAGGAAAAGAAATTCGAGTTATTCTCAGATGTCCTTTTTCGCAAAAACACACAAGTCAACTGCCATTCCACACAGAAAAAACATACAAAAAAGTTCATACTGTTCTTTATTTCAGTTCTGTAGGTTCACTGAAAAATTCATTTGGGGCTAATCTCGCATCGAAAAACCGGCCCTAAGTGGCCTTATTTTAGTAAACATTATTTTCTCCTCTGGGTATATCAATTCAAATGGATAGTTAATGTCATAGTGAAATAATTAGCACAGACCGCAGATTTCGGGGGCTTATTTCATGCAAAGTATGTACTTCCGTCGCCTGAAATAAGCCCCCAAACGAGCCTGCGAAGCTATACTACCATTAAATGAATACGAAAATTATTTTTTCTGATTTTATAAGGTTTTATGACTCACTTTTTGCTTTTAATAATAATAATAATAACAATAATTTTGCTTTGGCTCAAATTTTTTGCATTTAATATATAATAATAAGAAATAAAGCCCAGATGTTTGGCAACGAAGCCCAACCAATTTTTATATATTTATAATTTGTAATAGTAGTAATGTGACTTTATTAAAATCATAAAAATCATGTGTTACAAAAAATTTCACAAACTATAAGTATTGGCCTTTGTGAAATTTTTGAAAAATTTGTGAAAAATTTGGCCTTTGAGAAAGAGTATATGTATTCTGATCCACTAATTTATTTTCATATTTAGTTGTTCTACTTAGAAAGCTTCGTTTATTATTTGTTGTCTGGAGTTCAGTACCGATTTAAGGTAATTATACAGAGCAGCCCAATTTTCACCGTACAAAAAACAGAGAAGTTCCTCCATTGTAAGACAGTTTTCCCCCCAGCTAGATCTTCGGATTTCTTTGAGTATAACCTACCTTTAAGAGAACCTTAGTTCTTTAGTTACACAAAGTGCATTTCTCATTTCCTTTGGACATGTGTGGCAGGTAGTTAAGGCGTAATAATTCACCTCTGACCTTGAAAATTGATGAAATTGCATCCAAGCTGTTACGGTCATGGAAGTAATTCTTGTCGTTGAGGTCGTGTTGAAGGATTTTGTATATATTTCGTGTTTGACTTTAGGCTTTGTGTTGAAAGATTCCCGCAGTGTGCCTTCCTCGATCTTCACTAGCAAGTCCTGTAGAACGCTACTCAAGGAAGCTTCACTTGCAGAGAATACTATTGGGACGTTATATTCGTGTCCCACCTTCATCCATTCGCCGAAGAACTGTAGATTTCTATTTTCAAGGTGGGTAACTATCTTATTTGGGACACGATGGCTTGGCTGTCCCATAATTTTCTGTATGTTTAGATTTAGAATTTGTGTATTATTTTTAATAACACAGGTATAACACCGTTTACCCCTAAGACCTTTTAGATATGATCGAGACCGACCGGTGAATTGAACAAGCTATGTCCGTTCTTCCGTCCCTCTGTATAAGTGAAGATTTTGGATCTTCAAGATCAAGCTTGGGAGGTGATACTTGCTGCACGGTATGGTTCTTTGATTGCTTAGACTAATACTTAAAATTAGTTGAATCCGCCAACGGTCACTTTTATTATTGGCTTCAATATGAGACATCCTCAAATTTATATTTCATTTCAAAATCTCTTTCGGCAAGTAATTAGAAAAAGCCTAGGAAATAAAATTTTGGTGCAAATCAATAGTGACAAGTCGCTTTTAAATATAAAAAAATTAAACCGCGTAAACCATATACCATTCCAACTTATAACATGTTAAATCTTTATGTAACTGATTTCTCGGAAAATTCATTCCAGATAAAAAATATAGCTATTATGATAAATATTAAACATGCTACCATTTTCTAGGTTTGCTATAAACAAAGTATACGCCCACTCTTTAAGTGCGAGTTTAAGAAAAATCTTAGATTTGGTGTTACAGTGCGTAAATACGGTTGGGTAGGTTAGGTTCATGTACAGGGTATTTCCTAATTCGATGTCAATACTTTGGCATATGATGATTCTTCAATATAATTTAAGAAAAAAAATTGTCCTACACTATGGGTAGAACACTTATATTGATATCATTTGGGCATTTTGAAAATCATCTACTCTGGTGTACCTACCCTGACCCATGCTGACGGTGATTGCGTTGTTGATACTACTTCCATGAGAATTTTACTTTATAAGAAAAACAACAGCCTTTGTAATTGCATTAAAACAATTTTGATGTCTAATCACAGTCCAAAGAGATCCATCTTAAGTCCCCAGTTTCTAGCCTATTACGTTTTTCCTACCCAAGCTATTTGTTTTTTATTTTCGAAACAATTTTTTCCAAAATCGTGTTGTTAACACAATATTTTACTATTTTTCTAATGAACATAAAAGTCCCTGAAAATTTTGTGGGAAAACCCACTGATTTTATGATAGGTACTTGTGAAAGTCTGCAACAGGTAAAATTTGAAAAGGATTTTTTCAATCATTAACATCATCATTATAAACCCTTAACATCTATAAAACTCAAAGCATTATGCTCGTGTTCCACACGTGTTTCGATTTCAAAGCAAAAAGTCAAATGAATAAAAAAAAATACTTTGCAGCACCAATTAAGGTTTCAGTAGAAAGCTTCGTTCTAACAATCCCATTTCTCTATTAGACAAGAAGAATAATTTTTTCTCGGCATTGTATTACTTCATAATGAAAACTCTCCGCAAATCATTTTAACTACTTCAGCTCGCCACAATGCGAAGCAGAATATGTTTTCCTTTCCCATGACAGGGAAACTATACCCAATCCAACCTATACCCAACCCAATTGCTCTATATAGACAATTTAATGAACGCTACCGGTTGGAACATTAAACGTATCTGCAGCTCAATTATCCCTTGGCCCGAGATCGTGGCGAAGCGACGGCCGGCCGGCGTGCAGGGTGTACGCCCAATCTAACAGTGTAGGTACCTGTATGCGACTTAATATTGAAAACGATACCCACTGCGCACAGATAGAATGTACTTGCAATTCGCAAATACACAAGGACAAAAAAAAACCAAAAAGGATTTCCCATCCACTTTATTAGCAGTCCTGCGAAAAGCTGGAATCCTGACAGCAAAAAAAAATGCGCCGCCCGCAAATGCAAGAAAATCTGTAAAAACAACGAAGCCATCCCGTACGTTCTAGAATATTTTACATGTTTATATTTACTAAAGGATTTTTGCACTGTAATTAAAAACCTCACGGATTTATGGATATGGATGGTATAGTGGTCGCCCTGCTGATGGTGGTGGTAGCACGAATATAGATGCCCTCCGCAAATGTATCGGACTGAGCGTTTGTAGTTCATGCGGTTGCAATGAAATTGTTGCGGCTTTCAGATTCAGGGAAATGAAAGGACTAGAATCAGAAGTCGTCCCAACCCGACGTTTACACCGAGTGTCAGGTTGTTCTGGATAGTTTGCAGATAGAATTCGAAAAAAAAACGACTACACTTCGCCAGATTTCCACTGCAAGCAAAGATAAAAGCCACAGTCAAACATACAAGCATACGATTTTACAGAGTGTAATTATAATGGTGTACCATTTAACCAAACGACAAAAGCGGAGCAACAGTCGAATGAACAGCAAACGAGGTGCACAAGGTTTCCTTATTCAGCTGACATTTGATTTGCGCGGGAAATGGGAGGAACAAAAAAAACGGCAGTGAAGCAGGTGTATCCTTTGGATAGGGAAATGTGACTAGAAAATGTTTTTTTTTTTCAGTTGTAGCTTTGTACTGATTATTATTTGCAAGGCTTAGAAATATTTTCATTTTCATTTGCGCTCCTTTACTTTGTAGAAAATGTTGCTGTTTTTTATGCGGTTGAATGAGGTCTTATAGAGGTATGAAGTGCATCGAGGTGCTGTTCTTTTAACACACTTTTGTTTGGCGAGCAGATAGGTAAGGAATATGGGGATGATGTTAAGAATATCATAATATTAATATTTAAGAACATCAAACAACCTATACTCTTCGATGTTTCCGTTCTGGATAAAATTGAAGCAAAAGACGAGTCTTAAAATTTGATTTTTTTCTTGTTTGTTGTTCTTGTTTGATGTTGAAAAAAGAGCTTAACTCGTTGCCATTTCTCATTTGAGAATAAATATTTTAACGGTGGACTCATTTATTTCTTATGAAGATTAACGTATACGAAAAGAGAGTGGAAAGAGCTGTACATGTTGATTTTATGCTGTGCACTAGAAGAGGAAGGGATGCTGCTTGTGATGAATGAAGCTTTTACGAAAATTAAACAGCAGATGGGCACTACGATGTGCCTCGCATTCTATCACGTAACTAAGTACAGGACTAATAATTTGATGAAATTTATTGAATATAAGTTGTCCTTGTTCGTCTCATGGTTGTGAATTCAAAGCAGAGGTTTTTTCTTGAATTTAAAAATATCAGATTACATAATTTTTTTTAATTGGGTTTACATGATTCAAGAACTCTCACTTTAACATAAATGAGTCGAAAGTATAACACTAATCAACAAAAAAATTTTGATCAACAGCAGATAAGGCGGTGACCTAGTGGATACCGACTGGAAGCCGTTGTTTTAACATCTCAATATTAACTTAAATTAAAATCTTGCGAAGAGTAATTCATCGGCTCAGGTTCAATTTATGTTGCGAGACGAAAAGCAGATAAATGCGAATGCTTTATGACTGGAGAATGATTCCAATCTTGAAAGTATGGTCTCTCCAGATTATGGAACTGAGCGGCGTGTTGGCAACCGGATTGACAAAGCAGTATATGAGAATTAGTTAGATTTTTTAAAAAATATTTAAAAGGTGAAAAATTAAAACATATTACAATTCTACAAACATTATAATAATGGCTGGCTCTATAACGTTCGGTTAGCTTTTTAACTAATATTGAAAAGTGTTTGGGAAAGATGTTAAAAATATGTGTCCGTTTACACCGGGCTTAAAGTCATAACTTCTCAATTGCTTTAGCCGATAGAGTCGAAAAGCCGATACTGGGCAAACATATTTAGCAGCCATAGTTAAGGTAAAGGTTAAAAGACAAATTTTGTTTAAACCGTTTTAAAACTGCGGTTTCGACGTATTTTTGAATCATGAAAAACAATTTTGTCCCCACCACTATCTCCGATGCTATTGAATTTTTGAATTTTCGATAGATTCTGAGATTTAGCTCAAAACTTCAAAGACACTTCAAAAATTATTTTTATACAAATACATTCTGGCATTTTCTATAGTTTCAAAATCTCGAATATGGAGAGTTTAGTTATTGATTAATTTTGTGTGCTTAAATTTTTTGTCGGGTTCGAAAGGAAATTTTTATGGCAGCAAAGCGAACCTAAACGGAGAAGGTTTTAATTTCACCTCACTAAGGTGGCTAACATACAAAGTTTTTCCACACAGGAAGAGAGCTTTGAAATATTAACTACAAAGGAAGCAGGAATCAATTATAATCATTAAACATAAGTGATGTGAATTCGACTTGAACTCACGTATACCTACACATTAAAACAAGTATGGGTAAGTGCAAGAGTTTGTTTGTAACGAACTTCTAAATACCCGATCCAGTTTACTATGCAACACCAAATTTAAAAGTTTTTTGGCTAAAATTCATATGCTAGGCCACCAAAAATGGGTTCGGGATAAAAATTAATATTAATTAATTCTAATCTCGTTTAAATTATGGGAGATTTGTAAGAAGCGAAAAATTTAGCTTAAAAAAAAAGTTTTTTCCTTAAAACGCCCCAAAAAGTCGACGGCGCTCAATACTTTGAATGTAACAAGTATAGCAATTGGTAATCTCTTCAATATTATTGTCAACAATTTTTTTTCAATTTAGAATGGGTTTTCCAAGAAATCAGGTTTTTAAAATTCTAACATGTTCAAAAGTGGGCAGTATTCAAGTGTGGGCGGTCCATTTTTCTTTTTCCCAGAAAACAATTTTTGTTTAACTAAAAGATTCTGGTCATTATTGCTTTGCACCAAAATTTGAGTTCCTACGCCTTGTCTATCATGTCTGCTAATCTGTTTTATGATTGCAGCATCTAGAAAACGTAGTAACATCACTGCAAACAGTGATGAACCAGATTTTTTCTTAAACATTATCGTAAATAAAATTTGCCAAACTATTTCAAACAAATATTTCAGGATCCAGGAGAACAACTATTTGTACTAAAGAGCTTGTCAAACGCACGCGAAACTATAAAGAAGATTTAATTTTGAATCGTTGTTGACAGGCTTAAAATATTTTTATAAAAAAAAGCAAGCCAAGCTCTGGGGTAGCATTTCCCTTTTGACCCACATGCGCCCGTTGATTCTACTCTTAAAATATCAGCAGCAACGCCTCATTGCGAATCGGAGATTTTTGCATTTAGAGTCACGACGCTAATACCCACCCACGCAAAAGAATCTTTAAAAATAATAAAACTCAAATCCACAATGCTTCTTGCCTTCATTACTTACCTACCAACCGCATTCCACTTTGAATATGCAATTAGGATTGGAAAAGGAAGTGAAATATAAAAAAGCAATATCCCAAACAAATCCCATAACAAAACCTTAAGCCAGATTGTGGGCAAAAATAGCAAATTGCATGCTAAGCTAAAAAAAAAAGTCTAGAAGGGGCCTTAGAAAATCGCCCAAAATCTGCTTTCTATTCTCTTTGTTTTCCTTATTTCTTTGCTGTTGTTCTTTCCGTTTTTAGCAATTTCAGTTGCCGTAGCGTATTTCTAAGCGAATCTATTAACTCCATTTGAAATTCAATTAAAACGGAAGCCCACAATGCATGCATAGCATTCTTTCCATGGTCCTTATCCCGACACGTCTTCCGTTGAGATATTAAAGGGGAAAAAAATAAAACGAATTAAAGTTAACCGCAAACTCTCTATTTATGCCATAATCAACAAAACAAAATAGCTAGATGAAAACGAAAAACGAAAAAAGAATATATTTCGATTCAGGCTTAACTGGCTGTCCACCCACTTTAAGTTAGTGTCCTTATGTGCACACGATGACTTTTTCGAGGCGCAAGCAACACGAATGGGAATTGTATACCTACACGAAAAAAGAAATTGGATTCACTTCCGGCAAGTGGGGTATCCGTCGTACATGGAAATGAAAACGAAATTCAAAAAACTGCCCGAAGATTATCTGCTTTCCTCTTGTAAAATTTGGTTTGGCCACAGAGAGCCCTACACACTTACAACACCCCTCGAATCCCATCAGCTTCTGGACAGCCGATGGTGCTGCGCCAAGCGCTACTACAGTTGTAGGCAGTAGCTACTTGTTCAATCCGCCTTCAACTGTGCTTTGAAGAGGAACACACTTCGGTTATAATAGTATCTTAAAGATTTTTTTTTTTTGAGATGGGAGGTTACTCGACAGATACTCCAAGTAACGGCTGTGTGGTGGAGTCAGTGCTATCCATAGTAGCAATGGTACTTGATTAATTGCATGCCTGACTAAATGTTCTTTCTACTGATTTCGATCATCATCAGTCTTTTAGAGCGAAAAAAGTAAAAGGAATAGGCAAAGGAATAAAAAAAAGAGATAGGTTCTTACTTGAGTGTGGTGTGGCTTTATGTAAGGAGATAGTTCAATGATAAAGGGGCCATCATTAATCAGACCGACAATTTTTGGTTTTAGGTTCAGCACTATAAAGAGCTATTTGTGGTTACAATCATAGCTTGTGAAGGACCATAAGAAAGCGAATAAGTTTTAAATACAAGGAATTCCTTCATATTTTTTGAATTTTACAACAAAACTCAAGCATAAGCTATGTCCATCCGTCCGTCCGTATGTAAACAAATTTTAGGCCTTAAATTTTAGGGTAGAGAGCTGAAATTTGGTGAGTTGGCTGAAAGTCCATTGGACCAAATCAAGTTTGAAAATTAGCTGAATCCGCCCACAGACACGCCCACTACAGGCCTGTATGTGCGACCATCTGTAATTTAAAAAAATATTTTTTTTAAAGTTTAGCTATGTTAAAATTGCGCTAGCGCATTTTTTTTGTATGTGACATTGCCTTGCAATTGTCTTTGAAGTAGCCAAAAAAGTTGGGCCTTTTCATTGACCACGCCCACTTTTTAAGGGACTTTAGCTTAAAATGACTGTTTTCCAATAAATAAATATGAAATTAGACTAAAAATGTTATGACAAAAGTTGTAAATGTTAGCATTTTTTAACTTTTATGTATATGTTTGTTTTTAACTTATATCGCTATGGTGATAGCTAAGCTTTATAGCCAAGTGATATGGACGAGGCCAACTGAAAAATTGATTGATAGTCATGTCGATCTGTTAGCTTCTAGTCGTGTCTTTAAGTTAGGGCTAACCACAGACATGCCATTAAGTCGCGAAAAGAGCTGCCAAGGTACCAAAAGATCGAAATCAATTTCGCGTGTTTCCAGGCAACAGAAAAGTCGACTTGGTTACACAGAAAATGATAACGAGTGCGTTAGGTGACTAATATTTTTGGGCAAAATAAGCCAAATAAAAACTTATCACGTGTAACTCTGTACACATTTTAATTAGGTGTATAAGGATTGACTTCGTTTCCATTCAATGTGAAACCTATTTCTTGACGAAACCCTGGGATAGGAGTTTTTGCGGGTGATAACTGATTTGACAGGGACAATTTGGTTAAAGAAGAGCTCAGATCAGACGGGGCTAATAAGGCTGCAAATCAATAAATGACGCGGGAAGCCAATAAAAACTCGCAGACGGCCTTTAAACATAAAAACACGTTTTTTTTTGTTATGATGTGTTTCGCCCTCCAGCAAAATGAGGGCGGACCAAAAATTCAGCTTTTGTAAAAAAGTACATACTTTGCAGAGTCTACTCAGTTTTTTTCGAAATTCTTACTAGCATCAAAATTCTGCTTATTTTTGAAGCAAACTTTTTATTTATTTGAAGTAAAGTAAGGGTAAAGCAAGTGAGTAAAAGCAAGAGTTCTGTCAATCTGACACGCAGTTCAGAGTTTGTAGCAAACTTATCATACCCGACCCTTTTTACGCAGCAGTGGGGTGCCTTGGCGTAGTGGTTCGTGCGTGTGCGCCGTCTGGGTTCGAATCTCACCATTGTCACCTCATGAAAAAAAAGGCTCGTTCTTTTTCACGGCCCCCACCCCGGCGAGGGTCTCAAAAACCGTTGGGGGGAAACATTTGTCTTGAAAAACTTCTCAAAAGTGGCGTTCGGATTCGGCAAAACATTGTTGGTCCTCTTTGTGAAGAAATTAACACACACAGCATAGGTACATTGTTGAGAAGTTGGCCCTGGTTGTCCTCGAGCTGTATTTTTGATCTTTTTACCCAGCAACGCCAAATCTTGAAGTTGTTTTTCGTTAATTTATTCATTGGAAGTCAAATTCTATGTGTATGGGCTACGCCATCAAAAGTGGACACGAGAAGAAAACCTCTTTAACCTCTTTTATTTCGTAAGAACCGTGAGGAAATATGTTCAAAACCAAAATATAAGCAAAAAAAAAAAAGTTTTTTGTAGAAACGGCCCCTAAAAGTGGGCGCAGCTCAAAACATCGAATGGATCGATTTCTTGCCGTTGAGTTGCTATGTGCTGTTAAACTTGGTAAAAAGGCATTTTTAAAGAAAATAAAAACTTTGAAAGTGAAAACGAGGTTGTCGCCAGTAGAAGGCGTGGCCGTTGGTGGATTTCATCAATTTTCACACTTTGTCTGTGCAACTGAATAACCAAGCCGTGCACTAAGCTTCAGCTCTCTAGCTAAATCTTGAAGACCTTAAAGCTTCACACATACAGACGGACGGGCATGGCTTAATAAATTCACATGTTGGTTTCGATCATATCCCTGAATGGTCTTAGGGGTCTACGGTGGTTATTTTAATGGGTTACAAATATGCATTGGAAATTAATTTATAACCTGGATTCGGAAGTCAGTGAAATAGTGAAAAGGGCGGAGTTAGAATCATACAACTTCGAAACAATCTTCTGCCTGAGGCGTTGTGTTCAAAAAAAAAAATGAAAATTATGAAAATTAAAAGCAGTAGGGTGCATATGTTTACGCTTGGAAAAAGTTACTTTACTTCTTAGTAAATTCTTCTTTCGCTCCTTACTACCAGGGGGTCCTTACAGTAACTGAACGATTGCTTTCACATAATAAAATCTAAAAGCAAATTAATTTGCATTCATGCAAAGTTTTTGCGCTGAAAAACTCGGCATACAGTACAGAAACCCTTTGCAATTATATAAAAAAAAGTAAATATACGTAGGCATTATGCTTTCTTATTTATATTGTCCACATGTATGCAAGAGAAATCAAAAATCCGAACATAAATGGGTAAAGTAAAACCACTTGACAACTTTCCAAAGTTCAGTTACCGACATATACCTGCCTAGCCTAAGGAAAAACTTTATGCTAATTTAAATTAACTTCCCTTTTAAGTACTTAAGTATAAGCAGCTAGTTAATGTGAATACATGAGGAAATAGAGAGGCATATATGGTTCTGCATCAAATGTGAGTGTGCATAAATATTTCGATGGCTAAAGTTCACAACATAAGAAAAAACTCCTCCATATTTACAAGGATGCAGGGGAATGTGCCATTAAGAACCATGAAAACCATTACAGGGGCTTTTTTGGGCAAAGAGAACGGTTTCTGTTCTGAATCAAACTGACGGAGAAGGTTTTATGTGTGCATAAAACTCCATTTAATATTCTGAGGATTATTTAGAGTGAAAATAATAGGTACTGCCTATGTCAGCTACTCCGCGCGCGAATTGCATTTGAAAGTCTCTAACGGATGAGTGGGTAGTTAGTGGACCCAATCGCTCGCTTTTTCGGTTAAGTGAGTTGCGCGGGGGAAAAGTGAAGAAAATTTCATGAGGGCGGCGATAAATTATTATTCTCAACATTTAGAGTAAAGGCGGGATTTTAATTAGATTTTGCAAAACCGCAATACAAAGCGAGAAAAGTGCTTAGAGCTGCACGAAAAGGTCCTGACCTTTGATGAACATGCAGCGTTAAGGGAATGCTTTGACAATAATTAAACAGGGATTGTGCCAGCAATCTAAAGTAATTAACCGTGATGTACAGTCACTTTGATTTAAGAAGTGGGTAGTTTTACTTCGCAAAAGCTTCTTTATTGGTTGAGATGTTGTAAGGAGGTTGACATTATATTTCTATTGAGTTGCAGGTACGAATGCATGAGGTTGAATTAATTAATGTTCATTTTGTCACTTGACAAATTTTCATTGTCTGATACTTAAGACTAGCCAATTAAGTCAATTAATGGTTAGGTATGTGCTAAGGCATTTATTTCACTGAATTTAAATAGAAATCCGTTAGAATAATGGATAAATAAAGGCTGTTTAATAAATGTCTGATAAAGGCTGCTGTTCCACTATGAGAGTTTAAAAAAGTGGAGTAAGTAGGAAGTTCATCTGTAACGAACATTATAACAAATGCTTGACCCTATTTACCCAGAAACACCAAATCTTGAAGTTTTTTAAGTGGGTGAATCTCAATACTTTGTTTGTAACGAGTTTAGCTATTGGTAATATTTCCAATATTTGGCATACACTTTTTTAATTCAGAATGAATTTTTTTTTTAAATTAAATTTTGAAAAAAAAATTGAGCTTAATAACATAAAAATTAGAAAAAATTTACTTCATATTTTTTCCATTTTTTTTTTTTTCAAAATCTTAAGTTTAAAGATTAATTTTGCATAAACTGTACACTAAAACAACTTTATTTAAAATCAAAATAAAAGAAGAGATTTCTGGCTCTAAAGAAGGGTAGGTATATTTTGAAAGTTTCTGTGTTACCGTTGTTTTTTAATATGTTTTTCCTGTTTTAAGTCATATTTTTAGAAAATCACCCCTCCCGGCTAAACGGAGGGGAATAGACCCCCCCCTCGTATAAAATTTTTTTCTTGTCTCAACCCAACCTAAACGCCCTATAGGCCTGCAAATGCACGGAAAATGCAATTTTTGATACAAATTAAATTTTATGTTAAATCAACCCTAAAAATGGGTTGGCTAAAAACTTCGTATGTCTTGATGGATGTCGTTGTCTTACATTGAGGCCAATAAAAAATGACCGTTAGCGGAATCAACTAATTGCAACAATTTTTCTGTGCAACATAAAAACCAAACTATGCTTCTAGGTCAAGGGTTATAGAGTCAAAAAAAGGATGGAAAGTCAAATCGAACGAAGTAAGGCCAACTGCAACTGAATGAAAGATTTTTTATAAAAGAAAATATGTACTATATGAAACTACAACAAGCCAAAGAAAACTCTTAAACCCTCGCTTAAAAGGGCGCGAACATTATGCCTATAAGGCCAAAATAATGGCACAAAAGATGCTAGCCCCAGATGAGTATGAACTTTGGTTGACCGCATGCGAAGAAAATACAAAAGAAAAGAAAAGTAGTATTTCTTCTCATTGCATGTGACACAAGGGATATCTCATAACCACTCGTCTACGTTTATCGCATAAGCTTGCATCATACACATAGAAAATATGGTATGAAAACAAATATACATAAATTTATAGCACCGAGCTTGAAACATTTTGCAACAGAAGCATATACACCAGTTGTATCCTCCAGACGTTGTGACCATTCCGAGGAACAGGCTGCTGCAAAAATGCAGAAATACCATCGCACCGCACACACATGTTTTAAAGAAAGGATACCACAACTCAAGATGGGGTCCTTTTGGGGGTCCAATCTCCTTCTCAATCACAAGCAAACACACAAAGATCGAGCCATATAGACACTTTTCTGACATAAATAACCCTCTCACACTTGTCAAAATTGCGGTTACGATTCGTTTAAATGCAAATTGTATTTCTCAGTATCGGTTTGTTGTGCGAGAGATGAAAACTTTATTTTTGTTAGAATTTTCCTCTTGGGGATCTTGCGGCGCACATTCTTCTCGAGGATATGGATTTTGGCCGTATGTATTCTTCTTTTGCTCAGCCTTCTCTAAACTGCCAAAGTTTGTTTACTTCAGAGTTCCTAGTGCCATATACGCTTAGAGGGATAAATTTAAGAAATAACTACTTGTACGGGTGCGCTATTGCTATGTTGATCCTGGATGCGGCTTTATTTTTAGATACATGACTGCAACTGTTGTTTTCGACTTTTTGATTAAATTTAAATTCAATTTCAAATAAAAGATGCAACGAAAGGTTTTGGGCCCTTTCTGGCCTTGGAACTCGAAACACTTTGCAAATCTGCGAATCATTGATTTTATGTGTCAGTTTGGATCCGCTCAAATTGAGGTTCGATATTGGTGAAAATGATATTTGTTATATGCTTATTGGCCGACTGCTGTATACCAAGCTATAAACAGACGTCTTAAAACTGATACTTTAGGTGCTTAGCATATTGTAAATATGTGTTCAGAATAAGAGTAAGACTTCAAAGCAGTGCGGTCAGCTAACCCTCCCGAGCCTGTGCCTTTTCCATTTAAAAAAAAATCTAAATTTTTGGATTACAAATTTTAGTAGCTCAACACAACACCAGTTCTTTATTCAACGCTAGAATCATTAATAACCGACAAAATACAAATCACAGCACATCACTGTCAAACACAAAACAAAATGTCAAAACATAGTAATTCGTTCAGGCAGTCAGCAGTCGTTCAGTAAACTGAACTGTTACTGTAAAAATCACCTCAAAGAATATAGTTTACAATTTATTATAAAAATAATGATTATAGAACATAAGTTCCATTTCACCCAATCAATCTTCATTTTATCGAAGAAATGCTTGGGCAAATTATTTGTTTCAAATTTTACTGTGGACGTTGCTACAGTATCTTTCTTAAACTTAATTACAGTCTCTGAAACATGAGCATATTTTGAAAGCAAAAGAGAGTTGTATAGGTTTTATCACTCATGCAATGCCAATCTGGAAAAATTTATTTTTCGAAATGATACTCATGTATATATTATAGGTACCTGCTTCTTAATTAAAATTCCTTTCATGCATGAAGAGAAAGACTAATATTTATCCATACCAAAACATCGCATTGATTGGCCCTACCAATACTCTTTTTTTTTGCACGGTAATTTTATCGACATGCATAATGCTCTCTACTGCAATCGCACTCAAAGAATAATTCCAAAAATAGATATAGGTATGTGTAATCACATTCAGTGAATAAACAAAGGAAATGTTTAACGCTCTCTACTGTGTATATATTTTCAGTCAAATCTAGTGAAAGATAAAAATGGATACTTTTAGAAAATTTTCCGCGCTGTGTAGCTGAAATATTTTTTTTTTCAAAATCTCCCAAAAAGAAACAATACCTACATTTTGTATTGCTTCAGTTATGTCAAAGGATCCATGAGAAACAAAACGCGGCAACTTTACAATATAAATTCAGAATGTTGACCTTGGGAAGTCTATTTCTATTTTCCTTTCCATTTCCATTCTCCTTCCCATTCCTATTTTTTTGTTTTCCATCCCCTTTCCGTTGATATTCATGAATAATTAAGTAACGAAAAAAATATATATATATTTTATTTAAAAAAATATATATATATTTTTTTTTCCTGTTGGGGTTTTTTCATCTATTTTTTGAAAGCAGCATGGCATGCACAACTCTCTTAACCCTAAATCAATATTAGCATAGAAGTATCCAAGTTTTCGGCTTAAATGTACGCAAAAATGTAATTTTTCGGGTCGAATTCAATAATTTTGTAAAATTTACCCCTTAAGATGGGAGTGGCCATAAACTTTGTGTGGACGAAATCTAGAATAGGATCCGGTGTACCTTATGTGGTTAATTTTATTTCTTAAAATTTATTTCGTATTCCCTTAGTTGCGGACAGTTTGCCGACATCATTTTTATTTTGTATGTCTGAAAATGATAAGGAGATGCTAAATGTAAAGTTTGAGCTTTTCACAACACGGCTAACAGTTTTCAAAGCACTGCAGATAGCTGTAAATTTAGGCCAGATTTTGGGCGTGTCTGTGGGCGTTTTTGAAAATGTTGATGAATGCTTACCGTTATTATTTCCGTGTGTTACATTTTCGCCTGTATCGAACTTAATAAACTCCATTCCTGTGGAATATTGCATAATCAAACTTATTGATATTATACTCCATTCCTGTGAAAAAGGCCATAAAAAACATTTCAAAAATTTCGAAAACTAATCGCCTGGAGTATGATTCGATTTGTAAATACGCTTCCAGTTCTTTAAGTTGTTTTCCTGAAATCGTAGGTCAGTAAAATACCTACAATTTTTGAGCTTTTTATATCTTGTCAAACATAAAAAAGCAACTTGAGCGTCAAGCCAATGTATATTTTTTGGCAACGAAAAACGCGCCTTGATTTTTTTTGGTTTAAAACCAATCTAAAAAAAAAAATTTTCTCACGCTGCATTACAAGAAAATTTTCTTCCAAAATATATACAGTAGACTTTAGGTTGGTTATGCTTCAAAGACAAAGGCTCAAATACACTGAATAACAATAACAACAGTCCGCTGCATACAAGGTAACATGACGTTTTTTTTTTGCGCTAGTCCTGGGTAGTCAAGTAGCCTCAACCAACAAGCTTCGCCTGCAGCTCTGTTTTTATCTAACCGGCTGCAATTTCGCGCGAGAAGTTGGCTAAGGTAACCTCCCACTTGCGTGCGCCATACCTAATTCTCGGTACTCCGCGTCCCCGCGCAATTGATTAGCAAATTTTCTGGGGCGGATCGTAGAGTCCTCTCTTATCTTACTTATTTATTAGGCTCTCAACAGATAGAGGGTTTCTGCCTGTTTAACAAAATCTTTCCATTCTCTGCGTTTCTGCATATGCTGCTTTTAGTTGTCTATGTCTAGACCAAATCTCTGGTATCTGTGACGGCTTGGTTTTTAAAACGGAGTTTTTTTGTCATTCTTGCCATCTCAAACTTCGGGGCTTGGATTCGGAGACTGTTTTTACTGAAACGTTGTTGTCCATCCGATAGATATGACCGAGGTAATGAAGCCTTCGTGTTTTGGTTTTTTAAAATACTTTCTCTGGTACAAGTATCTGCTGTAGACTGTAGATGGCCCAGCCATAAGCATAGCCTCCATTCTTATTTATGTAGTTTAAAAAAGTTTTGTATTTTTGAATAATTGATTGCGAATAATAAAAAAATAAAACTAATCTTAAACACAACATTTTGGGGAAAATGTTCAGATGAAAAGGAAAAACTTCATATTGTCTTCATTCAAAACTGTCAGACTAGGTATATAAAGGGTACGCCAAAAAACTTTTTTTCTTGGAAAATGCTATAAAAAAAAACTACTGAATATTTTCTCAAATTTCTTTTTTTATTTGAAACTACAATCCTTCCGGTCAATAATGGAAAATAATTTTATTCAAATGGCTGCCTCGGCACAAAACATCGAGTGTTGCTTCGGCTGTGTGGCACGTAGCGCCGTTCTGTTGAAACCAAATGTTGCCAAGGAACAAGTTTACCGTAGGTCGAAGTGTAATTTAGTTGTTATTTTTATGCTTATATATGTATTTTAATGTAAAATGAATTTGCTTTTGGAGACAACAGTGTTTGAGTGGCCCGCTTCGCGTGTTCAAAAAATTTCAACTCTCTTTTTCGCAGGGTTTCGTCGCTCCGCTAAGGGTGGTGCCAGTTGTCTGGCAGGCGCCTGTGGCCAATTACGGGTATGTTAAAGTTGCACTCTTTTTGAACTTCTTCTTAATCGAGACCGACAATTTTTAATAGCATATTCGGAATCAAGACACCCAAATCCGTATATTTAGATATTCTACTTGGACCTTCGGTAAACTTTATGCCGTTGCCAATATACTCCTCTTTAATTTTTGTGAACAAAAATTCGTTCAACATGGCCTTTGCTCAAAAATGGCCCAATTATGCCTCTGGACCAAAATCCACACCAAACAGTGACTCGTTTTGGTTGTATCGGCTTTTCAATGTATGCGTGCGGGTTTTCTGTGCCCCAAATGCGACAATTTTGCTTGTTTACATAGCCGCCCAGATCAAAATGAGCTTTGTCTGAAAAGACAATTTTTTTTGGCAAAATCGGCATCGTGGATCGCAGGCCCACTTAGAAGCAAAAATGCATTGGATGGTCAGTTGGCTTCAACTCCTGAACCAAAGGGACTTTGTGTGGTATCATACAAAGGTCTTTATGCAAAATTCGTCTCAACGATGTCTCCGAAATGCTCAATTGTTGAGAACGACGGTACATTGATGTTGATGGCAGCAATTTTCTCGGGTGTACGCACTGTTTTTGGCTTTTCACGTTTTGGTTTATCGATGAGGATACCAGTTTCTTTCACTTTTTTCATAAGATAACGAACACAAGGAGCTGACGGTGCTTGTCTCCTTCCAAAATCCGTACGCAATTTTCGCACACATTCTGCAACATTACCATGATTTTCAAAGTAATGTCGCAATATTTCCCAGCGTTTTTCAAGCGTATACACAACCATATTCGTTCAGCGGAAGGATAGATAAAATTAATCATATGTCAAATCAGACATG
The DNA here is from genome assembly GCA_947623515.1 of Neoascia interrupta. Lineage (NCBI taxonomy): Eukaryota > Metazoa > Arthropoda > Insecta > Diptera > Syrphidae > Neoascia > Neoascia interrupta. The sequence goes on from OX392463.1 coordinate 150,650,256, forward strand.
AGCTAAATTTTACCATTCACGAAATAAGCACTAGATGAAAAAAGCGTTAGATGGCGTTTTTTACTAATTTTTTTATATATTTTTTCAACTTTTTTCGCTCTTTTTAGTTCCTAATCAAATGCTGAAAACAAGGTAGTTGTTTAGCTTATACTTTATGAGAAAATTGAAAATTACAAAAACCCCTTTTTTCTCCAATTGTTATATTTTAATTTTGCCCCTCCAAGCTAAATGGGGGAAAAAGACCCCTCCCTTCGAAAGTAAACAATGACCGTCAAGTATGAAGACATACACGGAGCGAACCGTTTGCTTTGGTTAAAGGTTATGGTCATCTATATTGCGCAGTTTGTGTAACATTTTATTTATTTATTAAAATTATTTCTGGATATGTTTTACAGTCTGTAATATACTTTTTTCGTAGTGTTCCTGTTGGGTTCTGTACTATTTCCTACTGATCTTATATTGGGTGATTTTATATTGGGTTTCGTTACTCTAAAAATAGGCTGACAAAAAGCTTTACCGTTTCGAAAATAGAGGGTAGCACAATACTCTTTCTTGGCCTTTTTTAGGATTTTTATAATTTAAAACCCATAAGACAGCAATTTCGATTGTTTTTAAGTACCGTTAGACTTTTTGATCAATTTTACAACTACCTGTGCTAGCATTTGTCACTTTTCTCAAATTCTGCGGACATGGATTTCTGAGAAAACGGTAAAAATATGCTCTTTTATTTCGCTTGTTTGAATCGGCTTAAAAACTCATGGTCGAAAACAGCAATTTTGAAACGTTTTTGATTCAGTTCGCTTGCCTTTTAAACATTACATACTTCAGCCAAATTTAAGCAAGGTGGTCGGTTTCTAGTTCGTTAAAAACGGTTTTTAACGAACTAGAAATCTTTAAAAAAAAGTTTTCGAACATGTTTTCACGTTTTTCAGTCAAATCTTCGAAGTTTTTGAGTATTCGAAGTCTGCTATAGTTTTGTATAAAATTGAAGAAGATGCCCGGTGTTAATTTGAAAATTATAATTTATTCCGTTTCGGAGATAGAGGGGGAGACATGCGTGCTTTTGACTTTTTTATAATTTTTGCGCAGACGGTAAAACAAGCTCCTTTTTTATTTCGTTTTTTTTAAATAGGCTTTTAAAAACTTAGGTTAAAAACGGCAATACAAAAAAATTTCAACGCAACCTTCCTTCTTTTTGTAAGCTTTTTACTTTAATCGAGTCTGAAAAAGATCGCTTATACCGTTAAGCTAATAGTAGACTTACAAAAATGGTTTTTGAAAATGCTTTTATATTTTTGAGTTATCTCAGAAGATTTTGAAATTTCAAAATCCGCTATAATTTTCCTTAAAATTCTGATTTATTTCTAATACGCGTGATTTTTTCATAGAATCCCACCAAACACCACCGGAGATAAGGGCGTGGGACACACGTTTTTTCATGCATTTTTGAGATTTTTTCCAAAAATGCGTCAAAACTGCAGTACCGAAACTGTTTTTGAAAAATATGACCTAAGCACTGGGTTAAATTTGAGTTGCTTTATACGTGTGTTCAATATTGATTTTGGGCGATAAGCCGTTCAAAAGTTATGGCCTCCAACACTTTGAAAAACGTCATGCATTTTCGACTCTTCATTTCTCAAAAACGTTTTGATATTTTCGAAAAGTTTTATTATTTAATTAAAACTTAGTATTTCTTAAACCTAAGTTTTGTTTTTCTTGCTCTTGCCTACTAAACTTTTTGAAAAAAACACTAAAAAACATTAAGTCCATTTTCACATGAAATTTTAAACTGTAATTAAACTGTTATTTGTGCTTAAAAAAAATGGCCCTCTTTGGATTCTCTGACTATTTCCGCAGTTTATACGCACACCAAGTTTTGCCTTTCTACGACTTACCGTTCAGAAGTTATAAAGCAATTGGACGGACGGACGGACGGACGCATGCACAACGTAGCGATACCATAAGAGGTCCTTTTTCCATTTTTGAACGGACCGCTAAAAATGGTTGTTTTTATTCCCTTTATAAAATACCACTATCAATTTTTGGTGCTGCTTTTCACACTCTCCTCCAGACGGACCGAAGCTATTACATACGCACGGTTGCCCTTACTCACTGCTTATTCTATGTACACAGAATATTGTTACCAGTATATTTACAAATAGGTCGTGGGTTTAAAGACTTGTTCAATAAAGATGGTTGATAAACTAAGGATGTTTTTTTACACATCATGTACCTATCGTTTGTTTCAAAACCATCATAATAGATATAGGTACAATAAAAAATGTTAGCGTATTTTTTTAAACATGAAGATTTAAAGAAATATGCTCGAACATATATAATTAAAATATAATATTTACCCATAAGCAATCCAAATAATTAGTGTGTTCGGGCATAAGAATCATATCACAGGTCCCATCCATTGCCATTACAAGTCGTATAAAATTCCGTATTTCTAAAAACGATAGTTGGTCTTAACGTAACTTGTCTGTCGAAGTTACTCGATTGAATTAAAATTCACTCACAAAAACATAAAAAAACAAATGAGCCACCTGTATCGCACTTATCAGTTCGTTATGTGTACTTAAGTCACCGACTATAATGGAACGTGTCTTACCGGAAGGAAGGAAGACGATATAAGCATAAAATAAGAAAAAACGAACCCCCTATGTACGTGCAAAGGATACCTGAGGTAGATTTGAAATGAGGAAAAGAAAACACATCGAACGACGAACTCGTGCTTGTCGCCGAACTGCACCACGTTTTCAAATGATACCTAAATACTTGGCTCTAGATGCAATTTAGTATCTGTAGGGGAAAATACGAATTAAACTTCTATCCGCACCGAAGCGATTTTTAGCTTTGTGAGCTTTGCACAGCTCTCTTCTGTCTGCGTTAAATGCTTAGCCGCGGAAAGTAAACACGAACAGAAAAATTCCAGGGGCTGAGGTCTGGAGATAAATGCACACATTAAAGGAACTTTGCTGCACCTGGGGTGTATCAGGTGCTTCGATTAATCCCGTAATTACTACTTCTATTTGAAACTAATTACACGAAATGCGTTCGGATCGACAAATAGAGCACCCAACGCTCGGCTGGGTAATGGGGTGGGTATAAATTCCAGTTCGACTAGAAACACGTAAGCGAAGTCATAGATGCACCGGCAAATCGAAGTATTGAAAGGTTTCGATTGGTGTGCCAAACGCGCTAATTCTAATGGAGCGAATGTACACTGACTAAATTATTTTGGAATTTCGAGATTTTCTTTTTGGACGCGTCTTGCACAAACGTTCCACATGTGGCATCAAAGCTATGTGTATCTCCTGTGCTCACCCACTCGCTATGGTGTGCTAGTCGATATGTTCTTGAATTTTATTGAACTGCTTTCCCGCCCTCGCACCAGGCAGAGGGAGCATTTTGTGTTTTCCTCTCGATTTGTTAGATTTCGATTTGTATCTTGAACGTTCACCAACACAATCCTATGCATACAATGGACTAGGGGGAAATACTCTCCACGAGTATTGAGTTCGGTTTCTAGTCATAGGGTTTATGAGAAGCCGATTCGATGCACTGATTTAGTGCGGAACACAGATAGACACCTTTGCTGGTGAAATTCATCGCGTTGTAATGTGTCCAGCATTCTTTGCAGCTGATAGAAAAGAACGTGGCTGGATTTACTTGAATCATAGGGCTTTCATGGTGAACAATAAGTCCAGAATATAAAGGTATGACAAACCAAGCGCTGAATAATATTAATTAAATAAATTTTAGCGGAATCGGGTTAAATTTTTGAGCTTTTGTCGTATCTAGGTTAAAATGAAGAGGAATTACTTTAAAGCTTTTGTCCATACTAGACTTAAAAGAAAATTAAAATAAAAATGAGCTTAATAAATCTCAATCTCAGTTCACAACGCCTATCAGGCAAGTTTTCAATTTGTTTTCGAAATTATAACAAGGCGATCTTTCCGATAAGAAAAGGCCAGACAACGCAGGGATTCGTAAAATTTACGTCTTTGTACCATTTTTTTACATTCACGAATATACTTAGGAAAGTTAAGCTTATCAATAAAATAAAACCATAGATAATACGAAAATTACTTTTGGTTCTAGACGTGATCTAAACTCTAAGAATATGAATATGAGCATTCGACTTCTATTAAGATTCTTTTAGGCCCCACTTCCTTTAGGGCCACTCCTGTTTTCCACTTGTCAGCCACTACATCGAGCAAGATATTATGGCTATTCCCTGCTGTTCGGCTTTATGGCAAATTTTTCTTTTTAAATCTTCTAATTATAGAACATTCGAAAAAAAACCTTACAACGTCCAAGTACCGACAAATTTATAAGCACTCCACTATACGTATACGATGCCCCACAAAATATGCTCCAACCGAGGCGTAGACTGAATGTGTGTGTTCTGTCAATTTGTAAGTTTTTTCTCATCTGTGTTTGTGGCATATCCGACTTGAAGAGCATCTCCAGTTGCTAGTGTGCCATAGAAGCATATCCGTCCAAAATGAGCAGAAATATGGTGTACGCAATTGTGGATACGGCCTTTCCTGGTACTTATGCTTCAACCATCTGTCCATGGTGCCATGCCATAGTTGGCTATTCCTGCAGTTTGGCAGACTGGTAAACATTGTTCTCCTTAATGAAAAGTGTTTACATTACGAATTTTCTCCATTCTCGTTATTATTGTTTTTTTTTCTTCCTTCTTTTTTGCTGTTAATTTGTTTTGTTTTCATTTCGGCTTTTGTTTGTGTTGCTTTTGTTGTAAATTGTATGAAACGCTGTGTTGCATGCACAGCGCACCCAGCACTCCGTCTAGCTGTATCTGTCGAAAACCAACCTACATGCATTTCAATACAAATTGACGAGAGGAATACATTACGATATCTGGGCGAAATCGCAAATGCATTCGCGATCCTTTATCTGAGGTTATACCCACACAAATGGCCGTGATGCTGGAGCTGGTGTTGGATCAAAAAATTGCAGACCAACGAAGCAAAGAGGAGCAATAATTTAAAAAAGGAAATAAGAAAACACAATGAAAATGAAAGGACATAAGTAAGGTATTGTGCGAGAGGCAATTTAACGAAATTCATAATAATGAACATTGTGAAAACTCTCATATTCAGACAGAGATATTTTATTTATAAATGATGTGTAAACACGAATGGATTGTGGAACATTTACGAAAGGAAAGTTCGGGTGAAGTTTTGTTTGCCGGATGATTATTAAAAAAATAAAAACTTAATTGGATACGCCAAGGCATCTGGCATCAGCAATGTCGTAGGTGGGAAAAGTAAAGGTGCAATTAGGGAATTTTTAATGGTTATTATTGTAATTAAGAAAGGTTTTTATTGCCTTTGCATTTCAAGTTAACTCGCAAGAGATCGCACTTTTCATTTACACTTTGGCTTTTATTGCATCCGAACGAGCACATAAAACAAGAAGGAGGGTCTTATACTTTTGGAAATTGAGACTTTTGGGCATTGAGTTGAGACATTAAAAATATAAAAATGAATTTGGAAATGTTATTATTCTCAAACGCGTTTGGTTTTTTTTATTTAAAATATAAATTGAAATAAGTTAAAGGGTATTGTGAAAATAAAATTGATTGATTGGTACGCCCCAAAAAGTGGGCGTTGTCAGCAGAGTTGAGGGGGCCAGTGAGAGACTTTCCTGAAGAAAGGGTGGTCTCGTAACTGTTGGACTCCAGATGGGAATTAGCCTTGTTGAAACGGATTGGGGGGCTGGCTTGAGGACGAGGAGGAAGTGGCTGGGTCAGTGAGGAATAGTTCCTATAGGAGAGAGAGCCCGGCAGGGCAACCGATTTCGGTATAAGTCCGAATCTGTTGCTTCTCTGCTAAGAATTATCCTCGGGGATGGGAAGGTACAGGGGTAACCGAAGCAGTATAAGCCCGTACCAGTGAGATTTAGGTGCTGGTGATCCCGTGGGGGTGGAGAGGTGAGGGTAAGCGAAGCATTATAAGCCCACACCAATCCAGCCCTGGGAAAAACACTGGGATATGGTGCACTAAACGAAAAATACCATTCACGTAAGAGAAAAAATGTTTGCCACAAGCGCGAAAAAGGGCCAAGAGTTAAGGGAGGTTGTGGTTATATATTAACAACCTTTTCGTTGTAGCTATATTCTTTAACAATAAAAGTTTTTGAGACAATATAAAAAGTGTTTGCAACGCACGATACTCGACATTCTTCTTAAATTATAGAGCGTTTATCACAAACGACATTATCTTTACTATTTATGACAAAGCGCATTTGGGGTACACTCTTAGTCGTTTTATCTCATCAACAGCTTATAATTGTGCCATTCATAGTTTTCCGATTGTGTTAAGTATTTAGGTTTTTTTTGGAGTAATAGAACGTACTGCTTTAGCCATATCATGGTAACCTTAAGTACCTAAAACTGTACCATTTAATGCTTTTTAGATGGCCGAAAGGTTTTTTGTCCATTTGGATTTGATGTAGTACCGTAAAAGCAAGAATAATAACAGCTAACTGCAATTTATAAAACAATTTGCCACAAACGACTCTATCTTTAACAGTCATAGCAAAGCACGTTAAGGTTAGAATCATAATTTGCTTACCTGATATATGTTGAAATTTACCATTCATTGTCTTATATAATAGCCACCCTGACACCGCATTCACTTGAAGCATCAGTTGCAATAATAAAGTGCAAATCGTAAGAACCAATCAATGCACTATTGTATTTATTTGGGGTTAATAGAAAGTACGTGTGGCATGTTAATTATTGCATAAAGAGCACATACACACTTGTAAGCTGCATTTATATAACAAAATTAAAAAATTTAAATTTCTTACAAATTGTGTAGCTGTGTTGTGATTTGGCGATGACTACAAGTCTCGTTTCATTTCGATGTTGGTATCTCGAGTCTGATATTTCGATTGACTATTGCTACTATCGGGGTTATCCGTTACACAAAAAGAAAAGGACGTTTGTGACAAACGGTTTCATATATTCCTTGAATACGTGTATACTTTTGTGATTAGTAGCTTTTTTTCTTATCAGCAAAGGTAATGCTGGTTGCATCTATATTGAATGCCAATACTCCTACGCTGTTTTTCTTAGAATCACATTTGAGGGCTAAGAACGCTTGATGCAAACGTTAAACTGTTATGCGTAAGTGGTAACTGTTTGCCTCCAGCGGTTACCTATAAGGACAAGCGGCACCAAAAGCGCACTGTTTGCAGTAAGAGTATTTTTTTAAGGTGTGGGGAAATGGCAAATACTGTAGGAGTACTACTTATTACGTCCCGTGTGGTGTAAGGGGCAAACAGGGTATCTTTCCCTTGCGTCGAGTTTAAACAGATTTAGATCTTTGGTTTACTATTGCCCTTAAGTGAGAGTTAGCCTTAAGGACTGGAAAGTGCAGCTGGAGTAACCGATTTCGGTAAAGACCCTTGCCGGAGGATGATTCTTCGTCAAGACGCTGAAGTAGGATAACCGTTTCGGTGTAAACCCATACCTCAGGTGACTCAAGTTAGAAAAAACCTTGGGGGTGGGGGAATAGGAGTGATAGGGGTAACCGAAGCGGTATGAACCCGAACCGGGGGATGGGAGAGGTAGGGGTAACCTAAGCGGTATGAACCCGTACCAGGGGGAATATGTACCAGTGTTTCCACAAGAGCGGAGAGGTGGGGGGAACGAAATCGTAATGAGCCCTTACCAGGCCGGTCCTGTTGGGAGAAACTTGGTGAGGTGTGGGGGGTTTATTTGGCGCTCCAATGTAGGTGCTCCCTCGCATACAAAGAGTTTCCATGTGGAGGAGGGATGGGTTGTTTGATCACAGTTTTACCCGGAGATTAAATTCATTAGCTTCTTTAAATCGAGTCGCGCTAGATCATTTAGATCTTCAAAGAAGTATTTACCTAAAGTTTTCCTTCTCAATATTTCCCGTCGATAGGGCGGGACAGTTGCACAGAAGATGAAACATGGTCTCTTCTTCTTCCTCATCTCTGCAACTTCTGCATTTAAGAAGGATACTGTATACCAAATTGGAGCGTCCTACGATAATTTTGATTTTTCATGCTAAACTATAAAGCTGCAATTTTGATTTTTCATGCTAAACTGTAAAGAGGGTGTGTTAGAGGGCGGATTTCTAAATTTTTTAAAATTTTACTGATTCGAGACCGAAGAAGCTCAGATATAAGGCTTCAAGTTCCTAGCTCAAAATTTAAGGCCTAAGAACGACCGAAAGACAAACGGAAGGACTTGTCTCGGTCATAATGCCCTTATGGTCTTATGGGTCTACGATGATTATATCTCTATGTTAAAAACTATGAATAAAACTAAATATACCTCCAATTCTATAAAAAACCGACGTAACTTAGAAAAATAAAAAAATTCTTCTGAAAAGTAGGTATAACTTCAGTAAAAGCGAGGAGTTGGGTACACGAATACCCCGGATGTGTACTTTCATAGGTGTCAACTTTGGAGACTTGTAAATCCCGAAACGTTTCACCAAAATTTGTGAATAAATTTAGAATCAAAAAATAAAGTCATACATTTTTTCAGTCCTAGTACTTTCAATAAAGTTTGCAAAGCTGAGGTTCAAAGTTTCTAACAGTCATTCAATTGAACCAAGTGGCCTGGATAATATTTTCAAAATCTTTAAGTAACTGAAATTTAACCCTTGTGTGGCAGAATAAATAAATATACATTTTAATATATGTGAGAGTGTGTGCAAACTTTATTGCTTCCGGCAACAAATATAAAATCGAAAAACACGCCGAAAATTGATCTTTATTCCTTGCATTCCAAATCCATTACAAAAATAATTTTTCAACAGAGCAATAAAATGCCGCTGCCAACTTAAACACCATCAAACAATTCAACAATTCGGAAACAGCCATTAATAATGTTCATAAATTTTCTTATATCCCTAATCGACTGCGAAATAGCTGTTGCAATCCACGCAACTGCCAGTGTTCCTCCACTGCAACCCATCTCCATCCACCGACCAGGGGGAGCTACGTTGGCGGTGGTGGTGTAACACAAAAAAACCATACAACACAATAACCCAGACAGCTTAAGCGCACTGTGTGTTTATTACATTTTATTGTTATTATTGCTGTTTGAAGCAGCCACCAGTATAGTGGTGAAGTGAGTGTATAAATATGTGCTACAACAAATATAACACGCAGCAAAAGAAAAAAAATGATAACAAACCCAGTTGCATATTACAACACTTAACTTGAACTATAAATCACCACCAACACATATACTCAAATCCACACACCCAAAGGTATACATTGTGAACTTGTTGAGTTTTTAATGTTCAAAGTTTCTCTGTTAAAGTTTCTTTTGCGTCCTTCTCGGAAAGGGTTTGGCTGTTAATTCCCTTGAACTGCACAAAGCACCATTTAATGAATAGCTAAACTTTTGAACTGAATGCAGCCAAAACCCTCACCACTTAAATGGGGGTGGCTGAGTGAAGTAGGTGCCACTACCGGGATTATTCACAGTTGAACTTATGAGTAATTGTTACAGTAGTGTATATTTCAGTTGAACAGTTTTTGGATACAAATCTAATCCACTTAATGGTTAGGTAACAAAACAAAAAATTCACAACACAAATACAGACACATAGACACAAAGACACAATATCTAAAACAAAGAAAGTTTATAAAAATATATATATATATAAAAAAAACAATTATGTATCATTAAGTTTAGCAAAATCCTTAAGAGTGCAACACACAGCCTTTTATGTTTTTTGTTTTGTTCTCTTACAAAGTAGAGCCAGAGCAACAACGAACAACAGACAGACAGTTAGATAGCAAAAAGTATAATATACAATGTAGTTATAATTTGTTTTGAAATGCAACATGAAAGTGAGATTACGACGACGAAATTAAGGACTAGTTAGTGGCTGTAATGGCCTCTATAGAGTACTTACCCCTGGTAATGCCTGCTTGTCATGTGATGCCGTTTGAGCCGTACTTTCCGGACTAAAGTACGTCAAGAAAGCGCAACCTGAAATGGAAAATTGATGGTTGTTGAGTAAGCCATTATTAGGTTGGGGGCTTAATGTATATACATGGACGGCCGAAAGGCGTGCTTAAACATAACCGGGTTTAATGTTCTTTGAGGAAATAGGAAAAACACTTAATTAAGGTTTATACTACGCTTTTCCAAATAACTAATTGGCTAACAACTTCTCTACCTAGTCGGAGTTGTATGCTTAAAAGAAAATAGTTCGGTGCTATTAGTTTTAGGTTAATAGTCTGCAGGGAAATTTGATGCCGAAGTTTGTATACCATGATGAATAAAGAATCAGTCTAAGCTACTTCACAACTACAAAATTGCCACCACAATACGCCTATATTTATAGTAGCATTAGATATAAGTTACTTAAGGTGACGCTACAGTCCGGGGTGAACCTGGGCCTCAGCCAACAAGCTTCGCCAGCCAGCTCTGTCTCTAGCTAACCGTCTCCAGTTTCGCACGCAAAGTGGGCTGAGGTCCCCTTCCACTTGCGTGCGCCACCTGAGTCTCGGTGCTCCTCTACCGCGCCGTCCCTGCGGTGTGGATTCGAAGATTTTCCGGGCCGGGGCGTCGGTGTCCATCCGCTCTAGATGACCCAGCCATCGTAGACGTTGTGTTTTGACTCTTTTGGCTAGGTCAGTATCGCGTACAGTTAAGTTAATAAGTTTTATTATACTATGTGAATGTAGATATATTTTTATTTTTCACCTTCAGTTTACCACTGTTATAGCTGCGGTTGTACCGGTGCTTCTTTTTTCCAAAATCCGACTACATGTATGCCACACAACTAGCTATTGGTTGCACAAATTTTCACAATAGATGCAATTTTCCCTTATTTCAAATTTTGTGCCCATAGTTATTATTCCTATTTGTTCATATCCCAAACGTAATTATTCCATAAATCAACATGACTGTTTGGCAAGAAATGAAAACATTTATAAGACGACTTTATTTTCAAGGTATTCATTCCTCTCATTCCCCATTTCACTCAACTAGCAATTCGACAGAAAAGAGGACTTGAACTGCAAACAGCCGCAATACTACGACTGCTACTTTCACTTCCGAGAAAGGGAAGTAAATTTAAATGACAAACAGTCCAATCCCAAAAGTCGGTTGGCCAATGTCCGAAATGTAACCAAGGTATGGGGAAGGAAATTTTAGGGAACTTTAGTTGTTTTTAATTAGCATTTGGGCCATGTTTTATGCATTTACGTATATATAGGGATGGTTTTTTTTCGTTACGTTTTTACGAAAGACTGGAAAAGGAAATTTAATTCGTTTTGTAATTTTGCTTCTTTTTATAATTATTCCATCCCGAACGTTACGTAGGGAATGGATGTTGACGACTTTGCTCATAAAGTTTTCTTTTCTTATATTATTAATGTTTTCTGGTTCCGTTTTAGTTCCCATTTGGCATCCGGTTGAGAAAAAAATAAGTAAAAGAAACTTTCAATGAAGAATCATGATTCAAACTTTTTTTCGTCAAGAACCTTCATGAAGAGGGATGACGAATAGTTATAAGAGGGTGAATGAAAGCGAGCACCCAACTGAAGCGCCAACTGAAGCCACTTGAACTGTATGTGTTGACCTCAATTACATGCTCGAAAAGAAGCAACCAAAACCATGAGATTCAAAGGAAACAAAGAGCCTTCGATTAGAGTAGAAATTTCCACTTAAGGGCTCAGGCTAAATGCTACTTTTACGGACGTATAATATTTTACAGAGGCTGTTTGATATGACTTAGAGATTGTGCTGGCGACGCCATTAAGTATCCTTTTCTTTAAATTTTGCTATAATAGTCGCAGTAAAGGTCCTCGGAAATAGTACTAGAAAGTTTGTTCAAAAACAAGCATCACAAAAGCTCCCTGAAACAAACCCTTACAACATACCATAACCTAATCAGAATATTATACTTTAACTCAGATGGGTTAAAAAAGTTTATGGACAGGAAATTTGCAAACTAGGAGCAGCAAAAAGGGACACTCAAGATAGTCTCCGCTTTATTGTAGGTACATTTTGGAATTAGTTAAATTTTCTAAAAAATATTTTTTTTAAAGGAGCTTCGAGGAGTGTTGCGGTCACTAGGTGTTATAGTTGACGCAGAATTTTAATTTTTTTCAAAACTAGACCAAACAAGTACCTACCTATAAGTAAATGCAAGAGTTCGTTTGCAACGTACTTCTAAATACCCGACCCTCGTTACCATGTAACACCAAATTTTAAATTTGTTTGGCCTAGTTCCATATACTGTACTTGAAGAATGTGTATATGCCAACGCCCTCAAAAATTACGCGTGGGCTGAAAATTAAAATCAATCCTTTCTAATTTTGTTAGAATCATGCGAAAATGCGTTAAAAGTAAATACTAATGCAAAAAAAGTGCAGTTTGGTAAGGGCGCCCCTAAAAGTGGGCAGAGCGCAATGTCTTGTATGCACTCAACTTAGCAACAATATCCTTAATATTTGCCATACATTTTTTTTTTATTTAGAATGAATTTTCCGAGAAATCAGGGTTTTAAAATTCTAATATTTTAAAAGTTGGTCGATGGTGTGGGCGGTCCAATTTGCGCGTAATTGAACGTTTATAGACATTTTTGCTCTGCACCAAAATTTGAGTTCCTATATGCTTCGCTTAACTTGACCAAAAGGCATTTTGAAATAATGTAATAATGTAAATTTGAGAATGTCAGACATCTGAATCAATTGTGTGCGTGGCTGTGAGCACATCTTATCGATTTTCATACTTTGTATTTACAAAAGAAGAACCAAGCAACACTCCAAGTTTCAAATTTCTAGCTCAATATTAAAGACCTAAAAATAAACAATAACGCACTGGCGGGTAATATGTACCTAAGTACATGTAATTTGGCACAATAGAGTTTTTCGCATATTAGTTTTCTTACTAAATACCCGGGCTTGTGCACAGTGCCATGACATCTCTTTTGAAAGAGAACCCGCAGCAACTTTTTTTCAAGCTTTGTAATAGACTTTCCTACGATCAGGGGAGGCTTCCTCTTAAAAGCACTCGTGCGCCGAACTACCAACATTTTGGCAAAAAAATCCACTAAAAACCTCATTTAAGTAATTTACAACTTATTTTAATATATTGAGAAAATATATAGAAGAATATAATCTTAGAATGGCATTGGCATATCAATTATAAATTCATTGGTAGGTACAACTAATATTGTACCCAAAAAACAAACGAAAAATCCTTTGAAAAAAAATGTAATTGTATGAAATCATGATTCCTCGTGCGCTGGGCTAAAGCGTTGCTTGGGTAATATCTATACAAAACGAGCCAACATGCCCACCGCGTGATAGAAAACACACTCGATACAAACTCTATGGAGTAATAAGCTTGAAACTAGCTTAAAAAATATTTAAATCATCAATTTTATTATTCTGCGAACAATTTGCCGTTTTTGAAAATGACTGAGAAGAATGAAATTCTTATTTTAAGAATTTCTGGGTTTTATTGATTATTTAATTCAAAAAAAACCAAAAATGAGTTCTTGCTTCAAGAAAACCTTGTTGCGCCATAAATTTCTCACAATTGCTCACAATCCTTCAAGGCCTTAAAATTTTTGGGGCAACAACTTCTTTTTTGAGTGCAGGCATTCGTCAAAAAGGCGAAATAAGAACTTTGACTACCGAATTTCTAATCGTGTCCCTTAATTGTTTTTACCTCAATCCCACTGACAATGTCTTACCTACAATGCCTCAAAGAAATTTCCCGTTCTTGCCGTTACCAATTCAAATCTGCCACAAACTCTTGGAAACAACCCAAGTGAAATTCAAAGACTCTTAATTTACGACAATTGGTTGGTGCTAAAGATTTTAAGAACACACCATATGAGGGTGTTGAAACTATCCAAAAACTTGCATAAAACATGCAGATGCAACATGCATGCTAGAAGTTCCTCCTCGTTCTCTATTTCGAATCGTTTTTCTAATTAAATGCAAAGTATTTTAACCCGAAAAGAGCTTTGCACACCCTTAGCCCAAGTTGGAATGCGACTGATTTTTGGGGCCAACACCTAAAAGGACCAAAGTTGTAATTTGTGGGTTAGATATTCTGTATAGTTCGGCCGGCCGCTCATCTATCACATTTAGAAGAAACATTAATAAAAGAACAATTGCTACACCCAGAGGTGGTTTTCTAAATGGCACCCCAGGGCGAAAGTTTAAGCTTCCAATGAATGGTGCAGCAAGTTCGCTTTATCTATGGTCGAAGGATAAAGTTTTGAGACTCGATTACTCTTTTTTGTATACACATACCCACGTTTGGACAAATGCAAATATTCAAAAGTTCGGAGCGTTAGGTATATGTGCGCTAAGCATATGGATACTTGAGCTAAGACTTATTATGGTTGTTATAGGGCAAAATCAACGGCCACGAACCAAAGTTCGGGTTCGGATTGTTAAAAATTAATATAACTTGCCCTGAAGATGAACAGTTTTTGCTAAATAGGTAGAATGAAATTATTTGTGATTTGGGTAGGTATTATTAGTTGTTTTTTGTTTATTTAAAATATAAATTTAATTATGTAAGGTGTACTATAAATGATCTTACCCTTATGGGCACATAATCAAGTTGCAAATATGTTCAGCATTATGCTTTATACAATACACATATGCTCTAAGCTCAGAACTCTTGACATTGAGACAGAAGAAGTCAAAATCGAATTAACAAGTGATTCAATTTAAATAGAAGAACATTCAAGGAATTAATAATGGTTGAAAATAGATTATTAAATAACTAGATTTTTGTCATTCAAATTCAGAGTTATGTTATACCAAATTAAGCATATTCGAATTGCTTTTTTATAATTCTGCTTTACAAGTGGCGCGACCGCCCCTTAGCAATTTGCTGTGCTGTTTCCTGTTTTTGCGAAAGGAAAAAAGAATACTTTGCGAAAGCCTTAAAAAGATTTTTCTTTCTTCAATAAATTGTGGAAAAGATTTGCTAATAGAAGAATAAGAATTAAGCATCCGGAATTCTGAAAAGCAAAAATTTGGTAAACAAATATAGGCATGATAACAGATATAATGCAGGATAAGTAACCCGCAACCAGGTAAACCTACACAATTATTTATATTATTTTAGCTATTTTAAAGACAAGGCCCTGGCAGAAAAGGGTATTAAATTAACCTGTTCGCATTCTCGCCGGTGCGGTTTTAATATGTTTATCCTCTCGAACACACCTAAGCTCTACATTGTCCCAATTAACCCATCAGTTTATTGTCTCGAGCTGCAAAGAGCATTAGCATTCATAACTAAAGCATCCACAATGGGCTCTAATTGATGTGATAATTACCACGAAACACATCATAACATAATTTGTTATTAATTAAAGCAACACCTAATAGCATTTACATACATACCAAACGTGATACTTAAATGGGCCACAGGACAAAAAATGGCGTGTAAGTGGATTTCAGCAGGTGTTTTTAGATTTTACATATACTTTATAACCCCAACAACAGATTCTCCGGTATTAGATGCCCTTTGTGTGTGCAGCCCATTACCTATGCCTATATTAACCGTACTTTTTCTCCTTTGTCCTTCGAACGATGTCGCTTGTTCTTATGACAAAAAAAAGGAGAGAGCTGCTAATGACTTTTAGAGTACTTGCAGAGCGCAATCCTAATTGGTCTCTTTAGAGGATTTTTTTACTTACTTTTATAAAATTACTTTGTCACGTATAGGAACATCTGTGGTACGATACATGAGTTGTAGCAACCTGAAGAAAAAAAAATTGTAACGGTAATTTACTTTTTCACTTTGTGATTCTGTTCTTGCTTTCGTGCTATCCGGCACCTTTTCTCGTAAAAAAATTCAAAGTGGAAAAGTGGTATTTTAACTATTAGGGAGGCACGTGAAATTTTTGTAGGTTTGCCTTTTTTTTGCAATTTTATTGATTGCATTTCCATATGAGTGGAATTGATAGACGTATGCACAAACAGTAGTAGGACAATACGGCTAAAATTGAAATTTAACTATAAGGAATAATAACACTCGGCTTTGGAACTCGCTTCCTGCTAGGCTTAAGCAAATAATTGAATTGAAAAATTTCAAGACTTCAGTGTTTAAGCACTGCAGAGTAAACTAAGTAATAAATAGGTACCCTTATTTTTCTACTAATTTTCTCTTTTCTTCTTCTTGTTCTTCTATTTCTGTTTTTCACACTCTCTTCTGCTTCTCTAAATTATAGCATTAAATTATATAACAATAAAATGTTAGATTTAAGTTTACTTTTACTTTTAACTACTTAACCCACCCAATGTAATCTTATTGTAAAAGACTCTGTCTTACTTATAAGAACCATGAATAAATTAAACTAAATTGAATCGAATTGAATTTAATATAATTTAAAGAAGGATTAATTTAAGTTTTAATGAAAGTATACAGTTAGTCTAAAACCCATTTGTTGTGTAAGGTCTGGTGTGGCAGCTGGACGCCTGTCACGCATTTTCCAAAACACACTTTCCTCGGGATATAATGCGATTATTTATTTGTTTGCAACTGCATAAGGAACATCGGCGTTCATACCCTTAGATTGTAGCGTGGTTCTCTTTAGCGGCCCGTCCAAAAATGGAAAAAGGACCTCTTATGGTATCACTACGTTGTCCGTCCGTCCGTCCGTCCAATAGCTTTATAACTTCTGAACGGTAAGTCGTAGAAAGACAAAATTTGGTGTGCATATAAGCTGCGGAAATAGTCAGAGAATCCAAAGAGGGTTATTTAGTTTAATTACAGTTTGAAATTTCATGTGAAAATGGACTTAATGTTTTTCAGTGTCTTTCAAGAAGTTTAGTAGGAAAGAACTAGAAAAACGAAATACTAAGCTTTAATTCAAAATTTTAAGGAAAATTATAGCGGATTTTGAAATTTCAAAATCTTCTGAGATTTAACACAAAAACATAAAAGCGTTTTCGAAAACATTTTTTTAAAGCCTTCTAGTAGCTTAACGGTATAGGCGATCTTTTTCAGATTCGGTTAAAGTACAAAGCTTACAAAAAGAAGGAAGGTTGCGTTAAAATTTTTTTAAATTGCCGTTTTTAGCCTAAGTTTTTAGAAGCCTATTTTAA
Source organism: Neoascia interrupta (assembly GCA_947623515.1). Taxonomy (NCBI): domain Eukaryota; kingdom Metazoa; phylum Arthropoda; class Insecta; order Diptera; family Syrphidae; genus Neoascia; species Neoascia interrupta. Next base: position 150,667,386 of record OX392463.1, read on the forward strand.
AAACGAAATAAAAAAGGAGCTTGTTTTACCGTTTACGCATAAACCGGTGGCCATAGATTTAAAAAAAAAAACATCCAATGCTAGTGCTGCTGGTTGTGCTATTGGAAAAAAGTTTAACGGGAACTGGAAAAAACTTAAAAATATTTGTTTTATGGATGTGAAATTTAAAAAAATATAAAAAAGGTCAAAAGAACGTATGCCTCTCCCTCTATCTCCCAAACGGTAAAAAGTATATTTTTCAAATTATTGGGCATAGTCCATCTTCTTTAATTCTATACAAAACTATAGCAGACTTCGAATACTCACTTTGAACAAACACTTTGAAGATTTAACTGAAAAACGGGAAAACATTTTCGAAAACTATTTTTTAAAGATTTAGAGATCCTTAACGGTTAAGACGACCTTGTTTAAATTTGGCTGAAGCTTGTAATGTTTAAAAGGCAAGCGAACTGCATCAAAAACGTTTCAAAATTTCCGTTTTCGACCCTAAGTTCTTAAGCCTAAATTCAAACAAGCGAAATAAAAAACAGCATATTTTTACCGTTTTCTTAGAAATCTATGTCCACAGAATTTGAGAAAAGTGGAAAATGCTAGCACAGGTGGTTTTAAAATTGATCAAAAAGTAATTAATTACCTAATTAATTAAAATAATCGAAATTAAAAATAATGGAAATCACGGTTTTATGGGTATTAAGTTATAAAAATCCTAAAAAAGGCCAAGAAAGAGTATGTCCTTCCCTCTTTTTTCGTAACGGTAAAGCTTTTTGCCAGCCTTTTTTAAAGTAACGAAACCCAATATAAAATCAGCCAATATAAGAACAGTAGATAACACTATGAAAAAAGTATATTACAGATTGTAAAATATATCCAGAAATAATTTTAATAAATAAGTAGAATGTTCCACAAACTGCGCAATATAGACGACCATAACCTTCAACAGAAGCCGACGGAAGCTCCGCGTATGTCTTCATACTTGACGGTCTTTTTTAAAAAAGCTATCAAGCAGTTAATGTTCATGTCAGGCTCGTAAGTCGTAATGATATGGGCTCCATGATTTGGTACGACAACTGCAATGAGAACAACACCATCCTCAGGGCTGGAAGCGGTTCTTCGCATTTTGAGGCTCAGTCAGTCACCTGAATAGTTTCCAAGCTCATTTGGTCATTCGTAGATTCTATACAGCCTTATAGGAATCGAAACCTCCTTCGACTACCTTACCCCTTATCTTGACTTTGGAACGCCTTTTAGTTGCGTGTTTCCTATTAGGGATGAGTGGGAATCGGAGGAACCGCTAAGAAGTTTATCAAAAGCCATATACACAGGAAATGGCAGTGGGTTACCGTGGCGTAGTGGTTACTGTGTGTGCTTGCGACGCCAGAGGTCTAGGCTCGAATCCGACCATCGTCACCTGAAAAAAAGACTCGTTCTTTTTCACGGTCCCCACCTCCGCGAGGGTCTGACAAGCCCTCCGAGAGTATCATTTGTCTTGAAAAACTTCTCAAAGTGCCGTTCGGATTCGGCAGAAAACTGTAGGTCTTTTTGTATGTGAAGAAATTAACACACAGAGCATACATTGTTGAGAAGTTGGCCCTGGTTCACCTCGAGCTGTTGTGCCACTCTATTTGCTTATATTATATACACAGGATGATATCACCATATTTATAGACAGCCATAGAAATCAAATCCGAACTTGTTAAGTATTGTCGCAAAGAGCTTTAAGGTTCTTGGCACACAGCACAATGTAACTCTGCTAAGTTCCTGGCCACAGAAACGCTCATGGCAATGGAAAAGCCGATGAGCCTGCACGACATGGATCAGCATTAGAACCTCAACAAGCTTATCCATTGAAGGAAGCCTTTTCATTGATAAAACCCCCAATTTGTGACCTCAGAAGAGGAATCCAAAACAAGATCCGGATGAAAGCAAACACAAGATGGACATCTTTTTCCAACTGTGAAATTTCAAGACAAATGTGGCCTATATCTGGCAGGTCTCGAACTAACGCGCTCATCTATAGTGACAGGGAGACTCTGTAGTTGCTAATAAGTAGGTATACTTACTAGTCTAGCCACAATCTTCTGAGACATCGTGCCATTAAATTAAATCTCGACAAAGACGACAGATGCAGAGGATGTGGCGATACGGATAGCTGCGAGAACAAACCTTACTTTCTGTGCCGCGCCACTGTCCAAGTCTAAGTCAGTTAAGGAAAAGAACTTTAGGAAGCTACTTCTTCCAAGACATTTCACAACTTTCAAACGCACCACTAACGTCTCTTTCCAGGTATGTTAAATCAACAAGGTAGCTTAAGGAACTTTAAACAGCGTAAGAAGGAAGTCGCAAACAGCATACATTGTTGAGAAGTTGGCCTTGGCTGAAAGAACGCACCATGCATGCTTTAAATCTTCTCTGGTTATAGTTCCCTAAAAGTTTCTTTGCTTGCCTAAGACCTTGAAGGCTTTCCCACATCTTAGCTTTGTTTAACTTCTCTGTTTTCCTGAATTCTTCCTTGAGGGTGTGTTCCTCTATCCCGCAGAAAGGTTCAGGTCCTATGAAGGGTTCTGCTGCTCCTCGTCTCGCCAAGGAGTCCGCTGCTTCATTCCCCTCTATTCCAACATGTGTCACTTAATACAGGGTCACTTTATTGACCTTACCCAGATCATTAAGCTTGTGTAAGCAGTCCCATACAAGTTTGGACCTGACTATCTGGGCCTTTAGCGCCTTAATGGCTGCCTGGCTGTCGGACATTATCGATATGTCGCAATTTCTGTAATTTATGTTAAGACTGAATTGAACACATCTGTCTATAGCATATATATCGAATATATATATATATGGGTATATATATATGGTATATATATATATATAAGGTATATATATATATACGAATATATATGGGTCCACTTAATAAGACCCATATTTGATATATCGAATCAAATATGGGTCTTATTAAGTGGTTTTGATTCAGTCCGTTTAAGTTTAATTTTTGCAAGGTTTTTGCAAGGTACTGAGGGCTGCCGTGGCGTAGTGGTTAGTGTGTGTACTTTGGGTTCGAATTCTACCATCGTCACCTGCAGAAAAAAATACTCGTTCATTTTTCACGGTCCCCACCTCCGCTATGGTCTGACAAGCCCTCCGAGAGTATCATTTGTCGTGATTGTCTCGGATTCGGCAAAAATAAAAGGTCCACTTTTGTGTGAAGAAATTAACACACAGAGCATTGACATTAACACATTGTGGAGAATTTGCCCCTTGTTCACCTCAAGCTATTGCGCCCTTTCTATTTATTTTTATATTATTTTTTTATGTTTTTTATCCGCTCTTTTTAATGATTTGCCGCCGAAGTTAACCACTGTAACCATAAGCGTTGGATTTTGAATGGGACCTTAAAGACACTTAAAATACTCTTCAGTAACACTTATCTTTTCATTGATGCGCAGCTTATTATTTTTGGTTATTTTTCAGAAAACAATGCAATTGAAACTGTTGTGAAATATTTAAAAAAAGCATTTGGATTTTAGACATACATAAGAATCTTACAACTTTAATTGAAGAATATGAATTGTAACTAGTTTACATTATTAAACTAGACGTAGAATACCATACAAAAATGTGATTTCTACATTGTATCAAATTAAGGATAAAACCCTTTTTTTATCCATTCTGTCTATGACCTAGTGAATCAAATAAGTTATGTTTGTGCTTTCTTGGTCCATTCACTGATATTTGCACTTATTAGGCAGGAAATGAATTAATCTTTTTTGGAGCTTAAAACTCTTAAGGTATGTATTTACTTACTGCATTAACGGATAAGAATGAAATATCCGCAAAAAAATACTTTTCAATCAACACCTGCCGTGTGAGTAACAAAAATAAGTCAAAGCGCTCTTAGGCGAACAGAAACTAGCCTGACCTATAAGAAAACAGAGTGATGGTAACCCTTAATAAGCTTAAGCCCCTAAACAGCTTAGCGCCATGTTTAACAGAATAACGCATACCCTTTAAATAGCTCTACATGGCTAAGCAGTCGTACGCAGAAACCAACGTTTCTATAGGGTGACGCAGAACCTAAGGTGTTATAATAGTGTAATAATGAGCTCGAAGTAGAGCTCATTTTGCACCCGAAATCAAGTTATGTTAAGTATCTTATTTCCTTATAAGGGGTTCATAAAGGGCCCCGTTACTTATTAACACCAAATCAAAAGTGGTATTGGAAACGTGAAGGCGGCCACTACAAATCTTTCCCTGTTACTTGGGCTTGCTACTATAGGCGAAAAAGTGAACGAGGAGCAGAGCTTGTATGCCGAAATCGGCCGAATCAGAGGCATTTAAATGTGATATTTTTGGCTTAAGTATGGAATTTTTTTTGAATACAATACCCGATTGAGTATATGGCAGCAATATATTTTGCTTTACATAGTCTTTCTAGCATATTTTTTAAAAAGTAGTCTGTTACAAAAATGAATGCCTTGCCTAGGTATCTTATTTCAGTTCGCAGTGGGACGATAAGTTATTTATACTTAAGGAGAGGTTTTTGCTCTTTTTAACATCTAATCGGTGGCCTTTTCTACTAGCGTTTCGGAAACATATAAGCGGACAATTCTCCGTATTTATATTTGTACACTAAAAGAAATACTTTTGGTTTTATTTTGAAAAGAGTTTTTGGGCTATTGTGATTACATATTCGGCATACGAAAGTTCATTGCGTTCTTCATCCTCAAAGTTAGAAAATGGGACAACATGGAATATTACGTTTAATAAAATTGGGCCTAGTACCGATCCCTGAGTATATTTTGCTGATAATAGGGAGTACGGATGCAATAGTTCAGATTTTTTTAAAAATTGAGGAGAATCGCTTTTAAAGAAAGTTTTGTATTTAATCGCTCTTGCCGCTCCGGAAAATTAGGTTTAATTAATTTATTAATTAAGCGCATTAAATATGCCCTGCAAGGTCGGGTTTAAGAATAGCATTGAGGAAAGGTATGCCTGTCGTAAGAGCCGACTGAAATCCACTGGAGGAAGTAATCTTCAGGCATAAGTGATGTTGTCCAGGAGTATAAACTCCTTGTGGGCCACCCTTGGCAGTAAAATTATAACTAAAAAAGACGAACCCGAAGGTTTAAATAAAATCCATCAGCAGCGTCTGTTACATATTGTGCGGCTTGTTGGTCAGCGTCTGATTCCAGAGGGACGGCTGAACTTCAAATAACAGAAATCCAGAAGCGTCTGTTTCGGAACGAGCAGCTTCCTGGTCGGCGTCTGTTGTCCGGGTTAGGATCGGCCGAATTTAAACCTGGCAGCTAGGTATAAAAAATGAACCCCCCCCCCCAACCTTGCAAAAAAAAAAAACGAAAATAGCCTCGGATATTTGCTGATCCTGGTAATCCAGGGCACCCTTTGGAGCTAGGCCTGAGCGGGTGTCAGCATGTGAGCGCTTGGTGGTTGGAAGGGCCGTCTCGGCATACGACCGGGTTTAACCCGAAGAAGTTACGAGCAGCCCGTCAATGGTGGCGCTATCCATTACGGGGGCGGAGGGGGACAGCGCCAAGTCAAAATGAGGGCTTAGGTGGAAACTCTACAAATTGACAACGGCACCAACTCAAAATTGGCACGTGGAATGTCTCGTCGCTAACGAGGAAGGAACTTGAACTGGTTGAGGAGGCCAAAGAGTATCAGCTCGATGCAACTGGCATCTCCTCAACTAAGTGGAAGGGTTCTGGAACCAAAGATTCTGGTCTGACGTCCCAAATCACATGACTGCACAGGCGGGTGTGGGGATACTCACAAGCCTCCGGTTGTCAGAAAATGTATTCGATGTCATTCCGTTAGGGGGAAGGATTCTGATCTTAAAGCTTAAGCTTGAACGATCGACTCTGGCTCTGATTCAGGTTTATGCACCAAATCGAGAGTCAGAGTATGAGTAATTTTTGAACGAAGTTGATGCTGCCCTGGACAGAGTGGCAGAAATAGACTTCTTTCTCCTGATGGGTGACTTCAATGCACATGTGGGTACGGGCGACAGTACTTGGAGGAGTGTGATCGGTAGGCACGGTGACGCGGATCAAAACAGGAACGGAGGAAAGTTGTTGGACTTTTGCTGTGCATATGGCTTGTCCATCATGAACACCTTTTTCCCATACAAACACATTCACAAATACACATGCCACAAGCACAGTTTAAATCAAAAGTCACTGATTGATTTCTTTGTTGTTCCATCGTGTGTTCAAAGAATGATTTGTGATGTTCGAGTTTTCAGGGGAGCTGAGTTGTCAACTGATCACCAGTTAGTGCTGTGTAAATTGTTTTTCAGTGACAGTATTCCTTTGCCACCCAGGCGAAAACCAAGACTGGTGACCCGCATACGGTGGGAAAGGTTGCAGGATGCTGACTCTGATTTCAGAGAGCGTTTTGCACAGCATGTTTGGGAGAAGTTTGAACAAATTCCAACTGACCTTTTGAATGTGGAGGAGGAATGGCAGCTGTTTTTATCGGCAGTCATTGCCTCTGCAGGAAATGTTTGTGGAGTGAAGCGTCTTGGGGTAGCGGGTGGTAGTGAGAAAAGAACTGCTTGGCTTAAAACGCCTGGAGTTCAAGAAGCCATCAGAGATAGAAAAGAGCGTCATTGCGTGGATCCAATGTAGAAACTCAACTTCTCGAGCCCGGTACAATGAGACGCGAAGGACTTCCAATCTGGCAGTAAGAACAGCCAGTCATGGAAAAAGTTCGGCGAGAAGTTGGAGCTCGATTACAGATCTGCAAACAAGATATTTTGGCAGACCATTCGCCAACTCAGAGGAAGGAAGTTAAATATCATTCAAGGGGTTAAATCCAAGGACGGTACACTTCTTTCAAATGAGAGCGATGTCTTGCGCAGATGGAGAGAGCACTTTTCGAAGTTGCTCAACCCCCAACAGGGCACTGAAGATGGCATTTCCACTGCTGACCAGATAAGGGCGGAGAATAGTCCCACAGTAGACGAAGTCACTGAAGCGATTAAATCGCTAAAAGTTGGCAAGTCTGCTGGAGTTGATGAAATCCGGCCAGAAATGCTCAAGGCAATCTGTGAAGAGGGTGTTAAATCGCTAACACGTGTCATTAAGGTGGCCTGGGATAGCGGGAAAGCACCTAGCGATTGGCAAACGGGATTTATAGTGCCTATTTTCAAAAAAGGAAACAACAGAGATTGCGTCAACTATAGGGGCATATCTCTCTTGAGTCTTCCGGGAAAAGTATTTGCGAAGGTGTTGGAAACGCGTTCCAGAGCTGTAATAGAGCCTTTGTTACGGGAAGAACAGTGCGGCTTTCGGCCTGGCAGAGGCACAACCGACCAGCTTTTTACTCTGAAGGTTATTCTTGAGAAGGCCTGGGAATATGCCAAACCGGTCTATGAGTGTTTTGTAGATATGGAAAAGGCGTATGACCGAGTCCCTTGGGATACACTGTGGAGAGTTTTGCAGGACTATGCGCTGAGTGGGCCTCTTCTGAGAGCCATCCAGTCTTTGTATGGAAACTGCAGAAGCTGTGTACGGATAAATGGCGTCAAATCCCGTCCTTTTGATATGCGCGTTGGACTTCGCCAAAGTTGTGTTCTGTCGCCGCTCCTTTTCATAGCATTTATGGACTGGATGGTGAAGCGCAGTCTTGGCGAGCAATGTTTCGAATAGGCTAGCATCAGGATGAGCCATCTGCTTCTCGCAGATGATTTGGCCATCCTTGCATTATCCAAAGAGGAACTTCAACGAGCACTGGATAGGTTTGCAGCCGTCTGTGGTGATGCTGGGATGAAAGTAAACGTGAACAAATCGGAAGTGATGGTTGTTTCCCGAACTCCTGTACAGTGTACCCTGCACATAAATGGAGTTCCATTAAAACAGGTTGAGAAGTTTAAGTATCTCGAGGTCTTTTTCACGAAAGATGGGAGGAGTGATACTGAGTTGTCCTGTAGAATCGGCTGAGCTGGAGCAATAGTAAAGGAACTGCGCCGGCCGGTCATCAGGAAAGCTGAGCTTGGAGTGAAAGCAAAGATCTCAGTTTTTAATTCAGTGTTCGTTCCGACCCTCATCTATGGTCATGAAATTTGGGTAATGACCGAAAGAATTAGATCGCGAATACAAGCTACCGAAATAAGGTGCCTGAGGTGCGTCACTCTCCAAGGGACAGAGTGAGAAACGTCAGTATTCGTAGGAATCTTTATGTTGAGCAGCTACTTCTCCGAGTGGAGCGATCGATTCTTCGATGGTTTGGACATGTTGTTCGCATGCCCCCTGACAGACTTTCTAGACAGGTAATGCTAGCCGAGATGCGAGCGCGTCGCCCCCCTGGTAGGCCAAAAAACAGGTGGTGGGATAAGGTAAAGAAACTCTCTGAATCCCGCCTGGGGATTGCGCCGGAGTCTCTTGAGTTGGTGGCGGAGGATCGAGAAAGATGGAAGGACAATTTAGCCATCACCCTCGCTCCGCGACCCTTTTAAAGGATAAGCGGAATTCCAAAATGATGATGATAATGATAAGTTATTAATTTCCAAATAATCAATTAATTATTAATAGATTAATTATAATTTATCTCTATTAATATCATGTTAATATAAATTAAGTTAATATTAATTAGTTTTTTTTTAAAACTTAAGTTTGGAATGACTTAAGTTAAAAGAAGACGAATAACATGCTTCGTGGAATGTTCACCGCAGAAAGTATTGACTGATTCCACTAATGGTTGTATATGTAAAGCAAAGATCTGGGCCGAAAGACTTTTTTTCGGAGGAAGATTTTGAGTTAGGTTATGGTTACAATTTTTTTATGTTCCAAGATGGAGGCCTTGAAGCTGGAATGCGAGAAGAAGATGATTTGTGTGTTGTTTCCAGAAAGGTTCAACTTGGCTAATCTTAAATCAACTCTTTTAGTTAATCTTCGCAATGCGTGAGGTTTTTTCAGTGTTAAATGCAAAAAAGTCCCGAAAACCAACAATTTTTTATTGAATATGTGCTAACTTTAATACGTCTTTTCTTATATGACAATTCAATATTTGGATTCGGGTTTTCTTTTTATCGGTATATTTATTTTGGATATGTTATCGTGTGGGTTTAATATTAAGGCTTTTCACCAATCTGTATTTTTGAAGCTTCCAATATAGGTGTTGAGAGGGAAAACAACATAGAAGAATAATCACCTAATCCTACATTTTTGGCGATACTAAAATGATTGGTTGGAGTTGCAAACATTTTTCAAGACTTTGATGTTTCACTATACTATAAAGATAACAAGAAATGGAAAACAAGTCAATAAAAGAAGAAAACCGTGGGAAGGTTGGACTAGCTGAAGGAATAAGATTAAGGTGCGAATAGGAACCATTGAAACAATGTTATCAAAGTTATAGCTATCTTTACAGACGAAGCGAAAACTGATTATGGAAAAAGACCAGGAGTCCAAATGACTATTGCAGTGTCTTTCAAGCTGAGTTTCACCTGATGAAAAGAGTTGCTCAAACATTTCACTCCATGGGCCTGAGTTCACTTCCATCCGCGAAAGGAATTTCCAAGCAGTACTTAAAGCCCTGGACTCCAAACTCGTGCACTCCAAGAGATTCAAGGTTTCACTCAGTTCTATTCTGCTGGGTTCCTATGCGAATTAGCATCGCAGAAAATGCTATGGCAAACAAACTCACCAGGAATATGAACATAATGAAATCTTGTTCTTCCTCTTTTTAACACAGCCAAAAGTTTCATAGACCAAGACAAGGTTAAACAAACTAGTGAAGCATTCATTACAACATTCTAAGGATTGTATATAACTAACTACTTTAGGCCAGTAATCGAAAAAAAGGAACAACGACCCTTTTATCTCCCTTTAGAAATTTCATGAAAATATTCGTTGGTGTCACACGACACTGCATTATTGGTGTCATAGCTACGCGAATGAAAATCTTTGCGTACGTCTGCTGTAGAAGCTGTAGAAATGATGAAGAAAATAGAGTCTACTCTTTCTCTCCCACTAACCAGCTCTTCAGGAACGACGACTTACGTGTTAAAGGTTATAACTTACATTATTACTACTAAACCTCAAAAGGTTTGTCAGTAGATCTGGCTGGTTCAGTTAGTAAGTCATATGTGCAACCATGGTTTTCTTAAGGGTAATCACAGTGGATCAATCTGGTCATGGAGTGAACTTGCACAAAATACTTAAAAAGTATGTTATCGAAACTCGATATAAGTTATAAGTAAAGGGTGATTTTTTAGCTGGTTTGGTTTTGGCAACACTAGTTTTGACAGCTGACGTGTGTTTAGTACCTTGTGTCACTGTCAAACAGCTTCAGTTTGGTTTGCAATTTAACCATGGATCGTCTTACAAATGAACAACGCTTGCAAATTATTGAATTTTACTATCAAAATTTGTGCTCGGTTCGAAATGTTCATCGCGCGCTGCTTCCATTTTATGGTCGGCATTCTCGACCTTCTGAGCAGTCTATTCGGAAGATTGTGACCAAATTTGATTATGACCGTCTAGATCGTGCGATTTGACACCATTAGGTTACTTTTTGTGGGGGTATGTCAAGGCTAATGTCTATAGGGACAAGCCCGCTTCGATTGACGCACTGGAAGCCAACATCCATGCATTCATTCGTGAGATACCGGCCGATATGTGTGAAAGAGTATGCCAAAATTGGACTCAGCGGATGGGCTACCTGAGACGCAGCCGCGGTCAACATTTGCATGAAATTATCTTTAAACATTAAATTGCAAGGTTCAAACTATCGATTCAAATAAATATTTCAATTATTTTTTTGAATTTCTTGTGTTTTTTTTTTTTAAAAAAAAGTTCTCAACCTCTTAAAAAATCACCCGTTACATATGTATGTACAATGCTCTCTTATACTTTCCTGCTTATAAAGTTTTTGCCTTTTTAACCGACTCTTTAACTAAGCCGTTATTCGTGTACAAATAGCTTCATCTATTTTTGGATAGACCGCTAAAACAGGTGCAACAACATGTTGAACCACATCAACATTTTAAGATATTTAATGGCAACGGTTGACCTTAAGTCCCTATACAAAACTAAGCATTAGGCAATACTCTCGTGCTAGTGATAAAGAGTTTGATACTACTCCGTACTGTGGGGAAATGACTTTCATCATTCACTGTTGTTTTACGGATCTTACAACTCAACTGCGACGTAAACTATTTCCGACCACAAAATGGATTCTTACTAACTATTAAAGAGACTTTTTTGTAAGACTATCAAATGACTTTTTTTTAAACAATAAGTCAGGTAATAATATAGTCAACTTTTTAAATCATAGCACTTTAACAGTTGTGCTGATTCAAAATTGTAATCTTGTGAAGGCCACCACGCCACGATATTCGTGCGACTAACAAACTCCCTATCGACTAATACACCTATACCTTGGGATTTTCCACCTGAGAGATTATTGATTTTTGTTGTCCACCCGAACCCTTAGGCCTTTAACCCAAGAAGTAATGCAAAATGTATGGCTCTTCTCGCATAGAATTATCAACACCATGGGTTTGCCGCCAGCCAATGCCTTTCCCAGAGGAAGACTTCGAGTTTTCTAATTTGGCTTTGTGAATAATCAAACATGGACAAACAGAGGCTCTTCGCTTTGTCCTCTTCACTAATTAAAAATTAACGCAATTCCCCAAATGTTCTACGCATATATTACTCCTTATTTTGTTGCTTAAAGGTCTCTAAACACTGAAAATTATTCAGAATAGGCACATACAAAGCCTACAGCTATACTGTAGTGAGCGTGTCCTACGTGCAAATTAAGGACACCGAATTGCATCAACAATGCCTTCACTAAATGAGTACATGCTTGTTTTGTGTTATTGTGTGCGCGCCTCCTACCAACTCTAGAACCAAATTGTAATTAACTTTTCGTGTGAATACCATTCTCTCACATAAATCCCTTAAAATTAACATATTAAGAAGAGATTACATATAAATGCGCAAATAATTCTAGGACAACGAAAATACAAGTATAGGGCCTAGAACGCATACCAAAGTCGAACCACCGCATCTCCCGCAACCGCAATATGTTCACACATATGTACGAACGCTTGATTATAAATTTTCTAGGGATGTCTACAATATTTATTCACTGGGTAAGGGGTAAAAGTGCCAACCAGAAAGAATTTCACATTCGAAAAGCAGGAAATCGACGCTCTCCGTAGTTTGGGATACACTCAGAATCGTACGTATGCCTGTGTTAAGCATTAATTACATTTTAATGCAAATGAGTGGAAATTGCCAAATGATCTGGGAACACGAGATGGAGACAAGTGCAACTGGGACTATGGTGTTGGAGACAATTTAAGATCTCGAGCTAAGTTGCAACATACTGCCAGTAGCAACAGTAGTAAATTTGTCACAGCTGTGGATTAATTTACATTCCCGAAGAAGTGGCATCTGTCTAATGCCTAAGTGATGATTTTATGCATGTAGCCTGCTGGGCTTGCAATGCACAAATATTTCGCTCACAGAAATTGCGGAAAATTAGTGACTGATTTTTTGAACTCTTTTTAGCGTCTTGCTACTCAAAGCAAACCCCGTATTTGAAGGTACACGAAATTAATTGCACAAAAAAATATTTAGTTTAAGCAGGCCTTTTCCATATTTTTGTGCTCAGGGCCACGCCTTTTAAGGCATCATTTGGTATTCGTTATCAGATATTGAGGATCCTTTTACTTTATTGTTATCCTTCACTTTACTATGACGAGTTCTGGTTCGTATGATCTTTTCATAATTAACGTTACTATTTTGCATATTACTTTCCTCTTAAATTTAACACAACAAAATCGTGTCTTCCACTCTACACTACTTTAAGTGGCTACACTAATGTCCTGCTTAAAAAAGAGTCTGTTTCCATGTTACGTTTAATCAACTAAGACATTAAAAGATTTCAAACCGATTTGTACGTTTTCTTTAAGCTTCCCAGTCTTGCTTCCGGGGTCAAGCCTTTTTGCGTAATCATGTTTGCTATCCCACATGCACAAACTACTCTCGTTCCTGACCTAACATAAAATTGTCATCGTCCTTCTCCCAGGGGCAACCTTTAATACCACTGCTTGACTCTGTTCAGAGCTAGCACTTACCCTAATTTTTTGCCCCAAAAAAACTAATCACTTAGTGTTCTACCAACCCATACACATACATACCTAAACGTCCTTACACACAATTTCCTAAGATTATTACAAGTATTTGTATAAAATTCCCATTCCCAGATAAAGAGAAACGACGAACGATATACTCACTTGCTATGTGCTCGTTGTGAAACGCCAACATTTGGGATGCTGTTGAATTCTTATATGTATCCGTAGCGAAAAAAAAGAATTTGAGAAAGCAGCACTAAAAGTGCTTTCCTACCACCACTACCACTAGATATGGCAACGATGACTTACACCTGATTCACCTGCAAAGAAAAGAAAAAACAAAAAAGAAGTGAAAAACTTTTAAGGATATTGTTCAATAAAATACAAAACTTGTTATTATAAATTTTATCTCAGACTGCTTCGGGGGAAAAATAGATCAGAAAACCCACAGAGCTTCTTAAGCGTAAATAAATGATTTTAATTTATGTCCCTGTGACATTAGAGGTAACAGTTTATCCTTGCTGAGAAAAGTGTACGAAACAAAAAAAATTTAAAAGTTTCGGCCAAACAAGAACGAGAACTTTGACTGAAAGAACAATCAAAGTTCTCTATTTTTGCTTTTTCTTTTGTAGGCTAGCCAAGCGACCTGTAAGCAAATAGGGGTTGAAGAATTTTTTTTTGTTCGTCCTTTCGAATTGCGGCTTTATAAAGTGGTATTAGATCAGTAAAAAGTGCCCCTCAGGGTATGGCCATTGGCCAACACCAAGACCCATACTTTCTGGCCATACTTCAACATAAATTGTGTAGGTAGGTACACCCGTGCTTGACCACTTTTATGGGATTTATTTAGCTACCCAGGGTTACAGTTTCAGGGTTTTCTTCTTCGTCCTGTGGAAGAAGTTATTGCAATTCAGATAATGACCATGGTGGTGTAGTCTATTGAGCCATGTTTGGGTGAGACTTTTTTTTAACATTTTGTCCTTATACCCTTATACCAATGATGGTGATGCAGTAATTTTTTAATGAAAGAACTAACTAACAGAGGCATATACTGGAATCATTTTGAATTCTGGCAAACGACCTTTTCAGTGAGTTCGGAACAGGGCTTGAAATTTTTTTATTTGATTGTGAATCTTGCTACCCAGGAAGCCGTACTCATTATGAACACAGAGGCTACCAAATTTAAAAAATTTTCGCTGGTTTTGGTCAGCCTTGACATGTCTGTTCTCACTATTTTCAATGACCTTTCCCCTAGACCTCGCTAAATTGAGGTGGTGCAACAACGAAAGGGGTAAGTTAAGATAGGAGCCAGTGTAAACCTTGAGCCAGAGGTGCTTGATGCTTTCTTGTATTTTTAAATTTAAATGACCGGCTGATATCTCTTAATCTGTTCGTATAAGGCGAAGCATGGAATTTATCCAGTAGTGAACCCAAGTTTTGGGTAGGTGCAGAGTGAGAAATGCTTTCCAAATTCGCAAAATACTTATCAATATAATAACAATGTTTTACCAAGTTTCAGGTTGCCTGATAGATAAGCTTCAATTTTGGAACCTTATCGCACACCAGATCTAGATTTTTTAACATCTTATCGATTCTAATTGAATTTTCAACATAACGTGTACAAGCAATGAGTCGTTAAACGTGTCACATGCAATTTTTGAACACTTCCTTTTGCCTTGACACTATTATTGGAATAGCCATCATGATCGAATCTGGACAAAGAATCAATCGTGTTCACTGTAGCTCAACGGTAGAGCATTACGCGCGACGGTTTTTTCTTTACCGACTGGGCTAAGAGGTAAAGCGTAAAGGACATCAGTCGTTGTAAAACTATGCCAACGAAGTACTTCAGGCGTTAAACCAAATTGATCCGGGCTCGAAATTTGTTTTAAAAACTTTAACTCAAACTTTACCTTTACTTCTTTTCTGGCTAGGTCGCTTAGAAGATCCTTATCTGAACTCACAGTCGAAAAAGAATGACCAGGCTTTAATGTGGAAAAGATATATCGAGTTACCCCAAGCTTACTCGTAGGCACAAAGCGTTGTCGTAGTGGGATGGAAAATGAAAGGTTTTTAAATTAAACCAGTGAGTAAGTGCTAAAGTGCGCAAGCAGAAGTTACAGTCCGTTTAACGGACGGTTGAGTAACCCTTTCTATCCCACATTTTAGATAATTGCTATTATTGTTATTTTTTTTGAAGAATTGTGTCTACTACAAACTTAAAAAAGGGCCGTGGTCTCTGTTAAAAACTATCGATATTAGCATAATATCTGCAAGTTACGCAGAAATGTAGATAAAAATGCAATATTTTTTTGCGCAAATTCTAGATTTTTGTAATTTCGACCGCTAAAAAGAGACGTGGCTAAAAATTTTTTCGGAAAAAACATCTAGAATAGAGTCTAGTTTACTTTACGTGCTAATTTTTTTTTTTCTTATTCTTTCCTGACTTAGGCTTTTGGGATAGAATAAGAAATAAAAATATTTTGTGGGGTGCCGTGGTGTAGTGGTTAGTGTGCTTACTATACCGGAGGTCTCGAATCCTGCCATCGTTACCTGAAAAAAAAGACTTGTTCTTTTTCACGATCCCGTGGGGACTGTCAGACCGGGAGTGGCTCCGCGAAAGTCTGACAAGCTCTTCAAGAGTATCATTTGTCTTGAAAAACTTCACAAAGTGCCGTTCGGAATCGGCAAAAAATTGTAGGTCCCCTTGTATGTAAAGAAATTAACACACGAGCAAACATTGTTGAGAAGTTGGCCCTGGTTCACCCTGAGCTGTTGCAACACTCTACTTATTTATTTATTTTTAAATTAGGCTTAAGGCGACTCGAAATTATTTTTTTTTTTAAATTCAAGTTTTGTCCAATTCTGCCTCCAAATGAGGGCGTGGCAAAAATGTTCTGTCAACGAAATATGGGACTAAGTGCATTCTAGGTAGTACATGGAGAAAAAATTTTTTCGATTTCAAACAAAAATATTGAATAAAATGCATTTGAAAATTTATACTTTAAATCGATTTCACGCCCACTGGAGGAGCTTCATCGAATTAATTTTTCTTTTTTATGTCTTACACTCATTAGAAGATGCTTAATATAAAATTTCAGCCTTTTAAGACGTCTTAAAGTTTTGAAAGCTCTGGAGGTAGTTGCACATTTGGCGTGTCTGTCCTTAAAGCGTGTGACATACAGACAGACGGACGGACGGAAATGTATTATTCGATTCAGAATTCGGTCTCGATCATAAGATCTTGGGGATCTACCATTATTATTTCACCGCGTTACAAACTATATGATAAACTTAATATGCCTCCTATGCTATGGGATAGTTGGGGTATAAAAAATAATACTAGTGGGCGAATTACAATTCGCTTAGGCGAATCGTTGAATATCCATCCCTATTGATCCAAGCCGCGCAGGGACGGCGCAGTAGAGGAGCACCGAGATTCAAATGGCATGCGCAACTGGAAGGGGACCTCAGCCAACTTCACGTGTGAAACTGGAGACGGCTAGCTGAAGACAGAGCTGGCTGGCGAAACTTGTAAGCTGATCGGCAATAAAATTATTTCAGGAAAGGCAATAATTCTGGCGAACACTCCTGGACGATCAGGGCATTAAAAATAAGATTATGTTTAGTGTTTTAATTTTTCAAGTTTATTCTACGGAGTAAACTTACTGATGGCTTAAAATTTTAACACTTAAAACTAAACTTCTACACTCCTGACATTTTCTATACACAATTTTCAATTGCATCCCTTAGAACCTTAATCTATTAATAAGCATAGCACTCTTTGTACTAAAAATGACGCTAACGTTCCAATATGCAATAAACACTTTGAGGTAAAGACCCCAACAAATGGCTACCGAGTGAACACCATCTGCGAGGCACAAAACCGAATTCTCTGTACGATATAATTTGCAAGGCCATACTCGTAAACTAGTCTTCTGGCCGTAAAACGAAAGTAAGCGATAATTTCTCAAACTAAATAATTCAAAGCACGAAAATCATTTGACGTTGTCGTTTGCCATTTACGGCTTTCCAGACTCACACAGTGCTTGCATAAACATCTTAAGTATGCTAACCGCTGTTTTCTGGAATAAATCTTTCTCCTCGCAGACAGGCAAATGACACTGGTAAAGTTTGGAAAGTATATAAACGTCAGTACGCTGATGATGGGACAAATAACTCGGTGAGGTGCATATCCTTTCTGAGTTTGATGAACGACTTTTCTAAGGTAATAAGAAATGTGCTCACGCTAAACATGAAGTGCATAAAACATGCAGATGTTTGAAATTTTAACTGGTCATCGTTCTCGTGTTGCTGCAGCTTTAAAACTGGGCACTTAAACGTGACAAACATATGCCACCAAAGTGGGGTCTCTGATTTTTGATTGCCAATTAAATAAGCAGGTCAATGTGTTATGAAGGAGTTAGAAACAGTTGCTGACTCTACCTACCATTAAGAGCTTTTGTAAGTTTACTTGCATTATTATGCCATTTACTTCTGGAATACCTCGCAGTGGTATAGTAAAACTTGCTCTTTCCATATAAATGCAAAGCTAAGCGTCAGCAACTTTATTGCTCTAGTCCGCCTCAGACTCAAATAATGAACTTTGGCATGAAAAACGATTCTCCTATAAAATCTCTATAAACTTGATTGGGACCTGAAATCGAAACGGAACATCCCTTACTCATAAAGGGCTTGTTATTTTTTTGTGCGGGTTAAACTAGCTGATATGTCAGAAATTCTCGTTTGTACGTCTTTTGGGCTATGCACGATGTGACTTTTACCAGCTGGGTAGTTGAATTTTTGTGTTTTTACTGAAAATACACATATACACAAATGAAGATATTATGTATAGCCTTGTGCACGGCCGTGTATGTTTGCCCTCCAAAATATTCACAGAGAGACTAATGGTAATTTCATTTGGAGAAAATTTAATTAAGGATGTGAATAAATTTGAACTTAATCAAAAAGGGGATGTGCATTTTTCGCAAATAAAAACTTAGATGTTTTAGCTTTGGGAACATGAGGACATGCAAATTTGCAGACGGTTGTGCTGGGGTAAGGTACTTGAATCTGAATTTTATTCAACTTTGGACAAGGTTAAAACAAATTTAAATTTAGAGTGGAAGACTGCTTTTTGTTTTGATAAGTAAAGCAGAGTATGATATAAGATTGGGCACAAAGTTCAGATCATGTCTTTAGAAATAAATCGTGAAATTTCAACGTTATTCTGCAAAGGTTACTGTCAGGAGTTTTTCATTTTTTTTTAAACCCTAATCCATTGGAGTCTTCTAAGTGTCGTCCATCATTGTCACGCATTTTTGGGCTTAAGTTTGGTGCGAAACTTCACATAGAGTTTTTCAGACACCATGTGACTTAACCTATGGTTCGATTATGCTTCCTCTATTTCCTGTATTGGTTCTTGGCAATGAACCATTTGGTATTGTAAATAGTCTTGTTGCAATAAAATATTATTTTGTAACGTTAAAGAAAAATAATTTGTTCTTTTATTGACCAACAGGTAATAATTTTCGAAATTTCATAAATATTTTTTATAAAAAAGTTTAATTTTTACTTAAGGCTGGTTAAAAAGTGAGCGTGGTCAATGCTGGGATAACTTTTTTTTCTATCTCTAAAGACAATTCCAAAGCAGTGAATAATGCCAAAAATTGATGTTCTAACGCAAACGAAATATAGTTTAAACTTGATTTAAGTGTTATTAGCGGTCCACCCAAAAACGGAAAGAGGACATCTTATGATATAACTACGTTGTCCGTACGTGCGTCCGTCCGTCCGTCCAATTGCGTTATAACTTCTGAACTGTAAGTCGTGAAAGACAAAATTTAGTGTGCTTTAAAAACGCGAGAATAGTCAGAGAACCCATCGAGGGCAATTTTTTTTAAGCAAAAATAACGGTATAATAACAGTTTGAAGTTTCATGAGAAAATTGATTAAATGTCTTCCAATACTTTATTTAAGAAGGCAAGAAGTAGATAAACGAAATTTAGGTTAAGTAAATCCTGAACTTTGACGAAAAAACAAAATTGTTGAGTTGAATATGAGTGCCGTGTGCCATTTAGTGCACAAGGCCAATAATAATAACTGTATAAGGAAATTGAAGAAGACAAAGTTCTTAAGTCATATGTTTCAGAAAAATTTTAATACCTACTGGCGTTTTGACGCGTTTAAAACCAAAAACGCATGAAAAACCGTGTGCCCCTCCCATCGTTTAACTACTGTGTTATTAAGAAAAATCGTATGAAAAAAATTACACGTATCGGAAGTTTTCCAAAATACGAAGGAAAGCTATAGTGAATTTTAAATTTTTAAAACCTTCTAAGACTCGTCTTTAAGGTCTTAGGGATCCACGATGATTATTTCTCTATGTTACAAACTTTGAATCAAACTTAATATACCTCTATGGGAGTCAGTCTTTCTAAAGAAAAAAAATCAATGCGAAAAAGGACCCAATGCGACCAAAGTCCTACAGATCGATCCCCTTCATTTTGTTTATACACCATCCCATAGGGCTTAAGGTTATATGATCGAGACCGAACTCTGAAACGAAAAGCCATGTCCATCCGTGTGTCTATATGCCATAAGTTTTTAGGCCTGAAATTTTAAGCTAGGAATCTGAAGTTTGGTTCGTAAGTTCATTGTTGTATGCGAAAGTACAAGTATGAATATTTTTAAAATCAGCCCACAAACACGATCACAATCGGTGCAATTGTGCAACTACCTCCAGAGTTTTCAAAGCTGTAAAACGACCTCCAGAGTTTTCAAAGCTGTAAAACGCCTTTAAAGCCTGAAATTTGCCTTTAAGGCGTTTTTGAAATCAGCCCAGAAACACGCTAACAATCGGTGTAATTTTGCAACTACCTCCAGAGCTTTCAAAGCTGCAAAACGTCTTGAGAGGCTAAAATTTCGATATTTATTGCCTCCTGTTTATTGTAACACAACCAAAATAAACCTTTAATCGCTTTACCTCCCATAGTAGGCCTGGCTTTGATTTAAAGGGTAATTTTTCAAATGCATTTGATTGAATTTTTGTTCTAAGTCGAAAAAATTTTACTGAATATATTATGTAAAAAACAATTCGTTCTACATTCTTTTTTACAGGACTTTGGGCCACGCCCTCATTTAGAGGCAGAATAGAATAAAAACCTAAAACTTTCCAGAAAAAAATTTAGGAAAGAATAAAAAAAAATTAGCAAGTAAGGTAAACGAGAATTCATTCCAGATTTTGTTTATACAAAATTTTAAGCCACGCCCCTTTTACGGATCGATTTTTCAAAAATATTGAATTCGAACCACAAAATAGCATTTTTACGTACATTTAAAGGTAACTTGAAGAAATATCTGTGTTATAATTGATGGTTTGCAATTAGGGGAGGTCGGGCCACGCCCATTTTTGACTACTTATTTTCGACCACCCCGTTTGCACTACTTATAAAATGTCAAAAAACAACAATAACATCAGCATTTTACAATGTGGGGATTGGGTATTCAACGGTCTATTTCACGGACTGTACCTTTTGCCTACCCACTGTAGCTCTTACTTACTGGTTACTAAAAACAATGGAGAAAACTATGGACCCTCCAAGGCAAAGGAAGTGCTTAACAACATCCCCCTTCAACGTCGACAGCTTGCATACAGAGCAGGTAGATAAATTTAAAGAGAAAGCTCTATATCAGCTGACGAAAAGTATTCAAAATGGTCTTGACACCACGTGGACTGTTATGGACCACTTGGACCTTAGACAACGAAGGGGCATTTGACAACATATCACACAAAACCTTCGCCGCGGTCCTAGCTTGGAATGGAGTTAACAGCGCAGCTATCTATTTGATGCATTAGCTGTTGAAACCAGTGGAGATGCGTACACAGGTAGTAGGAAATTATCAATGTAAGCACAGCAAGAGGGTGTTTGGAAGGGCTAATTTATCATACCCAATGAGGAGCCAAGTTGTGGACTACCTAAAGCATTTACTTACCTAGGCATTATCCTTCAGACCTTATGCTAATGATAGTTAGGGGAAAGTTTTTTATAATAGTTACAGTTGCTAGGGGAAAGTTTGAATGATCATTTATTGGGAATACAAACAAGTCTAAGCACAACAAAGGAAAATACTCAAAAAAGTGCAAAGGTTGGCATGCCACTACATAATGGAGGCTATGCTGTTGGCTGGGAAAACGATATTGAAAATGGTTGAAGAGGGAATTGTCAGGAGCAGTTCCATTGAGTTCATAAAATTCACGCACTTCTTAGTTTGAAGTTTGAGAAAGTTTAGCTTTGAGAAGAACTTCCTCGCGAAGCTCCATAGCACTAAACAAGTGGGAAAGTGCAACAGTGGGTATGCAAAAGCTTCAATCCATCTACGACGGATTGCAAAATACCCGATTATACCAAAAAGAAAGCTGCCACGCCTCCAAAAAGTGGGCGGGATATAAAAATATAACTGTTGAATGCTTTATACTAGGTGGTTGCATACTTTTCGGCCTAGAACTCCGCCTTTTTAATTAAAAAAATCACTTTTTTTAACGACACGCCCACAAAAGTGGGCGGAGGCACATATAATAATAAAACATGCACAAATAAACATAAAAGTTAGAAAATGCTAATATCTGCTGCTTTTGTCATATAATTTTTTGTCAAATTTCATATATATTTAATTAAAAACAGTCATTTTAAGCTAAAATCCCTTAAAAAGTGGGCGTGGCCAATAAAAAAGCTAACATTTTTTGACTACTTTAAAGACAATCATAAGGCAATGTTACGTACCAAAAATGGATGCGCTAGCGCCATTGTAACATAGCTAAAATTTGAAAAAGGTATTTTTTTAAATTAGAGATGGTCGCACATACAGGCCTGTAGTGGGCGGATTCAGCTTTTTTTCAAACTTGATCTGAAGGACTGGACTTCCAACCAACGCTTAAAATTTCAGCTCTCTGCCTTAAAATTTAAGGCCTAATATATGTTTACATACGAACGGACGGACGGACCCAACTAACATTTTCTCTCTCATAACACTCTACGAGAGTCTTATGAGAGTATTCTCCAAGAGCTTGCCTCTTGGAATTTGTCTCTCATAGAGTACTACGAGAGCGCTTAAGAGAGTCTTACGGGAGTTAAATGGGAGTTATTTGATCTGATAAAAAGTCTTAAACTCTCCTTGCAAGAGTTATTCGGTCTCATAATAAGACAATAAGTCCTTCTTACGGGATGTGAAAACCTAGTCTTGTTTGACAGAGAGAGAAACATATAACAAACAATCTTCGTGTCATCTTTATCATTGTGTGCCAAAAATGCTTTAATTTTTCATTAGGGTATAAAGTAAAAAAGAGAACAATATATACTTCTTAAAGAAAGTGTTATTTTCAATTCACTGTTTGATGGTACACCATTATCATCAACATTATTGACTTTAATTATATTTTTTCTGAGGTTATATATGCAAGAACTTTGTGCAACTGAAAATTTATCTGCTAAAGTTAACATTTTACTTCGATAAAAACAAAGCGCCACGAAAACAATCAGTTTAAAAAAAAACTATAAATGATAGCTCATCGCTCAACATCATTGCCGCGTGCACATGAATGAAGGAATATAAAGATTACAGCATACGCATGTTATGATATTCGCTCGCTAAAGTAAATGTTGATCTGACGTCATTGGAGTTGACTGTGAGTTTGTTTGCGTGTAGAAAAAGTCAGTCAATCCATGCTGGCTTACCAGACCATGAATATGTTTTCGATGACGATTTGTGCTGCAGAGATACCTACACTTTTTTCTCCATAAAGAAATGCAATTATTAAAAAACTACTGTCACCGCAAGCACACTACATACTGACAAAATTACTTTTGACGGATGGTGGAACGCCATTATTTTGAATTGAAATGAATAGGTATTTTTATCAGCCACCCGGTCTCAAAACAAGAGTGTTAGGCTGAAAAGAGTATTTTTATGAGTACTTCGATACTTTGACTCTCATAAGGATGCTCCTTATAATACTTTTACTCTTTGAGAGTAAAACGAGAGTTGAACTCACATAACAAGAACCAAATATGCTCTCATAATGGAAGTTTACGTCTTTTTTACTCTGGTAGCTTTTTACCCTTCTAATGAGAGTACTATGAGAGTGAAATTCAATTTAATCAAAAAAAAATTATGTTCTGAGAGTACTCAAGAGTTTTACGAGAGCCTTATAAGAGGTTTTTCTAGATTTGTAGAGCACATCTCTCGAGAGTATGTTTGTTGGGGACGGACGGACATGGCTTAATCGATTCTCCCGTCGGTTCCATTCATATCTCTAAAAGGTCTTAGGGGTCTGCGGTGATTATTTCACTGCGTTACAAACTATGCATCAAACTTAATATACCCTGGGTCGGGTACAAAGAGCTAAGTGCTATGGAGCTTCCCGAGCAACGGGAGCAACAGCATCATCAACAAATGGGTCAAACACTGATGAACTGAGGAACTGGTGCAGAAATGTCATTTAGACCAAATTGCTATTGCAAACACTATAGTCTTTACAATACTACACTCATCTTAAGATCACAGCTTGCAAATGTAAAAGCCTAAGACGTCTTGACATCGCAGCTGCATCAGGGATTTGATTTCGGAACCGTAAATCTTTTCATCCTAGATGTGTTATAGTGTTATAGCCAGTTGGAATGAAGACTTAGTATCAAATCTTTTAATCTTAATAGAGTGTAATCGTGTTGCAATAGAAAAAAATTGGTGCACAAAAAACTGCTTCGACTCTTGGAGTCAGAGCCCTTGCAACATATTTCCAGCAACCTCAATCTGTTGCTTCAGCCTTTCGTTACGCCGAGCCTTTATTGGAAATTCCCGAATTAGATTAGACTAGGTCAGGTCATTACCCTACAGGAGCACCAGGCCGCAAGAAAAATAAAAAGTCAGCAGGAATTGACTCTACCGGATACTCTACCGGAATCCCGAATACAAAAACTCACCACCGCTTTTATGGACCAGCTCGTTATTCTTTTTCATATAAGTTTCTTGAGGAACAAAATTTACCTGCGTTTTTCCTGCCTTGATCATGTGCTTGGTAGATTCCTAAAAATTTCATTGGATCTGATTCCTGGCATTAATCTTGACATGCAAATATCGGATCATTGTATGACTGGCCTATTTTTTGACAGCCTGAGGTGTGAAAAGCCTAGATATAACTTTCAATCCATTGCAACTTAAGTCGACTTTCAGCTTTTGTCCAGAATTCTATGTTTAGAAAGTTGGGAGAGTGTTTATGCTTAATCACAAACCTCTAATGCGTATGACCGATTTCTTTTGATATCAAAGAACCATTTAACGACATCTACATTTGTTTCACAAAAAAAAAAAACTGACAGAACTTTAAAACCTTGGATAACTCGTACCTTTGTGCAAAAAATCAAACTTAAGCAAAAGCTGAGTAAAAAGTGTTGGGTACATCCAACAAACAATAATCTAAGAAGTCGTTTTATCAGTTTTTCAAGAAAAGTCAATCAGAAATACGTAATGCTAGAGATAATTATTACCACTCTGAGATAAATTCTGCTAAGGGCAATATAAGAAAAGAGTGGCAAGTGATAAACAGCATTCTTGATCGCAAAACAGCAAGCAGTTCGGAGCAACCAATTATTTTAAAAGATGGAAACTGTCACTTTTCAGATCCCGAAGAAGTAGCCAACAAATTCAGCAGGTACTTTGCTTCCATTGAGCAGAATTGTAATTTTACTATTCAGAACAATGCTTGTAGTTCCCGCAGTGAAACAAGTTTTGAAATAAATTACAATAATAGCTTCTTTTTTGAGCCAACGGGCCTTGAATTATTAAAAACAATCACTTGTCTTAATAATTCAAACGCAAAGGGAAGGATGGGGTTTCAAATTCGTTGCTAAAGCGTATTGGTCCTACAATAGTTGAAGTACTGACTTATCTCTTCAATTCTAGTATTATGTCTGGTATATTTCCTGAAAATTTAAAGTGTGCTCTTGTTGCTCTTTGCATAAAAAGGGTTATAAGTCTGATATTTCAAACTATAACTTATTGCTGAGCTTAATCGTGATGTCCACTTATTGAGATATTGGTTCGCCGAACATGAACTCCTTGTAAGCAGTCAGACGAAATTGATGTTTTTCAGCCTGTCAGGCAATGAGAATCCTGATTTAGATTTTATTTTTCCCTCATTTGACTGTGAGAAATTTTGTCTATCAAATAGTAAATGCAGAGCACATTGTGCTGAATTCTTCAATAGAAATGCCGTCTGCAACTTTAACTGTTTTAAAGTTGAATGTGTGTACGAGTTTAAATACCTTGGTATTACAATTGATAATTGTCTGAAGTAGTCCAATCACATTTCCAACCTTAAACATTATTTGCTCTCAAGTACTCGATGTTTCTATAGGCTCCAAATTTAAATATTGTTCCTTAAATATGCTAAAAACAGTGTATTATGGCATTTTTCAACCAAAGCTACAGTATGGAGTTTGTTGTTGGGGCGGTGCTTACCTCAACAAGTTGCAACAACTTCTTGTAATCCAGAAAGCTGCGATGCGAAAAGTTTGTAACACAAGTCGTTATGCTCACACGATTGAACTTTTCCAAAACCTAAGAATCTTACCCGTAAGGCATTTATATTATTTCAAGGTTCTTAAAGTTTTTTTTTCAGCGGTGGTTATTTGCAGAGCCCTTTTTTCAATGTCAGGAGCCTTCCAGACTACAAGCTTCAGAAACTTTTACATCATCATTTCATGCAAATTGTTTACTTCGCTTCCCACAGAAATTCGTATGTTAAGGAATTTGAACCCATTCTTAAGAAAAACAAAGGATTGGCTGCTGGGTTTCGATCACCAAGAGATTGAAAACTTACTGCACTATGTAATTTAATGTTAATAAGTTGTAAAAAAGTGGGGTGCCGTGGCGTAGTGGTTAGTGTGTTTGCTTACTACGCCGGAGGCCCGGGTTCGAATCCTGTCATCGTCACCTGAAAAAAAAAAGACTTGTTCTTTTTCACGGTCCCCATCTCCGCGAGGGTTTGACAAGCCCTCCGAGAGTATCATTTGTCTTGAAAAGCTTCTCAGGTGCCTTTCGGATTCGGCAAAAAATTGTAGGTCCCTTTGTATGTAAAAAGAAATCAACACACCAGCATACATTGTTGAGAAGTTGGGCCTGATTCACCTCGAGCTGTTGCGCCACTCTATTTATTTATTTTATTTAGGTTGTAAAAAAAAAAACTGAAGCCTAATCCTAATGGTTTGTTAGTCAAATTAATTATTATTATAAGGTTTTATATTATATTGATAAGACCTTATCTCTTTTTTTTTCCTTAGTTGTTTTTATTTATACAAAAATAGTTTTTGTCAAATTTCTTCCATTTTTTTTTTGTTATTTGTATATATATATATACAAATAACAAAATATATATATTTTGATATTTTGTTAATTTGTTTATTAATTAATATCCTTATAATTGTTCTGGTTGTCTTAATATGCAATTTTTAGTATTCTTTTTAATACCCCACGAATTGTAAATCAATCTGTACTGTGGCATCATAACTATTAACTCATTGTTAAGAGATGTCACTAACTGTTCTCATTCAGGTGTTTCTAATTAAATTTGATGAATTTAGTAAAGTATCGATTTAAGTGAGAATAAAAAAAAAATTGAATTGAATTGAATTGAATCCTTCAGTCCATGTTCTGTTTATAAGAAATGAAATCCAGACCTACCGGAAAACTACGGAGGAATATCGATTCTCTGTGGTTTAATCTTTAAACCTTTGGAAAAATTTTTACAAAGATTATTAACATAGGTTAGCAAGCTGGATAGAAAATAATAATTTGCTCAGCATTTTCCAACACGACTTTCGTTCTGGGCTCCGACGAATTGATCAAGTTTACGTTTTGACTTCGGTTGCAAAAAAGTATGTAGATGCTTGGTCTGTCTTCGAAATTCCTAAGAATTTATCAACAGCTTATTTCTAATACAGCTACAGCTGTGTGGAATGGCAGCTGCTTGTCTGAATTTTTTAATACCCCAACAGGGGCTGCCCAAGGTTGTAGTTTCGGCTTTATCCTGTTCGCTCTGTTAATCGATGACGTCTGAAAAAACATGCCGGGAGGAGTAAAATTGGGGGACTTGCAATGCTACTAAAAATTCTCCTTTTTGCCGACGATCCAGTCACTCTCGCCGATAACCCTATCTCAATCCAGCTGCAGATAAATAAACTGAAATGCTTTTGTGAATTGTGGGCCCTTGTTATCAATGTCTCAAAATTAAAAATACTGATTTTCGAAAGGCACTGCAGATGTGGAAGCTCTCGTGAGCAATGGTTGTTAGGTAAAGATCGAAGTTGTGAAGGAGTTCAAGTACCTTGGCTTTCTTATAACGCACAACCTTGATGTACGTCCGCATGTAAAGGAAAAATGCACCGTTGCTAAGACAGCAATTAACCTAATGGAAAAAGTTTTTCAGAAACCCTAGTTTGGATTCTTCTTCAAAATTCATAAACACCTGCCTTTGTTATGGAGACCAAGTTTTTGGATATGAGCAATTTTATGTGATCGAACTGGTACAGCGTTTATTTTTCAAACGGATTTTCAGACTACCCTCATCAACCCCAACCTACGCAATGCATATGGAATCCGGCCTCCCTTAAATCTACGTTAGGAACCTCAAGGCTAATGCGGACTACATTTTAGGCCTGAGTCCAACAAACAGAGGAAAATGATGGCATACCGCACTGCAACATAGGTTATCGCCCTTTAAATAGTGGTTTGATCTTGCCGCAAAGCGTCTTATAACACTGTATTGAGAAGGTTGATAAAAACCTCTTCGTGCAGAGTCAACGTAGGGCCCAATCGTCGTCAACCAGGTAGATATACAGACATCTTTCGCACTCTTTGGGACCTGCTAACTACTTCAATAACAGCTTAACAGCCAACCAAATTAGCTTAGAACTGAGACCTTAAGCTTAAACTACAAGCCACACAGATATGATCTTCAACTAACCTACAGCCTATACAACTTTATACAACTTGAACGTAGTCATGGAAGGCATTCTCCATTTCCTTGCTGTTTGTCCTATCTTGCTGGAAATGCGCCGTTTACATTTCGGAAAGAGCCACCTCTCATTTGAAGGGACAAAGTTAGCTTTGAATGGATCTAATGGCTGGGAAACTCTTCTCCAGTATTGTTATCATGCCTTGCGATTTCGTAACAGTTTTGTCGATTAATACAAAAATCAGAAAAAGTGTAGTCATGCAATTCATGCCTCATTACTTACTTACTTACTTACTTACTTAAGGTGGCGCCTTCATGCCTCATTGCTTAAAATATTTTTCTTTTTCTTTCTTTTTTATTTACTGTCACTCTAATCTGCTTTCTTCTTACTTTCTTTCTTTTTGTTATATAATAAATTTATTATATATTATAAATAAATTATTATATATTATATATTTATATTATATATTTATATATTTATTATATATTATATAAATATATATTATAATAATATTTTTATATAATTATATAAATATATTATTTTATTATAAATATATATATAAAAATATATATATATATATATTATATACTTATATAATATATTTATATATAAATATATAAATATAAATTATTATATATTTATTATATATTTAAATAAAGTAATAAATTATTATATAATTACTTTATTTATTGAAATAAAATCTTAAACTTCTCATTTGTTATTATGTATTGCGAGCTTAGCATCTAATAATGCAGACGGCTTTGAATGCCATACTTTGTTGTTTTATTATATACATCTCAAAGTATGTTTATGTTTGTATTGCAATGAAAATAAATCTAATCTAATCTAAGCTAGAAAAAAACTATAAGAAATTTTCATACATACATATGTCTTCCATAATTTGTAAGCTAATTGATCCATTTAAGTAATTCGTCAGCCTTAATGTCACACTTAAAGTGCACTCTCGTCTCTCAAAAATTCTGTCTTCAATCAATGCCCAATCCCTTTTCATCCTTTTGTAAAGTTAAATAATGTAGGTACCCAGCTAATTGCAGATGAGAAGTCAACAGAATAAAAGTAAATAAAAAATCAATTCGATGACGAAATTCTCAAATTTATTTAATTTGCAAAAAGAAACGAGTAGAGAGCGTAGACGAAAAACTATCCTGTGAACTCTATAAAGCATGCACTGCCCACTAGGTGTGCAGCGAATATCTTTAATCAATCTTATTTAACTGTTCAATTAAACCTTTTAGACATAATTTAAGTATGTAAATGGTAGAAATGCAGCGACTATGCGGTGTTCGGTCAGTCGGCACTGAATCTCGTAATTTCGGAATGTATGAAAAGAAGTCAATGTATGTAGAGGTACTCACTCATACTACCTTAGGTATAATAGAAAAAGGTCTCGTACAAGCCGTCGTCTGGGCTTGTACTGGGATACATTCACATGTTACCAGCACACCATATACCCAAGGTTCTAACCAAGTTTCCATTAACTTATGTTGACTCTTCACACCCTCGTACGCCGACTACCGGGCCCAGGCTTTGTTCCATCACCGAGGATGACGGAGAATCAGGAATAGATGATGGTTTCACTTCTTCCTTCGCAATGATGTGAAACATTTATATCCTTGCTCGGGTTCTGGTTTCGCTTCTTTGTGAATTCCTGCCATGTATGCTTTCTGTATTGATTCTTTTGCTTCCAAATAGAAAAACTCCCATGACTTATGACTTAAAATTAACAAAACAAGCGCAACACGAACAAAGGTTAAGTACTAGGAAAATAACTTAAATTACAATCTAATATCAGGACTCTGTGTTTCTTTTATTTGTTTAACTTATCTGAATACTTTCTTCGGATGGGACACAAAATCAATACAACTGGTGGAACATCCTTTGAAAAGTAACTTTTATCTATCATTTCAGCATTTACTGGGCGACTTTCTCTCTCTGTTGGGTGGTGCAGGAGGAAGTTGAGGGTGGAAATGAGAATGAAATGTATTGTCACAGATAAAAGTGAAACAAGAACGAAGCAAAGGCTAAAGGACACTCTCGAGTAAGAGAAGAAAAATGTAATTTACAGTATGGATTGACATTAGGATCTATACGTGACTACTGTCAGTAGTAAATTGGATAACATGACTAGACATGATTTCGTTTAACGTGGGGTTCTTATCAATATACGAATGAATTGGTATTCGGGGGATGTATAAAGTCATTTTATACATCCTCAGCATTAAGGGTGTCATGTGTGTGGGGGTAAAAAAGTCAGGGCTTCGCTTGTTAAAACATTGAACTGCAAATGATATTGAATGGAGTCAAAGTTGAATATTTATGACATTTGCTCAACTCTAATTATATAGTGATGAAACTATAATAATTGATATACTTAATAGTGACGAAATAGGACGAATGCCTTAAAACTGAATGTATAATGTCGCAAATATACGGGCAGCACGATGCTTAAGTAAAGTATATGTAACAAAAGCCAAATAATATCCCCTTTCATAGATTGCTTTTAACAGGAAACTATGAAGATTCACAATTATTGACTAAACCCATAACCGAAAAATTCGTTAATGATATTAAATGTCTTCCAGAAAATATCAAAATATTCACAAACAACAAAGGATTGGTCCTTATAGTCTGGTTCCTGACGGTCGTCGCCGTACTGTTTACATCTAACAATTTTCAGTCTCACCACTATGAGGAGCTCCTGGCTCGTAGACAGGAACCCTGAAAGCCAAACCCATAATACAAACACTATTATCTCTTTCGTGTCTGACCTTAACTTCGTCTCGGCTGAGGAGACACCCGCAATGTGGGGATAACGTGCCAAGGAGTCAATGAGACTGTACGAAGACTGATTTGTTTTTAAAGGCAAAATCAATAGAATTTTCGACGTCTTCGTCCGCTACTTTGCTTGTCACTCTAAAAAGTACAAAGTGTAGAATAGTCGCTAAACTTGATGGGATCGTGGGTGAGCGATGGAGGGTATCTATTGGTAGCTGTCACAAGACAAAACATTATATGGGGATATTGGGGTCATTTTCCCGTTGATATTATATTCAGTCAATCTTAATTGTTTGAGAGTTTATTTTCGTACACAAGGGGTTGCTAGGCGAGGTTGTGTGTGTTTGTGGGTGGAATCGGTTAAGAGCCTTGTCGGGATATGTGAAATGTTGGAAATTTTTATTTTCCTCATCAATTATTGCATCAATTTTATATTTGGCAAGACAGTAGACAGTAAACAATGATATGTATACCTATGCTATATGCATACAAATAAATTCCCTAGATAGATTACTGAGAACTGGCTCAGAATGTGCGTAGTGTGAGAAGAAGCTTAAATAGATTTATTACGGCGAGATAAAGAGCTGGGAGATGGTACCTAGCCACTGGATAAAACTAAGAAAAACGGAGACATTCGCTTCATTATAGAGCGCAATTTTCGTGGACATTATTGTGGAACTCTCAATTATTGTGCAAAACTAGTCGGCCGGCGCGGCGTTTGTTTTCACAGAGTGGCTCAACTTTAAATGGAAAAGGCTGAACTTTTTTACGTACAACTGTTTTTTCCAAATTTTTCCAATCCGAAGAAATACGCCCACAATCGGTCCAAATGTGCAAAAACCTCGAGTGCCTTCAAAACTGTACAAGACGTCGTGAAATTTTGTAGTAATTGTAAGACATAACAAGTAGAAAAGTGCAACAGCTCATGGAAAAACTTCAGTCCATCTGCGACGGATTGCAAAATGCCTTCTATATAAGGAGCTGTAAGAATAAAACTTTTGAATGCCCTCTGGTAGATATAGGTGATTGCATATATTTAGGACTGAAATCCCGCATTTTCAAATAAAAAAATAACTTTTTTGAGCCACGCCAGTGGGGTGCCGTGGAGTAGTGGTTAGTGTGTGTGCTTACTACGCCAGAGGTCTGGGCTCGAATCCTGCCATTGCAACCTAAAAAAAAGACTTGTTCTTTTTCACGGTCCCCACCTCCGCGAGGGTCTGATAAGCCCTCCGATAGTATCATTTGTCTTGAAAAACTTCTCAAAATGCCGTTCGGATTCGGCAAAAAATTGTAGGTCCCCTTGTATGTGAAGACATTAACACACACAGCATACATTGTTGAGAAGTTGGCCCTGGTTCACCTCGAGCTGTTGCGCCACTCTATTTATTTATTTAAGTCGCGCTCACAAAATTGGGCGGAGATGTATATGTAAAACATCCCGCTAGCCGATCCTTAGGTGTTGTTGGTTTAACAAAATTATTAAATTTTAACCCAAAAATTACTTTTTTAAAAAAAAAAAAATAATTGAAAAACCTTATAAGGAATAAAATAACTTTTTATACCCGACCGAGGGTACCTATATTAATTTTAATGAATAGTTTGTATCACAGTGAAATAATCGCCGTAACCCTTAAGACCTTTTAGAGATATGATCGAGCCCAACAGGTAAGTCGACTAAGCCGGTTTTGAGGTCTTTAAAATTGAGCTAGGAAACTGAAACTTGCAGTGTTGCTTGGTTCTCATTTTGTTAGACAAGGTATGAAAATTGAAGAAGATCCGCCCACAGCCACGCCCACAACCGGCTTGAATGTCAGACAACCTCAAATTTACATTTTATTTCAAAATGCCTTTTGGTCAAGATAGACAAAACATATGAGCTTAAATTTTGATGGAGAGCAATATCGACCAGAAGCCTTTAATAAGACGAAAATTGGACCACCCACTCTATTGACCATGCCCACTTTTAGCATCTGAACTCTTTGAAAACCTGATTACTCGGGAAATTCATTCTAAATTGAAAAAAAAAATATATATATAATATTAAAGATATTACGATATGCTTAGTTTGTTGCATACAAAGCTTTGAACTCCGCCCACTTTTAGGGTGCGTTTTTGGGAAAAAAACTGTTTTTTTTAGTATTAATATTCGCTTTTAACGCATTTTCTCGTGATTCCAAAGAAATTAGAGTTAATTGATTTTAATTTTCAGCCCATGTCCTTTTCTAGGGGCGTGACCAATACAAATAATTGACATTCAGTATATGAAACAGACCAAAAAATTTTAAATTTGGTGTTAATGGTTTACCCATTAGGGTCGGGTATTTAGAAGTTCGTTACAGACGAACTCTTGCACTTACTTACTTGTTTTTAGTTGATTAATGGTTTACGAATAGCAACGGGAAGGGTTTGGAAAAAAAGAGATATCTGTGGGAAGGAGAATAGGAATGAAAAGGGTAATGGCAATAGAAAGGCGAATAGGAATGGAAAGGAGAATAGTTCTGGAAAGGATAATATGAATGGAAAGAAGAAAAGAAATGGAAAGAAAAGAAATGGAAAGGAGAAAAAGAATTGAAAGGAGAACAGGAATGGAAGGGAGAATAGGGATGGAAAGAAAAATATAAATGGAAATGAGAAAACGAATGGAAAGAAGAAAAGGAATGAAAAAATAAATAGGAATGGACATAAGAATAGGAATGGAAAAACAAATAGGAATCGAAAGAAGAAAGGAATGTAAAGAACAATTGAAGTACACTCAGGGAAAAATATCCCATTAAACTCTCAATGTGGCAATTATTATTTCAATACTACATTTATTAATAGTATTTCTTTTAAAACAATAGTCTTACGCTGATTTCAATGATTTCTCCGGGATTAATTTAAAAAGATTGAAATTATTATTTCTCATATTGCAAGAACTATTGGTTTTACTGAAAAAACCATTATTCTAATAATGTGGCTCCTTCAGATTCAAAGATACTGTACTATTGAAGTGATAGTCGAACATTATTCATTAATAATGGGACACGAAGTATAGAAAGAATTTCAGATTGAAGTAATAGTACGATCCCAATATTGGTACGGTCCCATATTGGTACGGTCCCATTATAGTCCCATTATAGTATAATCACGGTCCCATTATAGTATAGTACGATCCCAATATTGGTACGGTCCCAATATTGGTATTGAAATAGAGGTTTGATTGATATAATGGTATGATCCCATTAAAACCTTATAAAAAAATTGTCCGATTGAATTAATGGTATAGTTCCTTAAAACAATGGTATGTTGACATTGAAATTGTGGTCACATGAAATCAATGGTATGGCCACATTAAATCAACATTATGGTCACATTAAATTAATGGAATGGTGATAGTAAATCAATGGTATGATCACATTGAATCAATGGTATGGCCACATTAAATCAATAGTATGGTCACATTAAACTAATGAATTGGTGACAATAAATCTATGTTATGGTCACATTGAATCAATAATATGGCAAAATTAAATCAATAGTAAAAAACATTTAATATATAATTTTTAATAGGATGATCAATTCAATTTAATGTTGTATACTATCAACTTCAAAAGCACTGATCCCATTAAAGTTCAACACATCCACATTAAAGTAAAACTACATCTTATTAATTATAATTGGATGCATTATTACTATAAAAGAATGGTAAGGACCACTGATCTAATAATTTTGATTTTAATGGTACGGATCGAATTGACCGTGACTTTGATTTGAATAGTTAAAAGGTATAGATTTAATAGTTTTTTATTCTGAGTATAGGAATAGGGTCACAGATGTAGGTCACAGGAATAGGGTTACAGATGTACCGGAGCTGTAACACACGCACTCTAGCACTAACGCACTTGCTATAATCTCCTTTTATCAGCTAAAAATCTCCATTTAAAAAAAAAGGTCGTGGTATCCGTATTTTAGTGTGAATTATATTGTTTTTTATTTGTGTTCAAATATTTTATGAGTTATGGCTTGCATTTATTTGTAACATTTTTATGTCAAAAATGAGTTTTTTGCAAAGGCTCTCAAAATCGGGCATGGTGATTTTATTTTCGATTAAGTTGTACATAGCTATGACTGAACGTATTTTGTAAAAGTTTTTTCTTGACTTCAAGTAAAAATACACAAGTATTGCCAAAAAACCGTGCATAACGTGGGAGCGCAAAAATGAATAGCCAATCATAATTCAGTTAAGCAAGCTTACCAGATTTCAGCGTCCTTTGCCAATTTTTTAATTTTTACGCTAAAATGTAAAGTAAGCATTTAATTATGCGGATTTTCAAATCTTTAACACCTATTTTAAGCTCAGTACGTGAAAATTTATTCTTGCCTCATTGATACGTAAGGGAGGGAATAAGTATCGCAACTACTTAACGAGCTAACAGAAATTAACTTTATTTTTGGGCACCGTGGTGCATTGTTCAGTGTGTAGGACCACTGTGCACGAGGTCCCGGATTCGATTCCCAACCAGGGCAATATTATTTTTCACTGTATCCTAGCTCCGCGTGGGTCTGACATACTCTCTGAGAGTATTGATTGTCATGAAAGACCTCTCAACTCGTCACTCGGAATCGGCGAA
This sequence comes from Neoascia interrupta, assembly GCA_947623515.1. Taxonomy (NCBI): domain Eukaryota; kingdom Metazoa; phylum Arthropoda; class Insecta; order Diptera; family Syrphidae; genus Neoascia; species Neoascia interrupta. The sequence continues at coordinate 150,702,905 of OX392463.1, forward strand.
AAATTGTAGGTTCATTAATGCATGTAAGAACACCTGTGAGCACACAGAATGCTTGATTGTAAGAGATGTCAGGCAATGGCTCTGCTGAGCTTATGTAGATTTGGGAGATATCCGTACCAAAATAAGTAACGATAAGAAAAGTCGGTTGGGGATTATAGCCGTCGTACGTTCTGTAAAGTAACACAAAATAATTGTGTAAAAGAAGGCTATATCTTCACTCTTTGAACCGACATCTTGGAGAAGTTCGCATTACACGAACAAAAGACAAGATCAGCAGCAGAGGCAGTTTCATTGATCGTCGGGAATTCGAAAAGTGGAAGGCTAAGAAGTTCGAGCTGGTGTACCACGTTAAAGTTTTCAGCCCACCCTTCTCCTTACATACGACAAGAGACATACCATAAGATCCATGACGACGTTTGTACACGAGATTCGATCCCGGTATCACGTGATTAAGAGTCATATTATTCTCGAGATTTTTCTTACAGCTTTTGAAAAAAATTTGTTCGTGGAGGACTTGGGCAATTGTTGATACCAAATTAATAAATTAAAAAATATTAACACAATATAAATAAATTTAGGTGCATATGTGTACGATTTATCTATCTTTCTTTTAACCCAATATAAAGTTAAATTCACACCGTTTTTTCAATTTGGTATTGAAATTTACTCTTATGAAATTGCTTGAAATTGAAATTTTTTTTTTACTCTATGAAATTGCTTGTTATGGTATTGTTTTTCCCACAAAGCCATACAAATTTCAGGGGTAGAATTTATTGTTTATCTGCAGGACTATACTGCTCATCATCGTTTAAGTTTCATGAGAACTCTTTTTCTTTTCGCTAATCTTAGATATTATTACGTCACTTTCATAAGGTAAACCGCCGTAAGTCAAAAAATTTAATTTTTGGGATGCTTTACAGACTGAGGATCGCGCCTGTGTCTCTTGAGTTGGTGGGGGAAGATCGGGAAAGATGACGGGACCATATAGCCACCCTTACTCTGCGACTCTTGTAAGGATAAGCGGTAACGGAAAATGATGATGATGGTTGACAGAAATAAACGTATTAAAAGCCAGTGAGTTATTTCTACAGCGTGTACACAGAAGTAACAATCCATAAAACGGGCCGTTGAATACCCCATCCTATCCCACATTGCAAAATGCTGATGGTTTTGTTATTTTTGACATTTTATAAGAACTGAAAACTTCGAGAAGAGGCGTGGTCCAACCGTTCCTAATTACAAGTTATCAATTATAACACAGATATTTCCAACTTACGCTTAAAATGTATGTAAATATGAAATTTTTGGTTCAAAATCAATATTTTTGAAAAATCGACCCCTAAAAGGGGGCGTAGCTAAAAACTTTGTATGAACAAAATTTGAAATTTGAAAACTTAAAGTCTCGTTTACCCAACCTTCTAATTTTTTTTTTTGTCGAAATTTCATTTTTCTGGAAATTTTTATGCTTTTCTTAAATTCTGCCTCCAAAAGTAGGCATGGCCCAAAGTTTTTTTCAAATAAAATGTAGAATTAAGTGTTCTTTACATAATGTATTAAGTAAATATCTTTTCGATTTGGAACGCATATATTGAATAAAATGCATTTGAAAAATTACTTTTTGAATTGAATTTTTATTTGGTGTATCTTACAATAAACAGCAAGTAATAAATACCAAGTTGCAGGATTTTAGGACGTTGTAAAGTTTCGGAAGCTCTGGAGGTAGTTGCACAATTGCACTGATTGTGGGCGTGCCTGTGGGCGGATTTAAAAAATTTTAACACATATACTGCTTCGGATAACAGCAAACTTATGCGCCGATTTTCAGCTTCCTAGCTAAAATTAAAGGCCTGAAAACGTCTGACATACAGACAGAAGGACGGGCGGACATGGCTTATTAGATTCCGAATTCGGTCTCGATCATACGCCGTAAAGGTCTTGGGGGTCTACCACTATTATTTCAACGTGTTATAAACTATGTGACAAACTTAATATGCCTACCTCCTATCTATGGGATGGGATATAAATAAAATCATTCTACCGTATCGACATATTTTTATAGTATAATGCTATTTTCTGAATTATGCAAAGTAGTGTCGTTTTTTAACGGAAGAAATTCAAACTTTTCTGCAACAACTTTTTTTTTTGTCCCTAAAGATCCACCGCGAGTCGATGAAAGAATTGATTTTTGATGGAACACGTACAAAACCACACTTCTTCAAGTAAGAGAAAAAAAAGTTCACAAATTCTATTAATAAAACGGCATACCTATGCCCAAAAGGGCTGCTTGTTTTTTTTTTACAAAGCTTTGTATGACATCAGCAAGTAGAGAAAAAAATTTCATTAGCATTGCACTAGATTGTATTAAGTTTGTCAGTAAATTAGTTTTAAGTGGGCCAAGAACTTGTAACGGTTCTACTGAAATTCACCAATTTTTTTTATTTATGGCGTTTAGTCATGAGAATGACAATATGCTTTTGCATTAAGGGGAGTTATGAATTCTTGACTCGCTTGTTTATTTTAAAAAATTTACTAAAAACAATATGTAAAAAAAAATATCATACTCAACTTCAATTTTATTTAAAGCAACGAAATAATAAAATAATTAGCGCTCTTAATAAGCTCATTTTTAAAGTTAAATTGAGCTTATTATCTCATTCGACAAAAGTTAAAATTTAAAATACAGAAGAATTTTTAATCCTTACAAATCTTTATGAACCTCTTTAATTTTGCTTCAAGCGCAAGAGCGTAAAGTATATATTTTTTTCTCGCACACAAAAAAGATTTTTTACACTCGTAACCTAATACCACGTGTATATTCACAACACGATTTTCTTGACTAAAAAGACATTAACGAATCAGATCCAATTAATTAAGAATCAATCTCAATCTCCGGGCCGAACTGTAATTATTTCTTCATAATCTCATTAACACCACTAGAACGCGATCTGTGAACCAAACCGAAGGTAAAGAAAGAAAAAAAAAATCAAATAAAAAAGGAAACAAAAATTAATCGAAATAAAAGCGTAATGACTTGAGGCCATAGTCCGAAACTCTAGCTAAATAAAACTTTTTTATTCCGAACATGACTAACTGCGCTCGGGCAATAAATTCGAATCTCACGTAATGTTCTTTCCACTTTGGGAATACCTACTTCTGCCATGAGGCTATATGTATAAGGCAAAACAAAAAATAACCCACACATCCTGCAAAGGTTGTGCTACTCTCGTCGATTATGTAACTCAGCAAAGGCACACTATTACTATTTTCTTACGTCGCCTCACTTATGAAAAATTAATTTAATAATGGCCCTTCTGCGAAAATAGGGCTTAGGAAACGAAGCCTTTGTGCCGCTTGGAATAGGCCTGTCAATTTCGTTCGAGAATATGAACGCGAGAAACTTTTGCCTTAAGTACTGTGCCGACACCACCCCCATACCCGAGACTGTATAGCATACTGCTATCAAGTTGAGCACAAGGCTAACATGGAATTTTGAAAATTGCGTCCTTTTTTGAACGAAAAGAGAGGGTACCCAGACGCATCCTCATCATTTTTGCCTGCTCGCCCCCACAATCGCTGCCTGTCCGTAGGTTGTGTGTCAGTCTGGTGTTTCCTGCTTTTAATAAAGACTCGAATATCGTTATAGGTATGAGGTGCAGAACTTTTCTATTTAGTAGTCCTGCTCCACTTTATGAAATTATATTTCTAGTTCCGCATGCTCACTTGAAGTTTATGCATCGACAGGACACGTCCATACATGCCAAAAGTGTATGCTGACACTAACCACCCGTGCTGTGACTGTGAACGTATATCTTTTTCTGAGAAGTTGATGGTTTTAAATATGGTATTTGCAACTGAGGAGATGCTTAAGCGCGCTTGGGTTGCTCATTTTGGCGAGGGCATTAAAAAAAGACATTTAGAGCTATGGACTTACGGTTGAGTAGGTACTCTTTGCCAATTTCATTCCATCGGTGGTTATGATGGTACTTGCCGTAAAATTTTGCCTTTTTTACGGTCAGAAACTAAACGAGTTAGTGTGAGTGTAGCATTAGTTTTTAATCGCATTATTTGTAATGGGTCTGGGTCTGTGGGAGTTTTCTCTTTAATGTCGCCTTGCGTTAGGTAAATGTTTTAAGGCTCGTTTGTGAGTGCGATGAATAGGTTTTAAGTACGGATGTAAAACGAAGTCGCTTCAGCTGATGTTTTTGGAGTTCTTGTTCTAGTTGCCTAAATTGCTCCAAAAAAAGAGGCTTCAAAATGAACAGAGGAAGGTAGGTCCTGTAGGTAATGTTTTGTCCCATAGCAAATAAATAGCCGCTGTCGGTAGTTAAATAAATAAACAAATAGAGTGGCGCAACAGCTCGAGGTGAACCAGGGCCAACTTCTCAACAATGTATGCTGTGTGTGTTATCTTCTTCACATACAAGGGGACCTACAATTTTTTGTCGAATCCGAACAGCATTTGACGGAGAGGTTGTGAGACACTCGCGTACGGACCGTGAAAAAGAACGAGTTTCTTTTTTCAGGTGATGATGGCAGGATTCAAACCCTGACCTCCGGCGTAGCACACACACTAACCACTACACCACGGCATCCCATCACGCGAGTAACGGCTGTCGCTAGTTACTCGCTTCTTAAACAAATTCAAATTTGCCATACCAGTTTACCATAGTACGCAACACAGCAGCGCTAACTACTCACCACCGACGAAGGCACCGATCTATTAACAACGCCGTAGTGCGTCCATGAGTCCATGGCTTTTTGCTTGATAAGCAAAACTAAGCAGCGCTGACCGTAATTATTAGAAATGATGAGGGACCGCACAAAGCTCGTCCCTGCGATTATAGCTCGCAGTATTTTTCGAGTATACGGGAAAAATATTTTCGTAATTTTTCTTTCCTTATTCACTTGTTTATATAATTCACGCTCCCCTTATGTAAAAAGCTTTTCTTGTACAGCGTCGTTGAAAATAAAACAGCGTTTGGTCTTGAACGCTGATATACCTAATAAGCCACCTTGAGGAGAACTAAGGAGCACTCTTGCCACTTTTGGGTCACTTTTCGAGGGTTTTTTGACAAAGACAAACTGAAATTCTGCTCTTCTGTCTACTACTTCAGATCTGGTATCCACCGACCTAGCGAGAATAAAGCGTTAATCCAGTTCCTGCATTGAGTCCATCTGGAGGAATACAGATTAAAAAAGGGTACAATATTTTTCTGCCACCGTGCCGACTCCTTTTTTGGTTTTCGAACCGAGTCCCTGGCATGCGTGCCGAGTCCTTTTCTGGTTTTAGAATGCAAGTCCGCCTTTCCGGTCTTCGTACCGAGTCCATTGAAATTTTCGGGCATCCATGTTGGCATTCGTGTCGAGCCCATTTCTGGTTTTTGGAACCCAGTCCACTTTTTTGGTCTTCGGACCGAGTCCATTAATGTTTTCTGGCATCCTTGAGTGCTGAGTCCATTTCTGGTTCTTGGAACCCAGTTCATCTTTCTGGTCTGGTGATCGAGTTAATTGAGCCGGTTCCATTTCTGGTTCGTGGAACCGAGTCACCCTTTCCGATCGTGTGACCGAGTCCATTTATCTTTTCTGGCATCCGAGCATCTGCCGAGTCCTATGGTTCTTAGAACCGAGTCTACTTTCTGGTTTTGATCTAGGTCTTGTGGCCAAGTCCATTCATCTTTTCTAGTAACTTCCTCGAATCGATTACTCCTTTCTGGTCGTGTGACCGAGTCCATTTATCTTTTTGGTGACTCAATAAAATTCAATTTTATTATACAGATTTTACAAATAAGCTCAGCAGAGTCCACTATAGTACTTAAGTTTTTTAATATATAGTAGTTAAGTTAGCGTTGTAAGGAAAACAATAAAGAGCATTGAAAAGAATAAAACTGGTGTATCTAGGCTTCGCAAACACAGAGTTATAGTCTTCTCTGTTGACACCCTGGAACTGCCGAGCGAATGCCATGCTATGGGCATTAAAAAGACCCTTACAGTACCTACTTATTGAAAAATACAATACCAATAATAATTGCAATTTGTATTAAATATAAAAGGCTGTTATGAATAAATGATTAAAAATTTAGAGAAACATACTTACACTTTTAAACGATCATAAGTACCTACAGTTTTGGTAATTAACGTTCAAATAGGAACTGCTTAGTTTTGTTACTCACATTTGGACAAAATCTATTGAAAAATGTGGTGAATCAATAATTGTTGCTCCCCATAATTTCAAGGCTTTTGACCGAGTGTGGCATAGAGCTCTTTTATATAAATTTGTGTCTTACGGTTTCCCGCAACAACTTTGCGGTTGGATAGAAAGTTTTTTCCGTGCAAGATCTTTTAAAGTCGTAGTTGATGGTGAATCATATGATTCGTATACAATTAACGCAGGTGTTCCACAAGGTTCATGTTCTGTCTCGAACCTCATTTCTTACACGTAAATGATTTGTTAAATTCAACCACCAACAATAAAATATTTAGCTTTGCGGATGACAGTACTCTTATAGCATCCACTACATACAAAATTCCTGCTAATGCTTTCACTTCTCATATCTAAAGATACAGTCAAATTGAATCCCTTAATTCCGATCTCAAAAAGATTTTAGATTCTGGCAAGGCAAATTTCATTACTTTTAACGCTAACAAAACACAATATTCTGTCTTTTCAAGGAAGAATGCTGTACCGCGCCTCAACATGGAAAACAAAATCATTTATTCAAGTGATGGCTAACATCCAACTCCTTAGAGTCAATGTTAATTCTAATATAACTTGGCACTAACACTTATTAAGTTATTTGCTTAGAGCAAAACAATTTTTTTTTTCATCCTCCGTTACTCCTACTTTGCAAAGCTCAGATGACACCGGCATTGGAATACTGCTCTCATATTTGGAGTTCTGCTACTAAGCATTCTCCCTGCCCTCTTAATTAAAATCAAAAATTAGCCCTTCATTTAATCAATCATCCCGAGTTGACGACAATTCTCCAATCATTCACACACCGTAGACATGTTGCTGATATTATAATTATAATATTAATATTATAACGGCGAATGCTCTGAAGATTTAAGAAATTTATTTCCGGAAAACTCTTTTTCTACAAGGCAAGCGTTAAGCGCTACACTGTTTCAAATTTCTTACTTCTATAGAACAAGTATAGGTACTTTGAAATTTACTATATACCTCAATACATATTTCCTAACACATATAACCTGCAAGCTTTTAAAAATAAAGTAAATAAATATCTGCTTACACCTCGGGGAATAGTTCCAGTGTTATAGGTTCGCCTTTCCTACAAGAAGAAACAAAAAAAAAAAAACAAGAAACTGTGACCTTCATCTAAAGAATCAGGTTTCAAAGTATTAGAAAATGTCTTTAACAGTAGAGAAATTATTGCAAAGTTTTATCAGATACTGTCGAGACCTGCTAATCAACCTTACAATCTTTCTAATTTTTCTTTCCTAAGTGCTACTTTTAAGCCTTTCAAAAAACTTATATAGCATATAACAAATGAGGCAATAATCAACCCATTGAAAGAGGTGACAGAGAAACAAAAAAACTGCAACATTTAAAGTACATAAATGGGAACGGTAAGCTACTACAAACAGAATTTAAAATTTTTTAAAACCCACAAACTGCTCCATTTCGAAGAAGGCTTTCCATTTAAGTATACTCTTAATCACAGCAATTTCCTTCCCCCCGCAAAAGAAAAACCGAAAAATGATTGCAAACTCTTCGCTATAACCTTCCTAATAATTCACATACCTCTAAAATAATTTATAACGTAATTTGGCAACCCTATTAGGCAGCGACATACCGTTGAACATATATCATAAACAGACGACACATGGCAAGGCACAAAAATAAAACCATTTGTCCCTCCTAAAATAACTATACGTCCAACAACCAAAGAGTGGCGGCCAGGCAAAGTCGACAGGACGATAAGGACGATGCAATCCCAAACACCAGCCACCGAAAGAATAATAAAGAATCCTTCGCTTACAGGCGCAGTTTTTCTTTTTGGCCCTTCTCTGCTCTTTTTCTTTTGATTTTTTTTCTCTTCCCATTGTTGTGTTCCTTTTTTCGATGTCCTTTCTAAGGACGAATTTTCACAATTTTATGTGCACGTAATTTTATGAGGTAAATGTCCATATGAAAGCTTCAGCACCCCGAAAAACCTTCGTCATCGTCCATCTCAGCGCACATAAAATTCCCAAGGTAGCAGAGCAAAGAAAAAAAACCTTTTTTGAATAAACTGCCAAATGGCAAATGGCGGCCGTTGTTGGTCCAGAATTTGGAGAAAGAATAGAGGGCCCCTGGAGGGCTAAAGGATGCCGAAACATCATCTCTGCGGTGCTTCCAGTTTATTTTTTGCCCCTTTTTTGTAGGCAGTAGCCATCCTGACCGGATGGTAAACATTCATCCGGCATCGGTAAGGTAATTGTGAAAAGGTACGAATGCGAATAAGTGTATCTCAAGTTCAGTGGGATACTTTAGCAGCAGAAGAAAATAAATGGAAAATTTAACATCGTTATTTAGTTCAGACGATACACTCGCCTACCCTCGTGTTTTGGCGCTGAGATATGAACATCAATGTGGGCAGGAACTGGTCGGACCTGTACACATTTTTGGTGCGGCAGAGAACGGTAACTTTTGAATAGTTTATTGATGGATGTAAAAAGGTTTTAATGGGCCAAACCATTCTTGTATGCTTGCACGGCGAATGATTCAGATAGGAATTTCCATCCTGCCAGCCAATGTATGTAGATACACATATCTACAGTTCCGATGGCATAGACATGAAGTCCTCAAAGCAGCGTTCTTCATCAAGTGAATTTCTTAGTACATAGCTGGCATTTATTGGTCCTAAAGAGGCTTTCATTTTACCGTCACCCTTGTGGGGGGCTGGTTGTTGTGTTTCAACCAGGGTGATGGAAGTAAGAAAAATCGATTAAGAAGAGACTCTCATTGCATTGCAGACAAAACACGGCGCCGCGAAAACAGAGCAGGACCAGAGGCGACATTGGCTTAGAGGGACGACAAAACTGTTTAATATTTTAACATACAAATGGGATTGGAAATCTAGGCGAATCGATTGGTGATGATGATAAACAGTCTGTGAGACGTAAATGTTCAACAGTTATTGTTATATCGAGTGCATCGTTGAATTAAATATATTGTTAGCTTGAAGGCACTTTTGTTATGTTATGCGGATAAGAAATTGTTCGCTCAAATCTTAGCAGACATCAGATATATTGCATTTTTTTCGGTCGTATTAGGAAAAGGCAGAAATTTTTAAGATCATGGTATGAACACTCATTCTGTGGGCAAAAAAGGATATGCCAAAATTGTGCCTTTTATAAAAAACGCATGTGAACCGACGAATAAGCTATATGTCCGATTAAATTCATCATATTTTGTTTTATAATTATGATCTTTTAAAGACGTTCTTTTAATCCTAAAGATACACGTAAGTAAGATACTGCGTAAAACTATTTAGCGTCAGGAGTTTTACATATTTCGAAAACTTAAGCAAGAAGTTTTTTATCCCCTAAATAATAGGGGATATTATAATTTATCCCCTAATTTATCCCCTATAAATATAACAATTTATATTATTATAAATTATAAATATAATCTTTGATCCCCTAAACACTCCCGAGCTCGCTGCGCGAGTGCACCCCTGGACGCCGAGAGCACGGGTTCAAATTCTGTTATGGCGCAGTATATGTTTTAATTTTAATAGAATAACAGTTCTTTAAGAGTACCCCACAAGTGGACCACTAGGAATGCTGTAGATTGGGGGGGTTATAATTCACCACTTCAGATCATAACCTCGCGCCTAAATGGTAAAGAAGAAGAACAGTTCTCTAAGAGTCCCACCTTGGATTTCTTTGTCCTATAATGAAAGTCAATACCTTATAACAAAAACAGCAAGTGTCTAATGGCTTATGGTGGCTCCATGCGAGAATGTTCGGCCCGTACGTGGCTGGTCTGGGATCAAATTGCGGCTAGGGCAGGGGTAATTATTTTGTTCTTCACTTTAATCGATGTGTGTGACGTTGTTTTATTTGGTCGGCAATTATCAGTCAGCAAAATTCGTTTGCTGTCCGAAAAAAACTTTTGCCATAAGTTTCAAAGCGGACTTTTGCACCATAGTTGAAGTTGACTGTCCTTGGTCAAGGTTTTGGGTGGTGGTGTTCTTGAGTAAAGCTCCGGTACGTAGATCCGATCGCCACGGGAACCCTGAAACCAAAGTCTCACACGGAGGTCTGGCCAAATACAGTCCAATGCATCTATAATCACCACCGGCGTCTGACACTTTCCTTGAACAACACGGCATCCCAACTTCCAACTCAGATCTTAAACTCGTCAACATATATAAATATACCATACACCAGTAGCTGCTCTTCTTCCTTCCGTTCTTGTCCCTGCCTATAGATTTTTTTTTAGATTTATTAAGAATTCTTTATATCAGTAATATTAACCTTAAATTTCAGTTGTATTAATATATTGCCTATCGCCACCCACACCCGTGATGAAATCGTTGCAGAACACTTGGACAATGCGGATTTCTGGGTCCTGAGCGAAAACACACAAACCAAAATCACCAGCAACTGCGAAAACTTCTCAGGCATCCGAATAGCCAACGCACCTGCGCTCTTCGCATTCCCCAAAACTATCACCAAAGCCTCAGCACGTGTCATCCCGTCCCGGCAGTAAACACCTCCCAAGTTTTGACCAAACTTCCCAACCGCAGCCGCCAGATTAGCCCACGACTCGACCCGGCAAACCAGGACTAGATTATCTGTCATCAGTTCTCAACCCCTCCTTGAATTCGCTGCAGATCCCAGGAATTTGGAAGGTTGTCTGGATATTCCCACTAAAACAAAAACAGGAAAGCCGTTAGATCAAGGCAAATCCTACCGGCATAGCTCTCTTCTCTCCGCGGTCGCAAAAGTACTTGAATCTTTACTTCTTCATGACCTTGCCGAACATCTTATGCTGGCTCCACATCAACATGGCTTCCGCGAAATGCAAAGTACCACCACAGCTCTTAAGGAGAGTTTACATCGCAAATCACAAATAGGCATAACAAAGGTAATAGTGTCACAGGGCTGTCGGTGTAGCGTTTGACACTGTATATCACGCTACACTTCTACGCGACACCCTGCAGTCCTATCTATACCCAACACAAATAAGGAGAAGATAGGGAGCTACTTAAGTGGCCGCCAGTCATGACATATGCTCGCGACTGAACTATTCTCACATATGCACTGAGTTGTACCGTTAACCTCCCAAAACTTATTTAAGGCATTTCCTTATCTATCTTATTAAATGTGCAAAATGCTAAAAATTGCAAGAATCACGGCACTTATGGTGATGTTTGATATTTATGCAACAATCAGAAAACAGCCAAATGAGGTTAATGTTTAAATAAGGGTTAAGTTAAGTTAAAAAAGAATGCTTATGCTACCAACAAAGCGTACAGCGATTATAACTAATCGGAAACTAAATAGTGCCTGATAAGTTATTAGTAAAATTTTTGTTGCCCATTTATGTATTGAAACAAGACTTTTAACTACAGCTCAGTATTCATACGAAAAACAAGTGGGAAAGTACAACAATTCGTACAAACATTTGTATCATCCTGATGGCTTTTATGCTCACTATAGCGACCTTTCGCTGTTTGAAGTGTGCTGGCGTACCAATTGCATCCGCTTCTTAGCAACGCTAATATAAAATCGACTGCAAAAACGACGTTATCATATTTTTATCCGTGGAAGAAAAATTAAATTATTAATGTAAAAAGCTCTAGAAAGTTCCTCGCCAAATCTTACAATTTTTGAAATTGCTTTTGAAACATCTTTATAAATTCAAGATTTATTGGAATCTGCCAAGGTCATGGGAGCTGAAAAGCTTTCAAACATCCTCGGAAAACACATCTATCATCACGCAACCAAACCCGTTCCATTTGCCACTCAGCCAGACTTTCGAAAATTCGTTTACTCATATCACATCTCCTTTAGTGCGCACAATGATGTCTTTTTCATCTTTTCATATTCATGCCCAATTTTTCACCCCTTTTTTCGTGAGAGAGCAAAAAATAAAATATGCCAAGCCTACCTACCTACATTGAAAGATTGCTACGATTGTCGTTATCCGCTTATGTAAACTTGACAAACATTGCGTATACTTCCATATTATAATATTATAATTTTCATGTATATATGCGACCCAAATTGTGTAGTTTAAAGTATCTAAGCGACTTTCAACAATAAAATTCTACAAAGATGGAATGCTTCCAGTATAGCTAACTCTGTTTAAAGACATCAGGAACAGGTTTTACATGTGCGAAAAAATGTACGAAACACTGGAAAGAGATTTTCGCGTAACATAAATTTTTCATATTTAAATGTGGCATACCTAAATATATTTTCTTGTCTCTCACTCATTTTATTCTAACTCCGTGTGTTCTAAGTTTGTCATTTTGTGTTCCACGGCTGCGATTATCTCGCCAACTGAAATGCCTTAAGAAGATGATAGCTTCCCATATAGTTTGTAAAACTTTAACCTGTTTGGGTTAAGTTTTATTGACGACTTTGGGCGTTTTAAGGCTTTCACTTGAAAGCTGATAGATTTATAGGAAATAACTAAGATCGCAAGTTGCTATAAGATAGGGTAGTAGGGTGGTAAGAAATTTTTGTATTTTGGTTTGTTGGTGAACTTTTAAGTTATTATAATAATAGTTTTTGTATAAATCGGACTTGTTCTTCAAGATTCTGAAACCTGTACAAAGTATTGTCAAGCATAATATAGCAGAAAACTGTAGCTAACTGTATTTTTAAAATACATTCTCTACTCGTTTTGAGTGAATAAAATAGGTTTATAAAAAAATTAACAGTCGAATGCAACCAAAATGTCATGTCCATGGTCTCACAGACCTTATCATATGAAAGAATTGTTTTTAAACAAACAAAATTTAAAGGAAATTAGGATCGCTTTGTTGAAAAATTGTTTAACAAACTAGTAATTTTCAATGGTAAAACATTGGGCGCCACAACAAATGCAGATGAATATTTATTATTTTCAAACAGGAGATAAGTGTACACTTCATAATGTAAATGTTACAGCCCCTCTCCCTCCCCTTATCAACGGTTTTGTTTGGACAAAACATATGGAAAAAACTAAGCGTATCAGAAATTATCCAAAATTTTAAGGAAAATTATAGCGAATTTTGAAGCTTTAAAACCTTCTGAGATTTAAAATAAAAACAAAATACAAACAAAAACAAAAAATTTTGTATCTTAACGGTAAAAGCGATCTTGTTCAGACTTGTTTCAAGTACAAAAACTACAGAAGGAAAGCAAATTGCTTAAAAAAATTTGCCTCTAGCGCCCAAACGGTAAAAAGTATAGCTATGAAATAAATAACGGACATAGTCCATCTTTTGAGATTTAATGTTAAGCTAAAACAAACTTCAAATATTCAAATACTTCGAAGACTTGATTCAAATCCGTAAAAACTTTCTCGAAAACGAATTTTGAAAGGTTGCTAATCTGTAACCGGCAATGACGGTCTAATTAAAATTTTGCTGAAGTATTAAGCGTTTAAAACGCAAGCTTACTGCATTTGAAAAGTTTTAATATTGTCGTTTCCAACCTTATGTTTTAAAACTTTTTTAAACAAAAGAAAAAGACATTGAAATGTTTAACCGTTTTCAAAGACATCGATGTCCGCAGAATTTAAGAAAAATGGCCAATGGAACGCAACTGGTTGTTGAATTGGAAAAAGCCTAACCGAAATCAACCAAATTCGACGCAGGCACAACCACATGAACGATAACCAAAACAAGAGCTTAAAAAAAAAAAACAATAATGTCAGAACAGTTTGTTTTTAAGAAAAAATTAAAAAAAATATTAAAGAAAAAGTGTAATGCCACCCTTTTCTTAAAAGTAGAGTGAAAATAAACCAAAAAATGACCGTCAAGTATGAAGACATACGCGGAGCGGTCCGTCGGCTATATTGCGCAGTTTGTGTAACATTCTATTTATTCATTAAAATTTTTTCTGAATATATTTTACAGTCTGTAATATACTTTTTTCATAGTACTGTCTACTGTTTTTATATTGGGTGATTTTATATTGGGTTTCGTTACTCTAAAAACAGGCTGGCAAAAAGCTTTACCGTTACGAAAATAGAGGGAAGTACATACTCTTTCTTGGCCTTTTTTAGGATTTTTATAATTTAAGACCCATAAAACAGCTACTTTGATTATTTTTAATTACCGTTAGACTTTTTAATAAATTTTACAACCACTTGTGCTAGCATTTGCCACTTTTCTCAAATTCTGTGGACATGGATTTTAGAGTAAACGGTAAAAATATGCTGTTTTTTATTTGGCTTGTTTAAATGGGCTTAATAACTTAAGGCCGAAAACGGAAATTTTGAAACGTTTTTGATGTTCGCTTGCCTTTTAGACCTTACATGCTCAAGCCAAATTTAAAAAAGGTCGTCATATAAACAAGGTCGTTCGAGAACCGTTAAGGATCTCGAAATCTTTAAAAAACAGTTTTCGAGAATGTTTTCACGTACATGTTTTCACGTACATTTTGTACTCTTCTTTAAGCGCCGTTTTTAGGGGTGGAAAAATAAAAAAAAACTCAATTTTCACGTTTTTGCCATTATTTTCTTTTCTTTCATTTTGCACTTTAAGTTACATCCTTATTATATTACATTTTCACTCCACTAAGTGACGACTCTAAAAAAAAACCTCAATATAAAAACAGAATGCAAAATATTCCCGCGAATAGTAATTATAAACAAATAGAATTTTACACAAACTGGCACAATTAAGGTAAGCCTCACCTTCAAGACAACAAAAGCCGATGGACCGCTCCGCGTATGTTTTCATACTTAACGGTCTTATTTTAAATTGTTTCACAAAGTTTTAAGTTAGAAGCGTCATTTTTGAAAGACATTAAAAATTTAAGAATTCTCTTTATATGTTTTATATACAAACCAAATTTCATTATAATCGGTCTTACCGCTAAGATACCGGAAAATTTGAAAAATAATTTTGACTAAAATAATTAAAATAATTTTTAAGCTTTTGAGCTAAATCTCAGAATCTGCTTTTCAGTTCATTATGTCTCGAAAACTCTTGAATATTTTTTAAAAATTCAATTTTATTATGAATATGAATTAATATTTGTTTTTTATATGTTTCAATTTTCTACTTTCTGCTTGTAAAACTTTTCAAGATAAATGTCAAAACATTTTTGTGTTTTCTACCATCATAATTCAAACTGGAAGTAAACCGTTGTGTATGTATAAAAAAAAGTTGCTCTCCTTTGCGTTCTAATATTTTTCATGGACTTTTTAAGTGTACTTAATTCCAACTTTCTACGACTTACCATTTAGAAGTTACAGGTGCGGACAGATGGACGGACAACGTATTGATACCATAAGATATCCTCTTTCCACTTTTTCCACCAAGAATAACGTGAGCTCTAGAACATGATCTTCAATCTTGTTGTCCATTTACATCAAAACAAGTAACGTTAAAAAAAACTTATCAGAGTCTTTGAAAGGCTAACCGAAGGTATTTTTTGCTTTTATAGAAAAGAGCGCCAATTTATTATTTAATATATTGTAGTTTAGAAATAACAAAATTTGAAAACTTTTCAAAATAATAAGATAAGATAAAACTTAAGACACATTTTATGAGAGACTTAAAATTAAATTTTTTTTAACAACTGACTATTAAACAAAAATGAAAAGGCTATATCGAGGCCGTCTGCCTTTTGTTATAAAAAGTCCTACATGTCATGATTTTTGGAAAATAT
The DNA here is from genome assembly GCA_947623515.1 of Neoascia interrupta. Taxonomy (NCBI): domain Eukaryota; kingdom Metazoa; phylum Arthropoda; class Insecta; order Diptera; family Syrphidae; genus Neoascia; species Neoascia interrupta. The sequence goes on from OX392463.1 coordinate 150,718,751, forward strand.
TGGCACTTTTCTCTATTATTTATTTCAAATAAATCGATAACCTTTGTAGAACCCGATTTTTATGTGTGGAACATGTTTTTAGCACTTTCTATTTGCAGTCTCGAATGAGCAATGTCCTTATACTTGGCATCTACATAGGTGATTGCCGCAACAGTTCATCGTGCCCATTGCTTATCCCACCTCAGTCCAGTTGATTGAATGGCTTCAGGAAACAGAATCAGAAATTCAATTATTTTCCAGTCAGCTGTTTATTTACAACGCTGTTTCGCTGTTTCGCCTATTAAGTTCGTAACCGATTTTCCTCTTTGCAGGGAGCGAAAACCTTTTTCCACTCAAGTAAATAGAAAAAAGTGAGAAAAAAGTACCGCCCACACCCGCAATGGTTTTAGGGTCGTCAATTTTCCGCAGCCGCTTTCTATTTCTATAGCAGCATTTATAGCCCGCTAGGTACCATGTGAATTTACATTTTATTTTTCTTCTCGACTTTTTCGTACATATAAACGGACAAACGATAAAGGTTGTCCGTTGAGAAACGATATAGGAACCATTTTTTGTCACGGCCCATAAACTTGTAGACCGTCCGAACGACCGAAAAATATATCACTCCTGGTTCCTTCTGCTCCTCGGCTAGTTGAATGGCAAAAAAAAAAAAAACACACAGCGGGAGAAAGTGAAAAAGTGTGAGAACCCGACGAAAAAGGCCATCATGCGCGAGAAAAAAATATCCACCAAAGAATGAAGAGTATTAATTACGCCTCTTTCATGTAGGAATTCACATGATTAAATCTGCGCCATGGGGGAGGGAATGGGACGTGTAGTCACCTCCATATGTCGTGCGCATAAGGTGCACCACACCATGTGGATATTTAAATACAGTATTGCATGTGATGTGCAGCTTATCCGGACCGCCCTGCAATTGCTGCTCTGGCTCTTAATCTCAGTGTATGTGTGGATGGAGAGCTTTACTTCCGAGAAGCCGCCTTTCGTAAATGGGTGTGCAAGGAGGCGTAACGTATATCTTAATACATCGAATTGCAAAAACTGCGATTCCGCTGAAATCGCAATAAATCGTAAAGTTATTAAATTCCTTAAATTGAAATTAAGAAACTTTTGTGCATGCGGAAACTTAATTATGCTTGGGAGGATTACCATCCGCGATGGTGGATGGCGCGCTGATGATGATGCAAATTCAGATCGTTTTGTGGGATTTTGAGATTAACTTTTTTACTTTTTTTATTGTTACACTTCGTATGTGTGTGCCAAGTAAAATCTGTGATGATGGCGAGAGAATATAATAGTTGAACAAGTTTAGCGGTTATTATGAAGGATAAAGGCTAAGACGGTATGGCAGGCATGTGCCTTACGAGTTTCTTCTGTCTATTATGTGAGTCTGATGCGGTTGATGTGCAGCCTTCACCGAAACTTCTATTCAAAGTTTTCCTCTTTGCAATAGGTAACTAAATAAAGTCTAATGAGTTGAGACTTAAGTTTCGACATTTCATTTAAAGCTTGTCCACCTTTCCACTAGGTATGTATAAAACTATTTTGCGCCGCTTGCTTATATAGAATCTAAGTAATCAACTTTGAAATGCACTTTATAAGACATGCACGAAACTCGTTTAAAAGAAACAGGTACCTACAGAGCCCTTTAAATTTCTTGCGCTATATAATTTAGATGGTGGGTGCAGTTTTTTTATACTGATAAATAATATTGTAAACATAAACTTTATTCTTATGTCAAATACAGTTACAGAATACGATCACAGAATTCAGCAAAACTAGTCATAGCTAGAGCACGTGCTTATATACAATATTGCAAAGAACATCATGTGATATTTGAAGAAATTTATCTTGAATTAGCCGTTTTGTAGATCTAAAATTTCAAAAATTCTGCAAAAGTAAAAAAAACGTGTGTGTCCTATCTATCTTTTAAATGGTAGCAGATAACATTTTAAAACAAATAATGAGCAGAGTCCATTTCCCAAAATTCGAAGAAAAACTACAGCTAAGCTAAAAAATTTACAAAAACTTTCACGATTTGACTCGACGAATACGGAAAAGAATTTAAGAAAAATTTAAGCGCTCTGCTTATTACTTAATTAGTTTAAGTAACAAGGCAAGATACCTGACTTCAAACTTGTAAAAATTGTCGTTTTCAACTTATGTAAGTCCTTTTGCGCCTATGCAATAAACGAAGTATGAAAAACAGCAGCCTTAAAATGTTTTCTCGAAAATCTGTTCACACAGAATTTAATAAAGCAGCCAATACTAGAGCAAGTAGTTCAAATATTGAAAAAAGATCTAACGGCATTTGAAAAAAAAAACAAATTCAAATAGTCTTTGTATGGATTTAAAACTTCAAAAATTAAAAAATCGTGTGCCCAAATCCATTTTCTAAAATTTTAGGAAAAACTATAGTTAGGTTAATATGAGAAATGGTGCAAAATATTATAACTTCTAGGCCAATAATATAACATAACTAAATTTGACACAAATGCAAACTGCATGAACTTAAAGCTAATATTTGAAAACCAATTATAAGTGCTGTAGCAGTTTTTTAAGAAAACAAAAATCGAAAAGAAAAGACCTGGGGAAAACGTCTTTGCCATCCTATATAATTTTGAAACAATTTGTAACGAGGATTGAAACATAATAAATCAATAATCAGGTATCTTGATTTCAGGTAATCATTCAGGCATCTCGATTTCAGTCGATGCCTACTATTGACTATCTGTCCCATTCACACTACAAGCAGAGACGAAGGATTTTAATAGAACGAAAAAAAAAATAATGGACAAATCTTTGAAATTGGTTTCAGAAACCTTGAGTAGGTGGCGAAATCTAGAAATGCGAAAGCTCGGATAAAATGTAGAATGCAAATTTTTTTCGAGAGTCTCGCTGATTTTACCTAACCACCCCAAATTCTAAAGCGTGTCAAAGCAGGGTAGTTGCAAAGCTACAAAGCTCTATTTTCAATTGAATATGAATTCATAGCCCAAATACTTATAGCGTTTTTCAAACCATTCAAAATTAAGTTGTTTTAAGGAAGAGTTTTTGAAAAACTAATTTTGAAACTAAAAATTTTGAAATAATTTTAATTATAGCTTTAAAAATTTTAACGTTATTGAGTCTTATCTTCTTATCAAAATTCAATGTTATTATTAGTAGACTATCAAAAAAATTAATTGCATGCAAAGACAAAGACATGTGAGGCTTTTGTCTTTAAAACCAGTGAGTAAGTGCTACAGTGTGTACGCAGAAGTTACAGACCGTAAAACGGACCGTTGAATACCCCATCCTATCCCACAATGTAAAATGCTGATAGCAATGGAATTTTTTGAAAATTTACAAGTAATTCAAACCTCGAAAAGGGGCTTGGTCCAATCGCCCCCAATTACAAACTATCAATTATAAGATATATCCACAGATATTTCCACGTTACGCTTAAATGTACGTAAAAATGCAATTTTATTGTTTAAATTCAGTATTTTTGAAGAATGGACCCCTAAAAGGGGCGTGGCTAAAAACTTTATATGAACGAAATCTGGACTGAAGTCTCGTTTACCTAACCTGCCAAAAGGCATTTTAATATAAAATGTGAAATAGAGGTTGTCTCACATTGAAGCCAGTAGTGGACGTGGCCGTTGACGGTTTAAGCCAAATTTCACACTTTGTCTGTTCAGCTGAAGATTCAAGCCGTTTCAGCTCTCTAGCTTGATTTTGAAGACCCAAAACCTTCACACATACAGACGGACGGGCGGACATGGGTTAATCGATTCACTTGTCGGTCTCGATCATATCTCTTAAAGGTCTTAAGGGTCTACGATTATTATTTCACAGTGTTACAAACTATGCATTAAAATTAATATACCCTCGGTCAGGTATAACAAAACCTTTTTTAGTTCTCGTAACTTTCCTTTCATATGAAGCAATGTTTAGATGTTGTTGTTAGAGTCTATTCTAAAAATCGGTGACGTCAAATAACGCCAAACGTTCTTAGCTACGTTGTCCGTCCATCCTTCCAATCGCTTTATAACTTCTGAACGGTAGGTCGAAGAAAAACGAAATTTTGTGTATTTATAAATTCTGAGTATATCAATAACGGTTGAATTATAGTTTGAAATTTAATTCGAAAATGGACTAAAAGTTTTTAGGTACATATTTTGGGAAGTTCAGTAGACAAGAACAAGAAAATAGATCTAAAGTCAATAAAATATTGGACTTTAATGAAAAAAATTAGCTTTTTGAAACTATTGAAAAGTTTTTGAGAAATGAAGAGTTGAAAATGGATGACGTTTTTTAAAGTGTTTGAGGCCAACTTTTGAACGGCTCAGTGCACAAAGCCGATATTGAGCACGCGTATAAAAAAACTTAATGTTAACCAAGTGCTGAAGTCATATTTTTCAGGAAAAGTTTAAATACTGTCGTAAAAAACGCATTTTCGAAAACATTCCCAAAAATTCACGAAAAAACGATATTGTCTTTTTTAATTTGGTTAAAGTATTCTTACAAGGCAAGCTAACTCCATTAAAGCGTTTCAAAATTGCCGTTTCCAACCCAAATTTTTTAAGCACATTTAAACAAATGAAATGAAAAATGTAACGTTTTACAATTTTCTCAGAAATCCATGTTCGCAGAACTTAAGAAAAGTAATCAACGCGAGCGCAGATGGTTGTTATATTGAAAAGAGTCTAACGTTAGTTAAAAATTTTTCGAAATCGCTGCTTTATGGCTTTGCAATCTTGAAAATGGTAAAAACGGCCAAGAAAACGTTTCTGTCCCTCTCTTACTCCAGAACGCAAATACGGTAGACGCTCGATAGAGTTTCTTTTTTTTTTTAATACTAGGGTGGACGGAGGCTAAAACTCCAAAATCATTCAGAGATACCAATACGCCCACTATAGCAGGTATATAATACCGAAGTAGCCGATATTGGTTATGCCCGATTTCCACTAAATCGGGCATTTACGAGAGACAGTATGAAACTGCCAGAACGCACTTCATAGTAGTAAATTTTCGCTCTCTCATAATACTTCTTGACTACAACTAGTTACCTTAACAAGTAGTTTACGCTTAGTAGAGTTTATCGCATTGGGTTTTACTATCCAGTGAATGCACCTACTAAGGCCGTTTATTCGTGCGGCTTCACCATACGTCGCTAGATCGAAGGGTCTTTAGCTTTCTAGCAAAGTTTGTTACTTCTTCGCTCACGGTAGCTATTCCTAAATCTCTGTGAATATCACTATTCTTACTATGCCATGGAGCATTCACAATTGCTCTTAGTGTCTTGTTTTGGAAAGTCTGGAACATGGACATGTTGCTCGGCTTGGTACAACCCCAAAGTTGTATACCGTATGTCCAGGATGGCTTCAACACCTGCCTGTACAAGAGCAGTTTGTTATATATGCTTAAGAGCGATTCGCCAAGTCTTCGTCCAGACACAAATTCTGTCCAATGCTCGTTGTAGGTTTCCCGTTGATAACTCGACTGATTCACCTGTTGCCAGGACGGCCGTATTGTCCGCAAACGTGGCCACGACTGTCTTGTCATCTAGAGGTATGTCTCTTGTGTAGAGCAGGAATAGGGTCGGACCGAGGACGCTTACCTGGGGTACGCCAGCCCGAATTCGCTTGAAACTCGAGTATTCACTACTACACGGAACACGAAAGAGTCTTCCTTCTAGATAGTTTTTCAATATTTTAAAAATGTCTTCCGGCAAGTTTTGCCGTATATATATATTATATTTCAAGCATTCGTGCCATACCTTATCGAAAGCACTTGAACATATTTTTTTCCCTTCTAAGGCTTTTTCAATTTCATGCGTTATTCTGTAAACTTGATCTATTGTGGAATGGTTACGTCTGAAACTGAATTGATGATCCGGGATCAAGCGTCTTTCTGCAATGATTGGTTGTAATCGCTTCAGCAGAAGTTTCTCGAATACTTTCGATATTATCGGCAGAAGCGATATGGGCCTATAAGATATTTTATCATTTGCACATTTCGCCGGTTTTGGAACCATAATGACTTCAGCAACTTTCCATTGCCTTGGAACGTAAAGAAGTCTAAAAGAAGCGTTTATCATATAAAGAAGCTTGACTAGTGCCTTTTTTGGTAGTTCTTTCAATTTCGCCAGTGATCAGGTCGTAACCAGGGGCCTTATTATTTTTAAGTTTGCTTATTGTCTGTCGGAGTTCAACAAAAGAAACTTTGCATTCTAAGGCTTTCAGGTTCCGCGTTGTTGTTTTGAACGTCAGCCAATGCTCGATATAGTGAAGTAATTAAAACCAGGCATGTTCACTTTTTCGAGATTGTACACTATTTCGAGGGAGATGCATAAACGGTTTTCCGAAGTCAGCTTTTATTTTTTTTGAGTATTCGCGAAGGTGTTGGAAACGCGTTCCAGAGCTGTAATCGCGCCTTTGTTACGGGAAGAACAGTGCGGCTTTCGGCCTGGAAGAGGCACAACCGAGCAGCTTTTTACTCTGAAGGTTGTTCTTGAGAAGGCCTTGGAATATGCCAAACCGATCTACGCGTGTTTTGTAGATCTGGAAAAGGCGTATGACCGAGTCCCTCGGGATACACTGTGGAGAGTTTTGCAGGACTATGCGCTGAGTGGGCCTCTTCTTGGGGCCATCCAGTCTTTGTATGGAAACTGCAGATGCTATGTACGGATAAATGGCGTCAAATTCCGACCTTCTGATCTGCGCGTTGGACTTCGCCAGGGCTGTGTTCTGTCGCCGCTCCTTTCCATAGCACATATGGACTGGATGGTGAAGCGCAGTCTTGGCGAGCAATGTTTCGAATTGGCTGGCATCAGGATGAGCCATCTGCTTTTCGCAGATGATTTGGCCATCCTTGCGTCATCCAAAGAGGAACTTTAACGAGCACTGGATAGGTTTGCAGCCGTATGTGGTTATGCTGGGATGAAGGTAAACGTGAACAAATCGGAAGTGATGGTTGTTTCCCGAACTCCTGTGCAGTGTACCCTGCACATGAATGGAGTTCCAATAAAACCGGTGGAGAAGTTTAAGTATCTTGGGGTCTTTTTCACGAAAGATGGGAGGAGTGATACCGAGTTGTCCTGTAGAATTGGCCAAGCTGGAGCAATAGCAAAGGAACTGCGCCGGCCGGTCATCAGGAAAGCTGAGCTTGGAGTGAAAGCAAAGATCTCAGTTTTTAATTCAGTGTTCGTTCCGACCCTTATCTATGAAATTGGGGTAATGACCAAAAGAATTAGATCGCGGGTACAAGCTGCCAAAATGAGATTCCTGAGGTGCGTTGCTGGTGTTACTCTAAGGGATAGAGTGAAAAACGTCAGTATTCGTGGGAATCTTAATGTTGAGCAGCTACTTCTCCGAGTGGAGCGATCAATTCTTCGATGGTTTGGACACGTTGTTCGCATGCCCGCTTACAGACTCCCTAGACAGGTCATACTAGCCCAGATGCGAGCGCGTCGCCCCCTGGGAGGTCGAGAAACAGGTGGTGGGATCAAGTAAGGAACCTCTCTGAGTCCCGCCTGGATTGCGCCGGAGTCTCTTGAGTTGGTGGCGGAGGATCGAGAAAGATGGAAGGACCATTTAGTCACCCTCGCTCCGCGACCCTTTTAAAGGATAAGCGGCATTCGAAAATGATGATGATCATGATGACTTTTATTAAAACTGCATTTTTGAGCCAGTAAGTTGCACAGGCTTTTCTTTTTAATTCATTTGATCCTTTGCCAGCCACTCAACAAAAAAAAAACATAAGCATAAATAGGCAGACCTCAGTCTCCATGCTAACAGACTAACGATAATTTCCTTTAAAAACTCAGAGTTATTAAGGAACACATTTCTATCATAGTAAAGCAATGTAAAATAAAATAAAGCTTTTCAACTCAAAACAAAACTGAGATAATGCAATTACTTACATCTGTTTTTTCTTGTAACATTGAACACAACTTTTCGCGAAAAAATCAGAACTCAAATGAGCAGACGCGGCAATACACTAACACAGATGCAACGCAAATAAAACGGCAAAAGCCAGTTGGTACCTAGACGCTTTACCGAAGACAAAATGCCGTAGACAATCTGCAGCTGCGATATTACCGTTTTTTCTGCGAAAAATAGTGTGTTCACTATATTGAGATTGTTAATGTTCACTATTTAGAGTGTATAAAATGTTGGGTGTTCACTTTACTGGATGGTGATACTATAGCGAGATTCACTATATCGAGCGTCTACTGTAGTTAAAAAAATTTATATAAATAACGGTGAGTCCATCTTCTAAGAACTATAATTGATGGTTTATCAGTTTTTAAATAGTAAATGGTTTCCGAGATGAGCTTTTGAAAACACTATAGTTGGGGATGCAACATCAACCAAATTTGACGCAAGCACTTCCATTATAAACGTTAAGCTAACACATAAATCTTAAAAAAAAAAATTAACTTATAACAGTTTTTTTAAGAAATAAATAAAAAAAATAAAAGTAAAGAACATTTTTTGCCATTCTTTTTTTTAGAGCAACGAAACTTAAAAGTCATCCAATGTAAGAACTGCGTAGACTACAAACTACAAAGAAAGTATACAATAGAATGTGAAATGTATCAGACAATAATATTCTTATAGAACTATAGAATTTTACATTAAACAGAAAAAATAAGATGAGCTTAACGTTTAACAAAAATCGAAGGACCGCTCTGTGTATGTCTTTATATACTCGACGGTCTTTTTTCTTTAACTTTCCATCACTTTTCTTCGCAAAGGTATGCAAAAAAAATTGGTCTTATTTCCATTTTTCTTTTTGTCGTTATTTCACTTTTGCTTGCCGAATAATACCAAATTGGCGTTTTTACGTTTTTGACGCAACGAAATAAGACCCAAATTGAGATTTGGTGTAATTTCGTTTGGCGTTGTTTCGCGCCACCCTAAAAGTCTTGTCTACATGTTAAAAAAAAACGTACGAAAAAGTTTTTGTTTTTTTATAAAATTGTCATCAAAACTAAGTTGCAATAAACAACTTCAAACTTCAAACAAACCATTGCTACCTTTTCTACTTTTAATTAAGTCACTTCGTTTGTACTCAGTCAACAACATCCTTACATGTCGAAATTAGTTCCCCCTCTGCGCTAATTTAACTCGGTCTCCAAGTTCCATGTTATGCAAAGGTGAGCAAAAAGATTTCCTCGACAAATAGAACAAGGGTCGCAAAAATTCCGTTTGAGTTAAACTTTTGCGTCAACAAATACTCGCTGCTGATGTTGATGATGGTGATGATGACTGCAAAACATACATTTCCCTGTTTTCGCTTCTTGCACAACATCAGCCCCATTCATAAACACACGAAAAGTTAAACCTCAAAAGAGCAAATTTTCAATTTACTTAGCACAAACACATCAGAACTTGGCACGCTGCTTCTTTCTCTCTCAAAGCCTACTTCATAACCAAGAGTACGAAATACGAGCTACGAATGATTCTGCCAGCACCAATACAACCATAAAAAACCATAACCTCATTCGTCAGAGTCACGAAGGAAAAGGATGCTCAGCGACTCTAGTTTGTGAAAACTATATAAAGATACATCTACACATTCGCTGTGAGTGAATGTGTATATAAATTTTCAGAAAATGGCAAAAACCTCAGAAGTTGATTTCGTTTCAATTTCGAATTCATTAAGTTTGGCTGAGGAGCGTATTTAGGTTATGTGCTGTAATGACATTATGAAACCCACTTAGCTTGGAATTCCAAATTGCCAACACCATGCGGTTTCAGGGACGAGAAGGGTGTTTGCGATATGCGAATGCTGATGATCAAGGATGAGGACGTCAGTTACGTCAGAGTCTGCTGATGAAAGATGTAGAAGAAGAAGAAGAAGAAGAAGCATCAGCAACATCAACCATGAATGCTTGACGGCGCTGCAAAATAACTTTATAAGCTTTATTTGTTTCACGCGAGGGTGTACCACAGAGTGTCTGAAGGATTTTCTTTTCACAACTACAGCGAAACATCAGCACACATCCAAAAAACTTAAAGTATGTTTAAATCGACAGTGGTTGAGAGTGCGCTTGTCATTTTAAAAATGATTAATTTGAAAGCGCTTGTGTTTTTCTATCGTCTGGAGTTGTAATGCATTTTTGTTTCACACTTTTTTGTATCAGGCGGTAAATGGATTTCAAGTTTGAAGGTTTCAGAAGCAAACTTTTCACTGAAATATGATTAATAGCCCAGAAATTAAAACACTTTTTTACTTTAACAAATAATTGATAATTGCACTCCTTCGTCCAGTGTGTTTTTTTAAACGCTACATAAATTCTGCTAACAAAAATAATACTTATAGGTTTGTACTTTAAAAAGCCTTAGAGCTTATTGAGTCTAGGGCATTTACTTAAAAGTAAGATGAGTTGAGTAACGTGCTACAATAAATAGTCATGAAACTATTTAAAATAAAGCCATGTAGGTAAGTAGTGGTTCCTAATTAAGGTTAATGCTCTTTTTAGCAAATTGATTTAACTGAAACTTTCTGAACTCAATGTAGCTCTAGCTCCGTTTAAACATTCGAGCTACTAGTACTTGAAATCCATACGATTATTGGAAATTATTCAAATTTTCACAAATTCATCTTATCGGGATTGAATTGATAAATTTTCCGCATTGCACCAAACCTCTCGAATGCGCTTTAATAGTTTTCTCAAACCTTAATCCCGTACTTTGCAGAAGCAATAAAATATATATTTCTGAATTTATCTGATAAAAATTCATCGAGTATAGCTTTTTTGAAGAAATTTAATTGAATCCAAGGGAAATATACCTCTGTTAAAATTTTAATTTTACTTTTATCAAATCCATTATGATCTCGCCCAAATCCCGCAACTGCAAAATTACTTTCTAACTTTAATTCCATGCTTCACTCTTTATGACATTTCGTACCACATTTACGCATTGTAAAGCTGTTCCTTTTATAGCCTGAAATACCAGTTGCACAGGCGTTTAAATCATTTCCTTGATCTTTTCGCTTTTAACTGCGACATTACGAAACTCGATGCCCATTCTCCTCAAGTCATATAATTTTCTGCCCAAATATAAACGGAACTATACCTATATTTATAAATGAACCGGTACGGTTTCTTGCTCAGAATTTAGATATCACTTGGGAGAACATTGGCTTTTGGGTGCCCTTAAAAATTGTACCCTGACTCCTGAGTCATATATAACATACAAAGTCCTTCTTCCTATACCGTTTATGCCTCTCTAGGGAGGATAAAAATAAAAAGAGCACCCCGCCTACCGAAACCGAACTGTTCCACCAAAGCACAATCTTTCCTTTTCGAAGCCGAAAAAAGGACGAAAACCTGTCCAAAAGGCTGCGAACATTTTTTTGGCAACCCTTTCCGCAAATGTATGTTAAAGTTGTCTGGCAAAAGTTTACTTTTTTCTCTTCGTCCCCCAAACAGCCGCCCTGCTTACCTGCCATTAAGTACCTAAGTCCGGAGAAGGTAGGCTGTAAGTTAAGTTTCGGCCTTTTAAACTTTTTCCTTCGTCGACATCCTACACATATAAACACACACACCATAATTGTGTATGTGTGTATTTTGTGTGCGCTCCTACACGTTCCTTATTTAAACGACGTTCATACCTTACTACCAAGCCACCAGGCCGCAGCCCACCTGAACATTTTACATCTTCTGATTTCCCGATAAGTTGTGTTTCTGCGGAAGTTTTTCCCCCATCACAACATGAGGTTTGGGTTGGGGGTGTAGAAATAAATTTCATCTTTTGAAGTACCTGCGCCACCCAGTTGTAGAAGATGCCCCGAAATTGTATGCTGACGGAAAGGTTCAGGAGGGTGTTTGAAGGGACCAACCACTACCACGTAGGAAACTGTTCTTTTTTTACGAAGATTTCTTCTTAACTTAAGGTAGCTTTGCGCTCATGGCCTGGCCATGTTAAGAGCACGGTACAGTGGGCTAAGATTTTACAGCATTTTTGAAGCTTCCATCTTTTCTGTGTAAGATTTGGGTTAATTTATGAGGTTAAGTAGTTTCAGCAGCATTTAGTATCCATTGAAAAATATGAGCAAGTGATGCTGTTCATGCATCTAGGAAAACTCAGTTAATGGTGCTATTGGATTGTATTCCTTGCATCTTGACATTTGTTTTCTCGCCGCATAGTCTCTTGATTGGATATCTAAACAGCTTATGTCTTATCAGTGCTTTAGAAAATGCTTTGCTACTTTTTATAGAGTATGTGGCTTCGGCGGTCGGTGGTTGTGTGACACCAACCTATAACATGGATTGGAAAAAAAGTAAGAACCTCATTGAAAAGTTTGAATAGTAGACATTGTTGTTCAAGCAAATGGAGAAACATACCCAAGAGAATACCAAAACTTAAGAATAAAAATAGTTATTTGGAACGACTACGATATATAGAGTCCTCATGTATGCTTCAGAATATGTTCTCTGTGCTCACAAGCAACATTCTAAAATAATTCAAACGAAGCTCCACTGATTAAGCTGCTATACTATTAGGAACTCCCCAAAAAGTGTAGAAGCTGGTTTGCCTCTAAAACTACTTGAGTTTTGCAGATGTTGTTTTTCAAAAAACAAGAACATCGAAGTATCCCACCAGCAGCAATTTTAGCGAAACATTGCTTAGGACCAAAAGGAAAGTTAATTAAAAAGCTAACCGAACGTATCGTTGCTAATATTGGGGAGTGGACCCTATGGAAAAGCCATACAAAATTAAATTTAGTATTCCAAAGTCAAAAATTACAACAATTTACGGAACAAATTTACCGTAGGTCCAACTGAAATTTAGTTGTTATTTTTAGTTTCTGCCTAAGAGTATGCTATACAAATCTGACAAGATTCGCTGTTAAATAAATTTGCTTTAAATTTATGCCCAATTAACAATTCTACATGGAAAAGGAAAGTGTTTTAAAAATAAGTTGTGGTATGCGGAAAGCTTTTGTAAAATATTTTGATGACTGTTTTACTTGCAGCACAAGATCGCTTTTCTGAATTCTTGGAATATGCGACTTCTGAACTGAACTGGACTCTTTTTACACAGTTCCTGGATTCTTATCTCTCTATATAATCCATTCCTCGCCTTATATAGGCGAGGAATAGATCTCTATATAATCTATTCCTCTGTCAACACAAAAAGTTCTATGTTTTCATAGGCACGCGTTTAAATGTTGGGAAATAAAGAATTATTAATTATTACTTAGGAGCAATCTTCTTTAACAAGCCGACTAAATGAAATTTTGTTAATAGACTGAACATCAACCATTTACAATCAACAGTTTACAAAGTGGGCTTGTCTTGCATGAGCACTGTGCCGTATACGTAACATTTTTGTGGAACTGTGAGTCTTCTAATTTTAAACTAAGCTTTCCTCGCATGTTTTAAGTTCTATTCAACACATTTAAAGTTCTACTCCAGGACTCAATTTCTATCTTACGTGCTAGCGAGCATAGCGTAATCCTCATAGATTTGAGGGCTAGAGATGCACTCATGTCTGATGTAGTGCTTGCAAGCTTGTCTACTTCTTAGTTTTCCTGGATATCGGTGGGACCTGACACCCAACACAGAGTTACAGCTATGTCAAGTGATATTTCATCAAGAGTTTTCATACGGTTTTCTATAATTTTTTAAGGCCAAAAAGCATGTATAGCCCCCTTTTATAAAACATGCAAAATTATAAATGTATCTTCGCCTACTTTTTGGAAGCGTGGAAAATTATTTTGATTATCAATCCCTGGCAGACGGACTGAAACTTTTACATACGCACTGATGTGCGTATACGCACTGATGTGCCACTAGTCCAATTTGACGCTCATGTATTTTACGGCTTAGGATATCTATAGCTCAATTTGACTCTTGCTTGGTGTCTTGAAGGTCGGAGTTGCCTTTTTTCTGGTAAAGAACAACATCTCCGTTTTAGATGGATTCATTCCCAGTGCTCGACCCTCAACCCATTCACCAATAATGCAAAGTGCATAGCTGAGTCGGGCCCAGCGGACTGATGGAAAAATACCTGGGATCAGGTTTACCTTCTTATCTGAGCCATCCATATCAGGAAGCCATCCTTCTATAGGATCCTTAAGACTTCGTCCATTACCGGGGTCCATATAAGCGGTGAGAGCACACCACCCTGCGGTGCTCTTCTACAGACGATTCGTCTGGTACATACTTCGCCTTAATAACAACTATTATTCAGGCTATCCAGGCGCGTTACCCAATGCGTTATCCAGGTGAGCATTTCCCGAGGTGTTCAGTATCGCTCCCTTTATGTCTGAAAATGCACTCAAAGTGTACTCTCTGTATATGAAGTACGTACTCTCTGTATTTATCAGCACACCTCTCTCACTTACACGCCAATAAGCCACCCCATCATCTTGAGCATTACCGAAACGGGTTCATGGGTCTTTATTATTTTGCAGTTGAGTGGCTAGCCTTCCCTGCCTTGGGGATGAATAACACTCGGACTTCTCTCCAAAAAATCTGGATTTTAAGAACATTATTAGTCGAATTTTATCTGTCCCTGGTACTTTGAGGAAAGCGAAGGAGTTACTCGTCTCGGCCAGACTTTTTCCACTGGTTACAGCCCTGATCTTTTCTTCGTCCATCCTTATCCGAAAGCCCTGTGTTACTATGTCTTAGTCCCCTCTACGGTCGGTGTAACATGGGAAGTGGGTTTCTGTTTGAACATCCATCATTTCTTCTTGTATTTTGGTCTAACCACCATCTGTCTTCCTGAGTGAACACATCAATACTGGCGGCTTGAAGAGGAATTTCCTCGTTCGGGACGCTTCGGCTGTGGTTTCGGTTGATTCGGAGAAATTCTGCCATGAAAATCCTCTTGGCGAATCTGATCTTACTTTCTTCTTTTTCAATATTCTTACTCTCCTTGTAGGTCTCAACTATTGTAGGACGTTGAATTGAGGAGCCTTTCTTTTGCAAAGTTCCATCTAGATGTCAAACTCTTAGTGAGCTCCGCGATCTTAGAGTTCCGCTATGGATCTTCTTTCCTCTTGTGCTGCTGTTTGGGCAAGATTTTTTAAATAAAGTTACCAGATGCATATCATATAAGATGAATATACCATCAGACAGGCCAAACGGGTTATACAGCCCTTCTCAAAAAATGCCTTGAAGAATACCAAACAGTACACCACCGGCTCAGGTACCACCTCTTTAAACACAAAATAGTGGACTCTGCAAAATGTCGAATTTGTCCTGAAGGAGCTGAAAGTGCTGAACATATGTAATGTAAATGTCCAGGCCTCAATTGTATAAGACGGAACTATTTTGTCACAGACCAATTGAGTACGGAAGACATAAAAATCTCTTCTCTGAGAAGCTGAATGCGGACGAAAAATGGACTGGACATCTTCCTAGCCTGAACTATTCTGACATTCAAGGCAAAAAATATATCTCTAGGTCGAGGTTTTATAAAAAAAACTTCCTTCCTATTCGCTGCAACGAAGGTAAAAATATTTTCCCTGTTAGAAGGTTGCCGCCAAGAGCAAAACAATTCAAATTCAATTCAATTCAATTTAGTTTTTTTTTTTTTTTCCGTGGGTAGGAAAAACCTTCATAGGCACTACGAGGACCGGCCGCGCGTGCTCATAGTAGTGTGAGATTCTTACTCACTAAAAAACCTCCCATTTTCCGTCAGACTACGACTAATTTTCCTTAACAAGTAGTTCAAGCTTCTGTAGTAATCGCGTGTGTTTCGAAAATCGTCCCATAAGCCAATTCATTTCTCTTAACTTGATTTCGAGCTCGTCGCGTTTCTTTTTAACGTGCGGCTTCCATTTAAGTTTTGCATCGAGAGTCATTCCTAGATATTTCGCTTCATTTGAGTATGGGATTTGTACCGAGTTAATGAATAAAGTTTTGTTGTTTATAACCTTTATTCATTATTACCATTATTATTTTTCATTATTATATTTTTATAAGTAAAGTTAACATGCGTTGACTTAGTCTCGTTAAGGACGACTCGCCAGCTCTTCGTCCAGTCACATATTTTGTCTAAAGCGCGCTGGAGTTTCCCTGTTGATAATTCAACTGTCGTATCAATAGCGAGGATAGCAGTGTCGTCTGCGAACGAAGCTAAGATTGTTCCCTCATCGTGGGGTATGTCTCTTGTACAAAGCAAAAATAATATTGGGCCGAGAACGCTTCCTTGCGGGACACCGACATTTATCTCTTTGAATTCCGAGTACTCATTTTCGTACCTTACGCGAAAGATTCTGTCTTTAAGGTAAGACTCTAAGATTCTATAGAGTTTTAAATTCAATTTAGTATATTTCTTTTTTTTCCTTTCAAAGTGTACAAAGGTTATTTGAGATATAAATATGATACAATATGGCGTTGCGCCGTCTGCTGTTTTAAAATAGGAAAGAAAAAGTTCAAGCAAATTTAGTACATTTTGTTTAAGTGTTAAAAAATATAACGCAAAAGAAAAAGTTTTTCCGTAGTTGTTCGGAAATCTTTTTGACGTAGATGCTGAATCATAAGTCTAACCTTTTCAATTCAATATAATTCTATACTTTTATTTTACTTTAAATTCACATTATAAAAATACATCTTTTTCAAATGTTATATTATATCAGATGGATATCTACTTATGTTCCAAGGCACGTCCGCCCTCAGCCACGTTTTAGATCAGAAGAAAAAGTATTGAAAGCTTTCTTATATGCCGGAAACGGAGTGAGACAGCATGTTACGTCGATCATTGTTGTTTGTTCGTCCATGTCATTGCAGCGGCTCACGCCGCTGTGTTCGTACTCGTAATGAATGCATTCAGGATTCAGCTATGGTCACTACATCACCCTTCCCCAGTGACAGGCTTCTCATTCTGAACGGCATTACTACTTGTTTTCAAATTCTACTTTCTTTAACTTTTCTATCATATAAGCCGGTTTTAATCTGCCAATTGAAATTGACATGTTTTTTGTTTTTGATGTATAAAACAAAATATTTTCTCATTCGTCGCACAACTTTGTATGGTCCCTCATAGGGAGGCATTAGACCTGTCTTAACTCTATCTACTCTTACAAAAACCGATTCACAATCCTTTAGTGTTGAAGGCACGAAAATATTGCTGCGCCGTTTTCTGGTATCAGTTGGTATTAAGTTCCTCATTGTATTACGTAGTTTTTCTATAAAAACGTCTTCTGATAAATTATTATTCTCCCTTTTTACAAAAAGTGGGGTGCCGTGGCGTAGTGGTTAGTGTGTGTGCTTACTACGCCGGAGGTCTGGGTTCGAATCCTGCCATCGTCACCTGCAAAAAAAAAGACTCGTTCTTTTTCACGGTCCCCACCTCCGCGAGGGTTTGACAAGCCCTCCGAGAGTATTAATTGTCTTGAAAAACTTCTCAAAGTGCCGTTCGGATTCGGCAAAAAATTGTAGGTCCCCTTGTATGTAAAGAAATTAACACACCAGCATACATTGTTGAGAAGTTGGCCCTGGTTCACCTCGAGCTGTTGCGCCACTCTATTTATTTATTTTTTATTTTTATTTTTTACAAAAATTTCTCCAGGAAGTTTGAGACACTGACCGTAAACTAATTCGGCCGGTGAGCATTTTAAATCTTGTTTAATTGCAGAGCGGATTCCAAGTAAGACAATGGGAACCTCGGAACTCCAATCAACTGTGTTGCATCTTGCTTTCAATGACGCCTTCAGTTGCCTGTGGAACCGTTCCACCATACTGTTAGACTGTGGATGGTATGGAGTGGTGTGTATTCGGTGCGAACCAAGAATATTAGAAAACTCATTGATCAGCTTGGATTCAAATTGTGTACCTTGATCCGTGGTTATTTTGAGAGGGACACCAAATCTACATATGTAATTTTCGGTGAAAACCTTCGCCACTGTTCGCGCGGAAATATCTTTTAGAGGATAAGCCTCTGGCCACCTCGTGAAACGGTCCACTGCTGTTAAGAGATATGAAAAACCATTTGACTCTGGAAGTGGACCTACTATATCTATGTGTATGTGCTCGAAACGTTCGTTTGGAAGATCGAATTGGCCAGTAGCCGACCTAGTGTGCCTGTGCACTTTAGCTTTCTGGCATGCTAAACAAGATCTTGCCCAACGAGTGACATCTTTGTTCATCGTTGGCCAAAAATAACGCTGACAAACAAGCTTCCTGGATACTCGGATACTTGGATGTGAAAGGTTGTGCAAAGAATGGAAAATCTTTTTTCGGGCAGCTTGCGGTACGAATGGTCTGTTTCTTCCCGTTGAGATTTCACAAAAGATATCGAAATCGGGGAATTTTTGCTTTTGAATGTCGAATTTAACCATTTGACCTATTTCTTTTTCTTTTTCTAGGATTCCTTTTAGCTCCTCGTCGGATTCTTGGAGTTTTGCTAGGACCTTGCAGTCGAGATGGATTGTCTCGGCAGAAGAAATCTCCTGCTCGTCCTTTCGAGATAAAGTGTCAGCCACCACGTTATCTGAGCCTCGTATATATTCTACGTCGGTAGTGAACTGGGAAATGTAGTCCAGTTGGCGCGTCTGGCGTGGACTTCTGTCGGATTTTGACGCGATCGCGTATGTCAATGGCTTATGATCCGTCAGCACTTTAAATTCTCGCCCTTCGACATAGTATCGGAAATGCTTTACCGCGAGATATATCGCGAGTAGTTCGCGGTCAAAGGCAGAATATTTTGTTTCGGCTGGTGTTAATTTCTTTGAGAAGAATGAAAGGGGTTCCCACGCGTTACCAGCTTTTTAATGTAGTACTGCGCCTACTGCAGAGCCTGAGGCGTCGGTAGCTATGGAGATTTTCGCGTTAACTCTTGGGTGCACTAGCAAGGTTACGTTTGCTAATTTTAGTTTAGCTTCCTCGAATGCTTTATTGAGCTCGTTGGTCCACTCCAAAGGTTCGATGTACCTGTTTTGCTTTTATTACCTATACGCCTATGTAATGGGGCTAATGTTTCAGCTAGACTTGGGATGAATCTATGATAAAAATTTATCATTCCTAAAAACCGTTGCATTTGCTTCATAGTTGTGGGTTTGGGAAAAAACGTTATAGCCTCTATGCGATCTTTTGATGGAAAAATGCCATTCGCATTGATTCTGTGCCCCAGGAAGTCGAGCTCTGCGACTCCGAAAATACATTTTGAAGTATTAATTGTCACGCCATACTCTGCTAAACGCTTAAATAGTACTCTGGAATCGTGATCGCGTTTAACCTGCGATAGTCCCCACATGGTCTCCAGTCTTGTTTATCCTTTTTTATTACCATGTGCAGAGGGGAACAGGTAGGGGAATTTGATGTTTGGCAAATGCCAAGGTCTAACATATGTTCTAACTCCGTTAGAGCTGCCTTATGCCTTGAAGCGTCTAGTCTTCGCGGGCGAGAGAATGGTAAAGAACCCTTTGTTAAAATATGGTGAGCAATTGGATGTTTAACTTTAGCGAAGTAGTTTGGTGGCTGTGTAAGTGTGGGATAGTCTTTTAGGATCGAGCCGTATTGATTGTCAATTGTGTAGTAGATGGGTGACGGAGTGCTTTCATTTTTGATTTTACCTTGAGTACAGATTTTTGTTCTGGGATCTATTATGCGTTTATTTTGTAGGTTGACTAATAGCCCAAATTTGTCTAAGAAATCTGCTCCTAGAATTGGTCGGCTGACTGAAGCTAGGATGAAAGGGTGAATGAAGTTCCGTCGAAGGCCTATGTTAAGTCTCAAAAGTTTTGATCCGAAGGTGGAGATAGCGGTACCATTGGCCGCTGAAAGTAAACCGGTTGATTTTATATTTGTTTGACTCATTGGAATGACCGACACATCTGCCCCTGTGTCGACCAGAAATGTAAGGTTGTTATGTCTATCTCTAAAAAATAAGCGGCGCTGTGAAAAGCCACTGTTTGCCGCTGCAACAGTGGTCACATTTATTTTTTTGAATTATAATTGCAGGGTTGGTTGCATTTTTGGGCTTTGGTTCCGAACTTTCTATGGTACCAACAAGTATCTGGCCGATGTTGATCTGGATTACCACTAGGGGTATGACTGCGAAAAGTTCTAGGTCTTGATCTGGACCTAGATTTGTTTCGGGAGTGTGATCGAAAATTTATTGATTCGATCATTTTTTCAATTTTTGCCAAGCGTTGTTCTAAGCTCGAACTTGGTTCTATTGCTGCTTCGTCTCTCGGGGAAATGATTGAAAAAATACTATTATTTTGAGATGCTTCATAAATTTTGTCAGCTAGACTACCTAACTCTTCTACGCTTTTCGAACCTACTGACAGGAGGGCGATGTTGATGGCCTGAGGGAGTCGGCGCATCCATAAATTTTTTACCACGTCCTCATTGAATGAAGTTCCTGCTAATTGTTTCATGGAGCGAAACACCTCAGAGGGTTTTCGATCCCCGATTTCCGCTTTTTCTAATAAAACTTCAAGTCTCTTAATTTCTGAGACGGAATGCCTATCTATTAAAACACTCTTGAGCACGTTATATTTATTTCGCTCTGGTGGTTCAGAGAGCACGTCTATCACTGATTCACAAGTTTCTTTTGGCAAAGCTGCGACCGTGAGGCAATATTTTGTCTCTTGACTAGTGATCTTAAACACATTAAACTGTGCCTCTGCCTGGATAAACCAAGTCTTTGGATTTGCCGCCCAAAAGGAGGGTAGGCGAACGCGGATCGAGTTAATACTGTCTTGGGAGTCTGCCTGCCCTGGGGAAGTTGTAGGCTGTATTGGCTGTAGTGGCTGTTCATTTCGAGAATTTTGTTGAGGCGTCGGTGTGTCTGTTCTGTCATTAGTCTTAACTTGCGCGGAATTTTCGCCTATCTTACTTTCGTCACCCGGCATATTGTTATATTATGTAAACGTATATTTTTAACTACTTAATTTTTAATACTGTGGCTGAAGGCTTACCTGCTTACAATTTTTTTTTAATCCTTCTTGTGGGCGTTGACGTCGCAATCTGCTGCAGCTGGAACTTAATGCCAGCATCCAAGTTGCTACTGACGATTGTAGGGTGGGTTTTCGCCGGCGGGCGATGGCGATGAGTTTGTGGAGATGCTGATGGTGCGGTTGTGGTGATGATTTACGATGGCTTTTCGTGGCGGGCGCTGGTGATGATGAGCCGAAAACTCCTGATGAATTGTGAGGAGTTTTGAAGTCGTCTTGTGGCGCAGAAGAGTGGCGCTGTGATGACTGTTTTTCTTATTTATTAAGCTGATGTGTGTCTCATTTGATGGTGGTTTGCTTTTTTAAGGTGCTTCAGCTCAACTCGGGGTCACCAATTTTCCGTAGTTGTTCGGAAATCTTTTTGACGTAGATGTTGAATCATAAGTCTAACCTTTTCAATTCAATATAATTCTATACTTTTATTTTACTTTAAATTCACATTATAAAAATACATCTTTTTCAAATGTTATATTATATCAGATGGATATCTACTTATGTTCCAAGGCACGTCCGCCCTCAGCCACGTTTTAGATCAGAAGAAAAAGTATTGAAAGCTTTCTTATATGCCGGAAACGGAGTGACACAGCATGTTACGTCGATCATTGTTGTTTGTTCGTCCATGTCATTGCAGCGGCTCACGCCGCTGTGTTCGTAGAGTTCAGTTGGCTGTGTTCGTACTCGTAATGAATGCATTCAAGATTCAGCTATGGTCACTACAAAGTATAATTATTTCAAAGATAATAACAAATAGAATTTGGACAATGTAATTGAGGTCTATTAAAACTTAAGTTATATTGATTGATAAAAAATAAAATAAATAAATAGAGTGGCGCAACAGCTCGAGGTGAACCAGGGCCAACTTCTCAACAATGTATGCTGGTGTGTTAATTTATTTTATATACAAAGGGACCTACAATTTTGTGCCGAATCCGAACGGCACTTTGAGAAGTTTTTCAAGACAAATGATACTCTCGGAGGGCTTGTCAGACCCTCGCGGAGGTGGGGACCGTGAAAAAGAACAAGTCTTTTTTTTCAGGTGACGATGGCAGGATTCGAACCCAGGTCTCCGGCGTAGTAAGCACACACGCTAACCACTACGCCACGGCACCCCCATATATTGATTGATTCTAACCAATATTTTTAACAAGTGTTTTATATATTTAAGGACTTTTAGTTTAGCTGAAACGAAAAAAGAGAAATTAAAAGGATGTGTCTTAGAAAAGGTAAGACATAGACAGTTTCTTTTGTTCAACAATTAAAATTTTGACAATTTAGTTGAAGTCTACTGAAATTTTAAGTTATACTGTTAGATTCTAACATATATCATATATATTTTTAGGGCTTTGAGTTTAGCTTAAACAAAAAAGAGAAATTAAATAGACAGTTCTGAGCTTGTTGCAGGAGATCTGGATTTTATTCAGATAGCTGTTGGTACAAATTCCGAAACGCAATTGCTTCTCTCAAAAAGCTGATAAACAAGTTCCATTCATATCCGCCGTTTAATAAAGAGAGACATTCCTCGAGTGAAAGAAAGCTTTTATCAAAGAATAAACTTCGAAACTCTTGGAGGATAGGAAAAAGTGCCTTCATTCTGATTGAGGTTGCAAAAACTACAAAGAGGGTTGAGGTCATGCCGGTGCGGTCTATAGTTTAGCTCGAGCAATTGATAGCGCGCTTTGAATATTAAGCAGATCTCGAAAACATTAAATGTGGCACAAAAATAGTTACCCCCATTCAATGAATGATTGAGACGACTATAAAACGACCTTGTAGGGGAACCTCTAGCTCTGTTGAGGGACTCTTGATGAAGCTTTTCATCTATAACCGACAGGCAGTCATAGAAAATGTTGCGCCATTCATGAGAGTTTTCCACTGTCAGATGTTATCTACACCCATAGTTGAAAGTAAGCTCACCCCACTCCTTGAATGGTGAGGTACTTGCTTGCAGAGCAACCAAGAGAACTTTTCGTTGTAGATTATTGGTAGGTCTAAGCATGACTTTGACTAAATAATCCGCGTTCCATTTTGCATTCCTCAGGAAAACCTGGGATAAGCCTGACTCTACATGAATTGCGTAATTCGGTGTTGAGCGAGGGAGCCGGAAAATTCTTTTAAAGAAGAAACGCTGTATAGTTTCTACCTCAGCGATCTTTTGGAGGCCGTAGACTTCACTGGCGTAACGAAAACAGCTGTTTATTACTGCATCGAAGACCTTAAATTTAGATGATAAGTCAACGTCTCTGTTTATGAAGAACTTGTTCCACATACAATTTATAGCAACTTTAGCAGCTATTGTTCTCTCTTTTAGGTGAGGGCGAATATCTAGATTGTATTTCATTCGAAAACCCAAATACTTGAATTCGTTGACCACTTCAATACTTTCATTTTTCCAATCTCCACCTCTCGCTCCTACTTGTTTGATGATGGTGCCTAAAAATCATAATTTTGGACTTTGAGGCGTTAATTTTCAGGTCCCAAAGATCGCAATATTGCTTCAGCTTGTTAATAATGAGCTGAAGAGTAAGGGGGGGAAAAGACAACAAGATCATCAGCATACATCAAAACTTTTATTAAAATATCTCCGAAGTGAATGCCACCCGGTAAGAAATTTACAACATAATCGATGAACAAGGCAAAGAGGATTGGGCTCAAAATACAGCCTTGTGGAACACCAGAGTCCGCACGGAAGTTCGAGGATTTTTTATTGCCATCCCAAACTGCAGCAGAGTTAGAAGACAAGACTTTTTGATAAATTCTGATGAATTTAGATGATAACCCTAAATTTGACAATTTGTAAAGAAGAAGTCTTCTATTGACAATGTCAAAAGCTGCTTTCAGGTCAACAAAAAAAAGCGTACAGCTTTCTTTTTTTGTCTATAAAACGTTTTGCAACTGTTGTTAAAGTGAAAATCTGGTCTATGGTTGACAGGCCCGGTCGAAAACCGGCTTAAAATTCACTCAATACCTTATTCACTTCCACCCAACTAATAAGCCTGTACTAAAGCATTTGTGTGAAAATTTCCTAAGCGAGCTTAGTACAGAAATGCCTCTAATTTTCTGGCAAGTAAGGATCTCCTTTTTTGAAAATCCCAAAGATTTTTGAACACAGGAAGCTTTTAGGGACAGTTTCCTTAAGAAGAATTTCATTGCAAAGCTGTAAAATATAGCTATATAGCTAAAGAATTCCGGGGTTGCATTTTTGTAGAACTCTGCGGGAATACCATCAGGGCCGGGCGAATTTTGGTTTTTAATTTTTTTAGTGCTGTTTATAGCTCCATAATTTCAAAGGCCAGGTGCATCTCGGGGACTATATAATTTGGTAGAGCAAAACTTATTATATTTTGGTTTGGGTCCGGTAGTAGGAGCTTTTGAAAGTATGAGGCAAGCAAATCAATATTTATTACTGATGGAGCTTTATTGCTCATACCAGCTACAAGACGAACGTTTCTCCAAAATGCCTTTAAGTCCTTACAGTGCAAGAGATTAGCTGCAGATTTAGTTGCATACATCGCTTTCTTTATACGACAAACTTCCTTGTAGAGCCTATTTGCTTGAAGGTAAAGATTTTTAAACGAGATATTGTTAGTTTTTCTGAAAAGATTTAAAAAAGAAAACGACTTTTGACGGAGTTTACTACAATCGGCGTCATACCAGGCAGCGGCTGATTTTTTCGCAATTGAAATTGAGATAGCAGAATCTCTAATTACTATGAAAACACCGCTTACAGCTTTGTCGATGGTGCCAGAACAAATCCTGGGTAGAATCCCGACTCGCTGCCTCAACCTGTTTCTATAGAGATCTGCTTTAGACAAAACCCATCCTAACCCATCAGTTATATTATGTTCAGGTTGAGCATTATTTATCGCTTGTTCGAACTCGCATGTTGTTAGAATTGGCAAATGGGGCGAGTAGCTAGCAGACAATACCTCGAAATCTTTCAATAACTCTAAACACTTTCCCTTAGTTAGGCAGAAGTCCACCACAAAGCAGCCCTGGTCAGCCACAAACGTAAAATCACCTTCGCTATCCCCTCTGCAGACACCATTCAAAACGAATAAACCAAAGTCCTTAATCATATCTACCAAGAGCCGCCCTCGTTCATTCTAGCAATCTTCTTTAGAATTTCGCTCAAAGTTGAAATTCGGATCGGAGAAATAAAGTATGTTTTTAAAGTTACTTATTCTGGCATTCAAATCGCCAATTATCAAAATATTTTTATGGTTTGTGTTGATCAGATAATTGTGAAGCTCCTCAAAACCAGATCTCCAATTGCCAAAACTCAGATATACGGGAATTATATAAAAATTCTCGTTGTTAAACTTCAACACAATTACGGTTACTTATGTTTTTAAACTCGGCATTCATAATCGTTTTTTTTAAACCAAGTAAAGTACCGCCACTTGCTCTGCCCACAACATTGGTTCTTGTGGCTGGTAAAAACTCAAGGCTAAAATCTTGGAAATATTTAAAATAACTGCGCTCTTTACCCTTTTCTACAAATGTTTCTAACAGTATAATAACATCCCAACTAACATTTTCTCTCTCATAACACTCTACGAGAGTCTTATGAGAGTATTCTCCAAGAGCTTGCCTCTTGGAATTTGTCTCTCATAGAGTACTACGAGAGCGCTTAAGAGAGTCTTACGGGAGTTAAATGGCCCCACTTATGGGAGTTATTTGATCTGATAAAAAGTCTTAAACTCTCCTTGCAAGAGCTATTCGGTCTCATAATAAGACAATAAGTCCTTCTTATGGGATGTGAAGACCTAATCTTGTTTGACAGAGAGAGAAACATATAACAAACAATCTTCGTGTCATCTTTATCATTGTGTGCCAAAAATGCTTTAATTTTTCATAAGGATATAAAGTAAAAAAGAGAACAATATATACTTCTAAAAGAAAGTGTTATTTTCAATGCACTGTTTAATGGTACACCATTATTATCAACATTATTGACTTTAATAATATTTTTTCTGAGGTTATATATGCAAGAACTTTGTGCAACTGAAAATTTATCTGCTAAAGTTAACATTTTACTTCGATAAAAACAAAGCGCCACGAAAACAATCAGTTTTAAAAAAAAACTATAAATGATAGCTCATCGCTCAACATCATTGCCGCGTGCACATGAATGAAGGTATATAAAGATTACAGCATACGTATGTTATGATATTTGCTCGCTAAGGTAAATGTTAATCTGACGTCATTGGAGTTGACTGTGAGTTTGTTTGCGTGTAGAAAAAGTCAGTCAATCCATGCTGGCTAACCAGACCATGAATATGTTTTCGATGACGATTTGTGCTGCAGAGATACCTACACTTTTTTCTCCATAAAGAAATGGAATAATTAAAAAACTACTGTCACAACAAGCACACTACGTACTGGCAAAATTACTTTTGACGGATGGTGGAACGCCATTATTTTGAATTGAAATGAATAGGTATTTTTATCAGCCACCCGGTCTCAAAACAAGAGTGTTAGGCTGAAAACAGTATTTTTATGAGTACTTCGATACTTTGACTCTCATAAGGATGCTCCTTATAATACTTTTACTCTTTGAGAGTAAAACGAGAGTTGAACTCACATAACAAGAACCAAATATGCTCTCATAATGGAAGTTTACGTCTTTTTTACCCTTCTAATGAGAGTACTATGAGAGTGAAATTCAATTTAATCAAAAAAAAATATGTTCTGAGAGTACTCAAGAGTTTTACGAGAGCCTTATAAGAGGTTTTTCTAGATTTGTAGAGCACATCTCTCGAGAGTATGTTTGTTGGGATCGTACTTGTTTATAAACTTAAAAAAATCTGGCATAATTAGTTTACATTTAAGCCCTGTAATATAGTAACAAAAAATTTTTTTTAATTAAATTAAAAGCAAAGAAATGGCAGACGGCAACACTATCCTACTCTCTCTGGGAGCTGTTAGCAGCTTGCAAACTCTGGTGGTGAGTAGACGCTTGCATCTCTTCGCTGCGATGAATTTGGCATCTGTCATTTTCTCGTGGGCCTCAGTTGTTTACAAAATAGCACATGCCTTCTTCCTCAAATGTTGTTGTGATGAAATCAAATTGGCTTTTATTTTGAATTATCAGTTTTCGTGTAGCTTCGTTGTATGTAAAAGCAAAATTTTCTATTTGGAGCTTCACCCCTCTTAGAAGAATTTTGCAGCGTGGATTTATCGTGTTTAGTTTGCTTTTGATCTCGTACAGCGCTTTTCTCTTCATTCGTGTGATAAGTGATTGCTCCCTGTGTTAAACAAGTCCAGAACCCTTTAATTTTGGTGCGGCTTCAATAAGCTTGTTTACAGTGTCGGCATTAGGGAAACTAAGAAGCACAGTTGACTTCTTAGTGGAGGTGTTGCAAGATTCTTGTGATTTAAGTAGTGGCAAATCAGCACTTTCACTTAGATTAAGAAGACCTAAACAGGCTTGTGTATTCGGAGCTCAGGCCTATAAGAAGCGGGCTATCCGGCTCTCCGTCCTTAGAGCTAAGCAAAGGATCTGGTCCTCCAAGTTGGGGGACGTGTCGTCGGGTGACTTCCCGGCCACGTAAAGAAACACCAGTCACGAAGCAGAAACAAGCCTCGGATTCGGACGGATTTACTGTCCCGTCTGCATAGACGGAGAGTGGAGGAGTAGATATAACATCGAACTGCACGGGCTGTACAGCAATGCCGACCTAGCCAAAAGAGTCAAAACACAACGTTTACGATGGCTGGGTCATCTAGAGCGGATGGACACCAACGCCCCGGCCCGGAAAATCTTCGAATCCACACCGCAGGGACGGCGCGGTAGAGGAGCACCGAGACTCAGGTGGCGCACGCAAGTGGAAGGGACCTCAGCCCACTTTGCGTGCGAAACTGGAGACGGTTAGCTAGAGACAGAGCTGGCTGGCGAAGCTTGTTGGCTGAGGCCCAGGTCCACCCCGGATTGTAGCGCCACCTTAAGTAAGTAAGTAAGTAAGAAAACAGGCTTGTGTAGCAAATTCGATTCTGTTGGTTTTCTTATCTACAGGAAGGTGTACCACAACAGTATTTTCGTTTTGTTTCCGTGTTATTAACTCAATTTGCCGTTCAAGTTGCCCACAGTAGCTCTCCATGTTTGACAGACGTTCTGCAAGCTGAGAGTTTTGAGACCGCAATAGCTGTATTTCGGTTGAAAAAGCTAAGACATCATCTTTTGTGGCAACGTTTTTAAGGTGTAATTTAAGACTTTCGTCAATAATATCCTTGATGTCTTTTGCTTGTAGATTCATATTAGTATGCTGCCTTAGAAAATTTCTTTTCTTTTCTTCCGGCAGCTGCTCTGGAGAAGTTTCCGACAGTTTTCTCTTTGGTAGCATAGACAAAAAGAATGCAGGCGCCGGCGGTCTTGTTGTGAGCGGTGCTTTTATAACTTAAGTTTATTCTACCTTTGGTGTTAAAATTGAGTATATGTCAGGTTTCTAACAGTGGAACTTAAGTTTGCGAACTAAATGCAATCGATTTGGTTTTTAACCTTTAATTTTAACACGATTTAAATAAAAATAACTCTGGAACTTAAAAATGCCGAACTTGTTCGTCTGTCACTCTCTCACTCCAAGGGCAAAACCAAAAAAAACTTCGCCTCTAGCGTTTAAGTCTGAGCTTCCCCAGATTTTATGATAAGCTCAAATCTAAGCTCAAATATAAGCGTGATCTTGATCGGAGTCGTGTCGAACTTGGGTGCTTGGATTCAATGGCGCTAGACCATTATTGTTATCCATCCGCTTCAAGTGACCAAGTCAATGTAGTCTTCGTGTTTTGTCCTCTTTCGACTGCACCCATGCCTTGGCGCAACACAAAGAGTTCGTTGTAGCTTCTCCCCCATTCGGCCTTCTTGCACACAGGGTCATAAGTGCATCATAAACATTTTTCTCTTGAAAAAAGCCGAGCTTAATTTCTCCTTCCCTGATGCTTGTCGTCCAGAAATAGAGAATTTGTGATAGATAAAAAAAAAAAAAAAATAGAGTGGCGCAACAGCTCGAGGTGAACCAGGGCCAACTTCTCAACAATGTATGCTGGTGTGTTAATTTCTTTTACATACAAAGGGACCTACAATTTTTTGCCGAATCCGAACGGCACTTTGAGAAGTTTTTCAAGACAAATGATACTCTCGGAGGGCTTGTCAGACCCTCGCGGAGGTGGGGACCGTGAAAAAGAACAAGTCTTTTTTTTTCAGGTGACGATGGCAGGATTCGAACCCAGGCCTCCGGCGTAGTAAGCACACACACTAACCACTACGCCACGGCACCCCACTTAGCTTGTGATAGATAAGCTAATATTAATAAAACGAATTCCTTCTGATTTGATTACTTACCGGTTCTACAAACAATTTTATCTTATCATCAATAAGACTCAAAAGTTAAATAAATACGTTATAATTAAAAATTATTAATTCTCCACAATTACCTTGGCCTTGTATTTTCCGCTCAAGACTTTCGAACTCCCATCCAATTTGTCCCGTATTGACTGCTTTAAGGCACTTCAGACTTATCCGCGAAACAAGCGCTTCGTTATGCAAAACTAAGTGAAAAAAATGTCCTCAAACAAATAACCAGCTCAAGTGGCATTCAATGAACTCGTAAGAACGAATAGCGAGCAGGAAACGTTTGCTTCAATATTTCTATACCTCATCGAAACATAACTCGACAGGACTTTTTTTTTCTCCTTTTATTTTCCTCGTTACAGTTTCCTTATTGAGAAGATTCTTTCAATAAAATAACGGTATTCAGTAAAAAGGAGGGGAGGGAAAAATAAAACGTATTCGCGACGCGAGCAAACCAGAGCATAAAATTGCGAAAACGAGCTGCTGGAGTGCGAGGTTGAGTTATGTATATTATTTCTTGTAAAGGTATTCATCAAATCGATAAGAGTCTGCAGGAAAGTGTACACGTACTGTGGCGTTATTTTTTATACTCTTTATACTTGTATATTATAGGCAGACAGGTATACGTGCTATTGATGAAGAGTTTTCATAGCCATTAATATATAACCGACCAACCGATGTCGCGGATGATTATTAGGGGATAATGACTTTTTACCCTCTTTAATGATAATTTGAAAGTGACTTAAATTTATGACTGTAAAAAGGAATACAAGCTTTTAAGCCTATAAATTATGTTCATGGTTGAAGTTGAAGAATGTATTTACTTAAGCGACAAAAAGATAACGTCGTTGAGGCATTTGGTAAATTAGTGAAATTTTCTTCAAGGCTAATGCTCTACTGGGAATTTTTTTTAAAACAGCTTTAATTGAATTATAAACTATATTACCTACTTAAATCGAAATCAATCCACATTAGTTTATTCTCAGTGCGTTAGTGTATAAATAATTAAGAGTTACTATCACGAGCCAAATCATCACATTTCTTATTCTACCTCGTGGGTAGAACATGCAGAAGGTGTCCCCACTTCTGGCACCTACCTTGGTTGAACAATCAAACTCGTGCGTGTATTAGACCCCGGTGGAATTATCGAAATGATGACACCACAGTACCACACCGCACTTACCTACCTTAGGTGGTAGAGCGTATTTAGACCGAAATGAACTTCTGTCATGCTTTAGTAAGGAAACATTGCTCCTTACTAGGTATCTGGATTGTTGCGCATGCAATCATACCACTAATACCGTAAGGATATGTGTATACCTATATGTGTTCAACTTTGTTTAATAGGTACCCATGAAGATGAGTAGGCACCTATTATGAGGACGCTTAGTATAGATCAGTTTGAGCGCATACATATTGGATAGGACTCCAATTATAATGACTGTAATTTTCAATACATGACAAAGGTCCTGCCATCACAGAAATGCAATTGAAAGTGGACGATGAGTGGTATGACTGGTATAACGGTACGTCTTTGGCATATTAATCAGTTTAATCGCATTCCAAAGATAATTTGATATTCAATTATTCGCTTGTGCAGCCAGCAAGGATGATATGAATTTGTATTGTGCAGCTAATGAACCGTGAAGTTATTAGTAGGAAATGTGATTTGCGTAATGAGCTGATGAGAGCTTTTAGATACAACAGAACAGTCAATACCCATGGGTTTTCAGAAAATGGAACACCACCCAGGGCTGTTTAGCTCAAGTCGTTGCATTGGATTGAATGATGGAAAGCCATGCCTTGTTACTTGTAAGTGTTCAATTAAATACTTGTTATCTGACAGGTTTTTAAAAACAAATCATTTATGCTTCAAAATGAGAGTGAATTTCGAAACATCGAAAGCAAGCAGAAACAGGTCATACCTAGGATGCATAGCTATAACTTTACTCAATTCTGAAATGTTCGCCTTTTTTTCTTGAACAACGTTGAATCCAACTAAAAGAATGTGTGATGGCGCAATCAATCTCCATTAAATATATCTTCTGTATCTCGACCATCCCCTATTGCAAACAAGAGGAAACAAAAATATTTTATCCAAATGCATCCAGTTGATGTCTTTTTTATTTCTTATACCAGACATTTGATATTTGACGGATAGATTTCCCGGAATCATTAGCAACGGAACAAAGGCGAATATTACTAGGTATAGCAACGAATTCTTTGCAGTTTATTGTTTGCCAATCGGAGCAATTACAAAAAAATTTTCGTGAGCAATGTTATCGTCAAAGCTAAAGAGAGAGAGAGAGATATCTGGGAATAAATTCGTCAGTAGGTTTTATCTCTCAACTCGTAATATTAGATTTTGCTCAGTTTTGAAAACGAGCTTAATAAATATGGCTTGATAAATGGATGCCTTCGATATATCTCACATATCTACATTATAGATGAAAGCTACACTGAGAGCTCCAGATTCCATCACATGGCTTGTTTTCGAATCAGTGAGATATCATAAAATCTCACGTGGTCAAGTCAGAAAATGGAAAGTAATCTTCTCGGTCTTAATCTTAAAAAAATTTTACACCCCGTAAGTATGTTATACCCATCTGTGCGGACCAAAACCGGCAGCGACAAGAAAATTCCATGCACCTATCTCAAAAAAAGCGACTTCTTGTTCGGAGCGTGCTCTGTAAGGTTAGGCTAATGTTAAAACTGGCAGTGAATTGCCGGATGCATAATACCGTACCCAACAGAATGAAGAAATATAGATGCAACGTAGGTAATACCCTACATACGGTAGCAATTAAGATATCAAACTTAAAGCCATCGCTTTTCAACAAAAAAATCTTGAAAACAAGTGAGTAAGTGTAAGAGTTCGTCTGTGACAATGTTTTATATACCCATCCTATAATACTGTGTTACATCAAATCTTAAAGCTTTTTGGCCCAAAATGGGCATGAGCTAAAAATTAAAATCAATTGAAATCAATTAAAATCAATCAATTGTAATTTCGTGAAAATCATGAGAAAATACAGTTAAAGCGAAAATTATTTCTGAAAAAAACCTGGTTTTTCCTAAGAACGCTCCTTAAAAGCGGGCGGAGCTCAAAAATTTGCATAGAACAAACTTAGCAAATAGTAATATCTTTAATATTTCTTATATAATTATTTTTTCGATTTGGAGTTAACTTTCCGATAAATCGGGTTTTTAAGGATCTAACATGTTAAAAGTGGGTCGATATTGTGGGCGGGCCAATTTGTGTCAATATTGCTAAGTACCAAAATTTAATTACCTACGCCATGTATAACTTTACCAAAATGCATTTTGGAAGAAAATGTTAAATAGAGGTTATCTCACATTGAAGCCAGTAGTGGGCGTGGCCGTTGACGGGATTGAGCCAATTTTTGAACTTTGTCTCTGCAACAAAGTCGCGTAGCAAGTTTCAACTCTCTAGCTTGATTTTGAAGATCTAAGACCTTCTTACGTACAGACGGATGGACGGACGGACGGACGGACAGACATGGTTTAGTCGATTCACCTGTCGGTCTCGATCATATCTCTAAAAGATCTTAGGGGTCTACGATGATTATTTCACTGTGTTACAAAGTATGCATTAAAATTAATATACCCTCGGTCGGGTGTAAACATTGTAGCATGGTAGCCAAGCCCTTTTGTGGAGAAAACGTTAAGTGTATCTCCAGAAGAATTGAGGTTATTGCTAATCCCGAGTCTTAAGAACGAGTTTTTTCGGTTGGCAGAGGAAGAGTTTGAACTAAGGCCTCCTGCGCAGAGAGCACACCCTCTGACCACCACGTCATAGCACCCCATATCCTGGTTGCTAATGCCTG
This sequence comes from Neoascia interrupta, assembly GCA_947623515.1. NCBI lineage: Eukaryota > Metazoa > Arthropoda > Insecta > Diptera > Syrphidae > Neoascia > Neoascia interrupta. The sequence goes on from OX392463.1 coordinate 150,751,865, forward strand.
TAACATTTTTATAATTTTTGTTTTACGATTTATTTCAAAAACATAATTGAAAGTTTAAACTGGATTGGGCGTAATTGCTTGGACGACATGTTCTATACCCTATATAGGTATAGTTATAATGCATAATTTTTAACAGTGAAATAATGACCGTAGACCCCTCGCGAATTTCGTTCCTAATCGAAAAAAATGTATGGTAAATATTAGAGATACCTTACCATTCTTGCATACACTTTAAGAGCGTTCTTAGGAAAAGCGTTACTTTTAAGTTTTAATTTTCGCTTTAGAATCTTTTTCTTATGACTCTAATGCAATAAGAATTTTTCTTTGATATTATTTTTAAGACGACGCACGCACGCCCATTTTTGGCGGCGAGGTCAGTTCAGGCCCAGAATACTTTCAGATTTGACGCTACAGGGTACTTAAAGCGGGGATGACAAAGCAGCCTCAACGCTCTGTAACCTTGGCTTCTCCTCGGCCTGGAGTTTTATCCATACGATTTTAGTGTTTCCCAACACAAGGAAGCTCGACTTCAAAGTTTCGTTTGGCAAAGAGAAAGAGTGCGTAAAGAGAAAACATAATGCTGCGTAACAAGGTTGGGAAGCCAAGCACGAGTTTAAATGCGCTGAACTTTTGCTTTGTCTGAAGCAAATAGGGTTTGTATATTGGTAATGCACGCATATGACGCAGAATCTGCTTTATCTGAAGCAAATACGGGTTGTATATTGGTAATACACGCATATGACGCAGAATCTCTGAGTGAGTCCAAATTTCAGGGCAGAAAGTACGCTTTTTATTATTATTATTCAATAGTTGGACATGAATGCTCCACATAATTATGCACACAGTACTATACAGTACTAGCTACCAAGGCTTTTGGTTGTGTGTGCGCATTTTTTGAATTATCTTGCAATACTTAAAGTGATTGCCCTAATTAAAGCTCTCTCTCCATGAGCGCTATGTCATTGCTGGGGGGAAACCGAAGCCAAGGCTGCTTTGAGGTCCCCGCTTCAGTGTTTTCTAACAAGAAGAAAGAGTGCGTAAAGAGAAAACGTTATGCTACGTAATTAGGCTCCGAAACAACGCCCAAGTTCAAATGTGCTGAACTGTTGCTTTCTCTGAAGCAAATGAGGGTTGCCCTAGACTCTATAGTACGTTCGTCATGCGCGGATATGATGCAAAATTGCAGAGTGTGTCTACATTTAAGGGGCAAAACGCATATTTTTTATTATCATTTCTTAGGTTGACATGAATGATCCACATGATTATATGCATAGTATTAGTTACTAGAGCTTTCGTAGCTGAAATCGATAGTGGTTGGCGACTTTGAATTCCTGATGCGTTGTGTTTGCCCCAGAGTGAATATTTTTATCAATGACGGACTTTCCTGGCCTGAAACCACACTGATATGGCCTTGTTAAATTGTTTAAAGGCGGCTTTAAGTGTTCACACAGTTTAGCAAAAGAGATCTTGTATAGATGTTGTGAGGACCGATTCCTCTACTGATCGTCGTTACAGGCTTCAGTTTGATTTGTATTCCCTTCGCATGTCCCGCAGAAGCCGGTGTTGATTTATCTTTTTATGGTTGTAGAGCTCGGAAGCAGTTCTACTCCTTCTGTGCAGAGCCCTTTTATATGATTGCTGTTTATCTGCCCCATTTCTCGGTTAAATTCGAGGCAGGCTTACTTTTGTTATCATCCTAGCCTCTGAGATCTGAAACGCAAATAAAATTTAAGATTATAGGTAGATTTACTCTTTGATCTGCCGTTGATAAAGTTGAACAACACATTCACCCTTATAAATTCGACAGAACATAATATTGTGTAGTATAAGAATCGCAGCACAAACTTACAGGACATGGCAAAGTTCATTTACCTTACATAGACACATGTACAGCATCCAGCACTCGTTTAACCGCTGTCTCCCTATAATAATGACTTATCACCCTCGTAAGGCTCACCTGTCACTGGCTGGCTATACACTGACATCCACACAAACTTCATGGATCAAATGGTGGTGACAGTGCTCGGTGATTGTCTGAGATTGTTACCCTCCCGTTTCGTCACCACGCCTGTGCCCACTTACATCATTTTAATTAAAATGTAAGCTTATCGGGTTGCCTAATCGTTCAGTCATTAATCTAATGCATAAATGATGTCACTTAAACCGAAACCAACCAGCCATCCAATTCAACCAACATTCGCTCGCTGTGTCTATATGCAATACAACAAGAAGACAACACAATACTCAGGCCCATGAAATGTCCTTCAATCAATAATCCCCATCTACGAAACATTGCCGCACGCACATTTTGATGCGTGTATGTGTGAAAGCGAAAGGACGAGTTTGTCGAGGGTATAGGTACACTTTTATAGGCTCAGTGAGCACAAACACGATTGCAATAATTAAACCATGGTCAGTCCAATTAATATAGACCGACCGCAAATGTTAGTCCCCCACATATAGTGGCGATGATTCACATCTCCAAGATGACAATGTTCAAATCACGGAGCCCAAAATATTTGCCCAGCATACGGATAAAGCGGCTCAGAGTTTCTTAATTTATTTACACCAACGGGTGTGTGCAGCTTTTGCGGGCAAACAACTCAACTGTGGTCCTTTCGTATTCCTTTCATCCCGGCGATATCCAAACCACACACCATTATCTGTGAGCACTTAGTTTATTTTGAGCAATTTATATTGCATGGGAGGCTATAAGCTATCCAATAATGTGGAATTATCCTTCGGCGAACAAAGGTGAAAATGCAAGGCGGACGACGCTGGAGTGTGGGCGAAGGAGCCCCGCCTTACCCCCCTCATGCATAACTCATTTCAAAGTCGGATTCGGCTTTTGTCGTCCTTTGTGAATGAGTGTGGTGGATATTCAGCTCTTATCCTCCACTTACTTGGAAGTCTGGCCAAACTCTGGTCAGTTACCTATCGTGAGAGTGTTGTAGGCACATCTGGATAAGGCAACGAAGAAGAGGACGATGCGATGACATTGTTTTATTTTTTACTACCTTCCATTTGGTCGCAGATTTACAATGAATTTCGAGCGGCTAGGGTATAAGAGCTTACATGGATTTCAACAGCATTTCGTCTGAGATAGGCTCGGGTGCGGGGCAGTATGTGAATGTGAATAATGGATATAGAGGTTAAGGCGGAAAGAAATGGAACTTGCACGACTTGTTTGGTGTTCGCCGTCCAAGCATCCTTTGTTCTCTTTGTTACAAGCTTGGTGAGGGCAAACATTTATTGGTTGTGTTCTACAAGGGAGTTTTTGCTTCGCCAAGACCAGATTATTTGTTTGCTAGGCCCAAAGGACCACTTGAAGCAGGTGTGATACTTTGAAACGTATGCTGTTATGACGACAAGAAGGAGAGCGAACTGAAATTGATTGCTAGACTGTTGAAGTATTTAAAATCGATAAACTTATAACACAGAGTTAGCTAAAGAAAAATAGTGCAAACTTGAAATTTGATCTGGATATCCAAGGCTACTGACTGAAATATGTAAAAATGTCATTAATGTGACTCTCTCAGCTTCCCTACCCTAAGTGTGCAGCTGAGAGAGCCATACTAACTCTTCTATATGACTCTTTACTGGCCCACAAAACAAGAGGTAAAGTGGATCAACTTTGAATTTCAGCAAATCATAAATTGGAATTGGGAGTTCCGCATTAAAAAAAGTCCGTAGCACGCCTGCGACCCCCTGCTTGTCTCTATTTTTAACTTTGTTTTACATCAAAAAAGTCAATAGTTTGCTTAAAACAGGGGATTTTTGAGAGCAGAATTTCGAAAAGATGAATTTTTGGAGCAGAGTTATTCCCCGCCTCCGCGTGAATACTCGAAATGCAAGCGAATTCGAGCTGCCACGGTGTACCCCGGGTAAGCGTCCTCAGTTCGTAGCTGTTCCTGATCTACACAAATAGGATACCCAAGAGAGACTACAAGGCAGTTATTGGCGCGCCCACGAACAACACAGCTATCTTGACAACAGGCCAGTCGAATTATCAACGAAAAGGCTCTCACTTCGGAAAAAACTCGCGTCTGCACCGAAGACCTAGAGAACCAATCTTATCGATAACAAGTCAACACAATGTCAACTTTACGTACAAAAAGGTGAATAATTTACTTTTGTTCATAAACTCTGTGCGAATTTCTTATACAAACGAAGTGATATAAATGGCTCTGACTCTAAACTCGGGTGAAAGCCACATATTTTGAAAAGGCCGGATGAGCTCGAAATCAGACTTAGAGATATGTATTGTCTTATCGAAATTTTACTAAACTGGGCATAGCAAACTGATTTTATAAAGGAAACTGCTGAAGCCGTCCTAGGTATACTGTTACGACTTAGTGGTTTTAATCAGTCAAGTAATGGACATGTTACTTGACTGATGACTTTCCAAAACAAGTTTCTTGCAAACTTTCCAAAACAAGATATTGAAAGCAATTGTGAATCTAGGCAGTGTTCTATTGCTTCTCCTTTTCATAGCATAAACTTAGCTGGCCAAAAAAATATAGGTGTACGAATTTTTTTTTTAAAAACCTGATTTTTTCATATTTTAACCCACTCTTTTTTGTTTTAACATTTATTTTAATAAAGTTTACATTATTTGAGAAAATTGATAATAAAAATCTGTATATTTTTTGAGTAACTTAAAAAGCAACGTAACAAAACCTTAGGAGTAATATTTTCCGCTTGGCGTGTGTTGCTAACTACTCATCAATATAATATTGTGTTTTTTTTTAACATTCTCTAATAACCTGAGTATCCTCCATATTTTTCAAAACTAATTGGATTCGAAGTTGATGTTAATCCTACCGATTTCTGGCAATTTTCAAGAGGAATGGAAAACCAATAATTTTGCATTTGCATACTGCTTCCCACGGTTGAATCCCATTTATTACGAATTGACCCTCTAATTTTACCCGATCCAGGGTATATTAAGTTTGATGTATAGTTTGTAACGCAGTGAAATAATCACCGTAGACCCCTAAGATTTTTTTGAGATATGAATGGGACCGGCAGGAGAATCGATTAAGCCATGTCCGTCCGTCCATCCGTATGTAAACAACTTTTAGCCCTTAAATTTTAAGGCAGAGAGCTGAAATTTTGTGGGTTGGTTGGAAGTCCAGTCCTTCAGATCAAGTTTGAAAATAAGCTGAATCCGCCCACAGACACGCTCACTACAGCCCTGTATGTGCGACCATCTCTAATTTAAAAAAATACATATTGCAAATTTTAGCTATGTTACAATGGCGCTAGCGCATTCATTTTTGGTACGTAACATTGCCTTATAATTGTCTTTAAGGTAGCCAAAAATTTTTAGCTTTTTCGTAGACCACGCCCACTTTTTAAGGGAATTTAGCTTTTGACAGTTTTTTAATAAATATATATAAAATTTGACAAAAAATTTTATGACAAAAGCTGTAGATATTAGCATTTTCTAACTTCTAAATATATATTGTTTGTGCCTCCGCCCACTTTTGTGGGCGTGGCGTTAAAAAAATGATTTTTTTAGTTAAAAAGGCGGAGTTTTAGGCCGAAAAGTATGCAACCACCTAGTATAAAGCGTTCAACAGTTATATTTTTATATCCCGCCCACCTTTGGAGGCGTGGCAGTTTTCTTTATGGTATGGTCGGGTACTTTGCAATCCGTCGTAGATGGATTGAAGCTTTTGCATACCCACTGTTGTACCTTCCCACTTGTTTTCCTTATAGTTCATCCCACAAGTTCTGAATAAGATTAAAACCTGAAGATTGACTTGAACATAGAACAACAGAGATGTTTTGATCCCAAAACCAATCTTTCATAAGACCCGGCGGTATGTTTTGGTTCGTTGTCCTGTTGGAAATGTTAAGCGAGAGGGATACTTTCCTCGGAAAATGGAAAAAGAGCTATACCATCTTATTTTCTACACAATTTCTAAACGGTCTTCAGATTATAGCGAGGATGGTCTTCTTTTCCTTTTAGTCGTCTTTCGTTACGCCCACGATCCGCGTAATAACTGAGAGTTCGTGCGAGAGTTGGTCTGTGACAAACTTTTATATTCGCGACCCTATGTGTATACCGTGTAACACAAAATCTTAAATTTTTTCGTCCCGAATTCATATATTATTTTTATAGGCCACGCCCCCAAAAGTGGTTCGGGACTTAAAATTAAAATAAATTAATTGTGGTTTCGTTAGAATCATGACAAAATGCATAACAACCGAAATTATTGCAGAAGAAACCGTTTTTTCCTAAACACGTTCTTAAAAGTGGGCGGAGCTCAAAGCTTTGTATGGAGCAAACTTAGCAAATACACCCCGGTATTTGCTTTTCAATTTGGAGTAAACTTTTCGAGAAATCGGGTACATAAAGATCTAACATGGTAGAAGTGGGCACGGTCGACTTTGTGGGCGGTCCAATTTTTGCCGTGTCAGAGATTTTGGGCCATTATTGCTTTATACCAAAATTTGAGTTCCTACGCCTTGTCTAATTTGAAATAGAGGTTGTCTTACATTAGTGGGCGTGGCCGTCGGCGGATTAAACGGATTTTCACGAAGATATACTCCAAGCTTGAGCGTCCCAGCTTAATTTTGAAGACCTAAAAACTTCACACATATGGACAGACGGACGGACCGACCGACATAGCTTAATCGACTCACCTGTCAGTCTCGATCATACCCCTAAAAGTTCTTAGGGGTCTACGGTGATTATTTCACTAGTGTTACAAATAATGCTTAAAATTAATATAGGTACCCTGGATCGGATATAAAAAAAAATAGCAGCAAGGTACCTCACGCCTATTTCTTTGGCCAGCTGTGTAAAGGTATGGACTGGATGGTGAAGCGCAATTTCGGCGAAGATTACTTCGAAATGCCGTGAGGATAAGATGTTTAAGCTGTCCTTGCATCATCCGAGGGGAACTACAGCGAACACTATATGGTTTTGCCACCGTATGTTGTGATGTTGGGATCAACGTAAGCGTGAGCAAGTCGGAAGTGATGGTTATTTCCCGAACTCCTGCGCTATGCAGTGTATCACGCCCATAAATAGGGTCTGGTTAAAACAGGTAGAGAAGTTTAAGAGAAGTTGCCTTGGAGGTTTCTTCATGAAAGATGGGAGGTGTGATACTAAGTTACCCTGCAAGATTGGCCAATCATCAGGTTCAATTTATAACGCGCAGTATCCCAAGTAACATTTCTGTTGCGGTAAGGTTATATACAAGCTATTTCCCCTCCCGCAAAATAGTTTGTATAAGGCCTTAGAGAAGCCAATTTGGCGCACTTACAGAAACTGTTAAAGCCCTAACAGCCGTGTTAAGAGTTTCCTGTTAGGCTTTACAGAAACCGGTGTTTGTATAAAGTTCCTGTTAGGTCTTATAGAGGCTGTTACTTGCATTAAGGTTTTCTGTTGCAAGCTTTACCGAGGCTGTTACTTGTTAAAAATTTTTTAGCAGGCTTGTATAAAGTTTCCTGTTAGGCTTTACCGAAACTGTTACTTGTATAAGGCTTCCTGTTGCAGGCTTTATAGAGGCTATTACTTGTATAAGACTTCCTTTTGCAGGTCTTATAGAGGCTGTTACTTGTTACTTGTTACTTGTTACTTGTTACTTGTTACTTGTTACTTGTTACTTACAAGCAATAGCCTCTATAAAGCCTGCAAAGGGAGGCCTTATACAAGTAACAGCCTCTATAAGACCTGCAACAGGAAGCCTTATACAAGTAATAGCCTCTATAAGGCCTGCAACAGGAAGCCTTATACAAGTTACGGCCTCTATAAGACCTGCAAAAGGAAGCCTTATACAAGCAAAAGCCTCTATAAAGCCTGCAAAGGGAAGCCTTATACAAGTAAGAGCCTCTATAAGAGCTGCAACAGGAAGCCTTATACAAGTAATAGCCTCTATAAAACCTGCAACAGCAATCTGCAAGACCTTATACAAGCAATAGCCTCTATAAGGCCTGCAACAAGAAGCCTTATACAAGTAACAGTCTCTATAAAGCTTGCAACAGGAAGCCTTATAGGGGTAATAGCCTCTATTAGGCCTGCAATAGGAAGCCTTATACAAGCAACAGTTTCGGTAGTGACTACAAGAGGAGGCCTTATACAAGTAACAGTTTCTGTTATACTTGAAACAGGAATATTACGACAGAAAACAACATTAAATCTACAGTTTCGGTAAAGCATTCAATAGGAAACTTTATACAAGCAACAGTTTTTGTTATGACTGCAACCGGAGGCCTTATACAAGTAACAGTTTCGATAAGGCTTGCAACAGAAAGCTTTTTACAAGTAACGAAGCTTGCAACAGGAAGCATTATACAAGTAACATTTTCTGTTACGTTTGCAACAGAAACATTGCAACAGAACTCTACATTAGAGTAACAGTCTCTATAAGTCATGCAATAAGAAATCTTATACAAGTTACAGTTTCGCTAAGGCTTGCAGCAGGAAAGTCTATGAAAGCAACAGTTTCGGTTGAGCCTGCAATAGGAAACCATATACAAGTAACTTCTTCTGCAAAGCATGTCACACGAAGCCATATACAAGCAACAGTTTCGGTAAGGCTTGCAACAGGAAGCTGGTTTCAACAGTTTCGGTAGGGCTTGCAATGGAAAACTTTATACAAGCAACAGTTTCGGTTAAGCTCTGCAGAAAGAAACCTTATAGAAGTATCTGCTTCGGTTAAGCTTGTAACATAATGCCTGCTACAGGTATTGTGATTCCGAAACTTCTATACGGCCTTATAGAGGTAGTTCACATTCTGCACTGAAGTACGGAAGCTGCTATAAGGCCTTATAGAAGTAGTAGACTTCTTACAAAGTAACAGAGGAGATTAACAGAATCTTATCCCTCTGTAAGACCTCGTTGTAGCTTCTTTAAGGTCTTATACAAATTGTGTCAGAAATTTCTGGCTTGGAAATAATCGGCAAGTGTTACAGAGGCCTTATAGAAACAATAACTTCCCAAAATCGAAAATTTAAGCCTTACCGAAGTAAAATTGTTACTTGGGATATTAGACTTAAATCTGGACAAAGCCAAGATAAAGAGGCTACTCCGTTGTTGCTAAATCTAAATTTGTATTTAGTCTTAATTGTTTTATTTTTATTTGTCACTCTTGTTAACATTATTTGAAATTTATATGTTTTAATTTGGTTTCAAACATTAGTTTTTGTAATTTTAGCTGTTTAGTGTCCTTCTAGTCTGTCCCGGCAGCGTATATTGAAACAATACGCACACAAGCAATGACGAACTCGATTAGTATTTCTGGGTTGAAAACTCTCGCATACACTCTGAAATTCTATTTCAGTACGGCGCCCTCGGAGACGTACTAGGCAGGGCACTTTTCCTGACTAAAAGGAAATGGCAACGCAGGTGGTACACCGAAATAAGGGGAGAATGGACAGCTAGTTACATAAGAGATATTGGAGTTTGGACGGGGGAAACATGGGGAGGTAAACTACTACACCACCCAATTATTAACAGGGCATGGATTTTTCAACAAGTACCTCAACAAAATCGGAAAATTAGACAGCGCAGCCTGTCAGCATGGGGACTCCGAGGAAAATGACGCCCAACACAACTGCACTAAGTGGACAGTGCAAGGAACGAGTCTCGAGTTAGAAATAGGCAGCATCGCTACAGGAAATGTGGTCCTGAATATGATCTCCAGCGACATAAATTGGAATATCATTTGTTCGTTTATCGAAGAAGTCTTGCGAAATAAGAAGAAGGAGGAAGATGTACGTCCAAATACGAACTTAAGCAAGCTTACCCAGCGAAAATTTAATCCTGCAAACAGAGGAAAGTGTAAAAGCCGGTTTGCCGTGCAAAGAAAACGACACCTCCCCGATGTAATACGAAAGTGCTCCCAGGGTGGTTGGTCAAGAAGGAAAAGGTTGTGTTTTTAATGAGTGAAAGTCCATGAAGCGTTCCACAACCTACGAAGTTGATGAGTCCGTGGTAGCAGTTTCTACTTGGCAAATTTCTGCTGCAGATATTGTTTGTAATAAACAAGCTGCATTAACAGATCTGATAGTGTATGGAAAGCTGAGCTTGGAATGAAAGGAAGGATCTAAGTTTTTAATTCAGTATTTATTGCAACCTTCATCTATAGTTATGACATTGAGGTAACGACCAAAATAATTAAATCGCGGGTACAAGCTGCCGAAATAAGATAATTGAGGTGCATTGCTAGTCTTACCCTAAATGACGGCTATATGTAACACACAAAAACCCTCCTCTCACTGAGTTTTTTTGGCTTCGATCTATCTTATTTTTGACATTGATTCGAAAACTAAAGCATCCATGAAATATTCGGCTAATAGCAATAATAGCACTTCCGTATCCGGTCCTCACCAGCCCTTTACATAAATTAAAAATCGATTTAAGCTTACTCGATTGAAAGGAAGGCAAGCGTCTATATCCCCCGCAGTATTAATGGACACACCCAGACACCCAAAGCAAGCCATCATCAAGCCACTAAATTTGACAACCCACCATCCACGTAAAGCCAGACTGTGGAGAAAAAGTGACATTATTGTAATCGTATTCTACATGACGCCAATAGCCTCTCTCCGGTAGAAGAACGGTAACGTGGACTCACAGAAAGTGAGCAGGAAGGCGGTCTATTATTCGAAATCAATTTACAGTTGAAATAGAGCCAAGAATCTCATTTTTTGGCTTCAGGGTAATTTCAAACCAATCCTCTTCTCACACGCCGCTCACTGAGATCCTTTCTACTGGTTTCATTCACATTCACACCATAGTCATCGAGATTTTTAGGTGACATAGGTACTTTCACGCGACTATCAACTACAGTGCTTGGAAGTTTGAGGGTACTCACATTCCCCTTGAGTGAGTGGGTTAGTAAGCGAATTTGTGTCCTGCGCCAAGGATGGCACTGCTAAAAGAAATCGTTTTCATCGTTTCGTTTTCATTTCCATACCAAATGTAATGGCCTCAATTGCCTGCTGCTTCTGGCTTCCAGAGAACCGAACCAACATACCAAATAGATAATTTCCCTTTGCATCGCTTCTATAAAGGATATAGAATCCAATTATAGGATATTATATAGAGAAATGTATGTTTGTGTATGTGTGATGAGGACAGGATGGATGAAGATTCTAAACTACGTGAAGAGGCGGAAGAAAATTATACCAAACAGTTTAGAGGTGGTGAGACGGGGTAATTTTAATGAAAGTGTTATTCGATAAAAATCTCTGCACCAATGCTGTGGAGGAAAGACCAGCAATGCCGACGTCGTCATCATCATCATCATCGTTGGATCGACCCAGAATCTAGACAGAGAAATAGCAAAAGACATAATTATATAATACTGAATTTTTTAGGTCCTGCCTAGAGTGTGCATTCATAGACACCCACATATAGAGGTCGATATGCCAAAACCGGAATAGGTAATTCCGAATTTAATTAATTAAGCTAAAACAGTTATGCGAAGAAGGCCAACATTTTCATTTTAGTCTTTTTCCTCTTTTTTTTCTTTTGAAATCCCCTCGGGAAGCTTCTATGGAATGCACAACGCTATAGATAGATGAACCCAACTTCAAGCGACAGGAGTCAGTTTTAATGATATTCGCTGAGGGTACAAAATGTTCCAAATGTTGCAGCATGGCAGAGCTACACCATGTTGCACATGATGTTTAATTGTGACAAATTCTTGGAAGGATTTCAAAAATTCATTTCAAAGTGTGCAAGATGATGACACGCGGACAAGAGAAAGCACACAAAGAGAGAATGAAGAATTCAATTAAATTTTATTCAAATGATGGTGATGACGGTTTTGGTGGAATTTGCCAAAAGCATTCGTTTGGCTTGGCATTGGGAAAACGTCATTGAGAATGAGGTTGACTTTTAGTAGCAAAAATGTCAAGTAAAGTAAATTTGAATCCCAGAAATATGCTGCGGTCGCCGTTACTGTCGTATAGGTTAGAGACATACGAGGATATGAAATATAGTGAGAGTAAAATCAATCAGTAAGAGTAAAATCAATTTTTCTTGAACTAATTATTTTCAAAAATCCATAATTGGATCTTTTTTATGACTTAACTAGCTGTTACATGTGTTTTTGATTGCGTTAGATTTTTGGAAAGTTTATTATAACTGTGCATAGGGAAAAAGATACACATCTTAGAGCACTGGAGCACAGACTACCTGTGGTAGGTAGCGTAAATAAGTAAAGGAGAAAATTAACCAAGAGCCAGTAAAGTTTAATTACCCAGTCTTTGCTTCATTAAAGGTTGATCGACTATCGAAAACTCGATAAAAAAAGTACCCGTCGACCCAAAGTGCGGTTACATTATTATATTTATAAATATTTAACAAGTGGGAAAGTGCAACGCAGCGTATGCAAAAGCTTCAGTCCATCTACGACGGATTGCAAAATACCCGACCATACAAAAAAAACTGCCACGCCTCAAAAAAGTTGCCGGGATATAAAAATACAACTGTTGAATGCTTGATACTAGCTGGTTGCATACATCTCGGCCTAAAACTCCGCCTTTTTAACTAAACAAATAACTTTTTTCAGCGCTACGCCCGCAAAAGTTGGCAACATATACATTAAAGTTGGAAAATGCTAATATCTACAACTTTTGATAAATAATTTTTAGTCAAATTTCAAAAAAAAAAAAATTTAAAAACAGTTATTTTAGTCTAAAATCCCTTAAAAAAGTGGGCGTGGTCAATGAAAAGGCCAACATTTTTTGGCTACTTTACAAGGCAATGTTATATACCAAAAATCAGTGCGCTAGCGTCATAGTAACATAGCTAAAATTTGGAAAAAGTATTTTTTTAAATTAGAGATGGTCGCTTATACAGGCCTGTGGTGGGCATGTCTGTGGGCGGATTCTGCAAATTTTGCTATCCGATGATCATAGCTATCATTGGATAGCATCATTGGAACAAATCAGTGGAACAATGTGTTCGGTTTTCTGGCTAGTCATTTATAGCAAGCATTGAACAAATCTGTCAGTGCCAACAAACAACTACATGCGTTTGAGGTTGGAGTTGACCAGTAAAAGGAAAACTGACAGATGAGAATAGAAAGAGAACAATTTTGTCGCAAAAACACAAATGAAAATCAGCTGTTTCTTGAAATCGATTTCTGTCAGTGAAACAGTAAAAGCGAGTTTACATAAAAATTTTAACGCAATTTATGTACTTATGTAACGGAAAAAACTCTGCAACTCATAAGCTTCATTTTGATACCAATAACAGCCAACATTGTTTGCTCAAACGTCTAAAAACATGAAAACAAATTTTTCAGTGATGCAATCCGATTATAGCTATGATTAGACCCTAAAGCATTCAACAGTTATATTTTTATATTCCGCCCACTTTTTGGAGGCGTGGCAGTTTTTTTCTGGTATGGTCGTGTATTTTGCAATCCGTGGTAGATGGACTATTGCATACGCACTGTTGCACTTTCCCATTTGTTTTACTCTAGTACTTATTGTACTTATTTTAACCGAAACCTGAGGTACTCAAATTTTTATTGAAACGCCGGGTGGCAAGAAAAAATTGTTAATTTTTTTTGCTAAAAAAAAAATTTAAGACGAGTTTTTTCGTTTCAATTTTTTATATGTTTTGCTTTACTCCAGTGGTTTCTGCTTGTGTATGTTAAAGTAAGTTATTCAAACTACCTTGTAACGAATACTGTGTATATTTTAATCATTAAGCTTTTGTTCAGTTGTTTTATGTCTTAAGTTTTTCTCTAGATTTAATTTTTTCATTCAATAAACAATATTGTATCAACTCACATCGGAGCTGAGTAGCTTATATATTCCTATTTCCACTGCAACAGGTTATGAGCCCAGGCAGAGTGGATTTTCTGAAAACGTCATTTGTAAAGCTAAATGCAGAAAATTATCATTTATGGAAATATAAGCTTGAACTGATATTGAAGAGAGAAGGCGCATGGAAATGTGTTTCTGAGCTACCTCCGGCTGAACCAGATGCTGTTTGGAAAAAGCTTGATGATGAGGCGACAGTGATGATCATCGGATTGTCCGTGGAAAATAGTCAACTCATGCTGATCAAGAAAACCAAATCTGCATATGAATCTTGGGAAGCATTACGGAGTCATCATGAGAAGAATACGTTGGGAAGCAGCGTACGTCTTATGAGGAGGATCTGTGGAATGAAATTTTCTATGGATTCTAAGGTGTCAGAGCACATTATGGAAATGAAACTGTTATTTGAAAAATTGGAAGCTATAGGCGAGCACTTTTCTGAGCGTTGGCTCGTAGCTATGTTACTTAGCAGTCTTCCACCTTCTTTCGACACGTTCGTGACGGCTTTGGAAGCTCGTAAAGTTGAGGAATTGACACTTAAGGTTGTCGAAACTAGCCTGATTGATGAGTACCAACGTCAATCGCACCAATTTGCAGGAAATGATTCGGCTTTGAAGTCATCCATTCATTTAGAAGAACGCAGCAAAAAGCTTTGCCATCATTGCAAAGTAAGAGGACATCTCAAGAAGGACTGCTCTAAGCTGAAAAGGTAAGCTCAAAGAAAGCAAGGAAGAACCAATCGGTAACTATTGCTTTTCAATGTCAAAACAAAAATAATGTCAGACAAAAATATTTGGGTCGTTGATTCCGGAGCCACCTGTCACATAAGCGCACGTGAGTCCGATTTTGTCGCAATAGGTCAATCTGTTGTTTCCAGTGGCAAAGGGCTTTGTCGTATTACTCTTCTTAATAGTAAAGGTGAAAAGGTGATCGTTGACGTGAAGGATGTGTTATTCATTCCTTCTTTCCATGGAAATCTGCTGTCGGTCACCAAAATGCTAAAGATGGGATTCAAATTACTATTCTTCAACTCAAGTTGCAGCATCCAGACCACGACCGGAAAGGAAATTGGAGTTGCTGATTCATGCAGTGGGCTTTTCCAACTTCGTCAACCTTCGGAAGAAAAGGTCTGTGGATTGTAAGTCACGAAACTGTCAGCACTCTTGGCACAAAATTTTTGCCGCAACATTGACGCTGTGGAGATGATGCAACATGAAAAAACGGTGAGCGATTTTCATATTACTGATTGTGGTATAAGAAAAAATTGTGAGATTTGTATTCAATGCAAAATGACTGGAACGCCGTTTAGCAAACAGTCTAGAACAAAATCTCAGCGTGTGTTAGATTTAATACACACGGACGTTTGCGGTCCCATGCAAACCATTACACCAGGTAGAAAACGATATTTTCTTACCTTCATAGATGACTATAGCCGCTTCACAGTAGTGTATCTACTTCATGAGAAATCCGAAGTTTTTGATAGACTCAAAATATTTCTCGAAATGATTAAGAACAAGTTCTCTAGATATCCCTCAACTATCCGTTCAGATAATGGCGGTGAGTACATATGTAACAATGTCAAACGCTATCTTGAAAATGCTAAACGATAAACAATGGGACTCGTCACCAATATACAGTACCCTATTCTCCTCAACAAAACGGTGTCGCGGAGAGAAAAAATAGATCCCTTGTAGAAATGGCTCGTTGCTTATTGGCTGAAGCGAAATTGTCAAACGTATTTTGGGGAGAAGCACTTATGACGGCAAAATACTTACAAAATCGTTTAGTATCCAGTTCTATCCCGTCCACTCCTTTTGAGCTTTGGGAGGGTACAAAACCAAACATAGTTCACTTACAAATTTTTGGTTCAAAAGCTTATTGTTTCATTCCTAAAGAGACCCGTAGAAAGTAAGAATCAAAAGCTAGAGCTCTAACTTTTGTTGGATACGATGAAAATTCGAAGGGAATCGTTTAGTTGACAAAGAAACAAAGAAAATCACTATAAGTAGAGACGTAAAATTTATCAACCAAACTGAAATGACCAACAAGATTGGGCAAGGGCCAGAGACTCATCCCGATTCTCAGGTGCATTTGGAACTTCTTCGGCGTAAGAAATGTTCGAATGACCGTGATATTAATGCCATTGACACAGATGAGCAAGAATTGGTTTTAGAAGACAATTCTTCGTTCCATAGTCTAGA
Organism: Neoascia interrupta; assembly: GCA_947623515.1. Lineage (NCBI taxonomy): Eukaryota > Metazoa > Arthropoda > Insecta > Diptera > Syrphidae > Neoascia > Neoascia interrupta. The sequence continues at coordinate 150,767,869 of OX392463.1, forward strand.
TTTAGACGAAGATGACAACATAAATTTTGACACTCCCGGGAACGATCATGAAACTATTCCCAATCAAGAATATGAAGCTGGTGTTCGTAAGTCAGAAAGGCCAACTAAGGGCCGACCCCCAGATCGACTTGGTTTTAAAGCTTTAACACCAGATTCTTTAAAGCTAGAACCTAAGTGTTACAATGAGGCGATCAAATGCGAACAGAGAAGTGAGTGGACAACTGCTATGCAAGAAGAATTCAACGCTTTGAAAAAGAATGGAACTTGGGATTTAGTTGTTCCTCCAAAAGGTGTCAACATCGTTAGTTGTTAGTGGACTTACAAAATAAAACGTGATGTTAAAGACAATATTCAAAAATACAAAGCCCGTTTAGTTGCTAGAGGGTTTAGTCAAAAATACGGATATTCGCTCCTGTTTTCAGACAAACCACTCTACGAACGCTATTGTCCATAGCCGGTTCGAAAGGTATGAAACTTGTTCACATGGATATTAAGTCAGCTTTCCTGAATACCGATTTAAATGAAACCATTTATATGAAGCAACCTCCTGGTTTTGAGGAAAGGAAATACCAATTTTGTTTGCAAACTAAGAAAAAGTCTTTACGGATTAAAGCAGGCAGCCCGAGTTTGGAATAAAACACTTCACATTGTTTTTGTAAATGGAGGTTTAAAACAAAGTACAGCAGAACCATGCCTCTACGTAAAATGTTCGATCGAGGAAGGGACAACTCATGTATTAAGTTACGTCGATGAAATTTTAGTAGCAAGTTCTAATCAAATTGAAATTGATAAAGTAAAAAAGTTTACTTAACAGTAAGTTTGAAGTAAGCAATCTTGGAATAGTCCATTGTTATCTCGGAATTGAAGTTTATCAAGACAAAGATCTAAATTTTATCATCCGGCAAAGTCATTACATCAACAATTTATTAAAAGAATTCGGTCTGGAAAATTCAAAGATATCAAAATTTCCCCTTGACCCTGGATATGGAAAAACTTACTCAGAAAACCTTTTAAATAACACAAATTACCAGAAGTTAATAGGTTCTCTCTTATACTTAAGTGTAAAAACCAGACCTGATGTCACTGCTTCCGTTTCTATTTTGGCAAGAAAAGTAAGCTGTCCTAACCAAGAAGACCAAGATTTGACCGAAATTAAACGTATTGTAAAGTATTTAAAAGGCACATCAAATTTTTATCTTAGATTAAATAATTTATCATCAAAAGACAAAAAGCTTATAGGTTACGCTGATGCAAACTGGGCAGAAGATAGACAAGATAGAAAATCTAATTTCGGTTATATCTTTCAGATAAACGGTGGATCGATAAGTTGGAGTTGTAAAAAGCATTCTTGTGTCTCCCTGTCATCCACATAAGCCGAATTTATTGCATTATCTGAAGCATGTAAAGAAGCTATATGGATTCGTCAACTGCTAAAAGATATGAGAATTCAGCAACAGTAATCTTTAAGGACAATCAGAGCTGTCTACGTTTAATCAAAGATCAAAAACTAAGCAACAGGACCAAGCTCATCGACACTAAAATTCACTTCGTCAAGGACCACGTTGATCAAAACCACATAATGTGCACTTACTGTCCAAGTGAAGAAATGATAGCTGATATGCTTACCAAGCCACTATGTACATCAAAAATTGAGAAGTTCAGAACAAAAGCTGGAGTACAATTCGTTTGAGAAAGGGTGTTAAAGTAAATTATTCAAACTACCTTGTAACGAATACTGTGTATATTCTAGTCATTAAGCTTTTGTTCAATTGTTTTATGTTTTAAGTTTTTCTCTAGATTTAGTTTTTTCATTCAATAAACAATATTGTATCAACTCACATCGGAACTGAGTAGCTTATATATTCCTATTTCCTCTGCAACAGTGTAAAATTTAGTTGATAAGATTGAAACAACTTTAAAGTTAAAGACATTTTTAAACACTAATGTTTTAGTATCTAAATAAGCTTCAATGATTTTAAGCATACCTCAAAAACCACGCAATATTTCAGCCCCTCTATATTTTTCTTTCGGAATTCGAAAAATGGTCTATGTTTGTTATTTTTTTCAAAGCCGTATATGTTCGAGACCGAAATGATAATCGGTTAAGCCATGTCCGTCCGTCTATATGTGTAAAGGTTTTAGGTCTTTAAAATCAAGCTAGAGAGCTGAAACTTAGTAAACGACTTGATTCTTTTGTTGCACAAAGTGTGAAAATTGGCTCAATCGGTCAACGGCCACGCCCACTACTGGCTTCAATGTGAGACGACCTCTATTTCACTATTTTTTTTTTTTCAAAATGCCTTTTGGTCTTGTTACAAGGCACAGGAACTTAAATTTTGGTACAGAGCAATATTGGCCTTAAACCTTTATTAAGGCAAAAATTGGACCACCCACAATATCGGCCATGACCACTTTTAACATGTTAGATCTTTAAAAACCCGATTTCTCGGAAAGTAGACAACAAATCGAAAAAAAATTTATGACAATTAAAGATATCGTTTTTTTTTAAGTTTACCCCATACAAAGTTTTGAGCTCCGCCCACTTTTAGGGGGCGTTTTTAGGAAAAAACTGTTTTTTTTTTCTTAAATATTGTTTGCCTTTACCGTATTTTCTCATGATTCTAACGAATTTACAATTAATTAATTTTAAATCTAAGCCCATGCCGACTTTTGGGGGCGTGCCCAATACAAATAATATATGAATTCGGGCCGAGAAACTTTAAGATTTGGTGTTTCATGGTATATAGGTTCGGGTATATAGAAGTTTGTCACAGACAAACTCTTGCGCTTACTCACTTCTTTTATTTAAAATCTTTAAAACGTCTGTACCGATACATTTTTATTTGATTCCCATAAACTTTGCGCTAGCAAGGGTTCCTTTTTCCTAATACTCAGTGACCAGGACTTTTAGTTATCGGTTATAAAAGCTATTTTTTTTTTTATTTATTTCTTAAACCGCTTCAGAAAATATTAATCTTAAAAGATCTTAAAAGTCTTAGAATTCACTTCATTCGTTTTATGTACACCGTTACAACCGGTAAATGTTTTTGAAATTTTCAAGCTTAATCTCAGACTCTGCTGAATATTTGAAAATTTCTAAAGTTTTCCCGAAAATTACAAATAATTCTTGATGTGTATGATTTTTTTCAAATCACTTGGCTGATGTTAGGTATTTCGGAGATAGTGGTGGGGACAACAAATTTTTCACGACTTTTTTTTTTCTAAAAAAAACGCCAAAACTACAGTTTTAAAACCATTTAGCCAAAATTTGATTTTAGCCTTTGCTTAGCCTGCGGCTCTTTGTACCCGACCCAGGGTATATTAAGTTTTATGTATAGTTTGTAACGCAGTGAAATAATCACGTAGACCCCTAAGACCTTTTAGAGTAATGAATGGGACCGTCAGGAGAATCGATTAAGCCATGTCCATCCGTCCGTCCGTCCGTCCGTCCGTCCGTCTGTATGTAAACAACTTTTAGGCTTTAAATTTTAAGGTAGAGAGCTGAAATTTTGAGGGTTGGCTGGAAGTCCAGTCTTTCAGATAAAGTTTGAAAATTAGCTGAATCCGCCAAATATAGGCCTGTATATGCGACCATCTCTAATTTAAAAAAATACTTTTTCCAAATTTTAGATATATTACAATGGCGCTAGCACATTCATTTTTGGTATGTAATATGTAATTGTTTTTGAAGTAGCCAAAAACTTTCAGCCTTTGCATTAACCACGCCCACTTTTTAAGGGATCTTAGCTTAAAATGACTGTTTTTCAATAAATATATATGAAATTTGACAAAAAATTATATTACAAAAGTTGAAGATATTAGCATTCTCTAACTTTTATGTATTAATTGTATGTGCCTCCGCCCACTTTTGTGGGCATGGCGTTAAAAAAGTTATTTTTTTTAGTTAAAAAGGCGGAGTTCTAGGCCGAAACGTATGCCACCACCTAGTATAAAGCTTTCAACAGTTATATCCCGCCCACTTATTGGAGGCGCGGCAGTTTCCTTTTTGGTATGGTCGGGTGTTTCGCAATCCGTCATAGATAGACTAAGGCTTTTGCATACGCACTGTTGCACTTTCCCACTTGTTTTAATTAATTATAACAGGGCACCAAATTTTGATACCATAACCTTATGAATATCCAAGCTTGCATTTTGCATACGCATAGATTTGTTTATACCCATTATTTTAAAATATAATTTTTAATGGATTTCTATACGCGGCCTTGTATGCAGCCCCATTTTCATATCATTAAACAATAAAATTTCATCTTGCAGAGTCAACCGCATGGTCCCGCCGCACACAAGTGCAATTTATTTCCATTTGGTCCTTGGATTCTCACGAAACTCACTTGGTGAGCTTCAAAGCAATACGTAAGGGACGTGTGATTGTGTATCATAATTTGACTTTGAAATCATCAGCAGGAAAAAAGTAAAACAATTTGTAGTATTGCTCTTGTCAAAAAAATTAAGGTGGTACGACAATGACCAGGTTAAACTCTTCGTACACCCTTACCTCTGCATAGTAGTACCTACAATGTGCAGCGAGATGTGAACAATATGTGCCGTATAAACCCTATGTCTGCGCATGAACACATAATCAATTATCATAACTACAGCTGGGCCTTTTTTGCACATTCCAGCACCACGCGGCAAGTCCTGTGCACTATTAATTAATACAAAACTGCATAGGAAGAAAGGAAAAGAGTTCTAAAATCGAAATCCATAAATTCGTTTTGTGTATGCTGGCAGCGCAGATAAATTGCCTTCGATTGCACGTTTATATTATTAAAGGGAAATCGATTTGTTTCAGTATTTTTTTTTTTTTCATTAGAAAATGGGGAGCCAACCTCACTAGAGAAACAGAACAATGAAAACCACACAATCTTGCTCTCTGTGTTACATTGTACATTCATGTTGGAATCGATTTTGATTTTTTACAGCTCCTCTCTTGTAATTTCTTGTTCGTATATTCCATTTACTTGTTATTACAATGTAACTCTCGGGTAAAAACCACCCGCAAACAAAAGGAAAAAAAAGGATGCTAGGAAGGCGCACAAAAAACAAGCATGTGCTTTTTCGGATGGTTGTGCCTATTTCGTTTAAATGGGCTGGTACATATAACTATGATTGTACAAGAGAGGATAAGGGGACTAGTGACCGAAAGCTTTGCAGACATCTAGTCAGTTAGTTGAGCGGGTGCCGCTTTCGCAGTGATAGGCCGTGATACCACTATTTTTTCTTTTTGTCAGAATAGAACCCCTTTAACGATTTGATGTTCATTTTGAATACAGCAGTTCAGCGTTAATTGAAAGTTTTGAAATTTAGCGTTTGTATATCTAATTTTAGTCTGCAAGCATCATGTGCTCGAGAAAGGGCGCTGTAGTATGGCCAGCAAGAAACGAGTAAGCACACAATATGAATATTTTTTAAAAAAGTGAAACATAACTCAGCCAAAGCCAAAGGTACCAATATATTGTTAAGGCGATTTTAGAGCAAGTCAAAGCTTTCGATCAGGTAGGTTAAAAATATAACGTTTTGAATTCGTTGTGCAGGGGATGTTTCGAAGTATGCGAATTCATATGTTGCTTTGGCTTTCTTCAAAAATAAAATTGGGCCTGAAACTTAGTACTATTAGCTAGCTCGTAAACGATTTTGTCCTTCTTAATCTTCTGGAGTTTAAAATTTCCCAGCTAAGATGTCTCGGCAATACCCTGGCAAGCATACTATACGTATATGCCATTTACATGTTATTACAATGTAACTCTCGGGTAAAAACCACCCGCAAACATAAGGAAAAAAAAAGGGTGTTAGGAAGTCGCACCAAAAACGAGCATATGCCTCTTTTGGCTGGCTGTACCTATTTCGTTTAAATGGGCTGGTACATATAATTGTGATTGTACAGAAGAGGATAAGGGAACTAGTGACCAAAAGCTGTTAGTTGAGCGGGTGGCGCTTTCGCAGTGATAAGACGCGTGATGCCACTATTTTTTCAGAACCCCTTTAACGATTTGATGTTCATTTTGAATATAGCAAATGTCGCCAAAATATCTGGCATTTAATATACTCACAATAACTTTCTCTCTGACTTAAATGTAAAAAACCCAAGTGGTTACCGGAAAAAAGACAACACGAAAAAAAAGTGCATTGGCTGTTCTCTTGAGCTGCCGCCACAAACCGCTCTCAGATGAGAAAATCAAGAAAATTAATATAGGTATTTCTAACACTATTAACACACTAATTTTCTAACACTTGATATGATTGTCGATTATTTTCGACGATGGGGTTGGTTTTTTCCGATCGAATTTATGTTTTGGAATATTTAAGTTATTTTTAAGTGTCATGGTTATAAATAGGTCAACGAACGAAAAAATTATGCAAGAAACTATCTTGACTTTATCTTAACCGATGGTTCCTATTAGTTTTTTTACCACCAATACTCAAAGACGAGAAGTAATTTATGATTGCCTAAAAGTTTTGACTCTGCTATATACCACAGCATTAAGACATAACTTAGAAATAATCGGGTGGATCTGGACAATTTAGTTAAAAAAAAAAAATAATTTAAAATAATTTTATGTGGGTATCAATTAGTGCTGCGCTCCTGTCATGCTTGCCAAGCTTCATCGATTAGACGAACGATTGCGCATCTTAAGTGAGTCAGGCTAGAATAAACCTTCCAAGAATGTGTCACTTAGGGTATATTAGGGTGCAAAAGAGCGTTATTATCGAGTATTAGCGCAAATGAAATTGGCAGTTCGCCAACCCGTAAATAATAAAACCAAACCTGTAACGTAGTTAATTTGATTGCAACGAACAAATATGTCTATACTTGTGTATTCACAAAATTCTGGAAGTCTCTTAAAAATTCTCTATGATAAATATTCTGCTTTTCAAAATTCTTTTTTTCCAAAATAATGTTGTCCACAATGTTTCTTTCCGATATTCTGTTTTCCAAAATGCTGTTTTTCAAAATTCAGAAAATGTTTTTTGCAGAATTATAATTCACTCTCAGCTCGGATATCGCAATGATTTTTGGCCTTAAAACTAAACATTGTTATTATTATTCATTTTATTTTGTATTTTATGAATGTTGTTATTGTTACTGGGTGGGTATCCAGTGCCGATTGCTGGATAATCAGGCTTGGTGGCGGCATGTTGTTGGCAGAAAAAAAAAATTACTGGAAAAATTTTAGTTTTTTAGTCTAGGTTTAAACTAATGGTTTAACTAAATGGACACATTTCAAGATTTTGGAAACCAAATTTCAAGTTTCTTCAATCGGAATGATCCCTTTGAATCGGATTCAGAATTCTATAGCACAAATAGAGTTTTCATTCCACTTTCCAAATGCTTTGATCCCTTACATATTATACTTTAAGTATACATCCAATTATTTCTTTCAGTTCAAGCATCAGAAACAGAAACATAAACTTTTCTAAATGTAACATCAACAAAATTAGCAGAGTTAAATGAAAAAAAAAAACAACATAATATAGCTGTGATTCGTACATTACTGCCCATGACTTAAGGGAAAAAAACCTAAAGTGTATAAATTTGACTGTACCTTTGACTGTATAAATTTGCAAGGTAGAAACTTATCATTTGCCCGCATTTATTCTTCATTGACATACTTTAGGTCATCATCATTTACCTCGTCAAGATGATCATTGGCGGTTGATTTCTCTCAACAGATCCCCATTAAGCTTCCAGTGAAAGAAAAAACTGCAGCATGTGTTTACTAACTAGAATTATTCCATTAGGTTGTCCTCTCCCGTCCCTGCTTTATCTCAAACCTTCTTTTGGTGAAGGTATACACTGACATTCGCCTTTTATCCTGGACACATAAAATGATGTGCGAGACACCCAGTAGTTGAAAAGCCCTTCACCGATACTTTCAGAATGAACCAGTGAAGTGAGGTGTTACGACAACCCGGCTTCGTAATCATGCAAACTAGGAGCCAACTACACTCAAAGAAGAGACGAGAAAATCACCAAACAAACTATATACATTTGTCAGGATAATATGTAATAGAATTGCAAAGCCTAGTGGAGCATTTGAAAGTACAAAAAAAATAAGACAACAAAAATGTTTTCCCTTACCCTGCAGTAGGCTGAAGCTGAATACTCCAACCATGGTATACAGATACACAGATGCACAAGGCACTCTGCCTGCCTAGATGAAAGGATTGGAGGTTAGTGGTATGTGAATAGATAGGCTACCCTTCCGAAGCACCAGCACAGAAGGGCGAAAAAGGGATAAAAGAATAAAGGCAAAATGTGTTGGTATAATGGGCGCGTCTAGGCGTGAGTCAGTTTTCCAACTTTGGTGTTTGCTTTCTTCTTTAAGCGAAATTATTTGAATGCAAATAGCACATTTGCAAAATTTATAAACACACAGGCTTTCCCTCTCCATTTGGTCGTAGTCCTTGAATGTAGGGCGGAGAAACGGAGGCGAAAAAAAGTATACAAGCAGAGACATGAAACCGAATGATATGACCGCTGACGCTGGGGGTTTGCTTTTGGAGGGTGGTATTATTGGCTAATTGGGAGGAAAATTGACAAGCCGGCAAAGTGTTGGCGACCCAGTTTATTGGAAATTTTAAATTGGTTTGGGGATACAATTTGCTTGCCTGTTTGGACGTAATTTTTGTTTAAGGCTGGGGTGTATTTAAGTGGGCGGAAGAATTTAAAGAGGATTTAGGTTTTCAGAGAAAATTAAGCCAATGGCAGATTGTTATGAAACCTAAAAGCTTTTGAGCAATCTTTGAGAGTATAAATCAGACACACTCCTAGAGGAGAAAAAGGTAATTTTAGCAATAATCATAATATTAATATCCTTACTTAACCAAGACCAAATGCAAATAGATACTATGTGATAGTGTATGACGAAAAAGTTTGACCCAAATTAAAGACACGTCGAAATTACTCCAACATGGTTTTCGTTTTTTAATATTTGGGAATACGACACGTCATATGACAGAGTTAGCTACAGAAATAAATAAAGGTATAAGTGTTTGCACAAAAAACTGATTGCAAGGAATAAGTTCAGAAATAAGAGTCCCTTTCGGAAGCTGTTCTGTATTTATTGTCTTCTGTTAAAGGAAGATTTTTCGTATAGTAGCAGTACCTGCAATATGAGTATTTGGTTTTGCACTTATATTTTATGTGGTAAGATACAACTTAAGAAGCTTTAAAAAAATATGTTATTACAGAAAGAAAGGCAAAAAAACATTTCGGCAATGTTCCAAAGTGTTGAACGACTGCGCTTAATTCGCGCCACCTACAAGTTCTCCTTCAAGTTCAAGTCACTCGTGATCATATTCCTTATTCTATTTACCGATGGAATGTGCAGATTAGTTAGAGTTCTTTTGTAGTGTTCGATAATATCGTCACTACTTACCATTTAGTAGGATTTACGTTTTTTATGTTGTGTCCATTTGTAAAATGGAGGAGTTCAAAAAGTCAAAACACGAAGACTACATTGGCTGGGTCACATAGAGCGAATGACAACAACGCTCTAGCTAAGAGGGTCTACGAATCCAAGCCCTCAGGCTCGAGACGACCGGGAAGACCGAACCTTCGTTTTAAAGACCTAGCCTTCACCGATTCCCAAGCGCTTGGTCTGGACAATTGAAAGCAGCGTGCCCAAGATCGCAGACGATGGAAGTCTACTGTGAACCAGGTAGAGGCCTTCCATCGGTCGAGAGCCCTTTATGTAAAGTAAGTGAGTTCATTTGGAAAATATGTAAATTTGAAGGTTTGCAGTTTTTCCAAAAAGGAAGGTTTCCTTGAATAAGGACTCAAGTGTCTGTTCCAATAATCTGTGTACCGCTTAAGAGGCATAACCTCAGTTCAGATAGATAAAACGTAGAAACTTACGACTGTGATCTGACCTGATATGTAAAACCATACTAAGCTGTTGATTTGCAGAGCTGAGCAGATGCACAACTACAAATCTACTACTCGTCAGTATAAACTAAGCATATTTTGAATTTAAAACATGTCTTTGAGCCTTAGTTCTCAGCCAATAGTTGTATGAATGATTCAATTACCCCGAAGGTACCCCGAGAATAGAGCGTTGACACAAAAAGAAAAGAAATCCATTTAATTTCTAAAACTAACAAAAATTTTGACTTCTATGCACCAGAAGTGTTTTAAGGATTCTTTATCATCTGCTAGATATGTGCTTTTAGTTTAGCTAAAACAAAACAATAGTGTTTTTATCGTGGATTCTTTTGATTTTTCTCTTCAGAGAGACTGATACAAATTACGAATGATTTCAAGGGAGATAAAATTGACATTTCAACCTTTTTTTGCCAAAAATTTTACATCCATTTTTACATACATTCCAAAATCCAAATTTTACATACATTTTTAAATCTTACTCGTAGGATCTGATTAGTTGGATTAATTCTTTTACCCTGAATTAGAAGTGGAGGGAAATTTTTAATAATCATAATCTTCTTCTTATTGTTTTCTTTTCGGTGCGAGTTTATGATCTCAATTAAGAGATTTATGATCTCAATTAAATAGATTAAAAGATAATAATCCTCCTACTGCGTTCCTGATTGTCCCCTTGTGAGGTACGCCGATTGGACTTCTCCGATCACCTCATCAATCCAAATTATATGCTGTTCTTGTTGAATTTGTGCGATCCATGAATGAGCCTTCATCTAGCTCTTTCGCGATTTGGTTGAAATTTTGATTAACAATGGCTTTTTGACAGCCTTTTGAAGGCCAATACCTACTGAGCTGTTCTTCATTTTCCTGGAGAATGAAGAAGCTCTTTTACATGGAGGCTTCCCCGGATCTTCGTACTTCCATTATATTGTAGCTTATCAGTAACCACAAGGCTATGGAGCCAGAAACTCGAACCATGCGATAAAAAAGGTTTCGTTGTGTTCCTATAGACGTGGGCCTAGTGAGTGGAAAATTTTGAGCTGAAGTCAAGAAGTCAAACTCATGAAATGCTGCTCTTATAAGGAAAAAATTGTTTTACTACAATCTTAAGTCAAGCACTGGCTTGAGCTTTTATATGAGTCACGATTTTCAAATTGAAAAATATCATTTAATCCGATTTGCCTACGCCTTGTCGGCTCTCATTTCATAAGAAAAAAAAAAAACAAAAACATTAAATACTGCACAGTCCCCACATAGCTAAGAAAAATATAAAGCAAATTCATAAAGCCGTTCTTTCTACTTCAAAAAGAATCAAAAGGACTTTGCCAGCATTTTCAACCGATCCACTTGAGTTGAGTAACCGCCAACACTTAATGCAAACTTTTAACCGCGAAATGAAAGTAAAATTTACTCACAAAAAAACAAAAAATTTAAAAGTAAATAAAATCAACCCCAAAGGAACTTTCAATTCAAAAATGGTCATATGAATTAAATGCCGGGTCAGGAAAATATGAAAAGTCCTTAATGAGTGGCAAACAGTAGTAAGTGCAGTATGCAAAATTCGTTCTACGTGGAAACTCGGGAAATTATCAAAGCGAAAAGTATATACACAACATGCCTACGAATACAAAAAAAAAATCTTCCGGGAATGTTAGCATTTTGGATACGAAATATGAGCTCAACCTGTCTGCAGCGATATGCATTTGGTAGCTACAGCCACGTCCTTTCATCCTGCATTGTGTGTCATTTTGCAAAGCACGCTCTCAATTGTATTTATTTATATAACACTGGGCAGTGCTCGTACATTTATTCGTACAGATGGAAAGCTATTGTGGGTGGTTTTTGGCGAAAAAGAAAGCCCAGGCAGAAAGTTCCGGGGGTAGCTATTTTTGGCTTTTTATGGCCAACAAGTTTGGAGTGATGAAAATTAATTAATGCCTGGCCTCTGTGCAATTTAAGGCAGAGACTCTGGCACACACATTCGAATTATGTAGGTACGGACTATTTCAATCTATGTGTGTTCAGATGCTATTTGTGGTAGCGACGTGTGTGCTTGTGCTGCCCTGTAATTCCTCGGCAGTGGTTGTATTCCACGTCCTTTTAAAATAAATCCATTCAAAGGGGTGGCAGTGCTAAGGCCTGCTGGGTCATCATATTATGATATTACACTGGAACCTACTCATGGCTTCAATTCTACAAATGTGTGGCATAAGTTGTTTTCATTTAGTTGCAAAATTGCAATCGAGTTGGGTGTTGAATCAGAGCTGCGGGTTTTTCATAAGAACCTATAACTAGTCTGCCTTCTTAATGACATGCAATTCATTTATCATGTGCATTCTATACAAGGCTATGTAATTATACATATTTAATGGCAAATATTTGCTCCTCGAATGTTTTTTTTTTTACCCACGTTAGTTTGTAATGATTTGAAATTGCATTCAGTCATGTTAGTGGAAGCAAGCTGAGCTTATGCAAGTGTAGAAGGTCTGAATTGTGCGGTTAGCCTGGTTATTAGAGGGTCTTTTGTTGACTAAAGGGTACACAAACCAGTTGACATAATTTATGCAAGTACGTTTATTGACATTTTTAGAGAGGTGGAATTTTGTGTAATTATACGCTTTGCGGTTTTCTAGTATACCAGTGATTGCAAATTACTGACGAAGCGATTTGCAGGGAAATTGATTCATGGATGACCAAATTTTGTTAATGGCTCTGGACTCGTTGGGGACAAACAATTTATTAAGGGTTTCATTAAGGGCTCTGGTTTTTTTTATGCTTCTATGCTGAATACTAGAAATACTTGTTCGGTTGTTAGAAATTAATTCATAAATGCGGAATTTAATAAAATACACAGCTCATTTTATTATCTAAAATATTTCCAAGAATCGTGTTATATTATGTTATTCTTTCATATTGCTTGTCACACCTTTTTTTATTAGGTGTATGGGTACTTGCAGCACGTCCTATTTCTATCAAAAGAAAAAGCTTTGTGTCTAATGGTGGTCTTATTGGCTATAGGAAAAATCGGCCAAACCAAAAAATAAAGAATTACCCAATATTTTAGGTAAAATTTATGTATAAAAAAAAACACCACAAAATTACGCAAAAAGACAGATAGATAATCAAAGAAAGAAAGATAAATAATCACCCCAAAAAAAAAAAACAAATGTAAAAAAAGCCAAACAACGGGGTTGCAGGGGTATTATGGATATATGTATATCCCACAGTAGGATAAAGTGCTATGTCCGAACTGTGTCGGAACAATAGAACATGTATGAAGGCATGATGCCACCTGCTTGACATTTCTTGAACCTCGCCTTATGTTCCATTTTTCGCATTTTTATTTTGACAAAGAGCAGACAATTAAAACAGGGCGATTTCTGGTCGTTTTTTAATACAGTCGATTTGTTTTAAGATTGAGTTTTATACTTAAGATAAAAATTAATGTGTGAATGCTGTTTCTCTACAAAAATTTTTTATACCTCACCCCATAGCATAGGATGTATGTATATCGACTTTGGTTCATAGTTCGTAATAAGAGAAATAATCATCGCTAACTCCCGAAACCTTAAATTATGATAGAGACCGATTTGTGAGTTGAATGAGACATCCATTCATCTGTCTGTCGGAAGTTTTTAGGCCTTAAATTTCGAGCTATGAACTTGAAACTTCATATCTGATCTTTTCTGGTCCCGAGACAGTATGAGTATAAAAAAATTTTAATCCGCCCACTGACGCTGAAATTTGGTACCCAGTATTATATTTACTTGTATAAGTGTATTGTGATTGGCTTTTCAAAAAAGGCGAAAAACGATCCCTTTTGTGCGTGGTCGCACTTCATTTGCAATTTGAACTAGTGGGTGGGTTACCACTTTTTCTTAGGTTCTGCTTGGGCGAATTGTTGGATATTGACCACTGCCAAGCTCCGAATTGCGTCATAAATCTTGGGTGTTAAATTTTTTTCTATATAAACTTTAATTGTTTTTAGAATTTGTCAGTTTAGAATATCCTTCTTAAAAAGGGCGTGGCATCAACCCCTTTTCAATATCATGGTTTTTTTGTCCATATTTTTTATCAGATGTGCGGTATACACGTATTGATTGCATTTTTATATAAAAAATTTGATTTATACTCGCCCCAACAGAAGACGCCCCAAAAGTGGGTGTGGCAAAAATTTAGTCATTTGAGTTGAATTAATGAACATATGAGCTTACGCACATATCTGAACATTTTATAGTGCATTTTAAGTTTTTTGGATTTAAAGCATATATCGAAAAAAAAACCGGTTATAAGAATGCAAATATGACCTACATAAGCGAATCAAGTTAGTTTTAGGAAAAAACTTTAGCTTAAATAAAAACTAAAAACTCCCGAAAATTATATGGGGAAACTTTTTTCCCGATATAATTTTCGGTTTAACCCATTTATTCCCATGGTTGCGTTAACGCAACTAACAGGAAAATCATAATTTTCTGGCAAAAGGGCTAACATTTTAAATACATTCTCAGCTCAATTGTATTTATAAGTATTTAAGCTTTCATATAAAATTGAGTTTTATTCATAACATGTATTGGGCTTTTGTTAAATCTTAAATGAAGTTACCTTTAATAAAAATATACCACCATTGTTTAAATATTCCCGAAAAATATTGTTTCAACAATTTTTCAAAGTTTGAATGTGCCCTCGTGTAAAGAATATATCTCCTAACAGAAATAAACAAAAAAAAAATATCAATATATGTTCGTAAATTTGCTTAATCCGCTGTGAAACATAACATTGCGAAAACGCAACATTGGTACCAAATATGAAATCTTAGCAGATAATGAGAGATTTTTAAGTTTTTAGCATTCTTGGTAGGCCATGAGATATTTTTTAATATTGAGCCTTTTACCAACGGATATTTTTATTTATTTTCTGCAAATTGTTTGATATACATTATCTAGTGCGTTTTCTATGTGAAATTTGTTGTGAATATTTTCTTGAACACTGAGTGAAAATTATACGCTGGAATGACAATTCCGTTGTTACAGTGGCAAGCAATTGCGAATCTGTACAGCCAAATGTTATCGTAAAACGATTCAATCGTTAAGAAAAAAAGAGAGAAGTCGATACCACAACCACATATGATTGCCATGTAAAATAAATATATTCGGGGTGTTGACCTACACGACGACGCAGTGGCAAACTGCCGTATAAAAATTGGCGGCAAAAAATGGTGGTGGCCATTATTTATCAATGCGATTGATTCTGCAATAGTAAATGCTTGGAAGTGGGGTGCCGTGGCGTAGTGGTTAGTGTGTGTGCTTATTACGCCGGAGGTCTGGGTTCGAATCCTGCCATCGTCACCTGAAAAAAGAATTGTTCTTTTTCACGGTCCCCACCTCCGCAAGGGGCTGACAAGCCCTCGGAGAGTAGCAATTGTCTTGAAAAACTTCTCAAAGTGCCGTTCGGATTCGGCAAAAAATTCTAGGTCCCCTTGTATGTGAAGGAATTAAACACACACAGCATACATTGTTGACAAGTTGGCCCTGGTTAACCTCGAGCTGTTGCGCCACTCTATTTTCTATTCTATAAATGCTTGGAAGCTGCACAGAATTGTGTACAAGGAAAAGCCAATATCGCAGCTGGATTACAGGTCTGAGCTTGTTCGCAGTTTCATAAGCATCAGCAAGTGCAAAACACAATCTGTTCGAGGACGTGGTTCAACTTCATCTCTACCAACTTCTTCGCGATTGGATAATGTTGGCCACATTATTGAACGTAATCGTGAAAACTGGAGAAGGCGATGCAGATTTTGTGACAGCACAACTGTATTTATGTGCAGCAAATGCCTAATTCCTCTGCATTCTCATTGTTTTAAGGCTTACCATATTTAAATTTTATTTGTGTTGTATTGTACCAATGTTGCGTTAACGCAACATGTTAAAAAAGGGCCTTGCGGCTGAAAAAAATATTTAAAAAAAATTTAAATGATTAAAAACACTTTAAAATACTGCTTTCAGTTTTTATTTTGTTTATTTTTTGAATATTTATAATAGTGGTCCTAAATGGGTTAAACGCATTTTGGTGAATCTAACGAAATAACAACTAATTGAAAATTATATTTAAATTATTTTTTATGAATTGAGAGCAAGGAAATTTATAAAATTCAAGTTTTCGAGAACTTGAGAAAACAAAACAAAAAAAAAAATCGCGCGATTGTACAATAACAGAATATGTTAATGAAAATATAATATTTTCTTCTCTTTATAGCAGAATGGAACATAAATCCCAATCTTAACATAAGACTTTTGCCTCGTTCAAGTGAGACATAAAACACAATCGCGGGACCCAAGTGCGGGACTTATGTCCCAGGGACTCATCTCCTTGCGCCTCGTTGTCGAGCGGGGAATTGCCGGTAATACTTACTTAATTAGTCAAAAACGAGATTTTCCATACCTATAATTAGAAATAAGAACTATTCGAAATTGTAATTCCTCGAATGTAATTCCTTTTAATGTTCGAGATTTTTCTTTTCGTAATTTTGTGTTTAAATATTTTTTCTATTATTTTTGTTTCTTAAATATAAACGCTCTCGTTTAGCATTTACAGGTAGAAAAGTCTCGAGAATACCCAGAAATGCTTTCATTTTTTTGAGTTAAATGTCCCCTTCCTATATGCTGATTTTAAAGTTAAATTGCTTAAAAAATAAGGTACCTATCCACTTTTCATTTTAGCCTCACAAGACAAGAGTAAAGCTTTTTCTAAATCATTTTGAGGTGAGTGAATACCTATTTGCGATAAATTAGTATTATGTTATTCTTTGATTGTAAACGAATTAAAACTCCTCACCAGAAAAAGAAGTTACATATCCCCGGCACCACAGGGCATATTATATACACCACACCATTCTTGTTCCCGATCGATTTTACGTCCTCTCAAAGCCTCCTTAATCTCAGCCCCCTAGCAGTTTAAAGGTTACTGCTTGCGAGCGTGAATTAATGACTTTGCATGGTAAACATGAGTATGCACTAATTGCACAAGGATTTTAATTTTCCATAATTTATTACCAAGTAATACTTAATCCTTCGCAGAACGATGCACAGATAAGAAAAAGGGCACACACAAAAAAAATTATATAACAAATACTCGTATAATCCAAGCGAACAATAGCCATAAGGATACTATCATCTAAGAGGACTTTGCATGAGTTATGCGATAAGATGCGATGGAGGCAAATTATTTTCTCCAGGCCCATTGAGTTCCATAGAGTCCTTCGGTCGGAGAAATATGCTTATGTGCATATTATAGGACGTCAACGGTGTGTACTCTGCCTGGCCCTATGCACATCAAAGCGCAGGGACTTTGTAAAATATCTTCAAAATTCAATTAAGGATATTCTATTGTTCATCGATGCCTGAGTTTGGCGTTTTATATATAATAACAGGCGAGACTAGGAGTCCACTTTTAAAACTCTTCTTTGTTATTTCATCCAGCTCTAGTGGTTGTTTTTGTCTTCGTTGTAAAGTGGATATCTCCATCTACTTTGGATAGACAGACAACACACCCAAATATATATGTATATATATATTATACAACCTTTAGGAAGTTGGCTAGTACGTACTTAATAATAATAATCAAAGCAACTTTTGTGGTTATAAAAGGCAAGGACGGGGCGGGAAAAGATAGATAAAATACTAAGACATATTTTCTAATTAAATATTCTCTTATTATCCTTTTGGTTATATGGTAATGCGAGACACTGAAGATGATTACAGGGAATACTATAGGATACGTAGTTGACTTAAGTCAATATTAAGCACGGGGGTGTAGATACACGTGGGAATGTTGTGCATCGCTGATGACGTTTTCTTTGGGATCTCATATAGGTTGGTTTATAAGAGTAAATGTTGAGTAACAAAAGCTGTGTTTGGCTGTTGGATGAAAATGTGAAGTGTTTTCTGAGTCCTCCCAGTGTCTGTGCAAACGATAAAAACCTCCAACGTATTTGGTTGAATGAAATAAACGTGGACATTGAATCAATGAAACCCAAAAAATTGGCTAATCCGGCAAGAAGTTAACTTAATTCTTTTTCCTCTATACATGAAGAAAAATTATCACGAAATCAATAAAGAAAAACAAACGAAACACTTTATTGACCATAAAACAACCAACACTTATTGACCATAGTGTGTAACACAGTGAATTAATCACCATAGACCCCTAAGACCTTTTAGAGATATGATCGAGAGCGAGAGGTTAGTCGATCAAGCCATGTCCGTCCGTCCGTCCGTGCGTCTGTCCGTCTGTCCGTATGTATGCAGTTTTGAGGTCTTTAAAAATGAGGTAGGAAACTGAAACTTGCTGCGTTGCTTGGTTCTCATTTTGTACAGGCAATGAAAATTGAGAAGATTCGCAGACCTCAAATTTACACACAACCTCAAATTTACATTTTATTTCAAAATGCGTTTTGGTCAAGATAGACAAAACATATGAACTTAAATTTTGGTGGAGAGCAATATCGACCAGAAGCCTTTAATAAGACATAAATTGGACCGCCCACTCTATTGACCCACTCTATTGACTACTTTTAACAATTGAAATCTTTGAAAACCTGATATATCGGGAAATTCATTCTAAATTGAATAAAAAAAAAAATTATGACAAATATTAAAGATATTACCATTTGCTAAGTTTGTTGCATACAAAGCATTGGGCTCCGCCCACTTTTAGAGGGCGTTTTTGGGAAAAAACTGTTTTTTTAAGTATCAATATTCGCTTTTAACGCATTTTCTCGTGATTCTAACGAAATTGGAGTTAATTGATTTTAATTTTTAGCCTACGCCCTTTTTTAGGGACCTATACAGACCTAAAAATAGACTTAACATTTTTAAATTTGGTGTAAATGGTTAAAGAGGGGCGTGTATTTAGAAATTCGTTACAGACGAACTCTTGCACTTACTTACTTGTTTTTTTTTTATCAAGACTTTTTGACTATGTTTTTCGCTATCAGTGTATTGCTGAAGATGAGCCGCAGCAGACTAGAAAAGCATTCGATCTCAATAAAAAGATAGTTAATTTCGCATTTCGTGTGTTTAATTTTCTTTGTGTCTTTATTTTGTTTTATGATCAATACGGTATTGATTTCGTGATATTTTCGACAGTTCAACCTTTTTTTTTGATTATTATTTGGAATCAAGATTTCGTGTTTTTTACAATTCTCCGGGAGAAAAAATTCATTGTTATGAAGAGAAAACTCAAAGACTCTCTAACCGATTCGTTTAAATATATGTGTGGGTCCAATTCGTTCCCAAATTTTTACAATTCGGAAATCTTGCTCATAGGCCCATAAAATTAGGTAGACATTCACAATTCAATTTGTACGGTAACTGCATATACGACTAACATAAAAAAGGTGATTTGCTTTTTGTTGAAGCAATGGAGTGAACCCAACAAAACTGTGTTGACATATTCCCCTGTTGCCTGTCATAAGCTGAGCAGGGATCTAGACAATGCTCAGCACTAATAACAACGAGTACCTAAACAACAACTTCAACCGGTGCGACATAATAGACAGCCAGCAACATACTGTAAGCTTGTCAAAACTTTCAGTGCATGTATTAGTTTGACCGGATATCCTGATATGCAATACAATATTGTGTCATGATGTTCAATAGGAGCAAATGAATGTGCAACCGATGCCTCACGACATACAGGTACGCACAATAACAATGAAATTTAGCTTTAATCATAGGAGATTTTGGTATCACTGTGTTGGCAGCATTACACTTGATAATGGCATGGCATGGAAGGTACGTTCAAAGTCGGTAGGTACAGGTAGTTTGTTACCCTTGGAGGAAACGAAATTTATCGAAAAACGAGTACCGGGCCGAAAACCTCATTTCGGTCTGATTAATTATTAAAAATTGATTTGCGTTGAGTGTTCACTTTTCGTCTACCTATATTGGGAGTGTGAAACGCGATTGACATTTTGGCACTTTCGGCTTGATAGGCTGTTGACGGCTTCGTGATAAATAGAGACGTTGTAAAATGAGACTTTTGGCGACCTGCAAAAACATTTCAATCTAGGAAAATGCTGATGATATCGGTTTTATCCCGAACTTTTTTGACTTTATTCAATTTAATTACCTTCATTGTATTTTGTGCAATAATGCAAAGAGGTGTTTTCAGGAGAATGCTAAGAGATGTTAGTTCCTGTGGTTAGAACTCAATAAAGTGAAGTTGCGACCTCGAATCATTTGACAGGTGTACATGTACATGTACTTCTAAAAAAATGCTAGTTATTTATTTAACTATGACTTGAATGTGATTGTTATGGGTTTGAAACAATATTTTTGCTATGGAGCGAGGCACATAATTATACGGGATACAACATAATGCGAACGATTTTAGCATCATGTCGTAAACCATGAAAACAAAGTATAAAAGTGAAGTTGAAGTGAATTTTAAAAAATTAATAATGTTAAGAGCATATTATTTAAAATGACGCTATCTCTGCAGTTCTACTGCAAATGTTCCCAACAACCTTAACCACAATAATCGGAACACTAAAAGACAAGCATGACATATTTTTGAAATTGTAAAGGGCACCCAACCTACACTTGAGCGTCTCAAAACCAGGAAAAAACACGCATATAGAAGCCCCTTAAAATCGGATTTTAAAAGAAGCCCACATGGTTGAAGATTATTCAATTTAATACCCATGTGAACTCAATCAGATTGCGAATAAAAATCAATACAAAAAGCTTTGTGTTTTGGATATGGCACGACTAGCCTTGGTGTGGTTAAAGGATAAACCATCGCCCAGATAAGATAGACCCATCTACTGGGACGGCACGACAGAAAGGATGAAAACTATTTTGAATTCATAGGACGTAATCAGACGTAGCACATTACGTATTTATTCAGTATAAGCAACACGTTCGTAGCATTTGCAGCTAAGCAAACACATTATTAGATTTTATACGACAAAGGTTAATTTGTCATAATAGGCTTATAAAATTGGTATGTTGGTCCCGGCAGGGACTATGTGTAAGTCCATCCGATCTATATTCTAATCACTAATGATCTTGGTGTAAGAGTATGCATATGCATATGCAGCTGTGCCGAAAGGGTTGGTGTGTTATTAATGGCATTTAGCTTAGAGATATATGCGTAAAATTTCCGGAAACAGTGACTAACGCTTTAGACTATTTATGCGGCAACAATTGCTCGGATAATATGTATTATGAACGTTTGGATTTAAATTGTACATTTTGGGTTTTTAGGAAGGTACATATATGAAATTTGATAAAATGGTAATGAGAATAAAAATTTTTTAAGCCCTAATAAATTGTTTTGTGAATAGAGTGAAAAATTGTGGCATTTTGTTGTGACATGCATAATTCATGATCATTATTGTTGTGAATTGAAAACAAAAGTGATTTTAACGCACTTAACATCAATTTAATTTAATTTCGTTAACTCAATTCCAATGCGATTATAATTCGAAAACTGAAAATTGAAATTCCCCGGGAAGTTATAGCTTTTATTATCACATTTTATAATTGATACATCTACAGCCTGAAGTCATTTAGTAGTTAATTTCTCTTTAGTTGACTAGCAGATAGCTATTTTATAATTTGCCTAATTCTTTGTATTTGTAGGTTTGCGTCACAATTGCTACCGTAACATAGCTTTGTTGCAAAATTTTCCTTTGTACCGAGATACAAGCATACATACGAAAAAATGTGTTTTGTGACATACGATTTTTGGCGGAGGAGCTCGGATCTTTTCGTTGGTTAAGACATTACGAAGCTTCACACCGAACGCAACGGTATCGCAAGGTTGTTTGTTAGTCTGTCATTCTGTTAGAATCTGTTAGAGCTTTTGGCCCACGAAAATGAGTATGAAATTTGGTACATTAACTCAAAAAACGAGTAAAAAAATTTAGACCAGATCGAAGAAAAATTATTAATATACGCACACGCACAATGAAATAATCACCGTAGACCCCTAAGACCTTTTAAAGACATGAATGAGACCGACAGGTCCGTCTGTATGTGTGAAGGTTTTAGGTCTTCAAAATGCTAATCTTGTATATATTAGCATTCATACTTTTAAGTATATGTAGTATATGCCTCAGCCCACTTTTGTGGGCATGGCGTTAAAAAAAGTGATTTTTCGAGTTAAAAAGACCTTGCTTCAAGTGCCTTGCTAAAATGGCAAGGCCTAAAAATTACCAACACGGATAGGCTCATTCGACTTACAATTCAGTCTCGATCATACGCCCTTAATGTCTTGGGCGTCTGTGGTGATTATTTCTCCATGTTGCAAACTGTGAATCAAGCTTATTATTTCTCCTATCCTATAGAATGTGGTATAAATATTAAATAAATTCCATTTGAAGAATTAATATTTCAATCGATGCCACGTCCACAAGGCGGTATGTCGACTTTATTTTTTTTTTTTTACCCAACCGGACAAGTTTTGACAGAGTCACTGGTTGGCGAAGAACAAAGACAGTAAATATGTTGCCATAGTTGTTATCTTTGGAAGGGAAGATAACCATTGGCCCTGCAACCTGTCTGAGTTGCAGGATTGATTGTCAGACCACGTTGTTTTAAAACTAATGGAACTTTGTGTTGGAAGGGGTACAAAATAGACCTCTTATTCTTTTCAAACTTACTGATTATTGCTAGTTTCACGCTTGTGTAGTTTATAGATTTGAAATGATGCAAGTAAAGGCTTTCAGTTTGGAACATTTGCCAGGTACATCTTTGGATATATAAGGGAAATTAGAACTAACTTGCTTAACTCTTCTGATATATCAGGCCTGTCTACTTGTTTTTAATTTTTCGTCCCTAAAGAACAATAACAATAATATAACTCATAAAAGTTATATTTTGACTCACGAATAATTAATAATACTTGAAAATAAAATAAAACAAAACTTATTTTCTTTTTTTTCTTAATTTTGCGAGTTTAATCGGATGGTTTAAAAACTGGTTTATGGATGATATTGGATGGTTAAGATATTAAACCAATTTTGACACTTTATCTGTACAATAAGGACCAAGCTACACTCCAAGTTTAAGCATCCTAGCTCAATTCTAAAGACCTGAGCGGACAGACGGACAGACGGACAGACGGACAGACGGACAGACGGACAGACGGACAGACGGACAGATGGACAGGCGGAAATTTTTCATAAAATTATTTAAATTGATTAATTAAAATTTTATTTCTAAAAAATGCTTCTGAGTTGTTTCCATCTTATCAACTTAATTCAAGACAAGCATATACCACTTAAGTAAATAATTAAGGGCCGGTTTTTCAGTGCTGAATTTAGCCCAGCTTAAACCAAGATCTGTTAATCCCGTTACAAAGCGCGAATCTGGAGCTAACTCAGCGAGCAGTTTTTCAGTGCAGAGTTAACTCCGTCAACAAAGTTTTCAAAATCTTCGACTCTCCAAATTATTGACTTTCCCAGCTCTCATTTTACATAAAAAAAACACAGGAAAAGAAGTTCGAGTTATTCTCAAATGTAAATTTTCACAGCAACTCGCAAATCAACTGACATTCTACGCAGAAAAAACATTCAAAGAAGTTCATTCTGTTCTCCAGAGATGATCCGATATTAACTCACCAAATTTGGTGAGTGAAGCCGAGATTAACCCCAGATCTTAGTTCACTGAAAAACTCATTTCTTGGGTTAATCTCAGTTTAACTTGGAAAGCCGGTTGATCTCGCACTGAAAAACTGGCCCTAAATAGAGTGGCGCAACACAACGATTTTTTTTCAGGTGACGATAGAAAACCACGTTCCTAGCACGCCAAAAATATTATAAAATTGTTCGTTAAAAAAAATATTTGACTTAAAACTAACCTTAAATAAGGGTAGAAGACTTAAAACAAAATATCTGCCTTGAACCTAGCTATCTTAAAATTAACAAAAGAATGTTTTTATAAATTAAAAACCCGAAAATGGGGCAAGTAACCAAAGATGTCTTATTTACTACACTGCAATGGCAGTGACAGCATGTTAAAACTCGTATGCACAGATCTTATGTATTATCACCTTAAAATTGCACTCGAAATATTATATAAATATTATATAAGCGAAACAAATAGTATCGAGATGCGTTGGAAAAATTCTATAAAGTCGAAAATTGTCATTAAAAAAAAAAAAAACATGAAGTCGCAAATATACTAAACAACATTTTATATTTAAACTAAGCAATAATTGAACGCTAAGCTTTAAAAAAAAAATCAGTGTCTAATATTACTCCTGTCGTACGACAAGCTTCTTTAGTAGTAATAAAATTTTTGTTTATCTATAAAGCTTCAGTGGGTTGATAGCAACTACTGCTGCCAACTATCGGCCCAAAAAAAAACAAACATTTAAATATCAAACACACATCATAAATGTGAAACCTATAAAAAAAACAAAGGTTACATCGGAGGTCAAAACAATAAACCACTATAAAACGAGCAGACATCGTTATGTTCACATATAAACAATATCAACCTACTCCTGGCCACCATCCTCAGCATCACCGTCAAGGGATGTTACCTGCTAAGTAGCTATAGGTATGTAGGTATTATTTGTATAAAAAACATTAGCACCTCGCTGCATAAAAGCGAGATAATGGTCGTGTATAAACCCTCCCTAAAGGTGGATGAACTGGCTTAGTGAAGGAAATTCTCAACAAAGATGCCTTAAAATGTGCAAATGTTTACGAAATAGTTCATTAGGTCCAGTTGTATTTATATCTACTTATATACATTGAGGAGGATTTTCCTTTCTATTTAGACTCTGTGCAAAGCTTAAATTCTGAGTTTACCTGTAGATACTTTAATTTGCAGAAAATCAACTCACGGAAAATGCAACCCTATCGATGTACGCACACAACGAAAGCGAATCAACAAGTTATCCAGTTTCCTCACTCTCGCTCTTTCTTTCTCTCAACTCCTATCTTTCCTGTGAGTTTTTTTTATTATTATTTTTTTTTTGTATGTCGAGAGTGTCGAAAATTTTACCCCACTAAAGTACACAATTCCAGAATCTATTGTATAAAGTGAGAGAGGACGATAACTAACTTGGCCCAAGTCATGATTGTGTTTGTGAGCGGGTGACTGAGCATTTGTAATGCATTTTCGCGCGGCGCCTCACTTTAATTTTCTGTGTTTTTTTTTTATTGCAAAATGGTACTTTCGGAAGGAAGAGGGCGGGGGATAACACTGTCTGTGCAAATGTAGTACGCAATTCTTTAACACGGCTTTCTCTCATCCGCAAACCATTTTACGCGACTGCTCTTGGATATGGTAAGGATATTATTATTATTATCACAATCATCATCTCTGTTGAAGGGAGCACAACAGCAAGGACCTCCAAGTACGAGGGTTGAGTATAAGTCACAGAATATGGAAAGCTCCTAAATGTGGCTCATTTGTAGCAGGAGGGTAAAAAAAAAGTTTGCGGGTATAGGCGCACAATAATCTGTGTATATAATCGTCCTCTTCTTTGAAAAGGCGGCTTTAAAGAGGACGAAAAATGTTTAATACGCGAAGCTCTATAGGTAGGCAATAAAAAAAGCAAAACATGAAAAGTAACTTACGTAAATTGTTTTCGAAATGAATTTACTCAAAATGTAGATATCCTTTCGGGGTTATTGTGTCACCTAAATTGCACTTGACATAAATTATAATTATTAAGGATTCACTTACACTTACACTTTTGAAAACGACTTGTATCAAATTTCACTGAACAAAAAAAAAAAGCACTTAATACTTGTTTTTTTTTTTTTATAAAACTACACGTATTTAACGCCTAATGTATGGCCATTTTGATTTTAGCAAATTTTGACTCTGATTTTTAAACACATTTCATTTTTTGACGTATGCAAGGAGGCACTTGAAGAACCTGAACAATTTTTTCTATTTTATTTTAAATGCTTGTGATTTAATAAATATATGTTTTTTTTTCTTATCTTTCAACAAAATTTAAATATTTTTTTTTTGTAGAATGCAAGCAAAGATTTTAACAATATAACGCGCACTTAAGTCGTATGTGTTTCAACCGGCAAATATACCACGACGAGCCCTTGAACCCTCCGGTAGGGAACAGCTGATTTTTACCTTTTTTTTTGCTACACCCAGAGATTGATGTTAGAAGACCAAATAAAAAGTCTGTGAATTTATCCCACTGACAATATGCGAAATTGGTATTGACATACAAAAATTGGATACAAATGTGACGCAAACCAAATCTAGAAGTGAAATGGTGAATTTCTGTGTCGATTTAAAGGAGCAGACAATCGAATTTATTTTGTCAACGCTGGTCCTGCTTGCAGAAAATATCGCAACAAAAGAGTTAAAAGGCTTCGTCTAACTCTAGATTTTATTTCAAATACCTCTTATTCTTATAGCAAACATATGTGCAGGTGGTTTGGGTGGTTTGTGTTTTTTTTTCTTGTGTATTTATTTATTATGCTCTTTTCTGTCGTCCTTATTTGCTAACCGAACCGGGGCAGGGAGAAGACTTAAATTTTTTGAATTTTCTTGTATCCTATAGAGTTTATTGTGGCGGTTGAGAAATTGTTTTGCGTGAATAAAGGATATGAAGATTGTAACACTCATGAAAGTTCCAGGTTAATTCCGGCTTGGTTTTTTTCCTCTGGCGTTCTTTTTCGTATCCCTTTTATTTGTACGTTATGGGGATCTGTCTTATGTGCGTAACGAGGAAAATTTCACGGCTGAGTCGGAATGAACATATAAACGCATGTAAACTGGATATATGTACAGGTATTGTTGTCGGGACGTTTTCGGGGGTGAAACTGGTTTTAAGTGATGTTGGGTTCAACGACGAAGGTGCTACGATAGCCTGAATTCGACAATAACAACAGGTTACGTGTAATTGTCCCTTCTCTGATCCGTTTATGTTTGCGTTTCGTTTAGAAGGATTTTTTATTCTGAAAATTCAAAACTTAATAACACCTAAATTGCGAACGGAAATATAGTAGTTCTAGTCTTTTTAAAAGATTTTGTGGAAAACCGTATCAAAATAAGATTTGTAATTTCTTATTCTCTTAAGCACGTCAAAATTAAAAATGCAACGAAACACCAAGCCAGTCTTTGGAAAATGAAGGTTACACCGAGAATTTTAAAAAATTTACGCACGAACATTTATTTCAATTAAGTACACAGTTTTTTTTATGTACAAAAGAGGAAGTATTGGATGAATTGTCTAGAGGTGTTTTCACCGCTGATTCGAAGTGTAGAAAATATTTCTGCGAGAAACAGGGAAAGAGGAGTAACAAGGGACTTTTTTATTTAAAAGAAACTCAATTGCGAACTAAGATCCTTTGGAATTTTTCACACGACGAAAATTCGCAAAAATTAGCACAGAATGAAAAACACGGAAAACTTGATTCAGCGGCTTTTGCCACAATACTGAACCGTGAAATGCTTCGTAATGTTTTATGTGTATGACTCAACTCTCGAAATGGAGCTCTTCCTTTGACAAGCATGGCCATGGAATGGCAAACTACCAATCAGTGACGTCATACGAACTGAGCTTTTTTTTATTTTCGGTGTATTTTCTCGCTCTCACGATATCAAAATAAGGATTGGTTTTGCTTTTCAAAGTGTCAGATGTGCGCTCCTTGGATTTCTGCAGCCGGAAAGGGAAATTATGGTGTCCACGTGCATTCGTATGCTCTCACGAACGTGATTGAAGAGGATTTGCGAAAGAGGGAAAAGCTTTAACTTTGAATGTATGCAGAGCCTACAATACCGCGCACCACACCATATCTACAGCATGAATTCCTTTTGGGCAGGCCACTACCGAATGTGGGTAAACTGAGAGCGCCTGCGTTGGTTTGACGAAAGCGCATAGGCTTTCGTTTCCTTTGGAATAAATTTTTTATCCTTTTCGCCTTTTGGTTGCCTATAAATTTATCTATGAATGGGTCAATACAGAACGCGTTGCACTTCCTACTCTTTGTGTACTTTTTCTATATTTTGTTGAAGTTGTTTTTTTATTTTGGACGTCTTTGAATGAAAGTGCACGAAAGTACACGAAAAGCTCTTGTACACTCCTACTGGATGGCGGTGGAGTGAATTTCGAACGAAAATACCTATAAGATTTTCAAATATTTTCTTACTGACTGGGTCAGAGAAGATGCTAGGTAGTTTGGAGTGGAAAAAATTAAAAATATTTTTCAATTTAGCCGCCAATAAAATAAACATTACAGTGAA
Source organism: Neoascia interrupta (assembly GCA_947623515.1). NCBI lineage: Eukaryota > Metazoa > Arthropoda > Insecta > Diptera > Syrphidae > Neoascia > Neoascia interrupta. The sequence continues at coordinate 150,796,006 of OX392463.1, forward strand.
TTCATGGAGCAATTAAAATATTTCTTTCAAAATTCTCAAAGAAAATTAACATTTAACTGTAGATAACTGCGAAGATTGATTGTGTTAAATTATTTAAAATTATTTAAAATACTGGGCTCATTTTTCGAGGGAAAAGAATTTGCAATTACGTTAAAGAAGAAACATTTATGTAAGAAATTAGGAAAAAAGGGCGTTTTGATTATTATGAAAGAAATTTTGTTTTCTGGTACTCATACAACTTTTTTTACCATTTAAAACTATTGGCTCTAATATTTTCTTTAAGTATTTTTTTTGCGCTCTTAGCCTGATATTTAAACCGACTAGCTACCTTCTTTCTGCCATAATGAGAGCGTTCTTGAACTGTTTTTTTCTTAAACGTAAATTGGAACAACAATAGATGAAGAACTTAAAGCTAAGAGCTTCCGGGATGAAGCACAATGATGAATAGGATGATGCCAATTATAATTATTCACAATGCATGTTAAATAGAACTTAAGTTTATTGGACACCCGGAAACCGTTTTAATAAAATGGAAAAACTGCCTCCTTGTGTAGGAGAGGGCTTAAAATTACCCTAACAATAAGCATATAAGTTCAGTACATAATGCAAGGTCTTTCAAAGAGGTAATCCGTCCTCTGTATTTCATTTGAAACAATAGTGAAAAAAAATTACACCTTACACTGATAAGTAAAAGCGATATAGTATCTTAGTTGCTATATCAAAGTTAATATACCCTGGGTAGGGAATAAAAATCAAAATTGTTTTTCGACGCTGAAATTTGGTATGCAGTTCTCCATTAAGTTATTGAGATTGACTTTTCAAAAAAAGAAATTAAAAGACGCCCCCATGTAGGCGATGCAACGCCTCGTTTTTACTTAACGACATTTTCAACTTATAAATATGATTGAAGTAAAAATAAATAAATTTTGACATTCGGCGATTCGGAGCTTGGCAATGGTCAATTGGGATAAGGTAGGTATCCAACTATTCGCCTAAGCGGATTGTATGGCCCACCAAGTTTAATTCAGCAATGCCCGCATATGTTGGTACTCTGTAACTTAACAAAAATTGCTATACGCTAACAACAACGAAACAATATGCGTATTAACGACGTTCAAAGTTATAGTCAAATCACTGTATTTGTTCCTTTCATTGGTACTTTTACTTCAATGCGTAAGGAAAGATTTTCATAGCACTAGAAGGTTTTACTGAATTTTCAGCTTTTCCAGGCGAAGAGCAATTTCGAGCAAAGGGTACGGAAAATAAAAAGATAGAAATGGCACCGCTTAAGGAATGGGTAGAATCTACTGATAATGCAGCACTACTCCAATTACTCCTTTAACGTTGCATAAGTGTTTAAGTGTTTTTTTTTAACGATTATTTGAAAAGTAGCTTGAAAGTAATTAAACCGGAATTATATTGGTTAAATACGTATAGCTATCAGAATTTTCAAAATGCAGGATTCTGAAAAGCAATTTTTTATGGGAATGTGATTTTGAGGAGGTGAAATCACAATAACATTATACAGCTCCCAAGCGAATACCTGAAAAACCAATCGTATACGCACGGTTTACAAAGCCAAGCCATTTTCCCCGCGAGTTGAATTCTGGTCAGGCAGTTATGAAGATGCAGATGCAAGGAACTTTTTCTAATTAAATGCAAAAAATGAATGCCTTTCAACGTCATCATAGTTCACCCATTTAACCCCAAAAAGAAAACCACAAATCTAGATTGGTTTACAACATGTCTATGGCTCTCGCCTAGGGCAACGCGGTTACATCTCTGCTTCCCAAATATTGCGCTATCATTTATATACCTATACATTCATAATTTATTGTCTTGCAATCTATTAACCAACTCGAGTGTCATATGATTATGTAAAGATGCATTTCTTTATCGCGAACTTTCTGTGCACTCTTGCCAAGTGTTAAACACATAATGTTTAAATTAAAGGGAAATTTATCGCCGCCGGGTTTGTTCATCTGCAATAATATCGCAATCCATCAGTACAAGTGACAAACAAATAATATCCGCTTGCGGAAACTCGAAACCATAAATAATTATTGTTGTGATATATTTGAGCATTGTACAATGTACATTGTGTATGGTTGACCACGACCAAAAACTTTAATATGGAGCTTTTAAAGCAGGACTAATAGAGACTGTTTGCTTTGAAAGTTGCGGGTTTTTGATATGTTCTTTAAGGTTTATTTTACATTTATCATAGTGAGAGATTACTGAACATTAAAGGTGAAATCGAGAGTTAAAGTTATCTTGGAAAAAATCCTGTAACAAGCCTATACAAGCAAAGAACTCATTAATCTATTTTGACTTGCAGATGTCAAGAAAGTTTTTTTTGGCCCCATGGAACGGAAGTTTGTGCCGCAAGATGAACTTAGGCTAAGTTAGCTCATGTACCTACTACCAGACAATCGTTTGCTTAGAACAAAGTCAGAGTTCGTTAAATAAGCTGAAATTACCTTCGTATTAAGATGCATCTTTTTTTGGGAGGATATCCCAGGCCTTAGACCAAACAGGCAAATGGGCCATTCAGCTCTTCACCGAAAATACCAAAAGATGCTTAAACCTGAAATATTGGCATATGCTTTTGAAAACCTTGTAAAATACTTTTCAGAGGGCATCACGAATATACCCTCCTGAATGGCGACTTTGTCTTGAAGATGTCGAAAGTGCAACTTAACCTACGCGGTTTTCCAGCCCAATGAAAGTACACTTACGGAATTTATTCTTCAGAGACCAGTTAAGTACAAAAGATTAGTCAGTTATATCAAAACAAAAAATATTTTTTTTTTCCGTGGGTAGGAAAAACCTTCGTAGGCACTACGAAGACCAGCCCCGCGTGTTCATAGTAGTGTGAGATTCTTGCTCACTAAAAAACCTCCCATTTCCCGTCAGACTACGACTAAGTTTCCAACAAGTAGTTCAAGCTTCCGTAGTAATCGCGTGTAGCAGGCTGCCTTCCAACGAAGGCACCTACAATACCTTCAATTTATGCGGTTTCATCATATGCTGCTATAGATCTAACGATCTCATTCGTTGTAGTCCGCGCGTAAGATTTGTCTGATCCAAAGTTCGGAAAATTTAATTGTTGCAATGTCCGCAAAGCGAGTATTAAGTACGCTTAACGATTGCGATTCCTAGATCTCGGTGTAGATCGCTATTTCGTATGTACCATAGGGCATTAACGATTGCTCTGAGTGTCTTATTTTGAAAAGTTTCTAGAATAGATATATTGCTTGGTTGAGCACAACCCCAGAGTTGTATTCCGTATGGAATACAACTCAAGATGGTTTTAGCACTTGCTTATACAAAAGCAGTTTGTTATATACGCTTAGTTTCGAAAATCTTCCGATAAGCCAATTCATTTCTCCTAACTTGATTTCGAGCTCGTCGCGTTTCTTTTTAACTTGCGGCTTCCATTTAAGTTTTGCATCTCGAGTCATTCCTAGATATTTCGCTTCATTTGAGTACGGGATTTTTACGGAGTTAATGAAAAAAAGTTTGATGTTTATCTTTTTATAAATAAAGTTAACATGCGTTGACTTAGTCTCGCTGATGACGACTCGCCAGCTCTTCGTCCAGTCGCATATTTTATCTTAAGCGCGCTGAAGTTTCCCTGTTGATAATTCAACTGTCGTATCAATAGCGAGAATAGCAGTGTCGTCAGCAAACGTAGCTAAAATTGTTCCCTCATCGTGGGGTATTTCTCTAGTATAAAGCAAAAAATAATATTGGGCTGAGAACGCTTCCTTGCGGGACACTGGCATTTATCTCTTTGAATTTCGAGTACTTATTTTCGTACCTTACGCGAAAGATTCTGTCTTCAAGGTAAGACTCTAAGATTCTATAGAGCTTTCCTGGTAAGCTAAGCCTTAGCTTGTACTTCAGGCCTTCGTGCCATACCTTGTCAAAGGCTTGCAATACGGCGAGAAAAGCGCTAGTACATATCTTTTTCGCTTCCAGAGCTTTTTCGATTTCGTTTGTTATTCGATAGACCTGGTCGATTTTTCCTAAATCCGAATTGGTGATCCGGAATCAATCGTCTTTCTTCAATGATTGTTTGCAACCTTTTAAGCAACAGTTTCTCGAATACTTTAGATATTATCGTCAATAGCGAAATAGGTCTGTATGACTTTTTGTCGTTCGGACATTTTCCTGGTTTCGGAACCATTATTACCTCGGCCAGTTTCCATTGCCTTGGCGTTAATGATATAGAATAGCTTGACCAAAGCTTTTTTCGGTAACCCCCTTAGAATTTCGCTAGTAATTATGTCGTAACCAGGGGCTTTGTTTTTTTCAGATTTTTTATCGTTTGACGAAGTTCAGCCAATGACACGGTTTTTATTCTATAATTATCTTGTACCGCATAAGGATTGAGCTCCTCGACCAACGGTTCCCCGTCAAACGGTTTGAATCTTTCTTAGGTAATCGGCAAATAAATCCGCTTTTTCTTTGTCTTCTCTTGCCCATTCGCCGTTGGCTTTTTTTAATGGCGCAGAGTGTGCTATAGGCTTCTTAACGGACTTAACTGCTTTCCAAAGAGAGTAGTTCGAACATTTATCGGCAGTCAAACTTTCGAGGTAAGCAGTTGTCTTGCGACTTTAAAAATCTTGAAGTTTGTGCTTCAGCTTGTTAGAAAGGTGGTTCAAGATGGTCTTATCAGGGGGTGCTCGCGAACGTTGCTATCTCTTGCGCGCTCTCCTCTTTTCGCATATTAGCTCTTTTATTTCACGCGGTTGTTCTAAATATAGGGGGTTGCGCAACAGCTCGAGGTGAACCAGGGCCAACTTCTCAACAATGTATGCTGGTGTGTTAATTTCTTTACATACAAGGGGACCTACAATTTTTTGCCGAATCCGAACGGCACTTTGAGAAGTTTTTCAAGACATGTGATACTCTCGGAGGACTTGTCAGACCCTCGCGGAGGTGGGGACCGTGAAAAAGAACAAGTCTTTTTTTCAGGTGACGATGGCAGGATTCGAACCCAGACCTCCGGCGTAGTAAGCACACACACTAACCACTACGCCACGGCACCCCACCACGCGGTTGTTCTGCTGTTCTATAACTCGGACCTTCAAAAAGAAGTGTTATTTCGAGCAGCGCTCTGAATAACTCTCACGAGTTTATCTAATTCGTCTTCAATATCAAGGGGGGGTTTTGAGCAGTACATTTAAAGCTATGTTCTCCTTGCAGTATTTTCTAAAGCCGTCCCAGTCGGTGTTGTTGTTAATTAATCTAGGCGCTCTTTTCTTTTTCGTTAGGCTTCCACCGGTTTTCAAAAGAACTGCCGAGTGATCTGAACAGAGATCAAAGCGTTCTTCTACGTTCGTAAGGTAACGAGGTACCCCCTTATTTTATTTCTGTCGGTTGGCCAATATGTTGTCTTTCCCGTCGATAAGAAGACCCGCCGCGTTTTGTACTTTCTTTAAAGAGGACTCTGCCTCTTGTTGAATTACACCGTGAGCCCCAAAAAGTATTTTTCGCGTTAAAGTCCCCGCCGGTGATAAAGTTTGACCCAAGGGAATTAAACAGCAGATCTTCATCTGCCAGCCGATACTGCGGAGGAAAATGGTTCGTCGCGATTTTGTAATCTATGTGACTTAATTTTACTGAGACTGAGGTTATTTGCATAGAGTCAAGCTCTATTTCTTCGTTTTTGGAGTGCTTAATGCAGTCTTTAATGTAGAGAGAGGATCCACCTCTCGGATTTTCTGAAGGATGATGCGCGTGATAGTTGATGTAACCTTTTATTTTGCGTGCCGAACCCTTTTTGCAGTGGGTTTCCGAAATCAGGTATATGTCTACATTATTCTTCCGTAGGTATAATTATAGTTCGCCAATTTTTTGCAAAAGGCCGTTTGCATTCCATGTAGTTATTTTGATTGACTTTCCCATATTCATGATTTTTTTATTTATGCTTTTCGAGGTTTAAACTTCGCTCAATTTGTTGAATATTACTTGATTAAGTTTCGTCTGTTGCTCAAGCTTTTCTAAAATCATGCCTAAAATTTGAAAGACCAAATCTGATGCGCCCGATTGTGGCTTTATTTCACGTGACGCGACTTAAGCGTACGATCTTGGACCAACAAGTGTGGATTCTCCTTTTTGACACTGGTGGGAACTAGGACCAGCGGCGTTTTCTTGCGCATTTTAAATTTTGCCTTTAAACAATACCCGTACCCCTTGTCGGCTTAGGGGTTTTTGGCTTGGGAGGAGATCTACTTTAGGAGGTTTTTGGCTTGGGCCCTAATTTTCAATATTTTTCTTTGGAGCTTCATGTCGTTTTTGCAACTCAATGGCAATTTCGCAACCTCGGTAGCTCGTTGAGTGACTTCCCCTGCAATTGGCGCAAACCGCAGGGGCCTGATTGCTGACATTGCAATTCTTTGAGAGATGTTCGCCGGCGCATTTTACGCTTCGCGGTTTTTTTGGCAGTACGCTTGCGTGTGTCGGAAACCTTGGCATCGCTTACAATGGGGAACTAGCCTGTTGCCCTTCCGCTTGGGCTCGATTTTTACCTTGATGTTAAGGATTGATTTAATTTTGTAGATTTCGTAAATATTCTCAGTTCTATCAAAAGAAAACATAAAAATTTGCGGGCCGCGTCGGATAACAGCGGAATCTTTGCCTTCCGTACGTTGCTTCTCTTTCTTTATTACGTTCACGGCGTCAAGAATTTTAAAGCCTTGGGCTTGAACGTCTTGTATTATTTCGTCCTTGGTACAGGATGGGTGTAGTCCCCTCGCGATAACCCGCAGCGGCTTTTCGAGGTGATTTTCATAAGTGGATTTTCTCTAAATTCAGCTTTTGTGACAGTGACCGATGGCATCAGAGTCATCGGCGTTAGCTTTCCATACGTTGTTCCGAAGTGATGTTAAGTTATATTTAGTCCCAAGAGTACTTTTAAGGATGTTTCGCAACTTTCCGTAGTCCGCAATCCTAACTACATTTATTGCAGGTGCTCGGCGGTTTTTTTCTTGGGGTATTCCTGTCGCTTTTTTTGATACGACTGGTCTTTCTTCTTTTTGCTGCACGGTTTCTACTTTGGGTGAAGAACTGGCCTTCCGTTTCTTGGTAAGCCTTTTCCTTCAGACCGGATTCGTTTCGCATGCAAGCTCTCCCTCGTCCGTCTGGTATTCATATTGAAGTTTCGGCGTTTCCTCGCATTCTATAGTACCACTGGGGTTCCTTAAGGCTTCGTTTTCTTTACGTAACGAATCTTCTTCGCTGTTTAGCTCGTGGTAGAGGCGTTCCATTTCACTAAGCCTGGCACGGAGTTCGTTGTTTTCCGCTTCAAAGCATTTAATTTTCGCTGAGTCCTGATTAACCGGCAGACTTCCTTTCTGTGGATTTTAGTCGCCGCCTACGACAGGCAAAAAAATATAGGTAAATACATTTGAATGAGATCTATAAATATGAAGTTTACAAAGATTTCCACTGAAACCGTAAGGTTTAGTGGAAATACCGGTTTTATCAAACTGGTAAAAGGAATGGATTTATGAGTGGTAGGTAGGTACTGGATTACTCCTGGTGATAAAATTTATCTTTTTGTTTTATTCGTTTCAAATTTCGCATTCGCCACCCGCTTGTTACACGTATGTAGATATGTAGTATTTATATATAATTACATATGTTTAAGTCGCCTTCTACGGTACGCATAAGCCCTATGTCTGGTTGTAGATGTTACCATATGTATAACACCAATTTAAAATTATCAATTATGTTTCATTACAGTAATGGTACGTTAAACGTACTTGAACAAATTTTAAAATATACCCCCAACTATTTGAATTATTTTTATTGCTGTTCTACTTTTCAAAGTAGGTAGGTATCTACATTCAATACAAAGGAACTTAGATTTTTTTTCGATAACTTTTATTGATTCACAATAATAACCCTTCAATGCGGAATTCCCAAAACAAGCCTTTGAAACATCAACCAGTTCTGTTTTCAATTTTCCTAAAACCGAATCTCCTCTCTGAATTTGGGACAAAGCAATAAAAGTTTCAACTCCCACCACCCGGTTGGATGGAAATTTCTTTGCAAAGAACCGTTATATCGATATTAAAATCATTCAGTTGTAAAAAATAAAATTCACGCTACTAAAAACCATGAACTGGAATTACATTCCCATGTGAATGGTTGCTACTTGCTGCACAAAACAAAACAAAAAATCCAGCTGTAGAGATCCTTCTGTGGTTCTCTTGAGTGTAAATTTACAAACACATGTTGCATGAAATTCTATAGCTACTTAACTTGGTCTTCAACAATGTTCAAATGCACCAGCACCAGGAAAGTATAAAATGCATTCAGACACAGAGACACGGGGCACGCAACGCGGTGTTATGTGTGGTAAGTGTAAAATCGATAAAGGATATAAAACACAGACAAAAATGATAGGCACCAGAAATGCAAAGCAGTTACACACAAGTGAGAACACAACGCAAAACATCACATTATGTAGGTAGGTATTTATATTTTATTCATCCCCCATATTTTTTTTAATGCACAAGTAAACCCACATACGGAGATAGATTTTGCATCTCGAGGTTTGCATCATCGTCCTCTTTCTGCTAGACTAGAAAACGTGAAGCCTATAGGAGCCTTGCAGTAACGGTAAAGGACGTATTGGAATTATGGTTGTGCATCTGGTGAGTTGTTATAGTAATAGATTGTTAAGATTGCACGTACCAACACCCACTGCCACGCGGCGGCGGGGAGAAATTCGCATATTTATAAAACACATATGAAAGAGTCTCCTGGAAATGAAAAAGCAAAACAATTGCACTTTTGCTACAAGAACGTTTCAGGAATTATTGTTGCAAATATTCAAAGTAGGCTAGACACAGGCAGGCAAAGACACTGTGCGGATGAAAGCCGCCCCAAAACCCCTACATGCTCATGTTGGCGATGTGTTATGGCTGGATGTGAACAGAAATGTTGAAAATGAGAATTTATGCTGGAACCGGAAAGCGCTTTAGTGGCAGTCGTCATTTGCAGTGTTAGCCTGTGTTAACACACATACATCAGAAATACCCGGCTAGTTCTAAATTATTGTCCGTTTACAGTTGGATATCAAGTCCTGAGCATAAACGCAGTAAAAGTGAATTACCAATGGGTCGCTATTTAAGGAGTAAAGTAATTTTATAGCAATGCACCGGTACTTAATCTCATAAGGATAGTGCGGTTACATACCTACAAAGGTTAGCTGGATTTTAGAGTCATGGATGTGGTATGGCCGATATATTATACGTTTTTAACCCAGTTTTGCCAACAATTTTATGCTGATTCCGAATGGCGAATTGTTTGAACCTTGGACCTCGTGCACAGAAGTCCGACACACAAATCAAATTTGCCATTTATTGTTTTATCTAAAGCCACACTGACACAACATTTACTTGAAGTATCAGATGCAATAATACAGCGCAAATAAAAGGAACCAATGCACTAATGTTTTTATTTGGGGTTAATATAAAGTGCGTGTGTGTTTTGGAATATATGTATTTGAAAATGTTCATTATTGCATTCAGATACAAAATAGTAAGCTGCATTTTTATAACAAAAGTGAAAAATTTAAATTTCTACAAATTGTGTAGTTGTGTTGTGATTTGGCGATGACTAAAAAAGTTTCGTTTTATTTCTATTTTGGTATCTCGAGTCTGACATGAAGTTCGATTATTGCTACTATCGGGGATATCCATTACACAAAATGAAAAGGCCGTTCGCGCGTTAAGACTTACTTTGAAAACGTGGTTATTAGCATTTTTCTTATCAACAAAGGTAATCCAGGTTACATCTATACGGAATGCCTACACTCCTACGCTATTTTTCTTGGAATCACATTTAAGGGCTAAGAACGCGGAATGCAAACGTAACCTTTAAGGACAAGAGGTACCAAAGGCACACTGTTTGCTGTAAGAGTATTTTTTTTTAGGGTGTATGCTGTTACCTGGGGTTAAAAAATTTTAGATGCTTCAAAGGTGAGCGCTATATGGCCAGGTGTGGAGCTGTTACACTGTTATACAATGACAAATTATTATTGCAAAAAGATCAGTTGTAATTTACTTGAAAAGTTACGCGAAAAGTTCAGTTGTAATTTGATTGTTAATCGCTGTAAAACTATTTTCAAATTATGATCGAAAACTAGCAAATTACAGCGACATAGTAAAGAAGACAAGAAATGAAAGTCAATACGAAAACCAATATTATTTGTTGTAAATTGAGAAAAGAGCATTTATATTTTTCTTAAGTTTATAAAAAAAAAGATTTTTAAGCCACAACAAAAATACTGCAATCTTCGACACGCTTTTGCAATTCACAATCGTACAAAATAGAAAATTGCTACAAATAATTATCAAATTAAGTTTTGCTGATGGCAATATTTTTTCTCCCGATCGAATGATTGATACTAATAAATATGTAAATTATTGATTCTTGATTTTCAAGTGACAATATCAGCATTTCTCTCAGTTTTTGAAATTGAAAATAAAAGTACAAAAAAGGGTACAAAACTGGATAAATTTTTCGTGATTTGCAGCTGATTTTTCTTGACCTGATCTAAGAATTCTTTGTGTGTTGCAATGCATTATACCCAAACATTCTTACATCCATATAAGTTTTAAGGTTATGACGGTGATTAATCGACATTGCTAAAATTGCAGGATAAACCGCGTTTATGAAAAGTGAGATCTTAAGCGGACTTAGCCCGAATGTTTTACTCAAGTTTCATTGAGCGTGGTCACCGCGAAACTGCCTAAAGTTCCTTATGGCATCGATTTAAAGGTTAATTTTTTAAATGCATTTCATTCAATATTTTTATTCCAAATGAAAAAAAAAATTGCTTTATATATTATGTAGAAAACATATATTGTACATTTCGTTTGTACAAGACTTTGGGCCATACACACAATTTAAGGCACAATTGAAGAAAAACCCAAAAAATTCCAGAAAAACGTAATTTCGACTGGCCTTAAGCCTAATTTAGGAAAGAATAAAAAAAAATTAGCAGGTTAGATAAACAAGACATTCCAGATTTCGTTTATAGCAAGTTTTTAGCCACCCCTTTTAGGGGTCAATTTTTGAAAAATTTTTAATTTGAACCAAAAAATTGCATTTTAACGTACATTTAAGCGAAACTTGGAAATATCTGCGTTATAATTGATAGTTTGTAATTAGGAGCGGTTGGACCACGCCCCTTTTCACATTTTGCACTTCCTATAAAATGTCAATTAATAACAATAACATCAGCATTTTACAATATGGGTTAGGATGGGATATTCAAAGGTCCGCTTAACGGACTATATATTCTGCGTGGGTACACACTGTAGCACTTACTCACTGGTTTTTACTTTGTTTGCCTTAAAATGTGGGGTGTCGTGGGGTATAGTGGTTAGTGTGTGCGCTTGCTACGCCGGAGGTCTAGCTTCTAATCCTACCGTTGGTCGTCACCTAAAAAAAGCCTCGTTCTTTTTAATGGTTCCCACCGCGTGTGTCCGACAAACCCTCCGAGAGTAACATTCCCCTGAAATACTTCACAAAGTGTAGTTCAGATTCGGCAAAAAATTGTAGGTCTCCTTGCATGTGAAGGAATCGAAATGCATACAGCATACATTGTTAGGAAGTTGTCCCTGGTTCACCTCTAACTGTGCGCCTCTCTATTTTTAATACCCGACCCAGGGTATATTAAGTTTGATGTATAGTTTTAGGCCGAAATGTATGCAACCACCTAGTATAAAGCATTCACCAGTTATATTTTTATATCCCGCCCACTTTTTAGAGGCGTAGCAGTTTTCTTTCTGGTATAGTCGGATATTTTGCAATCCGTCGTAGATGGACTGAAGCTTTTGCATACGCACTGTTGCACTGTCCCACTTGTTTTTTATGTCTTACAATCGCCAAGTGATTATAAATGTAAAATTTCAGCCTTTAAAGACGTCTTTTTTACAGTTTATAAAATACAGATCTTAAAAATCGTGATTCTAAAATCTCGCCTTTATCCTGTAGGTTGGTATATTTATATTTCAAGAGTCAGGTTGCACCTTGGTGCAAAGTGGGCCTTATGGTATTAGAGATTAAATAAAAATTTTGAACGGGTTGAAATATAGAAGAGACTTTAGCGGGATAAAACATGACTTAAGGGATCATAAAAGATCGTGATTCGTAATAAATGGCATCTTAGGAGGATCTAAATTTTTCTAACGATTACTTTAAATCGGTGTGTTAAGAAACAAGACTTCGATATGCTCATAGCAGGATGCGGTTTGAAGTCATTATTTCAGTTGTGGGAATGGTTCACAAAAAACATAGTGCCGAAAGCCCAGAGCACACAAACTTAAGATCCGGAAAGCTAAAATACCGATTATTCGATATTTAAAAAATTCCGATAATAATATGTTACAAAATCCGTACTTTAATAGGATTAGAGAAAACACAATCGATGGAGTTGTCTATTTATATTTCGCTTTCAAGTCTATAAAATTCTTTGAGACTTTTACTTTAAGCGGTTGTGGGTTCTTAATGCAACCCGTAATTTCCATGACATAGTACAATGACGAATGAAGGCAGGACAAAGTTAGCCGGGCAAGCTTTTGGTATGTTCTACAATAACATACTATGTTACTATACCATACATATATACTATACCATAACATAAAGCCTGAACTATAGAAATCTTGGTTCTTTATTGACCGCTTACCTAAAGTATTTGTCTCTTTTGTCGTACTTAGGTACTTAGGGCTCCTGGTTTCTAACCATGGAGAGTCTCTAAATAGCGCACAGCAGCCCTACATACTTCTTATCGCAGGAAAATTCTTTGATGCCACAGTAACCGCGACAACTCAATTAACTCCTTCATTTAGCTCATAAGCTTCGGTTAGTTACGACAAAACTGCAGCACTTAAGTTCAGCCTCCTTAGGTTTGTCTCCCGATCCGCTGTTATAATACTTCTATTTAATTTTTTTGTTATAAATATATATATGTATGTATACAAATGCAACACTAAACAAACTAATCAGTAACCAGAATTGAGGACTGTTTCATAGAGAAAAAAAAACGAATTCCTAATCCGCTCGTATTGCAAACTCGCAAACTTAGCTTACATCATTCGCAGACATAATTCAAATGCTATAGCCCAAACAAGACCAAAAAACTACAAAACTGTACACAGACCAACTTTACGACTTCATTACAGCAGAAGGTCAACAATAATCCGGATTTTGTTGGAAGTTTGTGACTCCTTAGGCCTAAACGTCTGCATTTCCCACACACTTCAGGATAAGCACAGTAAAATATTTCATACCTAAGCACAGAAGTAAATATTCAACCCGAGAGAGCCTAACCTTCCAAGTGAATTGCACCCCGCAATCCCAGAGACGAATCAAATATTTGAAATATTAAGAATCGGTGTCGCATTCCCTTTCCGGACGGTTGACGGTGTAAGGTGAAGCAAAATAGGAGTAAAAGAATGGAGCATCCCTGCTATATGCCTGTAGTAGCGATTGTGAAGACAAAAGAAGGCCGAAAGTTTACCAGCGATATAAACACAAGATTTTGGTTCTTTATCCTTCCCAAAAAAGCATAGTCTCCCTTGGTGTGAACGTAGGGGTGTATGCCAACCGTCTCATCATCAATAAATATACACCCACACATATTTTATTCAACATATAAAGACACATACCTACACAGCGAAAACTTGAAAAATGGAATGACTGTGATGATGGTGAACGAGGAATACCACGTAACTTGTGCCATACATCAAGGATTTTACGAACGTAACATCGGTTTGAAATAGGCTGAGAATAATAATATTTGATCCCCCGAAACAGTTTCTGGCCAAGTGCCAAGATTTCATCCTGCTGCTGCTGCTGTTGCTGAGCGAGGCAGAAACATTACGCCCAGAAAAAAAGGGTAGGAATTGAAACGAAAAATGCCCTTCAGTATAACCAAGTTGAGGCGAGTGCTCTGATGGCCTATCCGACGAGAATATGCGAAATGAAAGCAGGCCTCATAGGGAAAAACCAACCGTAACACCCACCCACCCATTGTGTTGCACCACAACACATTCTTGCTCCTCTCTACTACACTGGCATACAGGCCCAGTTGGAGAGGCCACTTTTAGCCTATCCTCGAGAATTATTCGAGGGTTTGGTATAGGTATGGTTTTGTGTGGACATACATTTGGGTATAGATTCATCGTTTGGTTTTTCGGGGGATTGGCCCATGGATGCTGGCTTACTAAATGGAGTACGGGTTAGGCCTACCTTGGGTACCTCTGGCAAGCAAATGCCGATTTATTCGTTTGCTCACTGCTGGAAATGTGCATTCGTAGCGTCGAAAGTATTTTTTTTTTCACTTGACGTCTCGCAGGCAGCCGGCGTATAGTCGTTGTTGTCGTCCGAGCGACATGGCACAATTGCATAATACAAAGAGTGGACCATTTCCTACTATTTCCACAATGTTGCTCTGTACTGAACCTATATGTGCTTGACTTTCTTCCGCCTGCTACTGTGGAGTGGAATCTTTTTAATTTTCTAACAGACCTCTAAAGAGAAAAGGATATTGTTTTATTGTTTTTTTTTTTTTGTTTTTTCTTTTCTTGTTGGGCAGGAAACTAACTGAAAGGCATTTAAGTGACTGTGGCAGGTGAATGTTATGGACGGATGGAGAATTACTTAAATGCGATTCCTTGTAACTAAATAATTTCATTTCGGAGACAAGTTGAATAAATAAAGTCTAGAGCTGTCAAGTGCATGATTTTATAGATTTTTTTTAGTAAGGTTAGATTTTCTAGTTCGTCTACTAAGCATTATGAAAATCAAACATATTGTGGTAATCCATTCAGTTTGTGTTTAACGGACGACGATTATGTTACTGATTTCAATATCCCGTTTTAAAATTTTAGGTTTTCTGAGCCGAAAAAGCCAGTTAGTTTTATTTTAGTTCTAAGAAACTTATATTAATAATTATTAAATTTTTAATCTTTATGAAGGCTGTTTTATAATAGGGGACCATTGGGACATATTTGCAACCTCAAAACACCTTCATCCAGCCAAAAATCTTGTCGAAAATGTTTTAAAATATACAGCAAACCATTTTCTACGGTGCTATTGGAACTTTTTATTTGTCTTTTAGGCGGGAGGCTATGATCTGAAGTGATGGATCGAAACCCTCCCAGTCTCCTGCATTCCTTTAATGGTCCGCTTGTGGCGTACGCCGATTTGACCTCAGAGTACACAGACAGGCCACCCGGTTTTGGATCTCTTCGTCACTGAGGCAAAATAAATGCTGTTTTCGTTGCATTTGTGTGATGCAGGAATTTTTAGGCGGTCCTTTTTTTTCGCGACTGCGCTGGAATGTTGATTGACATTGCCTTTTTGACAGGGTTCGTAAGATCTCTCCTTTGAACATGGCAATACCAACTAAGCCGGCCATGCTCCATTTGCCTGGAGATAGGTTTAGGAAAGGAAATGGAGGCTTTCTCGGAACTTTGTGCTTCTTATTCAATCTCGCTTTGATACTCCAGCTTTGGATTAAATGGTGCAAATGGTCTTTTAAAGAAAATCGACGAACTAGAAGTATTTCTACGGAAAAAAAAATATTGACCTATGCCTGATTTCGGAAACACACTTAAAGAAGGGATCCGGACCAAAAATTAGAGGTTACATTGACTACCACGCGCATCATCCATCAGAAAATTCGAGAGGCGGATCCTCTCTCAACATCAAAGACTGCATTGAGAATTACAAAAACGAAGAAATTGAGCTTGACTCTATGCAAATAACTTCAGTAGCGGTAAAAATAGGTCACCTAGATTATAATATTGCCTCGAGTTATTTTCCTCCACAGCATAGGCTAGCGGACGCCGATCCCCGAAAGAGGGGAGCTTTGACTTACTTGGGTCGAATTTTATCATCGGCGGGGACTTTAATGCGAAAAACACCTTTTGGGGATCACGGTGCAATTCAACGAGAGGTAGAGAGCATGAAACGTGGCGTGGTTTTCCTTTCGACGGGAAAGCCAACGTATTGGCCAACCGACAGAAACAAAGTACCTGACCTTGTCGACTTCCTTATCGCAAAAGGGGTTACTCGCCACCTCACAAATGTAGAAGAAGGCTATGATCTCTGTTTAGTAATGTTTTAATATTTTGCTTGAAACTGAGATAATATGAACAAATATTAAATACTGAAATTCAACAACGTTATAATGTTTGGATTTATTAGGATGATCTGAACAGGTTGGTGGTCAAACAGCAAGAGAGCGATTAGAAATTTTACAATTGATAATGAGCATTTACTTTCGATAATTAGTGAATGATGTGTGCAGTGAGAATGCAAATCAGCTGTGAAGATTCGTTGTGCGTAGGGCGATGAACAATTTATGGTGACGTTTTGGCACATTTCACAACATACAGCCCCCCTGAAAGGCTACTGGCTTTCAGACAACGGAAGAGGAGCGACCTTGACAACTGGGCGAACGTAGTCCTTGTGTTTGGTGCGGACAGTTACAACACGAACCCTTTTGTCTCGTCCTGGATGAACCTTGACAATACGGCCTAGGAGCCATTTCGACGGTGGTAGATTAGCTTCCTTTAGAAGCACGACGTCGCCTTCCGTGATGTCTGGTTGAGAATCTTGCCATTTAGGTCGCTGCTGCAGAGAAGTTAGACATTTTTGATGCCATTTTTGCCAAAACCCTTGGAAGAGAATCTGTAAATGATGCCAACTAGAATGAGGAGAAACATTTTTGTGATTAAAATCTGGTTGGGGAACCGTGGTATAGGCTTCTCCAATCATGAAGTGCGATGGTGTGAGAGCTGTAGGCTCGCAATCGGAGGTTGCCCACATTGGACGCGAATTGAGAAGAGCTTCAATCTTGGATAAAAGGGTGTACATTTCCTCATATGTTAGAATTGATTCGCCAATTACCCTCTTTAAGTGCGTTTTCACGGATTTAACTCCTGCCTCCCACAGTCCACCAAAATGGGGTGCAGAAGGAGGAATAAACTTCCATGAAATGTTGTCCTTCGATGTTGTTGACTTAGAAACCTTAGAAACATTTCATCAGGATGTCTCTTGGCACCGTGAAAATTCGTGCCGTTATCAGACCAAATTTCGACTGGCTTTCCCCGACGAGCTGTGAAACGATCTAAAGCAAAAACGTATTGGAAGATAAGTCCGTGACGAGTTCGATATGGATTCCCTTCGTCACGAAACACACAAATATGGCGATGTACGCCTTTACAAATTTAGGGTTCCTTCCACGAGCTAAACGCAATGTCCGTGGTCCGGCGTAATCGACCCCGGTAATGCTAAACGGCCGCGAATACTGAACACGTTTTCCCGGGAGATCAGCCATCTGCTGACTTGCCACAAATTGCTTTTGTTTCCAACAGCTTAAACATTTATGCACTACGTTTTTTATAAGGTTTCGGCATCCCAAGATGTAGTATTCTTGTCGCATCAGTGCGAACAGTTGTGAGACCCCTACATGTAAGTATCTTTTATGAAAATGTTCAATGATAAGTCTAGATATAACGTGAGTCTTAGCAAGTATTATAGGATGTTCCGCGTCGTAAGGTAAGTTAGATTCAGATAAACGCCCGCCTACACGAATTAAACCACTTGAGTCTAAAAATGGACTTAAAGTTCTGATTTTACTCTTCCGATCCAAAGGCCTCTGTTTTTTAATATTCGCGATGTCACTAGAGAACATATATTGTTGAGCGCTTCTTAATAACAGTGTTCTGGCTTTTGATAATTCCTCGGTCGATAAAACATTCGATTTTTGCTGGTTAGCGATGCGAAGGTTCGAAATAAATCGTATTGCGTACGCGACGACACGAACCGATTCCCACTAATTAGAAGTGTCAGATAAGATTTTTTCGAAAAGGTTTGAAGTTGCCGTGTTAGATAAATGTACTTGTATCTGCAGCGCTTTCCTCTCTTCAAACGCAAGCTTGGGAATATCCTTAATGCATGACTCTGAGCAAGGCCACTGATTTCTTTCCTCCTGCAACCAAGAGGGACCTTTCCACCACAACTCGTTTATTTTTAAAAGAGAGGGTGTTATTCCCCTAGTTGCAACGTCTGCTGGATTGCTAGCTGACCGAACATGGTTCCACAGTTGATAAGGTATAGATGATAAGATTTTAGATGTTCGATTTGCTACGAAAACTGACAATTTTTTGGGAGATGCGGCCAGCCAATGCAATACGATGGAGGAGTCCGTCCATGCAAAAACTTTAATGTCTTTATTCTGTAAAGAGATCTTAAGTTTATTAACAAGACGAGTTACTAGAATCGCTCCACAAAGTTCTAGTCTAGGCAGCGAGAGCACTTTGATCGGAGCAACCTTGGTTTTAGCAGCAACCAAGGACACATGTATAGAACCATACGAGCTGACGCTTCTGCACCGCCGCATAAGCATCTAAGGAGGCATCGCAAAAGGCATGCAGCTCAAAGCTTTGTTTATTTGTCCATAGAAGTCTCGGAATAGGTAAGGTTTCCAGCAAAGAGAGTTCACGTCGGATCGTTTTTCACCGATCGGCGAATTCCCTTGGAATGTCTGCGTCCCACTTCAAACCATCTCTCCATAAGTCTTGGAGGAGTATCTTTATTCCAACTATGACTGGAGCCACGAACCCCATAGGGTCAAACACCTTTGATGACTCTGAAAGTATACGCCGTCTTTTTGAAAATACAACAATTTTGTCTAAACGAACCACATATGAGAAGCTATCGGTTGCCGGACAATACTTAAGACCAAGCAACTTGATGGTTGATGACGCTTCAAAATCGACCGGTGACATTTCGCGCTGTTCCTGTGGTAGTGAGAGAATAAGGGGCCAACAATTTGTTGTCCACTTCCTTAGATTAAATCCCGCAGATTTAAGGAGGCTAACGAGATCTGCTTGGATTTCTGCTAGCTCTTCGATGGAATCGGCGTCAGTGATTAAGTCGTCAACATAAAAGTCTTCCAGCAAAATCCTTGAAGCTAATTTAAATTGTTCTGACGCATCAAGAGCTTACTGCTTCAACGTGCGAATCGCTAAAAACGGAGCACAAGATGTGCCGTATGTTACAGTCAGCAAATGGTAATGCTTTAAAGGATCATTACAATTTTCACGCCAGACAACACGCTGAAAATCTGCATCCTTTAGCGAAATATTTATTTGTCTATACATTTTCTCTACGTCTGCCGATAGTGTATAGACATGACGACGAAATCAAAAGCAGATAGAAAACAAATCCAGCTGTATGGTTGGCCCTGTCAGCAGCGATTCATTTAAGGAGGGTGAATTATTTGCTTTCGCAGACCCATCAAAGACAACTCGGACCTTTGTCGTACTGCTGTCTAATTTGAAAACCGCGTGATGAGGCAAGTAAAAACAGTTATTGGTGGATAACGATAGCTCCGAAACTGGTATTTCTTCCATATGTCCTAACACTAGGTACTCCTTCAGAAAGTCCGAATATTGTTGTTGCAATTGTTGATTAAATTTGAATTTCCGTTCCATTGCATAGAACCGATTAGATGCGATTTGCAATGAGTTTCCGAAATCAACACCTTTACTTTCCTTGAAGGGTAAATGGACTACATATTTGCCATCTTAATTTCTGGAATGCGTCCTAACAAAATGTTCTTCAGCCTTTTCATCGAGAACAGATAAAACAGGTTCGACGTGGACCTCTTCTAGGCGCCAAAACTTCTCCAAATCATACTCTTGGGTGGAATCTAAACGTGCGCAGAATGATTTGATTTCCGTTCCTACAGCGTTAGGAAAACTACCAGCAATAACCCATCCAAAAATTGTAGGTATCATGTTTGGAACACCATATGCATTTGAACACCATATGCATCAGCTCCAATTAAGATGTCGATATTACCAGGCTCAAAAAATTGAGGATCAGCGAGTGTGAACGAACACAGATTCGAGTTGATATTTAATACGGTAGATGAAGGCAGCAGTGAAGTTAGTTTTGAAATTAGTAGTACCTGCAGGAACAGTTGACACTCCAACAACAGGAATCCGAGTGTGTTTACGGGGAAGTCTCAGGCGCTGAACAATTGGTTCGGATATAAACGAGACCTGAGACCCCGTATCCAGCAGTAACCGTACCTTGTGAAATGACCCAAATCTGTCGCTAGCCCGAGCATTTGCTGTAGGTAAAACCACCTGAGAATGACTACTGCTTTCAAACGAATGATTGCTAATCAGAACAGAGTTGTCTTCTTGTTCCGTTTGGTCGACATTCACTAAAAGACTACTTCTTGGATTTTCGACAAAACTATCAAGTTGGTTGACTTGCGTAAGATGCACGAGTGTATGATGGTTTGCTTTGCAGACCCTGCACCGAAATGTTGACCAACACCTGCTGGAAGAGTGATCTTGTCGAAGACAGTTGAAGCAAAGCGATTGGTCTTTGACAAATTCACGACGAGATTCAATATCCATGTTAACAAATGAGTTGCAAGATGATAACGTATGCTCAGCTTTGCATTTGGGGCAACTTGGCTTTTTCTCTACTACATGAGAACGTATGGCGGTTTGAGGCTTAACACGATTTGAAACTGCTCGCGAAAGAGATGCACATGGTTTTAAACAGTCTCACCGCGCATGTAAAAAATCTAACAGATCATTAATCGTAGAGTCGTCTTTAGTTCCCACTGCTTCCGCCCATGCCGGTTTTGTTTCCGGATCGACCTTTTGCAGAAGAAAAAAGATAAGCCATGGGTCACGTGAAGTTGAGCCCAAGGCATTTAAACCCCTTATAGCCTCATCAGATCCTTCTATCAATTCCCTAAATGAATGTGAATTACCAGAGTTAGAAGTTGGCAACGACACAAAAGCCTGAACAAATGACTGAATAATTAAATTGCTTCGATCGTATCTGCGTTCGAGTCTATCCCAAGCTTCTACGTAGTTTATTTCCGAGCTAACAATGTGCTTGACTAAGTTCGCAGCATCCCCACGCAAAAATGATTTTAAATAATGGAACTTTTGTGTTCCTGACAAAGATTTGTTGCAATCAACTGACCCTATAAACAAATCTCTGAAAGCTGGCCAGTCCTTATAATCCCCACTAAATGGAGGAATCGCCAACTTAGGCAAATTAATACCCGAAGATGAAGATTTATTCGCTGTGGAGTTTAATAATTCAAGAATAGATTCCTGTTGGTTTGCAATTTGAGCGTTTGAGACACTGGGTGTAGAATTATTCTCGGTTGATTTACGCATGCGAATAACCCCGAGCAAGGCTGCATGGGACGCAAAATACTTTGATTCGTATTCTACATATTCTGGCTCTGGATCGACGTAGTCCGAATCACTAGAAAATTTATATAGTTCATCTTGCAAACTAACAAATTCTGTCCAAGCTTCATCAAGTTTAGAAAGGCGAATTTCAAGAATTGGACCAGTGGTTTCATCGTCTATCGATGCAGCGAACGCGAGAGTACGCATAATTGCCCCCCTTGCGCGACCTCTTTTCTGCTTTAAACTGTTCATGTTCATATAAATATTTGCTTCAAATACAAGACGAGCTAGGCCTTGGAATACTACAATAATTTAATGACCGCACAATGAAAGTTAATGACGATTAACGGACGAACGAATTGATCAGAACTGAATGTACAGCGTAATTTATCCGAAGTAAATGTAAGTATGTAGCCATGTGTGTGGTGTGATAGCGAGATGAGTGATGATCGAAAAAATGATATGCACAACACACAATGATAACCAAAAATAATAGTTTTCAAGAGTCTTACACAAATGTCTTTTTTATAATCCGACTGAGAAGGACCAAATTTTGTTTAGTAATGTTTTAATATTTTGCTTGAAACCGAGATAATATGAACAAATATTAAATACTGAAATTCAACAACGTTATAATGTTTGGATTTATTAGGATGATCTGAACAGGTTGGTGGTCAAACAGCAAGAGAGCGATTAGAAATTTTACAATTGATAATGAGCATTTACTTTCGATAATTAGTGAATGATGTGTGCAGTGAGAATGCAAATCAGCTGTGAAGATTCGTTGTGCGTAGGGCGATGAACAATTTATGGTGACATTTTGGCACATTTCACCGAGTTCGGATCACTCGGCAGTCGTTTTGAAAATCGGCGGAAGTCTAGCAAAAAATGAGAGAGCGCCTAGGCTAACTAATAACAACACCGACTGGGATGGCTTTAGGAAATACTGCAATGAAAATGTATCTCTACATGCACCACTTACAACCCGTTTAGAAATAGAAGACGAAGTCGATAAACTCGATAGAACTATTCAAAACGCTGCTTGGAACAATACTTCTTTCCGGAAGACTGGAGTAAGGAAAAGCGGATCAATTTACCCGCGCGAAATTGAAGAGCTCATACGCGAAAAGAGAAAGGCTCGAAAGGGGTGGCATTTGTCTCGAGCTCCTCCTGATAAAACCATTCTGAATGGGCTATCTAACAAATTAAAGCACTTACTTCAAGATTTTAAAAGTCGTGAGATTACCAACTACCTCGAAAACTGGACTGCCGATAGAGGGTCAAACTATTCACTTTGGAAAGCCGTGAAGTCCATTAATAAACCCATAGTACACTCGACGCCAATAAGAAAAGATAACGGTGAATGGGTAAAAGGCGATAAAGAGAAAGCAGATGTATTTGCAGAACATCTGGAAGAAACATTCAAACCGTTTGAAGGGGAGCCGTTGGTTGACGATCTGTATCGCAATGCGGAACTAGACAATTATCGAATGAAAACCGTGACACTGTCTGAACTTCGTCAAACAATCCGAAATTTGAAGAATAACAAAGCTCCAGGCTACGACCTAATTACTGGGGAAATTTTGAAGGAGCTACCGAAAAGAGCGTTAATCATGCTTCTCTACATCATAAACGCATCGATGAGAATTTCATACGTTCCACGCCAATGGAAAGTCGCAGAGGTAATAATGGTTCCGAAACCAGGGAAATGCCCGAACGACAAAGAATCATATAGACCGATTTGGCTTCTGCTGATTATATCTTAAGTTTTCGAGAAACTTGTGCTCAAACGACTGCAACCAATAATTGAAGAAAGACGATTGATTCCGGATCACCAATTCGGCTTTAGGGTCAAACATTCAACAATTGACCAGGTCTATCGAATAACTAATGAAATTGAAAAAGTCTTAGAAGCGAAAATGATACGTTCAACCGCTTTTCTTGACGTATCCCAAGCCTTTGATAAAGTTTGGCACGAAGGCCTAAAATATAAGCTACGGAAAGTTTTGCCGGAAAAAATTTATGAACTCTTAGAGTCTTATCTTGACAACGGACTATTTCGAGTGAGATACGGGAACAAATACTCAGAATTCAAAGAAATACAAGCCGGCGTTCCACAAGGTAGCGTCCTCGGTCCAACACTGTTTTTATTTTTTACAAGAGATGTATCTCAAGTAGAGACAACGACTGTTGTCACGTTCGCTGACGACGCGGCTATCCTCGCTACGGATAAGACAGTCGAACTATCAACGGGAAAACTCCAACGCGCTTTGAATAAAATATGCGAATGGACAAAGGCCTGGCGAATCCTACTAAATGAGACAAAATCAACGCATGTAAATTTTACTTACAAGAGGGTAATCAACTTACCTCTATTTATAAACTCGGTATTTATGCATGAACCTAGACGCAAAACTTAAGTGGAAGCCACACGTTAAAAAGAAACGCGATGAACTTGAAATCAAGCTACGAGAACTGAATTGGCTTATCGGACGTTATTCGAAACTAAGCGTATATAACAAACTGCTATTGTATAAGCAAGTGCTAAAACCATCTTGGACGTACTGTATACAACTTTGGGGTTATACCAGACCAAGCAACATATCTATTTTAGAAACTTTTCAGAATAAGACACTAAGAGCAATCGAAAATGCTCCATGGTCTATAAGAAATAGTGATTTACATCGAGATCTAGGCATCGCAACCGTGACCGACGAAGTAAGAAACTTTGCTCGCAAACTTCACACTCGCCTTCACGGACATTGCAACCACGAAATAATCCGAACTCTGGATCATACAAATCTTGCACGCCGACTACAACGAACAAGACCGTTGGATCTAGCGTCGTAAGAGGAAACCGCACATAATGACGGTATTGCAGGTGCTTTCGTTGGAAGGTAGCCTGCCAAACGCGATTACTATACAGAAGCTTGAACTACAAAGATTGGGAGGTTTTTTTAGTGAGTAAGAATCTCACACTACTATGAGCCCGCGCGTTCGATTCTCATAGTGCGTATGAAGGTTTTTACCTACCCACGGAAAAAAAAGCATCTTCATCTCAGCTGTCCTCATATTTCCTATACGCTATCCAATATTGTGAGCGATGGACGCACATTTGCGGTGTAGAGCTTTCCTTTCAGCTTAGGGGGCATTTTTCGGTCACATAAGATGGCGGAGTTTTCTCGCCACTTCATCCAGCCCAATACGATTCCAATTCCCCTCCCTTGGATTCCATTCAGTGTTTGATTTACCTGCGACAAACCCACACTGGTCCTCAGCGGGGGCATTGCTTTCGCCACCAAAGCAAAACGTTGCTTTTCGATACGTTGTTTTTCGCCACGTAAAGGCTTATAACATTTTTCAAATCAAAATATTTGTTCAGAGAGATCCAACCCTCGTGAAAACTCAGAGAGTCTGTCGTTTCGGCATCTTGCGTAAAAATGTCTCACAGCATTGCTTAAATATACTTGCAGCTTTCGGAAGGTTTATAAGTCTTAGTTACTGTAGACAACATCTTTATACATAATCATAGTCACAATCAATGTATTAACAAGCCTTCGACAGGTCTTCAACTGAGTAGGTATAACTTGCTAAAATCCAGAACTTTACAAGGACAAATTTGTTATATTTTTTCCCCGTTTTCATATAAACTTATTGAAACAAACGTAATTTTTTGATCAAATTGATTAAAAAGTGGGCGTGGTTAATTTTTGGATAACATTTTTTTCTATTAGCTTTACATGCTTTACTTTTTTTTAAAATTTAGGGCACTAATACAACGAGAACATACATAGGTAAAACGGTTTTGAAGTGATTTTAGGAAACATACGTGGTCGCACATTTGTTATTTTTCATTTATCGAGTAATCCAACGAAGGCGTAGTTTTAGTCCGAAAGGTATGCATCCACCTAGCATAAAGCTTCAACAGTTATATTTTTACATCCCGGTCACTTTTTCAAGGCGCGGCAGTTTCCTTTTTAGATAGAGAAGGGTGTTTTGCAATCTGTCGCAGAGGGACCGAAATTTTTACATACAAATTGTTTCATTTTCCCACTTGTTTTAAAAGAATAAAGTCTTTTATTGTGGCCCCATTTTTAAACCCGACTCAGGGTATATTAATTTAAATGCATAGTTTTTAACACAGTTAAATAATCACCGTAGACCCCTTAGACCTTTTAGAGTTCCGTTCAATCGAGACCGACTGCTGAATCTATTAAGCTATGTCCATCCGTTCGTCCGTCCTTCCGTCTGTCCGTCTGTCCGTCTGTCCGCTGTTCGTCTGTCCGTATGTGTGAAGTCGTAGGTCTTTAAAATTGAGCTAAAATTGAGCAAATTGGTTTAATCCACAATCGCCCACGCCTCTGCTTCAAATTTTCTTTCAAAATGCCTTTTGGTCATGTTAAACAAGGCGTACGAACTCAAATCTTAGTATAGAGTAATAATGAGCCAAAACCTCTAAGAAGACAAAAATTGGACCGCCCACAATATCGACCATTCCTACTTTTGACATGTTAGATCTTTAAAATGCCGACATCTCGGAAAGATCACTCAAAATCGAAAAAAAATTAAGCCCAATATTGAAGATATTATTATTTGCTAGGTTTGGTCTTTACAAAGTTTTGAGCTCAGCCCACTTTTAGGGGCGTTTTTAGGAAAAAATTCTTTATTCCGAAATAATTTTCGGTTTTAAAGAATTTTGTCATGATTATAGTGAAATTACAATTAATTGATTTTAATTTTTGCCCAAGCCCACTTCTGAGGGCGTGGCCTATACAAATAATATATGAATTCGGGACAAAAAATTTTAAAATTTGGTGTTACACGGTTTTAGGGTCGGGTGTATGGAAGTTCGTCACAGACGAACTCTTGCAGTTAGGTACACACTTGTTTCAATACTATTCGAGATATTAATGATTATGCCTACTTAAACGCTGTCTGATATACTTTACTTTGAAATTTCAGCCACTTACAGTTCATCGACAACATTCCAAATCTTTACGTTTAAGTTTTACAAACATTATTATATATGTATCTGTTATATTTAAGTAAAAGTTTTTTTTTTTTAATAAAACAATTCAATCAATTCAATTCAATCTTTATTGAGATATATAAAACAAATACATTTTCCTACTCAGTTACATATTCTTGACCGAATTAAAGATATGTCTGACTTAAACTATATTTTTAACAAAAGGGTTTAGCTTTTTAATCTCAAAATTCAGTAAGAAAAAACTTTTTAAATGTTATATGTATGTGCTTGCTCCCGGCACAAAATCGCAACTTTGCTCATTAAGGCACTTAACTATTGACTAGAACTTAAAACTAAAATATAAAAATAAAAAACTTAAACTAACTTAAACTACCCTATCTAAAAGATATCAACTTTAAAGTATGAGTTTAACTACATATATTGCGAGCATAAGTCCTAAACATTCTTAAAGATAAATATAAATCTTATACCATCCAAAGAAAGCTTATTACTTTATGCCTATTAAAAAAAGGCTTATCGTTTTTTCTTGTGCATTTTCTCTTTCACAAATAAAAACAAGAAAATAAAAAAAAAGTTGACAAAATAATTTTCCATCATGTACCTTCCCATATCAAACGTTAACGACATGGATATATGGATATATATTCGTTGTTTTGGAAAAATGAAATGCCTCTTTTATTAATCATCAGGAAACTTAAGATTTTTACAGGATATTTGAAACAGAAAATAACACCTGAAAAATTAAAGGAATAAGAAATCGTAAGACACTTAAGATGAGGTCCTGATAATTTTTAATTTCTTATGCTATTGTCTTTCTAGCTGCTAACTATTCTTGCCGTTTTTTTATGGAAGTGTAAAGTTATAAGAGTAGCATTTGAGTTAGTTTCGGTCCGTATCCAATCTTACAGCTAAGTTAAATAGCTAAATATCAATATTGCACTAGAGTATACCTTCTTACTCTCTTCACACTTGACAGACAAATATATAAATAAAAAAAAAAACACATTCCCCAGAGGCCTTGAAATGTTGATACACTTTTTATCGAGCCTTAAGGCAGCAATAAAAAAAAAAAAAATCAGGACACAAATTGTCCCGGTTCAGGAGAGAAAAGTTCAATAAATGCCATATGTAGACCGAAAGTTTACTCTGTGTGTGCGATATTGAACCTCGGTCTTTTCGGAAAGAGTAGACGAAAAGTATGCAAAGCACCACAAAGCATTGAGCAAATGACATGACAGTTTGAAAATCCTTTTGTATCCCCCCAGTATCTCTTACGGAATCTTATATAGAATCCAGTTGTATCTAACTGCTTTGTCTGGCTGCAACCATACCCATACTTTGGTTCCCCATATTTCTGTCTGTCTGAATAGCTATGTGTAATAATGTGCATTTCAAAGAAAATAAACTATACTGAGATGGAAATTGCCTCAAATGCATAACCGGATGCGCTAAAAGGAAATATGAAGATTCGCCCGCCTGTGGTCCTTTATGCATTGCATTGCTTTCCAGCTTTGGAAAAGTGTGTGAAAGTTGAGGATATTTTTGAAAGCCCAAGGAAGGCCACCGCGCTGCTTACATTTCATTCCCGGATACGAGAGAAATTATACGATGTCGTCTCGGCGCGGTGCTTTCGTTTTCCATCCGTGCGTCGTTGTCCTTTGCCTATAACCTTATACAAGGCAGTATGTACGGTTGAGCTGGATTCACAAAGGAGCTTCGAAATTGGTCGTCGTTGCATTACAATACATCAGACTTTGAATATGCTTTGAAGTGAAATTTCTTAAAAAAAAATATTTTTTTTTTGATATTTTTTTTTAATATATTTTTTTTTTAATATTTACCACACCTAAAAAAATATTCTCGACGCCCATACCTTAAAAAAATATTTTTTTCTAAACTGTTGAGCTGTTGGTTCATTTGTACTCATATTAATAGTGCGTTTTCTATTTACGATTGCCTTGTAAACTCCACGGCCAGGGTGGAGTTAAAGCTTGTTTGTGATTCCTGCATTAAGCTAGCTACACAACTGTAAAATAAATATTTATGGAGGCACGTGTTTTGATAGAATATGTCTTGAATTTTAAGATCATTATTTATGGCAAACTATGATGCTGGACTTTACTATTATATTCTCGAATTTAAATTTCGTATTGACTTGTGGGAGTGTAACAATCCGCTTAGGCGAAACCTTGGGTATCCCATACCAATTGACCACTGTTAAGCTCCGAATTGTATCATAAATCTTGGTTGTTAAATTTCAGTTTCCATTAACTTTAATTGTATTTGGAATTTGTCAGTTAAGAATCTTCTTCGTTAAAAAGGGTCGTGACATCAACCACTTTTAAATAACGTAATTTTTTTGGGTCATTTTTTTTATCAGATGTGGTATACACGTGTTGATGGCATTTTTATATTAAAACGTGGTTTACACTTGAAAACGACCCAAAAGTGGGCGTGGAAAAAATTTTTTCATTTGAGTTGAATTAATCAATATGATCTTGCGCACATATGTGAACATTTTGTAGCGCAAGTTTTTTGGACACGTATTTTCATTCATATTAAAAATTTGGCTTATGCGTAAGACGCCCGCAAAAGTAGGCGTGGCAAAAATTATTTCATTTCAGTTGACATTCAAACTGAACATTTAATAGTGTAAGTTTTTTGGATAAAAAAGACAATATATCGAATAAAAACCGTTTATTAGAATGCAAATTTAATATGACCACGTCCATATGGGGCCGTTTTTTTATTTTTTTTTATTTTAAATGTCAATCACAATACACTTAAGCGACGATAACGCACACCAAACTTCAGCTTCCTACGACAACTTTGATTTTTCATGCTAGTAAGTAAAGTGGGCGTGTCAGCTGGCGGATTTCAGAAATGTTTACACTTCTTCGCGACCTAGAAAGAACAAATATTAAGTTTCAAGTTTCTAGCTTAAAATTTAAGGCCTTAAAACTACAGACACACGGACGGACGGACGGACATGGCTCATTCGACTTACAAAGTGAAAGTAAAAGTTTGCAGCAACTTATGCAAAATCGCATCATTATTGCAAAATTATTTGGTTCATTTTTTTAAACAATATTAAAATCAAGGTGTTATAAAAATATCATTACTTTTTAATAACAAGGCAGAAAATAAATATTAATAAGGCACACTTAGGCACATTTCTATCTATCAAGATAAGACTCTAAGACTCTAAGACTCTTAGAATCTTATCTTGACAACAGACTATTTCGAGTGAGATACGGGAGCGAATACTCAGAATTCAAAGAAATACAAGCCGGCGTTCCACAAGGTAGCGTCCTCGGTCCAACACTGTTTTTAGTTTTTACAAGAGATATACCTCAAGTAGAGACAACGACTTTAGCCACGTTCGCTGACGACACGGCTATCCTCGCTACGGATAAGACAGTCGAACTATCAACGGGAAAACTCCAACGCGCTTTGAATAAAATATGCGAATGGACAAAGGCCTGGCGAATCCTCCTAAATGAGACAAAATCAACGCATGTAAATTTTACTTACAAGAGGGTAAT
Organism: Neoascia interrupta; assembly: GCA_947623515.1. Taxonomy (NCBI): domain Eukaryota; kingdom Metazoa; phylum Arthropoda; class Insecta; order Diptera; family Syrphidae; genus Neoascia; species Neoascia interrupta. The sequence goes on from OX392463.1 coordinate 150,825,819, forward strand.
CAACTTACCTCTATTTATAAACTCGGTATTTATGCATGAACCTAGACGCAAAACTTAAGTGGAAGCCACACGTTAAAAAGAAACGCGATGAACTTGAAATCAAGCTACGAGAACTGAATTGGCTTATCGGACGTTATTCGAAACTAAGCGTATATAACAAACTGCTATTGTATAAGCAAGTGCTAAAACCATCTTGGACGTACGGTATACAACTTTGGGGTTATACCAAACCAAGCAACATATCTATTTTAGAAACTTTTCAGAATAAGACACTAAGAGCAATCGTAAATGCTCCATGGTATATAAGAAATAGCGACTTACATCGAGATCTAGGCATCGCAACCGTGACCGACGAAGTAAGAAACTTTGCTCGCAAACTTCACACTCGCCTTCACGGCCATTGCAACCACGAAATAATCCGAACTCTGGATCAGACAAATCTTGCACGCCGACTACAACGAACAAGACCGTTGGATCTAGCGTCGTAAGAGGAAACCGCACATAATGACGGTATTGCAGGTGCTTTCGTTGGAAGGTAGCCTGCCAAACGCGATTACTATACAGAAGCATGAACTACTTGTTAAGGAAACTTAGTCGTAGTCTTACAAAGATTGGGAGGTTTTTTAGTGAGTAAGAATCTCACACTACTATGAGCACGCGCGCTCGATTCTCATAGTGCCTATGAAGGTTTTTACCTACCCACGGAAAAAAAAAAAAAAAATTTCTATCTATCCTAGCCGATCTGAATTATGGCCTTTAAAAAACAAACTAACTGACACTTGCATCTTAGAAGAGCCAACACCTGACCTGACCTCTCTCACAGTTATGGAAACCTACTGTGTGCGTTACAGGTGGTCTTAATCGGTGCATTCTTTGCCGATTGCGAATTAAAAGGTCTCTCCAGATAATTAATACTTTTGGAGGGTTTGTTAGACCACCGCGGAGGTCGAGGTGGGCCACCGTAAGTAACCTATTATTTCCTCGGTCGGGACTCGAACCGAGGACATTGTGCACACTGGTCCTAAATACTATTTGCTGCACAATGGCCGGCGCGAACTGAATTAACTCTTAGCTGACATTAAAAAATTCTTCGAAAGGGAAATTAAGAATCTTTCAAAACTAGCTAAGAAAGGTAAAAGAAAATTCGCTAATATTAAGAAATATCAAACCGTGCTCACCGTGCTCAATATCAAATCAGCTCACATTTGCCGTTTCCATCCCAATACTCATGAAGGCTCCAGTGGCATCACGCAGTATTCTTTTGATTACGACAATGTTGTTTGCTTGTACAAGTAAGTTATTACTAAACTGTTATTTTAACCGATTATACTTGTCTGCAAGAGACTCTCCTGTACTTGTGTTTTAAGAAACAACTTGAACCACAATCAAGGAGTGTGGCCAACCCATGCAGTGTGAAATATTGGGTCGCCCGTGATTACGTCAATGTCAGTTGCGTATGCAAGTAATTGTAGGAACTTTTTAGAGATTATGCGCCTTTACTGTTATTATTATTATTATTATTTAGTAAAACAGTAAATAAATTACAGTTTTAACTTAAGCTTAATCTACCGCACTAGCAGCGAGGGCCTTTGGCTGGTTTAAATAATAAATATTTTATTACATCTACTTATATGCTATTTGTCAACTCTAATTCTGAAAGTAGCCTAAAAACGAGTTTTATATTTGTATCGAGGGGATTTGAGAGTAATTCAAAGAATGTATTGTTTGGAAATATTGTTTTACAAGATAATTTAATTATGGGGCAATCATAGATTAAATGTTTGGTTGTCAGTGGGATGTTATTTTGGCAAAAATTGCATACTGGTGGGTCCTTTTCATTAGTAAGAAAGGAATGGGTTAAATTTGTGTGTCCAAGGCGTAGCCGAATATAGCATTTTGTCATTAGGATGGTTGTGTTTGTTGAGTAAGTAGGCAGGTTTCCATTGGGGTTAGTATCGCAATAGCGGTGGGTATACTGGGCCCACTCCTCTCTACGTTTAAAAGCTCCAAGTTCTTCGTATTTCTCTCACAATGTCAGTCCTGAATCCTAGATCGGAAAGTTCATTACCTCGAATCCCTACGTGACCTAGAACCCAAATGAGTTTCATTTTTGATGCATTCTGAATGAGTTTATATCTTATTTTCATAATGGCCGGTGTGTTGTTATTTATGTTCAAGACTGCATGTAAGGCCGATAAGCTATCTGTGCGGATCAAACATCTTTTATTTTTAGTAGTTTCCATGGCTCTTAGCATTCCTAAGGTTTCGGTGGTGAAAACTGACGAGTACTCTAGTAAGAGGCACTTGCAAATAATTTTACCTCCCTCATCGACTGCAGCAAACGCGGTTCCTGTTTCGGTTTTAGAGCCGTCCGTAAAAACAAGTTTCCAGTTGGGATGATGGTTCACGACTTCTATAAACAATTGCTTGTATACTTCGGAATTAGTTGACGACTTCGGAAGATTTGAGAGGTTATTGACGACTGAGTCCCTTGGGAGCAACCAAGGTGGAGAAGATGGAACTCGGACACTTTGGTCTAGCAGTGGTAGTTCCAAAGCTTTGGACAATGTAATTGCGTTTCGAAGCGCAGAGGGATATTTCTTTCCTTTCTTTTGTGCTAAAAGATTTCTTACATCTTGTAGTATTGGTGTGTTATATGATGTTGAAATCTTGGCGGTAAGAAGCGACGTAAGGTAATTGAATCTGTCTTCAATCGTGGGGAGACCTTCTTCAGTTAATATATTTTTAATTGGTGTCGTTCGGAATGCTCGGAGACTTATTCGGGCCGAGGAATGGTATAGTGCTTTCAGGATGGACAGTGTAGTTTTGGCGCATTTGCCATAAACAGCAAGTCCATAGTCTATTTTAGAGAGGATTATTGACCTTGTAATGTCTAGCATAGTGTTGACATGGGTAGAGCTATTTTTAGATGCTAAATACTTAATTATATTCAACCTCTTAGATAGGCTTTTCTTAAGAGCTAAACAATGATCCTTAAAACTATATTTACAATCAAAGACTACACCTAGTATCTTCAGCGACGTTACAATAGGTATATCAACATAATTATAGTGAACCTTAACTTGCATAGAGCAGCTAGTTTTACGACATATATGTAGAATTTTACTTTTTTCAGTAGAGACTTTTGATCCAACTAAATCGCTCCATTCTTTAAGGTCGTCGAGAATATTTATAAATAACGCAATGACCTTTGACAGGGTCTTGCATTTAGTTAAGATGTATAAATCATCTGCGTAAATACAGTGTTTTATTATTCTGTGTTTAGAGAGGATTTCGTTTACTCCATTGAATGCTATCATGAACAAGATAACTGAGAGCGGGGAGCCTTGTGGCAAGCCATTTTCAAGGTTCTTAACATTGGAGAAGATGCCGTTTACTTTAATTCTAAATTTTCTGATAGTCAAAAAAGATTTCATAAATTTAAATATTTTAGGACCCACTTTCCATTTAGCGAGATTGTTAAGAATTGTGTGCGGGCCGATGCGATCGTACGCTTTTCCAAAGTCAATTGAAAATATTGAGACGTGGTTTTTCGTGGAGATTGCATTGGAAACGAAGTCATCAATATGAAGGTAGTACCTCGGCCATTTTTGAAGGCAACTTGTCTAACTTATAAACTTATTTCTCTCTAGAAACCAAATTAAACTTTTGGAAATAATTCTTTCCAGAATTTTACCGGGGCAAGGAAGCAAGGAAATTGGTCGATAACCGCTTAATTGGGTGGCCTGTTTGTTTGGTTTTGGAATAGGGAGTACAGTTGCCGTTTTCCATACTTGAGGAATTATCCCGTCGCTTAGAATTTTGTCATACAGGGCCAAAAGGCGACTTTTAAAAACCGGGGGACTATTTTTAAGCATTCTATAGTCAATTCTATCGAACCCAGGGGTTTTGCCTCTTGCGGAACAAAGACTTGCCTCAAGTTCAATGGAGTTGATAGAAAGCTCAATAAGGGAAGCTGAGGGACTGATACTATTTCCCGGGTAATTTATTAGAAGCGCTGCCTGCTTAGCTTCGCGAAAACTTAGATGAAAGTTTGAATTCTCTGAGTATGAGCACCATCTATGAGCAAAATGTTCTGCTACTTGGTAAGGACAAGAGATTATTTGGGTCCCAGATACGATTGCTTTTACGGAATGGGGAGAGAAATTCCCAGTGAGAGTTTTTATATCGCCCCATTTTTTTTTTTGGGTTTGAATTGGGGTTAATATTCGAAGTAAAGGTTTCAAAACTTTTTTTCTTTTCAATTTTAACGTTTCGCTTGAAGATTGAGTTTAACCTACGGTATTCGATTAAGTTTTGGTCAGTGGGATGCCTCTTAAAATAATTCCATGCACACTGTTTTTCTTTGCGCTGCTTGTCAAGCCATGCGTTCCACCATGGAACAACTTTTTTGTGTGGAAGGCTTTTCGTCTGAGGAATTGCAATATTTGCTGCTGCGCGAATAGACTTTGTAATTGTTGCCGTTTCCTGATTAATGTTAGAAGTCTGTTTTCTCTGGGTTAAGAAATCTGATAAACTGGCTTGGAAACGACTCCAGTTGGCTTTGTTGGATTGAAATTTTGGCAGCAGTTTTGTGGGTTTGCTAACGCTTCCTAGAGGGATTTTAATCATAATCGGGAAATGATCACTACCGTGCAGGTGTGGTAGGATCTCCCAGCCCGTGTTTAAATATATCTGGGGCGAGATAAGTGACAAGTCTACATGGGTTAGAGTTCGGTGAGTTGAAAAGTGTGTTGGGCTTCCGTCGTTCAAAATAATTAAGTTGGAGTTGGTTACAAAGTGTTCTAACACTTTGCCTCTGGAATTTGATTCAGACGAGCCCCAAGGCGTGCTCCAAGCGTTAAAATCACCGACTATTACTAATGGTTGGCTGAAATTGGATATCAAATTATCTAATTCAGGTGAATTTAACGGTTGTGATGGTGGGATGTAGACAGAAACTACTGTTATTTTCGTTTTTATATAAATTTCTACTGGTCGAATTTATTTGAATAGGAATGTGAGGGATTGATCTGTGTACTAAGATTCCCGAACCATGCTTTGCAGTATTTGGGTTTAAGTTGTCGAAGTATGGTGCGTATCCTTTGGCGTTTGAGGAAAAGGATTATTAGTTAGATGTGTTTCCTACAAAGCAATTATTCCTGGCTTCAATTCTCGTATTAGCAGTTGTAATTCGTGGAGATTATTGAAGTATCCGTTTAAGTTCCATTGCAGAGTCTTAACGGATATTTTTTTATTGTTTGGATCTTTCGCTTTGATTTGAGTGTTATGTACTATATTATTTTGGTGGCTAGTGTTTTGGTGTTTAGAGGATATTGGACTCTGCGAAATAGGAACCGAAGCATTCGGGTGCCAGGCGGCTGCGCTCGGTTGGTTCGGTCCCTTTCCCGCAGAGTCCATGTGTAGGGAAACTTTTTTATTTTTACTATGTTGCATCATCTTCAGATGCTGAAGAGTCTACTAACATAAAATTAGTTTTTTTAATTGATTGAGGCGTCATTTCGCTTTGGGCTAGGGATGGATCGGAGTCTTTTTCTGACTGTGAATTTGATAAGTAGCTTGATTCTATGTTATGTATAGTTTTATTATTGGAGGAAGTTTGATTGGGAGTGAGATACGGAACAGAGACAATGTTTGTGGGATTGCTTTCATCGCTCGTGAGCGATTCAGCAAAATTTACTGGGGGATTGCTTGCGGTTGGAACCGCTAGAAGCATTTGCATTTTTTGCTTTTACTTGTTGTTGCTTGATTGTTTGTCTGCATAGGCACAGTGCAAGGGATTTCAGCTCTTGATTGCACAGAGAGTATTGGCTGCTCTTTCTGTGTGATGTTTTTTGGTGATAGCGCCACCGATTTGGGAGCGGGAGACTGATTGCTTGATTTCTCCTTAAGTTTTTCCGAATAAGACGAATTAAAGGTTGTGGACTGTGGTGGAAATCTTTCCCTGTACATTTTTTTCGCTTCGCCTAAAGATATTTTGTTTTTTGTTTTTATTTCTAAGATAAGTTTGTTTTGAATGTATCTAGGGCATTCTCTATCGGATGCAGAGTGGGGGCTTTGGCAATTCGCGCAGAGAATACGTGAACAGTCTGGTGACTCATGCGGTGGGAGATTGCAGTTAACACAGGAAGCTGCACGCTTGCACCACTTGATGGTGTGCCCGAGAAGCTGACACTAGCGACAACGCATTGGGCTAGGTATATATTCGGTGACTTTCGCCTTGTACCATCCAATTTCAATAGTATTCGGTAATTTAAACTGATTAAAAGAAAACAACATAAGACCAGTAGGTTTCCTTACACCGTCTTGAACTCTTGTGAACTTGTAGACATCGGTCATGTTTCGGTCTTTCATTTCTGAGATGATTTCAGTCTCTGGTACATTTATTAAGCAAGGTGCATAAGCAATACCTTTCGTTACATTGCGGTTGGGATGAAGTTGGATTGTCACCAGGCACAGATTGTTTATTTTACTACTTGAGTTTATAAATTTGTCGGCAATTATTTGATCTCTAGCTAAGATCAGGATTGAGCCATCTCTTAACTGAGTTATCTTTTCATATGCCGTGCTTATGGAATCAATTGTTTTTTTTTTTAAAGAGGAAAACACTCACAGAGGAGAGAGGTTTATCCGCGTGGTTCGTCGAAATAAGCACGAAACGTGGGTTTTTATAATTTGACCGTTTAGGTAATTCAGGGAAGTCTATGGTAATTTCCGGGGGATTTATTTTTGGTCTTTTGTTTGGCCTGTTAGGGGGATCAGGGGGTTCAGAAATTGAACTCTCCCCGAGTATCCCAAACCTGTTGCCAGGCAGGGGAGGTGGCGTTGGAGCCATGCGTAAATCACTAGGAAACTGCTCACTCAGTAAAAGCGAAATTCACTTCGAGGTAGGAAAAAAGAAGAAAAACTGCGCGAGCAGCTATCAGATTGTTGACAAACGGCCTTATGCGGTCACACAGAATAGCAGAAAAAAATCTTGTAAGCGATTTGCAGAAGGCTGATGCCTCTGTAGTTGGCGCAATTCCGAAGGACTGGGTTATTAAGGATTTGGAAGGCAATGCTGGAGTTGTATTCATCGGGCATCCGCCCATACCTTACAGATGAACTGGTGCGGCGGATTTGAAAAGTTCGACAGGCTTGTCAATTTTTCCTGACGGCGGTATTCGGTTCGTGTTCGCGGTTATACAGTTTGCAGGAATATTTTTTTTTAAATCTACAGCACCGACTGGGATGTCCCCTTGATCGTACAGATTCACCCAGAAATCACCACATGGAGGTAGCTGCTTTTGAGAAAATGTCGCTTTTAATATAAAGCAAATTTTTTATATAAAACTGCAATCGACTCATTTAAATCACTTAGGCCCGGTTTTTCAGTGTTGAAAAAAGGATCTATTAATCCCGAAACAAAACGAATCCAGAGTTAGCCCAGCGAATAGTTTTTCAGTGCAGAGTTAATTCCGTCAGTAAAATTGTCGGAATCTGCGACTCTCTAAATTATTGACACTGCCAGCACTCATTCCACATAGAAAAACACAAGAAAAGAAGTTCGAGTCATTTTCCGATGTTATTTTTCAAAGAAACAGGCAAAGCCACTGTCATTTCACAAATAGAAAACATTCAAAGAAGTTCGTGCCTGTTCTTCAGAGTTGTTCCGGGATTAACTTACCGAATTTGGCATGTTAAGCCGAGATTAATCCCGGAACTAGATTCACTGAAAAACTCATTTCTCGGGTTAATCTCAGTTTAACTTGGAGACCCGCATAAAATACTTGATCAGAAAACACGAAGTTATCGAAAAGAAGTTGAAGTCCCTTTCTTATTGAAGGAAACTTTCAACTGATTTAGTATTTAAATACAATTTAAGTTAGTAAAAACTAGTGAGAGGGTTACAATCCGCCTAGGCGAATCGTTGGATACCCCATCCCAATTGACCACTGTCAAGCTCGAAAATGCGTCACAAATATTGGTTGTTAAAGTTCAGATTCTATTAACTTTAATTGTATTAAGAATTTGTCAGTTACGAACCTTCTTTCTTAAAAGAGGGGCGTGGCATCAACCCTTTTTCAATAACATAATTGTTTTATCAGATGCAGTATACACGTTTTGATCGCAGTTCTATATTAAAAATTTGATTTTTTACTTTAAAACGCCCCCAAAGGTGGGCGTGGCAAAAATTTATTCATTTGAGTTGATACCTTACGCACATATCTGAACATTTTATAGTGCAAGTTTTTTTGGGATTTAAAGCAAATATATCAAATAAAAGCCGTTTATTAGAGTGCATATAAAATATGACCACGCCTACAAGGGGGCGGTTTTCGCTTTTTCTCAAATGTCAATCACAATACACTAAGCGAGGATACTGTATACCAAATTTCAGCTTCCTACGACAACTTTGGTTTTTTATGCTAATAAATAAATTGGGCGTGTCAGTGGGCGGATTTCGCTTCGGGACCTAGGAAGAACAGATATCAAGTCTCAAGTTCCTAGCTCAAAATTCAAGGCCTAAAAACGACCGACAGATGGACGGACGGAGATGGCTCATTCGACTTACAATTCGGTCTCGATCATATGCCCCTAAGGTCTTGGGGGTCTACGGTGATTATTGTTAAGGATTTAAAAGACGGCCGACTTCTTTGAAGTGAAAGTGAAAGACTAAAACAACTTTATTGAGAGTTATAAGTCTTAAGCCTGGCTTACAGAAGTGTTATAATAAATAACATTAATTACATAAATAACATTAATAATTAAATATAAATTATTTAAACCCTTTTTTAGTTTTATATTCAACTCTCCCACTTTTAGATAATTTACTCTTTATAACATTTAGGCTTTTAAGTTTGAAAAAAAAATTAATCTCTATTTACAATTCCAATCAACAATTTAAAATTCAAAAATGTTTCTTTACTTAAAGGTTTAGTTAAAATATCGGCTTGTTTTTGTTCAGAAGGAACGAAATCTATGCGAAATTCACCCCGTTCATATTGTTCACGTATAAAGTGGTAGCGATCGTCAATATGTTTAGTTCGTTTGTGGAACTCTGGGTTTTTTATAAGTCGAATGGCCCCTTGGTTGTCCATAGTCAGCACTGGTTCGCCAACATAAGCCGGAGCCATCTCAGAAAGTAGTTGCCTTAGCCATATAATATCTTTAACTGCCTGTGAGGCTGCTATATACTCCGACTCAGTGGTAGACAGAGAAACGCATTTTTGCCTCTGAGGAGACCATGCCAATGGTCCACTTCCAAGTGAAAAAATGAACCCAGTAGTAGAACGTCTAGTGACAGGATCTCCTGCATAGTCAGCGTCACTGAAACATACCAAAGAACAAAATTGAGTTTTTTGAAAAAGGTATACCCATTTTTCTGGTCCCGCTTAAGTACTTCATGATTCGCTTGACAGCATTTATATGAGCATTATTTGGAGCATCTAGGAAACGGGAAACCACTCCCACTGCAAAAGCGATATCTGGGCGAGTCGCCATTGCCAGATACATACGAGAGCCCACTGCTTCACGGTAGGAAAATTTTACCACTCTCGAAGATTCTGATGCTGGTGACGCCAAAATGGATGCTTCCGCTGGAGTCGCATTTGGCTTGCAGTTGTCCATGTTGAATTTCTTTAACAACCGTTTGATATAATTTGATTGCCCAACGTGAATTCCGCCTCCAGACATGATTGAAATTTCCAATCCAAGAAAACGGCCAGCCTCCGAAACTGTGATCTCAAATTTCTTTTGTAAGAAACTCACCAGCTCAACTGCGTCATCTTTTCTTTCCGTAGCCACCAGTCCATCATCGATGTATACAGCAAGTATAATTCTGCGGTTACTGTCCGTCGATAAAAAGATGCAAGGATCCATATCGCTCGGCCTTAGGTTGAACTCCTGGAGAACTGCCGTCAGCTTTTGATTCCAACAGTGAGACGACTGCTTGAGCCCATATAGACTCTTTTGCAGCTTGCATACCTTGTTAGTGCCGTCACCAAAACCCTTTGTCTGATCCATATAGATATCTTTAGTGAGGTCGCCATGCAAAAATGCAGTTTTGACATCAAATTGCGTTAAAACAAGTCCTTCGTTGGCCGCAATAGCAAGAATTGATCGAATAGAAGTGAACTTTGCTACCGGGCTGTATGTTTCCTCATAATCAATTCCGTACTCCTGGGTATAACCCTGTGCAACCAACCTTGCTTTATACTTTTGTTTTCCAGCACCTAGATCCTTAAGTTTGAACACCCATTTGTTGCCAATAATTTTTCTGTCAACAGGAGGAGACACTAGATCCCATGTATGATTTTTATGGAGACTTCGAATCTCATCTGCCATTGCTTCCTGCCAGTATAACATTTTTTTGCAGGAAATAGCCTCCTTGAAACTCTGCGGCTCTTCAAGAAAACCGGATGCAGTATCCTTACCTTGCCGTAGCCGACACTTTAAAGGAACCTCCTGCGAATTTATCGCTTCCTGTGTGCTTGCAGCATTCTGGTATTTTTCATGCTCTACGCCATTCACACCCTGACCAGGATCGTCCTATGGTTGTTCTTCTGTGTCGACAGCCAAAACTTCTGTCGGGGATTGATCAGCGTCACTCACTAAGAACACACTTGTGCATGAAGAATCCTTGGCTTCAACAGCTGGAAGAGTTTTTTGTTGTTCCTGGTACTCTGTTTCCCTAAATGTCATAGTTCGAGCTGCTTCGACCACTGTCCGATTCTCCCGTTCAGCTCTCCCATTTTGCTGTGGAGTGTACGCCACACTGGTTTCATGACGAATGAAACGACGTTTAAGGAGCAGCTTCACAGATTCGTTGACAAATTCCGTGCCATTGTCTGTGCGAAGTGTTTTCACTGGATGGCGACTTTCAGCACAAGCAAAATCTAAGAAGTCTTCCATAGTCGAACATAGATCTGACTTATTCTTCAAAAAATATGCCACTCTGAAGCGTGAGTAATGATCTTTGAAAAGGAGCAAATAGTTGGCACCTCCTATTGAAGATTCTTCCATCGGACCACATAAATCAGCATGGACAAGTTCACCCGGCTGACTTGCCTCGATAGAACTCGTCGGAAATGGCATTCGATTTTGTTTCCCATATACACAAGCATCGCAGGTGACATTCTGATTATCTATGAATCTTATATTATTTTCTTTTAGATGAACACGTATCTTTCTTAAATTCTGATGAGCGAGTCTTTCATGCCATACCTTTAATGGCAAAGCTTTGGTAGTTGCCAAATTCACCATCGGCCCATTAGAGACTGAATCTGAAAACACATCCTAAATAACTGCGTTTCACGCTCTCCCACTGCCACTACATCTCCGATTCTCTTAATAAATTTACACATCGTTTTATCGGATACAAACTTCAATCCTTTATCCAAAGCTCGACTTTGGGAGAAAAGATGGACAGAGATCTTCGGCACATATAAAACACTGCATAAATACTTTCCACACCATGTCTGTCCATTGAATGACAAAATTCTAATATCACCCATACCTAACGCTGGAATCCTTTGACCACTGCCAACTCTGATATCGATTGGAACAGAAAAAGTTTTATAGTTTTCAAACCAATCCTTTCGATAGGTCATATGGTCGCTTGCACCCGAATCAAGGTACCAATTGTCAGTCATTTTAGAATTATTAACCACCAATGCATAGCACACACTTAATTCACCTTCAGCGCTCACATCATTACTGAAAGTTGTGCTAGTTCTAATTGCAAGCTTGCCTTTACTTGCCTTTACTAGACTAGGTTTCTTCTTTGCTGCTACCTCGCCTTTACTTCCAGTCCAGAAGCCAGACGCTGATTTCTTCTCCGCTCCTACCTCGCCTTCACTTCCAGACCACAAGCCATCACCATTTGCTAAACTTAATTGGTTCTCTGCAGCTACCATCCCAAAGCTTTCACTCATCACACGATCACCACTGTTTTCAGCATTGCACATGAGTTCATCTCCCATTCTTGCTCCATCTCTGCTGCTTTCCGATTTCCTACGATCAAAAAGCTTTTTGGGACACTCTCGCTTCCGATGTCCCATTTCATTACACCTAAAACATTTTCCAGGCTTAGACAGTTTGGGCTTTTGCTGCTTCCAATTTCTACGTTTCGCGATCAAAGCTGAGGTACCTGTGCTTGAACTTGATACTGACGCGCTTGAGAGCATTCTTGTCTCCTCCATTACTAAACGGGAAGTCAAGTTTTCCAAAGTCTGCTGATCTTTGGTGGTCGACTTCCACGCAGAAAAAAAATGTTGAAAGCTCTCCGGAAGAGTCATCAAAATTTTTGTAATTACCATACTCTCTGATACCTCCTCCCCAATGCCCCGCAATTGCCGTGCGATGTTTTCCAACTTTAAAATATGCGTAGCCACGTCATCATCTGTATCCGTTTCAAATGCATAAAATCGCTGCAAAAGCATATGAACATTTGCTTTCGATGATTGCTAATACACCGACTGAAGTTTTAACCACATTTCCCTTGCAGTGCTGCAATTTACAATATGCCGTAGCGGTGTAGGACCCACGCTCATTGCTATTATGCGCTGAGCCTTGCAATCATGTTTAACCCATGCAGTCAAACGATTGTCGTACACTGCCTGAGTTTCAGATTCCGCCTTAACCGGCCTAGTGCTCGCACCATCCACTAAGTAGTATTCTCACCTGGAACTTCCTGGAGAAGTGTTATACATTTAAGTAATAGACAGAGTTGCCGAGTTAAATTATTTAAACCCTTTTTTAGTTTTATATTCAACAATTATTTCTCTATGTTAGAAACTATGAATCAAACTTAATCCCATGTGATGGGGAATAATTAATATTTAACAATCAAGATTTATAACGCAATTCGAAGTTTGACATTGAAGGGCAGGGGTTAATAATTGGGATTCGATATCCAACGATTCGCCTATGCGAATCATAACCCGCCAACTAGTTTATTTTACTTTTTGAGTTCTGAATAAAATTTAAAAAAATAGTCTTTTATGATAGGTACCTTCAAAATTTGATAAGTACAAAATAGTTGTACACCAAATCGAGAGTCAGAGTATGAGTCCTTTTTGAACGAAGTAGATGCTGCCCTGGGCCCTCATTGCGTAATTTTACAGACGACAGTCGTCCGCGCGATAGCACTAAACGCTATCGTCAAAAGTTTGCTTCACGGAACACTATCGCTATCGTGTCGTCATCGCTCTCGTTTCGGTAAGTTTCGATCAGTTTTCTTCTGTCAGAATCATAATTAAAAGAGTATTAAAGCTACGCCATACACATGTTGTGACATTTGTTCGGCTATGTCATAGGTTTGTTAGGTAATTAGGTTTGTTCTGTTATTTGCGTGTCAGAATGAAAGAGTTGGAAATTTAAAAACTTTCGGGAGAATTGAATTGGAGTGATGTATTGAATCTATTTTTACTTTATTTATTTTCACTTTCAATAAAAATAGAACATTTCTTTATTTTTTTTTAATAATTTGCAAAATATTTGTAGCTTTTCAGAATAAAACCCACATCAAAGCAACATATTTAATGCAAAATGCGAGCGAAACGATACCTATTTTGCTATCGTTCTACCGCCGTCAACAAGACAATAGTAATTGACAGATTTATCCTTACGCGAAGCAAACAGTCAATTGTCAATTCGATATCGACTAGACGATAGGCAAAAATGGACTTCTTTCTCCTAATGGGTGACTTCAATGCACATGTGGGTACGGACGACGGTACTTGGAGGAGTGTGATCGGGAGGCATGGATCAAAACAGGAACGGAGGGAAGTTATTGGACTTTTGCTGTGCATATGGCTTGTCCATCATGAACACCTTTTTCCTACACAAAGGCGTTCTCAAATACGCATGGTACAAACGCAGTTTAAATCAGAGGTCACTGATTGATTACTTTGTTGTATCATCGTGTGTTCAAAGAATTTGTGATGTTCGAGTTTTCAGGGGAGCTGAGTTGTCAACTGATCACCACTAAGTGCTGTGTAAATTGTTTTTCAGTGACAGTATTCCTTTGCCACCCAGGCGAAAACTAAGACCGGTGACTCGCATAAGGTGGGAAAGGTTGCAGGATGCTGACTCTTGCACTTGCGAAGCATGTTTCGGAAAAGTTTGAACAAATTCCAACCGACATTTTGAATGTAGAGGAGGAATGGCAGCTGTTTTTATCGGCAGTCATTGCCTCTGCAGGAAATAATGTTTGTGGAATGAAGCGTCTTTGGGTAGCGGCTGGTAGTGAGAAAAGAACTGCTTGGTTTAAAACCCCTTGAGTTCAAGAAGCCATCAGAGAGAAGAAGAGAGCCTATATTGCGTGGATTCTAAGTAGAAACTCAACTTCTCGAGCCCGGTACAATGAGGCGCGAAGGACTTCCAATCTGGCAGTCAGAACAGCCAAGGAACAGTCATGGAAAAAGTTCGGCGAGAAGCTGGAGCACGATTACAGAACTGCAAACAAGATATTTTGGCAGGCCATTCGCCGGCTCAGAGGAAGGAAGTTGAATATCATTCAAGGGGTTAAATAGAAGGGCGGTACACTTCTTTCAAATGAGTGCGATGTCTTGCGCAGATGGAGAGAGCACTTTTCGGAGTTGCTCAACCCCCAACAGGGCACTGCGATAAGGGCGGAGATAAGGGCGGAGAATGCTGACGAGATAAGGGCGGAGAACAGTCCCACAGTAGACGAAGTCACTAAAGCGATTAAATCGCTAAAAGTTGGCAATCTGCTGGAGTTGATGAAATCCGGCCAGAAATGCTCAAGGCACTGGGTGAAGAGGGTGTTAAAAATAAATAGGAATAGGAGGAAGGCACCTAGCGATTGGCAAACGGGAGTTTTAGTGCCCATTTTCAAAAAAGGGAACAGGAGAGTTTGCGCCAACTATAGGGGCATATGTCCTCTCTTGAGTCTTCCGGGAAAAGTATTCGCGAAGGTGTTGGAAACGCGTTCCAGAACTGTAATCGAGCCTTTGTTACGGGATGAACACTGCAGTTTCGGCCTGGTAGAGGCACAACCGACCAGCTTTTTACTCTGAAGGTTATTTTTGAGAAGGCCTGGGAATATGCCAAACCGGTCTATGCGTGTTTTGTTGATTTGGAAAAGGCGTATGACCGAGTCCCTCGGGATACACTGTGGAGAGTTTTGCAGGACTATGCGCTGAGTGGGCCTGAAGCGCAGTCTTGGCGAGCAGTGTTTCGAATTGGCTGGCATCAGGATGAGCCATTTGCTTTTCGCAGATGATTTGGCCTTCCTTGCATCATCTAAAGAGGAACTTCAACGAGCACTGGATAGGTTTGCAGCCGTCTGTGGTGATGCTGGGATGAAAGTTAGCGTGAACAAATTGGAAGTGATGTTTGTTACCCGAACTCCTGTGCAGTGTACCCTGCACATAAATGGAGTTCCATTAAAACAGGTGGATAAGTTTAGGTATCTCGGGGTCTTTTTCACAAAAGATGGGTGGAGTGATACTGAGTTGTCCTGTAGAATTGGCCAAGCTGGAGCAATAGTAAAGGAACTGCGCCGGCAGGTCATCAGGAAAGCAAAGATCTCAGATTTGAATTCAGTGTTCGTTCCGACCCTCATCTATGGTCATGAAATTTGGGTATTGACCGAAAGAATTAGATCGCGGGTACAAGCTGCCGAAATGAGATCCCTGAGGTGCGTTGCTGGTGTTACTCTAAGGTATAGAGTGAAAAACGTCAGTATTCGTGGGAATCTGAATGTAGAGCAGCTACTTCTTCGAGTGGCCGATCGATTTTTCGATGGGTTGGACACGTTATTCGCATACCCCCTGACAGACAGGTCAAGCCGAGATGCGAGCGCGTCGACCCCCTGGTAGGCCAAGAAACAGGTGTTGGGATCAGGTAAAGAACCTTTCTGAGTCCCGCCTGGGGATTGCGTCGGTGTCTTTTGAGTTGGTGGCGGAGGATCGAGAACGATGGAAGGACAATTTAGCCACCCTCGCTCCGCGACCCTTTTAAGGGACAAGCGGCATTCGAAAATAATGATGATGACGACAAAATAGTTGACTTTTTGTCTAGTGATAAATGTTTTCTATAAAAAATATTCTTTTTCGTCTGCTTAGTTTAATTTCCGCCAAAAATTACCTGACCTCTTTTTTTAAAATATTCAATGAAGACATATTAAAAAGCAACTTTAAAAAAATTTTCTTAAATCTTTGGGGTTTTAGCATCTCCTGATGATTATAAAACATAAAGAATAAAAATAAAATCGACAGACCGCCCCTTGTGGGGGTGGTATAGATTGAAAGACTAATCCCTCAAGTGTAAATTATTCAATTTTTATTCAACTCTTCAATATATTATATGTATAGAAAATACTTGGTTTCACATTTGGTTTACACAAAGTTTTGGGCCACATCTACTTTTAGAAGCAGAATTAAAGAAAAACCTTAAATTTTTCAGAAAAACATCCATTCGGACTGCTTTTTAGCCTAACCAAGGAACGAATAAACTAGTGGGAGGGTTACAATCCGCTCAGGCGAATCGTTGGATACACCATCCCAATTGACCACTGTCAAGCTCCGAATTGTGTCATAAATCTTGGTTGTTAAATTTCAGTTAAGAATCTTCTCCCTAAGAAAGGGGCGCGGCATCCACCCCTTCTCAACAACATCGCTTTTTGTTTATTTTTTTATCAGAAATCGTATACAGGTGTTGACTACATTTTCATATTAAAAATTTGGTTTATACTTAAAAATGCCCCCACAAGGTGGGCGTGGCGAAAATTTATTCACTTGAGTTGATACCTTACGCACATATCTGAACATTTTATAGTGCAAGTTTTTTGGATTTAAAGCAAATATATCAAATAAAAACCGTTTATTAGAATGCATATTAAGTATGACCACGCCTACAAGGGGGCAGTGTTCGCTTTTTTTTAAAAGCCGATCACAAAACACTTAAGCGAGGATATCGCATACCAAATTTCAGCTTCCTGCGACAACTTTGGTTTTTCATACTATTAAGTAAAGTAGGCGTGTCAGTGGGCGGATTTCGAAAATTTTTCCACTTGTACTGCTTCGGGACCTAGAAAGAAGAGATATCAAGTTTCAAGTTCCTAGCTCAAAATTAAAGGCCTAAAAACTACCGACAGACGGACGGACATGGTTCATTCGACTTACAATTCGGACTCAATCATATGCCCTCAAGGTCTTGGGGGTCTACGGTGATTATTTCTCTATGTTACAAACTATGAATCAAACTTAATATACCTCCTATCCCATAGGATAGGAATAGGGGGTATAAAAATAAACTTTAGCACACATTGTACACCAAACATAGTTCTGGATTTTATTTACATAAAGTTTTTGGTCACGCCCATCTGTAGGGGTCGACTTTACATAATTAATGAATTTGAAACAAAAAATAAAATGTTGGCGTCTCGATCCTCAGTTTGAAAGGTCAATACTAAGTAGACCTTCTAGACCGAGACTGAATAGTCTATTTACGATTAAATAAATTCGTACAAAAATTTAAACCACTTGGTTCTTAAAGTACCAGAACTCGGATATGAGCAGTGTTATGATCACCTTAAGTCAATTTAAAAGTTTTCACATAAAATATTTCCAATTTGAATTTTTTATTATGTCTACATGCATCTGCATATCAAATTTATTCCAAACAAACCTGTCAGCGAAATGTCAATTGCCAGTTATGCGGAAAAAAAATTTAATTCTAAAACCCACACACTACGTGACACCAACGAATATAAAATAAGCCGACTTTTGCGTGCTATTCTTTTTGCGCATTCCCGCAGATAAAATACCAATAATCGTATTCGAACTGAATTGAATATCTAAACAAAATTTCCAATTGAACTGCAATGGCATCCAATGTTACTGCTGTTTGCATTCTCGATGTTTGACATTAAATTTGAATCGTGCTTGCGGTTTAATCAAATTTGAACGAACAATTTATTTCGGCACATTAGGAGGTGCAATTCACAACCCTCTGTCAAGAGAGGGTGCCCCAACATTATGTGATTGGCACAGAACAGGAACAGAATAGTAAAGCTTCCTAAATGCACTTCCCGTTTGGCATAAGGACATACTTTTCATTCCGATGACGTGGATAGCTATTTTATGTTTGAATAGTTTTGAAAACCAACGATTTTTCGTGTTCGTTGGAAATGCCTTCAATCATTATCATATGAGACTCGGAACTGTAGTTTGAAAACCGCATAAAATCATTTCACGAAGCCTGGGTGTAATAAAACACCAACATATTATTAGAACCAACCAGTAGATATATGTTCGTATTTCTATAACAATTCTTATCAGAATGTTGCGTTTGTTTTGAGTTTGTGCCGAATTTCTTGCGCATAAAAAGGTTATCTTTTGCTTAACACTGCATTAGGTAAAAAGTTGAGCCAAATTTTCAACATAAGCATATAGTCAATTGAGTAATGTAAATTTATCGTTCTGTGTATGTACGTGTAATCGCCGTCAACAACATGTGATTAACACAACCTCGACTTTCAATTGATTGTGCTCCTCAGAAAAAAAAAGAAATGCCGCCTAAATATCCGTTATGCAATGCAATGGGTATTAAAAAAACAAAAACATTTGTTTCACAGCTAAAAGTGTTGACACTTTTTACACAACACTATATAACACACACAGTTATATAGTGTTGACACTAAAGCTTACATTTTTCGTCGTGTTTGTTTAGAACACTGTAGCTTATTTTCCGCAGGATTAATTCTATAGAAGTAAATAAAAATCAGCAAAGTTACTAGTTTGTGGCGCTACGATTTTTCGAACTATTTCTTCTTGCTAATTAGTTACACAAACTCTGAAAACTTGCATCGTTTGAAAAACTTATGCAACAATCCTCTGAAAGCCTTCAAACAGAATTCAAGGAAACTTGTGAGTTTATTCACTTCGCCGTTCTCGGCCCTGGTGGTCACCAAACTTTTCTGTCTTACCCAGCCGCAAATATCATTAACTCACATAGTACATATTTCCTGCGAACCGTAACGACACTCGGAAATAATTACTCCTCCCCGGTTGTAATAGTTTCAGCTGTTAAAACTTGTGCGGGAGACCGATCTTTTAAGGCCACCGAAAAACAACAACAACACTCAACTTTTTTTTAACTAACCAAGACAAGACCTAACCACCAAACGCGAGATAACTTATTACATTCTAATAACAATGCTCAACTATTCGTCCCCGGAGTGACCTTAGTTCCATTACCAAACCAAGGAAATAAAAACAGAAAAAGCAAAAAAAAAAACGAAGTGTTCGCGTTACTTTGAATAAAATTATAAAAGTTTTTTACCAACCGAAAAAGGACAAAGGTTTTCAATTTGTTTGCGCGAGCAGGGTCGAACACAGGGGACGAATAGTATTCTAGAAAGTATACAGAGGAACTTTCTTCCCTAATTTGGGCCAACGATTTTCCAAAATGAAAACCTAGACTGCACCTACCCTTGCCTCACTAGTATATTCATCTTTGTTATTCTTGGGACGAATTTTCCTTAATATATAATTTTTAATATAGTTTTTTTTATCTTTGTATCCTTTTGCCTGCCTATTCATAAAAATTTTCGGGTGACTTTACGATGCAATTGCACAGAAAGGATATGGAAATTTTTCTTGTTCGACGGAAAGTTTTTGCATGCGGAAAATAATTCGCGACGCTCGAGGTGATACAGACTGTGAAGGTATAGCTGCAAGGGACTTTTCTCCTTCTTATAGGTAGACACCGCAACCGAAGAACAGTGCGCCTATCGCATGGAAAGTTTTCCGTTAAAAACTTTATTTGTTCAAAGGGAAAAGTTTACTTTTTCCTCCATAGACCAGGAAGTCCTCCAGATCTGTTGTCGATAAAAACTGATGCAGGATAAGGTAATGAAAATGGAAAAGGTGAAACCGTTGGATGGCTTAAAAAGGCAAAAATTTTCAAAAGTCGTTTCCTTATTTTTCTTCATCACACAAAGTGTGGAAAGTTTAGTGAAATTAATAGATTCCTGGCGACGATTAATTGAAGCAGAGCGAATGACCCAAATTGAAAGATTGCTCCAGCTAATGGCATGTCCTTCGGGAAGCGGTCTTAAATTGAATTTTCAGGCTGCCATGTCGATGAACACTTTTATCGCATTTAATCGTGGGGCATGGTCGGGTCGTGTCGGCAGACCGAAACAAATGCACACACCCGGGATATTTTCTCGGAATAAAATTATCTTGTATCCTTTTGCATTCAAATTGGGTTTGCTGCTGGTAGAGATTTGTTATCCTATGTTGTTATATTTTGTTGCGCAACCGGTGCAAATACAAAATATAATGGGCAAATTAAAATTGTTTGATAAAATGCTTAGCTGACCATAGAAATTAAATTTGCCAAACGTGAGGACTGGTTGGTAGGTGAGGTATAGGTACATACCTGAGAATGGGCTTGTTGTGCAGTCATACAACACGCCTGAGTCAGCCAGGACATTTCAGGGTAATTCTATTTAATTGTTGGTTCTTAATTATGAAACTCATTGTATAGTGTTGTCAAATCGTATTTAAATTCAACTCGTTTTACGTTTCGGCAAGAGAAGAGTTTGGGGGAATGACTTTGGGAGGGGCCTACTGAGCGTCGCAAGTACCATATGTTTTATATCTGTTATAATATTCTTAAGGCTATTATGTACTAGTTATAACTATTTAAGAGCAATTTTTAATAAAGGGTCCGCCATCTAACGTTTTTTTTTTTAACTAGTGCTTATTTTGTGAATGTTAACACTTAGCTCATGTCTGATTTGACAGATAATTATAGTTTTATTCTTCCGCTGAACGAATAGAATATGGTTGTGTTTACGCTTGAAAAACGCTGGGAAATATTGCGACATTACTTTGAAAATCATGGTAATGTAGCAGAACGTGTGCGAAAATTGCGTTGCCTCTTTTGCCAAAAAAAAATCATCTTTTTAGATGAAGCTCATTTTGATCTTGGCGGGCATGTAAACAAGCAAAATTGTCGCATTTGGGGCACAGAAAACCCGCAAGCATGCATTGAAAAGCCGATACACCCAAAACGAGTTACTGTTTGGTGCGGATTTTGGTCCAGAGGCATAATTGGGCCATTTTTCTTCGAAAATGAGCAAGGAGTGGCCGTTACAGTCAATGGCGATCGTTATCGGGCCATGTTGAAGCAATTTTGGTTAAAAAAAATTGAAGAAGATGATATTGGCAACATTTGGTTTCAACATGACAGCGCTACGTGCCACCAAGCCGCAGCTAAACTCGATGTTTTGCGCCCTGTTTTTGAAGATCGCATTGTCAGCCGCAGAGCTGATGTCGTTTGGCCACCTCGGAGCTGCGATTTGACACCGTTGGACTATTATTTGTGGGATGCCGTAAAAGATAAGTGTTACGCCGACATGCCAGAGACAAGTGACGCTTTGAAGGACAATATTCGTGAAGCCATTGGTGCATTACAGCTGCACACAATCGATAATGTGCTTAAAATTTGGAACCATCGTGTAGGCTACTGCATGGCCAGTCGAGGCAGCGATTTGAATGAAATTATTTTCCATTATTAACGGAAGGATTGTACTTTCAAATAAAAAAAGAAATTTGAGAAAATATTCAGTAGTTTTTTTTATAGCATTTTCAAAAAAAAAAAGTTCTTTGTCGGACCCTTTATAAGACTAATTTAACATCTGGAGTCCGAAGTTTGGGCCTGAAGTTTTTGCCTTTGTCATTAGGCAAGAATGACAAAGGGGGGCGGTGAGAATCTTTTATACAATAGATAAAACAGACTATCTTACCTGTAGCTGTGAAAAAACCTGAACGTAAGGTAAGGGGGGAGCAGTCGTCAAAAAGCGTTTGTTCAGACGCTTTAAAAACTTTTTTTTATTATCTACATGACAAAGCCAAGAATGGGTAGGTTCTGGACCAAATCCGAAAACTCAGGTTGGTCATTTCGGAAACTCAGGGGGATGATTGATTGTGACCCCTCAAAAAACGATGATGATGGTGGAGAAACTTTATGGAGGAACAAGATGACTAGGTGGAGGAGAGAGATTCTTTTGTGCACCGAGGCATGAAATTCAAAATTAAGAAAACTAAAGGAGGGATCATGGAAGTAACTAGCTTAGCATGATTTTGTTTAACTTTTTACAATCGTTCTACCGAAAAATTTTAATACGGTAGAACGATAGTAGGAATCATAAAACACTTCCGTTAAAAGTGATTACTTGTGGGAAAAAAAAGCACATTTTTACACATCAACACCGCAATCATTTTACCCAATCGCCGCACGACTTAACCGTTGCACACTTAAAAACCTATAAGCAATGCATTTAATTTGTTATTTGGCACTGCCTCAAGTAAAAATGCCTACCAAACACTACGGGTGGTTACTTCAATGTAAGCATCAAGCTTAGGCAAAACGCTTTCACTAGAAGAATAAAACTCAAACATAGAGCTGAATGAGAATCTGGCTTGCGGCCAACAGTAACCTTTGGGTCTTATCGAAACAAGCAAGGATATTCATGGCTAGTATATGAAAATGTTATGCTCGAAAACACTGAGAGATGCTTCGCTATGTCACCCTCCTCAGTCCAGCACAAAAAGTTGTCATGAATAGATTTAAACAGACCGTAAATAGCCTGATAATGCTTCCTTCAATTTATTTCAATATTTGTCCATACACACAAACATTAACTGAGAAGGAAATAAACCATTCTGGTTAGCCAAATGGTTGGCAACTGAACAAGGCCAGTACTAACTGGATACAGTAGTGAGCCCCCAGAGAAGAAACCAGCCGAGTGGCACACGACTTGACGCAAAAAGTTCGGTTGCTGCTGCACGCCATTCTCATTCAACATGCATGCGATACTTATTGCTGTTTGCAGGGTGTAAATTGTGTTAACTATAGATATCTTTTTTGGAAACCACAATTCTTGGCTCAAGTCCATCCTGTTCATGTGTTTTGTAGTCCATAGATTAAAAACAACGAACATATGGGCCTAACGCTGTTCCGGATTTAATTATTTGGCACTTAAAAGCTCACGATATGAGGCCTGCTAATCGCAAATAATTCACATCCGCTGAGCTTGGAGGAGTAAATATGTTATTCATAGATTTGCAAACACTTCCTTGCTTGTGTAATTTAGTAAATTTTTGCTTTGGAAAATGAAGTAAGGAGCACGTAGTTTTTTGGTAAAAGTAAACCTACGTATTAGGTACGTTGTGAAATCTGTGGATTTAGACTGTAGTGATTTGGGCTCTAAAATAACTATTCTGATGCGAATAGTATATATGAAATAGGTATTGTTACTGTAGACGAATATAAATAGGCATTTAATTTAAAGCAGTCGTACAAAGCTTGAAGTAGGCAATGGGTCTAGGTTAGGTTAGGTTGGCTTGGGTGGCTGACGCAGCCTAAACGGGCTAGACCCATTGTACACTTAGGTCCATTGTGATACCACTTGTAGGACCGGAGTTAACGGCCCGGGACCTAAATGATGACTTCCCGTTTGGGTGGGAGGGGCCTAGACAACCGTTGACAGTATAAACCTATACCGAAGTTCACCAACCAGAGTTTGATTAGTTGAGACTTACCCGGAGGTAATGAAGGCTTGGGGTAACCTTTTCGGTGTGAATCGTTGTCAGCAGAGTTGAGGGGGGCCAGTGAGAGACTTTCCTGAAGAAAGGTGGTCTCGTTACTGTTGGACTCCAGATGGGAATTTGCCTTGTTGATACGGATTGGAGGGCGGCGGGTTTCTTGAGGTCGAGGAGGAGGTGGGTGGGTCAGTGAGGAATTTTTTTTTTATATTCCTGACTCGCCTATTGTGAACTAAGGCACCTCGACTTGAATAGATCTTCTGTGCCGTGAAACATCAGGATAGTTAGGCTATTAGGTCATTCACCTTCCGTGCGAAATGGATAACACTACTAGCAGAGGAGGTCCTTATGTCTTCCGAACTCAGTTCTTCTCTGAAGAAAAAGGTCCGTCTAATACAATTTAGGGCTGGACATTCACATAGGATGTGTTCAGCGCTTTCGTCTTCCTCAAGACAAAGTCGGCATTCAGAGGAGTCAACTATTTTGATTTTAAAGAGGTGATACCTAAACCTGTGGTGCCCAGTTAGGTAACCTACTAGGTTTTTAAAATCATGCCTGTTTAGATTGAGGCAATTCTTGGCATTGTTTGTGAAGGGCTGAATGTCCCGTTTGGCCTGTCTTAGGCCTGGGGTGTCCACCCAATATGAGATACATCTAGTATGCTCCCAGTTTTTTAAAGCTTCGTTAATTGCCGATTTGGGGGTGGGGCAGAAAGGTTCAGGTCCCATAAAGGGAGTTTCCGAGCCTATTCGTCGGCTTTCTCGTTACCATCAATACCTTCGTGACCAGGAACATACCACAGTTTGGTTTTGTTTCTTGAACTAAGTTTCTGTAGGGTATTGAAGCAGTGCATGACAGATTTGGAGTCAATGATGTGCGAGCTAAGGGCTTTTATAGCTGCTTGACTGTCCGTGTATATATAGATGTTTGCACCTATGATACCAGAGATGTATACGTTCCAGGTGAGTCCCTTGTATAGAATAATTCCCAGATACTTGACTTCACTGGAGTACTCAACGATTTTGTCGCTAATTGAAATTGAACCTAAGTTGATATTTCTTCTTTTTGTCAAGGGAACTATGACAGCCTTACTAGGGTTTATTGAAAGGTCTTCTCTAGAGCACCAGTCAAGGACTGTCTTAAGGGCGTTTTGCATACGTGATGTTGCTTCGTTTGCTTCTTCACCCCTAATGATGGTGACTAGGTCATCGGCGTAACCAATTATGTTTAAGCCTAAATTACGTAATTTGTGAAGTAGGTCGTCGATAACCAGAGACCACAGGAGGGGTGATAGTACGCCTCCCTGTGGGCAGCCTCTTGCGGCTAAATCTGATCCCGATGTCAGTCCTGATGTATAAGTGATCAGCCGACTTTCGAGCATCGCTTTGATCCAGTTAATTGTAGCTTGGTCAATGTTCCTGTGGATCAAGGCATTTGATATCGAATTATATCCAGTGTTGTCAAAAGCACCCTCTATGTCCAGAAATGCGCAGAGTGCAATCTCTTTCTTACTGAAAGCGTTTTTGATCTCTGCCGTTAACTTGAGCAGAGCGCCTTCAGTGGATTTGCCTTTCTGATAAGCATATTGACAGGGGTGTAGAGGTATGCTATTTTTTAAACAATCTCTGATGTGAACGTCAATTATTCTTTCCATTGTTTTCAAGTAAAACGATGTCAAGCTAATGGGACGGTATGATTTAGGTAGTTCACTAGGCTTGTTGCCTGGCTTGGGGATAAACACTACATTGACCTCCCTCCAAGTCTGTGGTATGTAGCCCCAGCTTAAACTTATCCTAAATAAGGCTATCAGGGTGGGTACAAGAAGATCTAAACCTTTTTGTAGAAGGGCTGGAAAAATGCCGTCTTTACCTGGTGCCTTGTATGGTTTAAATGAGTTAATGGCCCATTTAACCTTGTCCGGGCTGAAAAGTTTCCCCGACAGACTGTTAATTCTACTGAGGTTTCTCGGTGGTGAAACCTCTATGGCCTGCTCGTGTGAGCTGTCTGTAATCAGTGACCCTGGAAAGTGAACCTGAAGCAAGAACTTCAATGTTTCTTTCCGGTCGCATGTGATTGCTCCGTCAGGTTTTTTTAACAAACCCATGCAGTTTGAACGATCGTTTGAGAGAGCTCTTTGAAGTCGTGCTACAGCGGGGAGTTTTTCAAGCTTCTCGCAGTTTGCACGCCAAGAAGCTCTTTTTGATCTGCGTAACTCTAGGTTATATGTGGTTAATTGGGATTTGTATTGTTCCCATTCCCCGGTGCGTTTGGCTTTATTGAAAAGTTTCCTCACCCTTTTCCGAATAGTTTCTAGGTTTTCATTCCACCATGGTACGCACCTTTTTACCACGGTACGGTTGACCTTACAGCTATTTTTAAAAAATGAGAGAATGATGTCACTAAGCTGATCCTGTGCCGACTCGGCATCAACTATTGTTAATGGTGTCGCCGGCATGAGATCAGCCTTGACCTAGATTTTCGCGATATGTTCTCCAGTTTGTAAGCCTTTTATCATATCGGATCGGCGCGTTCTCCATGTTGCATCTTAATCTGAACTTTATGTGCATATGGTCAGATAAAGATGCCTCATCCGAAACGTGCCAATCCTCTACAAAATTTTGTAAAAACGGAGACGAGAGAGTAAGGTCTAAAACTTCCTCTCTTATACGGTTTCTAAAAGTAGGTTTGTTACCTTTATTTAGAATTTGAAGATTATTACTATAAATAAAATCTAGACGTGACTCACCTCTTTGGTTGGTATCTCGGCTGCCCCAAATTGTGTTGTGTGCATTGGCGTCGCAACCGATGATAAGGTGTACCCGCATCTTGTCGCAGTACTGGACCAGTTCCCGTACTACTGTGGGAGGTGCTTCTTCCATGTCTTTTGCGAAGTACGCCGACGCGCATACAAATTTGTGTAGCGCCCGGCCGTTGAGGCGTTCAATTTGAACCGCCACCAGGTCCCTGCTTAAGAAACCTGGAATTGGAGAGAAATTTATATCTTTCGAAATGGAAAGAGCTGCCCTAGGTCTAAATTCACCCTTGGCATAAATTAGCTCTCTGATGGTTTTACTTTCTAAACCAAAAATCTTACCAATCCTAGCCCATGGCTCTTGTATAAGACCAATAGCGATGCTCTCTTCAGCGCATCGCTGGCTAAAGGTGTCCGAGGCACCCATAGCCCGGTGCAGGTTAGCCTGCAGTACGCTTAAAAGCGATGTCATTTACGTACTCAGGGTTTCGTACTCTATAGGGCTTATTATCGCCTCTACGTCGCACGACACCCTGAGAGGCACTGCTTCTGTTGCCCCTCGGTCCCCTGTCTGCACGAGGACTACTTTCTTTCTACCTCCAGCCCGATCCGCATTCAGTTTTGGTCTGAAGCGATTCGGGTTGGGTGTAGTGCCAACTGCAGCTTTGCTGTTCTGCTGGAACGACGATTTTGCGGTAACGGGCGCATCTGCAGCGCTGGTTGCTTACGCTTCCTTCAATTTGCCGCTTACTACCCCCGTTGACGTAGAAGCTTCGCTTTGGGGGGCGGTATTGGCGCTCTGGGACGCTGCTTTGTCCGAGCTTTTGAGGATGAGCTTAGTGGATACAAAACGGTATTCTACCATGCCCTTCACCTCAATGAGCCACTTCATAGCGCTTTCATTAATAGGTAAGACCAGATGGGCAGTGTCTTTTACAACTGATCTCTGCAGAACTCTCCACGTTCTAGTGTTAAGGTCTTTGTTCTGGCCATCGAGTATTGTCAGAATTCTATCGCTAGCTATCCCGGTACTTTGTGGGAAGAAATCTCTGATGATATGAGGTTTCGGAAAATCTTTTTCTGCTGCTAGCATCACTTCCAACCCACATTTCTCCTTTAGCTTGGCGAAGTTAGTTTTCATCCACTCTGCAGTAGATGCGTCCGCGCAGACTAACATTAGCCATCCGGCTTTAAAAGTTGCACCGCATAACGCTGGCTTCACTTCTCCATCACGCAACTCAATCGTGATGTCTAAAATCCTCTCTTGAATTTGGACCATTTGTCAGTTCGAGAGAGGGTTGCGATCGAACTATATTGCTATAGGGGACTTTGCCAGCGGTTGTTCTCCCTGTACAAGCTCGTTTCGCTTCGGATTGGGGAGGGGTGTTGTCCTTGGATCGCGTACGCTTTCCATCAGAACTCTTTATCGCTCCTTTCTCTTTTGCGTAAATCCGGGCCTGCTCAAGAGTGCTTCTCTTCTTTAGCGCACGCTTAAATCTGCGTTGTTCTGCGGGCGTGAATTTAATGTATCCGGTCTTATTTTGAGCCGCATTGCTCGAGGACGCGGATGCATTTTCCTCAACGGATAGCAGTTCATCCGAGAGTATGCTATTGCATAGCGTGCTGGTGTCTGACAAGGTTTCGCTGAGAAGAGACAAGTTCTCATCGGCGTCTCCTATGTCAGAGTCAATGACCCCTGGCTCTGCCCGATTGGCAAAAGCCGAGGTTTTACGGACAGGGTGTTCTGTAACACCCCTAGTTGATGATGCATTTGTAGAGGCAAAATTCTCTATTGTTTTGGTTTTTATTGAATGTATTTTGATTCCCACGAGTAAACGGGATTGTCAGTCGCCCGTGGTCTACCCGTATAACCACAGGAAGGCTTTCTTGAAATCGGAGGTCGCCTGGTATCCGAAATTCGCAAACTCGAGACTAAGAACCCTCTTAGCGATGCATCCCTCGGCGCTTGCTGTTCCACCATTAGATTAGGGATTTGTTTGACGGAGTAAAACCATACACCGTCTTCGGTGTTAACCCGTACTGCAGGCAGCTCGCGTTAGAATTGGGGGAAGATGGGGGTAACCGAAGTAGTATAACCCGTACCAGTGAGAATTATGTGCTGGTGATCCCGTGGGGGTGGAGAGGTGAGGGTAACCGAAGCGGTATAAGCCCACACCAATCCAGCCCTGGTAAGAAAACTGGGATATAGTGGGGAGGGGAGAGACGAGGAAAATGGCAATTACTTAGGGGTAACCGAAGCGGTATGAACCCGTACCATGGGAATGTGTACCAGTGTTCCCACAAGAGCGGAGAGGTGAGGGCAACCGAATCGGAATGGCTCTACCAGGCCGGTCCTGTTGGGAAAACCTTGGGGAGGTGTGGTGGGATATACTACTTGGCGCACTGTAGGTACTCCCTCGCCCACATAGAGTTTCCATGTGGAGGGGGGATGGGTTGTGTGATCACAGTTAGCCTCAATTATCTTTCTAAGATTCGTCCTATTGAAGGAGATGAGTCTCTTTGTTTTCCTACGATCGATTTCTGGCCAGATATGTTTGGAAGAGAGACATGTGCTGATGTTATTCCCCCTATTGTTTGCCATTGTGATGGCTTCGATGTCCAGGTGAAACTTTATCGAGTTTATGGGTGCTGCCGGTTCCGTTGTATGAATCGGATTAGCATTAGCACCTACTTTAGCTAGTTCGTCGGCTCTGCAGTTGCCTGGAATATCCCTGTGGCCTGGAACCCAGCACAGGGAAACGTAGCACCTGGCAGCAATCTCGTTGAGAGATTTGCGGCATTGCTTTACCAACTTGGATCGTATCATTGGCGATTCCAAGGCTTTTATTGCAGCTTGGCTGTCTATACAGAAAACAATAGCGCTGGAGTCTATTGAGTAAATTGAAACCCAGGCCGCGGCTTCACGAACAGCTGTAATTTCTGCTTGAAAAACACTACAGTGATCCAGCACGCGCTTGGAAAAACATAGGTCAAGAGTACTGGAAAAGACTCCTGATCCCACTCCAAGTGCTGTTTTCGATCCGTCTGTGTGGATTTCTGCAGATGCATTTAAGACTGCAGATGCATTTCAGACTTCACCTGAATCCCAAACGATTCTGCTTGGAAATTTTGTCTTAAATTTGACATTGAAGTCTAGGTATGGGACAACATAGTCCTAGTTACCAAGGATGGTGTCGTGGCCGTTCAGGATGCTAGCAGGTCCTATGTCGTCACGAGACAATTGCAAGGATTCCCTAAGCCTAAGTGCTGCTTTCGCTGCCATCTTTTTGCCGAAGATGTCAACGGAAAGAAGATGGACCATTATGTCGAGCGCAGCCGGGGGGGTTGTTTTAAGAGCACCCGTGATATAAATACTGGATAATCTTGTAACTTTCTGTAGTATAGCAATATTGCTACTCTTGTCTAGTGCCTTCCACCAGACTAGTACTCCAAACATAAGTATGGGCCTAACGACTGCCGTGTATATCCCGTACACAATCCTCGGTTGGAGTCCCCAGTTTGGGCCTAGGATTTTCCTGCAGGAGTACAGGGCAATAGAGGCCTTCCTTGTACGGTCTTGTATATTCAGTTTCCAACTGAGTTTCTTATCTTATATAACCCCCAGGCAATGTAGTGCCAGCTTCGGTAAACGGGTTCGGGGGGCGCCCGTTTTTTCATGAATTTTTGCGATTTTTTTTTCGAAAATGCGTTGAAACGGCAGTACAAAAACTTTTTCTGTAAAAATTGCTTCAAGGTTTGGTTAACTTTGTGTTGCTTAATACGCTTGCTCAATAATGTCTTTGTCCACTGAGTGGTTCAAAAGTTATGACTTCAAAGACTTTGATAAAAGTCACCCCTATTTAACTCTTAATTTCTCAAAAACTTTTAAATGTTCCTTAGAAATTTAATTTTTTCATTTAAGTTTGTTATCTTCTTAAGTTTCGCTTTTCTTGTTCTTGGCTGCTCATCTTCTAAGAAAATACTGAAAAACATTAAATCCATTTTCCCATGAAATTTCTTACTGTAACTAAGCCGTTATTTCTGCTTTAAGAAAATTGCCCTCGTTGGATTCTTTGATTATTTCCGGTGTTTAAAAGCACACCAAATTTTGTCTTCCTGCGTCTTACCGTTCAGAAGTTATAACACTTTTGACGGACGGACGGACAACGTAGCGATACCATAAGAGGTCCTTTTTCCATTTTTGGACGGACCCCTAAAAAGAAAAAACCACCCCTATATGGGCGTGGTCACATTAAAATTGCATTTCATAAGAGCCAAAGTTGTCGTAGGAAGCTGAAATGTGGTGTTCCTTATCCTCGCTTAAGTGTGTTGTGTAATTGGCATTTCAGAAAAAAAGCAAAGCCCACTCCCATGTGGGCGTGGTCATATTGAATTTGCATTCTAATAAACGGTTTTATTCGATATATTTGCTTTCAATCCAAAAAACTTGCACCATAAAATTTTCAAATATGTAAGTAAGCTATCGACTAAAATTAATAAATTTTTGGCACGCCCACTTTTGGGGGCGTTTTTAAGTATAAACCAAATTTTTAATATAAAAATGTGTATACACATGTGAAAACAATCAACACGTGCATCTGATAAAAAAACTTTAATAAAAATACGATCTTTTCGAAAAGGGGTTGATGCCACGCGTCTTTTTTAAGGAAGACGATTCGTAACTGATTAATTTTAAAAACAATTAAAGTTACTAAAAACTAATATCTAACAACCAAAATTTATGACGCAATTTGGAGCTTGACATTGGTCAATTATGGGGTGACCACCCACATATAGGCATTGAAATCACAAAAATAAGAAATCCATTTTGCCACTCTTTTCTGGGCAGCAACATCAACTTTATTCTCAATAAGGTGCATACACCTGCTCAAGCTTAAGATTTATAATCAAATCCCACTCCCCCGCCAACGGTATAACCTCCAATACATTTTTCGACAGCTGAGTGCTTGTGAGTATCCGTATACACCCGCTGGTACAGTTATGTTATGTGGGAATCCAGGCTGGAAAAACCTCCTCCGATTAGCAAAGTCTATGGTTCTGGAACCTTTCCACTTAGTTGAGGACATGCCAGTAGAATCGAACTGATATTTTTTATAGCCTCACCCACAAGTTCAAGTTCCTTCTGCGTAAGATTTCTGGAATGACCAGGTAAGCCCCAATTTTAAAAAAGCGCTGCCCACTCCCGCCTCCCGTAATGGAGGCGGGAGCTTGTCGGTAAACGTCACTATTGTCGGGCTGCTCGTAACTTCTTCGGGTTGGACCTGGTCGGATGTCGAGCAGAATACTCCGACCGCCAAGCTCTCGCAAGCTGACAATAAACGTCACTATTGTCGGGCTGCTCGTAACTTCTTCGGGTTGGACCTGGTCGGATGTCGAGCAGAATACTCCGACCGCCAAGCTCTCGCAAGCTGACACCCCACCAGCCTAGCTTCAAACGGTGCCCCTGAGTACCGGGTCCAGCACATTTCCGAGGATTCTTTTCGTTCACCAGTGGAGGTGCTTGTATTTTATGCTTACCTGCCAGGTTAAATTCGACCAATCCTAGCAATGGACGCCGACCAAAAAGCCGCTCATTCCGAGACAAACGTTTAGAGTTCAGCCGCCCTTCTGGGATCAAACGTTGACCAGTGAGCCACACACCGTGCAGCAGACGCAAATGGGCTTAAGACCTCAGGTTCATCTTTCAGTCATAAGCTAACTGCCATCAAGGGTGGGCCCACAAAGAGTTTAATACTCCAGCTAGCATCACCTTATAACAAGCTGAAGACTACTTCCTCCAGTGAATTTTAGACAGATCTTACGACAAGCATACCTTACCTCTAGGCTATTCTAACCCCGACTTTGCACGGGTAATCTTAGAGGGTTTACTTTAAACACGCGAGCCCGCTGATTTTGGGCAATAATGGCCCGGACGAAAAATAAAAATACAGAGAATTTGGAAAAATTGTATGTCGCAAGTGCCTGCATTTGAGTTTTGCAAAATTTTTTGGAACGTAAAACTAAAATACTTACGTAGCATCATAGGAAAATCAATTAAGATGGTTTAAATCTAACTGGGGCAGCTGTGATTCAACTTTTTTTTGTTACAAAAAAGAGTCTTGAACACCGAAAATGAGTTCGGAAAACCCAGAATTAGGCAAAACAATACAAACATATAGGTGGAGGGTGTCGATTATGTTTTCTTGGGGTTTTCAGGACTTTCCAGGCACTAGATAATAACTTATTTGGTTTAAAAGTTAAATTTTCAATGAGCTCGTCAAAAATTATCTTAGACGCTGACGCGAAATAAAGATAATATTCGCTGCTCTAGCGCCATTCAAGTGACGACGAAAAATATTATAATTTAGTCTAACCTGATTACCTTCAAAACCTAAAGCGGAAAACTAGGGCTAGGATTGCTGGAGCTCAGCTTAATGATTATTAACTTTTCTCCCACACAGATCTGGGGAGTTTGTCGATTGAACCTGAGAATTTACTTCTTATATCTTTCAAAAAATGATTTCAATGCGTGATGGCTTGCAAAAACTATTAATTTCGCACTTGCTTTGAAAGTAGGGAAGCAACTTGTCCATCGATGGTGAAAACGCATTCTTTCAACACTTTGTAACTCTCATTTGAAAATTATTGCCTTTAACTATTTTCATGCCATAAAATCATGTTGCTAAATGTGTAGCTGCTCTTTGTTGAATCGATTTTCCAAATACATAATGTACCTACAACAATAAGTATAAAATGCTAACCAACCATGACCTTAAAAAATATAAACCCCGTCTCGGTTTCTACCCAATTTTCCTAACTCCAAATTTGTTCCAAGTCTTTGTGTCATTTATAAAAATTGCTCCAATTGAGGCAATTCTTGGCATTGTTTGTGAAGGGCTGAATGGCCCGTTTGGCCTGTCTTAGGCCTGGGGTGTCCACCCAATATGAGATACATCTAGTATGCTCCCAGTTTTTTATAGCTTCGTTAATTGCCGATTTGGGGGTGGGGCAGAAAGGTTCAGGTCCCATAAAGGGAGTTTCCGAGCCTATTCGTCGGCTTTCTCGTTACCATCAATACCTTCGTGACCAGGAACCCACCACAGTTTGGTTTTGTTTCTTGAACTAAGTTTCTGTAGGGTATTGAAGCAGTGCATGACAGATTTGGAGTCAATGATGTGCGAGCTAAGGGCTTTTATAGCTGCTTGACTGTCCGTGTATATATAGATGTTTGCACCTATGATACCAGAGATGTATACGTTCCAGGTGAGTCCCTTGTATAGAATAATTCCCAGATACTTGACTTCACTGGAGTACTCAACGATTTTGTCGCTAATTGAAATTGAACCTAAGTTGATATTTCTTCTTTTTGTCAAGGGAACTATGACAGCCTTACTAGGGTTTATGGAAAGGTCTTCTCTAGAGCACCAGTCAAGGACTGTCTTAAGGGCGTTTTGCATACGTGATGTTGCTTCGTTTGCTTCTTCACCCCTAATGATGATGACTAGGTCATCGGCGTAACCAATTATGTTTAAGCCTAAATTACGTAATTTGTGAAGTAGGTCGTCGATAACCAGAGACCACAGGAGGGGTGATAGTACGCCTCCCTGTGGGCAGCCTCTTGCGGCTAAATCTGATCCCGATGTCAGTCCTGATGTATAAGTGATCAGCCGACTTTCGAGCATCGCTTTGATCCAGTTAATTGTAGCTTGGTCAATGTTCCTGTGGATCAAGGCATTTGATATCGAATTATATCCAGTGTTGTCAAAAGCACCCTCTATGTCCAGAAATGCGCAGAGTGCAATCTCTTTCTTACTGAAAGCGTTTTTGATCTCTGCCGTTAACTTGAGCAGAGCGCCTTCAGTGGATTTGCCTTTCTGATAAGCATATTGACAGGGGTGTAGAGGTATGCTATTTTTTAAACAATCTCTGATGTGAACGTCAATTATTCTTTCCATTGTTTTCAAGTAAAACGATGTCAAGCTAATGGGACGGTATGATTTAGGTAGTTCACTAGGCTTGTTGCCTGGCTATTTTTTATAGCCTCACCCACAAGTTCAAGTTCCTTCTGCGTAAGATTTCTGGAATGACCAGGTAAGCCCCAATTTTAAAAAAGCGCTGCCCACTCCCGCCTCCCGTAATGGAGGCGGGAGCTTGTCGGTAAACGTCACTATTGTCGGGCTGCTCGTAACTTCTTCGGGTTGGACCTGGTCGGATGTCGAGCAGAATACTCCGACCGCCAAGCTCTCGCAAGCTGACAATAAACGTCACTATTGTCGGGCTGCTCGTAACTTCTTCGGGTTGGACCTGGTCGGATGTCGAGCAGAATACTCCGACCGCCAAGCTCTCGCAAGCTGACACCCCACCAGCCTAGCTTCAAACGGTGCCCCTGAGTACCGGGTCCAGCACATTTCCGAGGATTCTTTTCGTTCACCAGTGGAGGTGCTTGTATTTTATGCTTACCTGCCAGGTTAAATTCGACCAATCCTAGCAATGGACGCCGACCAAAAAGCCGCTCATTCCGAGACAAACGTTTAGAGTTCAGCCGCCCTTCTGGGATCAAACGTTGACCAGTGAGCCACACACCGTGCAGCAGACGCAAATGGGCTTAAGACCTCAGGTTCATCTTTCAGTCATAAGCTAACTGCCATCAAGGGTGGGCCCACAAAGAGTATAGTACTCCAGCTAGCATCACCTTATAACAAGCTGAAGACTACTTCCTCCAGTGAATTTTAGACAGATCTTACGACAAGCATACCTTACCTCTAGGCTATTCTAACCCCGACTTTGCACGGGTAATCTTAGAGGGTTTACTTTAAACACGCGAGCCCGCTGATTTTGGGCAATAATGGCCCGGACGAAAAATAAAAATACAGAGAATTTGGAAAAATTGTATGTCGCAAGTGCCTGCATTTGAGTTTTGCAAAATTGTTTGGAACGTAAAACTAAAATACTTACGTAGCATCATAGGAAAATCAATTAAGATGGTTTAAATCTAACTGGGGCAGCTGTGATTCAACTTTTTTTTGTTACAAAAAAGAGTCTTGAACACCGAAAATGAGTTCGGAAAACCCAGAATTAGGCAAAACAATACAAACATATAGGTGGAGGGTGTCGATTATGTTTTCTTGGGGTTTTCAGGACTTTCCAGGCACTAGATAATAACTTATTTGGTTTAAAAGTTAAATTTTCAATGAGCTCGTCAAAAATTATCTTAGACGCTGACGCGAAATAAAGATAATATTCGCTGCTCTAGCGCCATTCAAGTGACGACGAAAAATATTATAATTTAGTCTAACCTGATTACCTTCAAAACCTAAAGCGGAAAACTAGGGCTAGGATTGCTGGAGCTCAGCTTAATGATTATTAACTTTTCTCCCACACAGATCTGGGGAGTTTGTCGATTGAACCTGAGAATTTACTTCTTATATCTTTCAAAAAATGATTTCAATGCGTGATGGCTTGCAAAAACTATTAATTTCGCACTTGCTTTGAAAGTAGGGAAGCAACTTGTCCATCGATGGTGAAAACGCATTCTTTCAACACTTTGTAACTCTCATTTGAAAATTATTGCCTTTAACTATTTTCATGCCATAAAATCATGTTGCTAAATGTGTAGCTGCTCTTTGTTGAATCGATTTTCCAAATACATAATGTACCTACAACAATAAGTATAAAATGCTAACCAACCATGACCTTAAAAAATATAAACCCCGTCTCGGTTTCTACCCAAATTTCCTAACTCCAAATTTGTTCCAAGTCTTTGTGTCATTTATAAAAATTGCTCCAAACCATAAATAGCGGGTTAAACCCAGTTTTGCCACAACTCAAAAACAAATAAAAGGATTTCTGCCCCCAGAAAGATGTAAAAACTAAAAGCGGTACAAAATACTCGTACAATCCTCCAAAAAAAGAGGAAAGGACGAAAAGTAAAAACTTTTTGAAGCCTATAACAACCGCAAAAAGTGAACAAACAGCGAAAATCCTTTATAACAACTTTTCACAGGGATTATATGTACACACGAAACACATCCATATAGAGCACAAGGCAAAGCGAAAAAAAAAATATTATTGTATTAGGGTATTCACACACTTCTTTTTCGCCCCCACTTTTAACCATGAAGCACACTAGGCTATCCCTGAAGCATCCTTTTTCTAAATACAGACTAGCTACCCAGTATCAAATTTTGTATATCACATATTCTTCGAGCATGGTGTTGCAGGCATTAGCCAAAGATGAGAAAGGATTCTTCTCCACGGTGTGAGCGTTCTGTAGGAACGCTATTTTTTGGGGGCGCATTAGAGACTACGATCGTCAGACAATGTTGGAATATACATATTGTAGTAACGCAGGCTGTTTTGAATTTAAGGAATATTTTGGGTTCTTGCCAAAAACCAACACAAGCCACCACCATCAGCACTGTTCCTATAGTACTGCTTTTGGAATGACAGCAGGGGTTATAAGAAATAAGACGAGTCCGGGTCTCAGCCACAGTCGACAGAAAAAAGGCCCAAACAATGCACAACAACTAAAAGAGGAGGAAATCCCAGAAAAAGGACGAAAATCAAGTTAAAATAAAAGCATCGCACGTCAGTCTCGCCTCTAGGAAAAGGATTGTGGCCAAAGTGTTGGTTGGTACGACGATGTTGATCATCCTGTCTCGTACAAACGAAGACCAAAATAATGAAGACCGACTCCCAGTAGGCCTAAGTAATACAGCATTAAGCGAACAACAACAAGTAGTCAGTCACAGAGACAAACCCGTCAGGCACGAGTGAAAAGTGTGCTTATAAATTTGTCTCTCATCATTGTGAATTATTTATTACTGTAGCCGCTTAGATAAATGTCTTTATTGCTATGCAGGTGGAACGAGGCTGGTTGGCGATTAAGAGCCTTAGTCCGCCTATTACTGCTGCTAAACTGTCAGTTTTCATAAACACTACATTCGGGAAAATAAACTGGGAAAATCCTTGGGTAAATTTCAGTTTGATTATGATAATGTTACCCGCTCTTGGAGGTTCTTCCTCTCGGAGCAACAAACGTATGTGGTCGACATGAGGTTACCATTACCATCATGAACGTGGGTTTATTTTTCGTTGAAAGGCCAAAATTGTGGTCAAATTGTTGCTGGTGTTGTTGTAGATGCCCTTATAGGTGGGTAGTGTTGCATTAAGGATATGGGCCGGCCGTTGGACGCTAAAGTGTCAGATAAATTTACGTCATAGCTTAGCCTTGCTAATGGAGGATTAAGTAATTTGAAATGTTTGCTTTCTATAGAGACGACCAGGCAGGCAGAGTGTTTGCACTATGTAAAGGAGAGGAGGAGGACTCATGAATATGAATGGCTTAATTGCAAGGCTTATCCTTAGGGAATGAAAAAAAAGGTGAACTTGAGTGAAAGTGAAACAATTACAGCTGAGGAAAATATTAAGCTCTTTTGTTCCTAAATTCAGGTATAGTTTTATAAATTAGTATATAAAAAATTATTTATATACATAAATGCCTAAAAAATGTTAAATAGTGCAAACTACTTAAAACTTAGTCAAAAGCTCAATCTAGAGTTTTTTTAATTTATTTATGGGTACAAGCAGTACCTAGTGCATTTTAATTTTTTTCCTTCGGCTTTACATAGGAAAATGTGTTTTCTAATGTGTAGAAAATACCTTTATATACTGCGTCAAAAGTCCTTCACTACCTCAAAGTCACAGCTGTTTATAGTGATATTTTCTGCAATAAGTATACCCTTCTTGAAGACTGCATATACAATGCATGGTTTTTCCCTCGTTGTTGAGTTCATGATCGCCATTTTCGGTCCAAAATTCACGAAGGCTTAACTGACAAGAAATGGATGCGTTCTTCCGGCTATGTCAATGTCATCTGCGTATCCGATTAATTGTATGGGCTTTTGAAATATGAAAATGGGTGGGTATCGATTTGGAATTCCTCGTTTATTTTCAGAGTAGTATAATATATGTAGTATAAATATATAATCAATATTGGAGTTTTCTAACCTGAGGCCAGATTGGTATTGACATTTCAGATTGTTAAACGAAGGTCTTTATTTCTTTTCAAAGAACAGCTGAAAAAAAATCTATGCGGTATTGTGGAGCCCGATGCATCTTTGGTTGGCACTATTCAGATGGTCTCCTTTTTTGAGACCTTAGAAAACAATTCTAAGGTTTCGTTCATCGGGCATGCTTTACTACGACTATATCTTAAAGATGAGATGGTGCATGCTCTTATGTATATTAGATCCATCGAAATTGAAATGTGCAAATCTTATATAAATTCTTAGCCAACTGAGATTAAATAATAAAAGTCAGCTAATTTCGCGTTAATTATCTTTAGAAAATTTAGTTTTTGCATGGTAAACTAAGAACGATCACATAAAAATGAGAAAAAGCGCTTACATCAGTGAGTAGAACATTATGGAGAGAGATGTAAAAAAGCTTTCTGTTAAATAAAAGTTTAAGCACAAATAACAGATTCTTGTCGGATACACCCCAAAACAGCTAATATTCAGCTGGTTTTAAAGCACAAACAGGTTGCAAATTATATAGGCTTTAATTTTAGTACCTATTTTATTACAAAATGTTGATAATTTGGCAGTAATATGCAAAAAAAAATGCATAAAAATTCACTTTTAACCTTTTAGTGCATTTTTTTAAGGTAGCGCCACGAAATTTCGGATTCAGTTAACCACATAACGCATAAATACTCAAAGAAATCAGAACTACAACAAAACTTTCCAGTGAGACTGATGATTTTTAAATTTTTATTCTGGAATGCAGTTTATGCTCATAAACTGAATTTTGTGCAACTATAAAGACTACCTAAGGTAACAGAATTCCGAGTTATGCAATTTTTGTAAAAAGGCGTTTTCGGACATTCAATCTTAACAAGGTGTGTATAGGAAATCGGAATAAATTGGAAGAAATTCACTAATAATTGACATATTTTATTTACTGAATTCGAGTGATGAACAAATTACGTCAATTTTCATCCAGCTTTTAAGTGCAAAATAATAGTTTAGGAAAAAACTTTAAAGGTGAAGTTTGTTGCAAACATTATATTCTATAAATTTTATTAATAATGTTTTTACAAAAAATTGATAGTTCACGTGATAGTTCAACTGTAAAGAGATTTTTACATTTTTGCATTTTGCATGTTTCAGCCAAATTTTGTAGGGAAATTGTGAGAAATTAATTTGACTGGACTTAGATCAATATTATTATATTCCTATCGTTGTTATTAGAATATATCGAAAAATAATCTTTCACGTATTAAAACGTAAAGTTTTAATGCTTTGGATGAATAAAATTTGAAATTGTCTGAATGAAATTAATAATGGTGTTTAACTGAGGAGGGTGTAGAATGATAAGGGGAGCGTAAGAAAGGGGAGTGATGGAAATCTAACAAGTGAGTAAGTGCAAGAGTTTGTCTGTGACAAACTTCTATATACCCGACCCAATATAGCATGTAACACCAAATCTAAAAGGATCTTGGCCCGAATTCATATATTATTTGTATGGGGCACGCCTCCAAAATTGAGCCTCCGAAATTGAGCATGGGCTCAAAATTCAAATCAACTATTTGTAACTTCGTTAGAATCCTGAGAAAATACGTAAAAGCGAAAATTATTTCAGAAAAAAAAAAAATGTTTTTTCCTACAAACCCCCTAAAATTAGGCGGAGCTCAAAACTTTGTACGAAGCAAACTTAGCAAATGGTAATATCTTCAATATTTGTCATAATTTTTTTTTCGATTTTGCGTCAACTTTTCGAGAAATCAGATTTTTAAAGATCTTACATGTCAAAAGTGGGCATGGTCGATATTCCTAGCAGTCCAATTTTTGTCTTGTTAAAGGTCTTGGGCCAATATTGCTCAGCACTAAAATTTAAGTTCCTGTGCCTTGTCTAACTTGACCAAAAGGAATTTTGAAAAAAAAATCTGAATTAGAGGTTGACTTACATTGAAGTCAGTAGTGGGCGTGGCCGTTGATGGCTTGAGCCAATTTTCACACTTTATCTGTGCAACATAAGAATCCAGCCGTGTACCAAGTAACAGCTCTCTTGCTTTTTGAAGACCTAAAACCCTCACACGGACGTACATGGCTTAATCGATTCACCTGTCGCTTTCGATCATATCTCTAAAAGGTCTTAAGGCTCTACGGTGATTATTTTACTATGTTAAAAACTATGCATTTAAATTACTATACCCTCGGTCGGGTATAAAAAGAAGAAAGATGCCAACTTAAGGGGTTGCTGGGCGAGACGGCAACCAGGCAGGGTGGGTAGAGGCGATTTCTCGCTGCATCATACCATGTTGTTGCAATTCAAAGACTGACATGATTTTTGTTTGGGATTGAGGGTCAAGAACTCACGCCCTCCGACGAGCAGAGGATGGCTTCCAGCATTCCAGCGTAGACCAGACAGCGAAATCCAACCAGGTCCCATACAACCTATGAACACTTAACACCGATGGGTGCGGTCAGTCATTTCTGACTGGTGGGAGCACAATATATCTTTAGAAAGTCGTTGTACATAATTTTCATTAACCCGTATCGTTCAGCACATTATTTTTTCAAAGTTTCAGAAAACAGTGTTATGTTTTTTATCGGCTTAAATGAGGCTTAAGGAAGAGAAAAGACATTTAATTTTCACGCTGACATAAACGACATATTAGGGTAACACAAATACTAACAAGCAAAATGTGTGAAAAATTTAAAGGAATAAGAAGACCCTTAGGCTCTTGTTATCCAAAGCGATTGTTCATCATTTCGTTTGTTTAAGCTTAATTTGGTCTGTTCACTTGAACAGAAAATAGAAAATTTTTTGTTTTAAAAAAATAAATCATATAACAGTGAACGAGAACACAGTAACACAGTAACATAGCTTCACTTCTAAGAAGTAGATTATCAGAACCTATATATAAGTTAGCCTTTTCTATAAAGTCAAAATGAGTCATATTAATTTACGATAGACTAACATTCTTTTAGGAATCATAGACCTTACAATGACAACTGATAAGTTAAAACTCAAGTTCAGAACTGAAAAAAGAGAGACGTATTTTATTTACAAACATTTTACGCTTCTTATCGGGGTTTTTTAAGCGGTGTAATGGACTTAGCCAGTTGGATGAAATAATGAGTTCTGAAAACGATAAGCTCCATCTTATTATATAATTTATCATAAAGAAAAGA
This sequence comes from Neoascia interrupta, assembly GCA_947623515.1. NCBI lineage: Eukaryota > Metazoa > Arthropoda > Insecta > Diptera > Syrphidae > Neoascia > Neoascia interrupta. The sequence goes on from OX392463.1 coordinate 150,867,362, forward strand.
AAATGCGCTGGCATTTACAAAAAATGTCAGACAAGTTTAGATAATTCAACTTTTCTACAGTTCTACACGTACCTAATATCCCTGTATTAGGTACGTGTAGAACTACCTTATTGATATGGGAGAGAAACCAACCCTATATTGATAGCCCATTAGTCTAACTTAGTTCTAGACTAAGTTTGAATAGTTATGGTTAAACAAAAGCACTTGTATACGCATACCCAAGATAAAAGCTGAGCTAAAGCCTAGACTCTCTCAAAATACATTTTAAAAATTTAAGGAAAGGTAACTTAAATGGTTATACCATGCTATTATAAGGCTCACAGTATGTCTAAACTTAATCAAACATTAGAAAAATCTAAAAAAAAAATTCTGCCCACTGCAGAGAAAAAAATTAACCAGATAGTAACACACCCTTAAAATAGTATCTAAGTACAATTTATTACACAATCTCCAAAAACATTTTTTCTCTGCCTAAAATGTCATTGTCGAGGTTACCATGCACGTTCCAGTTTCCTAGTCTTATCAGACCAGTCGTTTTCACTTTTCAACAGTTATATCTACCATACAGGAGGACTTCAAGATAAACCATAAATAACCCAAAAGAACCTTCATCTCCATAAATGTATGTGCAGGTCCAATGTCATGGTGGTGTACTATGGTCGTGTGCATGTTTTATTTAAACATGCAAATAACTCAGCTAAAATATTGGATTTAAACTCGAATCTGTATTTTTGCAAGTTGTTCTTGACACACATTATGCGCTTTGCAAAAAAGTGAGCGAGGAATCGTATCACAAAGCACACTTGCGAAAGTATATTAAGGCTCACAGGAAATCACTTGCTTCAGCTTTTCTGATAGTAGAAAATACTTGCGGTTACTATTTTCGATTTATTTTGATAGGGTTAAGACCTCAGACCAAAGTGTGATTATATTAAAATAACAGTGGTAGTTAAAAGTTTGTTATCTATGCCTCATGGTATCTTTGGGCGTATATTAAATGTTTCAGATATTCTTACCGTGTTGACTGCTTTTCAGTCACTCCTTTCAGTCCTGTCCTGCCCCCCACGCAATGCTAGCTTGTTTGACCTTCTATGGACTTCAAGGTCTCATGAGCTGAATCAGCTTATACTGGCCTGTTACAACAGAATTCGGTCATGGCTATGATCGAGACCGACAGGTTATTTGATTAAGCTGTTTGAGCTGTGTCCGTTCGTCCGTTCTTCCGTTCGTCCGTCTGTCCGTGTGTGTGAAGTTTTTAGGTCTTTAGAATTGAGTTAGAAAAATTAAACTTGGAGTGTAGCTTAAGCCTTATTTTGTGCAGACAAAGTATAAAAATTGATAAGATCCGCTTGCAGCTACGCCCACAGTTGACTTGAAGGTCAGACAACCGAAAATTTACATTTTGTTTCATAATGTTTTTTGGTCAAGTTACACTAGGTGTAGGAACTCGAATTTTGGTGCGGAGTAAAAAGTGGTAAGAAGCCTTTAAGATAACAAAATTTGTGCCACCCACACTATAAACCATGCCCACTTTTAACATGTCAGACCTTGAAAAGCCTGACTTCTCGGAAACCTTATTGTAAATCGCAAAAAAGAAATTATGGAAAATATTAAAGATATTGGAGATATACAGAGGAACTCTTGTACTTACTTACTTACTTACTTGTTTTTGTCGATTTAAATCCAGGGATTGTCTGATCTCAAGGGGGTTCTCGGTAGTTTGCCTTACGATTGGTGCACTAAAAATGGGCCTTAACCTAAGTGCTATTTGTAAATGGATCGATCGACCGATTTCAGTTGCTAGTAATCGGTCGATTTATCCATGCAACATGTTAACAAAGCAGTAAACACCTAAAAAAAAAAAACTGAAGGACCCACAGTTCTTAAATAAAGGTACGCATTTTCGCTCCAAAATTTTGATGGCAACGTACATATGTGAATTTCTCTCAATATTTGAAATGCTTTTACAAAAGAGATGCATGAAACACTTAAATTTTTCGGTTCTACAAGTTCGCCAGTAGACCTCTTGGGAGCCATACCATCGGTCGTTTATAAACTTCTTCTGATTCAATGCGTTTGATTAGCTGACATCAATTGGATAAATGACAGGTAAATGGAATAATGACTAGTCCCATAGATGGCCTGGAAACCTACTAACTATAAGCTACCTATAATAAAAGTGTATATATAGTTTTAACGCCACTGTTGTATGGCTAGTTTGATTGTTGGATTTGTCCTCTTACTACATATAAACTTTTGAACGTAGGTGGGATGCTGATAAAAAAATTTAATTTAATTCACAACAACCGATATCAGCTCGCCTCGCAAAAGGCTTTTGTTATAAAAGAGGGTCTACAGGGTTGCGAATATCTAGTTACAACTTTGACATCCCACATGAAGAGTGATTTACTCCTGTATCGGGGTGCGAAATGTACTAAAAACCATATAATTTTATTTTATTAAAAAAAAATTATACTAAAATGAGTTTTCGTGAAATATTAGTGTTAGTGCTCCTCTTGCAACTTGTGCTAGGAGAAGGTGAAATATTTTCAAACAATGACGAACAAAAACTGTAAGTTTTTTTTAAAGAAAAGTGTCCTTCTATATTAAATAACGAATTGGTTCAGTGATAGGTATTTGTTTTTTATCCTATAGTGAGTGTTGTGAAAAATTTTCTAAAATTTTTGTGCGTTGATGCTTTTGTTATCGAGAATACATCGAACTGAACCTGGTTTCTGTTAAATGATTAAATATATATTCTTTAATTGGAAAAAAATACATACTCAACAAAAAATTATAGCTAATTAGGATTTGAGTTTTTTGTTTGATGTATTACTGTGTGGGTCCGTTTAAGCTAGGAGTAGCATTCAACCGCGTAAAGAGCGTTTTTTTTTTGTTTGTTTTTAGAAACTCAAACGGAAAGTGTTAAGAAAGTCCTTCCCTTAGAGTTTGCGAGTTTAATTGGATGTGAATACTGCCTACATAAATTACATTACAAAATAAGTTCTTAATCAAAAGGGACTCAGGTCCTTCATTGTATCGATGAGGTCCGTGGTATTTTTAAACGCAAATTTAGACCTGAACTAAAGAATGTATGGCAAAATGTTTGAAAAAAGTTTGCCTACAATTTGAGAAAGAGCGTTAAAGAAAGAGGAAACAGGCACATCGTCTTTGTATGTCGTACTAAAAGCATTAAACCTACAAATCCAGTCACATAACCTCAAGAAGCCAAATATCACATCTGGTGAAAGATTTCGCTTATACTTGGTGTGTCAGAGTGGCTTTCAAATCTGTGACAACAATCTTTGTAACAACAAAGTTAGACGAAATAATAGACAAATCAAAGAGAAATGGCGTTTACACAATCAAATTTCGGGGAATAAATGAACATCTCAAGTCATTTGTTTGCCCGAACCCATTATCTGGCCAAAGACCTCTCTGGCAGTGGACCTTCTTTACTATATTAACTTCTATGACGCATATTAGACAACAATTAGATTCTCGGATAAACAAACACCAGAACCAAAATATCCAAAATTTTACAAAAAGAACAGCGATATACCGAAGGCTGCTCTAATATTATCAGTTTTTTAAAAATTCTCTTGCATTCGTATAGCCATTCTTTTTTCATTATTTAATTTAATTTATTCCTTTTGTTAGTAGCACAGTAAAATCCAGAAAGTAAGTGCTACAGTGTGTACGCAGAAGTTACAGTCCGTAAAACGAGCTGTTGAATACCCCATCCTATCCCTCATTGTAAAATGCTGATATTATTGTTATTTTCTGACATTTTATAAGTAGTGAAAACTTCGAAAAGGGGCGTGGTCCAACCGCTCGTTATTATAAACTATCAATATTAACACGTATCCATTGTTATCCATCCATCCACAAAGTCAAGCTTAAATATTCGTATACCTAAATGCAGTTTTTTGGTTCAAATTCAATACTTTTGAACAAAATGAACGAAATCTGAAATGAAGTCTTACCTAACCTGCTATTTTTTTTTAATCTTTCCTAAATTAGGCTGAAGGCCAGTTGAAATTCCTTTTTCCAGGAAAATTTAAGATTTTCCTTCAATTCTGCCTCCAATTGTGGCCGTGGCCCAAAGTCATGTATTAACAAAATATAGAAACTTTGACAGCTTTTTGGGTAGTTGCACAATTGTACCGATTGTGAACGTGTTTTTGTGAGGATTGGAAACATTTGTACACTTGTACCTACTGCTTCGAGTAACACTGAATTTATGCACCAAATTTTAGCTTCCTAGCTTTAAATTTAAAGCATAAGAACTTGTGACATATAGACATACGGACGGACGGATGGACATGGCTTATTCGACTCAAAATTCGTCCTCGATCATAATGCCCTTAAGGTCTTGAGGGTCTACCATTATTATTGCACTGTGTTGCGAACTATGTGACAAACTTAATACACCACCGATCCTATGGGATAGGGTGTAAAAAATCAAGCAAAAGAAGCAAAGAATGTTGAGTATTTACAGACTGTGACACTTTTATGTTATACAATAAAGTCAGTGGTCTGATGAAGCCCCAATAAGTCGAAACGGGTGGGCTATAGTTATCATCATCATTTTCTTTTCCGCTTATCCTTAGATGAGTCGTAGATCGAGTGCGCTTAAATGGTTCTTCCATCGTTCTCGATTCTCCGCCACCAACTCAGGAAACACTGGCGTGATCCCCAGGCGGGTCTCGGATATATTATTTACCTGATCTCACCACATGTTTTCTGGCCTGTTTTCTGACCACAGGTCGACGCGGGCACGCAACTCGGCAAGCGTGACACCTTTCAAGGAAGTCTGTCGGGGGGCACCAGAACAACATGTCCAAACTATCTTAGAATTAATCAATCCAATTGGAACGAGCACTGAATTAAAAACTTCGATTTTGCTTGCACTCCGAGCTCCGCTTTCCTGATGATCGAACGACGCAGTTCTATTACTATTGCTCCAACTTGGCCAATTTTATAGGATAACGCAGTATCACTAATCCCATCCCAATTTGCTGACGTTTACTTTCATCCCAGCATCCCCCAGATGTCTCCAAACTCATCCAGTGCTCGCTGAACTTCCTCCTAGGACGTTAGCTTTATCATCTGCAAAAATCAAGTAGATTGAACCAAGAATTTCAAACAAGAAAGATTTTGAAACAAGAAGACTGCGTTTCACCATCCAGTCCATATGCTATGAAAAACAGAGTCGATAGAACGCCGCCCTGTCGAAGTCCAACGCCAACGCACACATTAAAAGGAGGGGATTTTTTGCCATTTATCCGCACACAGCTTCTGCAGTTTTCATACAAAGATAAAATAGCTCTCAGAAGAGGCCCACTTAGCATATAGTCCTGCAAAACTCTCCATAGTTTAATCAGGGTCGGTTCAATGACTTTTGGCGCCCGGCGCAAACAAATAATAGGCGCCCATTAAAAACGAAGATATGAGCGCAGCAAAAATATTTAAAAAAATACTTAATTTTTTTTTTTTTCATTTGTTTTAAAAGTTTTGAGTACGACAATTATTTGTTTTAGACGTTTTTTTTAAAATTCCGCCTTGCGGCTAAATTGGGGTACTTAACCCTCCTGCAATACAATTTTTTTCTTGTCTCGACCCAACCTACACGTTTAAGATATTTGTCACAACTAACAGGGTTCATATTCAGATTACAGCGTGACTGAATCACCCTATATATGAAAATATTTAACAAAGTTTTAATAATATACCTTTTAAATAAATACCGTTTATAAGAACGCATAACGAATATGACCATGCCCACGTAGGGACCCCAATAACAAAACACTTAAGCAGGAATACAGCACACAAAATTTCAGCGTCCTGCGACAATTTTCATTTTTTATTCCTATAAGTAAAGTCGAAGTGCGTGTGGGCGGATTTTTTAAAAATGTTAAACGTGTTTACTACTTCAGAATCTTAAAAGTGCAGATTTAAAGTTTGAAGTTCTCAACTCGTTTAGTTAGGGCCTTGAGACTGCCGGCATACGGAAGGACGGACGAACCGGACATGGCTTATTTAACTTACAATTCAGTCTCCATAAAGTTTAAGTTTAATGCCTTAGAAAAATTGGTCAGAAGTAGCAATATCAGAAAATCGTAATGCAAGAAAATATCAAAATAAAGGAAAAGTGTTCCTACCTTCCGTCCACCTAACGAATTTTTTGATGTTCCATAGCTGTACACTTACGACCTACCCTACATAATAATTATAAGTAAAGAAAATAGAGTTAAGGAGATAGGTATAAAATAACGTTTATTTCAGTATTCGAATTACTTTTCTAGTGCAAAAAAACAGTTTTAGTAGGTATCAGACCATTTGTAATTAACATATTTTTGAGTGATATGAATGCTCAAGATTAAATATGACTGCTACAATAAAAGCCGTAACTGAATTATTATAGTTTTATTTTTCATTTAAAATAAAATTATTATAATTTTATTATGAATGAATTGGCAACACCGTGCAATTTAAAAAAAAAAATACGCTACCATTCAGAATACACCTACGACCTACCTATTTCAAAACACAAAAGAACTATGTGTTTTGTGTCAAATATAATAAAATATGTAGCACATACACACCATCTTTTAAGCAGTCTGCCTCTGCGCGTGTTTTTTTTTAGCGCTTATCATAACATACAAGATACACAGCAGGCTGCACCAACAATGTGTAGCCATTAGGCTGTCCTTACATGAGCAACGGAACAGTGTTTGGGTTTATTGAGTCTTATCTGCGGGCTGCGGCCTTATGCTAGCAAAAACTGTCGCTCCCATAAAAACCCTTTTTTTTGGGTTCATCTCGTGTGTCGACGGTGAATGTTCTATCGTTCGTCTAAAAGAAACCTAATGGGAAGGAACAACAAGCAACCCCTTTGCAACTTGATATGTACACATAATAATTAGCACACATATTCCAATCATACGCTCCAGCCTCCAAGTGCCGTCGCCCCGAACGCGATAATGACGACTTTAATACTTGTTGTGATGAGGACTTAATGCAACACGTTTGGACTGGCTTGGTCAAACCAAAGTTTTTTTGTTGTAATTAACTTAGCTTTGGCGCAGAATAGAGTTCTTGCTCCAGAGGCAGTTAATTTTGTTAGTGTTTTCTGTGTTGTTGGCTGACAAAACTATGACATGGCGCAAAATCGGTGACGAATGGAGCGGCATGATTCAAATGCTCCACAACTTCATGCAACAGAATGGTCTTTTATATTCGGTATAGGTTGGATAAAAAGGTTTTATTTTTGAATGATGTTGATGTTTAAGCTGCGCTGTTGTACAAAACACGCAATGATAGAACATCGATGTTATGTACATGTATGAGTGTAGATTTGATGTAGCTTATGTTTGGAATTGAAATAATGACACTTGCGCAGTGTTGCCATATTGCGAATTCATAAAGGGCTTAATATTTCTTCATTAAATCTGAAATATGAATAATAAATAGATTTAAGTTAAAAATGACAAGCGAAGCATTATAATTTGCGCCCGGTGCGGCTGCTCCACCTGCTCCAATGCAAGTTCCGGCCCTGAGTTTTCCCGAGGAACTCGCTCATAATCCTATTCCAAATTTACAAAACATACGTGTGCTGGTTTGTGGTACTCCCGGCCTTCTCAGAAATAAACTTTAGAGTAAAAAGCTGATCGGTTGTGCCTCTGCCGGAGGCCGAGAGCCTCCCTGATCTTTCCGTAACAAAGGCTCAACTAACTACAGCTCTGCAACGCGCTTCCGACACCTTCGCGAAAATACTTTTCCTGGAAGACTTAAGAGAGTTATATCCCTATAGCAAGAGCAATCTCTCTTGTCCTCTAGTTCAAAAATAGGCACTTTAACTTCTGTTTGCCAATCGCTTGGTGCTTTCCTGTTTTCCCAGGGCACCAGACGTGTTAGCCATTTACCACTTTCTTTACCCATTACCTTGAGCATTTGTGGTCGGATTTCATCAACTCAACGATCGCTCCACGAATTGAGCGTTTGGAAAGCTTAAGGTGTAAGTTACATTTATTCATGTTTGTTGCATATTTAATTATTATGAACGCCTACAGTTCGGCCAAGTATTAATAATTCGGACAAAATTAATTATTCGGACATGTATTAATTTCCATTTTTTTTTTTTTGCATTCTTAAGTCAAACCAAATATTTTGTTTTCGATCTTTTGAATTTGAACGGTGAGTAGTTAAATTGAAAAGTGCTGGTTTTCGAAGCAAAAAAACTTTTTTCAGTGGAGGGACTGCTGCAAAGACAAGCAGGCTTAGAGAAAAAATATTCTACAATTGAATCCGAGCTCCGTAAACTAGAAGAATAGTACAAACGCCTCGTTCAAAAAAACACAGTGAACAATCTGGTAGCACTTATACCAGATAATGAAAGAATGGATCCTGTTCCATGGATAGCAAAAGCCATTTGTGAAAATTTAGTGCCCAGAAGTCCGTCCGCTATCGACTTAAACCAGACTTGTTATCAGAGGCCATAAACAAGATGTACACAACGTTTTAATAAGATTGACAAAGAGTAGAACCACAACCGATCTGTTAAAAGCATCACGGAACTAGAAGGAAACTGGGGTCAGCATACATCGTGACCTCCCAAAAGCAACTCGTGTTAAACAAAACTGTCGAACAAAACTACTGGCGCTGCGTAAGGTGATCTTGGAAAAGTATCCATACTTCATATTGATTCGGGGCAAGAAATGATCGTGGAACGACCATACAGATCTTATATGTGAAAAGTTGAACGGCTTTGATATTCTTCAACAAATTTTCAACGACCCTGGTCTTTTGAAATAAAATGTGAACTAGAGGTTGTCGCACATTAAAACCTATAGTGGTTGTGGCCGTAGGCGGATTTAACCAATTTTAGCACTTGCCTATGCAATATAGTACCCAGCCGTGTCGTGCTCTAAATTTTTAGCTCTCTACCTTTATTCTGAAGACCCAAAACCCTTACACATACAAACGAATGAACGGACGGACTGACTTTTTAATCAGTTTTAACTTAAAACAAGTGGGAAAGTGCAACCGTCTGTGAAGAAGTGCAAAAAACCCTAACACAAAAGGGAATTTCCACGCCTCCAAAAAGTGGGCGGGATATAAAAATATAACTGTTGATTTATGGTTGCATACATTTCGAACTAAAACTCCGCCTTTTTTAAAAAAAAAGTAGGTGGGGGCATATACTATTTATATAAAAAAAGTTAGAAAGTGCTTATATCTAAAACTTTTGTCACATAATTTTTAGTTAAATTTCATATACAGTTTGTTTCCAAATTCGATGCAAATATTTTGACACAAGATTCTTGGGTATATTTGAAGAATAAAATTGTTCTACAGTATGGGCCTATCTCAAATTTTGATACCACTTATTGGGAATTTAAGAAAACACCGACTTTGAGGTACCTTGACCCATACTAACACAAATATCTCCGCTAACACTTACAACAGGTACTTCATTTAGGACTTAAATTTTAGAAGAAATAGTACTTCTCTTAACTGCATTAAAATAAAATTGATAGCTTTTTCAACTTTCGAGATATTTGCTTTTAAGTCGGATCCTTTTTCCCTGCCCATGACATTGTTTTGACTTTCAAGACACATTTCTGCGAAAAATGCGTAATAAACATATCGGTAATTTTTTCTTTCTAGTGCACCTAACAATACTTAATAAAAATTCTTAAGACAAGTTACCCGAAAAACCCACAGATTTTATGATACTTGGAAAATTCCATAGCAGGTAAAATTATGAAAAACTCGATTCATAGTGTTCAATTCCTATTATTCTGAATAAAAATGTTTGTGTTTGGTTTATGTTTTTTTTTATTTCATTAAGTTAACTTTACAATCAAATAAGGTGTTCAAAGTGTCCTCCTCCATTTTGTATGCATGCTAGAGCCCGTTTTTGGATTGCGCTGTCAACGTTTATTGAGGATAACTCCTGCCTCACTTGTGACGAGGCTTGGAGAATACGATCTTCTAAATCATTTAGAGTTGATATTTCTGTAGAATTAACAAGTTCTTTCATTCTCCCCCATACAAAAAAAATCCATAATTGTAAGGTCTGGAGATCTTGCAGGCCTGTGAACTGGTCCATTTCTTCCTATTCAACGACCAGCGTACTTTTCATCCAGCCAATTCTTAACCTCGCGACCAAAGTGGGCTGGGGCTCCATCCTGTTGAAAATATGACGAAGCTCGTTGAGTTACCGGAACATCCCCCAGTAGATCTGTTAAATCATTGCGCAAAAATTCCAGATAGTTTGCAGAATTCAGTGTGGGAGGCAGTTTGAAGGGACCGATTAAGTTGTTTCCAATAACACCTGCCCACAAATTGACGCTAAATCTGTGTTGAAATGATGACTCTCTCCTTGTGTGTGGGTTTTCCGCAGCCCATGTGTGTAGATTGTGAAAATTTGTAATCCCATCTCTAGTAAATTGAGATTCGTCCGTCCATAGGATTCTGCTTATAAAACCGTTGTCATCCAAGTTCCGCTCTAACAACCAGTTGCAAAACTCAAGTCTCGGCTCCAAATCACTCGGAAGCAGTTCCTGCACAGGTGTATAGTGGTATGGATACAAGTTTTCCGTATGCAGGAGACGAACAATTTTATGTGTTGATTAAATCGCAAGGATAAGCGCCTGATGCTGATTGATGGATCATTTGCAACCGCTTCCAGTATTCTTTCATCAACTGCAATTCTTCCTGGTGAAGCTCCTGCGTTAGGTCGTCTTGTTGAAACAGATCCCGTTTCCCGAAGTCTTCGAAACGAATTTGTAAATACGCGGGGATTAGGTACTCTTCGGTTAGGATAAAGCTGATGGTATCTTTGTTGTGCTCTAATAGAACTTCCGTTGCACATCCCATAAAAGTAGATAATATCGGCGTATTCTTCGTTTGTAAAAGATGCCATTTCAAGTAGGGTTTCTAAGCAACTGTTGTGTCACCTCGGCTTCAAAAATGACTTTGATGGATTTAATTTTGTTTTCTAACCTTTTATACAATTTACATTAGGTAAATTTTGCAACTAGGCGACCAACCTCAAACTTAATCCTTTTTGGGATTTAACAGAAAAATGATAGGGATATTACCTTTTTATCAGGTAGTCTAATAAAAATGCATGCTCTAAAACCTTCGCAAATTATTAATACATAGTCAAAAAATCGTTCTTGTTGTCAATTGCGGTTAAAAAAGTAGGTAACAAATCATATTTCCACCTTATACCTGTCGCGGCTTCGTGAAAAGAGTTTTTCATAATTTTACCTGCTATGGAATTTCCCAAGTATCATAAAATCTGTGGGTTTTTCGGGTAACTTGTCTTAGCAATTTTTATTAAGTATTGTTAGGTGCACTAGAAAAAAAAAATTACCGATATGTTTATTACGCATTTTTCGCAGAAATGTGTCTTGAAAGTCAAAAAAATGTCATGGGCAGGGAAAAAGGATCCGACTTAAAAGCAAATATCTCGAATGAAAAGGCCAAATTTTTATCGCTCCCTCAAAGACAATTACAAGGCAATGTAACATTCCATAAATTAGTGCGCTAGCACCATTGTAACATAGCTAAAATTTGAAAAAAGTATTTTTTGAAATTAGAGATGGTCGCGAATACAGGCCTGCAGTTGGCGTGTCTGTGATCAGATTCAGCTAATTTTCAAACTTGATCTGAAGGACTGGATCAGCCAACTCACAAACCTTAGGCCCTCTAGCTAAAAATTTAAGGCGTATCACCGTAGACCCCTAAAACCTTTAAGAGATATGATCGAGACCGACTTGGTGAATCGATTAAGCTATGTCCGTCCGTCCGTCTGTCCGTCTGTGTGAAGTTGATAGGTCTTTTAAATTAAGCCTGAGCGCTCAAACTTGAATTGATTAAATCCGCCAACGGCCACGCCCACTACTGGTTTCAATGTGAAACAAGCCCTGTTTCAAATTTTCTTTCAAAATGCCTTTTGGTCAAGTTAGACAAGGCGTAGGAACTTAAATTTTGATATAGAGCAATAATGGCTTAAAACCTCTAAGAAGGCAAAAATTGGACCGCCCACAATATCGACCATGCCCACTTTTAACATGTTAGATCTTTATAAACCCGATTTCTCGGAAGTTCACTTCAAATCGAAAAAAAATCTATGACAAAAATTGAAGATATTACTATTTGCTATTTGTTTTGTCCATACAAAGTTTTGAGCTCCGGCTACTCCTAGGCGGCGTTTTTAGAAAAAAACGGTTTTTTAATAATCTTCGAATAATTTTCGATTTTAACCCATTTTGCAATGATTCTAATGAAATTAGAATTAATTGATTTTAATTTTTAGCCCAGGCACACTTTCTGGGGCGTAGCCCCGAATTCGGGACAAAATATTTTAAGATTTGGTGTTACACGGTATATAGGGTCCGGTATATAAATAGAAGTTTATACACAGACGAACTCTTGCACTTACTCACTTGTTTATTACGACATAGTCGGCGATTTTATATTGATGTGGCTTTTTATGGCTTTTATCGTAATACTCTTTGCTTATCTCCTGATTATGTGCGATTTTCACCTTTGCATTTTTCCTCCCCTCAACTGTGTTTGCCGGCTCTTGCTGAGTTACATGAAATTCTAGATACTCACGGATCTTGTCGTAGGTTTCACCTCTTTGGGAACGGAAATTATAGCAAAATATTCGGACTCGTTCATGTGTTATATTAAAGTTGTTGCTTATGGAAAATTTGATCTTAATCAAAAATGTTTTGAACATTACCCCGGGTTCGTTTCGCTCTCTTTGGACAGCATAGGAGTCAAAAGCTTAGGGAGAATGTATGGGCGACTCTTATGTGAATTAGAGTCATAGCTTCGACAAATTGTCGTAAACACGAAAATTCGTCCGAGGTTAAGCAAGATTCCCTGCCTGAAACTATTCGCTTTGGTCTTCTGTAACTTTCGAAATAACTTTGCAGGCTCTGATAACTTCCATTATATCCGTGCTTTTAACCGCATAAAGATTTGTTATTCTGGTGAATGCGTGAGTGAGAATGTTCTTTTTAAGATTCCTAACACCTGCTGAAAGCGGCCCATAATGATCTACGTGGATAGTATCAAAAGATTTATTATCTTTTGGTGTATTGTGCAGCTCGCCTTCCTTTTTCCCAGAGGGAACAGCGAAGTATAGATACATTTCAAGCAAGACTATGAATTGTTATCTTCAATTTTCTCCTTCCTGTTTTCCTTTCAAATTTTGGATGTCATTTGAAACTGATTTGCAAACCAGTATTAGCAGCAGAATAAGATTTTGATCTTTTTCTAAGCAATTAAGATTTACCGTGCTGCGTAAATGTGCTATAACAGGCTATTCTCCCATTTTTATTATTAGCAATGATGATTTGAGTGCCGAGGGATCCGATGACACTGAAAGGTCAGCTAGACACACTGACGGATTGTAAGTAGCACGAAGCATATAACATAAAATTATAAGTTTGAACAATTTTTTTTTTAACCGAAGCTTTAAGTTTGGCGTGAAGACCAAGCAAGTTCCGCCGGGACATGGACATGGATTTCCACCACACGGTCACCAGCCACATGGCCACCCACCAGATATCATTCCAATGCTTGGCTTTAAGCCACCGCATGGACACCATCATGGATTTGGACAGGGGCCACCGGCAGCGGCAGAGTTTGCTCCATTGTAATTTAATAAGTCCAAATTTATCTTATTCCAAATCCTGATTTGTACTTTTTAAACCCAAGCAAACAAGTGAAGAACTGGTTTGGTATGGGCAAGAAAACCATCAATCCAATTGAGGCATCTACAAATTTCATCATGAATGCCAAGCTACAGCTACCAGCTGCAGGATCTTGCCGTCAGCCCCTTATGCTGCCACAAAACGTCATGTACGAATGCCGCGATAGCAGCTGTAAGCTTTTGTGTAAAAAGAATTTCCTTTTCCCTGGAGGCGTAGATCACTTAAATGTTATCTGTATCTCTGGCAAGTGGATAGTGCGTGATTCCCAATTCGGTGATGATATACCCCCATGTGAACGTAAGTCTAATTTTTATCCTTCACTCTTACAACCACAAAAAGCATTTCACTATTTGTATCCTATATGCCATGTGTTACAATTTTCATTTTCAGCATCTTGTATACCACCGTGCCAGAACAATGGAATCTGCCTTGAGCCAGGTCTATGTAAGTGTCCGGAGAATTTCTACGGACCATTTTGTCAGAACCGCAATTTGCAGTGTGCATCGAAACCAACTATTCCAAAGAACTCCAAAGTTTCCTGCAGAAATAAGTGAGTGTTTTTGGACAGATTTAGATTTACCAAGGCCCCAGGACAATAATGTCCGATTCCAATCCAATCTCAATGGTTTTTCCTGATTTTGCTCTGCATTTTTGCTCCTAAAATCCCATATTCGTATCGAGACTATATAAAGCGAAATCAAATTTATTTTATAGCAAATGCAATGTGGAATGTATTAAAGGATATCAATTCCCTGATGGCTCGGGCATCACAAATCTCGAATGCTTGGATGGTGAATGGAAACATCCGAAGAGCGGAGGTTCAACGTCACCCGATTGCCAGCGTAAGTTGAGTCGTTGGGTAGAAATTTAGCAAATTATTCGAATAACTGGATATGTTTTAAAAAAACGAGGATTATAAATTTAAATTTGTTTTGTATTTTCAGCAATTTGTGATCCTCAGTGCGCTAATGGCGGTAGTTGTATTTCATTCAATGTATGTCAGTGCCCAAAGGAGTATAAAGGACCACAATGTCAATATGGTATGAAAAAAGTCTTCTAGTAAAAAAAAATTTAAATATAATATTGAAATGTTTAAGACTTGCAAGTCTGTAACGTGACAAACACTGGGTTTAATGGAAACTATCGATGTTCATTTGATTCACTGGAGGCCACATGTTCACTTACATGCCCCGAAGGTATTAAAATGACTGGGCCATTGACGTCGGGCTATAAGTGCCAATATAGTACTGGAATCTTCTCCCCGCCGATTCCAAAATGCTTGTATCGTGAGTATATTATTATTTCGTTTTTAATATATATATAGCTAGATAGCAGCTTTAGCAACTGTAATGTAAGGTAAAGTTAAATTTAAATTAGAGTTTGAAGATTTAAGAATGTTAGTTGGGCTACATAACCCTTTGAGATAAATTTTTGAATGCTCATAGAACAAAGGGCTAAAAAAGGCGAGACAATGCAATCTTGTACCTTATAGAACTCATATCAAATTTGGTGCTGAGTTTTGTACCTACGTAAGGTATGTTAATGTGACTGGACAGCTTGTAGTAACATAGTGAAATGCCCGTAGATCCATAAGACATTTTAGAGATATGTTTAAGACCTACAGGTAAATTTATTAACCCTGGAACACTTACCTCTTTTTTGTCGCTAAATACAAACCCTCGCCTGTGGGGCTACTTTAAAGGAAAAGTCCGACAAGACATTTTTTCATTTGTCGGAGGTTGCCACTATCCGATGGAGTGCTCCGATACAACTACTGGTCCATTGTACTACCACGCGGACACATAACTTTAATGTATTTAGTGTACCCGTCTTTCAAAGAAAAACGAGAAGGAGCTCCATTGATGAAGACCTTAGGTGTTCGGCACTCACCACGTCAGCCCCAAAGATCCACCATTGGAAATGTTCCGCTGTATCGTCGTCCTCCACAGGCAGGAAAGGTGGTGGTTTCGCTCAAGCCTAGCAAATTCAAGTGCTTGGCGAAAGCTTGGTGGCCCGTAAGGACGCCTACAAGAAATCTGCAGTCGATTCTCCTGAGAGATAGAAGAAAAGACG
This sequence comes from Neoascia interrupta, assembly GCA_947623515.1. Lineage (NCBI taxonomy): Eukaryota > Metazoa > Arthropoda > Insecta > Diptera > Syrphidae > Neoascia > Neoascia interrupta. Next base: position 150,883,180 of record OX392463.1, read on the forward strand.
CTGACCCCTCGCAGATATCCGGGCGTAGTCGTTTAGTCTGTCTGCACCCATCGCAGTAAAGCCAACGAGCCCTGTGCTAACGAGAAGCCCAAGTATGAATGGCAGACGTGACAACAGATACAAGCAGGCCTATAGCAGGTTCGGGTCCTGAGAAAACCTCTTCTGAGCCTAGTCTGGAGAGCTCATCAGAGATCTCGTTTCCCTGGATACCAGTGTGACCTGGAACCCAAACAAAATTCACTGCATTTAGCCTTCCGACTAAGTTTAACGAATACTTGAGTTCGAGCACTATCTTGGACGAGGTAAGAGGGTTGAGTGACGCATTTAGAGCGGCTTGGCTATCGCACACGCATATGCTTCTCGCCCTTCACCTGTTAGTCACAATATAGCGCATAGCTATATTAGGGTTTTTAAAGCTGCCCGCACTTTAGTATAATTATGAATGTTTCCGTTTTTTATTTTTCATTTATTTCTCGTTTTTCTTTCACAATTTCCGCATAGAAATTTTCACTACTTATTTATTTGGGAGAAACAACCGTACACACATTTTATTCTTTTGTTTTCTATATTAATTCATTAGCTTATTATTAGTCCAATTATTATTTTACTGTTAAGTTGTTATAAATATTTTTCTTAATTGTTTATTGTATAAGTATTTATTTATTGGTTTCTATTCATAATTTTTCTAACGTAATTAATTATTATAACATTATTATGTTTTTATATCTTAACAATTTTATATTATTTTTTTATATCATAAAATATTTATTTTACTATTACATAATTACATGATTTCTTAAATACCATAATTTTTATCTTTTCATTTTTATATTATTACTGACTTACTTACTTACTTAAGGTGGCGCTACAGTCCGGGGTGGACCTGGGCCTCAGCCAACAAGCTTCGCCAGCCAGCTCTGTCTCTAGCTAACCGTCTCCAGTTTCGCACGCAAAGTGGGCTGAGGTCCCCTTCCACTTGCGTGCGCCACCTGAGTCTCGGTGCTCCTCTACCGCGTCGTCCCTGCGGTGTGGATTCGAAGATTTTCCGGGCCGGGGCGTTGGTGTCCATCCGCTCTAGATGACCCAGCCATCGTAGACGTTGTGTTTTGACTCTTTTGGCTAGGTCGGTATCGCTGTACAGCCCGTACAGTTCGATGTTATATCTCCTCCTCCACTCTCCGTCTATGCAGACGGGACCGTAAATCGTCCGAAGAATTTTCCTCTCGAAGCAGCCTAAAGTGTTTTCATTCGCCTTTGACAGGGTCCATGCTTCTGCACCATAAAGCAGGACTGGGATGATGAGGGTTAAGAGTTATCCTTCGTTTGATTTCAGCGCTGGTGTCATTGTCTGAATTGATAGCAGAACCCAGGTAGACAAAGTCCCTAACTACCTCAAAGTTATAGCTGTCGATGGTGATGTTTTGTCCAAGACGTCGGTGTTGGGTGTCTTTTCTTGATGACAGCATATACTTGGTTTTGACCTCATTGACTGCTAAACCCATATTCGCCGCTTCCGTCCCAATACTCACGAAGGCTTCACTGACATCACGCTTTGTTCTACCGATTATGTCAATGTCGTCTGCGTATGCAAGTAGTTGAACGGACTTTTGAAAGATTGTACCTCTGGTGTTGGCGCGAGAGTTCTGCACAATTCTCTCAAGTATGATGTTAAAGAAGTCGCATGACAGCACGTCGCCTTGTCTAAATCCTTTTTTGACATCAAAGGGGTCGGTGAGGTCTTTGCCGACCTTGACGGAACAGCCTGAGTTTTCCATCGTCATCCTGCACAGACTGACGAGTTTGGCAGGGATGCCAAAACTAGACATTACGCTATATATCTCGTCTCTATAGATGCTGTCATACGCGGCCTTGAAATCGATGAAGAGGTGGTGTGTATCGATTTGGAATTCCTGGGTTTTCTCCAAGATCTGCCGCAGTGTGAATATTTGATCGATGGTGGACTTTCCTGGCCTAAAGCCACACTGATATGTGCCTATCAGATTGTTGACAAACGTCTTCAGGCGTTCACACAGTACAGCAGAAGAGATCTTGTATGCGATGTTAAGAAGACTTATGCCTCTGTAGTTGGCACAACTCAGAGGGTCTCCTTTCTTCAGGATCGGGCAAACAATGCTGAGGTTCCATTCGTCGGGCATGCTTTCTTCCGACCATATCTTGCAGATGAGCTGGTGCATGCTCCTAACCAGCTCATCGCCAGCGGATTTAAAAAGTTCGGCAGCTAGGCCATCTGCGCCGGCTGCTTTGTTGCACTTGAGCTTAGACACAGCTACTTTCACCTCCTCCAGGTCGGGTGGGTGGTATCGTTCGTATGCTTCGTCGGTAACGTCTTCGCCCGGATTGAATGGTTCTTTCTGGCTGACAGCGGTATTTGGTTCGTCCTCGCCGTTATACAGTCTGCAGAAGTGGTCTTTCCAAATCCTCAGCACCGACAACGATGTTCCCTTAATGGTCCTTACAGGCTTCAGTTCGAAGTTTATACCCTTGGCAGGACCTTTTGATCCTTTGGTCAAACTTTCTAACCTCATTCCTGTTGTAACATCTCTCTATCTCTTCAACCGCGCGCTTCTCGTGCTCTCTTTTTCCTTCGGAGAAGCCGGTGCTCCTCTCTCCTCCTCTGCTCGTAGAGCTCGCGAGAAGCTCTAGTCCTTCTGTGCAGCGCCGCTTTGTATGCTTCCTGTTTAGCTGCATGTGCTTGCCGGCATTCATCGTCAAACCAGGGGTTTCGTTGTGGTCGCCATGTGAAACCCAGCACTTCAGAGGCGGCGTCTCTGATGGCATTTTGGCAGTTTGGCATTTTGGCATCTTGGCAATCAATTCTTGATGCTGGTTGCATAGGACTTCGTAGAAGGTTTTGAGAGACTCGGTTGGAGAAGGACCTGGCGATCTCTTGCGATTGTAGTCGGCCGACGTCAAACTTCCTCACAGTATTTCCATTACTTGGCGCTGGTCGGGATATCCGCAGCCGTACCTTGGCTTTAACAAGGTAGTGATCCGAGTCAATGTTGGCCCCTCGGAAAGTTCGGACATCCATGATACTGGAGGAGTGCCTTGCGTCGATCGCAATATGGTCAATCTGGTTGACGGTTGATTGATCGGGAGATCTCCATGTCCCTTTGTGGATATTGAGATGCGGGAACTGTGTACTAGCTACCACAACGTGTCGCCCCGCAGCAAAGTCGATCAGCCTGAATCCGTTATCGGAGGTCGTGTCGTGCAGGCTATGCTTTCCGACAGTACGACCAAAGATGCCCTCCCTTCCTAGCTTGGCATTAAAATCGCCTAGGACAATCTTAATGTCGTAGCTATGGCAGTGCTCATAAGTTTTGTCCAGGAGCTCGTAGAACATATCTTTGGTCTCGTCATCTTTCTCCTCTGTGGGGGCATGTGCGCATATCAGGCTAATGTTGGCGAATTTAGCCTTGATGCGGATCGTCGCGGGGCGCTCGCTTACAGGGTTGAAGCTCAAGACTTTTTGCCTAAGTCTGCCTCCAACAACGAAACCACATCCAAATAGGCGCTGTCTTTGATGCCGATAGCAGTCGCCGTAGTAGATGTCGCAGTTTTTCATCCTTCTTTTGCCCGGCCCGTCCCACCGCATTTCTTGGATGGCAGTAATGTCTGCCTTGCAGTCGTTAAGGGCCTCCGCTAGTTGCTCGGCTGCACGTGGTCTGTTAAGGGACCTAACATTCCACGTGCAGATCCGGAGCTCGTTGTCCTTTTCTCGTTTGCATTGGTCGTCAACAGTAAATCCGTCCGAATCCGAGGCTTGTTTCTGCTTCGTGACTGATGTTTCTTTACGTGGCCGGGAAGTCACCCCGACGGCACGACCCCCAACCTGGAGGACCAGATCCTTTGCTTAGCTCTAAGGACGGAGAGCCGGATAGCCCGCTCCTTATAGGCCTGAGCTCCGAATACGTCGTAGTAGCCCATATAAGGTGTTCACTAAGTAGTTCGGCCTGACTGGAACTATGGACGCCACCGTTGATTCCATCTGGGGAATTCCTCCGCTGCCGTCCGGATGCAAGGAGAAGTGCCTTAGTGGGAACACTCCTCCCCCCCCTCTCTCGTCTGCTACCGCCAACAACCTTCCAAAGGGGTTGGAACCCAATCTCCAGTTGAGGTACTAGGCACCCGGTGTTCACCACGGGGAGGTGAGAGTAGGAGAGGATATTATTACATATATTATTATAAAAATTATTATTTTACTATATTTTATTATTATTAAAAAAAAACTAGTGGGAGGTTTCCAATCCGCTTAGGCGAATCGTTGGATACTCCATCCCAATTTCAAGCTCCGAATTGTGTCATAAATCTTGATTGTTAAATTCAAGTTTCTATTAACATCAACTGTATTTAGAATTTCTCAGTTAAAGAATCTTCTCCCCTAAAAAGGATCGTGACATCCACCCCTTTTCAATTACATCTTTTTTTTGTTAAAAAATTAAAAATTAAAAATTTGGTTTATACTCAAAAACACCCCCAAAAGTGTGCGTGGCAAGAATTTATTCATTTGAGTTGATAGCTTATGTACATATCTGAAGATTTTATGGTCCAAGTTTTTTGGATTTAAAGCAAATATATCAAATAAAAACCGTTTATTAGAATGCATATTAAATATGACCACGCCTACAAGGGGGCGTTTTCGCTTTTTTCTTAAATGCCAATCACAATATACTTAAGCGAGAATGATGCGTACCAAATTTCAGCTTCCTACGACAACTTTGAATTTTCATGCTATTAAGTAAAGTGGGCGTATCAGTGGGCAGATTTCAAAAAATTTTACACTTGTACTGCTTCGGGACCTAAAAAGAACAGATATTAAGTTTTAAGTTCGTAGCTCAAAATTTAAGGATTAAAAACTACCGACACACGGACGGACGGACATGGCTCATTCGACTAACAATTCGGTCTCGATCATATGCCCTTAAGGTCTTGGGGGTCTACGGTGATTATTTCTCTATGTTACAAACTATAAATCAAACTTAATATACCTCCTTTCCTATGGGATGGGGTATAAAAATAATTAAATCAAATCATTATACTTATTGTAATTATGATCGTATAATTTTAATACTAAAATTATGTAATAATATAAAAACTATTACTAGTACTACTAATAACTTTTTTTATAATAATTTTTTACTATTATTTCAATTACTATTTATATAATAACTTTTACTTTATTAGTTCCTTATTATATTACTATTCTATTATTTTATTGCATATGTTGGGTTTATATTATGTTTTTATAATGTTTATTATTATGTTTTTGTGTTATTATTTTATTATTATATTATTATGTTACTTTTTTATTATATTATTACACACATTATTATTTGTATTATGAAACTGTTGTATTGTTGCATTATTATATAACTACACTATAATTATGTTTTTGTTTTATATTATTATATAATTATATTATTATATAATTATATTATTATATTGTTAAATGATCTTATTGTGTTATTGTTATATTATTAAATTATGTATTATAATATTATTTTATTATTATGTTATTAAATTAAGACTTTATTTTATTTTTATATTCCTACTTTATTATATTGTTATATTATTATATTATTACATTATTAAACTATCTATTATTTTATTTTATTAATATATTATTTTAAAATTATATTATCATATTATTGGTTCCACAATGATCGCTCTATTTTATGGTTTATATAAAATATCATATCATTATCTTAATCAGTGCAAAAAAAATTAAAACGAAATACATTTGCTAATCTATTTCGTTATTAACTTTTCTACGTTACAGCAAAGGGTTTTAAGGTGGTCTCCAGCAAGACATCAAGTCAAATCAGCTTGAAACCATCAGGAGGAGGCTATTTCAGCTATAGTGGCGGACGACGCGAGAGCAACGACTTGGACAATAGTCTTGAATTCATAACCAAGTGGAAAATACGCAGCAAAAATAACGTAAGCCATCAAAAATTTCGTGTAATATGCTATATAAAAAATGTATATAAATTAAAAAAATCGCTTATGCAGGAATTGTATTCGTCATCGGAAGAGTACATCGAAGCACCCCCAGTGTATTCTCTATACTTTGAAGAGTACATCGATGTAACTATCGATAGATCCCCTAGGCCAGCACTTTGTGCCACCTGGGCAGGAATCAACCTTAAAACATTTGATGGAACAATATTCAAGTAAGCTTCTCTCGAAATTCTTAATGCAATTTTAATCTTTTCTTGTGCCACCGTCTTTTCCCAGGGCCCCACTATCATGTTCGCATACATTGGTCTCGGATAAAGTCGATGGTACGTTCGATGTTATTCTGAAAGCATGTCCTTTCGGATCTGGATACAACTGTCCACATTCGCTTAAAATCTTTTGGCAATCCATTGTGTACACATTTGAGAACATTAGTGAGTATCAATTTGTGCAATCTGGTAGCAAGTGTGAGACTTAAAATTGTCCTGTTTAGATGGCACAGTAAAATTGTCGACTCCACAAAAGGGTTTGCCAATTCCTGTTCAGGTCAAGGGTATGAAAGTTTTACCCGTGGCACAGCATCTTAAAATTGATTTGGATTCCGTTGGGTTGTCGCTGCTGTGGGACAAAAAACAGTATGTCGCTATTCAGGCGGGTCCTGGTCTTTGGAATCGTACTGGCGGAGTATGCGGATCATTGGATGGGGATCATCGTAATGATTTCGTTTCAAAGGACGGTGTTGCATTAAAAACGGGAAAAGCTTTTGTCGACTCGTGGAAGGTGCCAGATGATTCGTCCTTATGTTTCATGGATAATACAGGAGAAGTGGACTTTTCGAAGCAATGCGAGCTGAAGCAACAAATGAAGGCAATCGAAATTTGCGAGCAGCTGCTAACGAATGCCAAACTAACTGAATGTGTTAAAGTAGGTTTTTTTAACTGTTTTCTAAAGACATTTTTCTGTAGAACAATAAAAATGTCTATATTACGTACAGCCCTTTAACATGAACGCACTGATGAAGGCGTGTGTAAGCGACTATTGCAACTGTGCCAATCAAGAGAATCCTGAACTTTGCAACTGTGACGCCATAGCCATGCTGGCCAAGGAATGTGAATTTCGTGGCATGAAACTGGAACATGGGTGGAGGAACTTACAAATTTGTCGTAAGCCAAATTTTATAGTCGTTATACTAAGGAAAAAAACAAAAGTTTTACTCAATTATTAATATTTCAAACTAAGCTCTTATAACATCAGCAGCTTTGTATAAAAAAGCATAATTTCTCAAGTCTGGCCTGGCCAGGGCTTGATTTTAGGTTAAGCCAAGAGGTTTATTTCCTTGAACATAGTAGATAAAATAAATCAAGCTGAAGATTTTCAGTAGTTAACTTTCACTTCGACAAACTTAATTGAAAATTAAGTTAATTATGAAACAATTTTTGCATTTAACAGCAATCCAGTGTAATTACGGTCGTGTTTATCTGCCCTGCGGTCCTGACCTCGAACCAACGTGTGGATCGGCAGTAATGCCAAACAAAGAAAAATGCAATGAAGGTTGCTTTTGCCCCGAAGGTACCGTCCAATACAAGGAATCCTGCATATCTCCAGAGCTCTGCCCGTGTACTATGCGCAACAAGGAATTCAAGGCTGGAAGCAACATAAAAAAAGATTGCAACACATGGTAAGTGTTTATAATTGACACAATCTGAATAACACAGTTACAAATTAAAACTTCCTTTAAAGCTCTTGTAAAAACGGCATTTGGAAGTGTACGGACGAAAATTGCGGAGCTCGATGTGGCGCAATAGGTGATCCTCACTACACAACTTTCGATGGAAAGAAATTTGATTTCATGGGCAAGTGTTCGTACTATCTCTTGAAGACGAATAACATGACTGTGGAAGCTGAAAATGTTCCATGTTCTGGAGCTATCTCGGAGTCTATGGATTATGCTCCCGCTAATACACTGGAGACTCCATCTTGTACCAAATCGGTCACGATCACAGCCGTTATCAATGGTGCCGAGACTAGTATTAAGTTAGGTCAAAACTTGGCGACTCATGTAAACGATAGAGAAATCCTTAAGTTCCCTAAAATTTTGGGTAACGGCCAAGTGCTCATTCGACAAGCTAGTTCAACATTCCTCACTGTCGACTTTGAGGATGGAATTCGTATTTGGTGGGATGGGCAGACACGAGTGTACATCGACGCACCACCAAGCTATCGTGAAAAAACCACAGGTCTTTGCGGCACATTCAACTCAAAGACTCAGGATGACTTTTTGACCCCCGAGGGTGACATCGAAACAGCTGTGGAACCATTTGCCAATAAGTGGCGTACAAAGGACACCTGTGATGATTTATCCGATGCAGGAGCTGTGCCACATTCTTGTACAGCCAACCCTCAAATGCGAGAAATCGCCGAAAAGCACTGTGCTTGGCTAACTGATGACATCTTTTTGGATTGCCAGTGGTCCGTCGAACCGGAAACTTATTATGAGAACTGTATATTCGATGTATGTGCTTGCAAGGAAGATCCTTCAAAGTGTTTCTGTCCGATACTCGCTGCTTATGGTGCTGAATGTACACGACAGGGTATCAAGACTGGCTGGAGATACACTGTAAAAGAATGCGGTAAGCTAAGACTCGTCGTTATTACTAAAACTCGTTGGCTAATTTTCTGCCAATTCAGCAATTCAATGCCCTGTGGGACAGATCTATGACGAATGCGGTGATAGTTGCACTCGAACCTGTAGTGATGTAGCAGGAAAGAACACCTGCCAGGGACACTGCGTTGAGGGCTGCCGCTGTCCTAAAGGAGAGTACTTAAACGATAAAAATGAATGCGTTCCTTCAAAGGACTGTCCTTGTCTATTCGAGGGCATGAATTTTAATACTGGCTATAAGGAAGTTCGGCCTGGTAGAAAGTTCCTTGAACTCTGGTAGGTCCTGACGAATTTCTCATAAAAATCATGCGAATTAATTGCCTCTACCTTAGTACCTGCGAAGGAGGCGTATGGGAGTGTGATATGGCCGAACCAGGTGATAAGGAAAAGTACCCGCCATCATCCGAGCTTCGAAGCCAATGCGCCAACAAACCATTTGCTGAGTTCTCGAAATGTGTGCCTGTTGAGCCAAAGACCTGTAAGAATATGCACAGCTACCTTGAGAACCTAGAAGACTGCGCGCCGGGTTGTGCCTGTAAGGAAGGTTTTGTATATGATACAACTGCGAAGGAGTGCGTCAAGCCTGAAGACTGCTCGTGTCACCATGGTGGCAAGAGTTACTCGGATGGTGACCAGATCACCGAGGATTGCAACGTTTGGTAAGAGTGAAATTAGAATTAGAAAATTGAAAACCTGTTCAAATATAAATGACTTTTTGCAGCCTTTGTAAGTCTGGCAACTGGAAGTGTACAACAAACGAGTGTGAGGCCACCTGCAGTGTTTGGGGAGATTCACATTTCACCACGTTTGACAATCACGATTTTGACTTCCAAGGGGCCTGCGACTACATTTTGTCGAAAGGTGTTGCAGCGAACGGGGACAGTTTTTCGATTACGATCCAAAATGTTTTGTGCGGTAGCCTGGGAGTGACATGCTCCAAATCGTTGCAAATAGTATTAGGTGGTGGCATAGTCGACACTATTACTTTGTCGGCAGACTCATCGTACTTAGACGATCAAAGCAAATCGCCAATCAATAGTGAGTTTCGCTTTCATCTTCTTCCCCCCAGATAATCTGTCCATATATGCCCAAATTTAACGTAAACCACCACCAGCAACAATCGTTTAAAGTTAATTTGTCTACTTTCAGAACTACGCGAAGAGCTCGGCAGCAAGGGACACTCGTATAACATCTATAAAGCTGGTCTCTTCACCGTCATCGAGATAATTCCACTAAAACTTCAAATCAAATGGGACGAAGGTACTCGCGTCTATGTAAAACTAGGCAAGGACTGGAAGGGTAAAGTTAACGGCTTGTGTGGCAATTACAATGACAATGCGAATGACGACATGAAAACGCCATCACAAGGCTTGGAAACAAGCCCATTCCTATTTGGGCATTCATGGAAATTGCAAGAGTTCTGTGCGGCACCAACGCAGCAAATTGACGCATGCAAAGAGCATCCCGAGAGGGAGACCTGGGCCCAACTCAAGTGTGGCATCCTTAAGTCATCGATGTTTAAGGTGCGTGTGTTGTGTGGCATTGGGGTGTTTGAAATTGCATTAGTTGGAATTTCCACCGAACTTTTGAGTTCAATTGATAATTAAATATTCCTCTGTTGTATAGGAGTGCCATTCTGAGGTACCTGTCGAAAAGTATCTGAAGCGCTGCATCTTCGATACGTGTGCTTGCGACCAGGGTGGTGACTGTGAGTGCTTGTGCACGGCTATAGCTGCGTATGCACACTCGTGCTCGATGAAGGGAATCAACATTCGATGGCGTACACCACATTTCTGTCGTAAGTATTATAAAGTTGATCCTTTTATGGTTCATTTTGGAAATCTTTTTTGAAGCAATGCAATGTGACCCGCACTGTTCGGAATACAAGTCATGCACTCCGGTCTGTGCCATCGAGACTTGTGACAATTTCCTGGACCAAGGCATCACAGACCGCATGTGCTTGAGCGAGAATTGCATTGAAGGCTGCCAGATAAAGGCATGCGAAGAGGGCATGATCTATTTGAATGATTCGTTTAGCAAATGTGTACCGAAGTCCGAATGCAAGCCGTTGTGCATGCTGAAGGATGGCAAGCCATTCTACGAGGGTGATTTGACATTCGCTGATGAATGTCAAACGTGCCGGTGTACAAAGAAAAAGGAAGTCTGCAGTGGAGTACCATGTGTTAAGCAGCTAACGACCACACAATCGTCAATCGAAGCTAGCTCAACTATCAAGCCTCAGCAAACCGAAACACAGTCAAAGTGCGTCGCCGGATGGACTAGGTGGTTCAATGATGACCAGGACTCTACGGAGACGGATCAGAAACTGAAGCTAAACGATGAAGAAAAACTGCCCAAATTTGACCGATTCGAAAGTATTTATGGCACTTGCAGCAAGGAGTTCATGAAGAAGATCGAATGTCGCGTAGTCAATACTCACGAGAAGTCGGATATGATGGATGAAAATGTCTTCTGTAAGCTAGACGCGGGCTTGGCATGTAAAGGAAATTGCCACGACTATGAGATTCGAGTATTCTGTCGATGCGGTTCAGAGGAAGAAGAGGAGGAAGTCATCACAGAGCCACCAGCAAAAATTATTGATCTAGGCAAATCTTGCGACGCTGTCTTGGAAGAGTATAAAGAGTTCCCCGATGATTGTTACAAGTTCTTGCATTGTCAGCCACAAACAGATGGTACATGGGAGTATGTCGAGAAAACTTGTGGTCCAACAATGATGTTTAACCCGGTGTGGCATGTTTGCGATCATGTTGCCAGTGTACAGGCAATGAAACCCATATGTGGAGGTGAAGTGGAACCAACCGAGCCTGCAAAGCTACAGCTTTGCCCGCCAGGCAAGGTGTGGCTGGACTGTGCGAATCATTGCGAAAATACCTGCCACTACTTTGGACATGTAAGTAACGATACCTTGTTTTAAGATCTCGGAGTTTTGCTAACGATTTTATATTGGTCTGAAGGCTTGCAAAAGTTGACGCAAAAAGTCAAATGAAATTCTTAAGTGTCGAATAGGAGCAAGTTTAATCATTTTCTCTTGCCAAAGCGCTCTGACAACCAGAGATAGAGTTTTCTCTGGCAATACTGATTGTTCATTGAATTTATTATTTGTGTTGTGAATTTAGAATTTGAAAGAAGTGGTGCTAAAAACACTTTGAAAGTTTGTGATTATGAATTTGCAGTCAAAAGTAAGGCTCGAAAGTTAAGAATCTCCCTCAAAGAAATAGGGGTGTGACATCAATCTCTTTTCAAAAGCATCGTATTTTTTGCTCAAATATTCCATCGGATGTAGTATACACCATATTGATTGCATTTTTATATTAGAAAAATTTTGGAACTAGAATTAAAAATTTGACTTAAAAACGCCACAGAGCGGAAGCAGCAAAAATTTATTCATTTATTGATACCACAGGTATATATCTGAATAATTTATATAGTACAAGTTTTCTGGGTTAAACGCAAATATTTATTGAATAAATAACGTTTATTAGAAAGCAAAGGAAATATGACCACGCCTACATGGGGCGGTTTTTGCTTTTTTACACTTAGGCAAAGATATCGCGCACTGAATTCCAGCTTCTTACGATAATTGTTAAGGGTCCTTTTATTTTCCATGCTAATAAGTAAATACCTTTCGTAAGTAATTTTTACACTTGTACCGGGATCTAGAAAGAACAGGTATCAAGTTTCAAGTTCCTAGCTCATAATAAGGCCTAAAAAATACCGACAGATGCACAGAAATGGCTCGTTCGAGTAACGATTCCGTCTCGATCATATGCCGTTAAAATATTGCGAGTCTACGGTCATTATTTATCAATATTTTGCCTTATATTTCTACGTGTTTGCAGGCAGGTCACTTTTGAATAAAAAATTTAAAAGATACTTTCTTTGTGAAATTTCGTTCATTATTGTAACACAACACAAACAAAATTTAAGTAACACAGAAGCTCTTGTAATGGCCACCGTTACCTTTACAGCACCACATCATAAAACCTAAGGTTTATGAAGCTGGTTTTATGCAAGTTGCAAGGCCCCTTAAGAAACTCCTATTAGGGCGATTTGGCACTTTCTAGTACCTTATTTTGGGTGACAAATACGTTCTACTTTGCGCTCTTATAGAACTTATTTGACTGTTAATACACTTTTAAATGAATCTGCAGATACAAACATTTTCGTGGAGCGGTTTTGGTTTTACTTACATTACATACAAGTGTACAATACATTATTTTCTTGTTATTTATAAGTGTATATATTTTTGAAACTTATTACTTCTTTCATGTTAGTTAACGAATTTGTTTTATGTCCTTGATGAACTTAATGTGTTTAAAGAGTGCATATAATTAGCATACAGCAATTTGCGTCATAAACTTCTTCTTTGGCTGATTTATTGAAATGGAATGAATAGAAACTACGCGATTGTTGAAATATCAAATATGACATAAAATAAAGAATGCAAGGTTTTATGTAGAGCCTTTATGGCACGACTATAACATTTGAGGTATTCTGCGGTACTTTTTGGAAACTTTAGGTTCTATGTAGCTCTTTCCAGCTTCACGTAGAACTAGTAGACATAAGGTTTCGCGCTTATCTGTCAAATATTTTTTTTTTTTTTTTTTTTTGAATACTAGGATGGACGGAGACTAAAACTCCAAAATCTTTCAAAGATACCAATACGCCCACTATAGCAGGTACATAATACCGAAGTAGCCGATATTGGTTATGATCGATTTCCACGTGCTAAAAAACCACCCATTTATGAGAGACACTATGAAACTGCCAGAACGCACTTCATAGTAGTAAATTTTCGCTCTCTCATAATACTTCTTGACTACAACTAAGTTAACTTAACAAGTAGCTTACGCTTCCATAGTGTTGATCGCATTGGATAGGTTGCTTTCTAGTGAATGCACCTACTAAGCCGTTCATTCATGCGGCTTCACCCTACGTCGCTAGATCGAAGGGTCTTGTTCTTTGTAGTCGTCGCTCGTTGTTAACATCGTTAAGAGTCTCGTTTAGAGTACGGATCATTTCATTGTTGCAATGAACATGAAGGCGAGCATTAAGCTTTCGAGCGAAGTTTGTTACTTCTTCGCCCACGGTAGCTATTCCTAAATCTCTGTGAATATCGCTATTCCTAATATACCATGGAGCATTCACAATTGCTCTTAGTGTTTTGTTTTGGAAAGTCTGCAACATGGACATGTTGCTCGACTTGGTACAACCCCAAAGTTGTATACCGTATGTCCAGGACGGCTTTAACACCTGCTTGTACAAGAGCAGTTTGTTATATGTGCTTAATTTCGAAAATCTTCCGATAAGCCAATACATTTCCCTGAGCCTAATCTCGAGCTCGTCACGCTTCTTCTTTACGTGTGGTTTCCACCTTAGTTTAGCGTCCAGTGTCATCCCTAGATACTTCGCTTCATTTGCATAAGGTATTTGTACAGAATTTATGAACAGAGGCAAATTGTTAACCCTTCTGTAAGTGAAATTCACATGCGTAGACTTGTTCTCGTTAAGAGCGATTCGCCAAGTCTTCGTCCAGACACAAATTCTGTCCAATGCTCGTTGGAGGTTTCTCGTTGATGACTCGACTGATTCACCTGTTGCCAGGATGGCCGTATCGTCCGCAAACGTGGCCACGACTGTCTCGTCATCTAGAGGTATGTCTCTTGTGTAGAGCAGGAACAGGGTCGGACCGAGGACGCTTCCCTGGGGTACGCCAGCCCGAATTTGCTTGAAACTCGAGTATTCACTACTACACCTAACACGAAAGAGTCTGCTTTCAAGATAATTTTCCAATATTTTAAACATGTCTTCCGGCAAATTTTGCCGTAGCTTATATTTCAAGCCCTCGTGCCATATTTTGTCGAAGGCTTGCGATACGTCGAGGAAAGCACTTGAACATATTTTTTTCCCTTCTAAGGCTTTTTCAATTTCATGCGTTATTCTGTAGACTTGATCTATTGTGGAATGGTTAGGTCTGAAACCGAATTGATGATCCGGGATCAAGCGTCTTTCTGCAATTATTGGTTGTAATCGCTTCAGCAGAAGTTTCTCAAATACTTTCGATATTATCGGCAGAAGCGATATGGGCCTATAAGATTTTTTATCATTTGCGCATTTCCCCGGTTTAGGAACCATAATGACTTCAGCAACTTTCCATTGTCTTGGAACGTATAGAAGTCTAAGAGAAGCGTTTATCATATAAAGTAGCTTGACTAATGCCTTTTTTGGTAGCTCTTTTAATATTTCGCCAGTGATCAGGTCGTAACCCGGGGCCTTATTATTTTTAAGTTTGCTAATTGTCTGTCGGAGTTCAGCTAACGAAACTTTTTTCATTCTAAAGCTACCAGGTTCCCCGTTGTTGTTTAGAACGTCAGCCAACGGCGGACCGTCGAAAGGCTTGAATGTTTTTTCTAAATGTTCAGCAAACAAATTTGCTTTCTCTTTGTCTTCTCTTGCCCATTCGCCGTTAGCTTTTTTTATTGGTGCCGAGTGGATTATAGGTTTCTTGATATACTTATTTGCTTTCCACAGCGAGTAGTTTGAGGTCCTATCCGCAGCCAAGCCTTCAAGGTATTCAGTGGTCTCACGATTTTTAAGATCTTGCAACATTCCTTTCAGTTTGTTAGAGAGGCGGTTCAATAGGGTTTTGTCTGGGGGGGCCCTCGTGCCTTGCCATCTCCTACGCGCTCTTCTCTTTTCACGAATCAATTCTTCGATTTCGAGCGGATATGTTTTACGTACATGCCCGTCGGTGCTAACTGCGTTCTTTTGGGACGAATTGTTGTTCCAAGCAGCGCTCTAAATTGCTTCAATGAATTTGTCAACTGCGGTTTCTAACTCGAAAGGAGTTTTCAATGGCACATTCAAGCCAACACCCTCCTTACAGTCCTTTCTGAAAGCGTCCCAGTTCATGTTTTTGCTAGCTAATCTAGGAGCTCTTTCTATTTTCGCCAGTCTTCCACCCATCTTCAAGATAACTCCTGAGTGGTCTGAGCAAAGATCATAACACTCTTCAATTCGCGTAAGGTATTTGGGGTACCCTTTAGCGATGAAAAAATCGACAAGGTCAGGCTTTTTATTCCTATCGGTTGGCCAATATGTTGGCTTACCCGTGGAGAAAAAGTCCACCCCACGCTTCATACTATTTTTGTACAGTAATCTGCCTCTTGTTGAATTGCATCGTGAGCCCCAAAAAGTATGCTTCGCGTTAAAGTCACCCCCAATGATAAAATTGGACCCAATGAAGTCATACATACGATCAAGATCGTCTTCCACCAGTCTATATCCTGGCGGGAAATAACAAGATGCAATGTTATAATCTAAGCAGTCAATTTTTACAGAAACTGAACTGATCTGCATAGAGTCTAGCTCAACTTCTGTGTTCTTGAAGTGCTTTATGCAGTTCTTAATGTAGAGGGAGGATCCTCCTCTCGAATTTTGCGAAGGGTGATGTGCGTGATAGTCATTGTAACCTTTAAGTTTGGGTGTAGACCCGTTTTTAAGGTGAGTTTCCGTAATCATGCAAATATCAATATTGTTTTTCCGTAGAAATACTTCTAGTTCGTCTATTTTATTCAGAAGGCCGTTTGCATTCCATGTTAGTATTTTAAATAACTGTTTCATATTCATGTTCTCTTGTAATTTTTTCGAGGCTTAAACTCGAGCTTGCTCAGTTTGTCAAATATAATTTTGTTGATTTTAGTCTGATCCTCAAGTTTCTCCAAGATTACAGCGAGGATCTGAGACACTGCATCTGTTGTGGGCGATCTTGCCTTGCTTTCGTTTGCCGCAACCTGTGCGTATGATTTCGGTGCGACCAGTGGTGGTTTCTCCGCTGCACTTGAACTGGCGCCGCTCTTTTGTGGAGCTTTTACGCCTTTTGTCGACGCCTCCTTTGCCAATCTTCCACTTTTGATCGGCTTTGGCGTCTTTGGAGTCTTTGGCTTAGTAGTTTCAGCAGGTTTTGGGCGTCCTAGGCTTTGATTCTGACCTCTAGTATTTTCCTTAAGAGGTTCTCGTCCCTTTTGCAGCTCTATGGCTACTTCGCATCCTCGATAGTTCGCGGGGTGGTTTCCGTGGCAATTGGCGCAAACTGCTGGAGCCTTTATGTCAACCTTGCACTCTGTTGACAGGTGTTTTCCGGCACATTTCACGCAACGTGGTTCTTTTTGGCAGTAGGCACTTGTGTGCCTGAATTCTTGGCATCGCTTACACTGTGGTATCAGTCTATTGCCCTTTCGCATGGGTTCGATTTTAACCCTGATGTTAAGTATCATTTTTATTTTATAAATATCGTTTATGCTCTCAGTTCTTTCAAAGGAGAGCATAAAAATTGGAAGCCCGCGTCTGATCACAGTGTCTCTTTCTCCTTCCGTGCGTTGCTTTTCCTTTTTAATGATATTGACGGCATCAATAATTTTAAGGCCTTTATTTTTTACGTCTTTTACAACGTCTTCTTTTGTGCATGATGGGTGGAGCCCCCTTACAATGACTCGCAGTGGTTTCTCGTACTTATTTTGATAAGTATACCACTCGATTCTTTCTGCTTTCAGTCTAAGAGACAGTGCGCGATAGCAATCGGCGTTGTCAACATTTACTTTCCACACGTTATTTCGGTGCGAGGTAAGCTTATAGTTTTCTGTTCTCACCGTGTTTGCAAGAAGGTTGCGCAATCTCCCAAAGTCTGCTATCCCGACGATGTTTATTGCGGGAGGTGGACGAATTTTCGCTTCTGGATTAGCCTTGTTTGAGCCAGAGGGCTTATCTTCTTTTTGTATTACTTCGGGAGAGGAATTCGCCTTTCGCTTCTTGCTAGACCTTTTCCTTAAGACTGAATCGGTCTCAAGTGCAAGTTCGTCCTCGTCCGTGAAGTATTCGACTGCTGGTCGGTTCGGTGTTACACACTCTTTCGTTACCTCACAGTCTTTCGTTAAACGAGTATTTTTAATATCCTCGTTTTCTTTTCGCAGAGAGTCAACTTCCATTTTTAGATCTTGGAAGAGTCGCTCCATTTCAATAAGCTTAGCTCGGAGTTCATTATTCTCCTTTTCTAAGCTCTTAATTTTCACAGAGTCCTGGTTTACCGGTGGACTGCTTTTTCCGGATATGTTCGATCTAGGTGGTGGTGATCGATTTAGTTTTGTCCTTTTCTCAAAAGGATTTATAAGCAATAAAAGGCTCTCCCCAGAATCCGTAGAGCCTGCCTCCGAAGAGGGTGGATTTTTCAGCATAGCTGGGCTGCCACCTGGGGTAATCAAATCTTTCGTTTTGTTCATTGCCATTTTTTTTTTAACTTGTCGTTTTTATGAGAAATAGGTAAGTCACTTCTATTTTCATTTTTAAATACAGCCGCCCCTTTGGAGACAGACGCCGACCAGTGAGCCGCACAATGTGTGACAGACGCTTCTGGATTTTAGTTTAACCTTCAGATTCATCTATAAGTTAAAACCTTACTGCCAAAAGTTGCCCCAAATGGAGCAGCATCGACAGCATCCGTTGAAACATTAAAGAATATTTCTGTCAAATATGGCGTTAATTTATTTAGGATTACCATAACTCTCTTCTCTTATAACTACACGTTGGCTCCCCAGTTGGTGGTTTGACTTTTTGTAATATTATAACTGACACGGCAGGAGTTAGTTGAAACGTATATTTTTGCGGATGTACTATTTTTATCAATGCATGCAGTACATACCTTGAGATTTTTAAACTCCAAGGAGACTCACTTTAAAAGTCTGCCTAAAGAATGGACATGTCAGTAAGCGGATAAAATTCTTGAGGTGCTAGACCAAGAAATCCCAAACATAACTTTTTTGACCCACATAGAAAAAAATAATAAAAAAGGATGAATATTATCCTAACAAATCTATGTCATACATATTTTGTTGTTCGTACATGAGATATCAATTAGGTTTTAAATTTGCTTGAGAGCCCAATCAATTACATTATGTGTGAAATATAATGCGGCTTCGCTGGGTGGCACGCACTCGAAAGGTCCAATTCTTGATGACTTTGGCGCATAAATCAGGCTGATTGTGAGCGATGGCATAGATTATATTGTCTTTGAGGACAGCGATGGTCTGCATCTTAATCGCATAGACCTGTGACTTAAGAAAGTCCCACAACCCTAAATTCTAAAGGGGTCAAATCACACGATCTTGGTGATCAGTTTACAACGCTTCGGTGAGAGATAACCATATCATAAAACCGCTGGTGCAGAATATCGATGTGTTTCGAGCTGTGTGGCACGCAACGCCTTTAAACACTAAAAACTCTTTCGTTTAAATTCATATCATTAAAATTGTCAAATAAAATTTGACAAATTAAAAAGGTCAAAGTCTTATATCTTAATGTTAGTCTTGAGGGCCTTTCACAGTTTCTGTCAATTACAATAATTTCTATAACGCGACATATGGCAACCCCCAAGCGCCATATAAGTACAAAGTAGTACCTGATTCTGATGTGTCAAACCCATAGTGTCATAATCATAAAATATGTGCTGTAAGGGTCTACAAAACCTAGCTTCCCAGCACTTATAGCCTTATAACTTCAATGCAAGGAAAGTTTATAGCACCACGCTTACGAAACTAATTGTGTAAGTATTTTTAATTTTATAATTATGGTGCTGTTAACGTTTCTAAGAACAATTTTATGGAGAAATAAGCTGCCCATCAATGGAACGAAACCTTCCAAAACCTTTAGCACTACTCAGGAGCATTTTGAGTGTTCAAAACCTAACGCTTATCATTCCAGAGTGTGCTACTTGGGAAAAGTTTATTGCTGTATGTGTGCCCAAACATATTATGTTGGTTAAAAAAAAGAAATTTAGAGTGTGCCATATTACCCGACTTTAGCGCTGCGACTTAATTGTACTTAAAAACGAGTCCAATAACCAAGATTTGGACAAATAACCAAGAAAGGACAACCCATTTAGGGATGCACGGCAAACATAATAATGTAGGTTAAAAAAAAATTATGAGTGTGCCGTATTTTGCAGACCATAGAGCTCCAACTAATATGTACTTAAAAACGGAATAAATGCACAACCCATAAGGGGAACCTCGGCAATGGGTTCGCGAACTTTAATTTTGCAGTTAGAAATAATCCGTCGTCGCGAATAGTTCAGTAGACCAGCAAAACATTTAAGTCATACACAATAATTGCTGCAAAAGCTGTGTAACATGTTGGCTTTCTGGTGGGGGCAGCTATTGCCACAATTTTAGATGCTAGTATCATTGAAGTAATTTCCTAAAGTGGTTAAAATATCACATATTTTGCCAGAAGCATGTTTTTTCAGCAGAAATCTTTAAGAGCTTAGCAAACCATAGACCTTGAAATTAGGCACTATTACACTACAAGGGCTAAAATAACGTGTTTATGCCCCAGTTTGTAGAAAACTACCGATGTGTAATGCTAAACCATTGAAATTGAGAAAACCCGATTAAGACATACTTCACCATCTTAAACAAAATGACAACTAAAGTTGTACACAAGCCTTAAGGCTAAAGGCACGTTATCAGCACTTTATCAGCAGTAGCAGAAGTAAGAAAAAGTCATTAAAGCACATCTTCTTTTTCATTTAGGCGTGAGGTTATGATCTTAAGGGATGGATTATAGCCCTCTACTGCATTCCTAATGCTATCTGCTTGTGAGGTACGCCGATTTGACCTCAGAATATACCGGCAGGCCACCCGGTTTTGGATCTTTTCGTCGCTGAGGCCAAATAAATGCTGTTGTTGCACTTATGTGATCCATGCATGTGAAGGCCTTCCTCTCCTTCACGATTGCGCTGGAATGTTTTTTGACGTTGCCTTTTTGACGAGGCTCATAGGATCTCTCCTTTGAATGGCCAATACCAACTGAGCCGATCGTGCTCCTTTTTTCTGGAGACAGGTTCTTTTACATGTAGGCTTCCTCGGATGTTCGTGCTTCTTATTCTGTCTCGCTTTTTTACTCCTGCTGTCATGCGAAGTATCTTAATGTCAGCTGCCGTTAGTTTGCTCTAATATTTCTTATACGCTTTCCAACATTGTGAACCGCGGGACGCACAACTGCTGTGTAGAGCCTTCATTTCAGCTTAGGGGACATTTTTCAGTCACAGAAGATGGCGGAATTTTCTCCTTACTTCATCCACACCACACTTATGCGATGATTGATGTCGTCATCACAGTTTGCTTTGTTTTTGATAATAGATCCCAGGTATTTAGGCACTTTTGGGAAATACGATACCCATTCCCCTCCAAAACATCCATCCATATATCAAGTTTTCGCTGCAGCGAAACTCACAAATCAAACTTTGATTGGTGATCTTCGGTACAGGCTCATACCGTTACTGATTGCCTGGACCCCTCCCACGCAAACGGGTAGTCATCATTTAGGTCCTCGGGCTGGTAACTCGGGTCCTACAAGTGGTATCACAATGGACCTCCTATGTTCTAAGTGTGTCCGTGCCCAGCGGGGAAAGCCGCCTACTCTAACTTAACCTTCTCCTCCTCTGAGCGGCAATTTTTAAGATTTTCGCCCCTCTATTCAAGGTACTTTGTCGAAGATCCCGTGTGGCTTAATGTGTATTAGCGGTGAAAGAAGAAACTTCGTCCAATTCTGATACATGCCCTCAACCATGGTCGCACTTCTTCTTAGCAATACTCTTGAGGTGTCTATATTCCAATTCCAGGCGAAGCATTTCATCTCTGTTGTTCGATTCATGCACTTCTTCCATGCCTTGAATGCCGCTTTCTTTTCACTGGTCACTAGTTTCACCTCATCTGACCACCACCATATTTCACTGACCTGTTTGCAGTGGCCTTCTGAAGTCCCTGGGTGTGATATGGCCTTCCCTACGCACGTTCGCGTAGGGAAGGCCATGTAGATCATCCCTCATATCTTGTGCTCTGCACTCTACATCTTTGTTTTTGTCAATGATGTTACACAGGTAGTCTTGCATCGTGTTTAAAAAATGCTTCGACCTTTTCCCTATCCAAATTGTGCCAGTCGATTATTTTTTCGACGCTTTCATAAAAATGACGAACATTAGCAGGCGGTGTCGTGTTGTGATCGCTTCGCCTAAAATCGCTTTACATTCTTTGACCGGCAGCGTGTAATCCCACTCTACGACTAAATTAAAGATTAAGGGGCCTGAAAGTACTTATATGTCAGTATAATTGCTATAATTAACTTTCCAACCAGCATTTGCAACAACAAAAATTGACTGACCTGGGATTGAACCCATGACCAAACACCAGGACTTAAAATGATTAAGACTAATATCTTCTTTTTTTAAATATCTATTTGCAGCAGATTTTTTCTTAAAAAAAGTTTAAATTTCAGTCACACATATTTACAGATTCTTAAAAAACGAGGCCTCTGCAATGCTGGAGATTTATGCAAAGGAGCCTGCGTCGATGAAGGAAAGCCTGATTGCCCAGCCCTCGGCAAATTGTGGCGCGACGAGAGCACTTGTGTTGAAATCGATGAATGTCCCTGCATGAGTATTGATGAAGAATATGTTAAGGTAAATAAAACATTTCGAATTATATACTGAAAAGTAGATTAATGAAACTTTTTGCAGCCCCACTCAGTTTATAAGCAAGTGGCATTCGATATTCAGCAAACCTGTCAGTGCATCGACAACACCTTCCTGTGCAAGGGTTTCGAAGAACCGAAGGAAGTTACCACGACACCAGTTCCAGGTAAATAATTCTCGTGAAATTTGTCCCAGAATCACAGAATGCATAAATCTTTTCCAGAGTTTACCATTGTTCACCTGGGTTTGTCATCAACAACAGACAAACCTTTCATTGTTCCAACTTCATCGACACCACCACTAAAGTGTGATCCCAAGCTGTAAGTGTCCCTCATCAGCATAACCAAATTGAGCGATTTTTTTATATGGCACTCTTTCGCTTTTTCAGCCTTGTACCTATGATTAATGGCGCCATTCCATTGCCGGACACAGTATTCGATGCTAGCAGTACGCTAAGCGACTCATATCTCCCGCATTTCGGTCGATTGCATTCAAAACCAATTGGAGATTCGAAAGGCAGTTGGTCACCACTCATCAATGACCAAA
Source organism: Neoascia interrupta (assembly GCA_947623515.1). NCBI lineage: Eukaryota > Metazoa > Arthropoda > Insecta > Diptera > Syrphidae > Neoascia > Neoascia interrupta. Next base: position 150,905,913 of record OX392463.1, read on the forward strand.
TGCAATACTTGCAAGTTGCATTCAGCGAACCACAGCCCCTATTTGGCGTCATCATGCAGGGTAGTCCAATATCAGATCAATATGTGACCCTATTCAAGGTATGTCCGTCATAATGCTTAATAACAAACTGTATGCTTAACCATCCCAAAACAGATACTCCATAGCCACGACGGCGTTGGGTTCCATTATCTGGTCGATGAGACAGATAAACCACAGCTGTTCAATGGACCAATTGATCCGCGAACACCCGTAGAGTCGCTCTTTAAAATACCCATCGAAGCGAAGGTGGTGCGTATTTATCCACTCAAATGGCATGGATCGATTACAATGCGTGCTGAGTTGTTGGGATGTGGCAAAGCACCAATAGACACAGTTACCGAAAAGCCATTTGACAAAATAATACTTGTAAGTAGGCTAAAGCTTTTTGCTTTCTTCTTTATTTTGAGTTTTTTTTTATCCCAAAGGAAACTACAGAGGTACCAAGATTTATCACAACCACCAGCAGCTGGGAGGAGAAACCTGATTGTGCTGATCCAATGGGTGTGGAAAATGGTGCAATGCATCCAACTCAGGTTAAGGCCAGCAGTGTCTGGCCACGACCGGTAAAGGCAAAGAAGCCACATTTGTTGGATCTGCTAAAATTGTCGTCGAGCATGAGCTGGAGACCAGTCCTTAATTCGCCAAGTGAATATGTGGAGGTACGAATTATGCGTTAGTTTCTTGCCACTTGATTACACACAGTTTTCTTTGTTTTTAGTTTGACTTCCTGGAACCACGAAATATTTCAGGTATTACTACAAAAGGTGGACCCGAAGGTTGGGTTACGGGCTACAAGGTCAGATACTCTAACAATGCCTTCGTTTGGAACAACATCCTCGCACCTGATGGAAATCCAAAGCTATTTATTGCAAACAATGACAATGATAGTCCGCAAACAAATTATTTCAAGTTCCCGATTCAGACACAAATGCTGCAGATTGTGCCAGTCAAGTGGCAGAAGGACATTAACATGAGAATCGAACCTTTGGGATGTTTCCATCCATATCGTAAGTGTTCTTTTTTAAAAAAAAAATCTAAGGCTCAGGACTTAATGTTTTTCCTGCCAACCCAACAGCTGAAGTCAAGGACAAAGTTGAGGTGCTTGAAACTAAACCAGTTCGGTGTCCTGTATGCGATAATATCGTTGTGAATCCAGATGAGAAAGAGTGCAAGTGCATGGAACCACTACTATGGGACGGTGCAGAATGTGTCGAGCGAAACTTGTGCCCATGTGTCGAAAACTATATCAGGTAAGGGTCCAGATATGATTTTATCATATACACGTTAAAAACTAATGTCTGACTTAGCTATCCCATTGGATCGAAATTCGAGAACAAGGACTGCCAGGAATGCGTATGCGTTCTAGGTGGAGTCAAGCAATGCAAACCGAAGAAGTGCCCAACCTGCGATACCGGACTACGAATTGTACAAACCCCAACTTGTATATGCAAATGTGAGCCCTGCCCAGACATGCAAAAGTTGTGTCCATCAAGCGGAGATTGTATACCGGAAGCCTTGTGGTGCAATGGAGTTAAAGACTGTGAAGATGATGAGCCTCCAGAGTGCACTAAGATTATTGAAGAAGAAGGCAAACCAACTACTGAGACGAATACAAGTAAGTGAAAATGTGCATTTAAATAACTCCCGCGGCTTAAGGTGCTGCAAGAGTTACATGTTCACTTTTTTTTCATCAGACCTGTACAAAACTAAATATACCTAGTTGTCTTACCGAAATGAAACCTAGGTTGGTAAGAATAAGCCTCACAAGAATTTCTTCGAATTTACGGCTGTGTATTTAAAAAAAAATTGTATAGAAGCTTACTTTTAAAAGACTTTAGTTAGATACTGTGGAGTCAGCGCAAGCAAACTTACTTTAAAAAGGTATCATGTTAAAACAACCACAAAATTCACCTATTTCTGGTTTTTAAAACGCCATTTTACTTTTAACGAAATTATTGCAAGCTTTTTATTAAATTTTTATGTATTCCTCTAATTTTAGCTACCATTAAGACATGCCCTGAGCCTGAGTGTCCAAAGGGAATGAAGATGAAGATTATCGAGCAATCAGCGACGCGAAAAATGTCAAAGATTTTCAAATCTACGTAAGCACCAGGCTTTGCTTCAAGATGAAAGCAACTTCAATATTTTTATTAACCCTTCCGCAGAGTAACCAAAAAATTCACAACCTATAATGATGGCTATAAGATAACCCGTACAAAGTTCATCAATCGTGTCGAGGAGTACCTTCCAACACCCGAACTTGAGTCTGGCTACGATGACATCGAGCAATGCGCTGAGTTTGTTTGCACACCCGAAGCTCCCAGCTCAACGGTCAAGAATGTGTCCTTCTCTTGTACGTTACCCAAATGTCCTGACGACTATGAAGTAGAAATTGACAACTCAAGAATGAAGCCAGGCGAATGCTTGAAATACACCTGCATCCTACGCCCACAAAAGGATCACGTCTGTGAGTTAAGTGGCAAGTCATTCACAACCTTCGACGGAACCGAGTTCAAATACGACACTTGCAGTCATATTTTGGCGCGAAATCTCGTCAATTCAACATGGTATATCTCAGGTGAGCTACTTTCAACATTCAATTGCACTAAGAAATTCATAATCATCCCTTTCAGTTCAATTAAACTGCACTGAAAACCGTAAGATTTGTCGCAAGATGCTTACAATAAAGGACATCACCTCGGATGCAGCACTCACGATTATGCCAAGCCTGAAATTGAAGTTTAATGGTTTTATCTACACGCCGCAGCAGGTGGAGAAATCTCCTTTGGCCAAGTCAGCCTTTATCATCTCTCAGCCAGGTAATACCATCCTAGTTGTGTCCCGTTTGCATGGATTCTGGGCATCGTACGACGAGATTGGTGGCATCAAAATCGGCGTTTCCGAGAAGTTCATTAAAACGGTCGACGGTTTGTGTGGCTACTTCAACGGCAACCCTGCCGATGATAAGCGCCTTCCCGATGGTACTGTCGCTAGTAATACAAATAAATTCGGCGACAGTTGGTTCGATAAGGAGATACCTAAGGACGAGTGCTATCCACAAGTGTGTCCCAGAGATATTCAGATGAAAGCATTGACCTTGTGTAACTCAATTAAGTAAGTGTATGAGTCGAGGTCTTGCTTGGATTTGATTCCAAAAATTTGATTCCAAAATTTTCTTTATCCTGTTAGACATCCTTCATTCCTGAAATGTGGCAAAGCTGTTAATTACAAACAATTCGTCTCGAAGTGCATTGAAACTACTTGCGAGTGCCTGAAGGCGAACAAGGGTGATACGCAGCCCTGCAAATGTTCGATATTGCAAGGATTTGTCAAACAATGTCTGGCTACAAATCCCCAGATTCAATTGGATACATGGCGAGCGGTTCATCAATGCGGTAAGTATACGATATGACGTGATGATGTTTTTGTTTTTTGTTGCACAGGGGTGATACAATTTGATATTGTGTTTTTCTTTTTTTTTTGTGAACTGTTTTTTGTTTGTTTCCTTCGTATAGAGATATCCTGTCCAGCACCACTGGTGCACTCGGATTGCTACAAGCGACGTTGCCAACCATCGTGCGATAATTTGAATGCAGATGATTGTCCTGTTCTACCGGATGCGTGCTTCAGTGGATGCTATTGCCCTGAAGGTACGCTACGCAAGGGTGATACGTGCATACCAATTAACGAGTGCAAGGATTGTATTTGCGATGCGTTCGGAGCATCCAAATATCTTACATACGATAGAAAGAATTTTACTTTCAACGGCAATTGTACATATTTGCTGTCAAGGGATATTGTTCTGCCTGGTGTGCATACGTTCCAGGTGAGTTTTTTTTTATCTTGACATATCGGCTTGTACATATCCGTTTATATTGGAATGCCTTTATAGACATGTACCTATTCGATTTGATAAAGGTAGGAAAGAAGGATATTTTTTAAGAGAGTGAGATAAAATTCTTTTGGGAAATGCAAGTTCAAGTTGCTTAACCGAATTTTTCCGGTTAAAAATATTGAAGACAGAACTTATTGAGCTTTGTCAAATTCCTTATATATTTATTGAAAAACAGTCATTTTAAGCTAAAATCCCTTAAAAAGTTGGCGTGGTCAATGTAACTGCCAACATTTTTCTGTTACCTCAAAGGTAATTACAAAAAAATGTCTCGTGTGCCAAAAATCAGTGCGATAACAATGGTGCAATGTTACATAGCTAAAATTTGGAAAAAGTAGTTTTAAAAATTTGAGATGGCCGCACACACAGGCCTATAAAGGGCGTGCCTTAGAGGTCTACAGTGATGATTTCAATGCGTTGCAAACTATACATTAAACTTCATATATCCTGAGTAGGCTGTAATAAGCAAAGCTTTTTAACAATGCTTTGCTAACATGCTAAAATATACAGTTGTTATTTCATTTAAATAGGCTGCCAAGAGAAAAAAGTTTTGAAGTTTTATTGTGTACCTGCCTACTACATAACAAGTGTTACACCAAAGTTTTCATTTCAAACAGTCTCGTCTCCACTCCCTACTGTTTCTCTGCGTCCTCATGTAATATGAAAATTTAGTTTCCATCGTTCCGAATCCCTAATAACTTCTATTCAACCTTTGTGCCTGCCTACCCTAATATGAAAAAAATAATATTTATGAAAATCCAAATCCTTTCCTATTGCGCTCCATCGAACACTCACAAATTGTGCCTCACACCTAGAACTATTTAATCTGAAAACCAAACACACACGTTCTAAGAGTGCCAATATTTTCTAACACCCTTTTCCGCCCGCCCAACAGGTCTACGTAACAATGGATGACTGCAAGAAATTGGGACGCCTCTCCATGGGCCCAAACACAAGCTGTGCCAAATCACTTCATATTCTACACGGCGAACATATAATTCATATTCAACGTGTTGTACCCAATAAATCGGTTCAGGTGCTAATCGATGGCATGGAAGTGAAGAAGCTGCCATTCAAGGATGCCTGGCTGGGTATTACAGAGACCAGTCGCAATGAATTGAAGCTCACGTTACCTGAGTCGCATGTCGAAGTAACTAGCTCCTTCGACGATATGGCATTTTCGGTAAGTCCTAAGATAGACATCTACATATACATGCACTGCTCTTGTCATGTGTACGTTGACTTGCACCTGTTCCTTTTTTCGGAAGATTTTTCAAAATGACTCAATCACTTTTTGTAGATACGTGTGCCTAGCATAAAGTATGGCAGCAAAATGGAGGGTCTTTGTGGCGATTGCAATGGAGATCCTGACAATGATCTCAAAATGAATCCAACGAAGAGGAAGGGTGTTAAGTCATCTTCATCATCGCCCTTAGATGTTATGGACATTGTTCAAAGTTGGCAGGCAGATGAGGCCAAACTCGGATTGGACCAAGATGAGTGCTTGAGCGAGGAAGTGCCATTGGAAAGTTGTATCCCCCTGCCGCCAGAAAAAGACCCATGTTTCAAGTTCTTGGATGAGAAACTCTTTGGAAAGTGCAACATGATTGTAAATCCAATGATATATATGTCGGCTTGTCAACAGGATATGTGCAAACCTGGTAATGACCAGAAGGGCGCATGTAATTCATTGGCAGCTTATGCCAGAGAATGCGCAAGGAATGGAATCTGTCTTAACTGGAGGAGCGCAGACTTGTGTCCATATGATTGTCCGTCTTACCTGCAGTACGAGCCGTGTGGATGTGTGAAGACCTGTGAATCGATTAAGGCCGCTGATCTCTTTGAGGTGATAAATGTAAGGACTAACATCGTAGTCAACCCAAAGAAGAATATAGAATGTACAGCTGGTAGGAGTGAGGGTTGTTTCTGTCCACCTGGCAAAGTACTCGACGGTGATAAGTGCGTTCTTGAGGAGCAGTGCACGAAGTGCGACGATGGTGATCATGCTGTTGGTGAGACTTGGAACAAGGACAAATGTACTGAGTGTAAATGCAATAAGGATGGAAAGACGGAGTGTATTGAACAACAATGCCCAGTGCAGGAAAGCATTTGCTCGGAGGGTTTTATGCCATCGAAGATCAGTTCATCTGAGGAGTGCTGCCCTAAATATATTTGCAGTAAGCTATCGGTTAAACTAATTAAATGTAACACTCAAGGCAACTTTTCTATCATTCAGTTCCTGAGCCTAAAGTACCGACACCTGTGACCTGCCCTGACGCTCCATTCCCTCAATGTGGTCCCGGACAATTTAAAAAGCAAAAAACTGGAGCCGATGGTTGTCCGCAGTTTATTTGCGGTAAAGCTGATAACTTCATGCTTTCCATATTGGTTTTTAAAATTCCTTACGATTTCCAGAATGCAAGCCAATCTCCGAGTGCGAGCCCCTCGAAGAATCCCTTCTACTTAAGCCTGGCGAGAAAGTTGTTCGAGACAATTCTGGCTGCTGCCCAACTCAAAGCGTCATCTGCGACATAAAAACTTGCCCTGAACTGCCAACCATATGCGAAAAGAAGTTTTATGAATTCAAGATGTTTACTCCTCTCGGAGACTGTTGCCCAACCATTATGTGTAGTAAGTTTCAGTTAGACATTTTTTAAAGAAACGTCTTCTAAATTTATTTGATTCCTGTAGGTCCACCCAAAGACGCTTGCATAGTTGAATATGATGGCGAAAAGTCCCTCAAACCACTGGGTGACAAATGGAAGGTACCTAAAAACCCTTGTGTACAAAAGATTTGCGCCTACGGTCCCAATGACACAACTCAAATCAACGAAGTCATTGAGAAATGCATTACAACTTGCCCGAAGGGGTATGAGTATCAGAACTTGGATTCAGCCAAGTGTTGTGGAACATGTATACAGACGAAATGTGTCTTCGAGGAACGGCTCTATGTGCCAGGAGACGAATGGCTCAGTGGCGATAACTGCACCACATACTCTTGCATTGATGCGGATGGGCAAATTCTAGTCAGCTCATCAAAGGAGGTATGCCTCGATGTAAGCAGTTGTCCACCAGAACAACTCGAGGACAAAGGATGTTGCAAGATATGCAAACCCGTTGCGGAAAGTCAGAGTAAGGACAGTTTTCAGTTTGCATTGAATACTAACTTCATGAACATAACTAACTTCGCACAGAGAACTGCCTGCCCACCTCCCTATCGGAAAGCGAGACAACAAACTTGGTAAGAGTTGTGAAACCCGGACATGGTATGTGTGTTAACAAGGAGCCTATTCTCGGTTTTACTGAATGCTACGGCTCTTGTCAATCTGGCTCCAAATATAATATAGGTATGTAAGCGTACTGCTATATGTATGTGTGTCGCTATATAAATTATTTTTTATTTTGCAGAATCATTCGGGCAAGATAAACTTTGCTTCTGTTGTTCGATTGAAAGCTACAAGACTCTTTCAGTTCCTTTGGTTTGCGCAGATGGCCTTAAGATTTTCAAAGATGTAAGCTTGAAAAACTATGTCAAATCAACATTTTTCGCATTTTTTTATTTTGCTTTGCAGATTGAAATTCCATCCTCATGTGGTTGCAGTGCATGTTCAGATGCTACAGCTACTTCCTTTGATTTTGGTCCGGTATTCGAAAGTCGTTCCATGAAGCCACCAATAAAGTGATTGCAACTCTGAGACAAGACCGGATTCGAAACCAACTTTTGCATTTGAATAAAATATATGATTTTTTTTCACAAAATTGATGGTGTCTTTTGTTTGTTACTTTTTTTTATTTTGTAAAATAGAAAGGTTCTAGTAACAAGAAGGGCAACTAAGGAGGTTCTAGTCTTACGGTACAAAACCACTGAATCCACTTTAAATTATCAGTTTTCGCATAACCAAAAAATCAAATCGAACTTGGTCGAAATCTACCAGTTCGTTGACAACAGAGGTTCAAACTTTAATCGAGGTCCACTGGACTGGTGGACAAAAAATATAGATATGCACAGTCAAGAGAACACAACATCTGTCCTTCAACTCCTCCCCGTGTGTGAAGACCGGTTTCAAATTCTTTGAAAAATTGTTGGTGGATGCCGATAAAAGAGGGGTGGAGTGTCTCCACTAAGGCAATTCCTCTCGCATCCGGATTCAAGGCAGGCTGTTCAAATTCAAGGTAGGCTGAACTAATAACTGGACGGCAAAAAATAGTACTGTCATCTTTGGTCGCACGGTCGAAAGGCACAGCTTGCACGACACGACCTCCGATAACGGATTCAGACTGATCGACTTTGCTGCTGGGTGACACGTCCAACAGTTGTGGTATACAGTACAGTTTCCGAAGCTCAACAACCACATCTCTCATAACCTTCCACGAAGTTTTATCCAGCTCAGCATCTAGTGTTGATAGCCAGTGGCAGCATTACAGATGCCAAATACCAAAATGTCCTTACAGATGCCGCCTGTTATATGCTGGTTTTCACACGGACACCAAACACCATAAAGAAATATTCCTGGTTGGCGATTAAGAACGGCAAGCACATACAGCTCCACTGGAAGCATAAAAAGTGGTTCTGCACAGAAGGTCTAGAGGTGATCGCAAGCACTACGAACAGAATAGGAGAGACAGGCACATGCACAGAACGAAGGAAAAAGATAGAGCTCGATCAAAGGCAATCATGCTGCGGCAGATCTTGGAAAAAACGCAGAAGTTCCAAATCGATACAAATCGCGTATGACAGTATCTATAGAAACGAGCTATTTAGCACACGTATTGTCTCGGCATCCCTGACAAACTCGTCAGTTTGTGCAAGATGACGATGGAAGACCCACTATGTTCCGTTAAGGTCGGTAAAGTGACCCCACTGACCTCTTTGATGCGAAAGAAGTATATAGAAAAAAGTCGCACTGTCATGTGACTTCTTTAATCATTGAGAGCCAACACCAGAGGCACACTCACTCAAAAGTCTGTACATTGACGCATAATCGGAAGAACATAGCATGAACAAAGGCAAGTTTACACTATCATCAAGAGGAGTCACCCTACACCCAACACAGTCGTCTTTTGTGTATTGTGTAGGCTGTAGGATGTCTCTTTAACACAGTAAACAAGACTTACGCTTGCCAATCGAGAGCAAAAAGAGTCGAAAAGAGTCGAAAATGGGTCTTACAATAAGTCTTTTCACAATTTTTCCTCCCCACATTTTGTCCAGGGAAATAAATTTTCATCATCATCATCATACTTTTCGGTGACTATCCTTAAAAGGGTGGCGGAGCGAGGGCGGGTAAATGATGGTCCTTCCATCGTTCCCGGTCCTCTGCCACCAGCCCAAGAGACATAGGCGCGATCCTCTAACGGGTCTCGGAGATGTCCTTTACCTGATCCCACCACCCGTTTCTTAGCCTAACAGGGGGCGAAAGGCTTGCATCTCGGTCTAGAAATTCTGACAAATATATTGTTCTGGGAAAAATAATTTTGAAAATTTATTTTGAGCGTTTAAGAAGCTCATATCATACATTTTGCAAGATTTCTTATAGTTAATTTTAAAGAGTACATGGGTGCATGCAATTGAAATAGATAAGAGGAGAGATAGGGACTGAACACAAGACGAACTGACTGAAAAAGAATATCTTTAAAAGTCTGCCACACGAATAAAGGATCTTAACTGAACTGCAAGAAAGCGCGTGTATCAGCGTGTGAGCCTTTTGCACCAACCCTCACGTTACTACTTTACCATAAACTTTTTATACCTCATCCCATAGCATAGGAGGTATTTAAGGTATGTCACACAGTTTGTAACAGGGTGAAATAATAATGATAGACCCCAAGTCCGAATGAGTCATGTCCGTCTGTCTGTATATAATACTTTTATAGGCCTTAAATTTGGAGCCAGAAAGCTGAAATTTTGTGCACAAGTTCATTGTTATTCGAAGCATTACAAGTGTTAAAATTTTCTAAATCCGCCAACGACACTTTAATATATTTTTTGTATATCACTTAGTTTTACATTTTGTTCATACAAGACTTTGGGCCACGCCCACATATGGAGGCAGAATTGAAGGAAAACCTCCAGTTTTATAGAAAATCATAATTTCAATTGGCCTCTTGCCTAATTAAGGAAAGAATAAAAAAAATAGCAGATAAGGTAAAAGAAACTTAGAATCATTCTAGATTTCGATTATACAACGTTTTTAGCCAAGCCCCTCTTTAGAGGTCGATTTTACAAAAATACTAAATTTTAACCAAAAAATCGCATTCTTACATACATTTACGAGTAACTTGAAAATATCTATGTTAATATAATATATAGTTTGCAATAAGTGGCGGCTGCACTACGTCCCTTTTCGAAGTTTGCACTACTTATAAAATTTCAAAAAATAACACTACCATCAGCATTTTACAGTGTAGGATAGGATGATGTATTCAAAGGTCCTCACTCACTGGTTATACCCTAGGCATATTAAGTTTAATTTATAGTTTGCAGTGAAATAATCACCATAGATCCCCAAGACCTTTTAGAGACAAGACAGGAGATTTAATTAAGCCATGTCCATCCGTCCGTCCATCTGTATGTAAAAAGCTGCATGTAGTATTTTTTGAGATAGTTAGCTGAAATTTGGTAGTCGCACGAAAAATCCACTCCAAGGTTGGGAAATCAACTGAATCCTTATAATATTTTTTTTTAAAATAGATACTGAAATTACGTTCAAGTGACATTACAATCGCGTTAATTTTTGGCACGCAGCACAAATTTTAATTGTCGTTAAGTTGGTAGAAATAAAATTGTCCTAATGAAGTCCTTAGCTTGTCCCTGCTCAGTTTTAATAGTCCTTCGATCCTTTTTCGTCTAGTCGTGGCCAGAGAGCTCTAGATACCCCGTGTCCAGTCAGACGAGACCACCTTTGGTTGGCCATCGTTTTAATTTTCTCCTCAATAGTGTCTCTTACTACGCAGAGGGGTGGTTTAATGTAAGAAACCTCACTATTTCCGAGGATCCCTCCTCTTCTTGCAAGCTCATCAGCCTGTTCGTTTCCCTCTTTGCCGTAGTGTCCTGGCACCCAGCACAGTCTCACCCGGTTCTGACTGCACAATGCTTTGAGCGACAGCCCCTGACTATATCAGATTTGATGTTGATCGATTTCATTGCCTTGAGCGTAGCCTGGCTATCGATGTAAATGGCGATATCTCTGCCGGATATCGATCTCATCTGCATAAGCTCGGCCGCCCTAAGTACAGCCAGAACCTCTGATTGGAAGACACTGCATGTATCCGGTAGTTTTAAGGATACTTTTAGTTCCAGGTTTCTTGAGAAGATACCGGAACCTGTTCGTTCCCCTGTTTTCGAACCATCTGTATAAATTGCAATTTAATTAGGTCTGACAATTGCACTATTTTCCCATTCCTCTCTTGCTGGATAAATGACTTCATATGGTGTGTCGAAGTCGACCAGGGAGGGAATTTCATCCGTTAGAGTTGGATAACCTTGCATTAGCTCCGACAGGATCGAGCGGTGTCCGTAGCTGCTGCCCTTGAAATAGTTTGAGTTTGTGAGCCGTATCGAACTATTGCCAGCAAGTTTTTTTATCTGTAGATCAAGCGGTGTTAGGTGTAGTACGTGTTCAAAGCTTCCGTTGGTGTAGTACGGAGCGCACCTGTGATGGCTATACAAGCCGTTCTTTGAACCGCTGATAATTTTCCGTAAACTGTTTTTCTGTTTGTTGCTTTCCACCAGACCAAGGCACCGTAAGTAAGTATTGGTCGGTACGGTGCCCAACCGTTAGTGTTGGATAACCTTGCATTAGCTCCGACAGGATCGAGCGGTGTCCGTAGCTGCTGCCCTTGAAATAGTTTGAGTTTGTGAGCCGTATCGAACTATTGCCAGCAAGTTTTTTTATCTGTAGATCAAGCGGTGTTGGGTGTAGTACGTGTTCAAAGCTTCCGTTGGTGTAGTACGGAGCGCACCTGTGATGGCTATACAAGCCGTTCTTTGAACCGCTGATAATTTTCCGTAAACTGTTTTTCTGTTTGTTGCTTTCCACCAGACCAAGGCACCGTAAGTAAGTATGGGTCTTACCACCACAGTATACAACCAGTGGGCCATGGCAGGTTTTAAGCCCCAAGTTTTCCCTACCGTTCTCTTAAAAATAAAAAGCGCATTGTATGCCTTCTTGATTCTTTCCCCTACGTTAAGATTCCAATTCAGTTTTTTGTCCAGGATTACACCCAGATACTTCGCGCTATACGACAGGGATAATTCCACTCCATTTACCTTGGGGAGTTTAAATTGCGGTATCTTGTACTTCCTGGTAAAAAGAAACCATTCCGTTTTAGAAGGGTTAACACTGAGACCACAGCTTTTGGTCCAGATGCTGATCGACCTCAGAGCACCCTCCATGATTTCACTTAAGATATTTAAGTACTTTCCATGCACCATTACCACCACGTCATCTGCGTATGCCGTGGCGCTGATACCCATAGCACTTAGCTTCTTTAGAATTTTGTTTATAACCAGAACCCACAGAAGTTTAGATAAAACCCCACCCTGAGGTGTACCCCCGGTTACAGACATTCTAATCGAGCCTTGCCCAATCGCACGATTAATTTTCCTATTTGCAAGCATGTTGCAAACCCAGTTTATAATGCCCTGTTCAATGCTAACGTCTACTAGAGCGCTTTCAATGGCACTACTCTCCACGTTATTGAAGGCCCCTTCAATATCGAGGAAAGCAGCCATCGTAAACTCATTAGAGTGTAGACTTCTCTCTATTTTCCCTACCACCTCATGCGAGGCCGCTTCTGTGGATTTTCCCTTCATGCCATTGCTGCATCTAGCCCTAATATGAAGTTCAAGTAGTCGTTCCAGGGTTTTAAGCATAAAGGATGAGAGACTTATCGGTCTAAAGTCCTTTGCCGCTGTATGTCCCTGTTTGCCAGCTTTAGGTATAAAAATCACTTTTACTTCCCTCCAAATGGAAGGAAAGTACCTGGTTCTTAGACTGTGCCTTAAAATTTTCGTCATGTTTTGAATAGCCAACTCCGGTGCTCTTTGCAGCAAGATCGGGAGAATGCCGTCCGGTCCCGGAGACTTATACGGCTTGAAGGACTGAATTGCCCACCGTAGTTTCCTCCTGTTAATAAGAACAACTATCTTCTCTTCGGAGAGTGAGATGCCCGTTCTCTCAGATTGCCGAAGCAAACCGTCTGCTAAAGTGGACCCGGGAAAGTGCGTTTCCACCATAGTTTCTAGAACTTCTTGGCTACTCACAGCCCAGGTTCCATCATTTTTCCTAAGGTAGCTGGGAGCGCAAGCTTCTTTTGAAAGCATTTTGCACAGCTTCGAGGCCTCGTCTGTTGCTGCGATAGATTCACAGTATCTTTGCCATGAAGCTCTTTTTGACTTCCTAACTAAGAACTTAAACTGCTTTTTGCAATCTATATACTCGTTCCATGTGCCATCAGTTCTAAAAAGCTTCGCCCTATTGTAAAGTTTTCTAACCTCCTTCCTCTTTAAACCTATTTCCCTGTTCCACCACTTTGGTTGGGCCCTTTTATGAATACAATCGATCGGGCACGCCTCCTCGGAAGCCATGGTAAGTACCCTATTGAGATTACCTACCGCCCTATCTAAGCCCTCAGAGTCATCCAAGATGACCGCTTGGGTATGCAGGTGCATATTCGCTACCTCCGTGTATTTGACCCAATCGGCATTTCTGGGATTTCTTTGAAAACCACATACCTTGAACTGAAGATTCACCTTGAAGCGTATCCATCGATGATCCGACATCGACGCTTCATCAAGTACTCTCCACTCCTTTATTTCTAACCCCTCCGTATTAGAGGCAAAGGTGATATCAATCACCTCTTGTCTATTTCTTACCACGAAAGTGGGTGAATTCCCTCTATTACAAATGTTGAGGTCGACAAATATAATAAAATCATACAGACACTCACCTCTTGCATTTATGCCGCTGCTTCGCCATTGTGAATGATGGGCATTAGCGTCGCAGCCCATCACCAGCATCCAGTCAGTTTGTGTTGCCAAGTCTCTAAGTTTTTCCGGAATGACCACCTCGGAGTCATAGGGGAGATAGATTGAGGTCAGACAAAGTGGTTTGCCGCCTTCTCTCTCCCATACTGCCGCCGTCAGGTCACCTGAGCTGTAATTTTCTGAAAGAAATGCCTTTAATTGTTTTTTGATTAGGATGCAAGTTCTGATCTAACCTTTTGCCTTGAAGAACAAGTTGTAGCCTTTTAGCCTGAGTCCCCGGATCGTGTTCTACTTATCCATCCAGGGCTCTTGAATTAGTACGGCTGTGACGTCCTGCCTGGTGATATGCTCGACCAGACAGGCCGTCGCTGCCCTACTGTGGTGCAGGTTTATTTGCAGCACTTCCATCATCTTGGGGGGGGGGGTTCATCCTCATTCTTGCCTTTGGTCGATGGCTTGACAAACAACCGCCCCATACTATACCTCACCATATTGTTGGATTTCTCCAAGTATGGCAAGCATTCCCTGTTTAGGGACAGCAGAAAATGCTGCCCGTGCTGTCGCCTAGGCCCTGTTTTAAGGACTCTCCACGAATCGGCTTTTAGCTCCCGATTCTGAAAGTGGAGGAGCCCTAAAAGTTTCTCCGGGTACGTGTAGGGACACGGAACCCATACCCATGCCGACGGTGGAGTGTAGTTCTCCAATTCCGCTACCGTAATGCATCTAAGCTTGGTGTCATTCCACGCTTCGCACACCTCCGAAATGAAACGGCGAAAGAAATCTACCGACAGTTTGTTTCCACAAGCTACAACCTTCCGGCCGCCCTCACAACCAGCACCATCAAATTTAAGCTCCTCGTTTCCTGCAGTGGATAATTCCTTCCATAGGGCGTCCTGGAACTTCTCTTCGATGTTTTTCCATTGATCGATTGTCAGACCACCGCAGGGTTCCAGCTCGTTTACCACAACAACGAGAAGCTCGTCATTCGGGTCGCTTTGCTTGCGACGCAAAGTAGATAAAGTACCTGCCTTCATCTATTTTGCATCGTTCGACTCCACGACGTCGTCCGTTCTGCTTCTCTTGCTGCTGAAGCTGCCCTTTCTGTCAGATGCACTTGCCCCTTCCTTAAGCTTCTCCGCATAGGAGGCGGAGGGCGCCTGGTTGGCGACCACTCCTGTCTTTGCAGCAGCATTTTCCCTTGCAACCACCCTTTGAGTGAGCAGTGGGTTGGCCAAAATAGCCTTTGCTCCCTCTAAGGCGGCTTTTTCCCAATTACTCAGCTTACCGGGGTCAATACCCGCATACTTCGCTTTCTTACGCTGGGCGTTGCGAAGCTGGAGCTTGTTCCTTTGGTGAGCGTTTCTCACGCCCTTAGCGACAGTGTTGGAGGTAGTAGGCACAGCGTTCTCGCCAGCTGCTTCTACGTTTACCTTCACCGAAGCATTTCCCTTGCACTTTTCAGCCTCGGGGAAGGCTTCGACAGCGGATGCTCCAGCTGTCTTAGCACCCCCCTCGGCCAGATGACTTCCCTTTGACTTTGCTTCTGTGATGAGCGCGGTAGGCACAGCGTACAGGCCAGCTGTGTCCTCCCCTATCATCACTGAAGCAATTTCCCTTTCAGTGTTTTCAGCCTCGGAGATAGCTTCGACTGCGGATGATCCAGCTGTCTTAGCAATCTCTTCGGCCTCTGTGCTGCCCTTTAAATCACCGGCGAGAGTACCAGCCTGCTCACCGGTGAAATCGCTATCGTTAGTGAGTGTTCTTTCGAACTCCTCACTATCGCTAGCATAAAGCCCTGTTTCGTCTTAAGCCCCTACCAGGAGGTAGATGGATGAATCCGAGAGATCGACTTCACTCACCTCTTCTTGGACAGGGCTTGTTCTTTTAAATTTTTTTTTTTGTATTTTTTTTTGTTTTTCCATTTTAAATTTGGTTCTCACGAGTAGAGCCGGAAATAAAAGGTCAACCCTGGCAGAGCCGCCATACCTGGGCAAGGCTAAGTATAACAGGCCCGCGCCAAGGCGCCTGAGAGAGCTCGTACGTGGTTGGTTTGACCCCCAACCTTGCATCCTTCGGCACGGTTTGCTCTACGCTCACACCACCACTGGAATCAGGTTTGGCAAAACTTAGTTCGTTACTCATCAGCCGGCCGAGGCTGGTTGAATCTTTGCAACTTAAGGCGTCATAGAAGATGACACTCACGACAAGGCGTCTGCCACGTGGAGGTCATGCACACCATAACAGTGTGAAATTTCATACGAAAAAGAGTTAAAAGATTTTAGGTATTTATTTTGAAAAGCTTAGGAGGTAAGAACTAGCAAATAGAAATTTAGGTTAGGTAAATACTAAACTTTAGAAAAATTTCTTTTTTGAAAATATTGAAAAGTTTTTGAGAAATGAAGAGTTCAAAATGGATGACGTTTTGCAAAGTGTTTGATGCCACAACTTTTGAACCGCTCAGTGCGCAAAGCCGATATTAAACACGCGTATAAAGCAACTCAAAATCAACGAAGTGCTTAAGGCATATTTTTCCGAAATAGTTTAAATGATTCCGTTTTGCTGCATTTTCGAAAAAAAGTCGCAAAAATTCACGAAAAAACGTGTGTCCTCCCCCCTATCTCCGGTGCTATTTTGACAAATCATGTGAAAAAAATCACACATTTCAAAAACTATTCAAAATATTACGAAAAATTATAGCGTATTTCAAACTTTCAAAAACTTCTGAGATTTAATTTGAAAACATAAAAGAATTTTCAAAAATAATTTTTCAAAATTGATCAATCTCGCAAACGGTATAAGCTATAGTCTTGAAACAAATAACAGCCAAAGCCTAACTTCTTAAGTTTTATACAAAACTATTAAAAAACTTTGAATATTCAAAAACTTTAAAGATTTGACTCAAAAACCTAGAAGCATTTTCGAAAACAATTTTTTAAAAGTTTCTAGTATCTTAACGGCTATGACGATATTGTTTAAAATTGGTTAATGTAACGTTTATAAGGCAAGCTAATTCCATAAAAAACGTTTTAAGCTTTCCGTTCCCAACCCTAATTTTTTGAGCACGTTTAAACAAACCAAATAAAAAACAAAGTTTAACCGTTTTTTCAGAAAACCATGTTCGCAGAATTTAAGAAAAGTAGGCAACGTGAGCGCAGATGGTTGTTATATTGGAAAAAAGTCTGACGATAATTAATTTTTTTAACGGAATCGCTGTTCTAGGGATTTGAAATTTAGAAAATGGTAAGCAAGAAAAAGTTTCTGCCCCCCTCTATCTCTGAAACGATACTAGGTTAACAAAATTTACATAAATAACGACAGTAATCCATTTTTTAAGATTCAAAATTAAAGCATTATCAGTTTTGAAATAGTAAACGGTTTCCGAGATATGCTTGAAAACACAATAGTCGACTGACTAAAATGATGCAACATCAACCAAAGAGGCAAGCACCACCATATGAACCTAACGCTAACATATAAATCTTAAAAAAATATCTAAAAAACATTTTTGCCATCCTTTTTTTTAGAGAAACGAAACTTAAAAATCATCTCATATAAGAATGGCGTAGACCTCAAGCTACGAAAAAAATATACATTAAAATGTTAAATATATCAGGCAATAATTCTTATAGAATTAAAGAACCTTAAACAAAACAAAAAAATAGAGATGAGCTTACAAAAGCCGACGGACCTCTCTGTGCATGTCTTCATACTTGACGGTCTTTTTTTATTTAGTATTTGAATTTTTAGAGAAATAAAGTTTCTAAGGATATACCTAACACAGTAAAAGTGGGCATGGTCAATTGGGTGGGCGATTCAATTTTCGTCGTGTTAAAGACTATTAGCCGCAATTTCTATTTGCATATACACCAAAATTTGAGTTTATTTGCGTTGTTCAACTTGTTCAAAAGGTCTTTTGAAATAAAATGTAAGCTAGAGGTGGGCTTAGCCAATTTTAACACATTGTGTGAACATAAGAACAAAGCCGAACCCCAAGTTTTAGTTCTCTAGTTTGATTTTAAAGACCCAAAGCTTCAAACATACACATACAGACGGACGGCTTAATCAATTAACCTGTCGGTCTTGATCATATCTCTATAAAAGTGATAGTTTCACGGTGCTACTAACTATGCATCAAAATTAATATACCCTGGGTCAGGTTAGGTATAACAATATTTCCACTTTTTAGGTCCCACAGAATACGAAAGTATTAAATATGTATCAAAATCGAACGAAACTTTCATAATCTAAAATAGTGATTTACGACCAAGGACACAATTTTAGTATTCCAGACCATGTTGGCCAGCGTTGGCATTCATTTACAGTAGACTTTCATAAATAACAAAAACAAGCCAGCTAAGGATATTCTATACCTTTTCCAAGAAAGTCCGAAAACCTCTTCGTATACACTCCACATCACATCCAAATTTAAACTTATCCGAATGCGGTACATGCTCGCTGGGTTATGTGCGGTTCTCGTTGAATGATGTATCTCTTTCTCAGTTCGTGTGCTCACTGCTCAGGGTTCCTGAATGCATCCTTACACCACAATGCACGATGCATTCAACAATTTATGTGTACTCTCAGAATTCTTAAGTAGGTGACATCTAGTGAATAAATTGAGCCTTTCAGCCTTGCTTTGTTTACCAACACAAATGGTTGGACTTTCTCAATTCAGTATGAGACTCCGACTGTTTCCCAATGTATTATACCCTTAAAAGGCAAAGAAGAAAGTATTCAAATGACAACATATGTCGTGTGGGGTGAGGGGATAAAACAGACTCCCCCCTACTACCTACACCCTGCTATAGATATCTGAATTGATTGAATTTCGATGGAGGGAAGAATTATGTTTTGTGAATTCAAAAGAATCCTGTTGGAATCTACTTCTTTATGCATATGTCTGTTTCCAGATATATCCCATGGTGAGTAGATTTACGACTGTTATAGGCAAGTGATGTGCTGCCATCATCCTTTGTCTGTGCGATGTGGCCTTTTTTGGTTAGATGCTCAGGCTCCAGCCTCTATCGGGGGCCATTCAATACAAATCAATGAATTCATGTGTGTGACTTATACACATTTTATCTTTGGCGGGATTTATTGGTTTACTTTTTTTTTATTCTGTCCTTTGAATTGGAAAAGGAAGAAGTATCCTGATGACATCGATGGGAATTTGTTTATTAAAGTCATAACAAATTTATAGGTTTGTGAAGACGGGAATTTAAAATGTGAGTTGAAAATAAATTGATTATTTGAATGTTCGGGGTCGCACGAAGCACTTTTATGTCATTGACTCCAGAAATAAAAGGGGATTTTTTGTTTCAATCATCATTCGGGCTTGGGGAAGATTCATATTTATGTAGGTATTTGTGTACATGTACATATACCCCAGTTTAATATTAGGAATAGAGATAGAAGTCAAGTTTGACTTTGCTACCGCCAGTACCTACAACCATTTGTAAGAGACAAAAAAAAATTTAATCGCCCAATCTTGTTAAATTTATTATTTAATTAATAAATGAATATATATATATATTAATATATAAATAAATGAATATATATAAATATATTATATATATTTAATAAATATTAAAAATAAAAATTTTTAATATTTAATTAAAAAATGTTTTTGGAAGTTTTTTTTTTTCTGAACCCAAGAAGCTTTGCGCAGCGAGTAGTTCGAGCTCCTATCCGAAGACTGACTATACCTTTCAGTGGCCTGGTCTCAAGATTTTTATAATCTTGCAGCATTTCTTTTAATTTGTTAGAGAATTGGCTTAAGACGGTTTTGTCTGAGGTGCCCTCCTGCATTGCCATCTTCTACGCGCTCTTCTCTTTTCACAAATCAATTCTTTGAATTCGAGCGGATATGTTGTGCGAACATGTCCTTTAGTGCTTACTTCTGTCTAATAGAAAGAAGGGGTTTTCCAAACAGCGCTTTAAATTGCTTCAATGAATTTAACAACTGCAGTTTCTAAGTTCTCAATGGCACACTTAAGCCAACACCCTCCTTACAATTTTTTCTGTAGGCGTCCTAGTTCATGTTTTTGCTAGCAAATCTAGGTGCTCTTTCTATTTTCGCCAGGCTTGAACCCATCTTCAAGATTACTCCTGAGTGGTCTGAATAAAGTTCATAACATTCTACAACACGCGTAAGGTATTTGGTGTACCCTTAAGCGATGAAGCAATCGACAAGATCAGGCTTTTAATTCCTGTCGGTTGGCTAATACGTTGGCTTACTGTCTTTGTACAGTTATACCACCCTCTTGTAGAATTGCATCTTGAACCCCAAAAAGTTTGCTTCGCATTAAAGTTGCCCCCAATGATGAATGTGGTTTAATTAAGTCATACATACGATTAAGATCGTCTTCCATAAGTCTATATCCCAGCGGGAATTAACACGATGCGATGTTGTAATCTAAAAAGTTAATCTTTTACAAAAACTGAACTTATCTCCATAGAGTCTATAGGTCAACTTCTGTGTTATGCAGTTTTTGATAGAGGGAAGATCCTCCTCTCGACTCTCAAGTTTTGTTAAGGTTGATGTGCGTGATACCTAGTCATTGTAATCTTTTATATTGGGTCCAGACCCTTTTTAAGGTGAATTTCCGTAATCAAGCAGATATTAATATTATTTTTCCGTAGAAATATTTCTAGTTCGTCCATTTTATTCAGACGGCGGTTTGCATTCCATGTAATTTTTTTAAATAACTGCTTCATTTTTATGTTTTCTTGTAATATTTTCAACTGTGGCGTCTTTCGAGTCTTTGACTTTTCAGCGTTTTTTGGACGTCCAATAATGCTTGTCATCTGACCTCGACTATTTTCCTTAAAATGTTCTCGTCCCTTTGACAGCTCTATGGCTACCTCGCATCCTCGATAATTTGCGGGTTGCTTTCCGTTGCAATTGGCGTAAACTGCTGAAACCTGCACGTCTACTTTGCACTCTGTTGAGAGGTGTTAACTGCCATATTTCATGCAAAGTCGTTCTTTTTGGCAGTAGGCACTTTGTGTGCCTGAACTCTTGGTATCGCTTACACTATGGTATAAGCCTTTTGCCCTTACGCATGGGTTCGATTTTAACCCGATTTTACCCTTTTGGTATAGTATAGGTGCCACTTGATCTTTTCTGCATTAAATTTAAGAGAAAGCACGCGATATGAATCGGAGTTGTCAACATCATGCGGGAACCACAAAGCAGCCTGGGCTTGGCCTCGGCTTGACGTTTACAAGTTCAGCCATACGATTTCAGTGCTTCCTATCACAGTGAAGCTCTACTTCAAAATGTTGTTTGCAAAGAGAAAGAGTGCGCAAAGAGAAAACGTAATGCTACGTAATGAGGCTCAGAAGCTCAGCACGAGTTCAGGTTGCTGAGCTTTTACTTGATTTCGTACGCACACCAGAAGTCAATCACTCTGCCTTTGGCTATATTTGTATCAGTGTGTTGGTCATGTACGGATATGGCGCAGAATGTCTGAGTGTGTCTACATTTTGGACCAAATTACGATTTTTTTATTTATTAGTTAGACTTGAATGTTCCGCATAATCATGTACATAGCACTAGTTACCAGGGCTTTCGGTTGTGTGTGCGTATTTTTTAATCTATCGTGGCATGCTTGGAGAGCGTAGTGAATGCATAATAAAAGCTCTCTCTCCATGAGCGAAATGTCATTGCAAAGCCGGGCGAAGCTGAAGCCTGAGGCTGCTTTGTGGTCCGCGCTTTACTTTCTACACTTCCGTTGCGAACTAACCTCATAATGGTCTTACTTAGAGGTGGCGCTTCGGTCCGGGGTGGACCTGGGCTTCAGCCAACATGCTTCGCCAGCAACCTATATGTCTCCAGCTAGCCGTCTCCAAATTCGAAATTGGCTGAGGTCCCCTTCCACTTGCGTGCGTCACTTGAGTCTCGGTGCTCCTCTACTGCGCTGTCCCTGCGGGGTGGATTCGAAGATTTTCTGGGTCGGGGCGTAAAGTGTCCATACGCAAGTATAGATACCGCATACAAGTTCCTTTTTCAGATTTTGGAAGTGTTGCTACATTTCTGTGAACTTAACTCAGATGCCGTTGTCCTCCTTTTCTAAGCTTTTAATTTTCACTGAGTCCTGGTTAACTGGCGGGCTGCTTTTCCCGGACATGTTCGACCTAGGCGGTGGTAACCAATTTAGTTTTGTCCTTTGCTAAAAAAAAAATTATAAGCTTTTAAGTTTCTCCCCAGAATACTTAGAGCCTGCCTCCGAAGATAGTGGATTTTCCAGCATAGATATATATTTTATTTTGTCCATTGCCATCTTTTTCAACTTAGCGTTTTAATGAGAAATATGAGTCACTTCTATTTTCATTTTTAAATACTGCCGTCCCTTTGGAGATAGACACGCGCCTACCGGTGAGCCGCACAGTATGTAACAGACGCTTCTGGATTTTCATTAAACCTTTAGATTTATATTTCAATTTTGCTATAAAAGGTTGCTCCAAACGGAGCAGCATCGACAGCATCCCTTGCGAAATTAAAAACTTCTTCTTCCGGCGTATTTTAGTCGGCTCTTACGACAGGCACACGTTACCTCAAGACTTACCCTGACCTTGCAAAAATCAAAATAGTTTAATAGACACAAATAGGCATAAGTTTCAAAGTTCAGACCTTTTCTATATGTGCACGTTCTATTTATTATTACTTCTATAAGTTCCAAAGAACGCTGAATTCAAATATTTTTATTCCCCACCCAGGGTATATTAAGTTTGTTGTATAGTTTGTAACGCAGTAAAATAATCACCGTATACCATAATCATGTCCGTCCGTCCGTCTGTATCTAAATAACTTTTAGGCCTTAAATTTTCAGCAAGAAAGCCAGTGAGTTGGAATTTGAAAATTAGTTGCGCCCACAGGCACGCCCTCTAGTGGACTGTATGTTCGACCATCTCTAATTTTTAAAAATACTTTTTTCCAAGTTTTCAATTTACTTTTTTTTAACAAACTTAAAATGACTGTTCTTCAATAAATATATAAGAAATTTGACAAAAAATTACATAACAAAAGTTGTAGATATAAGCATTTCTTAGCTTTTGTGGGTGGGGCTTTAAAAAGAGTGATTTTTTTTAGTTAAAAAGATGAAATTTTAGTCCGAAATGTATGTAACCACCTAGCATAAAGCATTAAACAGTTATATTTTTATATCCCGCCAATATTTTTATATCCCGCCCGAGGCGCGGCGGTTTCCTTTTTTGGGAGGGTGAAATTTCAGTGACGGACTGAAATTTTTACAAACATGCTGTTCCAGTTTCTCTCTTGTTATAAGTGCATTAAGCATTCCACAATCGCATTAAACTCCTTTGTCACATCCGCTCACTGGCTAACAATTCCATGCGGCAACAGTCGTTTTATCCAACAAATTAGACTTGAATTTCTCGACACTTATTCCTCTTGAAATAACGCTGAATGTGCAACATTTTACCTTCAATCTTGCATGTAACAAGGATATAAAATAACTTGAACATTTCCTTAACCGAACGCCTCAACAAGACGTATGCAAGTATATTTACAAGCTCACCTCTGCGACCTCCTAACCCATACACCAATTTTCTTTGGCCCTTTTTTCTGGGAGCGAAATACGAGTAAGTCTTTGGTACGATGACCATGTTATGGTTTTTCGGCACGAAAAGGATTTGCTTATAGTCTCTTTTCAAAAGGAGTTCAATGTATGTGTTCCTCGCTTCTTTGCATTGAGTGTGGGTGTATCTACGGGACGCTGAGCC
The DNA here is from genome assembly GCA_947623515.1 of Neoascia interrupta. NCBI lineage: Eukaryota > Metazoa > Arthropoda > Insecta > Diptera > Syrphidae > Neoascia > Neoascia interrupta. The sequence goes on from OX392463.1 coordinate 150,929,576, forward strand.
TTTAATTCGTTGATAATTTCTCAAATATAGTTGCCTGGTTTTTATGTGCTTTATTTCCTATGTCTTGTAACGTTCGTGAAGACAACGGATGGTAGAATTTTCTATCTGAATTACGATGCAAAGTCATGTCCTGTGTGCATTTTTATGGGCAAGGGTGTATGAAAACATTGGGGTTAGTCAACTCTTTATAGTGCAAAGAGCCAGTAGCATGAAATACGAAGCTCAGGTGTGCTCCTTAGTTCGGGCAGCTGCTTAATAGCCTTAGCTTACCAATCTTTCAACTTGCAGAATGAAACGGAAAGACAAGAAGCATAAGGGGAGCCTACGACAACCAAGACCAGTTGCAAGTATAAGGATAAGGACGAGGCAGAGAAATCAAAAAAAAAGTTGAGTTCAACTCCTTTGAGACATGCACATGTGCATGTGTTATCAAAGTGCATAACTATTATAGTTTCAAAAGACATTTGCACCTGTTGCTAATTTGGTAGATAAAGACTAGACATAGACAACCTTGGGTTTGCGTGCAAGTGGGTTGTGTAGCAGAAACCTTTGTAAAGATAATAAATAAGTCGGTAATACCAAATTCTTAGAGGTAGACATTTGTTTCAAGTGCTTATGGTTGTGACTAAAGGCGTTGCTTATATTTTTTATTAGAAGGTTACTCAAAGAGGGAGTGGCACTCGCATTCTTTTCACAATTTTAATTGTGCCACCCTATTTGTTGTACGACACTCGCACTCATGCACTCGTAATCTCTTGTATTGTCAAGTCCAACGATATTATGTATGCTTTATTCGCAAGCCCGAAGGTTTTATAATAATACCTCTAATATGATTAGGCGAAAGCGTTAATAATAATGTCCTGGCGAAGGAGGAAGTTTATAGCCTCCTGTAGAGAGCCTATGGAGCCTGTTTGGATTTTTCGAAGTCAAAGTTGTATGTACAGTCTACACGAAATTACAATATAAACACGGCTAGGAGGAGGAAGTTTATAGCCTCCTTACTTAGATTATAACCAGCACTAGGTTTTCAAGGCTTAGAATCCGCAAGTCAACCTGGCGGTTTCCGTAGAAAAGAAACTATACAAGAAATTACAATATAAACACGGCTAATGACTTACATTATAACCAGCACTAGGTTTTCAAGGCTTAGAATCCGCAAGTCAACCTGGCGGTTTCCGTAGAAAAGAAACTATACAGTCGCAGCACCTAGTAGCTACTGAAGAAGGTAACTTAGCCAAAAATGGCTTTAGAACAGCAAGCTTAGGGCATCTGCGGCTTAGGGCAAAACGTCGTTGTTGGTAGCGGCGACTTAGAGTTATGAGCTCACCGTGACAGCTTTGTGGAGATTCGTTGGAGGAGAACTCTATCAAACCGTGGCTAATTCGGTTTGGCAAACTAAATGGGTTCCTCCCACAAAAGACAAACTTTACAAAACCTTCATTCTGCTTTTTCCGCCTTATAGCTCCAAGCGCTTGACGAAGGGCTGGCTGTATTATTGTCGAAAGTGTTCTTAAAACGCCGATTGTAAGTTTCTAGGGACTAGTCGAAAGTGTTGAAAGCCTATGATGGCTCTCTTGTCACCCTCAAGTGTTAGTTACACCTCCCCGCAGTAGCAGCGGGGCAATACATCCCAGAAAGTGTATAGCAGAACTAACTTATGCGAAAACCAAGACCAACTGTAAAGGACAAAAACATGGAAACATTACTCCAGGTGGAAAGCACATTAGTGCGAATCCTCTTGTTTCTACGCAAGTGGGAGATCGCACTGATAGTCAGTGGTGCAAATGACATAGAGATACTTGACGAAAAAAATTATTGATAAGAAGCCCATAAGGCAAGGGGCAACCTGAGAAGCGACAGAAGTCACCACTCTGTCGGAGAGTTCCGTGTCCGACATGCACTGGGTTAGGCCATTTCCTCACAGTAACGTCTTGCCAATTAAATCAGAGGAAGAGGATAGCCTTCTGGTGGGACACGCTGGTTGCACCAAAGTCAAAAAAGAAAACAGCCGATCTAAATGAACTATGAAAGTTCTGGCAAATTACTGGCTAAGATAGAGAAAAAGGATCCAGCTACATTATCGGAGAGGGATATGCACCTGATCAAAATACACGCCAAAGAAGTCAAGGCACATAAGAGACGTTTTCGAAACGAGACAATTTTCAGTTCTGAGACTACAAAGGCAGCCTTTCATTCGTTCAGAAGACTGAAAAAAGGGAAAGGCCAAAGACGTCACAAGGGAAAAGAATAAAAGAAATGAAAGGAAAATAACTCCTCGCATGTGAATGCACTTTAGCCCAAGTCGATTCAAACTAATTTTTCATCTTATCAAGAGCTTAATCCCTTTTAAATATTTTTTTTGTCATTGTAATTCAACTTATCCCACACGACTAACAAAGTGTGAATGAATTCTGCTCGTCATCATTTAGTCTGACTCTAACCCCTTTGTTCATCTCTTTGGGAATAAATGTTTACTTTTGGTGCACCTGTTGCGAGTTCCCTGTCATTTGATGGGCGCCTTCCTTCTCCATGGAATCGTTGTGCCATTATATCCTGCATATCTGTGGTTAAGTGTGTGGACATTTTTTTTATCCAACTTCTAGACCAATTTTTGCAGAGAGGCTCCCACCTCAGTGCTTTCAGTCTCATGTGCACTTTTAGCCATGGCATGACAGAGGAAGGATTCGTTATATTTTTTTATACAGGAACTAACCTGTGTGCAAGTAGTATCCTTCTTTGGCTCTAGAACGGTTGTACCACGGAAAAGAAGCATAAATAATTTGGTGTTTGCTTAGCGACGGTACCATCAGTGCTGTTGGTGTGAAATGTTAAAGGATTCACATCCTTTTGCCGTGCACATTGTGTTGTACATTTCTTGTTACGTTTGTTTAATGCTGAATTAATGGAAGTGTTTTTCTTTTTTATTACATCATGTCCACTTCCTGGACTTGAATGACAATGTTTGTCGATTGAAGTTTTTTTTCGTATTTCAACATGGACACGGTCAATTGAAGTTTAAATTGTTAAAGCTAGGAATGACATCGCAATTAGACAAGGTTGTTTGAAGAGCAGTCAGCTTAATAGGTTGATGAAGGATGTCAGAAAGCTTTGACTACGAATCGAATGGGTAAGACTCTGACTTGCCTTAAATTTTAAGCTAGAGAGCTGAAAATTGGTGAGTTGCCTCAAAAGTAAGTCTTTCAGATTAAGTTTGAAAATTAGCTGAATCCGGCCACAAACAAGAACACTGTTCGACCGTCTAATTGAAAAAAAAAAATTCTTTTTCAAATTTTATCTATGTTACAATAGTGCTAGCGCACTCATTTTTGGTATGTAACACAACCTTGTGATTGTCTTTGAGGTATCCAAAAAAGTTTGGCCTTTCAATTGACCACGCCCACTTTTTAAGGGATTTTATATTAAAATGACTGTTTTTCAATAAATATATATTTATTTGATTAAATCATTAAATTTGACTAAAAAATTTATGGCAAAAGTTGAAGATATAAGCATTTTTTAGCTTTTTTGTATGTGTAGTATATGCCTCCGCCCACTTTTGTGGCCATGAAGTTAAACAAAATGAACTTTTGAGTTAAAAAAGCGAAGTTTTGTGGCGAAATGTATGCAACCACCTAGTATAAAGCATTCATATAAAGCAACAATTACATTTTTATATCCCGCCCACTTTTTGGAGGCGTGGCAGTTTCCTTTTTTGGAAGGGTATGCTATTTTGCAGTCCGATGTAAGAAACTGAAGCTTTTGAATGCGCACTTTGAATGTTGCACTTTCAACAGTGCGTATGCAAACGCACCATACCTTAAAATTTTAGGCCTAAAGTTGTTTACATACGGACCGACGGACGGACATGGCTTAATCGATTCTCCTGGGTATTTAACACAAAAACAAACACAGCAACAAACGCTTTTCTCATTTTCATATAATTCATAGATTCAATATCATGATAACAATGATGTGATTATGGTCCACCCGATTGACTTAATTCTTGTCCACTTTCCCAATGGGAAAATTCGTATGCAATTTTAAAAGTTAGCATTTCGAAGCAAAGGTAGATCACGTAAGCCTGAATCGGGTTAGTTTTAAGTCCGTTTCTTAATCAACAATAGTTCGTTTATACTATTAAAAACAAAAATATATCTTACTGAACAAACAATTTCTCAAAAGTCAATCTATGCCAACATCACAGTTTCATCTAAACAGCAGTAAATATTCATTCAATTTGGCTGAAAGGTGTATAACGACTCTCGAAAGCATTTTTGTACCATCCCGCATTGCAATAAAGATTCAAATCGAACATAGTCAAGTGGATATCGAAAGAAGTTCAAATACACTCCCATACTACGGTGATTATCATTCGAATTGGCCTAAAACGACGACGGGTCAATCCAACGTATAGTCCGAATGTAAAATAAAATACACTCCACCTGACTTAACGCCGTCATATATTTTCCATTTCAATTACACAAGTTCACATGAAACGAAAAAAAAAATCAAATTGAACCCCTTGGAAGGGACGTTTTATCCTAGTTGAAGTCTCATGGTGACCCTCCGTCTATTCATATGTGTAGCATGCCTACGTGCATAAATGAAACAGATAAGAGCAATCTAATGCATCAGCAGCTGCAGAGAAAACAGCCGAAATTCACTCACTTACTCCTTGCGATGGATATCCTGTGCTTTTATTATTTTTTTCTCTGCCTGCCGTTTTAGCAGTAAGTGCACATCGAGGATATCTGTTTCAGCTCCGTCCATTGAAAATGATATCGAAAATAAGCTCTACACCATACACCATTGGATTCAAAGAAAAACATCGAAAGAAAGAATAAGGACACCTAACCCACCTACTAGCTGTATGTGCAAAAGGACTCTTGCCCGAAAATCGAAAGAGATAAAGTCAACAAACAGAGATCCGTTCCTTTTTTGGGCTTATTGGATATTTGGTTCCGAAGCATATAAGTACACATGTACAATTTAAATTGAAACGTGAATGTAATACGAAAAACGTTGATGCCTGCAGAAAATAGGATTGGGCCTCCAGGATCATGCTGCTGGGGCAAGGATTTGGAAATTTGTATGGAAAAGGCTCAGCCAAATGCAGTTTGGCCAATTGAACGGAGTAACTGGCCTGAAAAGTTGCTGTATTATGATGGGGTTTTAATGTTTTATTTCTTTGACATAAAAGCAAAAAAGGAAAAAACTTTTGACTATCATGCTTTATATTTCTAAGTACTTAGTAAGCTGTTTAATTTTTCAATTTGGGGGGTTGTTAAAGGCAGATGTAAACTGTGTCCAAGATTGAAATGCTGAGGACTGAGTCAGGGTCCAAGGAGCGTAATCAACAATTTTGTAAGGTCACTTCATAACAGTGAATTGTCTTAGTAAAGATCAAACTGACCCGGAAACCAAATCTCAAAATTGTGACCTGAATTCAAAATAAAGAAAATAAAAAATGTACATGCAAAACAAACTTTCAAGTATCAACTACTGGCTCTCTTTTAACCAATGCCAAACTAAGCGGACAAGATAAGGACGCTTCGATCAACAGCGAATAAGTCACAGGCGTACCAATATCAACCCAACAATGGCTAATGGGAATAAGCAAAGAGTTCATAGTTTTAGCTTGGTTGTCTAGGGGAGGCATCGCAGTGCGATCTTCACTTAGGGATAAAGTGTTGGAATTCAATTGCACTTGGCAACACAATTACAGTGGTTCACTTGGCACTATTCATTGAATGCAGCCAACAACTATCATTCAAATTCGCAAATGTTGGCTAAAATCAATCATTAGATTTGAAATCCGCGTTTATTCCGACATAAAGATTTCAATAAGATCCTCTGCTACTTCGACAAAAAAATTAACATTGAGTATGACTTACGTTTACGTTCTAGGGCGTAATGTTTTACGTCACACAAAAATAAAATTTAAGTGTTTTAAAAACAGCCCTACCGATTCATATTTAAATTTTTTTTGAGAAATGTGCTCACTGAAATGTGCATAATATTGAAAACATTATAATTGAGATAGGGCACAAGCCGCTAGGATTTGATGGCCTAATAGCAGTCGAACTTCAGCAAACGTTTCACTCTGATTACCCATTGGCTGAAGATCATTTTCTTAGAGTGTCTTACCTTCTGCAACATCGTTCTCTACACTAAGAAATACAAAATGCGAAATCGTCCTCTACACTAAGAAAAACAAAATACCCCACATTGTCCCTCCCATCTTAAATGCCACCAGCCTACCGTTGAGACGAAGTACCTTGGCCTTATTTTGGACAGTAGACTATAAGCTGGAAGCTCAATACGGCTGAACGAGCAAGGAAAGCCATCACCAGGCCTTTATATGAGCAAAAAAGCCATTTGGCATAAATTGGGCTACATCCCTACATGACACATTGGATATTTACAGCTATTATTAGACTAATCCATTTACACGGGCGGCGTAGCAGAAGGGTGGCCCATAGTCAACGTCGGCACACATCTCAACGTTTTAGGAAAGGTACAAAGTCATGCATGCATCTGCATCAGTGGTGCACTGAGAACCATTCCTACTGATGCGCTCGAAATCCTAATGAACATAACCCCCTTAGATATCTTTGGTAAGCAATTAGCTACCAACTACGCAATTCGACTTAAGGCATGTGCCCAATGGTGTGCATTACACCTGTGGACATGCCAATATTCTATTAGACATGCCAACGAGTAGCATTCTCACCTCCACGAACCTGTACTTCGACCTCGTATTTCCAAGAGAAAAACTTCGAAGCCCTAATTCCGAAAAGAGACCTGTGGTGCGGTGGTAATGAACCCTTTGGTAACGCTATACACTTTTATACAGACGAATCCAAGACGGAAGTTAGTGTAGGAAGCGGTGTATTCTCTGAGTTTCTTTATAAAAATAAATCCTTACAACTACCGAATCAATGCACTTTCTTCCAAGCAGAAATAATGGGGGTTAGTGAAGCTCTGTCTTGGTTAAAGTGGAGCGTGATATTCGCCCGCAATGTAATGTATCTTTACGGAAAGCCAGGCTGCAATTGAAGCCCTGACATCGTTTTCTATAAACCTCAAATTAGTGCTCAACTTTCGCACATCTCTTGCGATATATCCGAATAGTTTTACATCCGACTGTGCTGGATGGAAAACTGTGCTAAAAACGCTTCTAGACTGGCATACGATCAAGCCTACTCCCCTAAAAATAAATACATAGAGTGGCGCAACAGCTCGAGGTTAACCAGATCCAACCTCTCAACAATGTATGCTGTGTGTGTTTTTTCACATACAAGGGGATCTACAGTATTTTGCCAAATCCGAACGGCACTTTGAGAAGTTTCTGAAGACAAATAATACTCTCAGAGGGCTTGTCAGACCCTCCCAGTACTCCCTAGCTACCTTCAAATTACAGCTCAACAACAAACTAACACCAAATGGTAGACAGGCACCACATGTCAAGCTACCAAACATATCTGGCCCTGTCTCGATCCAAAATGAACAGATAGCTTGATCTCCTTAAAGGGATCCAAAAATAGCATTATCAGGGGAGCGCAGGACACGCAGTTAAACAAGTCTCAAACAACTTCTGTAGATGCTGCCTATGAGTAAGAGGAGGAAAGTGTGCAACACCTGTAGTTGCCCGGCACTCGCATCGTCCAGGGAATCTATAATAGGCCACAACTTCTAATTCTGCAGCTTTCTATGTGACCTCAGTGAGACATCGGTCAAAAAGGTACTAAAATTCACTGAAATGACTTCCTGGCTGTCATAAAATTCACGCCAGCCCCCTCCCTTGGTTATATACCCACGTGGCAGTACAATGGGCCTACTTTGGCCTCAGTGCACCTAAAAGCCTCTTACCTACCTACCTACCTACAATGTTGCTAGCGCACTAATTTTTGGTTGTATAACATTGTCTTGTTTTGAGGTAGCAGAAAAAGACAACGCCCACTTTTTAAGGCATTTTAGCTTAAAATGGCAGTTTTTCAATAAATATATACGTGATTTGGCAAAAAAAATACATCGCTCTTTAAGCATTTCCTAAATTTTTTTTTAGTTAATGATGCAAAGTTTTAGTCCGAAATGTATGCAACCACCTAGAGTAAAGCATTCAACAGTTATAAATTTATCTCCCGCCCACTTTTTGGAGGTGTGGCAGTTTTTTTTGGTAGTTTTGCCATCCTTCGCAGAGAGACTAAAGTTTTTACAAAGGCACTGTTACACTTTCCCACTTGTTTTATGTTTATAATTCTCCTCCATTTTCTACTGCCTGCTTGAAAAATTTGAACGTAGTTGTGTTCCTAAATGCATTTTTTTATGACATCGGCAGTTATTATTCATTATTATATTTTTATCTTAGCGTCGTAGCCTGACCCTTATCTCCTTCCTTAACCTGAGTGTAGTACACTTTCTTTGATATAGTTCTTTTGCTCATTACCCGCTCTCATTATTCTAAGTGAATGTGCTATGCGGCCAAATCCAACTAAGGCACTATACAGACTTCAGTGTTCATAAACAAATTACATTGCAGTTAATTGTCTTGTGACTTTTCGCATGCACACATTTTTATCTGCGTTTTCCAACGCATTACGGGTCGCACTCAACCAAGGTATAGGTACCTACTCAACCCAATCCTGCCGCAAAAACGGGGCAAAACACTCATTTGCATATGCATGCTAATTAATTTATGCATGGCATTTCGCTCGACTTTCTTACTATAATTTAATTTATTCTGTGAATTGTACGCCGCCAACTTCATATATAAAATCTGCCATAAAGCTAGTTAACAAAAACAGAAAGCCGGGCCAACAGCAGCAACAACGTGAGAATGCAAGGCCGCGTGCACACCCACCAACTAAACTTTCTGCGGCAATGGATGATGATTATATGCATAAACAGTACACATGCGGTGCAGAAGGACGAGCACAGGAGATGGAAGGAAACAATGCTACAGCAGCAAAGATAACATACAATCATAAATTATAATAAAATATGAATTAATGCTGCACTCAGATAGTGCGCGGGGATAGCGCGGGCGTTTATCGTCTGCAGGTCCTTTTTTGTTGTTAGCGTCATGTTATCCTTGACTGGTGCCTACTGTGCGCACTAATAACCCAAAGGACACAAAAATGACGACATAGAGAAGAAAATAAAATGGCGAAACCACAAAGAAGACCGACCAAACTGTTAAAAAAAAAATGCTTAGCTCCCTTAGATTTTGATTCGCACTAAACCCTTTGTTGCGGGAGTCAATGACCCAGAAGGTAGCAGTTAAGTAATATGATTTCCTCTTTGTTTTAAAATGATAGGCGCGGAACAGTAGGAACTTGCTGCAACTAAAAGTTACTTTGCTACAGCTCGTAGTTTCAGATTGACTTGAATGATTGCTTTCACTGTTGTCGGTCGTGACGTTGTGGTCGTTATTGAATAATAAATCGCGTACATAACGAGCTATGAATAAATAAATGAACAGCCGAGGAGCAACAAAAAACCAGACGAGTGGCATGGGACCCCAGGGTTAGAGTTGTCAGATTATAGTTTTAAGTAGCATCATCAAGTCAACCTTTCCTTTGGTTTGTGTCATGCCATTGATAAAAATCAAAATGTCCACAGACTTAACGAAAATAAACAGTGCGCATGGAGGTGGAGCAGTTTTAATTGCATATCCATATGCTGGCCAAAATATCACATAGCGATTTAAGTTTCCAAAAACTAGAAGGTAGTTAGGTATGTACATAAGTGCGTATATAAAAGTTACAAATCGATTCGGAAAGAACCGACTGCTGGATGCTATTATAATTTGCCAACTTTGAGTGGTTTGAACAACATAAGCCAAAGGCTCCGCAGTCCAGCTTGCGTTCAGATGTGCTAAACTCTTGATCGTGTGAAGCAAATGGATGTTGATTCGCCGCAGTCTGCCTTGGGCGGGCTCTAGCTTTTTATAAGCTATGTAAAAATATATATATAGTATTATATATATATTTCGGATATGACGCAGAATATCTGAGTGTGTCTGCCTGTATATATAGGTATAATATGGACTGCTAGTTGGTGTCTCTGCTTATACACAACCTGCGAAAAAATTAGGAGCGTGTGCTACTGTTTAGAAGATACTGGTGGTGTATTGCAGAAGCAGTATTACGCGATTTGAATTATCCATTGAGAGTGTTTCCCAATTTGACCCGGGTACCAAACGGCGCGAGTTTCCACGTGCTTTAAAGACCATCATGGACCATGAGCAATGACACCAACTAGCAGTCCATAAATATTATGTCAATAGTGTGTACATTTCGGGTCATATTGCGTATTATTAGCGGTCCGTCCAAAAATGGAAAAAGGATCTCATATGGTATCGCACCGTTGTCCGTCCGCACCTGCAATTTTTGAACTGTAAGTCGAAGAAAGATGAAATGGCCATGTTCAAAAATGGTTCCTTTTGCTTTTTTGAGGGCACACTAACGCGACCTAGTTGGATGTGTAGAGCACTTCAATACAAACAATAATTACTATAACAGCTAAGCTCTAAAGTACATCCGTCTTGAGTTATGCGCTCTAGTTTATTGTACTTTACGTGTTGCTAACTAAATAGTGTTATAGTTTAGTGCGTTAATCTCGGAGCGTTAGTGCGGAGCCGCCATACTAATTATTTTTTGTATAGAAGTACTCTACACATCCAATAAGGTCGCGTTAATGTGCCATCAAAAAAGCAAAAAAGGCAACAGTTGCCTACACATTTTCGGCAAAGCCCTTTGGTACACTTATAAAGTACTTGGAAAAATGAGAAGGCATAAAAGGGAAATTTTTTATATACATGCATAACAGTTCGATTTCAGTTTCAATATTTATGATTAAAAAGACAAAACGTGTTTTGGCCTTATCAAAGTCTTACAGCCAGAAGGAAGAAAATTCAAAAATGAACTAAAAAAATATTGGATTCTCATAATAAAATCGAAACTTTGCAATTTACAATATACCTGTATTGAAAAGTTTTTGGGAAATAAGGAATTCTAAAACTTTTCAGATTTTTCAAAAATGGCGTTTATAACATGAAATTTTCTACCAAATTTCATTTCAGACAAATTTTTTAACAACTGAAAAAACTCCCTTTTATAACCGATAGCTAAAAAATCTGTGCTCTGAGTATAAAAAAAAAATGTAACCCTTTCTAGCGCAAAGTATATGAAAATAAAAAAAATGTGTAACGGTATTTCACAAAAGGTTCCGAATAGACGATTTAAAATCGTAAAAAAATGCAGAAAAAAATATCTCGATACTTATACCGGTAACTTATACCGTTGTGAAAAAAGTACCAGACGTAGACAATTTCTTGAAGTACGAAAGGAAAATATAGAGGGGCTGAAATATTTAGTGGTTTTCAAAATCTGCTTAAAATAATTTAAGTTGATATACTAAAATTCAAAACAAAGCTGGAAACTCAATACAGCTGAAAGAGCAAGGAAAGCCATCACGGCCCTTTATATAAGCAAAAAAGCCATTGGGCGCAAATGGGGACTACAACCTCACATGACGCATTGGCTCTTCACAGCTGTGATTAGACCAATACTTCTATACGGCGTAGCAGTATGGTGGCCCATAGGTAAAGGTACAAAGGCAAGCATGTACCTGTATTAGTGGTGTCCTGAGAACCACTCCTACTGATGCGCTCGAAATCCTATTGAACCTTACCCCCTTAGACATCTTTGGTAAGCAAACAGCTACCAACTGCATGCTCCCAGTGGCGTGATTACGATTACGGACATGCCAATATTTTTAACGAACAGCATCTCACCTCCACGAACCTGGATTATACTTCACCTTCATACTTCCCAGAGAAAAACTTCGAAACCCGGATTCCGAACAGAGACGTGATATCCGCCCGCGATATCTGTATCTTTACGGATAGCCAGGCTGCCATCAAATCCCTGACATCAATTTCTATTAACTCTAAATTAGTTATTAGCTGTCGCACATCTCTTGATGAGATGTCCGAACAGTTTCACATCCGCTGGGTGCCAGGTCATAGAGACATAGAGACATAGAGACATCATGGGAAACTGTGAGACTGATAAGCTTGCAAGGAACGCCACTAGACTGCCAGAAAATGAAATCTCTTGTAATATAGGTACTCCCCAAGCTACCTTCAAATTATAGCTCAAAAATCAAAGCATACAAGAAACTTACACCAGATGGAGGACGGGCCCCACTTGTTTAACCTCCAAGCAAACCTGGCCTCGCCTCGATTCAAAACGATCAGATAGCTTGAACTCCTTAAAGAGATCCAAAACTAGCACTGCAGTGGGAACTATCAACGGACACTGCGATAATTCCCAGTGTCAAAAAAAAAATTATTTGTCTACCTGCGTTTCAATAAAAATTGGAGTTCCTAAACTTAAGATTTGTCAAAAATAAGTAAAGTAGACTTGTAAAAAAAATTAACAGTACGTTGAGTAAAATTAATCCATTGAAAAAATGAAAAAATATCCATTTTAAGAATTTTAAACGAATACCGGGCAAAAACCTTCCCTTTATTTAATACACTGCAATAATAACTCGGATCCACAGAGGATGTACAATACATATAACATTCTTAAAATTAAACTCGGAATATGCTGTAACTATTATAATAACCGAAAAAACAAATGAGCTATCGATATGCACATGGTAAAATGCCATAAAGTCCGAAATCGTCATTAAAATAAAATAAAAACTAAGTCGTAAATATACTTAACAACATTTTAAATGCAAATTATGCAATAATTCTACGCTTGAGAAAAAGCCGACGGACCGCTCCGTGTATGACCTCATACTTGACATCTTATTATACCCCATCCCATAGGATAGGAGGTATATTAAGTTCTTCACATAGTTTGTAACACGGTGAAATAATAATGGTAGTACCCCAAGACCTTAAGGGTATATGATCGAGACCGAATTCTGAATCCAATGAGCCATGTCCGTCCGTCCGTGCGTCCGTCTGTATGTCACATGTTTTTAGGCCTTAAATTTTGAGCTAGGGTGCTGAAACTTCGTACGTCGGCGGCACGTCATGCGAAGCAGTACAAATGTAAACATTTTTGAAATCCGCCCAAAGGCACGCCCACAATCGGTCTAAATGTGCAACTACCTCCAGAGTTTTCAAAACTGTAAGGCGTTCTTTAAGTTTAAAATTTGACGCTTAGCAGCTCCTAATGAATGTAAGACACAAAAAAGACAAATTTAATTTGTAAATCTCCTCTAGTGGGCGTGGCATCTGTTTTAAATGTAAATTTTCAAATGTAGTTTACTCAATATTTTGTCTCGAAATTGAAAAAAAATTGCTTAATATTTTATGTAGAAAACGCTTAGTTCCACATTTTATTGATACAAGACATTGGGCCGCGCCCACAGTTGGAGGCAGAATTGAAGAAAAACAAAAATTTTCCAGAAAAACTTAATTTCGACTGGCCTTGAGCCTAACATAGGAAAGCTTGAAACAAAAAAAGTAGCAGGTCAGGTAAACGAGACTTCAGTCCAGATTTCGTTCTTATAAAATTTTTAGCCACGCCCCTCTTTTAGGGGTAAATTTTTCAAAAATATTGAATTTGAACCAAAAAATTGCATGTTTACTTACACTTAAGAGTAACTTGGGAATATCTGTGGAAATATCTTGTAATTAATAGTTTGTAATTAGGGGCGGTTAAGCCACGCCCCTTTTCGAAGTTTGCATTACTTATAAAATGTCAAAAATAAATATGCCATCAGCATTTTACAATGTGGGATAGGATGGGGTATTCAACGGTCCGTTTTATGGATTGTAACTTCTGCGTACACACTGTAGCACTTACTCACTGGTTTTTTTATTAGTCGGCCATGATTGTTACACATAATTATGTAAACAGCACTTGCTACCAGCTCTGTGAGAAAATGTAGTGACTGCACTAATAAAAGCTGTCTCTCCATGAGCGCGATTTCATTGCAATTTGCGAAGCAGGTTCAAAGCCCACGTATGGTAACGGTGCTAAGCCGAAGCCTGAAGCTGCTTTGTGGTCCAAACATAAGACTCAGAAAAGTCTATTGGCTTGCAAACTGCTCTTGTACTGGACATACGACATAAAACTTCGGGGATGCACCAAGCCGAGCAATATCCATGTTGCAGACTTTCCAAAACATGACACTTAGAGCAATTTTGAATGCTCCATGGTATACCTATTAGGAATAGTGATATTAACAGAGATCTAGAAATAGCTACTGTGACCGAAGAAGTAACAAGCTAAAAGCTCGTCTTCATGTTCATTGCAACAGTGAAATGATCCGCACTCTCAACGAGACAAACAACGAGCGACGACTACAAAGAGCACGACCCATCGACCTAGCAACGCAGGGAGAAAACCGCACGAACTGACGGTTCTAGTAGGTGCCCTCACTTGATAGCAACCTACTAAAAGCGATAAACAAGACGTAAGCGTAAACTACTTGTTAAGTTAACTAAGTTATAGCCAAGAAGAATTACGAGAGAACGAAAATTTCGTACCAAGACACTCTATGTCGCACTACGCGTTCTGGCTGTTTTCATAGTGTCTCTCATAAATGTGTGTTTTTTTAGCCCCTGAAATTCGGGCATAACCAATATCGTCTTCTTCGGTATTATATGCCTGCTTTATTGGTGTATATTAGATTGGTATCTTATGAAGACTTTATAGTAATAGCTTCCATCCATCCTAGTATCCAAAGAATAAAAAATAACGGACAGGCGGATGGACTGACTGACATATCTCTAAAAGGTCTAACGGGTCGACAGTGATAATTGTGTCACAAACTTTGCATTAAAATTCATATACCCTGGGTTGGGTATAAAAAGCCGTTATTTTCTAAACAATCAAAAAGGAGGTAAGGCCCCCTTTGTATATGCATCAAACTTAGTAAATGCTTACATGAATCTTTAATATAAGAAAATTATCTTTTTTAAAACTTTAATTATTTGTCATATTTTTCTTCGATTGAAACCGCATTTTTGAAGCCGAAATTTTTATCTCCAATGGAACTCAAGAATCAAGCCTAAGTTTCACTGTCTAGCTCAGCTCGAAAGACGCAATAACATAGATACAGACAGACGCATCTCTTAAATGGCCAAGTTCATGGCCTTACAAATTATGCATTAAAGCATTTTATACCTTGGAAAAGGCAAAAAATTGTTTTAATTGAATTGAAGTCTTAATTCAATATTGTATTATTGTCAATATAGGTACCTTAATACCAAGATCGAAATTAATCAAAAATTAAACTGAAACTACAAACTTATATACCTACAAATAAAGCTACTGCAAAAAAGAAAAATAAATTCACAATATCTCTCCTTTTCTGGAGTTCAGTATAAATCCGTTTAATCAAGGCGAAAGTTTTGTTTGAAATCCTGTTTGAATGCAGGTGAATGTGCGAAGTAGCCATCTCTGTATCAGTTGACTGTTGTGCCCATGCACCATAATACGAGCTTCTGTAGCGAATGCCTAATTTGTTATAATCAAAAGCTTTTGTTCACTTATAACAATTGATAAGGACATACACTGCCTAGCCGACAAAATAACTGTACCTACCCATAGAGTTACTTTAAGCTACTGTTCGCAAAAGCTTGTTGTAATTGGTATAGTGACTGGTATATAATTTGGTTCGTGTCTTGACTGGCTTGATAATGGAACTTAGAATATGATTGTGAAAGCATAGCCTGTAGTACTCTTATTAACATAAAGTGCTTTCTTATTGTGCAGTTATTAAAAAACGGAGGCAAAGTTCTTCAACGTAAAGGTGCAGTAACGATTTCAAAGAAAATAAAAACAAAAGTTTTTTCTTTTTTTAATATACTAATGTAGTTCATTTATTAAAATACAGGTAGATAATTTATAAAAAAGGAACGATCATAGCGCAAGTGACCTACTATCAAATTAATATCTTAAACAAATTTTTACCTGACAAGTTTTTTTAGATCAGCCTTTTTTCGCCCTCATTTATTGTAGGCCTACTTCAAAAGTTCTTATATTTATTTTAAACTGCTTGAAATTTAAAAATGCAAGAGTAAATAAGTAGTAGGTACGTTCAATATGTAAAATGTTGAACTGAATTATTATTTTTTCCGTTCGTTACACACTTCCAAATCTTTACGAAAAAAGTTATGGATACATACCTATACTCTGGATTAATTCGAACAGAAGGACAAACAATGAAAACGTAGATGGGGAAGCTACTTAGTTAGTAGCCATTAATTCGAGGTAGCTAATTGTAAACTCGTTTCTTTAACATCCCTATCAGAGAGCGATTTAAGGTGTTGCAGAACTACCAGCGTTAAACAAAATTAATTAGTAAAGGCTTAAGTGCAAATTCCAATTCCAAATTTACAATTCGCAAAACGGCCCGTGGAATATCCCATCCTGTATAACACTGTAAACAGAGTTACTTAGCTTAAAGGGTAACGTTAATTGTTAAATTGTTAAATAAGCTATGAAAGTCGTTTCAAAATTGTGGATATGTTTGCAAATAATTATGTTTGCAACCAATATGTTTGCAAATCTTCCCCTCAAGTAGGCGTGGTCAGCAACTTTGTATGAACGAAGTCTAGAATGGTGTCTGGTCTACCTAAGATGCTTAATTTAATTTCTTATTCTTTCCGTATAGGTTAAAAGTTTACACGCAAGCGGTGGTAAATATATTTACATGATTTCTTAGCAGTGTATGGAAAATATCCGAAACTCCGAAGTAAAGATTCCGGAGCCGATTTTGAGCAAAAAGTGCCTTGTTTCCCAAGTGTGCTTGGTGAACATAGGCCACAAATATTGTCTTTTTAATGCGCACTTTAGAGCAAAGTTATCCAGCTTTTTAATTTTTAAGTTTATGTTTTTAATAATTAAGTTTGATTGATAGTTTGAAGCATAGAGAAATAATCACCTTAGACCCCCAAGACCTTAAAGGCATATGATCGAGACCGAATTGTAAGTCGAATGAGCCATGTCCGTCCGTCCGTACGTAATTTTTAGGCCTTAAATTTTGAGCTAGGAACTTGCGACTTGATACCTGTTCTTCCTAGGTCCCAAAGCAGAACAAGTGTAATATTTTTGGAAATCCGCCTACTGACACTTTACTTATTAGCATGAAAAAAATTAGTAATCAAAAGCTTTTGTTCACTTATAACAATTGATAAGGACATACACTGCCAAGCCGACAAAATTACTGTACCTACCCATAGAGTTAGTTTAAGCTACTGTTCGCAAAAGTTTGTTGTAATTGGTATAGTGACTGGTATATAATTTGGTTCGTGTCTTGACTGGCTTGATAATGGAACTTAGAATATGATTGTGAAAGCATAGCCTGTAGTACTGTTATTAACATAAAGTGCTTTCTTATTGTGCAGTTATTAAAAAACGGAGGCGAAGTTCTTCAACGTAAAGGTGCAGTAACGATTTCAAAAAAAATAAAAACAAAAGTTTTTTCTTTTTTTAATATACTAATGTAGTTCATTTATTAAAATACAGGTAGATAATTTATAAAAAAGGAACGATCATAGCGCAAGTGACCTACTATCAAATTAATATCTTAAACAAATTTTTACCTGACAAGTTTTTTTAGATCAGCCTTTTTTCGCCCACATTTATTGTAGGCCTACTTCAAAAGTTCTTATATTTATTTTAAACTGCTTGAAATTTAAAAATGCAAGAGTAAATAAGTAGTAGGTACGTTCAATATGTAAAATGTTGAACTGAATTATTATTTCTTCCGTTCGTTACACACTTCCAAATCTTTACGAAAAAAGTTATGGATACATACCTATACTCTGGATTAATTCGAACAGAAGGACAAACAATGAAAACGTAGATGGGGAAGCTACTTAGTTAGTAGCCATTAATTCGAGGTAGCTAATTGTAAACTCGTTTCTTTAACATCCCTATCAGAGAGCGATTTAAGGTGTTGCAGAACTACCAGCGTTAAACAAAATTAATTAGTAAAGGCTTAAGTGCAAATTCCAATTCCAAATTTACAATTCGCAAAACGGCCCGTGGAATATCCCATCCTGTATAACACTGTAAACAGAGTTACTTAGCTTAAAGTATGGAACAAGGTCAAAATCAGCGTTGTTATGTGTGTATTTAGTTCTGAAGTTTTTTTTTTTTCAAGAGACTCGTTTGGAAGCGGGGAAAATTTCTACTTTAAAAATTCATCTTTTTCAAAATCCAAAAATGAAGTAAAGCTGCGGGAAACAAGTGAGAAACTGCAACAGTGCATATGCAAAAGTTTCAGTCCAACTACGACGGATTGCAAAATACCCGACCATGCCAAAA
Organism: Neoascia interrupta; assembly: GCA_947623515.1. Classification (NCBI taxonomy): domain Eukaryota; kingdom Metazoa; phylum Arthropoda; class Insecta; order Diptera; family Syrphidae; genus Neoascia; species Neoascia interrupta. The sequence continues at coordinate 150,947,887 of OX392463.1, forward strand.
AAAAACTGCCACGCCTCCAAAATTGGGCGGGATATAAAAATATGACTGATGAATGCTTTATACTAGCTGGTTGCATACATTTCGGCCTTTTTAAATAAAAAAACACTTTTTTTAACGCCACGCCCACAAAAGTGGGCTGTGGCACATACAGCATATACATAAAAGTTAGAAAATGCTAATATCTACTGCTTTTTTTATATAATTTTTAGTCAAATTTCGTATATATTTATTAAAAAACAGTCATTTTAAGCTAAAATCCCTTAAAAAAGTGGGCGTGGTCAATGAAAAAGCCAAACGTTTTTAGCTACTTCCAAGATATTCATAAGGCAATGTTACATACCAAAAATGAATGCGCTAGCTCCATTGTAACATACCTCAAAATTTGGAAAAAGTATATTTTTGAAATTAGAGATAGTCGCACATACAGGACTGTAGTGGGCGTGTCTGTCGGCAGATTCAGCTAATTTTCAAACCTGATCCGAAGGACTGGACTTCCAGTCAACCTACCAAATTTCAGCTCTCTACCTTAAAATTTAAGGCCTAAAAGTTGTTTACATACGGACGGACGGACATGGCTTAATCGATTCTCCGATTCATATCTCTAAAAGGTTTAAGAGGTCTAAAAATAACCACGCAGGTCGGTTGCAGTGGGCGGCACACCCCTCATTTCACTGCTCCCCTTTGCAAAAGATCATATTTTTTATATCCTATACCCTAGGAATGGAGTATATTAAGTTAGATACAGACGCGAAAATGTGGAGATATGATAACGGTAAATGAGAGATATAATAACGGTTGACCCCCAAGACCTTAAAATAATATGATCGAGACCGTATGCATCGATTGAAAGAGTTAACGTTTAAATGCAATTTATCCAATGTTTTTGTTGCAAATCGAAAAATTTTTATTTTTTATATTAGCTATGTAGGAAATACTTGGTTTTACACTACATTTACCACGTTTTCCAGAAAAACATGGATTTCGACTGCTTTTTAGCTTTAATAAGGAAAGACTAAGAGTTAAATATTTAGCGCATAAAGTTATAACAACTCTAAAGGACACTGTTTTAGAGTTCGTTCACATAAAGTTTTTGGCCAAGAACATATTTTTAGGTCAATTTCACAAAATTATTGAATTTTAACCAGAAAATTAAATTTTTGCGTACATTGGATATTTCTATGCTAATATTGATTTTTTATTAAAGGAGTTGGACATGCCAAGCCCCTTTTAAAAAATAAATTAAACAAAACCTTATAAGGAATTTTTTTTTTTCTCTATTTTAAATGATGCATGAATGGTAACGGGACGAGAATAAGAATGGAAAGAAGAGTATGAATAAAAAAGAGAATAGTAATGGAAACTAGAATAGGAATAGCGTATACCGCGGTCCGGTACAGACGGACCAAAGCTATCACATACTCACTGTTGGACTTACTCACTGTTTTTAAAAAATTTTGACCCCAGCTGAATTTGGACCTCAACATTTCCTTAAAACCTTTCTACCGCTGAGGGGGAAACTAAATAAAACAACCGTACTGCTGGGTGTCCAATGTACACATAAAGAGTTCATATTGTTCTAATTCCTGACATATGTTTTTGTGTGTGGCGCCGTTGTGCAGTGGTTAGTGTGTAGAACCACTGTGCACGAGGTCCCGGGTTCGAATCCCGACCGGGGCAAAAAGTTTTTTTCACGGTGTTCCACCTCCGCGAGGGCCTGACAAACCCTACGAGAGTATCATTTGTCATGAGAGACCTCTCAATTCGCGATTCGGAGTAGGCAAAAATTTGTAGGTCCCTTTCATGTGTGAAAAACACCTGTAACGCACACATCATGCATGATTGTAAGAGAGGTCCGGCGATGGCCCTTCTGAGCTGCAAGTGCCAATGAGTTTTTTTTTTTTAGTTTATATATATTTTTTTGAATACTAGGGTGGACGAAGGCTAAAACTCCAAAGATACCAATACGCCCACTATAGCATCAGGTATATAATACCGAAGTAGCCGATATTGGTTATACCCGATTTCCACGTGCTAAAAAACCACCCATTTATGAGAGACACTATGAAACTGCCAGAACGCACTTCATAAGAGTAAATTTTCGCTCTCTCATAATACTTCTTGACTACAACTAAGTTAACTTAACAAGTAGTTTACGCTTCCGTAGTGTTTATCGCATTGGGTAGGTTGCTATCCAGTGAATGCACCTACTAAAGCCGTTCATTCGTGCGGCTTCACCCTAGGTCGCTAGATCGAAGGGTCTTGTTCTTTGTAGTTGTCGCTCGTTGTTTACATCATTAAGAGTCTCATTGAGAGTACGGATCATTTAATTGTTGCAATGAACATGAAGTCGAGCATTTAGCTTTCGAGCAAAGTTTGTTACTTCTTCGCTCACGGTAGCTATTCCTAAATCTCTGTGAATATCACTATTCTTACTATGCCATGAAGCATTCATAATTGCTCTTAGTGTCTTGTTTTGGAAAGTCTGCAACGTGGACATGTTGCTCGGCTTGGTACAACCACAAAGTTGTATATTGTATATCCAGGACGGCTTTAACACCTGCCTGTACAAGAGCAGTTTGTTATACATACATGCTCAATTTCGAAAATCTTCCAATAACCCAATACATTTCCCTTAGCCTAATCTCGAACTCGTCACGTTCTTCTTTAAGTGTGGTTTCCACCTTAGTCTAGCGTCCAGTGTCCAGTTTGTATATGTTTTTGGCTCAAGGTTCGTTACTGAATTAGGTAGAAAGTACACTTAATTCAGGGGAGAATCATAAATTCTACAAGACTTGCTAAATTTTAGGGCACTAATATCCTTAAAATCCTCAAGAGGCGTTATCGACTAAAACAGTAACAAGAAGTAGACTCCGGAAAGGCAGTCAGTTGTTAAATAACATTTGAACATCTCAAGGTCAGCATTCTCGATAAGTTCTGCCCATCGTCCTTAGGGAGCGATTGGTTGGTAAAACCGTTCCAGCACATTTCAAAAACTTTGTGTTGCCTCTTTCTCATTTCACACCCGAATATATCATTTTCCAAAAATTTTAAAAATATTTTAGAGGAATGTAAAAAACAAACATATGCTTCGGGAATTTGAGAACTAACAGGTCTGGGAATTTAACAGCATTAGACTGTGTATTGTTGCTTGCCAGATTAAGAAGATACCTTACTTTGACTACAAAAATAATGTGTTTTTTGATTATTCTTGTATATGCCTATTTAGACGAAGGCCTCCTTTATTGAGCTTCTCCATACTAGATCCAGTGAACCTTATGACTTAGAGTTTGTTTGCAATCCAATTACCCATTTTAATATCCAGACTTTTTTTTCTCCAGTGTTAAATAAAATATCGCCTGCATATCTGGCCGGTCAGTCATTGCAAAGGGTTCTATTATATGTCATCCGTTGTTAATAGATCCGCAATAGTACTTTATAAGAAAATGAAATGTGCGAGCGAATCTGCACATAAATTTATTTATGCCTAGAACTTTAATTTCTTTAAGATACAGCTATTCGTCGCTCATTCGTCGTTTCACTTTAAGAACTTTTTACCCCTTGAGAGCAATTTTTACTGCACAGATAATATAACACCCGATTTGCATGGTCATCACGAAAAAAGGGTGAAACTCTAATGCCTAATGGTCCGATTGTTTAATAAAAAAAATATAAGCCTTAAGGCTAAACAACGTAGTTATGAAGTAGAAAAACAACTCAAAAATTACCCACCTGATGGGTAGGATATAGCTACCTATCTTCACGACCAATTATGCAGAACTCTTTGAATGGCAACAATATGCAAATTTACTGCTGTTTTATTTTTTGTTATTGCCTTTGTAATAATGTTTCTTACTCGATTTGGTAACTTTATTTTTAAAACTTCAACACACGTATGAACTTTAGTAAATGGAATTCGTTGCTTTTAATGTAAACGGGAATCAATAGAACATATAATAATAAATTTATTGCAACTTGAAGTAGCGCAACGAGTTCTATAAAACTGGAAATAATAAAACTGAAAAAATTATTATTTTTTTTTTTAATATTAACAACATATACATATAGGATATAACATGGTAGGCCCACCTAAGTCTAGATTCAGCATCTAGAACAGCATTTACCGATAGCAGTTTCTTCGAGTTGCGGCTGCTGCGTGCCGTAGTAATTAGCGAATTTAATATTGTGGACATGGCTCATTTAGCTCACCGTCTGGCTTCGATCATAATTCGCCCAAGGTCTTGGGGGTGCATTCTCTATTTAACAAGGCATTAATCAAACTTAATATACTCTTTTTTCTATGAGATGAGTATTTAGAAATGAAATTGGGTCCAATAATTTATGAGATAATTATGAAATCTACAGGCGACTGATAATGATATACATTTAAGTAGGTGTTTTCTTAAATTCTCGGTAAATTATGCTCACATTCAAGACAAATAATTTTTAGCTTGTATAGAATGATTTTTTTTTTTATACTCTACCCAGGGTACCTATGTATATATCAAGTTTAAAGTATAGTTTGTGACGCAGTAAAATAATAATCGTAGACCCCTAATAGAAATATAAAAGAGACCGACAGGAGAATTAATTAAGGCGTTTCCGTCCGTCCTTTAGTACGTAAACAATATGCAGCTAATTTTTCAGCTAGACAACTGAAATTTGGTAGTCGCCGTGATTGGAAGGTATTATTGTTTTTTCAAATTCTGTAGTAAGGTAAAATATGTCTCCGCCCATTTGGAAGCTGTGGTTTAAAGAAAAGTGACTTTTTGAGTTAAGAAGTAGGGTTTTAAGGCCAAATAGCATGTAACCTTTTTTATAAAGCATACAGAAGTTATAATTTTCAACAAGCCCTCTTTTCGGAGATTTGGCAGATCGTTCTTTTTAAGTAGGATAGGGTATTAAGCAATTCGTCGCTAATGGACTGATGCTTTAACACACGCTCTGTTAATTTTTTTCCACTTGATTTTCTTAAATATACCATTAAACAATTTTCCAAAGTGGCAATGAATTTGGAAACACCAGGTCAATTTACAAGACCGTCTATCAAACCCTGTATGTAAAAAACTTTTAGGCCTTTAGACTTCTAGAATTTTAAAAAAAGGGAACACGCATTATAAATTAATCTGCACCTAAAGTAAAGTTAAACTAAGTAAAGTTTAAGATTTATAAAAATCCGCAGTAAATTACAATTGGTCACAATTGTGAAATGAAAAACTTAATAATTTTCAGGAGTTAGAGTTAGTTGAAAAAATCCATCCGTCTCCATATAGGTAGCTACCTAAAATTTGCAATTAAAAATTTTAAAAGTGTTGATAAATAAGCTACCTAAATACAAGCTTATATATATATATGCATCTTTTGAGGTTTTAATTCAGAAAATTTGTTAGGCAATACTTTAGAACATGCTCCTTTTCTAACGTCTTCTATTTAGGTACCATTATGTTACAAGCAAAAAAAAATTAGTTATGCATTGAAATTCCATTTGTTACTACCAGAAGATTGCATGGTAGTTGTCCTTATGCTGCCCAACAGGATACATGAAACCAGCTTGTCAGATCACAATATCTAAAAAAAATAATTATTTTATGTAAACAAAAAAATTTGAAAATTCTAATATAAACAATATTCTTATAATTTAATTTTTTGTCGAATTGCATATAATATTTATTGTAAAACAGTCATTTTAAGTTTAAATCCCTTAAAAAGAGGACGTATTCAAACTTTTTCTGCTACCTTACAATTACAAGACAATGTCACAAAACAAAAATTATTGCGCTAGCACCACTGTAACCTAACTAAAATATGAAAAAAGTATTTTTAAATATTAGAGATGATCGCACATACAGGCCTGTAGTGGGCGGATCGAACTAATTTTCAAACCTGATCTCAAGTCACTCACCAATTTTCAGCTTTCGATCTTAAAACTTAAGGCCTAAAAATTGTTTACATACGGACGGATGGACGGACGGACGGACCGGCATGCTTAATCGGTTCTCCTGTATGTCGATCCCATTCATATCTCTTAATAGTCTTAGGGGTTTACGGTGATTATTTCACTGCGTTAAAATTAATACAGCCCTATTTTTATACCCTGGGTAGGGTATAAAAATAAACGGGCAAAGGACGGTACGGAACGGTTGCATAGGGCGGCACGACCCCCATTTATATTTTTACTGTGTCGCTTTGTCAAATTTGGATTCTCAGAATTTCGCACAGCAAAATTTTGAAAAGTTGTGCTCCTGCATGCAACGCACACATTAGCATGCATGGTTGTGAAAACCCAGATGATGGCTTTTTAAGCTGAAAGCGCCAGATAGCTAGTTTTTATTTTTCATTGTATAGCATAGAATAGAATTTAGATTTCTGAAAATGCCACTATGCTACAATTTTTCACCATCAGCTTATTAACTTTATGTTGCAAAGAAGTTTAACTTAATAGTTTAAGGTATTGTTTTTATAACGTACTTCAGAAGAATAAAAGCGGACTAAATTTCAAGTTTTTACGTGAATTTAATTTTAAAAATTTCGCTTCCTTTTCTTTACTTCTTGACTTGATTAAGGTAATGGCAAAGATTACATCTCCGCCCTCATAATTTATGTAAGTCCGTGATTTTTGAATTCTCAGAAGTAGCGGCTTCAAAATCTAACATTATTTCCTATGCAACAACATTTTTGTTTTATCCATACCCTTAAAGGGAATCTTTCCAAGAAATTTGTAGCTCTGTGCTTAAGTGGTATTTAACCATTATTAAAGATAACTTTTTTAAAGCAATACAAGAAAATATATATGTAGCCACGCTTAATATATATTAAGCAGAAAAGACTTAACTCTCGCGGTTGTCAACTCTCCTACAATATACAAGGTGTTGTTGCATGAACCAAATGAGAATCATCCTCAAGAAGGTCTACTTCAAAGAATAATAATAATTAATTCGTGGAATCATTATACGAACCCTTGTGAAATTAAGAATAAAATAAAAACACTGTCGTGTCTAAGTGAATTGTGTCTGCATAATTATGCAAACACCGCGGTTGCGATACACAAAGGGATAAAGGTTACATTTATTTTTAGGTTCATGTCTAATTCAAGGACTATCATCATCTTCCAGAGCTATCAAGAGCCTCTTAGAAAAAATATATTATACGTAGGACGTTAATTTGCGGTTTTTAAAAGTAACTTTTGAGTCAAAGAAAGTTCAATAGAGAAAAAGCGTTAAGAAAAGCAACCATCGCAATCTAATAAACCAAAATTTGTACTCCCTATAAAAACCTACTAAATACGATTCCCTTTATGCAAAGGTGTAAAAAATATTCTATTCTATCTACAAAATAACGGGTGATTTTTTAAGAGGTTGAGAACTTTTTTAAAAAAAAAACAAAAAATTCGAAAAGATTAATGAAATATTTATTTGAATCGATTGTTTGAACCCTGCAATTTAATGTTTAAAGATAATTTCATGCAAATGTTGACCGCGGCTGCGTCTCAGGTAGCCCATCCGCTGAGTCCAATTTTGGCATACTCTTTCACACATATCGGCCGGTATCTCACGAATGAATGCATGGATGTTGGCTTCCAGTGCGTCAATCGAAGCGGGCTTGTCCCTATAGACATTGGCCTTGACATACCCCCACAAAAAATAATCTAATGGTGCCAAATCGAAATTTGGTCACAATCTTCCGAATAGACTGCTCAGAAGGTCGAGAATGCCGACCATAAAATGGAAGCAGCGCGCAATGAACATTTCGAACCGAGCACGAATTTTGATAGTAAAATTCAATAATTTGCAAGCGTTGTTCATTTGTAAGACGATCCATGGTTAAATTGCAAACCAAAATGAAGCTGCTTGACAGTGACACAAGGTACTAAACACACGTCAGCTGTCAAAACCAGTGTTGCCAAAACCAAACCAGCTAAAAAATCACCCGTTATAAGCATCGTGATATGGAAGTTCATTGGTCTACAATAATTTCTTTCATCACTTGCTTAAAAAGCATAAGGTTATACCAATATTAAAGATAATCCTGCCCATAGTAATATTATATGTCTTAAGCACGTATATGAACACCTGGCGGGATACAATATTGTTATGTGGCGACAAGAAATGAAACAACTCGCAGGAGTCCCTGAATGCACCCATCGATTCACTCTACAAACGCACCTGCTCGATTCGATTTCCCCTCCTTGGAATTCAGCGGAGGAGTACCAATGGAAAATTACCAAAGGGGGTATGGAACGTACTTGAAGGTGTTTAATTTTGTATAAATACACGGGTGACAGGCTCGTACGGACAGTTGTATTTTAAACGTGGACTTGTGAAAATCGGTAATAAAGTAAAAAGTGATTGAGTTGAAATAAAGTGTTGAATTCTAAATAGTAAAGTTGAATAACAGTGTGATCTGAGTTTAAATAAGTTTGTTTGATAAATAAAGTGTTTCATTGTGGGATCATAAAAGTGAAATTGAGTTTTATTCGACGAACCCCAGGCCGAAAATATTACATTAGTGCCAGAAGTGGGATAAAACTCATAATTGTGCGGGTGAATTCTACAGTGGAATTTTCCGGAACAGTGTTAGTGTGTCAAAAAGTTTTAAGTGGAGATTTCTAGAAAAAGTGCGCGTAAATAGCGTCGGTGACTAAATAGATTTATTTTTGCAGTGGAATTTTCCAGAGATATCGTGTGTGTAAACAGTGTCGGTGATTCATACAAATTTGAGGTGGAATATTCTGGATATATTGAAACTGATTGTGCGAAGTTATAAAAACGGTGTCAGTGATTTGTTTATTTCCGAGTGAATTTTCTGGAACAGATATAAAACACAAACTGATTGTGTTGTGAAAATTGTGTGAAGACCATTGAAAATGGGTCGAAAAATTGAACAATTGACAACAGCTGAGTTAAAAACAGAATAAGGTAAAAGAAACCTCCAGACTTCGGGGCTTAAAAGGGAATTGTTGCTCCGACTCCAGGACGCTATTACCGAGGAAGGTGGACACCCAGACACGATGCTGTTCGAAGCTCAAGAAGAACAGCAACAAAGCACAGTAAGTACTGCCGATGAAATGCCCGCTTTCATGAAGTTGCTTTTGGAAAAAATCGAGAAGCTGGAGAGCGGCCAGAAAGAACAAAGAATGCTCTCGAAGAAAAGTTCGACAAGCTAGATACTAAGTTCGATGAGCAGAAAAAAATTCTAGAAAGCAAACTCGATTCCCAGAATTCACTTTTTGAGGAAAAGTTCCCAACGATGGATCGAAAAATTGAAAGTGTGGAGGAACAGTTCACTGAAGTTAAATCGGAAGTAGAACAGCTGGCTAAGAAACTGGAGTTGGTTAAGAAACAGAAAGTGCGAGAATGTTTGCCCGACAGTCCACGGCGTAAAGAAATGCAGCCTCCTGTTTTTGATGGTCAAACGTCATGGCCGATTTATAAGAGGCAATTTGAAGCTGCCGCAATGACGAACAACTGGGGCAACGAAGAGAAGTCGATTGCTCTCACGCTTGCTCTCAGAGGAACAGCTGCCGAATTGCTGCAAACTATTCCTGAAGAAAAACAGAAGGATTATGATGCCATGGTGAAGGCCATCGAGATAAGGTTTGGCGACGACCACATGCAGCAAGTTTACCGGGTCCAGTTGCGCCGAAAAGTTCAGAGAAGGGGTGAGACGCTTCAGCAGTTGCAAGCCGACATCGAGCGATTAGCGAATTTGTCCTATCCCAACACCAGCAGGGAGATAATAAACTAGTTGGCAACCGATGCGAACACTAATGCCATTGCGGATGGAAAGCTACAAATGGCTGTAAGAATCGCAGGTAAGAAGACTCTCGCTGAAGCACTAGCATTCGCCCTGACAATGGAAGCTTCGCAAGGTAGCTATCGCATAAGGGAAATGGCTACGCTAGAATGCTCATGTCAGCGCGTGGAAATGGAGAGACAAAACACGAACAACAGTCGAGGACAAATAAGGTGCTGGAATTGCAACAAGTTGGGACACCTACAGCGACAGTGCAGAGCTCCACCTAGACAAGCAAGCTGCCCACATTGCGCTAGAAGAAGGAAAAATGAAGAAGCATCTGGCAGGGACAACGTTCAACCTGCTGGACATGTTTCGGAGCAACAGCAGTCGGGAAACGCCTAAGAACCAACTTCGCGGGGCAGAAGTTGGTTGATGGAATCGACGCCCCCAGGACCATCATCCAAGTCTCGCATACAAAACGCTGCAACAAGAGTCTTACAGTGAAAGCAATTATTGGCAACAGAAAATGTGTGGCCACAATCGACACAGGTGCCACGGCCTCCATCATCCGAAGAGACCTTGTTCAAACGTCCTGGCTACATAACACCAGCTGCTACAGTCTGAAGACAGCTACAGGAGAAGCGGCCAAAGTATACGGGGAGGGGCAGCTACAGATACAACTAGAGGGATTGACCTTCTTACATGCATTCTTGGTAGCCGACATATGCGACGAATGCATCATTGGAGGGGACTTCATGAAGGCACACGAGGTAATTCTTGATCTTCGAATGCAGGTGCTAAGGTATCGAACCGTCGAGATCCCTATGGTATACGGAAACGACAACGCTGTGAATCTTCGAGCAATACTGGGAGGCGATGAAGTTCTGCGGCCCTCTTCAGAGACAGTTCTTTGGACACGTTTGGAGGGTGATCCTGGGAACCACCGACAGGATGAGGCCGCCGAGATGATATCGACCATGGAAAAAGAAGGTTTGATCGAAAGCTCAAAAAGTCCGTGGGCGTCTCCTGTTGTACTGGTGGAAAAGAAGGGCGGCAGCACTCAATTCTGCGTGGATTACCGGAGGCTTAATGATGTCACAAAGAAGGACAGCTACCCTTTGCCTCGAATAGATGACACATTGGACACACTCTCTGGAGCAAAATGGTTTTCCACTCTCGACCTGAAAAGTGGCTACTGGCAGGTACAGATCCATCCAGAAGACAAGGAGAAGACCGCTTTCACAACTGGCAATGGGCTTTGGCAGTTTACAGTAATGCCATTTGGTCTGTGTAACGCTCCGGCCACCTTTGAGCGTCTTATGGAACGTGTCTTACATGGTCTGGCGTGGAAAACCTGCCTGGTATATTTGGATGACGTCATCATTTTGGGAAAGACGTTTGCAGAACATCGCGACAACTTGAGGGAGGTCTTCTCACGACTTCGAGCAGCACACTTTAAGCTCAATCCAAAGAAGTGTGCGCTCTTTAGAGCAGAAGTAAAGTATCTGGGGCATGTGATATCGACGGATGGCGTGAAGACGGATCCAGAGAAAATCGAAGCTGTGAGAAGTTGGCCAGTTCCCAAAGACAAACACCAGCTAAGGAGCTTTCTCGGTCTTGCTACGTACTATAGGAGGTTCGTCAAGGATTTCGCCGGCATCGCAAAGTGTCTGCACCAGGTCACTGAGAAAGGAAGACAATTTAAATGGTCAGGTGAGTGCGAAAGAAGCTTTCAACACCTGAAGCAGCGACTTTGCGAAGCACCGATACTAGCTTACCCCATTCCTGGCAAGACATTTATTGTGGACGCAGACGCTAGCAATGTGGGTGTTGGTGCAGTATTGTCGCAATTGCACGATGGGCATGAGAAAGTGGTTGCATACTTCAGTAAAGTTTTAACCCGACCAGAGAGAAATTACTGCGTTACCAGGCGAGAACTCCTTGCTCTAATATTGGCAACGAAACATTCCAGAAATACCTGAGTGGCCAAAAGTTCATCTTGCGTACAGACCACGCCGCTCTTAAATGCTTACTTCAGTTCAAAAATCCTGAGGGACAAGTCGCAAGATGGATCGAGCGATTGCAGGCTTTTGACTTCGAGATACAACATCGCAAAGTAAGACTGCACTGCAACGCGGACGCGTTATCCCGGAGACCATGTGACCCCAATTGTAAGCATTGTGTGCGACAAGAGGAAAAGGACGAAGGTGTTTCTATCCAGAGAATAAGAGCCGAACATGCAGAAGGCTGGAGTACTGAGGAACTTCGCAACGCACAACAAGAAGACCCTGACATTGAGCCAATCCTTGCATGGAAGGAATCTATGGAAAAACCGAGCGCAAGGGATATATCCGACAGAAGTCCCACGTTAAAGGCATATTGGGCGCAGTGGGACTCTTTCCATGTACAAGATGGCGTTCTGCGAAGAAAATGGGAAATGCCGGATGGAAAATCCTTTAAAATGCAGCTTGTGGTTCCACGGTCCAAAGTGCAGGAAATTTTGCGGGAAATGCACGATGGAGTATCTGGTAGGCACTTGGGCATCAACAAAACCCTGGAAAAGGTACGGGAACGTTTTTATTGGCTGAGTGCAAGAAGCGACGTTGAGAGCTGGTGTCGAAAGTGTATTACTTGTGCTGCTAGTAAGGGACCCAAAGTCAAAACCAGGGGTAAAATGCACCAGTACAATGTGGGTGTTTCCTTTGAAAGGATTGCCGTCGACATCGCAGGACCGTTTCTGGAAACTGAAAGCGGTAATCGTTATATCCTGGTTATTTCCGATTACTTCAGCAAGTGGCCCGAGGCATTTGCGATTCCAAATCAAGAAGCGAAAACCGTTGTCGACCAGATAGTGGACCACTGGGTGTGCAGGTTCGGAGTGTCAATGGAATTACATTCCGACCAAGGAAGAAACTTCGAGTCGAAGATATTCCAGGAAGTATGCGCGGCAATCGGACTACAGAAGACACGGACCACACCCCTTCATCCACAATCAGATGGAATGGTGGAACGCTTCAACAAGACACTAAAAGAACATCTGTCCAAAGTAGTGGACGAGAATCAACGGGATTGGGATCGGCGAATACCTTTATTCCTCATGGCCTACCGAAATGCTATTCACAGTACAACTGGGTACACTCCATCTGAAGTTTTATTTGGACGAACTGCCAGGCTACCCAGTGAGCTTAAATTCGGATTTCTCACTGAAGACCCAACATGCGAGGAGGACTACGTGGTTGACCTTAGAGAAAGGATTAATGACATCCACCAGAGAACCAGAAGCAATATAAAAGTTGCAAGCGACCGCATGAAGACGAGATACGATGCGCGAGCAACGGCACCCGAGTTCAACGAGGGAGATCTGGTATGGCTCTACAACCCACATCGTAAAAAGGGAAGATCGCCAAAGCTTCAGAAGGACTGGGAAGGTCCCTACCAAGTTGTAACGCGAATTAATGATGTCGTATTCCGAATCCAAAGAGGACCAAGAGCGAAGATGAAAGTTGTACATGTTGATCGCCTACATCGCTACCACGGAAGCAATGATGACGTACTTGTTCGGGACGAACAAAACTAAGAGGGGGGCAATGTTATGTGGCGACAAGGAATAAAACAACTCGCAGGAGTCCCTGAATGCACCCATCGATTCACTCTACAAACGCACCCGCTCGATTCGATTTCCCCTCCTTGGAATTCGGCGGAGGCGTACCAATGGAAAATTACCAAAGGGGGTATGGAACGTACTACAAGGTGTTTAATTTTGTATAAATACACGGGTGACAGGCTCGTACGGACAGTTGTATTTTAAACGTGGACTTGTGAAAATCGGTAATAAAGTAAAAAGTGATTGAGTTGAAATAAAGTGTTGAATTCTAAATAGTAAAGTTGAATAACAGTGTGATCTGAGTTTAAATAAGTTTGTTTGATAAATAAAGATTGTGGGATTATAAAAGTGAAATTGAGTTTTATTCGACGAACCCCAGGCCGAAAATATTACAATATGAATCATGGGGGATCTTTACCATCGACGTATAGCATTATACCTCTTTTCTTTGCATGTCGTTCAGCATTAAGCACTTGGCTATAAGAAAGGAAAACTGTAGAAAAGCATGAGCAACTCTTGCGGGACAATAAAGCATTTTATGAGTCATTTTCAAAATGCAAGACTAAAAAAACAACGTAGTTCACAGAAGATATTCCAAATAACGAATAGAATTTATTCCAGCTTGCTTGTAAGTTGGTTCTACAGTAGGAAGCAGTGGCAAGAGCTAAATTAATCTACAGATGAGCCATTCTGTTCTAGACAATCAGTAAAACTTATATTTACATTTTCATGTTTAACCATCCTTGTTACATCACATTTATTTTTTATTTAGCGCTAAGAAATTGTTTTACATATAGAAACTTTTAAAATTTAACTGTTTAATAATTGAAGAAATATTTTTAATCGAGGATAAGGTAGAAAAAATTAATTGTTAATAGTAAAATTCCACATGATTTTTTTGTAATAAGCTAACGATGTAGGGGTAATGACTACCCTTAAAAGTAGAGATCAGTAGCAACTCTCGAGCGGAAGGAATTTGAAAATAGAAAACATAGAAGTAAAAAAGAGTTCATGATCTAACACAAGCGCTGATGAGCCCGTACCGAAAATGGAAACCCTGCACAGAAGCGATAAAACCCCGCAAGTGTCATGCATTTAAAGAAAAGCATTGATATAACTAGGAGAGGCATACCCAAAGCAGTCTATAGGCTTTTTTTGAAGGCTAAGCTCATCTTTATCACGCAGCCTTTTTTTGAAGGCTAAGCTCATGTTTATCGCGCAGTTTGTGTAAAATCCTATTTATTTATTGAAATTATATTTGGATATATTTTTCATTCTGGTGTATATTTTTTCGCACTGCAGTCTCCTGTTCTCATAATGGGTGAATTTTTAGATTCGTTACGCTTTAAAAGAAATTTTTCCTTTCATTTTTTTTATAGATTTTTCTTAAAAACAAAACTGCTATAATTAATTAATAAGGCGAACATCGTCAGAAACCTTTATATTATAATGATGCTGACAATAAGTGAAAACTCTTCCTACGGTTTCCCAAAAGAGAACAAGTATTTGAAAAACAAATAAAGGCAACAAACAGTAACAAAACCCATCAATTTCAATAGTTAACAAATAAATATTTCAAGTGCCGAAGCCACAATCAACACTTGAGACTAAACTGAACGAATGGATACTTGACAAAGTATGATTTGTTTTATGGATCTTTACGGATCCTTATCCCAAGCGAACTATATTCTACGTTTGCTTTTCATAATTTTACCTGCTATGGAATTTCCCAAGTATCATAAAATTTGTGGGTTTTTCGGGTAACTTGTCTTAGCAATTTTTATTAAGTATTGTTAGGTGCACTAGAAAAAAAAAATACCGATATGTTTATTACGCATTTTTCGCAGAAATGTGTCTTGAAAGTCAAAAAAATGTCATGGGGAGGGAAAAAGGATCCGACTTAAAAGCAAATATCTCGAAAGTTAAAAAAGCCATCAATTTTATTTTAATGCAGTTAAAAGAAGTACTATTTCTTCTAAAATTTAAGTCCTAAATGAAGTACCTGTTGTAAGTGTTAGCGGAGATATTTGTGTTAGTATGGGTCAAGGAACCTCAAAGTAGGTGTTTTCTTAAATTCCCAATAAGTGGTATCAAAATTTGAGATAGGCCCATATTGTAGAACAATTTTTTTCTTCAAATATACCCAAGAATCTTGTGTCAAAATATTTGCATCGAATTTGGAAACACCCTGTATAGAGGTCAATTTCACAAAACTATTGAATTTGAGCTAAAAAATTACATTTTCGCGTACATTTTAGTTGCAAACATGGATATTTCTATGCTTATATTGATTTTTGGTGCAAGGTCGTCTACCTGGTTTTCGCTATCAATTCAGACAATGACACCAGCGCTAAAATCAAACGAAGGATAAATCTTCCCAATCGCTGTTTCTTTTGGCTTAGAAGGCAATTGAGCAGCAAAGCCCTCTCTCGAGCAACTAAAGTGTCCATGTATAAGACCCTCAACATCCAAGTATTGCTTTACGGTGTAGAAGCATGGACGCTGTCAAAGGTGGATGAAAACCCTTTAGGCTGCTTCGAGAGGAAAATTCTTTGGACCATTTACGGTCCCGTCTGCATGGACGGAGAGTGGAGGAGGAGATATAACATTGAACTGTACGGGCTGTACAGCGACACCGACCTAGCCAGAAGAGTCAAAACACAACGTCTACGATGGCTGGGTCATCTAGAGCTGATGAGCACCAACGCGCCGGCCCGGAAAATCTTCGAATCCAGCCCGCAGGGACGGCGCAGTAGAGGAGCACCGAGATTCAGGTGGCGCACGCAAGTAGAAGAGTACCTTAGGCAATTTCGCGTGCGAAACTGGAGACGGCTAGCTAGAGACAGAGCTGGCTGGCGAAGCTTGTGCTGAGGCACAAGTTCACCCCTGACTGTAGCGCCACCATTAAGTATGTAAGTGTGATTTTTTTCAAAACATCTGGCCGATGCCAAATGGGAGATAGTGGTGGCGACAAAATTTTTTGGGGACAAAAACGCCAAAACTACATTTCTAAATCCGTTTAACCAAAATTTGATTTTAACTTTGCTAGGCCTTTGGCAGCTTTATATGTTAGCCTAATACCGGCTTTTTAAATAAAATGATGAAAAAGTTACAACGTTAAACACGTTTAACATGGGTTATCTAGTTTTCATTCCTTATTTCTCAAAAACTTTTCAATATTTTGCAAAAGTTCGATTTTAGCCTGACTAGTTATTATTATAATGTTTGTAGAATTGTAAATTGTTGTAATTTTTCACTTTTCAATATTGAATTTAATTTTGTATGGCGGCTAGGGGCCGCTCCCCAATATAAGCAACGACACGTTCAGTTAACATAATTATTACAAAAAATTGTTTTTGAATATGCTTCTGTTTTTGAGTTAAAGTTTTAGAAGTTTTAGAAACTTTGAAATTCGCTATTGTTTCTTAAATGGGGATAATTTCTGACAAGTGTTATTTTTTACATATGATTTCTCCAAATAACACCGGAGTTAAGGGGGAGGGAACACATGTTTTTTTTAATTTTTGCTTTTTTTCGAAATTGCTACACCACTGCAGTATTTAATCTGAAAAATATGTCTTAGGCACTTGATTCACCTTAAGTTGCTTTTTACCTACGTGTGCTCAATATCGGCTTTGTGCACTTGGCGATTCAAAATTTATGACTTCAAATAGTTTGAAAAAAAGAGAACAAAAAGAACTAATTGGGTTGTCTGACACTTTCCGCAGTTTTAAATGACACAAAATTTTGTCTTTCTACGACTTAACGTTCAGAATTTAGTGCGCGATTGGACGGACAAGCGGATATACAACGTAGCGATACTAAAAGAAGTCCATTTTCGATTTTTGGATGGACCGTTAAAAACATGCATCAAAATTTCTATTGTTGTCCATTCTATTTGCATGTTATTGGAAGAGAAAAAGGATGTTTAGTATTCGGAAGAATCATTTTTGAGACAGTCGCTCTTAGATTTCGTTGTTTGTTGCTTGTGCTGGTCCGCCCCGGATTTTTTCCATATCGGTATACCCACCATATCAAGTGAGCATTTCCCTATCCGACACCCGGGGAGGTGCCCAATTGGAGACCAGCAACCCCAGGAAGGTAAAAGTTCTTTTGACACTTAAGTGTGAAATTTTCTTCTTAAAACTAGAATTCGAAACTGCCTGCTTGCAGTGTTGAAAAAAACATTCTTTTTATTTACTCAGTCAATTGAAAAGAAAGTTGAGCTGAGAGAATACTCTCTTATCCTCTTATTAAAACAGTTAGTACTCTATCTTAGAGTACCTTTCTATGTAACCTAATATATTTTTCGAACAAGTGCTTCACTTTTTATGTACTATCTTGAAGTATTTTTTTTCTTTCTATTTACATATGTTCAACGCAATTTACAATGTCATTAGCTAAAGCCTTATTTTTCGTTCACGATCTCGTCAATCCAGTCTTTGTAAAAAGAAAGTTTTGTGTAAATATTTGGGAATTCAGTGGACGCGCATCGTTGTCCGAAGTTAGTGAGCCCCAGAACAAAGAATTCATCTGATTTCTCTTGCCCTTGAGTAAGCAGTGGGCCCCCTATAAATCCCTATTTAAAAATAAATAAAAACGTCAACTTATTTATTTTACTTAAACATACTATATATATATCTACTCACCTTACACATTTCCCCTTCGGTTATGTTCGATTTTCCAGCACAGATTTGAGAATTCAATATTCCATGAGGAAGTTTTCTAGACGGCGAGTAACGGCGATCACAGTCATTGCTATTAACAAATTTCAGACTCATTATTTGTTGAGCTCCAGATTTCCTCAAATCTGAAGTAGGAATTAATGTCGAATAGTCTTAAAAGTGTAGCTTTAAGAACTTACCGTGACCCAGAGCCAAAAGGCTCGTTGTTGGGGCCACTACACCATGCCATATACAAGCCGGATAATGCCTAGGAAAAACATTATTTTTACTTTTTAATTTATGATTTTATTCCGATCTCCACCCTACTTCGAGCTGTGACTCAATTCGATCAGTGCAATGTCATCGTACATACTATTTACCCCATACAATGGATGAATGTAGATAGCGGATATGTGGATATCCTCTCCTAAAGTCTTACCGTCAGCTACGCGTTCAGCAATTCGCACAATGTCTGGTCTGCTTTTGAACATAGGCTAAGAGTAAATAAAAACTTCCCCATTACATTCTCGTCCTGGATGATCTTAAAAATAATAATACCTACTCGCTCATAGTCCATGCAGTGGGCAGCAGATAGAATAAATTTGTTTGAAATCAAGGTCCCACCACAGTGAAAAGACACCTCATTTGCTGGGGACGTCCAACCGATCTTCGCCTGAAAATAAAATGCGTATTCTCCCTTGATCGTGCGTTAAATTTGTTCACAATCTTACCAAGAAGCTGTAAAATCGGTTGCCATCAACACTTTTCACATCAGCAATCACTGCAAGGGAAATATTTTTGTTTTCACATGATAAAAATTAAAGATTTATTTAAGATACAAACAGTTCGTTTCGGCAATGTCATCATGGGATCGAAAACATGTTGTCAAATTGGTTTTATTTTTCACATCGCGATGGATAGTGTTCGCAAGGACATCTGAAAGTATTCTCTTTGCGGTTAAAAAAGAAATACGGGAATAAATAAAGCGCTCCATACCGGAATTGAAAAACGCAAACAAAAGTGTTAGAAACAGACTAGTCTTGGCATTTCGAAACATTCCCATAAACGAAAGTAAAACACATTCACAAAAACTATTACGGCAAACGTCCTTCTTAGACGCTAGGCAGTCAAATAAACAATGAATGATTTATCATCAACTCCGGGCTGGTAATAAACGATAAGGTTGAGTCATGGGAATTTTCTGTTCATAGAGATTTTTGACCTCATTTTTGTCCCACTACTAATACTAACCTTGATAAGAGATTTTTGCTGCTGAAACATGAGAGCAATCGAATGGGTTTTGCGGACAACTTATTGCTCACACTCAAACATTTTTATCACGCTGTGAAAGACCATCTGTCACAAAATGTTTTGGCAGAAGTTTCTTCCTTTCCTAGAATTTAATGTCTGGACTGACATTTTTTCAACTACAGCGCATGTAACTACCTAATACAATCTACAGGGTGTTTCCTCATTCGATGGCTTTTATGACTTAAATTTTCGAAACCAATAACTTTTTCGGTAACTCAACTAACTGCGTAACTAACTGCGTTAAAATAAAATTGATGTATATTTTACCTTTCCAGATAATTATTTTTATGTCGGATCCTTTGTGGCTGCTCATTAATTTTTTTTTTTGTTTTATTTTTTTTTTTATAATTATCTGCGATCCAGAGGGTTATGTATGACTACCCTTAAGATGCGTAGCACATCGCAGGTGGCAAGAATTTGAAGATAGAAAATATAGAAGAGAAAAGTAATGACCCTGCAAGGTCGGGTTTAAGAATAGCCTTGAGGTAATGTATGCCTGTGGTAAGAGCCGACTAAAATCCACTGGAGGAAGTAATCTTCAGGCATAAGTGATGCTGTCCAGAAGTATAAACTCCTTGTGGGGGCCACCCTTGGCAGTAAAGTTACAACTGAAAAAGATGAACCCGAAGGTTTAAATAAAATTCAGCACATATTGTGCGAGCGTTGGTTAGCGTCTGATCCCAGAGGGACGGCTGAATTTCAAATAACAGAAATCCAGAAGCTTCTGTCTCGGAACGAGCGGATTCTCGGCGTCTGTTGTCCGGGTTAGGATCGGCCGAATTTAAACCTGGCAGCTAGGTATAAAATGCATCCCCCCCCCCCACAACCATGAAAAGAAAACGAAAACAGCCTCGGATATTTGCTGATCCTGGTATTCCAGTGCACCCTTTGGAGCTAGGCCTGAGGGGTGTCAGCATGCGAGCGCTTGGTATTTGGAAGGTCCCGCTTGGCATCCGACCGGGTATAACCCGAAGAAGTTACGAGCAGCCCGTCAATGGTGCCGCTATCCATTACGGGGGGCGGAGGGGGACAGCGCCAAGTCAAAATGAGGGCTTAGGTGAAAACCCTACAAATCGACAATGGCACCAACTAAAAATTGGCACGGAACCAAAGACTTCGATTATGGGTGGAAGCTCTTCTGGTCTGGCGTCCCAAATCACATGACTGCACAGGCGGGTGTGGGGATACTTACAAGCCCCGGTTGTCAGAAAATGTATTCGATGTCATTCCGTTAGGGGATAAGGGTTCTGATCTTAAAGCTTAAGCTTGAACGATCGACTCTGGCTCTGGTTCAGGTTTATGCACCAAATCGAGAGTCAGAGTATGAGTCCTTTTTGAACGAAGTTGATGCTACCCTGGACAGAGTGGCAGAAATGGACTTCTTTCTCCTGATGGGTGACTTTAATGCACATGTGGGTACGGACGCCAGTACTTGGAGGAGT
Source organism: Neoascia interrupta (assembly GCA_947623515.1). NCBI lineage: Eukaryota > Metazoa > Arthropoda > Insecta > Diptera > Syrphidae > Neoascia > Neoascia interrupta. The sequence goes on from OX392463.1 coordinate 150,968,640, forward strand.
GTGATCGGGAGGCACAGTGACCTGGATCAAAACAGGAACGGAGGGAAGTTGTTCGACTTTTGCTGTGCATATGGCTTGTCCATCATGAACACCTTTTTCCCACACAAAGGCATTCACAAATACACATGGTACAAGCACAGTTTAAATCAGAGGTCACTGATTGATTTCTTTGTTGTACCATCGTGTGTTCAAAGAATGATTTGTGATGTTCGAGTTTTCAGGGGAGCTGAGTTGTCAACTGATCACCACATAGTGCTGTGTAAATTGTTTTTCAGTGACAGTATTCCTTTGTCACCCAGGCGAAAACCAAGACTGGTGACTCGCATCCGGTGGGAAAGGTTGCAGGATGTTGACTCTGATTTCAGAGAGCGCTTTGCACAGCATGTTTCGGAGAAGTTTGAACAAATTCCAACTGACCTTTTGAATGTAGAGGAGGAATGGCAGCTGTTTTTATCGGCAGTCATTGCCTCTGCAGGAAATGTTTGTGGAGTGAAGCGGCTTGGGGTAGCGGCTGAGAAAAGAACTGCTTAGTTTAAAACGCCTGGAGCTCAAGAAGCCATCAGAGAGAAGAAGAGAGCCTACATTGCGTGGATCCAATGTAGAAACTCAACTTCTCGAGCCCGGTACAATGAAGCGCGAAGGACTTCCAATCTGGCAGTCAGAACAGCCAAGGAACAGTCGTGGAAAAATTTCGGCGAGAGGTTGGAGCACGATTACACATCTGCAAACAAGATATTTTGGCATACCATTCGCCGTCTCAGAGGAAGGAAGTTAAATATCATTCAAGGGGTTAAATCTAAGGACGGTACACTTCTTTCAAATGAAAGCAATGTCTTGCGCAGATGGAGAGAGCACTTTTCGGAGTTGCTCAACCCCCAACAGGGCACTGAAGATGGCATTCCCACTGCTGACGAGATAAGGGCGGAGAATAGTCCCACAGTAGACGAAGTCACTAAAGCGATTAAATCGCTAAAAGTTGGCAAGTCTGCTGGAGTTGATGAAATCCGGCCAGAAATGCTCAAGGCAATTGGTCAAGAGGGTGTTAAATGGCTAACACGTGTCATTAAGGTGGCCTGGGATAGCGGGAAGGCACCTAGCGATTGGCAAACGGGAGTTATAGTGCCCATTTTCAAAAAAGGGAACAGCAGAGATTGCGTCAACTATAGGGGCATATCTCTCTTGAGCCTTCCGGGAAAAGTATTCGTGAAGGTGTTGGAAACGCGTTCCAGAGCTGTAATCGAGCCTTTGTTACGGGAAGAACAGTGCGGCTTTCGGCCTGGCAGAGGCACAACCGACCAGCTTTTTACTCTGAAGGTTATTCTTGAGAAGGCCTGGGAATATGCCAAACCGGTCTATGCGTGTTTTGTAGATCTGGAAAAGGCGTATGACCGAGTCCCTCGGGATACACTGTGGAAAGTTTTGCAGGACTATGCGCTGAGTGGGCCTCTTCTGAGAGCCATCCAGTCTTTGTATGGAAACTGCAGATGCTGTGTACGGATAAATGGCGTCAAATCCCGTCCTTTTTATGTGCGCGTGACTTCGCCAGGGCTGTGTTCTGTCGCCGCTCCTTTTCATAGAATATATGGACTGGATGGTGAAGCGCAGTCTTGGCGAGCAATGTTTCGAATCGGCTGGCATCAGGATGAGCCATCTGCTTTTCGCAGATGATTTGGCCATCCTTGCATCATCCAAAGAGGAATTTCAACGAGCACTGGAAAGGTTTGCAGCCGTCTGTGGTGATGATGGGATGAATGTTTGTTCCCCAACTCCTGTGCAGTGTACACTGCACATAAATGGAGTTCCATTAAAACAGGTGAAGAAGTTTAAGTATCTCGGGATCTTTTTCACGAAAGATGGAAGGAGTGATCCTGAGTTGTCCTGTAGAATTGGCCAAGCTGGAGCAATAGTAAAGGAACTGCGACGGCCGGTCATCAGTAAAGCTGAGCTTCGAGTGAAAGCAATCTCGCCTGGGGACTGCCCCGGAGTCTCTTGAGTTGGTGGTGAAGGATCGAGAAAGATGGAAGGACCATTTAGCCACCCTCGCTCCGCGACCCTTTTAAAGGATAAGCGGCATCCGAAAATGATGATGATGATGATGACAAAAGCAATTCTCGATCCAACACAAACGTTGATGAGCTTGTACGGTACATGAAAACTCTGCACAGAAATACCACAACTTATCCCCGCAAGTGTTATGCCTTTACGGAGAAAAGCAATAATATAACGAGCAGAGCATTTCATAAAATCATCTGGCATGCATCTAATTTTTGTCCATTTTATTTGCATATTGGAAGACAAAAAGGTGTTTAATATTCGGACGACACTAACCTGGATAACAGACGCCGACCAGCTCCTGGATTTTTCGTTTGTTGCTAGTTTTGGTCCGCCCCGGAGCCCGGATATTTCCATACCGGTTTGGCACCCAACATATCTGGTGAGCATTCTAACTAACAATACATAGCAAAAAAAGAAAAATTTTATATAAAAAAAGAAAGATTTTACGATGCTTAGGAAAAGCCACAGTAAGTAAAATAAAGAAAGATTCTTCTCACGAAGCCGCGGCAGGCATAAGGTATGGAAATATGATTTGTTACCCAATTGTGTGAACGTCTGTGAACCTGGCACCTCATTTTCAAAAATTTTAGGATTTGGCAAGAGTGCTAGCAAGCGGCACCCACAATAGATCTAGAGTTTCTCATATAAAATAAAAATAGTTCCGCTAGATTAGATAGAAAAATTGCATTAGAAAACAAGTGGAAAAGTGCAACAATGCGAATGCCATCTACATCTATGTATGTCCATCTACGACGAAAACAAATTTCATATATATTTATTGAAAAACAGTAATTTTAAGCTAAAATCCCTTAAAAAGTGGGGGCGATCAATGAATGAAAAGGCTAAGAATTTTCGGCTACTTCAAAGACAATTACAAGGAAATTTCACATATCAATAGTGAATGCGCTAGCGCCATTGTAACATAGCTAAAATTTGGAAAAAATATTTCTTAAAATTAGAGATGGTCGCATATACAGAGGCCTGTAGTAAGCGTGCCTGTGGGCGGATTCAGCTAATTTTCAAACTTGGTCTGAAAGACTGGACTTCCAGCCAACCCACAAAATTTCAGCTCTCTACCTTAAAACTTAAGACCTAAAATTTTAAATAATTAATAATTAAATAAAAATACAACTCCCGAATTATGAAAAAAAAAATCGTATGTAAATCAACCTAAAGTTGCTGTAAAGTTAAAGGTGCTGTAGAGTTATTCATTTCCATCGCTAGTTCTAATATAGTTCTAGCTTCTTAAAATACTTTCCGCAATAGTTCCGTGTAAAACAAATTTTAATGAGTCTCTCAAAAAAAATTAGTCCTCATGATTTAGTCCTCAAAAACAAAAGCATTTTTATATACAGAATATTAAAAAATGAATAATTGAATTTTTCCTTATTTTACTGTTGCCTTTCGAGTATCGCAAAATATGTTGGTTTTTGGCTAAAAATGTTTTTGCAATTTTTTTAAAGTATTGTTAGGTTCCCCAGGAAAAAAAATAACGATATGTTTATAACGCATTTTTTGCAAAATAAATTACTTGAAACTCAAAAAAATTTTATGGGCAGGGGAAAAGGATCCGACTTAAAAATAATTTACTGGAAAGTTTCAAAACCATTAATTTCATTTTAAAGCAGTTAAAAGAAATACTATTCTCTTTAAAATGTTAGTGCTAAATAAAGTGTCTGTAGTGAGTATTAGCGGAGATATTTGTGTTATTATGGGTTAAGCTACCTGGAAGTAGGTGTTTTTTTAAAATCCCAGTGAGTGATATCAAAAATAAAGTTAAGCCCATACTATAGCAACGGGTTTTTTCTTAGATTATACACACGATTCATATACCTACCAAAGTATTGCACAGAGAACAAGTAGGCATTTTTAGCTCCCGAGATAATATTTGGACCTAGGTGCATATGGTAGCGCCTCGGACTTACAATCGGAGGGTACTGGATTTAATGCCTAGTGCCAATCAAGTATTATTCTTATTCATTTTAAAGTTAAAAAACGGCTTTCTAACACTCATATGAAATACGGCAACAGTCTCGTAGCCGCAGTCGTTTGTGTATGCTATGAAAAAACTTCTAGTCGGACGAGGATTTGCTGCACATTTTTCTATCTACGTGTGTCTCTGACCTTTTTTTGGCTTACCTACTATAGATAGTTATGGAACCATCATAAGCCGGTTGTTAAAAAAAAATCTGCTGGGCGGGTTAGAATTCGTTTATTACCAACAGAGTCAACAAAAAAGATTCGTAAAATACCATCAACCCATATAATGCAAAATTAATATTTTTTTATATATCTAACCAACTGTAATATGCACCGTTGAAAGGGTGCATCAAAGATGGACATGGATATGGAAACTTGGAAAAGGCTCCTTGGTGTAGCTTCGTTGCCCGTGAATCCGTCCATCCTCTTATAACTTTTGAACGGAGAGTCGCACACAGAAAAAAATGTGATATATCACGTGTTAAGTTAACATTTTCGGGTGATAAAAGTAATCTAAGATTTAAAAATATCAAAATTGTATTTTTAAGGGGACATAATGAACTTAATGGTTCAATCAATTCAGTTCAATAGTGTTTTTTAAGTACTATAATTTGTTCACTAAATGATGTCACAGTCGCACAAGTGTTACGCATATATAGATACCTATGCAAATCTGATATTCTCGTACTGTAGCTTAGCACCTTAGAAAATTGTGCTTGATCAGATAATTGAGAAAACCTAGACACTCTATTTGAAGCTAAATATGATTTCCCTACAAAACGGAACACGTCTTTCGAACATATTTTAATAAGGAACATCGCACACTCCCTCATAGTACCCATTCGGATCTAATTTATTTTGACAGCTGTACGTAATTAGACGACTTTCAGGCTTCCTTTAAACTTATTCCCATCAATATTTTAACCTCGATACCTTGTAAGGCTGTCTACATAAATTATTGCTAACAATTAATTTTAACTTTTACCTTGGTATAGCTTTTCTCAAGGGACTGGAGAAAACTTTTGCCTCATAATTATGGAAATTAATTACGCTCACATGTGAGCCGAATGTACGAAGAAGGTTATGAGCTTGCATGGATAAAAGGAAGAAGTTCTCAGTCGTGATTAAGATATTTATTTTTGTCAACTCCATGTACCTATATGTACGTTTGTTAGAAATTTAAAAAAAGTATGCGTCTGTGTAGTTGGTAATTAGTTGAATGATAATGTTGTAATTAAATCAACAGTATATCTACTTTTTATTAGTGCTAGATATTTGATTAATACTTTATTTCTATTTTGTGCCGATTAAAGTATAGGAAATTAGTTACGATATATGAGCTTGCAACTGAGAAGACTTTTATTTAAGTGTTAAATTTTAGCTTGTAAGGTATAAAAAGTACACATTTTGCCTATTCCTCCATTTTCAAAAACATGCGTGTTGAAAATATTATTTATTTGTATTTATGTAGGTATGTGTTAAGCTTACTTCTTTCGATAAAAAGGCGTCCATTCATCCGATATTTACACAACTTTGGTTTATTTAAAATAAACAAAGGGAGAGTACCATAAGAAAATAATTCTTGAAGTGTACCAAGCTTTTCCAACCTGTACAATTTTATTGAACACTTTGGCTTGGTTTAATATATTAGATTAAACGAAATGAACAAAAGAACCATTAACAAAATGTATAGCCGGCAAAAGTTACTCAAAAACAAAGTAAAACACAATCAATCTCTCTGTGGCAGAGGTACAAAAAATCCAAAGATACAGAGTAATACAGAGATTAATGGAAATAATATTACCGTGTGTAGGTACGAAAATAAGGCTCATGGAATGTTTTCTTTGCTCTTTGTCTGAAATAAAATGGAAAGAAAATTGGAAAGCGCAAGAACTTGAGGTAACGCTAAAGAGATTGACCTCGTCTGGGAGGCGTACAGGAGCATGGGTTGATCCCAACCATCTTAGAGTATGCAGTATGCATCTGAAGGTAGCTACCAAGGTATTGGGTGATTTTCATACACTATGTTGATGAAAAATCCCATGAAATCCCCATGAAATCTCGACAGTAGCAATAAAAGTTTTTCATGGCCTCCCTCCGCGAGGGTCTGAAAAACCCTTTTCGAGTATCATTTAGCATGAAAGAGTTTTCAACTCGCCGTTCAGAATCGCCAAAGAATTTCAGGTCCCCTCCATGTTTGCAGGAACTTTTGAAGCGGGAATAGTACCTGTGCATGCATGGTGAGGCGTATTGATAAAATCCCGGCGACCTACTATTTTAGAATTAGAATTCCTTTCTAATTCTAAAATAGTAGGTCGTTTCAGTTGGAATCCTTCAGACACATATCCTACTTCTACCCCCTTATACATGTATTTTACCAAAATAAAGGAAATTCAGAATTTGTAGGTGTATGTTACCTTCTCGTTATTCAATTACCGAAAATGAGCATAGCCTTAATTTCCATCAGCTATAACCTTGCGATTGATGGTTTATATATAAATTTTCAAGGGAAACTCATACACATCCACTGTTGTCAGATATTCCACATCCTAATAAAACCGGAATTTATTTCAATATAAGTTAACGAATCGCATATCACTTAAGCACCACACTCACTGAAGAATACCTCAGTGTAACACACCCCATCGTAAGACAGACATTTTTAGACATGTGAATCTTATTACACGAAGACTCACAGCGTATTGATTTCATCATTTTTTAAACACAAAGCATTGAAGTACATAATGTCATCGTTATGTCATTCGTATTCCTATTGCACAAATGCAAACACGACAAACAGCCAAATGTTCATACATTATGAATTATTTTAATACCAACATATTATGCAGGTAAGTAAATCGAATTAAGAGTAAACTGAGCCGCCGCACGTTAAAAGCGAAAACGTAATAAAATATTTTTATCTTTTGAATAACAATAAAGATGTCAAGTATTTTTAGACCTACCTACGTCTAAAAATAAAGTTAAAAAATTGTACATAGCTATCGGCTTATGTCCTGGACTCAGCAAAATATTTCGAAGTCATTAATTTAGTAAAACCAATACTCAAAATTTATAGAGCATGTTAAGCACCACAATCCCTAAAAGCTTTGAATTATGCTCTAAGTGAAGTTGGCTTAACAGAGATTTTATTACATATGTACTATAACTCCTGCAGTAAATCTTAAATCTGATTACTTAAGTTTAAGAGCTGGTGAACTAAGCCACCATCATAAATATGTTGCCTAAGTGAGACGGAGACGGATATGTGCTCTGGCGACCTAAACCTCTGGCGACCAACCGACCTAAAGTTGTATAAATAAGTACGAAAATTTGCCCACAGTAAGATGTTATACGCAGCTGAAATTTCGTATTAAGCACCTCATGGGGATTGCAAGGCAAACAAAATAAACTTATATCGGTAGACCTCTCGCAGTGGGCGAATCATAGATTTAAAAAATAATTTTTCAAATGCATTTCGTTTCCCCGGGTTACGACCTGATCACTGGCGAAATATTGAAAGATAGTGCCAAAAAAGGCACTAGTCAAGCTACTTCATATGATAAACGCTTCTTTTAGACTTCTATACGTTCCAAGACAATGGAAAGTTGCTGAAGTCATTATGGTTCCAAAACCGGGGAAATGCTCAAATGATAAAAAATCTTATAGGCTTATATATCGCTTCTGCCGATAATATCGAAAGTATTCGAGAAACTTCTGCTGAAGCGATTACAACCAATAAATACAGAAAGACGCTTGATCCCGGATCATCAATTCGGTTTCAGACCTAACCATTCCACAATAGATCAAGTCTACAGAATAACGCATGAAATTGAAAAAGCCTTAGAAGGGAAAAAAATATGTTCAAGTGCTTTCCTCGACGTATCGCAAGCCTTTGACAAGGTATGGCACGAAGGCTTGAAATATAAGCTACGGCAAAACTTGCCGGAAGACATGTTTAAAATATTGGAAAATTATCTTGAAAGCAGACTCTTTCGTGTTAGGTGTAGTAGTGAATACTCGAGTTTCGAGCAAATTCGGGCTGGCGTACCCCAGGGAAGCGTCCTCGGTCCGACCCTGTTCTTGCTCCACACAAGAGACATACCTATAGATGACGAGACTATCGAGGCCACGTTTGCGGACGATACGGCCATCCTGGCAACAGGTGAATCAGTCGAGTCATCAACGAGAAACCTCCAACGAGCATTGGACAGAATTTGTGTCTGGACGAAGACTGTAAGGAGAACAAGCCTACGCATGTGAATTTCACTTACAGAAGGGTTCACAATTTACCTCTATTCATACATTCTACACAAATACCTTATGCAAATGAAGCGAAGTATCTAGGGATGACACTGGACGCTAAACTAAGGTGGAAACCACACGTAAAGAAGAAGCGTGACGAGCTCGAGAAATAGGCTCAGGGAAATGTATTGGCTTATCGGAAGATTTTGGAAACTAAGCATATATAACAAACTGCTCTTGTACATGCAGGTGTTAAAGCCGTCCTGGACATACGGTATACAACTTTGGGGTTGTACCAAGCCGAGCAACATGTCCATTTTGCAGACTTTCCAAAACAAGACACTAAGAGCAATTGTGAATGCTCCATGGTATATTGGGAATAGTGATATTCACAGAGATTTAGGAATAGTCACCGTGAGCGAAGAAGTAACAAACTTTGCTCGAAAGCTAAATCCTCGCCTTCATGTTCATTGCAACAATGAAATGATCCGTACTCTAAACGAGACTCTTTACGATGTAAACAACGAGTGACGACTACAAAGAACAAGACCCTTCGATCTAGCGACGTAGGGTGAAGCCGCACGAATGAACGGCTTAGTAGGTGCATTCACTGGAAAGCAACCTATCCAATACGATTGACACTACGGAAGCGTAAACTTCTTGTTAACGCTTCCGTAGTGTTAACTTAGTTGTATTCAAGAAGTATTATGAAATGCATTTCGTTTAATATTTTTGTTCTGGGCCGGCCGGTTTTCCTTAAATTTGGAGACAAAAACATCATTAATCAGGTTTTGCTCGTGCTATAAATTAATGGCAGTTTCATTTCAAGTTGCAAATAACACCTACACCTATCCCTAGATGGGCTGCGGAGCGAGGGCGGCTTAATGGTCCTTCCATCGTTCCCGGTCCTCCGCCGCCAACTCCAGAGACACGAGGCGCGATCGTTCGGAGACGATCTTTACCTAATCCCATCTGTTTCTGGCCCTACAAGTTGGGCGCAATGACATCTCTGGAAAGTCTGTCGGAGGGCATGCGAAAAAGTTTTTCGAACCACCATCGAGGAATTGATCGTGCCACTCGGAGAAGTAGCTGCTCTACATTCAGATTCCTACGAATACTGACGTTTCTTACTCTAGGGCGCAGTTCTTTTACTATTGCTCCAGCTTGGCCAATCATACATAGGCTTACTCAGTGTCACTCGTTCCATCTTTCGAAAAAAGAACAGTAAAAGACTCCACATCAAATATTCTTACATTTATCTTCATCCCAGCTTTACTACAGATGGCCACAAACCCATCCAGTGCTCGCTAAAGTTGCACCTTGGACGATGCAAGGATAGCTAAAGCACATGGCTTATCCTGACGCCAGCCATTTTGAAAAATTCCACACCAAGACTGAGCTTCACTATCCAATCCAATATATGCTTTGAAAAGGAGAGGCGATAGAATGCAGGCCTGGCGAGGTCCAGCGCACACATCAAACGGACGGGATTTGACGCCATTTATCCGAACACAGCTTCTGCAGTTCGTATACAAAGACTGAATGGCCCTCAGAAGAGCCACACTTAGTAAAGGCCCGAAAATGTGTTTTCGAAAATTTCGAAAATGTTTATCCCGAAAATGAAGTCTATAAAACACACGTAGACTGGTTTGGCATATCCCAGGCCTTCTCAAGACCAATCTTCAGAGTTAAAAGCTGGTCGGTTATTACTCTACCAGGCTGAGAGCCACATTGCTCTTCACGTAACAAAGCCTCGATTACAGCTCTGGAATTCGCTTGCAACACCTTCGCGAAAGACTTAAAATAGATAAACCCGTAGTTATAGCAATCTCTCTCGTTCCCTTTTTTGAAAAAGGGGCCCAATAATTTGCGTTTGCCTATCGCTAGGTGCTTTCTCGCTTTCTCGGGCCACCTTAGCGACACCTGTTAGCCATTTAACATCTTCTTCACCTATTGTCTCGAGCATTTCTGACCGGATTTCATCAACTCCAGCATACGTTAAGCAATTTAATCGCGGCAGTGCCTTCATCTCCTGGAGAACTATTTGCCGCCCTAATCTCGTCAGCAGTGGAGCTGCTATTTTCTTTTAGTTTTAATACTGTGTACTTTCTTTGCACAGAAAAAGATCACCTTTAAACTATAAGTATCGGAATAATAAGACAACAATTTTTTCTATAACAATTTGTTGTGGAATACAAATCAATTGAGAGGGTTAAACCTCACTTAGTTTTATAAATTTTTGTTTTATATTTGCAACAAGGTTTCGGAAGACTCCAGCATAAAACGTTATAGTTAGCACATTTGCGTTCTCAGAAAACTGTTCGCAGGTATTCACACATTTTACTGCGACCATACAATAGTAGGTATAGGTACTTCCTTGCAGAACCGCAGACAAGGAGGAAGTTTAGACAGTAAACAATTTAGAGACAGGAAAAAGGACGCAGTAAAGTTTCGTAGGTAAAAGCAAACTCATAAACATCTGTGCAGTCACATCCACATAGAAAAGCGGAAGCATAACCATTTTTATTTGCTTTTCGTTATTATAGGACACAACATAAACAAAGCAAAACAGGACGTTGTTGTATGGAGTACCCACAATTTTAGTTACTGGACCAAAGGAAAGGATAAAACATTGCTTCGTAATTAAATCGTTAGGGCAACGCTGAATGTGTTGTTTTTATTGTAATACGTATGCTGTTATGTAAAAGGTACTGAAACCTTAAAGACTTTTATTCAGTTGCTATTTTAAATAATTAATTAGGGCTTAGGGTAAAAAATATTTTGATGTTAAAAAACAGGTTTTTTGCTATGCGTTCTAAGGGTAGTACGTTTTGATTAAAAAAAAACTAGCAAAAAAATGTAATATTTACACTAAATACTTTTTTTTTAATTTTTCAAAGCTTAATCGGCTTATCTCTGACCGGGATCGTTGCTCACTTTACGGAAATTCTCTAATATCCTGCCCGATCACAATGTGAGGTATTGTAAACACATAAAGATTGACACATATTTCCAATGAACAAATATCATTTGATGGTTTAACTTTAAACCTCGGAAAATTGTTACTGTCTAGGTTTTTTTAGAACTAGGTACATATTGCTGATATTACCCTAACTGAGATGGAGGGGCGACACATGTTGTTTTTTTAGCCGTTTTTGCATTTTTTAAAGGCCGAAATGTAACATGTAACATTGCCTTGTAATTGTCTTTCTCATTGACCACGACCACTTTTTTAAGGGATTTTAGCTTAAAATGACTGTTTTTCAATAAATATATGAAATTTGACTAAAGATTTTATGACAAAACTTGTAGATATTAGCATTTTTAACTAATTGTAACTTTTGTACATATTGTATATGCCTCCGCCCACTATTGTGGGCGTGGCGTGAAAAAAAAAGTATTTTTTTAAGTTAAAAAGGTGGGGTTTGAGGCCGAAATGATTGCAATAACCTAGTAAGCATTCAACCGTTATATTTTTATATCCCGCCCACTTATTGGAGGCGTAGCAGTTTTCTTTTTTGGTAGGGAAGGGTATATTGCAATCCGTTGCAGACGGACTAAAGTTTTTACATACGCACTGTTGCACTTTCCCACTTGTTTTAAAGTGCTTCTAAATCATTTTAGAAAAATCTCATGAACAGAAGTTTTTGAAAAATCTAAAAAGTTCTAGGATTCATTTCACACATTTTATACACAAACCAAACTTCGTTACAATTGGTAATTATTGGTAAGATACCAGAATATTTTGAAAAATAATTTTTTGAGGTATTTTTGAAGCTTTCGAAACGAATATCAGAATCCGACAATTACTTACGATTTTCTATAGTTTTCCGAAAATTTCGTATAGTTCTAGATTTGCGATATTGTCCGTGCAAAATGGAAAATGAATCTCTTATAGTAATTCGTTGTCCGTCCGCCCGTCCGTCCGCACATGTAAATTTGAAATTGTAAATCGCAGAAAGATAAAACTTTGTGCACTTATTAAATCGGTGAAGAAATTGAGAAGGCATACAAGGGAAATTTTTTTAATACACACATAACGGTTTAATTACAGTTTCAGTTTTGATGGTAAAAGAGGCAAAATGTGTTTTGGCACTTTTCTTGACAAGTGATTTTCACAAGTGAAAACATGTGCCCGTGCGCAACGTGTTTAATGTCATAACTCATTAATCACTTTATTCAAAAAGCCAATATTGAGTTAACATAAGTAACCATAGCTTATAAGAAGACTAAATATAAAATTTGGTTTAAGAGTATTAAAACTGCTGTTTTTCCGAAAAAAAAAATTGTGAAAATATATTTTTCGCCACCTTTATCCCTGATGCTATAAGGCCAAATGGTTTGAAAAAATCACACACATCAAGAATTTTTTGTTATTTTCGGGAGAACTATAGAATTGCATATCTTGCATATTTGCCAGATTCTGAGATTTAGCTCAAAAACTTCAAAAAAATTTCAAAAATTATTTCTCAAATACCTAAATTATTTCTCAAGTAGGTAGGTAACAATTACAACGAAATTAGGTTTGTATAGCATAAAACCTATGAAAAGAATTCAAATTTTTTTTAGGTTTTTCAAAATTGACGCTTCTTACCTAAAATTTTCTGAAATGGTTTGAAAAGCAAAATAAGAAACCTTGATTTATAACCGATAACTGAAAAACATAAAAAAAAGTCAAAAACATGTAATTGCCACCGTGCATTTCGACAAAAATTTGAGTATAAATACTTAAGATTCGCCTAAAATAAGAATAGTGGACTTACAAAAAAAACTATAACAGTACCTACGTATTATGAACTACGTACCAACAACTAAAGAATTTTGAACCCGGAAATTGGACAAAAAGTCAAAGATCTCCCCCTTTATTTTTCTTACGCTGTAATGACAGCCTTTGAAAAGTCGTATACACAGATCTTATGTGTAAATATTATAAAAGCGAAACAACTTATTTATCGGTGTGCGTTTGAAAAAATACTATAAAGTGTGTGTCATTAAAAAAAAACATAAGGTCGCAAATAAACTATATAACATTTTATTTGAAAATTAAGTAATAATTGCACAATAAGCCTGAGAAATAGCCGACGGACCGCTCCGTGTATGATTTAATATACAGGTATTTCAGTTAAGGTGTGACAAAAAGCTAGAGCATATAGGTTGGGTCGAGACAAGGAAAAATTGTATGGGAGGAGGGGGGGGGGGGGGTTGTCTATTCCCCCCGTTTAGCCGGGAGGGGCGATATTCTAAAAATATGACTTATGAAACTGACTTATATGACTTATAATATGAAACAGAAAAAAAAATATTAAAAAACAATGGTAACTCTGACATTTTCAATATATACCTTATTGTAGAGCTTTTAAATAAAGCTTTTGTTTCAAAATTTTGAGTTTAATCATAAGTTTTTCAAAAACTGTACACTAAAACAGATTTATTTAAAAGCAAAATAAAAGAATAGATTTATGGCTTTACAAAAAGGTATATTTTCAAAATGTTAGTATTACGATTGTTTTTAAATATTTTTTTTCTCTTTTATCATATTTTTAGAAAATTTTCCCTGCCGGCTTAACGGGGGGGGGGGAATAGAGAAAACCCCCATCCTTAACTGAAACACCCTGTATATTCCGTTTTTTTTTAATTTTTGTACAAGCCGCTAAAAATAAAAAGAAATAAAAAGGTACCATAATAATACCTATATTCCGAACCTCCTCGTAGTGCCTATATCACAACCATAAGAATCTTTAAGTGGTATGGTTTCCATACATACATGTTAGCCGCCCTCGGAGGACTAGAAAACCCCAAAAATGCCGACATCGAAAAAATTCTTAGCTCGGTTGGTATCGAAGTTGATCCAGAACGTGTAACCCGTGTTGTAAAAGAGTTGAGCGGCAAGAGCATCGAACAACTTCTCAAGGACGGCCGTAAGAAGCTCTCGTCCATGCCAGTCGGAGGTGGAGCTGTTGTTGCCGCATCAGCACCTGTTGCAGCTGTTGTTGATGAAACGAAAAAACCGGAGAAGGAAGAAAAAAAAAGAAGAGTCTGAATCAGAAGACGACGACATGGGCTTTGGCCTCTTTGAATAACATACAGGATACAGGTATCAGCACTGGTTGGCAGTCATCAATATGCAGTTTAATTAAAAGTCAAACACTAAAGAAGTTGTTTATTTTCAAAATAAAATGTTTGAAGATCTTCATATATGAAATAACCCACAAAATTTCAATTAAAAAAGTCGAATAGAGTTAAAGAAAAGATACTTTTACATAACTTTTATTTTAATCCTAATAAATATTTACAACCGACCATTCGACCGTTTTACAAAGAGAAATAAATCGTTGAACTGACATCAGATAAAAAAAATCATTAAGTTTGGGGTTTTAGTAGCATACTGCGCCTGGAGCTGGACTGCATTTTCTTTGCCATAGGTGCGAGTATTTATTTGCACATTCGATTGCTCTCCGGAAATTGTGTGTGGTTTATTGGATAGAAATAAATTGAATACGCGATTTCTTTTCTTAAGTTAGACGATTTCTTTTTGATTTTCACTTACCTTGAACAAACAGTTAAATTTTAAAGGGGACTCCCATTTTAAGAGATACATATTCAATGTTCAACCGACCTCTTTTTTAAAAATTGTGATACCTACATTGTTTATATTGCCATTCCAGCTGTATAATATACTATTCCTGCATATTCCTGTGCCTGGAATAAATAAGATTTCAGTAGTTCTTCGTTTTTTCTTTTTTTTTTCTGCCTTTATTAATTTGACTTAAATATATCGATATATTGTTTATTGTCATTTGAACTGAAACCCATCCAATCAATAATTTAGCCCTTATTGCATTACTTGTACATGAGTGAGAGTTATGTAAAAGAGCTATGTTAATGAAGATGTAATTAAAGTTCGTACACCAACAACTCTATTCAGTTGGTAATGCCCATAATGTATTTCAAATTAATTAGTGCACTATAAATGCCATTAAGATATTGCCCGTATAACACTGGCCCTTACAACTAATGAATTCGCACTCGACTGTACAATAAGGTCCATGTTGTGTGCCCTTGGACTTCTGGGAATATGATGTCATAGAGTTTTATAAAATTGACACTTTTACCGAATGTAACTTCAAATTTTGCTGCTTCTCTATATACATATGAAATAGTAGTGAACAAACAAAGCATAGTTCTATACGTGTTATTTTTTCACTCCTGCTTTTATGGTGCTTGTTTATAGCGGCGTGTATTAAGTCGTGCACAAAAGTACCCTGCCATTCAGTAATTTAAATCAATTTACCTACGCCTTACCGAGCAATTTAAGCTTTCATGATGAATTCCTATCAGCAAAGGTGGCTGACTTTGGTAATTGGTCAGCAGCAGTAATCGCATACATTGGTAAGTTAGATTGCAAAGGGTTGGCTATTTGGCTTGTTAAAGGTTTCTGTATTTTATGTTGAAATCGCTTGATGCCAGGCTCTTTTTAACATTTAACAATAATTGTGTGAGATTAGCAAACAATAAAAACAAGCATGAACTCCCTTTTTAGGCGTAAGTTACGACCAAGGCCGTAACCAGGGGGGATCACAGGGGTTTGATCCCTCCCGAAATTTTTTAGAAGTGAGTTTTTTTAAAGAGAACAGAGCAATAATGTCGGTTACACGATATTGTTTCCAGAACTTTTGGCAGTGATTACTTTTTATACTTGTGGTGATGCTTTTGAGCCCTGTGTTGGAATGGTTGGTAGCAATGTAGGACTACTTTGCACGAGGTCTCAGGCTCGAATCCCGGCGGGCCTTAAAAGTTTTTTTCACGGCCGCACCTCCGCCAGGGTCGAACGAAAGCTGCGAGAGTCCGTCTGTATGTGTGAAGGTCTTAGGTCTTCAGAATTAAGCTAGAGAGTTGAAACTTGGGCCTAGCATGGTTCTTATGTTGCACAATCGAATCGTTAAAATTGGTAAAATCCGCTTACTACCACGCCTACAATTGACATGAATATCAGACAACCTCAAATTTACATATTATTTCAAAATGCGTTTAGTCAAGTATAACAAAGGGCAGGAATTAAAATTTTGGTGTAAGGCATAAGTGGCCAGAAACCTTTAACTAGGCAAAAACTTAACCGCCCACATCATCGACCGTGAGCACTTCTAACAAGTTAGAAAGATATCTAAAAACCTGATTTCTCGGAAAATTAATTCAAAATCGAAAAACAATTTATGCCAAATATTAGGGATATTACTATTTGCTCGGTTTATTACATACAAAAGTATTGAGCCCCAACCACTTCTAGGGGGCGCTTTTAGGAAAAAACTGTTATTATTTGAATGAATAAATGTTTGCTTTTGGACAAAATCCGTTTTCTCATGATTCTAACGAAATTAGACTTAACTGAGTTTAATTTTTAGCCCACGCTCATTTTCGGAGGCGTGAATACAATTAATTGACATACAGTAAATAAATTAAGGCCAATATTAGAAAATTAGGTTAAAAAGGCATGTGAAAAAAGTCACTCAAACACTACACTAGACACCAAAACGGGCCCATCGCGATCCCTGGGGAACCAGTTGAAATAAACATTCAAAAGGCTAAACAACCTAAATATCTTCCTTGTGAAACAGCCAATTTCCCTTCAATAGCCAAGAAGGGCTTTGAAGTTAGTCTACTTTCCGAAGTTAGTCTACAAACCGCCTGCAGAAACGACTAATGTGAATTCACGCCAAAGAACTTATGAAATTATAGAAAAGTTCATTACAGACGAACGCGTGCACTAAATCACTTGTTTTTAGTTGGAGCGAGTCAAAGGTTGGGCATAGTCAATGCTAGGCCAACATTTTTTCTATTGCCCTAAAGACAATTAGAAAATTATGCTGCATACGAAAGATCAGTGTGCTTGTGCGATTGTCATATAACTTTTATGTGATTATATACTATAAAGACTGTACAGTCTTTAAAAAATTAGAGGCGTTCGTAAACATAAGACTTTGGTGGGCCTGTCTGTTTGCGGAGTTAGTTGATTTCCGAAATTAACATTATAAAATGGAAGCGACCGTCAAATTTCAGCTGTCTAGCTCAAAACTAACAATCTGGAGCTTGTTAAAATCCGGATGGACACTGCAAATCAATTCTCCTGTCGGTCTTGTTCATATCTTTTTAATGGCGTATTCTTTTCAACACTGAATCGTGAAACTGGTGTGGAATACAATAAAAAAATGTTCTTTTCTCATACAACGGTGGAGACTGGGTGTAGCTTTGATTGTATATGTGAAGTGACGTTTCGACAATTTTCATTCGTGATTATTTACAACACGACGAAATTGTATAAAACTCAAATTTAGAACTATCAAAATTCATTTTTAGTAAAAAGTACAAAAAGCCGACGCCAACAAAATCACGTTACGAAGTGAAAAAAAAACTAAACAAAATGAATTCAAAGCAAGTTGACACTTTAGTGATGATTGCGCGCCGGTGCAGTATTTGTCGTTCTGTACACAATCAAACCGAGTGTTCACCACGCTGGAATTGACACGAACAAAGAGTAAAATTTGGCAGCTCGGTGTGGCAATTCGGTGTTCAAAAGAATACGCCATAAGATCTTAAGGGTCTTCTTACGATGATTACTTCAATGCGTTACAAACTTAAGCTTAATACATATATATCCTGTGTAGGGTACAAAAAAATATTTTTCAAAGATCAAATCCCCCCCGAAATATTTCTCTGGCTACGGCCTTGGTTACGACTATGAAAACCCCGAGGGACTCGGCCATAAACCTTTTCCAGATCTACACAACACACATAGGCCAGTTTGGCATATCGGTCGTAATGCGGCTAAAAATGTGTAAAACTGATAAATCCACTTATGAGCAAAAATGAGATTTTGATACCATTTAGTAGATCAAAAAATGCTTTAAAAATTGATTTAATGCGTAAATCGCATTAAACTTGGTAATCAAAGAATCGCAAGTACATGTATTTTTGGAACGTCCGAACCTCAAAAAATTATAAGCGAAAAATTGCTCGCTTATAATTGAAATATAAAAAACACTCCCGGTTTCTCCCTTAGTTTGTGAGTAAAAAAGTCTAAGTCCTCCCGCGCAATGAAATTTAACAAAACTTCAGTTCAGATAATATTCTAAGTCCAAAAAAAGTCGAACAAGTGAATTAAATGCAATTAAATATAATTTTTCTCTAAACGAAAACAAGCAGGAACGGGATTTTGGAATTCTTCAAAATGGGCCTTATTTAGGTTTTATGTGGGTTTTTCACTCTACTGTAAAATTCGCCAAAGTGGGCTTAGCAGCTTTACACATTAAGCCGACGCACGGCCTTAGGATTATCAGCATGCGAGCGCTTGGTGGTCGGAAGGTCCCGCTCAGAATCAATGTCGTCGCTATCCATTATGGGGGGCGGAGGGGGACAAAGCAAAGTCAAAATAAGGAATTAGTTGGAAATTCTACAAATCGACAACGGCATCATTTATAACAGATATCTAATAAATAAGTAATGAAAAATAAAATAAATACATAAGTAGGTACCTATATATATTGCGTGCAGAAATATTAAATTAAAATTAATTTAAACTTAATTAATTAATTTAAAATTAAACTCAAATATTAAAAAAAAATTATGGGATAAGCCACTTTAAATTGTTATAAAAATAATATCTACAACTTTTGTAATTTAATTTGTTGTCAAATACCGTACATATTTATTGAAAAATTTCATTTCATTTTGTCATTGTCATTCATTTCATTGTCATTTTAATTCAAATTCCTTAAAAAGTGGGCGTGGTGGTCAATGTAAATGCCAAACTTTTTCTGCTGCCTCAAAGACAATTACAAAGCAGTGTCACATACTAAAAACCAGTGTGCTAGCACCATTTTAATATAGCTTAAGTGTGAAAAAGTATTTTTTGAAATTAGAGATGGTCACACATACAGGCCTGTAGTGGGCGGTTTCAACTAACTCTCATTCTGTGAGTGGATTCAACTAATTTTCTAAACTTTATCTGGTCCAATGGACTTTCAGTCCACTTACCAATTTCCAGCTCTCTAGCTTCAAATTTAAGGCCTTAAAGTTGTTTACATACGGACGGTTGGATGGTCGAACGAACGGACGGACGGACGGACATAACTTAATCGATTCTCCTTTCATTCTCATTAATATCTCTAAAATGTCTTAGGGGTCTACGGTGATTATTTCACTGCGTTACAAACTATACATCAAACTTAATATACCCTGGGTCGGGTATAAAAGCTGACGGGAGTGCTGTGCTTTGAAATTTTTACAAATTGTAGAATTCCGCATATTGTGAATCAAATTACTTCTTAACAGGTATTGATTAAGATTACTTCTTAACAGTATTGACTTAACAGCATGCCAAAATTACTTAAACTACACGTATGTACTTACGTAAAAGGTCCTTAATGTTTAAACATATTTTAATTTTTAATTTTTTTTTAATTTTCTTCTAGCTCTTAAGTACAGATAAAAACTTTGCCTGTTAGTAATTTCTTAAGTTCATTCAAAAATATGAAAATATTGAGGTACAAATTTCTCATAGAATAGCCTGCTAAATGAGTAATAACAATTTCAAACTCACTATACATCAAGGGTCTGGCGTTTATAAGAATCCAACATAAATCCTTAAAGTGTTTTCTATTTTACGTAATTCCTTTGGTTATTGATTCAACCCGTCCTTTATAATAAAATCGAATTGATGCTGAAATTTTATTCGATAAACTGAATAATTCATGAACCAAAAGCACTGTTCATTCCTAATATCATATGGACTTTGAATAATTCATGGTAGGTAAGGTATCCTTGTAGAACGCCCATCGAATATTAGCAGCTATTCTTCTGTCATCCACTTGAAGGTGTGAATTGGATCTGTGCAGAATAGAAATGAGTGTTTTCCCCATACGAACTAGTTAAAAATCATTTCGAAAGTTGGAGGTTATTTAAAAACAAAATTTCTAACTTAACCAATTGAAAGGAAGTAGCAATGTAGATATATAATTGCCAATAATATTTATTATAACGATATGATGACTCCAAGCACAATGTAAGGGAAGAATGTAAAATGAATCTTTCGTTTTTTACCAATAACCGCAAACTACCTTATTTCAATTGCTTGTTGAGTGGAATGACTCGTTTATTTCCAATAGAAATGCAAGTAATGTCAGCGAACATGCAAAAGCCGTTGACTTAAAACCTTATAATTTTGTATTATAAATATTGTGTTTCTTTACGTCATGCTGAAAAGAATGCAAAAAGGAACAGAACAGAGGATATGAATACTTTATTTGATTATATTTTTGTTTAATGGCAGAAGCATATAGAGTTTATCTTCATTTTTCTTACAATCGAATAATAGCATTCTTCTGCACGAACGACTTATTTTTTATTGCTCTACTTAACGGTGTAATAGTGCTGTCTAATTTATGGGTTATTTACGAAGCATTAACTATTAAAAAAATAACGGTTATATACAGAGCCTTGTAACTTTTTTTTACTGCAGCAGAATTAAGATTGAGTGAGCCTAAATCTGAAGGTACATAACGATGAAATGAGTATCTTTGCGTAAGGCGAGCCAGATGCATTAATATATACACGAGCCGCGAGTCACCTTATCTACGTGAAGGTATGACATTAGATTGCTCAATTCTGTCTTCAATCCACTACCCAGGTTTATGCTGAGAGGGCAAATAAAAAAAAGACCATCAAGACATATTGCCAAAGACCGTCAAGGCCGCGTAAAGATACACGCGGAGCGGTCCGTCGGCTTTTGTTGAAGATTATGGTCATCTATATTGCGCAGTTTGTGTAACATTCTATTTATTTATTAAAATTATTTCTGGATATATTTTACAGTCTGTAATATACTTTTTTCGTAGTGCTATCTACTGTTCTTATGTTGGGTGATTTTATATTGGGTTTCATTACTCTAAAAAAAGGCTGGCAAAAAGCTTTACCGTTACGAAAATAGAGGGAAGGACATACTCTTTCTTGGCCTTTTTAAGGATTTTTATAATTTAAAACCTAAATTTTTCTCAAATTCCGCGGACATGAATTTCTGACAAAACGGTAAAAATATACTGTTTTTTATTTATTTGAATGGGCTTAAGAACTTAGGGTCGAAAACGAAAATTTTGAAACGTTTTTGATGCAGTTCGCTTGCCTTTTAAACACTACATACTTCAGCCAAATTTAAACAAGGTCGTCAAAACCGTCAAGGAAGGAAATCTTTAAAAAATAGTTTTCGAAAATGTTTTCACGTTTTTCAGTTAAATCTTCGAAGGTTTTCAATATTCGAAGTCTGCTATAGTTCTGTATAAAATCTAAGAAGATGGACTATGCCCGGTGTTAATTTAAAAATTATACTTTATACCGTTTGGGAGATAGAGGGGGAGATATTCGTTCTTTTGACCTTTTTTATAATTTTTTAAATTTCAAATCCATAACATAAATATTTTGAAGTTTTTTCCAGTTCCCGCTATACTTTTTTCCAATAGCACAACCACCAGCACTAGCCTTGGAAGTTTTTTTTTTAATTCTATGGCCACTGCACCGCATAGGCGCCCGCAGGATTTTTTCCAGGGCATAGGCAAGCAAAAAATTAATATGCAATTTGTTAATTTTTTTTGTTTGTTGTTTTTTTTATACCCGATCGAGGGTATATTAATTATAATGCATATTTGTAACACAGTGAAATAATCATCGTAAACCCTTAAGACCTTATAGAGATATGATCGAGACCGACACGTGAATCTATGGCCACTGCACCGCATAGGCGCCCGCAGGATTTTTTCCAGGGCATAGGCAAACAAAAAATTAATATGCAATTTGTTAATTTTTTTTGTTTGTTGTTTTTTTTTATACCTGATCGAGGGTATATTAATTTTAATGCCTATTTGTAACACAGTGAAATAATCATCGTAAACCCTTAAGACCTTTTAGAGATATGATCGAGACCGACACGTGAATCGATTAAGCCATGTCCGTCCGTTTGTCTCTATGTGTGAATGTTTTAGGTCTTCAAAGCCCACTTTTAACATGTTAGATCTTGAAAAACCCGATTTCTCGGAAAGTTCACTCCAAATCGAAAAAAAACTTTATGACAAATATTAAAGATATTACTATTTGCTAAGTTTGCCGAATACAAAGTTTTGAGCTCCGCCCACTTTTAAGAAGCGTTTTTATGAAAAAATTGTTTTTTTCTGAAATAATTTTGGCTTTTACCGTACTTTGTCATGATTCTAACGAAATTACAATACATTGATTTTAATTTTAAGCTTATGCCCACTTTTATGGGCGTGGCCCAGAAGTTTGTCACAGAAAAACTCTTGAACTTACTCACTTGTTTTTTAATTTTTTTAGTTGTATGGGCAAAAAAAAATATTTATAAATAAACACATACGAAGAACATTTATTGCTTAGCGAACAACTGCATTCGCCTAGGATCTTTCCAAATTATTTCTTCAAAAAATTATGTAATCTCTTTTTTACGTGACTTTTTATCAAGTCTTCATCAGTCATGGTAGATCTTAAACGATTGCTCAGCGGGACAATGTGGTTGCTGGAATCGAGACCCCTATGCAAAAAGCTGAAAAAATCGATGGGTAAAACTCCTCGACTTCGTTCCATCGCAGATGTTTGGGATCTCATTTTCCTTACCATGTTTTTTGTTTATACTATATTATATAACATATATTTTAGTAATTGTGTGATAGCTTGTGATTGATTGCATTACTTTAATGTTGAACATTAAGTTGCGATTCACAAAATTAAATTTTGATGAAAACAATTACACAAAACCGCTGCTAAACTTATTATTTACAGGCCCGTCCACGGCTTCCCTAAAGATATAAAGGTATAACGTTGTACCAAAATAAATAACGTGTAGCAGTGTTTGATTTATTTGTCGTATGTGGACTGAAATCGCGCCAAACACTGCACTGTGTATTATGTTGATATTATGTATTATATTATTGCATAATGTATTGTCAACTCACGGCAGATGGCTTGAAATGCCATGCTCTATTATTTTATTATATGCTGTAGATGCTTGTTAATATCTTTATTGAATTAAAATCTAATCTAATCTAATCACTGCACTGTGCCTAGTACCACAATTCTGCGGTTGTAAAACATAATTTTAATACTTATTATTTTGTTAAAAGACCGCACTGAAACCTTAGTTAAACCTTACGTTCACCCCCAAGAACTATTGACAGCTTGAACTTCATTGATTTTGACAAACGAACCAACATCTCTCATAGAGATTTTAGTCTCTCCAAGTTAAATTCATAGAGATTTTTAGTTTAACAGTTGAATTTGTCAAAATATCCTAGTAAAAAATTTATCGATCAGAGCCAGGGGGGGACAAGTGCCCCACGATTTATTTCAAAGTAACTTACATTGGAGTTGCCATCACGAAATTTTACATCGTTTTGTCCCTAATAACTATAATAAGCCTACACCAAGAGACCTATTCTATCCTGTAGTCAAAAAACAAAGCAAAAACAAAGCAAAATAGACGAGGCAACCAGGTCATATCAACTCATAGAATTTGGTTAAAGGTAGAAGTTTTTTTAACCCAGTAAAGGATATGCTTTAACTCCTACTACTCTCGGGGATCATATAAAAAAAACTATCACTAAGAACGATCTGGGTGGGTCCCTGGTTTTATCAAGTTATCCAATAATTTTAGATCTAAACCAAGAATCCGACAAATGAATTCTTGCAATAGAAGACCGCACTTGTTGCGATGGCGACAATTCCACGATTTTCATATTATCATTCTCACAGGCACAGAAATCGATTTTACTCTGGAGTTCTTCGTAGAAAATAATATCCTTTTGAAATCTTTACCATCATGTTTCAGAAATCGTTGCAAACTTCAACCAATCATTTGTGGTAGCCTCAATTTAATTACAAAATACCTATACATGGATTAAATCAATCCAATTTTGAAGTATGGTATAGAATGATTCTGTCAGAATAAATTTAATTGGAAAAGTTAGTGTGTAACAAAAGTACTTGAAGAAACTCTAAGATGGGCCTATCAAACTAACCCTGTATTTTGTGATGTTACTGAGAGTTGTGGGGTGGTTCAATTTCATCAAAGAAGTTTAGTGATACCTACATAAAATAAGGCAGGGGTAAATGGAAAGCTTTAAGTGGCTGTGCACAGACGTTACATATCAAAGCGGCGTTGGTTTACCGTAGGTTCAAGGAATTTGTTGAATTTTTTTATCATTTTATATGGGTTAAGGTGTCCTGGTTCCGAGCATGCTATTTATAGCATGAAAACTAGAGAAAGAGTGCAACTTTAACATATCCGTACTTGGCACAGGCGCCTGCCAGACAACTGACACCCACACTAAGCGGAGCGACAAAGTCGGGTGAGTGGCCAATCCCTGCGAAAAGAGGGTTTAAATGCTTTAGGCCCGCGAAGCGGGTTACCTAAACACTTTTGTATCCAAAAGAAGATTTTTTTGCAGAGACAGTTAGTCAAATTTCGAAAATTTAAAGTGTAAGTTGAGTAAGATGCTTTGTATGGAAAAGTTTAAACTTTTATTAATTATAACTTTTAAACTAATGAGACCGACAATTTTTAATATATATTGTTATATTTATATTTTTAATATATTCGTCATCAGGAAACTCAAATACATAGCTATTTATGAATAAAAAACTTTCAGAAGCACTTGGACACTTAATTAAAAAACTAACCGAACGTATATCTGTTTACATTGTGGAGTGGCCCCAATGGCAAAGGCATACAAAATTAAATTTAGTAATGAATGGTTGGTTTAAGGTTTTACAAAATTTTATAATTCTACAAACATTATAATAATAGCTAGTCCAATGATCATTTCAAACGAATATCGCCAGAAACTTTAAGGGATATTATAATGATGCTACTATTAAGTGACAGCTCTTCCTCACGGTTTGCCATAAGAGAACAACTAGGTATTTGAAAAGCATGAAAAGCATGAAACAAATGAAAGCAAACCAAAAGTATCAAAAAATCAAGTGTGGCTACCAATACTGCGAGCTATTGACTGCAAACTTAAGAAACAAAGAAGACAATGACGAAAGCATTTTATGAAAAATTATAACACAGCCGCAGTTTTTTGGTCTTTGATCCATTTCTCTCTCTTGGAAACTCATGTGTGTCGTGTGATGAAGACTATTGTAATTTTTAAAATTTTGATATTGAAATCACTGGGGCCGCTTCCAAATGTAAACATAAGCAACTATACGTTCGATTAGCTTTTAAATTAGCGTACTTGAAATAACAGAATGGGGCAGTTGATCTACTTAAGTGTTCTCCTTTTTCTCACTTATTGGAACCATACTCCGAAACGGGTTTCTGATGGCGTATTCTTTCAACACCGGATGACTGCACCGGTGCAGTATTTGTCGCTCTGTACACAATGAAACGAGTGTACACCACACTGAAATTGTCGCAAACTCCGAGTATTATTTGACAGCTCGACGTGGCAGTTCGGTGTTCAAAAGAATTCGCCATAAGAGAAAAAAAATTATCAGAGACCGAAAAACTGTAGCAGTCAGCCGTATTATAGATTGCTTTATTAGTATTATGAAATGCTTTATTCTTTCCTCATTTCCTTAGCTTGCAGACGCGTAGCTCGCAATCTTGATAGTAGTATTTTGATACTGTTGATTTGCTTTATTTTGTCTTTCAAATTATTGTTCTCTTATGGCAAACCGTGAGGAAGATTTGTAACTTAATGTTCGCATCATTGTAATATAAGGGTTCCTGGCACTAGCTGACTAGCGATTATTATAATGTTTATAGAATTGCTGTAATATTTCACCTTTCACTTACTACAGTGGAATTGTATAATAAGAGCCTTGCATGTATAGTGCCTTCAGTTCCAAAATCAGTTCAGGTCGCTTTAAAAGTTAAACAATGAGCACCTTAAGTCTTTGAACTGAAGGGTTACAGCGAATTCGTATCTGCTTGCAGAGTACTGGTTTATTGAGATAGGTTATTAATTGATATCCCAAAATATTGAGATATTGTAATTGTTAAATTAATTTAGTTCTTAATTTTTTTTTAGTATTTAGATATAAAAGAAAGTTTCCGTTTTCTACAGGTATGCATTCACATGAAAACTCTAAGTTTTACAATAAAGTTGGGATATGTAGATAATAGGGTTTTGTAGTTCGTTGCAAACTTAGTTTTTTCCAAGCTCACACTCGTATGTAGAATGGCAGTTACATATAATTCCACTTTCAAAGAGCACAAATAACTAACAACCTAATAAAACAATTGGCGTCACTTGCTCTGTACTCGGGCATGGTTTCTGAATACTCTTTGCATAAGTAAATCAAAACTTATATCCAAATGTATGTATCGAAATTTAAGGCGAGAAGGTTAGATGTGAAACTCATCAGGAACTTCAATGTTGAAGTATTGCAAAACTTTCTTCCGCATGCATTGATTTCCCCATTAAAAGCAGGGTTTCATAAATATTTTGGCGTTTTGTCATTTTCCGACACTTCAAGGGGGAAGTTCAATTAGTAAAATGTAAGCGACTTTGTATTTACCCAAACCTACGTAGAAGGGATTTCGTGTTGCGGGGTTTATCTTTGTCGAGAAAAAGCGAAAGTTTGATTGTGTACCAACAAATGGCGTCTACATATTTTCGGTATTGGAATGTTATTTTCAATACACTGTCTCAAAAGACTTGGAGACTTTGGTTGAGTGGGAGTTTAAATGGTGGTTTACTTGCTCGCCCTCAATAAAGAAAGATAAAGTATATTTTTAAATGCTTTCATTTAAGAAAGTTTATTTGTTACCGCTTATTAAGAAGTACACAATTTGCTTAGGTTAAGGTTCCTACATATCCCTTTTTCGTTTGCGGGAAACGAAAATTACCGCTTGGGCCCATTGAATGTGCATTGTGCATGAGTACGTATAAAATTTAAGTAAGTCCTCATCCCTTCGCATTAAATTCTTTAATGACATTCCATAATTCACCTGTCACATTATATTAAATACTATATAAATTACAATATATGCAACCTGGCTGGAGTGCATTAAAACTCCACCTTGGCGGTCCATTTTCTCGATGATTTTTACCGTCTCCCACATTTAAAAAACAGTTTCCGCATTATAGCACCTCTTAAGTTACACCCTTCAGGCCTAATGAATATTTTATCTGATTTCAGTGCTTTTTTTCCTTATTCTCCTTGGCAGCGAATTGCCACAAAAAGGTAAAATAAAATAAGGAGATGGAGAAAATAAAACTTCCGTCGACAGGATCGTATGATATATTTGACACAGTCGACTGTAAATTTTCTTCTCAGTAATTGAAAATAAAACTCCTCGCAGAGCAATGAAACATAAATTTGAATTATTTTCGCAGACTTGCACACATATATAATAGCATAAGGCATACAGCTAGCTTTACGCGACTTAAAGTTCTTTAACTATCCCAAAGTAAAGTCCTTGAACTCGTCCTGTTCACTTAGAAATAGATTTATTACTTTTTTTCGAGTTTGGTAAAATCTATATCGAGTTTGAGTTTGAGTCGTCATGGTTCAATGTGTTTCAGTACTAGATTATATAAGTTAAAGGGAAAAATCAAATAGCAATATTAAATAAATTGTGAGGCGAAAGGTACAACGTAACTTGTATGGAGTTCTAAGAAACAGCGACATACGTTGAGGATATTTGGCTATTTTAAAAGTTTCTTGAGTCTTGAATGTATTGCGCTTATTATTGGCTATGGTGTCGTTAATGCATTTAAGATGTGCAATCGACCTACGAAAGTGGAAGAACAGTACAAGTTTCTGTATGGTATATAATCGTCTATTCATTCCTAGAATTGTATTCTTGGAAAGCCGATCTATCCCTGTTTGTAACCCTACCCAGGGTACAATAAGTTTAATGCATACTTCGTATTGCAGAGAAATAATCATCGTAGACCCTTTAGACCTTAGAATGGATTAAAATTTTTTTTCTGAAATAATTTTCGCTTTTACCGTATTTTTCATGATTCTAACGAAATTACAATTAATTGATTTTAATTTGAACCCCATGCCCACTTTTGGGGGCCTGGCCTATACAAATAATATACGAATTCGGGCCAAGAAACTTTGAGATTCGGTGTTACATGGCACCTATATAGGGTCGAGTATATAGAAGTTTGTCACAGACAAACTCTTGCACTTACTCACTTGATTTTGTAATTAAATACATGGGAAGCGTTTGAACGACCTTAAAAAGGTCATATAAAAGTGTAAAGCTAAATCTAGTATAAAACAGCGATATATCGCTGAAATAATTATCTGAAACAGAATTTAATCTGACAGCTTTATTTTTAACGAAATAATCTATGACAAAAATGTGAAAGGAGGCAGAGGAGAGTGGGGCTAAAAGTAACACTTTCCATTATAAGCCCAAAAAACTAAGCAGGCATGCCCCCCATAAATATTCCAATGCTTAGACATAAGCCAATGGGCTTTTTATTGGAACATTGAACATCTATTTCACATTTTCTTTCAAAATGTTTTTTGGTCAAGTAAAACAGTCGTATGAGCTCAAATTATGGTGCAGAGCAATACTTGCAAGAAAGTTTTTGCAAAAATTGGACCAACTCCCATTTACCATGCCCACTTTAAACATGTCAGATAATTAACAAGTAAGTAAGTGCAAGAGTTCGTCTATAACGAACTTCGAAATACTTGACCCTCTTTACCCATTAACACCAAATTTAAAAATGTTTGGTCTGTTTCATATACTAAATGTCAATTATTTGTGTTGGCAACGCCCCTAAAAAAGGGCGTTGACTGAAGATTTAAATCAATTAACTCTAATTTCGTTGGAATCACGAGAAAACGTGTTAAAAGCGAATATTTATGCTTTAAAAAACAGTTTTTCCCAAAAACGCCCCATAAAAATCTGCGGAGCTCAATACTTTATATGCAAAAAACTTAGCAAATGGTAATATCTTTAATATTTGTTATATAAGGTTTTTCAATTTAGAATGAATTTCCCGAGTAATCCGATTTTTAAAGATTTCAGATGTTAAAAGTGGGCATGGTCAATAGAACGGGCGGTGCAATTTTTTCCCAATTAAAGGCTTCTGGTCGACATTGCACCCCACCAAAATTTGAGTTCATATGTTTTGTCGATCTTGACCAAAAAGCAGTTTGAAATAAAATGTAAATTTGAGGTTGTCTGACATTCACGCCAATTGTGGATGTGGTAGTGGCTGTGGGCGGATCTTCTCAATTTTGATACTTTGTCTGTATAAAATGAGAACCAAGCAACGCTGCAAGTTTCAGTTCCCTACCTCATTTTTAAAGACCTCAAAACTGCATACATACGGACAGACGGACTAACGGACGGACGGACATGGCTTAATCGACTTACCTGTCGGTCTCGATCATATCTCTAAAACGTCTTAGGGGTCTACAGTAATTGTTACACTGTGTTACAAACTATACATTAAAATTAATATACCCTCGCTCGGGTATAAAAACCCGATTTCGCGGAAAATTCAGTCCATCTTCGACGGATTACAAGATACCCGAACATACCAAAAAGAAAACTGCCACGCCTCCAAAAAGTGGGCGGGATAAAAAATAACTGTTGAATGCCTTAAACTAGGTGGTTGCATACATTTCGGCCTAAGACTCCGCCTTTTTAGCTAAAAAAAATCATTTTTTTAACGCCAAGTGGGCGGAGGCTCATACAATATACACATAAAAGTTAGAAAATGCTTATATCTACAACTTTTGTCATACAATTTTTTGTCAAATTTCATATATATTTATTCAAAAACTGTCATTTTAAGCTAAAATCCCTTAAAAAGTGGGCGCGGTTAATGAAAAGGCCAAAAATTTTTAGATACTTCAAAGACAATTACAAGGCAATGTTACATACCAAAAATGAATGCGCTTGCGCCATTGTAACATAGCTAAAATTTGGAAAAAGTATTTTTTTAAAATTAGAGATGATCGCACATACAGGGCTGTAGTGGACGTGTCAATTGGCGGATTCAGCTGTTTTTAAACTTGATCTGAAGGACAGGGACTTCCAGCCAACTCACCGAATTTCAGCTCTCTCAGGACGGACATGGTTTAATCGATTCTCGTCGGTCCCGTTCATATCTGTAAAAGGTCTTAGAGGGCTTCGGTGATTATTTCACTGAGTTACAAACTATACAACAAACTTAATATACCCTAAGTCGGGTATCATTATATGACAAATATTCGTTGTATACAAAGTTTTTAGCTCCGCCTATTTTAGGTAGCGTTTCTAGGAAAACGCCCATTTCGAGTGCTTGGTTAGTACAAATAATAAACATACAGCTAATGAATTCGGGCCTTAAAACTTTTAGTTTTGGTGTAACACGGAAAATATGTTCGGGTATATAGAAACTTGTTTCAGACAAGCTCTTGCTTTGTTTTGTTTTTCCTTTAAAAGTCACCCTGTCATCTATGATTTCAACTTCTTAAACAACCTCTTTTACAATTTTAAATGAAACATGAAATGTTTTACGTTACTTATACAAATACAGTTTTCGTGTAATTATGTCAACTCAATGTTTAAAAAATTTCTTTTTTTGCACTTGTATATTTGAAATACTAAATTTATTTAATATGTGCGAAATAATGAGTTTTTTTTTTTCCGTGGGTAGGTAAAAACCTTCATAGGCACTATGAGAATCGAACGCGCGTGCTCATAGTAGTGTGAGATTCTTACTCACTAAAAAACCTCCCAATCTTTGTAAGACTACGAATAAGTTTCCTTAACAAGTAGTTCAAGCTTCTATATAGTAATCGCGTTTGGCAGGCTACCTTCCAACGAAGCACCTGCAATACCGTCATTATGTGCGGCTTCCTCTTACGACGCTAGATCCAACGTTCTTGTTCGTTGTAGTCGGCGTGCGAGATTCGTCTGATCCAGAGTTCGGATTATTTCGTGGTTGCAATGGCCGTGAAGGCGAGTGTGAAGTTTGCGAGCAAAGTTTCTTACTTCGTCGGTCACGGTTGCGATGCCTAGATCTCGATGTAAATCGCTTTTTCTTATATACCATGGAGCATTTACGATTGCTCTTAGTGTCTTATTTTGAAAAGTTTCTAAAATAGATATGTTGCTTGGTTTGGTACAACCCCAAAGTTGTATACCGTACGTCCAAGATGGTTTTAGCACTTGCTTGTACAATAGCAGTTTGTTATATACGCTTAGTTTCGAATAACGTCCGATAAGCCAATTCAGTTCTCGTAGCTTGATTTCAAGTTCATTGCGTTTCTTTTTAACGTGTGGCTTCCATTTAAGTTTTGCGTCTAGGGTCATGCCTAAATATTTCGCCTGAGTATTCGCTCCCGTATCTCACTCGAAATAGTCTGTTGTCAAGATAAGACTTTAAGAGTTCATAAATTTTTTCCGGCAAAACTTTCCGTAGCTTATATTTTAGGCCTTCGTGCCAAACTTTATCAAAGGCTTGGGATACGTCAAGAAAAGCGGTAGAACATATCATTTTCGCTTCTAAGGCTTTCTCAATTTCATTAGTTATTCGATAGACCAATTTATTCGATAGGTCAATTGTTGAATGTTTGACCCTAAAGCCGAATTTGTGATCTGGAATCAATCGTCTTTCTTCAATTATTGGTTGCAGTCGTTTGAGCACAAGTTTCTCGAAAACTTTAGATATAATTGGCAGATGAATCGAAATCGGTCTGTATGATTTTTTGTAGTTCGGGCATTTCCCTGGTTTCGGAACCATTATTACCTCTGCGACTTTCCATTGCCGTGGAACGTATGAAATTCTCATTGATGCGTTTATGATGTAGAGAAGCTTGACTAACGCTCTTTTCGGTAGCTCCTTCAAAATTTCCCCAGTAATTAGGTCGTAGCCTGGAGCTTTGTTATTCTTCAAATTTCGGATTGTTTGACGAAGTTCAGACAGTGTCACGGTTTTCATTCGATAATTGTCTAGTTCCGCATTGCGATACAGATCGTCAACCAACGGCTCCCCTTCAAACGGTTTGAATGTTTCTTCTAGATGTTCTGCAAATACATTTGCTTTCTCTTTGTCGCCTTTTACCCATTCACCGTTATCTTTTCTTATTGGCGCCGAGTGTACTATGGGTTTATTAATGGACTTCACGGCTTTCCAAAGTGAATAGTTTGACCCTCTATCGGCAGTCAAGTTTTCGAGGTAGTTGGTAATCTCACGACTTTTAATATCTTGAAGTAAGTGCTTTAATTTGTTAGCACCTTTCGAGCCTTTCTCTTTTCGCGTATAAGCTCTTCAATTTTGGGCGGGTAAATTAATCCGCTTTTCCTTACTCCAGTCTTCCGGAAAGAAGTATTGTTCCAAGCAGCGTCTTGAATAGTTCTAACGAGTTTATCGACTTCGTCTTCTATTTCTAAAAGGGTTGTAAGTGGTTCATGTAGAGATACATTTTCTTTGCAGTATTTCCTAAAACCATCCCAGTCGGTGTTGTTATTAGTTAGCCTAGGCGCTCTCTCATTTTTTGCTAAACTTCCGCCGATTTTCAAAACGACTGCCGACTGATCCGAACAGATATCATAGCCTTCTTCTACATTTGTGAGGTGGCGAGGAACCCCTTTTGCGATAAAGAAGTCGACAAGGTCAGGTACTTTGTTTCTGTCGGTTGGCCAATACGTTGGCTTTCCCGTCGAAAGGAAAACGACGCCACGTTTCATGCTAGCTTTGAAGAGTACTCTACCTCTTGTTGAATTGCACCGTGATCCCCAAAAGGTGTTTTTCGCATTAAAGTCCCCGCCGATAGTAAAATTCGACCCAAGTAAGTCAAAGAGGGGAGTAAGATCGTGGTCGGCTAGCCTATACTGTGGAGGAAATAACTCGAGGCAATATTATAATCTAGGTGACCTATTTTTACCGATACTGAAGTTATTTGCATAGAGTCAGGCTCAATTTCTTCGTTTTTGTAATGCTTAATGCAGTCTTTGATGTAGAGAGAGGATCCGCCTCTCGAATTTTCTGATGGATGATGCGCGTGGTAGTCGATGTAACCTCTAATTTTGGGTCCGGATCCCTTCTTAAAGTGTGTTTCCGAAATCAGGCATAGGTCAATATTTTTTTTCCGTAGAAATACTTCTAGTTCGTCGATTTTCTTTAAAAGACCATTTGCATTCCATGTAAGTATGTTAATGAGCTTCATATTCATGATTTGTTATTCGTTTTGCGAGGTTTAAACTCTAGCTCGCTCAGTTTTTCAAATATTACTTGATTAACTTTAGTTTGTTGCTCAAGCTTTTCCAATATCATAAATAATATTTGAGATACCGAATCTGTTGTGGTAGGTTCTGGAGGTTTGCTTTTGTGTGACGCGACTTCAGCGTACGATCTTGGGCCGATGAGTGATGATTTTCCCTTTGTACTTGGACCGGCGACGTTTTCTTGTGGAGTTTGTATTTTTTTCCTTTCCAATCTCGTATTTCTGACCGATTTTGGAGTGTTCGGCTTGTCAGCTCTAGAACGTTTTGGGGTTGTGGCCCTATCTACAATATGTTGCTTAACAGTTTCGTGACGTTTTTGTAGCTCTATTGCGATTTTGCAACCTCGGTAGCTCGCCGGGTGACTTCCATTACAATTGGCGCAAGTCGCTGGGGCCTGACTGCTTACGTTGCAATCTTTTGAAAGATGTCCACCGGCGCATTTGACACATCGCGGTTCTTTTTGGCAGTACGCTTGAGTATGTCGGAAGCCTTGGCATCGCTTACATTGAGGTACTAGTCTATTGCCCTTTCGCTTGGGCCCAATTTTTACCCTGATATTTAGGATTGTTTTTATTTTATATATTTCGTTTATGTTTTCAATCCTATCGAACGTCAGCATGAAAATAGGAAGACCGCGCTTGACCACGGTGTCTTTTTCTCCTTCCGTACGTTGTTTTTCTTTCTTAAGTATGTTCACGGCATCAAGAATTTTAAAGCCTTGGGCTTGAACATCTTCAACAATTTCTTCCTTCGTGCAGGTTGGGTGAAGTCCCCTAGCGAAAACCCGAA
The DNA here is from genome assembly GCA_947623515.1 of Neoascia interrupta. NCBI lineage: Eukaryota > Metazoa > Arthropoda > Insecta > Diptera > Syrphidae > Neoascia > Neoascia interrupta. The sequence continues at coordinate 151,002,958 of OX392463.1, forward strand.
GCGGCTTCTCGAATTTGTTTTCGTAAGTATACCATTTTTTTTTTCAATTTTTTTTCAATTTCAATTTATTGAGGCATTCTATAATCTTACGTGTACATTACAAATTACTTATTTTATACTATTGGCCGACTTTAAAGGTATGTCTGGCTAAAGATTTTGAAAGAAAATCATTTGAGTTTAATCGTTTCTTACAATTACATATTGTGAAGTATGTATATGGTGTATGCTTGCTCCCGACACACAAAAACGGCTTTGCTTCTTTTGGGCTTTTCTTAATACTATATTAAATGTTTCTTAAATAAACTTAATCCTAAAAATAAAATATAAATTTAAATTTAAATATATTTGTACTATTCAGTCAAAATAATCTGAATTAATTTAATTGGCGAGGAAAAGAAGAAAAAAAAATACTAATAATGTATACACACACGAGGCTTTAAGTCTACTTTTAACCTTATAAAACAATATAAGCAAAACAGATAAAAGCTTCTAAACATTGGTCAATGTGTGCGTGATCCGAGTTCGGACTAATTTGTCCTACCCTCTTAAATTTATCGGCATTGCCTTTTCGTAAAAAGGCAAAGCTTGGTTTCCATTTGCGTTTGGTCTAAATTGAGTAGCAGAACTTCTATGCAGGCAGTTAAATGGCGAGAGGTAATAGTTGTCGTGAATACTCTCTCTGCTATTGGAATCGAATAAGGAGCTTACCAAGGTGTTACAATGTGAAGACATGCGATTTAGTTTTTTCTGCAAAAGATCAGATTGATAAACTAACAGAGGTGTAACTTTAGTTATATCGTACAAAGTTTTATTTGAAAACCATTTTTTATTCGGTCTGCGGAACTTTCCACTGCAAAATCTTAAGATTTTCCTCTCAAAAGTCTCTAACTCTTTTGCTACTGTTGGAGATATCGTAAACCAGGTACTGAAACCGTATGTTAAAATGGGCCTTATCAGAGTTTTGTACATCAAAATTTTGGTATTACTGGGTAAATGTTTGGAATGCAGCAGAGTTTTCAAATTGGATGTTACCATTTTGGCCTTGAGTAATATCTTTCTTGCATGTTTATTAAAAACAAATCTGCTGTGAAGATTTACGCCCAGGAATTTGAGTTCACTTCGTAGAGGGACATTTTTCCCATGAATTTGTAGCCTGAGAGCTCTGCTTTCACTCACGGCGCGATAGTAACCTTTTCCGCTGGAATTCCGGAAACAAATCAAACTACATTTGGACGCGTTAACTTTAAGTCCCCATTTTTGAAAGTAGCTCTCCAAAACGGGTAATTTGTCCTTAACTTTCTGAAGAGCGACGCTTGGTTTTTTATGACTAGCTAAAATTGTAGTATTATCTGCATACAAAATGCCACCAGCATCGTGTAAGATCGGATCCTGAAATGGGAAGTCATAAATGAATATGTTAAAGAGGGTTGGGCCCATAATTGAACCCTGAGCTACACCAGAGAGTATTGCTATAAGGTCAGATGAAACTTGCCCTATAAAAACTGATGTGAATCTCTCATCGAAAAAACTTTTAACGATTCTTATCAACCAAGTGGGGAATCTTAATTTTATAAGTTTGAATAAGAGACCTTTGTGCCAGATGTTGTCAAAGGCCTTCTCCAGATCTATATCCAAGCATACCGTTGTTTCTTTTCTTCTCAGATTTTGAATAACTTTATTATGAAGAACGAGTAATGCGTGTTCAGTGGAGTGACCGCTCTTGAATCCAAATTGATTGTTAGGAATCAAATTTGATTCTTCACAAAATTGGTTCAAGTGCTCTGATAAAACTCTTTCGAAGATTTTCCCAATATTAGAAAGTAGAGATATAGGTCTGAAATCTTTTATGTCTTTGGCTTTATTACTTTTCCCTATAGGAATCAGTTTAGCGATTTTCCACATCCGAGGAAAGTAACCGTTATTAATGCACTGGTTAAATAAGGCAGTCAATAATATATCTAATGAGTGTGGGCATTTCCTTAAAATAAAGTTGGAAACCTTATCGACACCACAAGACTTCTTATTATTAAGATCAAGTCTAATCTGGTTGACCGTACTTGAAGTGGTAAATGGTGTTCCATTTGAGTCTAATGCACTGTCGGATGCAGAGAAGGCCTTAAGAGGACTACCAGTCAGTAGTATGAAAAAGGCGGGTTTCAGCACAGTTTTCTGACACGGATAAAATATAGGATACAAAGCCAATATTTTTTTAAAATATTGTCGAAACATCAATAAAAAATTAAAAACTGCCATATACTTAATACAAATTATTGTTCTAATATAGAATATGCCTGCAGTATTAAACGACCAATATTTTATAAAAATGAAAAGTTGGGAGATAGATGTCCCCCACTTTACCATATCATGAAGATTTATGGTAAAGTAAATCAAAGAAAGTTACTACTTTTAAATGTAGGGTGATGAAGTATATAAAGCTAGATAAAATTTATAAAGAAGTTAGTAGAAGAAAGTTACTACTTTTAAATTTATTTTCTCCCAACTATCATAAGGAATTAAGTAAAAATGTTGATGGCATACCACTTCTAATAGAATGAGTTGTCCACCACAAATTTATCAAGACTCCTTATTTAGTAAGAATTTAAAAAAAAAAGAAAAGTTTTTTTGAAAGTTTAATACTTTTTTAAAAGGTGTAAAACATTTTTTATTTTCTTTATAAAAATTTAAATTAGTAAATACAATTAAAAAAAAAATAAAAAATAAAAAGATGGCAAGTGGACTTGAAGCATATCATAATTTTCTTGCTCCTGAAAAAAATGATAATAATATTGAGGATGGTGATTTCATTCAGTATAGAAAGCTTTTATCCAAAAGATTTAAAAAAGACACATTTTTTGATGTCATGACTGTATTTCAGGCAGTTAGTAAAAGATTCCGATTTACTTTCTATGATAATGGTAAAATACAAAATTATAACTATTTATATTTAAAAGATATTAATGAGGTTAACAAATGTTTTATGAAACTTATGAAAATAAACGAAAAAAAAATTAAAGAAATTGAAAGAAAATATAAAACTACTGTTGAACCTCATAAACAAATTAATTATACTTATATAAATAGTTATTATTTATTAAATACTCTATCAGCTTATTTAATAGAAAAATATGAAAACGAAGATGATAAAGAAATATGTGTAAATGAATTATTTGAATTAAATTTTACAACATTAATAAAGGATCCAATATTTATAAAATATTGTGAAAAATTTAATGAAAATGAAAAAGATAATAATTATAATTTATTGAATTAAAAAATATTCATTACAGAATTTAAATACAAAATTATATTTTTATATATACAATAGATAAAGTTTACTACTTTTTTAAAAGGTTAACACTTTTTTATTTTTCTTTATAAAAATTTAAATCAATAAATAAAAGAAAATATGGTGAGGTCCAAAATTTCTAAGAAAATTACTAAAAAACAAAAGGTTACAAATATTTTAGATAAAATAGTTACATACACTATGGGTGAAGAGGCAAAAGAAGAAATTGATGAAGTTATTACCAATAGTGAATGCTTTAAAGATTTAAAGGAAATATCTAATCGTAATATTGATTTTAATAAACTTAAAGATGAACTAAAACCTTTTATTAATGATGAAGAAATTATGGATATTCTAACTGATGCGTTACGTAAAATGTGTAATTATTGTACAGTTACACAATCTAGTTTTAAATATCTTTTAGATAACTACACGGAATCATAGAATACCAAAAAAAAAAAATATTTTCTCTAATTTATATTAAAATTCAGTTTTTTGTAATTCAAATTTATAAAATTTCCCTAAAATTGGTTCATTATTCAAATCTTTAATTGAATAAGTAATAGGATGAGTTAAATGAATTTCATTAATAACAAAAATTTCATGAGTCCAATTATTTTTGTATTTATTTTCAAACACTTTTTTAAAAGCAGAAATTCTTACTCTATCTCCTTTGCTAAATACTTGTTTTTCATTTAATTCTATAACAGGAAACATTTTATTTAAAATTTCTTTTTCATTATCTTTGTTTACTTCACATGGCCGCATCCCAATAGTTCTATGAACGTTTTTATAATTATATTCATGTAAAATGTTATTAATAACATCAATCCAATTAGTATTTTGTTGAATTTCAAATTGAATTTTCAGTTTTTCATTTATTGTTCTATTAAATCTTTCAACAATTGAAGATTTTTTCTCACTAAAAGTTTGATACATTTTTATATCATATTTATTCAATACTTTAGTAAAATTTGAATTTAAAAATTCTCCCCCAGAATCAGTATGAAGTAATTTTGGAGGATTAGGAGCTTCTTTAATAATTTGGGAAAATGCATCTGCAACACACTTCCCATCTTTCATTTTTAATGGTTTTATCCAAGCAAATTTTGAAAACGTATCAATAACATTTAACATATATTTATACCCCTTATTTATTTTTGTATCTACAGTTGTCATAATAAGTAAATCAGCTGCCCATAATTCATTTATACCTTTAGTAATTATTTTTCTTCGTTCGAAATTTTTTCGAACAGGTTTATGTAATTCTTTAGCTATTTCTAATTATTATCCATTATAAAAAATTATTAAATTTATTTATAAATAAATGATGAATAATAAAATTTCAGATTCGGATTTAAAAACATATCTTAAAACCGCAATAGAATTGAAAAATAAATTCAAAGAACAAAATCTTAACAGAGTAATAAAACATGATAAGATAAAAGAAGATTTTCAATCTATTTTATCACCAATAAACCAATCTGCTGCAAATAGCCACAATTTAAATGAAGGATTAAAAAACTTGAAAATGAGTTTAAATGAAGCATTACCATCAGCAAATAATTATTTAAGAGCTATTAAAGAAAAACAAGATGAACAAAGTGATCAGGTAAAAAAACTACAAAGTCAATTTTCAAAGTTATTACCAATAGAAAAACCAGAAATTCTTTTATCTAGCCCAACAAGTTTCGAAAATAAAGAATATTATTCTCCATCTGCTATTACACCAAGTTTATTACCATCATCTAGTACACCCATTTCACAGAAAGGCATTGATTTTGATGATCAGTCATTAACTCCAATACAATTTATTGAAAATGGAATTGGAAATATGGCCGCAAAATATTTAACTATGAATTCCTTAAAAACAAAAATTTGTGATAATAATTATGGAATAAGAACTGAAAATGGAGAGGATCTTTGGATTGGGGATTCCCAAATTAAAATAAATAATAATGATATCATTCTAAAAGGTAAAACATATATTGGAACTCCAGGTTTATGGGAATTATTAATGTTAAAAGAACCAAATGAAGCATTAATAACAAAAGAAGATTTAGAAAATTATGAACACATTATTTTAGCAACATATGCATACGCACGTAATAACGATAAATCTTCAAAGTATATTAAATCAAATGTTGGATATAAATATATGAATTATATAAAACCTGCATTAGAAAAAAATAAAATTTTTAAAAAAGAGAAAACCGGATCAGGAATAGAACAAAATTTTAAAATTTATACAAAATCTCCAGTTGAATATGTTTATTGGAATGATATTGATGAATTAAAAGCCAGATTATTATTACTCATTGGTGAAAATGAGGCAGGTAATGATAGTCCTAAAATCCATAATGAAATTATGAATATAATTGAAGAACTAAGAGAAGAAAATATAATTTAATTTTTATATTATATAAATGGGTATTGATAAATTCGGTAGAAAAAATAATCATTCGAATAATTCGGGTACTTCTATTTTAAATAATAAAATAAAAATATTGGAAAGTGAATTTTCAAATTTAAAAACAGATAATAATAAAGACATTGAAATTTTTAAGAACGATATGCAAAATTTAAAAGTAGATCTTAGTAAGGACATCGAAATTTTAAAGACAGATATTCAAAATTTAAAGGTAGATCTTGATAAAAATATTAAAGATATAAAAAAAGATGTAATTGATAATATTGATAAAGTAAACGATATTTCCTCAACCATAGACAAATTGATAATAAATATTAAAAGAAGTATTACAGAAAATAAATATTCAATTACAGATATTGAAAAAAGAATAGATGACATAGAACAAAATAAAAATAAGATATCTAAATTTACATCATTATAAAATTTTAGCTTTGTTTTATTATTAAATGAGAAACGTTCTTATTAAATGTGAAACGTAAAATGCAGCGTCTATATTAAATGAGAAACGTAAAATGAAACGTCTCCTTAGACGCTTGTTATAAAAGTGGGTCCTAGCCTAAGATTTTAGTTTTATGATCCTTCACATCTTTTCTAATTCTTTTATTTTAAAATGTCCGTGTGCTAATTTCAAAATATTGTTTTCATTACCCCGATACAAATAAAATTTGTCATCATATGGTGATAAACCAATTTTTTCCTCTTGTATAGTATATAACTTCAATTTAATCGATCTTATACCGTGAATTGTTTCCTTTTTAATTTTTAAATTGGTCAAACAATTTTTATAATCATCAAATTTCAATGCTTTAATATTCAATCTTTTAATTCCTTTACATATTTTCTTGTCACTATTATCAGTTCTAAATGAATACATTTTAGATCTCAAACCACAAAATTCTCTAATAGGTATTCCATTATATTCATCTTTGAATTTTCCTGGTGTTTTCTTATTTTTGTTTGATTTTAATCCATCTATAGGGAAATTATCTATTAAATCACTAGTATCATACAAATCTATTTCTTCTTTCATATCTTCATAAATATCAAATGCAGTATCGTTTAATGATTTAGCTTCAAAATAAATAATAAATGAATCAGTATCTGTACCTAACAATTTCATTCTATTTCCATATTTTTTCTTTAACTGAACATAAAATTTAAACATTAATAATTTTGCTAAATCAAGAATAGCCATTCCCCCAAATAATGGTTTATTTAATTTAATACTAGTCTTTTTTCCAAAAACGATTACCAAGTCATTATCAACAATTTTTCTATTTTGATAACTAGCTCTACTTATTAATTTTTGCATTATTTTTGAACTCCTTACAATTCTTATATTTAATCTTTTTCTTACGTTCTCCATTTGTTTTCCAAATACTGAATTGTTCATTAATTTAAAGAAGTCCTTTTCAAAATCATTATTAGCCTGTTTTCTCAGCTCAGTATTTTTATCAATATATGGTTGTAACTATGCTTTTTGATCTGATTTAATACCTCTATGAATTTTTAATAGTTTAACTCCCTGTTTTAAATATTCTTGTAAAAGTCTTATATTTATAACATATTTTTCTTTCTTTTCTAAACTACAAATAAGTTTTTGAATTCTCTGGCTAGGTTTTGAACCAATTTTATTAGCTATCATTTCATGCTGTAAACTTGATAGTATTTTTGGTGTTTCATGATTTGGTGCTGGTGCATAATCATTAAAGAAATTATGTAATTTTTCTGGAATTTCTAAATCAACTTCAAGATCAATAAAAATTTTACTTTTTTCAAAGTCTCTATTTTTAATATATTTTTTTGTTATTATTTTAAGTTCTTCTTCAGTTAACCAGTGGTGTCTTCCAGTAGATAATTTTTGACTCATCGCCCAACCATACAAATTATTTGCATCTAAATATAATATAAAACTAGTTAATTTTCTCGAGTCATAGATTCCTTTTTCTTCAGCATCTTTTTTACATAATTTATAAACTTGTTCTATTTTATCATTATAATAATAACAATTATTTGCTTCTGCATAATCGTGAATAATTTGTGATATACCTCCTCTTATACCTTTTTTATAAAATTTATACATCTCTAAATCAGACAATAATTCTAATTTTTGTCTAGTAAATTTTAAAGCAGCATTAAAACTTAGATGTGGAGCGCTTTCATAATGAATGGGGTCTAAATTATAGTTTTTGTGACACATTTCTCTAAAATTATCAAAAACATCTGCTAATAAAATTACATCTAATTTTAGATATAAATTATGATAATCTTTAAAACACCAAGAATCTCCTGTTTTGTTTTTAAAATAATTCCATAATTTTTTAGCAAACTTATAACTTTTCTTTGATATATTGCCAGATAGTTTTGAATTAAATTCTTTTTTTTTTTTTTTTTTTTTTTATAATGCACTCTCGAATATAAGGGATTGGATACCCTTTTTAATGTTACACATCTCACGAGCGGAAAGGATTAGAAGAAGAGGAAAAGGAGGAGAGGTACCGATGCACTCTTGTTTTGAACAGTTGCAAGTTGTATTGCGCAGGAAAGATTGACCGTGGGAGAACATTCCACATTCGCGTTGTACGGCTTATGAAAAAACCTCTAAACTTTACTGTGCGTCCGAAGGTGGGCTCGAGGGTAAACTGATGTGCATTCGATCTTTGGCGAGTATTACGGTGGAACGTCTTTAGGGGCGGAATGCAATTGGCTATTTCGATGGAACATTGTTTGTGAAAAAAGCGATAAAACAGTGAAAGACAAGATACATTACGTCGATGTTCTAATGAGTCAAAAGACTTCGCAATGTTTTTGTCTCCAACAAGTTTTAACGCGCGTTTTTGTATCCTATCTAGCAAGAGCAGTGCTGTTTTTGGAGCACCAGCCCAGACATGGGAATTATATTCCAACTTGGGGCGAATATATGCCTTATATAAAATAGCCAAATCAGAGGGGGTGAAATACTTCTTGCATCTTTTGAGGAAGCCTAGGCATTTCGCAGCGTTCTTGGCGACGTCGAATATGTGGTCATTCCAACTAAGGTTGTTATTGACACACATACCGAGAATGGAAAGCGTTTCGGTTTCGTCGATGCAAGTGCCATTCATGGACAATGGCTGGGTGTTTCGGTTTTGCTTCAATGACAGAAGACAGCATTGAGTTTTAGAAGCATTAAACTCTACTCTATTTTGAGATCCCCATGATACAATGCTGTTAAGGTCAGAGTTTAATGAGTTTGACATACGCTGCCGTTCCAATTCAACGTCCGAAGAGCAGGGGCGCGGAACCGAGAACGAATATGAGAAACTGAGGTTACTGTCATCAGCAAAGGAGTGGATTGGATTAGTTGTAGCAGACAGGAGATCATTAATGAAAATGAGAAAGAGTGTCGGAGACAAAACAGAGCCCTGGGGAACCCCAGCGTTAATTTTATGAACTGCGGACTTGAAGCCATCCAAAACAACTTGAATTGAACGGTTCGAAAGGTAATTACTAATCCACTGAATAAGAGATTCGTCGATTCCAAATGCATGCATTTTCGACAAGAGAGCTTGGTGCCAAACTCTGTCAAATGTTTGTCAAATGTCTTCATATTTAGGTAATTCCTTCATTTCTAATTTACTTATATCATCTATAAATTCATAAGGATAAACACCTTTTTTTAGTAAAAAACATATTTCTTCTTTTGGTATATCTTTAAATACATAGTTAAAATTTTTAAGATGATCATAATTTACTTGCTTTTTAATTTTACATTCATTACAATACATGCAAAAGTCATATGCATAAATTTTACCATTAATTACTTTAAAAGATGGTTCCTTTAATTCCCTTATTTTTTTACAATGTGGACAATATGCAGAATTTATGTTTAATAAATTTTTAATTGCTTTATCTAAGCTACAGTTTATAAATTCTAAAGAATCTATAAATCTTAATTCAATCAGATCATCAGTTATATAATCTTTCAAATTAGTTGATTTGCATTTAAAACAAGCTTCACTTTTTGGAAAATTATATTTATATTTACATTTCTGATTTAAAAATTTCTTGCTTTAAGTTTCACCAACTTTAATTTGTTTTCTAAATTGTCTAAATTTTTCAGTACTAGAAGCAAAAACAACAATTTCTTTTGCTTTTCTATCATCATCATCAGAATCAGATTTTATATTATCATTATCTATTTTATCCAAATTTGATAAAATAAATTTACTATCATATCCCTTTAAATTATGAACTACAATGTTAAAGGCTTTCGGTAATTTACATGCAAAATTACATTCTCTACATAAAGCCATTCTATAGCCCCCCGTTAAATGATCATGATCCCACATTTTAACAACATTTTCATCACTAAAATTTGCATGACAAATTTCACAATTTGTAGCATTTTCAAATTTTTCTTTTGATTCTTTAGTTTTATATGCTGGTTTGTTGATTTTAATTATTTTGTTATATACTTTAGCTATTAATTTAAGATGATTATGAAAATTTTCTACCAACTCTGATCCTTCTGTAATGTAAGAATGAAAATTTTTGAAATAATTATCATAAATTCCAAAACTATTTGGCACATGCTCATTAATTAATTTTGTTTTCTTTTTGGTAATATCGCATTTTTTTAATGAACATTCAAAATCAAGATATAAAGTAAATGGATGATATATCTCTGCTCCATATGTTTTATATTCTAAAATGTTATTTTCCTTTGTTGGTAATTTACAACGTTGAATTATATCATTTGATGTATTATCAAAACAATCTCGCTTATGAGTTTCCAGTGCAGTATCAGATTTAAACTTTGTAAAACATTTCTTACAAATAAATAATTGACGTTTCGCATGATGAATTTTTCCACTCAGAAATCCAGATAAATTTTTAATGGGGATAAAATGACATTTATCATCTTTTTCTAAATACAAAACGTCAACATGTAATTTATTGACATTTGGATCAAAAGATTTACTTATGTATATCCTTTGGATTTGCTCAAAATCTGCATATGATTCATCATCCTCTTTCACTTCAAAGGGGTATGTTATATTTAAATTTCTATAATTTTCATCATTTTCTATTTCCCTCAAATAATTTGTATATTTTGATGGCCTTTGAGGATTTGTTACAATATCTCTTTGATGCATAAAATAAAGAATGGTATATAAAATACATTTATTATCATTATTTTTAATATTTATACAATTTTTATTATTGAATTCAATAAAATCACCTCCAATAAGTGGCTGAGATACATCTCGCTGAACACCAGATTCAACAATATAACGAAATTCATAGCTTGTATTTTGTGTTATTCTATCCTCAAACTTTTGAATAATATCTGCAACCATTTCATCAAACACTTCTAAATAATTTTGTCTATTTACTAATCTTGTAAAGGATTGAATATAGAAATCTTCATCTTGCTCATTTCTAGTATTATTATGAATAAATAGGCAAACTCTAAAATTTGTATATCTATTATGATCTCTAAAAACATAGTTTGTATAATAGTTTCTAATTTTTTGAAAATGCAAAAATAAATCCCTATTTTCATCATTTCTAAAAGTAATATCAGTAACAAGATTCCCAAATGCTCTTCGTTGTTCTGGTACACGTACTTCAACATTTAGATTACGAATATTTTCCACTGGAAAATCATATGAATTAAAATTATTAAAAAAAGATTGAATTATGGATTCATTATGATTAGTGATACAATTTTTAATAAGCATTATTAAATCATCTTTTCTCAATGCAGCCCACCCCGAAGGTGGATTAAAAATATCTTTATACAGCCTCATCACTTTTCTTAGCTCTGAGACTGTTTTGTTAGATGTTAAATTTGGTTCTATAAAATTTTCCTCCATTTATTATAGAAAAAAAATTATAAAAGAATTAGGTTTACAACCATTTTAAAAATATAAATATATTTTCAGTAAATTGTGTAAATAAAAAGGAAAATGTAATGTTTATGCCTTTGCGGTATGCTCTTCTTTATTTGAACATTTTAATTGATGATATTTTGTAGAAAAGTGTCTTGCTTTAGAATAACTAACATATTCTCTTCCACATTCGCATGGAACTTTTTCTGTATTATATTTTAAATATCTACATTGTTTACAATACCCCTTGCCATAAAACTCAGATAAATCTTTTTCAATTAGACATGTTAAACATATTTTTTTGCCATTCATTGGAGATAATAGAACCTTTCCCCCATTTACAGTTCGGTAATGTAATCGTTTCTTAACTGTTTTGTCTTCCATTTTTATTTTTTATTTATGTTGTATATTTTTTGTAAACAAAAAAAAATTTAAACTTTTAAAAACATTATTAAAAATAGTTTATTCTCCTAATCAAATATTTCTTTAGTAAGAAATATAAAATTATTAAAATACTAATGATTATAAAAAATATAATTAAAAATAATTTATGCTCATATCCAAATATGTCATTATATAAAATTATATCAATATAATCAAAAAAATTTAATAAAGTCATTATATATTTTATTAGTAATCCAAACATATTAATTTAATTGGTAAAAAATGGGAAACTTAAATATCATTTTTTTTATCTAAAACTTGTGAGCCCCCCTTTGAATTTGGTACGTTAATAGTAGTTACTTTATTAATATTATTGAATCGTGGACCAATTTTACCAGTCTTCATTTTCTTTAATTCTTCTGCTGTATATTCCTTTACACCTTCTTTAGAAAATAAAGGTTTAAAATCATGATAAAATTTAATATCATTCATTGTTTTAGTCATATATTTAGATAATTTTTTATCTTTAGGTTCAACAATAATTGTAGAAAACATTGAATTTAACTCCTTTAAGCCTGTATTATCATTGTGTTTTATTGCTTGTTCTCTTATAATATTTCTATATTTTTTTTCTCTTTCAATAAATTGTTGAATTATATCTTGATTTTTAAAATTTGCAAATTTATATACATCAATTGATATTTGTTGATTTTGTAAAGCTGTAAACACATATTTAAAAGTTTTTTTTAAATTAATATCTAAATTAGGGACTTTATCAATTTTTTCAACTATCATATCTAAGTTGTTATAATGATTAGTTACTAGTTCTTTTAATTCTTCATGTTTTGATATTAAGTCATCTAATCCACGTAATGCTTCATCAGTAGGAATGTAAGTTTGTATTTGTTTATCCATTTATTATAATAAAAAAATTATTTTTTTTTAAACCATACTATTACACCATACCATTACACCATACAATTACATACTATATACTATAACACCAATAAACCATACCATGACACCAATAAACCATACCATTACACCAATAAAAAATATTCATTAAATAGAAAAATGTCTAGAGAAGAAGAAATAAGAAATAAAATAAACGCATATAATTTTAAAGAAGGCTCAGTAAAAAAATTTTGTTATATTAATAATGTTAGTGAAACTTATGTTTTTAAAAAACTTAAAGAATGGAATATTGAATATAATAAAAAATTATCAATTAAAAGGAATAAAGATGCTTTAGGAAGATTTACATTTAAAAATAACTCATTAGATAAAACCCCTAATTTTAATAAACCTGAACCATTTAATAAAAATAAATATACATCATGCATTGAAATGAAAAACAAAATGATAAATAAAATTAATGGACAATAATTTTAATTAAATTACTTATTTTTTTTATTCAATAAATGGTAAGACATTACGGAAGCGGTATTTTAAATAGTTTTATAAATAATCTCCCATTTGAATTACATAGTCCAGGTTATAATTATTTAGGGCCTGGTACTAATCTTCATTTGAATGAAGAGAAAGATATACAACCAATTAATAAACTAGATGCAGCTGCAAAAGAACATGATGTTGCATATTCAAAACATAAAGATTTAAATAAAAGACATGAAGCTGATAAAGTTTTAGAAGAAAAAGCTATGAAAAGAGTTTTTGAAAAAGATGCTTCTTTAGGTGAAAAAGTAAATGCTTATTTAACAGCTAATGCAATGAAAGTAAAAAGAAAACTTGGTATGGGGATATATACTGAAAATTTACAGTTTAAACAGAAACATGGAAAATATTTTAAACATCCTAGTTCATTAACTGATGATCAACAAAATAAAATTTATGATGCAATTAAAAATAAAAAAACTATTGAAATAAAATTAGAACCAGTTCAGTTAAAAAGAACTAAAGAAAGTGTAATGAATGAAACTTATTTACCATTATCTAATCAACAAATAAATGCAATTAAGAAACATATTAAAAACGATATGAAAACTATTTTTACTTTAAAATTATCAAAAACCCAGTTACAGAGTATGAATAATAATGAAAAAATTGGAGGTTTTCTACCGGCATTAATTCCTTTAATACCAGCTATAGGAGCAGCAGTAACAGCTGGTACTTCTTTATATAGAGCATACAATGATAAAAAAACTAATGAAAAATTATTAGAAGAAAAAATTCGTCATGATAAAGCTTTAGAAGAAAATGCTAAAAATGGAAAGGGTTTATTACTTAAAAAATCTGGTGAAGGTTTGTTACTAAGAAAAATTTGAAATAGATTCAATTCCAGTAAGACCTTTAAGTAATTATGATTTAAAAAAATATGCAAAAAAATTAAATATTTCTAATTTTCGTGGTGTTTTTATGAAAGATAAATTACCTAAAAAGATTAAAGATCAAGACTCTGGTATCATAAATTTAGATAATTTTTCCGGAAATGGTACACATTGGGTTGCTTATAAGAAAAATTTTGACTGTATTGCTTATTATGATTCATTTGCTTTAAATAAAATTCCGATTAAAATTGAAAAATATTTTGAAACAGGTAAAAATACTATTCTTTTAAATAATAATATCGACCAAAAAATTAATGAAGTTATATGTGGTCATCTTTGCCTAAAATTTTTGTTACAATAAATAAATAAAAAAATATGGCTACTATTTCTTTGGATGGAAATTCTTCGAGAATATCTTGTGAATTTGATGAACCCATAAAATTAGATAAAAATTCAAATTATGAAATATGTTTATTAAATTTTAGTACTTATAATTCAATTCCAAATATATCTGAATTATTAAAAAATAATGTTTTGACCTATTTAAAATATGGTCAATTGATTGATATTATTTTTCCAACAGGGTCTTATGAGATTGATGATATTAATGATTTTATTGATGCTGATTTGAGAACTCAAATAAATCCAAATATGACTACTCTAAAAGTTGAAATTTTAAGTCAATATGAACTAGATTTCACAAAAGATCAATCAATTGGTTCTCTATTAGGATTCAGTAGACAAATTATTCCAGCAAATACAGTAGTAGAATCTGATTTACCAGTAAATATTATGAAAGTTAATTCTATTCGAATTAAATGTAATATTGCAACTGGTAGTTATGAAAATAAAAAATTAACAAATGTAATTCATGAGTTTTTTATATATGATAAACCAGGTGAAAAAATTAATGAAATACCAAATAATTTAATTTATTTTCCAGTAACTAATAATTCAATAAGAGAAATTGATATAAGAATTGTTGATCAGGATGATGATTTAATTGATTTTAGAAATGAAAAAATTAGTATTAGATTACATATTCGTAAAATAAATTAAAATTGTTAAATTTTTTATTATTAAATGAAATCAAATATTGTGAGTGAAGAAAAAGATATTGAGAGTTATCAATTTTATGATAATATCCCAGCTAATACTACTCAACTTAATACACCTGGTAGATCAACTATAATTGATATTAATAATCAAGACATAAAAACATTTCCTCATAAGAGTCTTTTGATTATTAGGGGGCAATTAATTGTAAAAGATGCCACTAAAAAGAATTTAGATAAAATTGATATGAAAAGCATAAATTTTGTAAATAATGGAATATTAAACATGTTTAGTAAAATTTCTTATTCAATTAATTCAATTGAAATTGATTCAATTGAAAATCCAGGTATTACGACTACTCTTAAAGGATTATCATCTTTTTCTAATGATTTAGCCTTAAATAATGCAGGTTGGCAAATATGTAATAAAGGAGCAGTATTTAACAAAAAAGGTTATTTTTCTGTTAGTATTCCCTTGAATACTGTAATGGGATTTTTTGAAGATTATAAAAATTTCATTTTTAGAATTAATCAAAAACTAGAACTTATTAGATCAAATGATGATAATAATTGTTTAATTACCGATCTTACTGATCATACATTTGAAATTAATATTTCTGAAATAATTTGGAGAATGCCGCAAGTAAAATTTTCTGTTGAGCTTGAACATAATATAAATAAACAAATTTCTAATAATACAAATTTCAACATGTATTTTAGAAATTGGAAATATTTTTATACAAGCTCTATTCCTAGTGTAAAAGAATATACTTGGAGAATTACAACCACAAGTGCAAAACCTAGATATTTTTTGCTTGGTTTTCAAACAGATAGAAATCATGATATTAAAAAAGAAAATAGTAAATTTGATTTATGTAATTTAGAAAATATACAAGTAAATCTTAATACTACTGAATATCCTAATTCTGAATTGCGGCTATCTTATGAACAAAATAAATGCGATATTTTATATGATATGTTTTCAGAATTTAAAAATTCATATTATGGACAAAATGAGCATAATAAACCAATTATTAATTATAATAAATTCTTAAGTGAATATCCTGTTATTATTATAGATACTTCTAAACAAAATGAAGTAATTAAAGAAGCAGTAATTGATATTAAAATTGATTTTAAATGGTGTAATACTTTTCCAGCTAATTCTATAGTTCATTGCTTAATAATCAGTGATGATAGTTTTTCATATAACCCATTAACAAATCAAGTCATGCATACGCAAGCATAATTTTTTTATTATTAAATGAGTTCAATTAAAATCAAATCTTTAGACAAAAATTCTAAATTAACTATTAAAAATTATGACATCTTTAAACCACCTGAAAGGGTTAATATTTTATTGCCAAATATTATTAGAGCAATTATTTGTGGGCCAAGTAATTGTGGTAAAACTAATGTTCTATTAAGCATTATTACAAAAATTTACCATACAGATGTTATCGTTTGTTCAAAAACTTCTTATCAAGACAAATATAAATATTTAGAAAATTTAATTGAAAGTTATAATAAAGTATGTGAAAAACATAACTTAGAGTCTAGAAAATTTCAAAGCTTAACATTAAATTCACTCCCGCAGCCTGAAGAAATTCCATCTCATTCAGTTGTAGTTTTTGATGACATTTCCACTGAATCTCAAGATATAATTTCTAATTACTTTGCCTATGGTAGACATAATAGTATTTCTTGCTTTTATTTAAGTCAAACATACTCTAAAATACCTAAACAACTCATTAGAGATAATGTTAATTATATCATATTATTTTCTCAAGATAAAACTAACTTGAAACATATTTTTGATGATCATATAACTGATATAAATTTTAAATGTTTTAAGAATTATTGTAATGCCTGCTGGAATGAAAAATATGGCTTTCTTACAATTGATAAAGAAAAAGAAACAAATGCTGGAAAATATAAAAAACTATTTGATGCATATTTATTAGCGCAGAATGGAATGGAATGCATTATGTAGAAAGAGCATATTTTTTCCTTCAATTATAATTCATAGTATTTTTTTTCCTAATTTCTCGTTTTATATACATAAATTAAAGTACTCATGTTGGAATGTCTTTCTGGTGTGGTTTTTCTATATCCACTTTCTTGGATTTTTAGATTCTAAGTTCAAGCCTTGCATAGTATGCTTTTTTAATTTAATGAATGATATGAAAAGAGCTAAATGAGAAAAAAAATATTTAGTCATAGCTGATAACAAAGTAAAACTGTGGCGTAGATTTATGTAAACGAAGTATTCTTGTTTGCATAACTATCCAATAAAAATATAATTTATCAGTTTATGACATGTATATTATCAGAAGGGTGAAAATGGAATGAGTTGAATGATTAGCTGCCTTTTGTAAGTAGAATTGCTTAGTAAAAATACATTTATCTATTAGTTTATATGCCACACCACAAAGGCATTTTAAATAATATTTTCATTTTGTGACGTCACTATCATGTTTTTTTAATCATCATCACTATCAATTTTCTTTGATTAATAAATTTTATCTAGCTTCATATACTTCATCACCCTACATTTAAAAGTAGTAACTTTCTTTGATTTACTTTACCATAAATCTTCATGATATGGTAAAGTGGGGGACATCTATCTCCCAACTTTTCATTTTTATAAAATATTGGTCGTTTAATACTGCAGGCATATTCTATATTAGAACAATAATTTGTATTAAGTATATGGCAGTTTTTAATTTTTTATTGATGTTTCGACAAGAACTCACTTACCTCTGTAGAAATCTCATTTATTAAGCTTTGGTCAAAGATTGGAGTTTTTAACGCATATAAATCTGAATAAAAGTTTTGAAATGCTTCTAGTTTGCTTTGGGTAGTTGCAAGCTCAATACCATTCTGACTTAGCACATCCTTTTGAATGTCAGTTCCAAAGAATTTTCGACCAGTTATGCTATCTATTTCGCGAAATGCTTGAGGAGATGGCTTGATCTTTTTTAACCTTTGACGAAACGAATTGTTGAGATCCATGGTAACTCGTTCTTTAATAATTTCATTTAAGCATTGAATTCTAGAATACAATAGTTGATATTCTGAGTTAACTCTGTTGAGGTATCGATGATAAGTTCTTTTGAGCTTTTGAAGCCAGACATTTCTTAATTTAAGCAGTTTTTTCGTAAATTCTGTTATAAAGTGATACCTCAAACATTTGTTTTCTCGAATCTCAGAGTTCGCAGCCATTTGTCTGGTTATATGTGAATTGATTTGGGATATAAGTGAATCTATTTCTGAGTTCGACATATTTCTTTCAGTTGGGACATTTATTTGAGAGAGTCCATTATGTAATCCGATCCGAAATGAATCCCAGTTTGTATTCTTAAAGCTTACGTATCTTTCTGGTGGCTGTAAAATGGGTGACATAGTAGAAAAATCGAGTTCCAGTGAAATTCCGAAATGGTCTGCTATTGTAGGGAATGTTGAGCAGATAGCAGGATGAGCGTATGCTAAGCAAGATGAAATTAGAAAATAATCTAAGACAGAAGAGGACCTAGGAAATGTGGGACTATAAGGGGATACCAAATCCAAATTTAAAAATGAGCCGTTAAAAAACCAGTCGAAAACTACATTTCCGTTGTTGTTATTTGTGGAATCACCCCAATGCAGGTGGCGCGCATTGAAATCACCCCCCATTATGGCGACGTCGAATGTTTCAATGAGGTCATAAAGTCTTTCTAGTTCTCTTCGCAAAGAGGCTCCAGCTTTTGATGGTATGTATATGCTTCCTAATAACATAGCTTTTGTTGAGTTTGTGGAGTCCCTTAGGTTAATAGTAGCCAAGGACAAGGAAAATATTTCGCTTTGGAAAGGAACTTTATCATACTTGATTTTTTTGTCCAAGATAATTGCCGTTCCCCTGCCAGAGTCGTTTCGAATTAAATTGAAGCCGTTAAAAAAGGGTTTATGACGTTTTTTTAACCTAGTTTCCGAGAGGAAACATACCTGAGGCTTTTTACGTTTAAGGATATTTGCGAGTTCAAGTCTTCTATCATGGGAAACAATAGAATTGAAGTTTGTTGCAATTATTTTCAATTTAGTGGAAGCCATCATATTGCAATTGAAGCGACAAAGTTGAGATATGCAAACATTTTCTCTTCTTTGTTCTGCAGTTGTTGGTACTGTGGCCAAAACTCTCTTATTTTGATTAGAAGATCTTGAAATGAAATATTAAAAAGATTTTTCGCTTCATTTAGGAAATCGTTTAGATTTCCTGTTTGGACATTCGACCCGGCGGGAGCTAAGCCCAAGCTTGTTTTATTAACTCGTGTAGGATTAAGAGTGTTATTCACAGAGCTCTTAGCCATATCAGCAAAAGACACTTTAGTCTGAGTAAAACTACCTATATCACTCTGAACTCTTGCTATATTTTCCCGTGCTACTGCCCTAGTTTTTTGTACGCGAGATTCTTTTTTATTTTTGTAGTTAAGATAGTAAGTATACCATTGTACGTTCTCGGTATTTAATTTTTGCGAAAGTGCGCGATAGGCATCAGAGTCATCGACATTGACTTTCCATACATTATTTCGAAGAGAAATTAAATTATACTTCGTCCCCAGAGTATTTTTTAAGATATTTCGCAGCTTTCCGTAGTCTGCGACCCCAACGACATTTACTGCAGGCGGTCGGCGAATTTTTTCTTCAATTTTCGCTGTCGCTCCCTTTGACACGGTTGGTGTTTCATCGTGTTTATATACGGCCTCAACTACTGGCGAAGACCCAATTTTTCGTTTTTTGGTAGATCTTTTCTTAAGAGCCGGATTAGTTTCACGTGCAAGCTCTTCTTCGTCTGTCACGTATTCGCTTTGACGCTTCGGCGTGTCCTCACGTTTTGTAGTATCACGGGGATTCCTAAGAGCCTCGTTTTCTTTTCGTAACGAATCTACTTCATTTTTGAGCTCATGGTAGAGACGTTCCATATCTTTAAGCTTAGCGCGGAGTTCGTTGTTTTCCGCTTCAAAGCATTTAGTTTTCGCTGAGTCCCGATTAACCGGCGGACTTCCTTTCCCGGAGATGATCGATCTAGGTGGTGGTGATCGAGGTACCCTTGGTTTCTTCATAAAGGGATTTGAAAGCAATAAATGGCTCTCCCCAGAATCCGTAGAGCCTACCTCCGAAGAGGGTGGATTTGCCAGTGATGCTGGATTACCACCTGGGGTATTACTTCCGTTCGTTTTGTCCATTGCATGGTTTGTATGCGCTACGCGCTCGGCATACGGAAGGTGGATTTTAGTCGCCTCTTACGACAGGCATGCCTTACCTCGGGTATATTCTAACCCCTACCCGAAAGGGGTTAATGAGTAAGCTTAACTTACATGCGATGGATTTTTTTTGACATTATTGTCGGATCTTTAAGTGAAAAATATGTCCTTAATATGTGGACAAATGTATTTCAAGGTATCTTGGGTTTCTGTCAGTAAAAAAAAACGCTTAAAGTATGTGGCCAAACATACTTAAGATGATTGGGGTGAATCTACCACTGACAGATCCGACAATATTTCAGTTGAAGTTATATATTTTAACGCGGATTTGTTACTTTCTTTTTTAAAGCCCGATCGATGTCATTCTGGGACCGGCCCGTGCACATTGTTAGATACTACAAAGTGGAATAACTTAATTTATCGTTACAAACAAAGTGTGTTCGATTTCGAATTGACATTTACATTTCTATATGTCATGGAAATTACATTACAATTATTTATTAACCAGCAACAGCAATATTAGTTTGGATTTTATAACAAAACATCAATCAAAGCAAGGGTGCAGTATAATTGGAAGCAAGGATACTGCAGGCAGTATTTTTCAATGCATTTTTTTTTTTGGCTTTTCATAGAACAATAGAAATTGTTACAGGATGTTACATCCTGCTTAACTTTACCATGTCTGTGGGTTTCTTCCCCAAAAATAGATAAAGGAAACCCAATAAATATAGCAAGGCAAAAAATTAAAAGCGAACAATGTTCGCTTCACAATGGAAGATAAAAAATAAAATGGCAAAACCTTGTGAGTGTCCTCTTAATGCGAATGAATCGACCTAAAGGTGGGCAAAGGTGATGAACGCTATTTTCTTGTCGACGAACAATGGAACGTTTGGAATGTGTGTTTGGTTTCTTACATTTTGACAAGAAATGGCTCATAAAGAAAAGTCATTCTTAAGAAAACCAATTTGTGGTAATAATAGAGGCCAATACGGAGGCCATTGGTACGATTGGGTACATTAGATAAATGAAGAACTATTTTGGACGAATATCAAAGTACTTTAGTTTTTAGCTCATATTCGAATTAAAGCTGCGGAAAACCTTGATAATGTAGATATATCCTTCAATATATATCCTTTGATATATCCTTTCAAAAAATTGCAATATGTCGAACCAGAAGAGGAAGAAGACCAGGAAGCTCCGTGGTCATGTCAGTCGTATCGGATCATAGACATGGTCGTATCGGCAAGCACCGTAAGCATCCTGGAGGTCGCGGTAATGCTGGTGGCATGCACCATCACCGCATTAACTTCGACAAATACCATCCCGGTTATTTCGGCAAGGTCGGCATGAGGAACTTCCACTTGCGGAGACAGCACAAATTCTGCCCATCAATCAATTTGGACAAACTGTGGTCTCTTGTTGGTGCCGAAAAGTACGCTGAACTCGCTAAGGAGAAGAGCACCAAGGCACCGGTTGTCGACTTGGTCCAATTTGGTTACTACAAACTGCTGGGACGCGGTCACCTGCCAAAGCAGCCAATCATTGTTAAGGCCAAATACTTCTCCAAGAAGGATGAAGATAAGATAAAGAAGGCTGGTGGAGCTTGCTTGTTGCGTGCTTAAATTAAGATTTTCCATTCGAAGAAGTTGTACAAGTTTTTAATAAAGATTCCCTTGAACAGGGTCAACTCTCAGTATTTCAGCAATTCTCATACAACTCGATTTGAACGTTCTTATTTGACCTTTATCACATGAATAAAAAGAATTAGAAGTTCAACCTCTATTTGGCTAAATATATGTTATGTAATTGAAATCTCAGAGCCAACAATATGAAAACAAGTGGGAAAGTGCAACAAGTGCAAAAGTTTCAGTCCATCTACGGCGGATTGCAAAATACCCGACCATACCAAAAAAAAACTGACACGCCTCCAAAAAGTGGGCGGGATACAAAAATATAATTGTTGAATGCTTCATACTAGTTGGTTGCATACATTTCGGTCTAAAACTCCGCCTTTTTAACTAAAAAAAAACACTTTTTTTAACGCCACCTAGAATTTTTGTCATATAATTTTTAGTCAAATTTCATATATATTTATTGAAAAACAGCCATTTTAAACTAAAATCCCTTAAAAAAATTAACGTGTTCAATGAAAAAGCTAAATTTTTTTGACAACTTCAAAGACAATTACAAGGCAATGTTACATACTAAAATTTAATGCGCTAGCACTATTCTAACAAAGCTACAATTTAGAAAAAGTATTTTATTAAATTAGAGATGGTCGCAGACATGGGCCTGTAGTGGGGGTGTCTGTGGGCGGATTCGGCTAATTTTCGAACTTGATCTGGTCCAATGGACTTCCAGCCAAGCCACAAAATTTCAGCTCTGTACCTTAAAATTTAAGGCCTAAAAGTTGTTTACCTACGGACGGACGGACGGACATGGCTTAATCGATTCTCCTGTCGGTGCCATTCATATCTCTGAAAGATCTTAGGGGTCTACGGTGATTATTTCACTGCGTTACAAACTATACATCAAACTTAATATACCCTGGGTCAGGTATAAAAATTACATCGCCTTCAATAAAAGCTTCCCCATCAGCGTGGTGTTTGCCCGCTTAAAGCTCTATACAGTTCTTAAGATGATGGATAAGGAAGAATATTTTGCTCATTTTTTTCACTTACCTAGATACACTGCAGTGAGAGTCTTTTTCGAAGAGTAACTTATGAAGGAAAATGTCTTCTATGAGACTAAGGGAAAACTATATTATGCTCTATAAATGGTAGCCTTGATCTAAGAAATGTGATTAGCTGTGCAATTTGATTGACGACCGTAGGTTCACTTTGTGCGTATTTTTAGATGTTATAATATTGGAGTCAGCAAATAAATATTTTTTGTGACAGTACTTTACTGAATACTCTTGAAATAACTGATGTTAAGGCAGGTAGGTAAATATTTCTGACTAGAACTTGATTTGAAAACAATACAGTTGCAATGTGTTGAAAAAGAACTTCAAAACTTATGATTTATGGGAAAAGTTACAGCCTATACCTTATTTCCTGTAGCTATTCCATTAAATTAAATCAATATTACAAAAAGCCAGTGGCCTGTTTTAAGAATCAGCATAAGAATTAAATACAGTCATTGTGTCTTCGGTATTAGGCATCACATACCATTATGCGCAACTATTCATTGCAAAAACACACAGCTTGCGCTTCATCCAACGAAAACCGATGTCTATTAGCGTTCATCAAAAGTTTTTTTTTTCCGTGGGTAGGAAAAACCTTCATAGGCACTACGAGGACCGGCCGCGCGTGCTCATAGTAGTGTGAGATTCTTACTCACTAAAAAACCTCCCATTTTCCGTCAGACTACGACTAAGTTTCCTTAACAACTAGTTCAAGCTTCTGTGGTAATCGCGTGTGGCAGGCTTCCTTCCAACGAAGGCACCTACAATACCGTCAATTTATGCGGTTTCATCTTATGCTGCTAGATCTAACGGTCTCATTCGTTGTAGTCGGCGCGTAAGATTTGTCTGATCCAAGGTTCGGATAATTTCATTGTTGCAGTGTCCGCGAAGACGAGTACTAAGTTTGCGAGCAAAGTTTGTTACCACGTCAGACACGGTTGCGATTCCTAGATCTCGGTGTAGATCGCTATTTCTTATGTACCATGGAGCATTAACGATTGCTCTGAGTGTCTTATTTTGAAAAGTTTCTAAAATAGATATATTGCTTGGTTTAGTACAGCCCGATAGTTGTATACCGTACGTCCAAGATGGTTTTAGCACTTGCTTATACAAAAGCAGTTTGTTATATATGCTTAGTTTCGAAAATCTTCCGATAAGCCAATTCATTTCTCTTAACTTGATTTCGAGCTCGTCGCGTTTCTTTTTAACGTGCGGCTTTTATTTAAGTTTTGCGTCTAGAGTCATTCCTAGATATTTCGCTTCATTTGAGTACGGGATTTGTACCGAGTTAATGAATAAAGGTTTGTTGTTTATCTTTTTATAAGTAAAGTTAACATGCGTTGACTAAGTCTCGTTAAGGACGACTCGCCAGCTCTTCGTCCAGTCGCATATTTTGTCATAAGCGCGCTGGAGTTTCCCTGTTGATAATTCAACTGTCGTATCAATAGCGAGAATAGCAGTGTCGTCTGCGAACGTAGCTAAAATTGTTCCCTCATCGTGAAGAATGTCTCTTGTATAAGGCAAAAATAATATTGGGCCGAGAACGCTTCCTTGCGGGACACCGGCATTTATCTCTTTGAATTCCGAATACTCATTTTCGAACCTTACGCGAAAGATTCTGTCTTCAAGGTAATACTCTAAGATGCTATAGAGTTTTTCTGGTAAGCTAAGCCCTAACTTGTACTTCAGGCCTTCGTGCCACACCTTGTCGAAGGCTTGCGATACGTCGAGAAAAGCGTTAGTACATATCTTTTTAGCTTCCAGAGCTTTTTCGATTTCGTTTGTTATTCGATAGACCTGGTCGATTGTTGAATGTTTTTTTCTAAATCTGAATTGGTGATCCGAAATCAATCGTCTTTCTTCAATGATTGGTTGCAACCTTTTAAGCAACAGTTTCTCGAATACCTTAGCTATTATCGGCAGTAGCGAAATAGGTCTGTATGACTTTTTGTCGTTCGGACATTTTCCTGGTTTCGGAACCATTATGACCTCGGCCACTTTCCATTGCCTTGGAACGTATAAAACTCTCATGGAAGCGTTAATGATATAGAGTAGCTTTACCAAAGCTTTTTTCGGTAGCTCCTTTAGAATTTCGCTAGTAATTAAGTTGTAGCCAGGTGCATTGTTGTTCTTCAGATTATTTTTAGTTTGACGAAGTTCAGCCAATGACACGGTTTTTATTGAGGGATTGAGCTCCTCGACCAACGGTTCCCCGTCAAACGGTTTGAATGTTTCTTCTAGGTAATCTGCAAATAAATCCGCTTTTTCTTTGTCTTCCCTCGCCCATTCGCCGTTGGCTTTTCTTAATGGCGCAGAGTGTGCTATAGGCTTCTTAACGGAATTGACTGCTTTCCAAAGAGAGTAGTTCGAACCTCTAGCAGTAGTCTCGAAGCAGTAGTCTCGCGACTTTTAAAATCTTGAAGTTCGTGCTTCGGTTTGTTAGAAAGGTGGTTCAAGATGGTCTTATCCGGGGGTGCTCGCGAACGTTGCCATCTCTTGCGCGCTCTCCTCTTTTCGCATATTAGCTCTGCTATTTCTTGTGGATATATTGTTCCGCTGTTCGATAGTTCGGATCTCCGAAAAGAAGTGTTATTCCACGCAGCCCTCTGAATAACTCTCACGAGATTTTCTATTTCGTCTTCTATTTCAAGTGGCGTTTTGAGTGGTACATTCAAAGCTATGTTTTCTTTACAGTATTTTCTAAAGCCGTCCCAGTCGGTATTATTGTTACTTAATCTAGGCGCTCTATTCTTTTTCGCTAGGCTTCCGCCGATTTTCAAAAGAACTGCCGAGTGATCTGAACAGAGATCAAAGCGTCCTACGTTCGTAAGGTAACGAGGTACCCCCTTGGCGATAAAGAAGTCGACGAGATCAGGTATTTTATTTCTGTCGGTTGGCCAATATGTTGGCTTTCCCAACATATTGGCATAAGAAGATTTCGCCGCGTTTTGTACTTGCTTTAAAGAGGGCTCTGCCTCTTGTTGAATTGCACCGTGAGCCCCAAAAAGTATTTTTCGCGTTAAGGTCCCCGCCGATGATAAAGTTTGACCCAAGTGAATCAAAGAGCAGAGCAAGATCTTCATCTGCCAGCCGATACTGCGGAGGAAAATAGCTCGTCGCGATGTTGTAATTTATGTGACTTAATTTTACTGAGTCTGAGGTTATTTGCATAGAGTCAAGTTCTATTTCTTCGTTTTTGGAGTGCTTAATGCAGTCTTTAATGTAGAGAGAGGATCCACCTCTCGAATTTTCTGAAGGATGATGTGCGTGATAGTCAATGTAACCTTTTATTTTGCGTGCTGAACCCTTTTTAAAGTGGGTTTCCGATATCAGGCATATGTCTACATTATTCTTCCGTAGGAATACTTCTAGTTCGTCAATTTTTCCCAAGAGGCCGTTTGCATTCCATGTAATTATTTTTATTGACTTTCCCATATTCATTATTTGATTGACTTTCATCAAAAGTAGAAAACTATATAGTAGAAATCTTACCTTTCTGGGGTTGTTCACCAGATATGAGGAGAATGCTCACCAGATATAGTGGGTACCGGTATGGAAAATATCCGGGGCGGACCAAAAACAGCAACAAACGAAAAATCCAGAAGCGTCTGTCTCAATATGAGCGCCTTCCTGGTCGGCGCGCGTCTGTTACCCAGGTAAGGGTCGGCCGAATAAAAAATACCCTTTTCTCTTCCAATTTGCAAATTAAATGGTCAACAATTAGATGCATGCCAGATGTAATTTTCATGTAATATTTTGCTGGTTATACTATTGCTTTTTTCCGTAAAGGCATAACACTTGCGGGGGAAAAGCTTTGGTGTTTCTGTGCAGAGGTCTTATTTGGGGCTCATCAGCGTTTGTATTGGATCGAGAATTACTTTTTTCTTCTTTCTTTTTTCTTTCATCCCCAGATTCTTTCCGCTCGCTTTGTGCTACGTATTTTAGGGTTGTTATATACCCTTGATCACAAGCATAAAAAAGCACAAACAAAAAAAAAGGTTAAATGGCCAGTGAAAAAGTTCAAGAAATAAAAATTTTAAACAAAAGTGCTATTTATTCTGGATTTATTCTGGCTTAAGAAAGTTTTAGAAAATTATTGATTTTCTACAATAATTCTCCAAAATAAACAACAATTTTTGTTCAAAGTCCCCCTGCAAGGTCGGGGTTAGATTTTTTGTCACCAACAATAAATATGACGTCCGAAATACTTTCAGAAATTATACATAGAACAGATAATAGATAGATAACAAATTCATTATATTTATAAAAATAGTTACATTTAGATTATTAGAATCCAAAACACAATGTTTAACATTACACCTAGTTATAAAACCAATTGTAATAAATAAGTAAAAAATTATATAATAAATAAAATACGATAGCGATAAAAAGAAATAAATAGCAATAAATTCATTTCATGAGAAAAATTGTTACTGATGTTCCTTTAATAAATAAATAAATAAATTTTAATAGATACAAAACATATAGCAAATTAAAGCAAAAAATATCTTTTTAATAAATAAATGAAACTTTTATGATAATTATCAAATTTTACAGCAAATAAATATTTATAAATAACTACCAATGGATTGCTAGAAATATCACAGTCTCTAAAAATTTTATCTTTTAGTTTGAAAATTCTTTCGGAAAGCAATAACCTTATATTTTATTAATTTACTTTACAGAAATCATTATTACGACACAAACAATATTTCATATCATTTAAGTGGATAGACAACCAGATAGATATATAATATTAGACTATATATAATATTTCGTAATAGATTTTCAATTTATCAATTACAAAATATTTTACCCATACTCTAATGTACATTTTTATAATAGATACGCGCTAAAGCTTTTCAATGTCTAAGTTTCTTTTAGATTTAGTCTATACGGAGATATTCTCCCAATGCACAAAACAACCACACATCACGTCTTCCACCCATTTGCAAACAGGCATAATGCCTAGACTTTATTGTCCCTAATCCCTACCACTTAAGAAAAGCTCTATTCTGGAGAACCTTACATAACGAACAAACTATAGGTATAGCAACAAAATAAGGTGCGATTTTATAACCCTTCTACGAACGAAAGTAAAATTGACACGTGCGCCTTCAATCCTTACACAAACTCTGCATAAATTACATGAAGCAGGCGTAGGTTTACCGCAAAGGTTGAGCCACATTAAATCCCCATTTAAATTATATCATAATAAATACGCTTGCATATCTCAATGAGCACGTATGAAGGTATAAACTCGATTAAGAGCTCATACACCCAACCATCTAGGTCTTGTAGAGTTATAGGTTAGGTTAAAATCTTACGGATTAATCCACTGGTTGTATGTCTTTATTTAATTTGATACAATTTAAAAAAGATTAAATACTTTCCATTGAAACTTGCGCTCGATTCATACTAAATTGGGTTTGTAAAGAAGGAAATAATAAGTATAGTATATACCTAAGGCCCAATAAGACGCATCCTTTTGAATACCTCTCGGATATAAAAAGTAATAAAAATCAACCCTATTCCACTTGTTAGGCTAAATCTAACCCAGTCTAGTCCGTCCATCGACGTGAAAACTGCAAAAATTAAATGCAACCAGCGAGCGAATGCGTTTTCACTGAATCGAATCCAATTAAAATCGGAATGTGCAGTACAACAGAACAATGTATAGGGTAGGCAGGTTCATGATTCTAAATAAAACCCCACCACTACTGGGTATTGTCACACACAAATGAAAACCCGGACGCAAATGTGCATGACTCGTAAACTGCTACAGTTGCAGGAAACAATATTAAGAGCGTAACCGAGTCAATTGAACGGCGAGGACAAGATTTGCTATTTGTCACAGGGACAAAACTGGAGGCAAACAAAGCGAGAGTCAAAGGAATTTGTGTGAAATTGTTTACGATTACTGGTATCCTTTTGATCATTGTTATAGTGGTCATTGTTGTGCGTTCTTTATAAACATGACATTGGACGGAATCCTTTGAATTTTCTATAATAATCGCAAGAGCGATTCTGTTTTGAATGTGACCCTTCAACCGTGATGGGATTAGGATTGTCAAAAATTTTCTTTTTTATATGTTTAGTAAAGGCATTTGAGGTGGAAAGTACCTAATAGGAAGGATAGGTATCTATTACAAAAACAAAACAACTACTAAGAAACAGAATATAACTGCAGATTCAAGATTGCCAGGGTTTCGAGAAGAGCAAACTATATATAGTATATATTATTTTCGATTTCATGCATTGATTAAAAAATGCGATTTTTAAAAATGTATGCGCCTGATTGTGAACGCTTATCTACAATTTTTCAACACACTTTTCTCCGTTTTATTCTCAATTTTAGATCTCGTTACTCCTAATCCATGTATTAATTTAGATCTTTGCATTCCTATAATCCGCCTTATCCTATAATACTGCGAGTTGCGGGTGCAAACCGCCATTATTTAATGAGTAAGGAACACAAGGAGAGTTCATTATAAATTCCTTGTACATTAATAGCTATGGGGGCATAGAACGATGATACAGCGAATATATAAGAGATACATAATTCTATTATCCACTTAGTTTTACAAAGGCATTTGGAAGAGAAGCCCAGTTTCGGCCGAAAAATCATCTAGCGACTAGGTGCGTTTTTGGGTTAATGGGTGTGTTTAACGGCAAACACGAACCAAATCCCGCTGTCAGGCAGAATGACAGAATGATCGTGTTCAATCTGGGCGAACACGATTTCGACGATGCATACGAACGACACCGCCCAGACCTGAACGAAGAAAAAGTGCTATGTCTAGCTCATCTGCAAGATATGGTCTGAGGAAAGCCTGCCCAATGAATGGAATTTCAGTTTTCTTTGCTCGATCCCCAAGAAAGGAGACCCTCTAAATTGTGCCTACTACAGGGGCATCAGACTTCTTAACGTCGCATATAAAATATTTTCTGCTGTACTGTGTCAACGCCTAAAGACGTTTGTCGACAATATGATAGCCTCATATCAGTCTGGCTTTAGACCGGGAAAGTCCACATTCGATTAAATATTCACATTGCTGTAGATCTTGAAGAAAACACAGGAATTCGAGATCAATACCTACCACCTTTTCATCGACTTCAAGACCGCATATGACAGCATCTATGAGCTATAGTATGTATATAGCTATAGTGCAATATCTGGTTTTGGCATCCCTACATCGCAGGATGACGATGGAAAACTCACGCTGTTCCATCACCGACCCCTTTGATGTCAAAAAAGGATTAAGAAAAGGAGGCGCGCTGCCGCGTGACTTCTTTAACACCATACTTGAGAGAATTGTGCAGAACTCCCGCCCTACACCAAAGGCACAAACTTTTAAAAGTCCGTTCAATCACTTGCATACGCAGACGACATAGACATAGTTGGATGAACAGAGAGTAATCTCAGTGAAGCCTTCGTTAGTATTGGGACGGAAGCGGCGAATATGAGTTTAGCAGTCAAAGAGGGCAAAGCAAAGTATGTTGTCATCAAGAAGAGACACCCAACTCCAATGTGTTGGACAAAACATCATCATAGAAAGCTATAATTTTGAGGTAGTTATAGGGACTTCGTTTACCTTGGTTCCGCTTTAAATTCAGACAATGACACCAGCGGGGAAATTAAACGAAGGATTACTTTTGCCAATTGCTGTTTCTTGTACTAAAAAGCCAATTGATTAGAAAAACCCTCGACAAACTTAAATGTTCCTCGACATACTACTGTTCATACTTAAGTCCTGCTATACTGTGCAGAATAATGGACCCTTTCAAAAGCGGATGAAATAACTTTAGGCTGCTTCGAGAATAAAATTCTTCGGTCGATTTATGGTCCCGTCTGCGTAGACGGAGAGTGAAGAAGGAAATTGTAACATCGAACTGTACGAGCTGTATATAGGCACCAACGTAGTTAGAACCCCGCAGGGACGGCACAGAGAGGAGCACTGAGACTCAGGTGGCGCACGCAAGTAAAAGGGCACCTTAGCGAACTTCGCGGGGGAAACTGGAGACACAGTTGGCTATGGCAAAGCTTATGCTAAGCTATATGGGTTTATGACATCAACCTCAACCATTTTCAAAAATTGACCGCTTGGTGTGAATTTTGGACAGGTGGTTTCGTTGAAAAGAAATCGCCGTATGGTAAGACGGTCTGCACAAATGGTGCAAAAACAATCGTCAAATTGGTCAGAGAAAATGTCATCTTCCTTATAACAGGATACAATGGAATGCAAAATTTTTAATTTTCAGCAATTTTTTTTAAATATCACCACAATTTTTTTTCTATTTTAACATTTACATACCAGCCCTTGTTTTCATCAATTCTGAACATCAATTTCGACAATGATCAGAATTTTTTTTTGCATACTTATGTATATTATGTTATGTTTACCTCGCGCGCCATGCATGAAAACAATACGCCCACAGCATGACCAACCATACTCCTTTCACCTTACACCATTGGACGAATTGTTCTACACTTTCACAATGCCATTAATTAAGACCTTTTTGCGCAAAATGTAATTTCCTTTAAGCAATTAATGCTTTTCTCGTTAAAAAAAAATGCAATCGTGATTTTTTCTTGCTGTTCTGAACTCCCACGTTTGTGCGTCATAGTAGTCTGGATATTCCATTACCTGTGCCAAAAGCAGATAAGTACAAAAACCATTAACAGTATCAGGCGTGATTTTCATTGGATGCATTCATTTGAAAAGGTCCTACCTGGTTAAAATGCTCACCTACCCCTTTGAAGTTTTATTCAACGAACGCACTTGTTAAATAAATAATTTAATTTATGTGAGACTCTGTTGACCAGAGGATATAGTAATTTTTAATGAAAAGAAACTTTGGAACACAATTTTCTTAACATAAGGCAGTGTGCTTGTTACAAACTGCTTAAACAAAGCGTTTAAAACCCCATCTCTTTTGGCCCTATTAAGCTTCAAAGTTCGTAAAATTAATGTCATATATTTACGTGGGTGGCTATATACATGTATTGCATATTGAATTGCATATTGAATTGCATACAAAATTGTTAATAAAATTCACTTAAATTGCATTTTTTTTAATTGTTTTAAGCAAAGTGTTGTATCCACATGTTTAAGTCGCATTTTTATGCGACCCATGGTTTTACTTAAGGACGGACACGGTTTATTCAACCCAAAATCATTATCTTCATGACTTTGGAGGTCATTATTTCCCTGTGTTATAATCTAAGTATAAAAATCACATAGCTATTTTTCAAACGTTTTTATGATATAACGCATAATTCAAGAAAGAATATCCGTGGTTTGACATAACTGTGGGACCACCGATGTCGGAAAAAGAGGTTCAAACATTATTTAGGATTTTGCAAGTGTCGAAAAGCAAAGCAAGACATTTAGACAAGAAATTTAGAAAAACAAGACATTTAGAAAATTCGCGCAAAATTCGGAACTATTATTTTGTTTCCATTTCTCACGAATTTAGGAACTAATATTTTCTGCTCTAACTATAGCTACATTTGAGTAATAATGCGAAATTTTTAACCTTATATTTCTTCTTTACTTTAAAAAATAGTTTTTACATAATTTAAAACTTAACGAGTCTATTATTAGTTTAACTTTTACCACGAATTTAGGAACTAATATTTTCTGCTCTAACTATAGCTACATTTGAGTAATAATGCGAAATTTTTAACCTTATATTTCTTCTTTACTTTAAAAAATAGTTTTTACATAATTTAAAACTTAACGAATCTATTATTAGTTTGACTTTTACCAATAAATTATTTTCAAAGGAGAAAATATAGTTTATAAATTATTTCTTGTTTATCTTTCGCTTTGAAGTAGGTAATAGTTCGTTAATTATGAGCATTGAATTCAAAAGTAAAGGAGAAATTAAAAGTTCAAAACTTCGCGTGAATTTATCTATTATTCTATCTATTATACATCGTCACCTGAAAAAAAAAAGGTGACGATGGCAGGATCACCATCACGACGATGGCACCTCCACCTCCGCGAGGGTCTGACAAGCCCTCCGAGAGTATCATTTGTCTTGAAAAACTTCTCAAAGTGCCGTTCGGATTCGGCAAAAAATTGTAGGTCCCCTTGTATGTAAAGAAATTAGCACATCAGCATACATTGTTTAGAAGTTGGCCCTGGTTCACCTCGAGCTGTTGCGCCACTCTATATTATTATTATTATTTTTAAACCAGAAATTAAAAATTTCCAAGTTAATGTTTTGATAACAGCACTAGCTGCCAGGGCTTTCGACTGAATTTATCTATTCTAATTTATATGTATATCAATGCCTTTGAAGCCCGTGTTATTACATACATTCACGCTATAAAATTTTCTTAAGAGAATTGTGAGGGATTTTAGATTGAACAGTTCCCCAGGCAATACTTCTCAGAAGAAACCACGCCCAACTGCGAAGAAGTAACAGACATCACAAACAAAGTGGTTGTGAAGGTGATAGACGAAGTTGTCACAATTACTGTTCCATCAAACTAATATCACACACAATGATGATCTTAGAGTAAGCACTAGGTCGACTACGAATAATAATAAGGCTATCTGAGGACCAGTTTGACCCGTGCAAATCAACCACTACTTCAACCCAAAGTATAAGGATCATAATGGAAAAACAAATTTATGACCCTAAAAATCTGCATATTATATGGTGCTGGTTGGTTTTGGAAAAGCTCTCCATAGACTACTACTAGGTCTGATATGGGTGGCTCTAAGAAAACGAGGAGCTCCAGAAGCCTACGTACGGGTGAACATAGATAATTGTATGAGGTAGCAAAGACGAGAGTAGGATTTCCTTTCGGAGTCGTTGATGAGTTTCTAATTAAAGTCGGTGTACACCAGGGAAGCGTCCTAAGTCGTTTGCTTTTCATTGTAGTCCTTGATTGTCTGCTTGAAGGAAAACTGTTAGACCCCAAAGTTTTACTTTTTATATTTTTTTTTTAATATGGATGGATGTTTTAGAGGGGAATGGGTATCGTATTTACCAAAAAAGACAAGGTACCTGTGCCGCCCATTCTCGGATCAACCTGGACCCGAGCCAATTCCAGACATTAAATTGAATGGAAATGTGCTTTCCAAGTGCTAAAAGTTTATTTACCTCGGATCTATGATCAATATCGAAGTAAACTGTGATGACGACGTCAATCATCGCGTAAGCGTAGGGTGTATGAAGTGAACATAAAACTTCGCTATTTTCTGTAACCGAAAAATGCCCCCTTAGCTGAAAGGAAGGCTCTATACAGAAGTTGTGCATCCGGCGCACGCTCACATATGCTTCACAATGTTTGACAGCGTATAAGAAGTATGAGAGCGAATAAACGGCAGCTGAGATGAAAATTCTTCGCCTGACAGCATGAGTAACGAAGCGATATAATATCAGAGTTACGAAGATCCGTAAAGGCCTCTACTTAAAAGGACCTATCTTGAGGAAAATGGAGCACGACCGACTCAGTTGGTATTGCCATGTTTAATGCAGAGATCCTATGAACCCAGTCAAAAAGGCAACGTCAATCAACATTCCAACACAATTGCGAAAGAAAGGAAGGCCCTAACATTCATGGATCGCACATATGCAAGGAAAATAGCATTTAACTGGACTCATTGATAAAGTGATCCAAAAACGTGTAGCCTGCCGTTATATTTTGAGATTCAAACGGCGTACCTCACACTGGATCATTGTATCAAAAACCGCAGCCCCTCCGCAGAAAAGCAGCTGATGCACTTAAACTAATAAACCAAAATCCTTAATATTTTCAATTCTTTTTCTTCACTCAACTGTGTTTTAAAAGATTTTCCCAATCTCAGTTTAATAATTAAATAGAAACGATAAAACTTTTTGTAACATCCTCTCATTTTCACGATATCGGGTATCCGCCTTATTAGTTTTTGATACCTCCCAAGAGCCTTTTTCTTGCTTCATATATAAGAGCCGATGATATCCGCGAAATTTGCCTTTGTCCACGAACATCCCTGAAAAGGAAAAGAAAAAGTTTTGGATTATTGAGCTCAGTTTCCAATCAATGGACATCCGGTTGAATAATAAAATAAAACACTTTACGGGGTGAACAAATATTAAATTAGGAACAAAATTCTTTATGATTAATGACGAATTTTATGGGAAGGTACGTACTTTCGTTTTATGTATTAAATTTTTGATTATATGAAGTATGGATAGATACTTAAATAGAGCGACTTCTTTAACATGACGTTCGTTAGTATGAATGAACCTAAGTAGGTACTTGACGCACGTACGAGTGCAAACGCCGACATGAACAAAAATGTTATTGCTTAACTTTTGTAGTTTCGAAATGAAATATAAGCTTTGTGAATGCTTCTCTATACATAAAATAAATCTATGTGCATCAATATTTTTACCCATACAAACATTTAGTTCCAATGAGCATAAAAATTATTATAAAACTTAATTAAATTCCGTACCATCGTAGGGATCAACAGCCATTGACTATAGCGAAAAAATAAGGTATGGTTTAATACTATCTGAAACATATTTAACTACTTTAGTATCCACCTACTTCTCTTTGATTAGAAATATACTCCGACATGAATTTGGAAGAGACAAGGAATGGTTCAAATACTGAAAAACTGCAGCGGTATTTTAATTTTGCATAAAATGCTTTCGTCATAGCCCTTTTCTTCTTTCTTAAGTTTCTTAAGTTTGCAGTTGGTAGCTCGCAGTATGGTAGCCACAGCTGTGTGTTTTGATACTGTTGGTTTACTTTTACATATTTGTTTTTCAAATACTTGTTCTTTCGTAATGTCATCATAATGTAAAGGTTCCTGATGGTGCTCGTCTAGTATAGCGTTTGAAAAGACCATTGAATTGTTGATTTGTTGTTAGTTTTTGTGTTGTTGAATTGTTAATTTTTGACTTTTCAATATTTAATTAAATGTTTTATGACTTTGTCTATACTTTTCACGTAGGTAAGTATTTTAATTTGGAGCGAATTTTCAGAAATTTCAATTTTTTACAAATCTACGATAGTTAAAAAGGGGCTTGGTCGATAGTGTGGACAGTCAAGTTTTCATCCGGTTGAGGGTTTGTGTCTACAAATCGATTATTTTATTTTTATTAACATTTTTCTTTAAAAATAAAACTTCAATTCAAGATTGTTTTAAGCAACTGATTTGCCAAAAGCGGGAAAAAAGTGACGAAATCATTTTGAGAAAACTTAAAATTTCTGTAGTTTTTAGGGACAATCAAGTGTCATTACTTTTTTGGCACTTTCACTCATTTTAAGAGTTGGAGTGAATATAACCGTCTTTTACTTAGCTATCTGCTGTCGGTCTTTTTTATAAAAATAAAAGACTTTAGAAAGTTTTCTATTGCTATCCTATTTAAAGCAACCATTCAAGCAAGTATCCTATTTTAGTTATCGAAAATGCATTGGATATAAATGCTTTTTGATATTACAAGAAAACTAATATCTTTAAAGGTTCTAAAAGACATAAGATTTCTAATTATTAGTTTTTTTGAGTTCTTTCTAAGAAAGTTCTGAATCTAAGATCTTTAAAAGTTAAAAGTCGTGAAGTTTTCGGTCAACATTGTCGCGCCCTAGTGATTTCGAAATTCCTTCAATGGTAAAACATTTGAAATTAGGTAGTCCATAATGAACGTGCTCCGAAAAATTAATAATTGAATAATTTAATCTGTATTTTACTTGAAAATAATATCCAACTAGCTGTTGCCTCACACCTTAAGCCGCGCTGTCTTAAGGAAGTTCCAACAGAAATGGAAACGGAAACAGAATTTCATACATTAACAACGCAAAAAGCATTCAGCGAATTTAGGTTTTAGTTGCTAATGTATGAGATTCTGTTTCTGTTCCTGTTTTACGTTGCTTGTGACAACGGGGCTTTACTGGCTCAATATATTTCTCAATTTTTTCCTCTCATAGCTATTTTATTTTTGACTTATCGCATTCACTTCATCGTTCAATCAATTATTTTCTTACCGCTTGTAAATTTTTAAATGCTTGAGGATTAAGGGCAGCAAAGTTTTCCTTCCATCTATCACTATCCTCAGCCTAGCTTCGAGGGACAGGTCCGTCAGAGGTCCGTCAGGTCGAACCACATGCTTCTACAGTCGTCCAGGGCGTTTCCAGTCGCTTCATGTTTCTAAGCTAGCATAATTTCTGCATAGTAAGGAGCAGTGGTGTTTCTTGCTAATTTCTTCCAAATTATCCCTCCGATAGTCAATTTTCCTCAAGGCTTGCGCACGTTCAGTTTAATTTCACCATTATCATAGTCCTCGCTGAAGATCTTCTGTGGATGATGTAAGAACTCTGCCGAACTCCAACGCACACATCCGGTGTGTCGCCATTTTTGCAGACACAGCTTCAGCAGCTCTTTTATATAAAGATGGAATGACTGTCAGATGTGTGTCGCGTAGTCCTGCAATAAAAGAAAGAAGAAATATGCAAAACAAAGTGTAGAAAATGTTTACATATTCCCTGGCCACCACAAAAAAAAACCTTTCTGGTTGGTGCATTTCGCATTTGCCAACTTCCAGCGCTTTAAACGCGACAACAACTTGATCTGATCAAGCCCGATATTTGTTGTGTTATATTTAAGCGGAGATTACGGAAAAACCGCAGTTCGTAAAAATATTGCTGCTATATCTCTTTGATCTGGCCAACACGCGTTAAATTAGCTCTCTATGGGGATGGTGTAGTTAACCCTAGATTATACCTAATCGTATACTACAGGAACTTTCAAAGAACTGATTTCAATTTTTTTGACGTCTTTCATTCTTAATCCAAAAAAGAGTAATGCACTTAAAGCACAAAACTGGCTGAGCGACCTGGTATAAAGGCCCGGAAAAATATCGATCTGCAAATTTACAGCTATTCGTACCAATTTTATGTCTGAAGGTACCTATGTGAAGGTTTGGTCTTAAGTCAATATCCAGTTACACTCAACAACTCAGCCAAAAACTGACTCAGACTTGCTTTTAACGACTAAGACAAAGCGTTTGGTCTCAATCGAATGTCCTCTTAGTCATGAAGGTCCTCATCCTCACAGACATCATTCCACAAAAACAAACGCTATTCAAACATAATTCAACGCTACCGTTTTTCCCTAAAGCCTAAATCATGTAGAGAGAGGAAAGCATCGAAAGGGCAAAAGTATGCACTCAAACAGTTAAATGTGTGTTGACTTTTATGAAATCAGGACATTACTCCGAAGTGGAAATCACTAGACAAATAAGCCCACAAGCGACATCTGATGATGTTTCGCAAAAAAAAAATTGAAAGCTCGCAGCCATTAGTATTTTGGCACCTGCGTGAAAGCATTTTGGAAATCAAAGCTTTTCTTGCCTGGAAATTAAGCTCTCAAATGGTGCGGCGATTGGAATGCTTCTGCTATCTGGGCTATCGGAGCACCTGCAGTCGCTATAATATTTTTGGGAGAAGAGCATGTTTGGCTTAATGGCATGTTTGCCGAAATTTTTTTCATAGTAGACTTTAGTTCACAAAAAACTGCGTATTGTGTGGTATAAAATAATACGAAATAACCCTTAGGGTTGTTAAAATAGGTCAAGTTAAATTCTTAAGTAGAGGACACCTGTTAATAATGCTTAGATTTTGCAAAGTTTATTTAAAAAGTTTGTGCAAAACTAAGAACAAGAAAATTAAATTTAAAATTTAAAGGAGCTTCAAAACTTGTAGGCGAGGTTAGAGCAACGTATAGAGAACACAAGACGTCCGATTACTTGTAACGGTCTTTATTGCATAGCTACATAGAGTGGGCAAGCAATGTTGCGGTTCCATCGACTGACGATCGTGTAAGCAAAAGATTATTTGGACCACTCAGTTAGTTGGCTTATGTATTATGATAAACTTAAGCTAATCTGCTCAAGTAGATACAAGAAGATACTGAGTCGGGCTACACTGGGTGTCAAAAAGTTAAGTGTGATTTAAATAAATCTGCTACATATTCTTAACGGATTCTTATATAAGATTGTCAATACAGCAGCCAGAGTTCAAGTGATGCTGTCTGTGCATTTTTTTTTTATATTGCTGCTATCGGATGAACAGATTTTTAAAAGACTGCAATCTTTTGAATTAAAAAATCTGTTGACTACCCATCTCGGATTTTTTAGTTCTTGAACTCACTTTGGAATAAGAACTTCAATATTAAAATCACAATTGTTTTAAAGTCTTTGATTGGATCATTTCCTTGAAGCATTCTTTCGATTGCATTCAATTCTTTAGAAAAAATACACTGCATTCTTTGAAGTCACTTTAAAGTCTTTACATTCACTTGAAGTCACCCGCATTCAGTTAGAGACTTCAATCTTATTCAATGAAGTCCTTGAAACTTCAAGAATTTTCGTTGAAGTCTTTGGGACTTCAAACATTTTCGTTGATGGGCTTTTAGGCTTTCAGGGAAGTACATACATATTTTAAAGTCATTGAATAGAACACTCATGTTACTCAGGATTTACTTACTAAAATCAAATTGAATTTGAATCAAATTGAATCAAAACCTTAAAACCTATCATACTCCAAACGTCCATACGTCAAACTTACTCATTAGCTGAAGGCCCAATGATTTCATCAAAAATGTTTGAAGTCCCAAAGACTTCATAGAAAAGTTTTGAAGTATAAAAGAATTCATCGAAAATGTTTGAGGTCTCAAAGACTGAATGCGGGTGACTTCAAGTGAATGGAAAAGACTTCAAAGTGACTCAAAGAATGCAGGGTTATTCTAAAGAATTAAATTTAATTGACTTTGATCATAAGATTGATGGAAAAGACTTATCCAGTCAGTACTTCAAAGGGAATGCGAGATTTCATTGCTGAAGTGTTAGTTATGAAATAAAGTCAATTGAATGAATCACAAGACATGACATACTCTCCGGGAATTCAGGGATTGCATCACAAAAGATTGCTGTCTTTTACAACTCTGCCGATGGAGCACTCAAATACACACCTACTATGGTTCACCACCCAACGCTTGTTTGTTCTACCGAAGCAAATATAGCCCCCACGAAAGTTCCTGAGGCCAGGAAACCAGCAGAGTCTTACATTGTGCTGTGAGCCAAGAAATCTTAGCTCTTTGCGACAACACTTAACAAGTTCGGATTTGATTTCAGTGACAGCTATTGCCTTTATGGCTACATGGCTGTCTATAATGTTGGTAATATCATCCTATGGTATTGTCCTTCTTGACAGTAGGCTGACTGTCTCCTTGACTACAAGGACCTCCAAGGTCTATCAATTGCAGTGTACAGTACATCCAAAGGATAGTTTTGGGTCTAGGACCCCAGTTTTTCCCGAACATGTGACTGCAAGTATAAAATGCGGTTGAGGCTTTCCTTACTCTCTCCTCAACGCTGAGGTTCAAGCTTAGTTTTCTGTCAAGAATCAAAATTTGTAGATAGCTTCGAATCGCTGGTTCTTTGGATAGGATTTTCCTAAGACGGGCTGTACTTTTTGTTATACTTTCAATGCTTGCACCAGAAAGTGCGCCAGGACCTGCGTTAAGCACTATTGACGGCACTTTTAAAATTCCGTTGGCTTGATTTGTACAACTCCTAGTCCTCTGGAGTTTTACTGGCCTTTGCCCGATTGAAAAGTGCCCTAGTTTTCCTCCTTATTTCAAGTAGATCTTTTGTCCGCTACTTTGGTGATTTTCTGCTGTTACGAATGGTGCATAAAGGACATCGATTTAGATCAAGTTTTATCTGCTTTTTAGCCACAATGCATGCTCTTATCTTACTTCCTACCTTCAGTGTGTGATAGACCTTTAGGTCTTTGGTGTCTAGACCTTTCACCTTCCCACAGAATAACCATGGTTGTTAGATCAGAGCAATGTCGATGTCTATCTGTTAAAAACGTTGAAGATTGGCGCTGGCCGTCTTGCTATGGCGCACTTTTAACTGCACTATTTTCATGCTGACCAGCATCCTCTCCTACTGCCTTCTTTGCCGACTCCCCAATGCGTATTTTGAACTTATTTTTGTGGAGTAGCGGCATCGATTTATCGTTGAACAGCACCGTGGCGGTTGTACCGTCCTCCGTGTGCTCGCCCACTTCCTCAACTTTCCAGTTCTTGGTGTGGAGTTCTGGATTCAGGTTTCGAAGATATCTCTGGATCCAGTCCAGTCCTTGCGGAGGGTCTCATCCGCATCCCTGGGCTCCAGAGATGCGGATGAGACCCTTCGGTCTGGTGTGTTCAAGTATTTCCTTCAAGCTAAAAACCCTTAAGTCAGCACCAGCCCACGGCGCATCAGAGTTGCTTATAAAGTTTTTGAGCCAGTCTAGTGTGTACTTGCGTCACAACAGTTTAATATCTTGAACTTCTTTATAGTGACCAACGTGTTAAAGCGTGGTTTATTACCACTGGCCTTGCAGGCTTCGTTGATCCCTTGGATTCCCGTTGATTCCCTTGGAGCTACCTTCAATTTCCTTGAGGTCTGATTTCTCTTTTCCCAGATTAATTGAAGATTTGCAAGCTTTATTATTACCTCCAAAGTGGTCTTCATTCTTTGGTTTGATTAACCTTCCTTTTAAATAAATAAATAAATAGAGTGGCGCAACAGCTCGAGGTGAACCAGGGCCAACTTCTCAACAATGTATGCTGGTGTGTTGATTTCTTTACATACAAGGGGACCTACAATTTTTTGCCGAATCCGAACGGCACTTTGAGAAGTTTTTCAAGACAATTAATACTCTCGGAGGGCTTATCAAACCCTCGCGGAGGTGGGGACCGTGAAAAAGAACAAGTCTTTTTTTTTTTTTTAGGTGACAGTGGCAGGATTTCAAGGAGCAAACCTTCCTTTTGCTCCTTGAAATTTCCATTCCCTAACCAAGCGCCAAACAGTCTTGGTAAGGTTCATCATCTCATGCGCCCTTTTCAGCATGCTCAATTTCCTTTCGTTAAGGACTTTGGATCGAGCTTATTCAGCCGGATGATAGTCCCCCTGGCGTTGGCGCTTTGGGGTATGGTGTACGAAACAACAGTGTCGTTGCTGCAACTTGATCGGTGCCTACTACAGTACAGATACTGTCTACAGTCACGTTCGATTCCCCGATAACAGTCCTATTCAAAAAAAAAAAAAACACTCCACGATAATTGCAATGTAGATTAAGTCATGTAAATAAAGCCCATAAAAGTGAGCTTTAAAATTAACTTACACAGGGTAGGCAAAAGCATCCTTTTTGTTAAAGTATCGAAACATAGTGCTTTTGCCTCAATCAGGATGGAGTTTTCTTTTCTTTTTTGAGAAAGTTAAATTTCATTGCAATTTTCTTCCTGTGAAAATTGTTTACTGCTCCAAACTTCCTTTTGTTGTCCATGGTCCAAAGAATAAAAACTGAGCGAGTGGGTACAAGAAAAAAGTTCCCATATAATGGGAATACCAACCTACCTGTGATGACAACATTGCAAATGCCAGCAGTTGTAGTTTTTTTTTGTTTTCGCGTGGCAGTGTGTGCTGAAGCAGGAAGGATATGTACATAACTCAAATTTGTGCAACCCTTTTATTGTTTGCTTTCGTTCGCATAACATTCCTGACTATGTGTGTTTGGCTTTTATAAGAAATGATTTTTGTTTACATTGGATTGTATTTTTGAAATGAAAGAGATCTGTACCTATTGCTTATCGATAAAAAGCATTCGTTTTGAGTTAAAATAAGCGCTATTTAGGTACAACTATAATTGATAAAGTTTTTATATTTTGATGCTTCGTATAGTGGAAGGGTTTTCAGATTGTTCCATGTGAATATTTTCGTGTTTGTTGCAGAAAATTTCCTCTGGATGGTTTTAAAACAGAAAAGCTCTAAACTATTTAAAAAAAAATTGGAGAA
This sequence comes from Neoascia interrupta, assembly GCA_947623515.1. Taxonomy (NCBI): domain Eukaryota; kingdom Metazoa; phylum Arthropoda; class Insecta; order Diptera; family Syrphidae; genus Neoascia; species Neoascia interrupta. Next base: position 151,046,061 of record OX392463.1, read on the forward strand.
GAGTGTCCTTGTCCGTCTTGGAGAATTTTACTTCAGCTTGACATTTTGGTTGTCAACTAGTTTTCACCAAATGATTAAAAAAATTTTCACAAAAACAGAAGATAGGGGAAGGTAAAGGTACCTACCCTTCTTTTTTATACCCCATTTCATAGGATAGTAGGTATATAAGGTTTGCCACATAGCTTGTAACATGGAAAAAAAATAATGGTAGACCCCCAACAACTTAAGGTCATATGATCGATACCGAGTTCTGAATCGAATAAGCCATGTCCGTTCGTCCGTCAAAACGTCTGTATGTCACATGTTTTTAGGCTTTACATTTAAGCTAGGAAGCTGAAATTTGATGCATAAGTTAATTGTTATCTGAAGCAGTACAAGTGTAAAAAAATTTTAAGTCCGTCCCCAGACACGCCCATAATCGGTGCCATTCTGCAAATACCTCCAGAGCTTTCAAAGCTGTAAGATGTCTTTAGAGTCTATTTATTGTAAGACTCAAAAAATAAAAATGTAATCGCTGTACCTCCCTTTATATCGCTTTATGATTTACATAAAACATAAAAACTTTTCAATTTGGAACAAAAATATTGAATAAAATGCATTTGAAATTTTACCCTTAAAACCGATGCCACACCCATTAGAGTAGGTCAATCGAATAATTTTGCTTTTTTAGTTCTATTGGGAGATGCCCAGTGTCAAATTTAACCTTGCACTTACCTTTTACTTACTTATAAGGTTCGCAACAGGAGAGCCGGGCAAGAGATGGCAACTATCACGGACACCCCCGGATAAGGCAATCTTGAACCACCTTTCTAACAAACTCAAGCACATACTTAAGACATGAAAAGTCGCGAGGCTACTGCTTACCTCGAAAACTTGACAGCCGATAATTGTTCGAATTACTTACTTAGGAAAACTGTGACGTTCATTAAGAAGCCTATAGTACACTCATCGTCATTAAGAAAAGATAACAGCTAATGGGCAATAGGTGACAAAGAAAAGACGGATTAATTTGCAGAGCACTAAGAAGAAACATTCCAACCATTTGACGGGGAACCGTTGGCCGAGAAGCTCAATTCCTTATGCGGTACTTGATAATTATAGAATGAAAACCGTCTCATTAGCTGAACTTTGTAAAAGGATAAAAAAAATTCTACCTTAAATACGACTTTAGTAGTAAAGTCGTATTTAAGGTAGAATATGGCGAAATTCTAAAGGAGCTACCGAAGAAAGCTTCCGAATCACCAATTAAGGAATAGGAAAAAGCATTTAGCCATCGACCAGATCTATCGAATAACAAACGAAATTTAGGAAGCGCTAGAAGCCAAAAGATACATTATGATTATGTACTAACGCTTTTTGACGTATTGCAAGCCTTCAACAAGGTATGGCACGATGACCTGAAATATAAGCTACGGCCAACTTTACCTGAAAAATTCTATAGCATATTGAGTCTTACCTTGAAGACACAATCTTTCGTGTTAGGTGGGTGCGAAAATGAGTACTCAGAATACAAAAACATAAGTACGGGTGTCCCGTAACGAAGCGTTCCTGGCCCAATATTATTTTTGCTTTATGCTAAAGAGCTAACCCCACGACGAAGCAACAATTTTAGCAACATTCGCTGACTACACTGCAATTCTTGCAAGTCATACGACGATTGAATCATCAAGAGGAAAGCTTCAAAGCGAGACTAGGTCAACGCACCTTAATTTTACGTGTACAAAGATAAACAACAACCCTCTGTTAATTAGCTCGGTACAAATCCCGTACTCAAATGAAGCGAAATATCTAGAAATGATTCTGGACGCAAAGCTTAAATACAAGCCATACGTTAAAAAGAAACGCGAAATCAGGTTAAGAGAAATGGATTGGCTTATCGGAAGATTTTCGAAACTAAGCATATACAGCAACAAGTACCCATAAGCAAGTGCTAAAACCATCTTGGACTTACGGTTTACAACCACAAGTTGGGGTTGTACATAACCAAGCAATATCTATTTTTGAAACTTTTCAAAAGAAGACACTCAGAGCAATCGTTAATGCTCCATATGGTGCATTCGAAATAGCCAACCTACACCGAGATCTAGGAATCGCAACCGTGACTGACGAGGTAACCAACTCTGCTCGCAAACTTAGTACTCGACTTCGCGGAAATTGCAACCACGAAATAATCCGAATACTGGATCAAATAAATCTTACGCGCTGACCACAATGAACGAGACCGTTGGATCTAGCATCTTAATACGAAACCGCATTAAATGACGGTATGAAGGTGCTTTCGTTAGAAGGCAGTCTGCCAAACGCGATTACTACAGAAGCTTGAACTACATGTTATGGAAATTTAGTCGTAGTTTGACGGAAAATGGGAGGCTTTCAAATGCCTACGTTTATCTCACACTACTATGAGCGCGTGAGGCCGGTCCTTGTAGTCCCTGAAGGTTTTTACCTACCCACGAATAAAACCTATATAAACTTTGCATATATGAAACTCACTCCTATATAATTTTATCAAATTATAAAGGAGTGAGACCAAATTTTAAAGCTACATATTTTATTAATTTTATGTTACTTAATTTGACTTTTATTGCTATTACATAATTTATTATTAAAAATAGATTTTAAATTTTAAATTTTAAAAATTTTCTTAAGATTAGTACGAAGCCATTATTTACCTATATTTATGAAAAAAAAATCGCTAAACTACAAAGCACCAAAATAAAACCACATCCCAATTATAGTGCGTTAGTATGCTTGCGAGACTGACAATAAGTGATAGTTCACATCTAATATGTTTTAGCCACATGAATACCTTACCCGTTTTCCTCGGGTTACAAAAAAGCAAGCTGTTGCGTTTACTTTATACGTTACGCATAGCGCATACCCTTTGCCTTCTATTTTTATCCTTTTACATAAAAGACTTTTCTGTTAGAAACTTTTCCCAAACAATAATGCGTGACAAAGCTCACTTTAGCTATGTGCGGTCTTGTAAAACTCTGATTAAACTTCCACCGAAACTAAAACCAAAAATAAGTAATACTATTTTGTTACACTATCATTTTTTCCATTAATGGTGCCAAAATTACGATGTGGCATGATAATGGCTTTCGTTTACGAGTTCCGACATGACAGGTTGATTAAAGTTAATAGTGGTGCAATTTCACAGCCTAAAACAAGTACAATATAAGGTTAAAACAGGAAAAAGGTGAAAGCACATTTTCCCATTCATGAGTCGTCACACTAACTGTCTCAGGAATTTTATATAAAGAATTAAATAGTTAAAGAAAATAACTTGACTTTGTAGTTCATCTCGCGAAGTTAAAAGGCTCGCAAAGACTTAAGTATGTAAACACCAGAGCAGAAGCAAAACCATCGTCAAATGATATGACAGAATGATTATGAAGAGTTCACACCGGGGACTATATCGGGACTTCCTACCTATACTTAAATTTAGTCCGAAAATCATCGGTGTAAACACAGAATAGGAGCACTAAATTATTTAGGTCACTCCTCATATTGAGGTTGTCTGGACTAAACGAAAACGAGAATATTAAACTGCTTTATCTTGTTATTTTCGCCTAATGCCATGGGAACGAGTTTCTTATTCCATATCTACATAAATGTCTTTGCTTGTTGCCCACATGCCTTTTTTGTAATTTATTAATTTTATTTAATTAATTACTATGTAAATAATTAAATAAATGTCTCTGAATATTTCATAGGAATGTCTCAGGAAAAGAACACGTTTGGAGTTTATTGAAAGATTGGTGTCGCTGGCTTTGGACTAAGTCCTACTTGATGCAAACACAAAATAACCAGACCACAAAATAGTCCTACGGAGAGACGAAATAAGGTCCTATAGAGAGACCAAATATAGTCCTCGGTATAAACTAGGCCATTATATTCATAAGTTGTTCTTTTGCTAAAAATTTTCATATTAACGAACTTGATGCGTTTGTTGAGACCCGACCCCACCAAACCGAGATCAAATAAAATACGAAGCTCTTATATGCGTTATGAAGCAAAATATGATGCTTAAGTCTAATTAGCATGCACGAAAGCACATTTAACTATTCGTGACCAAGTGCAACTTGTCAATAAATAATTACTAAAATGTCGCCAGTAAGTCATAAAAACCTACAATGTGATATTTATATGATTTTGTTGATATAATTATTGCACCTTATCGCTTTTACCCCAAGAGTAATGACATGCTGTTCATAGCTATGCATTTTACTTGTGTCACGCATGCTAAATTCCTCTTTAAGTCATGTTTCTTTTGAAATCAATGTATGTTTTCTATGCAGCATGAGGTTTCGCATGTCCAAACAAACAAAGGTCTCCTCTCCTTATACATATCAACCAATTTTTAATCGTTTGAATAAAGGACTCGACTTATGTATGCTCTCAGCAATCCACGAAAAGCCATCAAATTGTTAGGCGCAACAGCTCGAGTCGAACCAAGGGCTAACTTCTCACCCGTGTATGGTGTGTATTCTTCACATACAAGAGGACCTTGAATCAAATTCGAGACAAAATTTTATTCGCGAAAAGTTTGTCAGACCCTCGGAGGTGGGGTATGGTAGGAACCTTCAAAAAGAACGAGTTTTTTTCGAACGACAGAGGTAGGATTTTAACCCAGATGATTATTTTTATCTTTATTAATTTTATTGTGTATGCATGGGTATAGAGTACAAAGTATATGCGTGAAAAGGAAATGTAGGTACAAGAATTCTTTGTTAAGTGTATAAAGCCGACCCCTGAACTTTATTCCATGATTTAAAGTTATTTTCTCTACGAGTTACACCTAGCAGTTCATGAACCACCACTCAATAACCATTTACCTTTCCATTAGGTTTACCCCATCCCCATGACAATGTCGCTCAGCCTCGATGTCAATATTCATGGCGCCATTCAATCCGCAAATGTGTATGCTCAGCTCTGGTATTCCGTGTTAGGCTATAACAATGTGCACGAACATAAAGGTGCAACATTGCAATTTAAATCAATTTGCAAATGCCAGGCCAAATAATTTAAGCTAGTGTGTGATGAATGCGAGCCCCTTGGTTTAAGTAGACTGAGTTAGAGGTTATTTTAACCCACAGTATCACATCAGTTAGTTGAGCAAGATTGCATTAGTTGGGCTTATTAGTAGGCAGCATTTATGTGGCGTGTTGGAGGATATTTTGCGGGCGGTTGTCCTTTGCCACTCTCTGTTGCATAGTAAAAAAAAAATAAATAAATTTATTGCATAGTTTATGAATGAATGAATGAATGTACTTTATTTAGCTTTGAAAAGCAATTTAGTTAACAGTTATACATTTTTTTTATCCTTAGTTTATCCTTAAAGCTTTTAAAATAGTAGCCGTTTTGATTTGAAATTTTTATTGAAACAAAGAAAGAATATTGAGGACAGGTACAATAAAATCGATTTGCTTTTAGAATTTTTAAAAATCTGAAACTCGAAACACATATTTGAGAATGCAAGTGTAGATTAATTTTAAATGCCTTAAAACTGCACACATACGGACGAACGGACGGATGGACAGACGTTCGGGAATGGTTTCATCGATTAACCTTCTGGTCGCGATCATATTTCTAAAAGGTCTTAGGGGCCTACGGTGTGAAGTCAAGGGCTGTGAAACTATGCAGGGAAATTCTGGACGATCACTTGGCAACACTGTATTTGTGTGTTCGGTGCCAGAGCACACTGATATACCGGGAAACGAAGAAGCGGACAATCTTGCGAGATACGGGTCTGGGATAAATGCATCTCTAGCCCTCAAATCTATAAGAATCCCGCTGAATTCGTTAGCACGTAGGATAGAAATTGTATCCTTAAGTAGATCCAACCAACGTTGGACAGAACTTGATCCTTGCAGACACAGCAAGGGAGCTATGGCCAGCAAAAAGAGAATTATTTTTGATCGGACTAGCCCCCAGGAATATCCGAGTACTCACAGGAATCCTCACTGGGCACTGCGCTGTGGGTCTACATGCTGAGCGGCTAGGCATACCGCGTAAAGATTACTGCAGAAGCTGCAGGGACGTTGAAGAAATTGAATCTGTTCGTCACCTGCTATGCGAATGCCCAGCCCTAAACAGCATCAGGCGTAGTACCCTCGGCAGTTATTTCTTCAACGAGCTCGAAGATCTAAATAATGTAGATCTAAAGGACCTCCTATGATTTGTATAAAAATCCGGATGGCTCCAAGAGGACGGAACTCTGAGCTTCTAACAGCGATTTATTTCTGTTTTCGTTCCAGATGTTAAAGAGGTTCCCAATATGGACACAATGGACCCAACTGCTGTTCTAAGTGAGCCGAAACTATTGTAAAAAGGGCATCTATCAATCTAACCCAACCTAACCTTGCCCTGAAGTCAACTGTGGGCGTTGCTGAAACGGATCTTATCAATTTTCATGCTTTGTCTGTAGAAAATGAAAAACAAACTAGACTCAAAGTTTCTGTTTTCTAGCTCAGTTTTGAAGATCTAAAATCTGCATACATAAGGGCAGACGGACGGATGGCTCAATAGGTTAGATAGGTTGTTGCATACATTTAGGACTTAAACTCCGCCTTTTGAACTAAAACCAAAGAGTACGTGCAACAGCTTTCATTATGCCCTTAAGGTCTTGGGGGTCTATCGTCATTATTTCTCTATGTTACATTTTCGCTTGTATCAAACTTAATGTACTCCATTCCGGTGAAATAGGGTATAAAAATCCCTTTTTTTAAAGCCACGCCAACATGAGTGGAGGCATGGTACCATATTACATAACAAAAGGGTTATAAAATGCTAATATCTAAAACTTTTTCTATTCTCCTTTTCATTCCTATTCTACTTACTGTACCTATTCTACTTTCCATACCTATTCTCCTTTCCATTCCTATTCTCCTTTCCACTCCTATTCTCCTTTCCACTCCTATTCTCCTTTCCTTTCCTATTCTCCCTTCTATTCCTATTCTCCTTTCCATTCCTATTCTCCTTTCCATTCCTATTCTCCTTCCAATGCCTTTTTTCCTTTCCATTCCTATCTCCCTTCCATTGGTTTATTTTCTTGTTTATGGTTCATCACTTTAAATTTAAATAGAAAAAAAAAAATTATTCCTTATAAATTTTTGTTTACATGTTTTTTTTTTTTAAAGGGGGCGCGGCATGTCCAACCCCTTTAACCGAAAATCAATATTAACATAGAAATATCCAAGTTTGCAGTTAAAATGTACGCAAAACTGTAATTTTTTGGTTGAGATTCAATAATTTTCTGAAATTGACCTCTAAAGATGGGCGTGGCCAAAAACTTCGTGTAAACGAAATCTGAAATAGTATCCGGTGTACATAATTTGCTAAATTTTATTTCTTATTCTATCTTTAGTAAAGCTAAAAAGCAGTCGAAATCCATGTTTTTCTGAAAATCTATAGGTTTATATGAAATTCTGCCTCTAAATGTGGGCATGGCCCAAAACTTTGTATGAACCGAATGCAAAACTAGTATTTTCTACTTGGCTTTCTACTATAATATATTAGACTTAGATTTAGGGCGTGTCTATTAACGGATTCAAATTATTTTCAAACTTGATCTGAAGGAATGGACTTTCAGATCACTCACCAACCATCAGCTCCCTAGCTTTAAATTAAAGGCCTGAAATTTGTTTACACATGGACGGACATGGCTTAATCGATTTTCCGATTTTCCATTCATATCTCTAAAAGTATTTAGGGGTCTGCGGTGATTATTTTCTGCGTTACAAACATTAAACTTAATATATCCTTGGTAAGGTTTCAAAATAATATGTGTACACGGAGGCATTAAAATATTATTTATAAATTGAGCTCCTTAAAAACTGTTAGGATCGCTCCTTCGCGTAACGGAGATATAAATCGTAGTTAATCGTAGTAAAAAGCAGCACAGATATTTTTGTGATCTGCAATTCATAATTTTTTTAATAGTTTGTCTGTCTTCCAATACATAACAGATTCCCTCTGTTAGTTTTACAAAAAAAATATCTAGATTTAGGTTTGCTTAAAAAAAAAGGTTTTAGTAAATTTATTTTAATGCTTGAAAGGTTCTAAATTATTCTGCTTAAATTCACATTAATAGTTAAAACAAAATTTTAATCCTCCTATCATAACTCTTTCCTTTTTCTACAGACTCCTTTTTTTAATATCTAAATCTAGGACCTCATTTTTGGGGTTTGCGCACGACCCTACAGCTTGAATCTTTCTTGCAACTGAAAAATTCTGAGTCTCTACTCTATGAAACAGAAAGATTTAATCTTTATGCAACTGGCTTGGAAAAGTATAGGTCTTAACCAAATTAATGGAAAAAAAAGTCAGCGTCAAACCAGACCAGCAGCGTCAACGCGATACTACAAAAATCGTTTTTTAATGCACAACGAGAGCGAGAAATCGCGACGACAATTATTTATTAGGTTCGAAAATAATGTCTATTCAACTGCGTCTCACAACTCAAAACAGCAAATGACAGTTTAACCGCCGAGCTCGGCGGGGATTTAAAATTTTAAAATTTTTAATATTTTTTATGTATTTAAATAAATTAATTTTTATGTATTTAAATAAATTTAGTGCCCAGATTTTAGTGCTTTACCAGAATCCTTAACCCGGGCATACTAATGTACTATCGCAGAATCACATCGAAACGAATATCAGGCGACTTAAAATTAATAAAAGAAAGATTAGTTCTCAGGTTCGTCATCTCAATGGCTAAAAAAAACACTTTGTTAATCGTATGTGAAAGTTCGGATAGTTTTTGTTGTGGTTTGCCTACAGCATAAGGACATCTGTATTCGACCATATGCAATTCTTTCCATGACAAGGTAAATATTTAATTTCTTTATTCGCGAGGATTCACGGCAGCCGAATGTTTTGTTTTATTTATGGTAACTACTCGTCCATTAAATTTCCGGATTTACATATGTTTCAGCCCAATTGGTTTGACAGAAAGCGTGAGAAGGACGTCATATGTGCGAAGAGATTTTAACAGGCACTATTTTATTTAACATAAGCTTTAAGGCCGTATAATAAATATGTGTGTATAATTAGTTCGCATTAGTTATTATTTCATAAAGTTCGATGAAAATAAATCATTACAATAATGACAGACAAGAGCATTCGATTTAAAAAAAATTGTCATGCCTAGGTACTTACATATAAGATCATAATGTATATAATGTATGATTTTTTATACTCGAGCCAGGCGGGTATATTAATTTTAATCCATAGTTTGTAAAACAGTGAAATAATCATCCTAGTGGGTCTACGATCTTTTATAGATATGATCGAGACCGACAGGTGAATCAATTAAGCTATGTCCGTCCGTCCGCCCGCCTGTATGTGTGAAGGTTTTAGATCTTCAGAATCAAGCTAGAGAAATGAAACTTGGTGCATGGCTTGGTTCTTCTGTAGCACAGACAGTAAACGGACAGTGCCAATTTTCACACTTTGTCGTCCACTGCTGGCTTCGCATTTGCTTTCATTACCCATTTTGGTCAAGTCAGTCAAGGAACTCAAATTTAAAGCATAGGAACTCAAATTTTGTTACTGAGCAATATTGGCGCAAAGCCTTAAACAAGGCGAAAATTGGACCGCCCACAAAATCAACCATGCCCACTCATAACACGATAGATCCTTAAGAACCTAATTAATCTTCTAACTAATCTCGGAAAGTTCACTTCAAATCTAAAAGAGTTTATTTCAAATATAAAAGGTATCACTCTTTGATAGGTTTCTTACAAACAAAGTTTTGAGCTCCGCCCACTTTCAGGGGGCGTTTTCATAAAAAACTGTTTTTTCCAAAATAATTTTCTCTTTTTACGCCTTTTTCATGATTGTCACGAAATTACAATTAATAGATTTTAATTTTTAGCCCACACCCATATTCGGGCCAAAAAGCTTTTGTATTTGGTTTTACACGGTACATAGAGTCGGGTATATAGACGTTTGGCACAGACGAAATCTTGCACTTAGTCACTTGTAAGTCTTGAGATAAATCTTTTTATTTACAACCGTCGCTTCAAATTTTAAATATAAGAGAACTCCGTAGCTACCGAACGAATATGGTTAGGATTACGTTTATTAAAATGGGCCAAAAAAATTTACTTTTATGGTTTTGCCGAATACTTTTAGTGATTATTATTTTTTTTGCCACAAAATACATACCACTATTTATAAAAGCCCTGACTATATCCAAGTTAAAAAATGCTTGTGCATTTGACTGCATTACCTACATGTAGAGTAGAAGAAACGCACATGGCAGATGAACAGAATTCTGAAATCCTGCAAGCCTAAAATCTCGAAAGAACCGAAATCCCAAAACGTAAGGGAATGAAAAAAAAATAATGCGGTATTGCAACAGTGCGCAGGTAATAGCTTCGGTCCGTCTTTAATGGACCGCGGTAAACCGTAATCACCATAACCACTTTTGGGGGCATACTTGAAAAATAACCTTGTTTTTGTAATAAATATGTACTAAGCACATGCAAACTTTGTCTGGCCAAATATTTGAATAAAAGCTACAATGCATTTGATATGCGGTTGATGCCACGCCCCTTTTTTACTCGAAGAGATTGTCATTTTTCACATTAGGCGATTTGGAGCTTGACAGGGGTCAGTTAATTGGGATGAGATATCCCACAGTGTGATACCCAGTGTGGCATAATCCTTCTTCTCTCTTGATTGTCGTGGGGTGCGCATCTTAGAACTTCGCTAAAAGCAATACTACTTCATACCATTTCATTGTTACTAAATTCAACATAATGATTTGCTCTGTTTGCTCACAAAAGTTTAAACGCGGTTGTCAAACTAAAATAAAATCTTCTGACTGCTCGCATTTATTTCACTACTCATGCGTGAATATCACCGCTGAAGACGTCGAATTTTTAAAATCAAGCGGTAATGCATTCCGTTGCAACAAATGTTCTGTGCTAAGACGACGCTCGCTATATATGCAGCGACCAGCTTCATCAATAGCGCTTAACAACACAAATGCTGCTAAAGGCCAAATCGCCCACAAAGAAACACCAGCGAATTGTTCGGCACAACTCGGAGGCAACGTGAGTGAGTGCAAATGCACTGTACAAATGCTTTATCAGAAGCTCGCCAGCTTAGAGGACACAAACGCTCGGTTTCTTCAGCAACTTACTTCTGTTCAAACTGAAAATACATTGCTGCATAGAAAGCTTGAATTTTTGGAGTGCAAGCTAAATTGGCAACAACAACATCTCCTTAGTAATTACATCGAAATTGTTGGCATACCTGATGTGAACACAGGAAATGTGAAGGAGAAAGCTCAGCACCTCTTTAAAACTGCTTTGTGTATTGGTGTTGCTGATGATGAGATTACCAAATGCTACGTAAAAAAGCGGCAAGTAAAAACCAACGGCAGCAGCGAAGCGGTCCCTCCTACCAAACCTATCATCTGCGTAAGTTTCGTCGATTTGCACACAAAACAGCGAATAATGTGCGCAAAGAAGACGAACAAAAACAAACTCAACACGCGCATGGTTGGTGACGATCGCGACGGTGCCTGCGCCAGCGTCAGCAGCATGGGGAACAACGGCAGCCAAAAAAACAGCAAGGGCACTAGCATTTTTATCAACGATGCTCTTACAAGTTATACGGCAGGTCTCTTCATGAAGGCGAAAGAAATCTGTAAGCAGAAAGGCGTAAAATATGAATGAATAATATAATATGCGATAATTTAGATGACTTTTCCTCCTTTAATCTTAGTAGCTATAATTTTGAAAAAGTTTTTACTGATAGTTCCTTTTGCAAAGACAAATTTTTAATTATACACCAGAACGTTAGAAGTCTAAGAGAGAATTTTACTGCTCTTGTCACACATTTCGATTCTTTCCCTTGCGTTCCAGATAAAATTTTTGTTTCGGAAATCTGGATTTATAGGTTTGAGATAAAAGATTATTTTATTCCGGGTTTTAATTTTTTCACGAATACAAATGAAAATTACGCTGCAGTTGGTGTTGGATGTTTTATAAAAGAGAAAGAGGAATACGTTATTCAAGAAATCCTTAATGTTGATTGTCTCAGTGCTGATGTTTTGAAGGTTTCCATGGAAATTAACCATGAAACATTTGTTTTTTTTGTGTGTGTATCGATTGCATATGTTCACTGTTTCGATGTTTTTGGAAGAATTTTCTTGTATACTTAACAGGGAAAAACCAAGAAACCTCATGGTGGTAGGTGATTTAAATATCAACATTCTGGAAAATTGTAGTCTCGCCTTAAACTACCTAGAACTGTTAGCAATGCACGGTCTCGAAAGTTACATTAACGAACCGACAAGACTTGCTTCGGGTAGGTGTTTAGACCATATTTGTGGAAGATACAGAAATGGGTCGTTCAGTAATTTCGAGAATTGCGTTCTTGACCTTATGATTACCGATCATTCAATGACTGGGTTTTTATTTAGCTCTTCTACAACCAAAAGCAAGCCTAGTAAAGAACCACCTGATAGTTTTACTAATGTTGATATAAGGAAACTACAAACCGCTCTTTTGAATGAATTTTGGGTTAATGTCTATTCGTGCACTGACGTCTGTTCCTCTTATTCAGTTTTTATTGAGTGTCTAAAGAGTCATATTTTTGATTGTTCCACCACTTTGAGTGCAAAATGTCTACCGAAGAGGCTTAAACCTTGGATCTCCAGTTTTTTTTAAACAAAGTTAAGATTAAAAAACTAAGATTAAAACTGTATAGAGAACCTGGTAATATGAGTTTAAAAAACAGTTATAAGAAGCTTTGTGGGGAACTTAAAAAGGAAATTCCAGTTTGCCGCAATAATTATTACTGCTCGAGATTCAGTTCAGTGAAGGATAACCTAAAAAGTGAATGGAGACTAGTTAACAGCATCTTAAATAAACCTTCTGGTACAAAAAAACTGTCAGTTATTTTGGTTAATGACCGTCCTGTATCTGACAAGCAAGCTATTGCAGATGCTTTTAATGGCTTTTTCGCCAGCATAGCCACCAGTTTGCAGTCTTGTTCTGTGCAACCACGTTGTTTTTCAAGTAGATGTCTTTTGGAGTCGTCTTCCTCTACTAGCCTTAGATTTGAGCCTATAACTCCACTAGAAATTCTAAAGGTAATCGGCTCTCTAAGAAACAGCAGGTCATGTGGGTTTGACGGTATCTCTAGTACTCTACTTAAAAATATTGGTTGGTATACTATAGATGTACTGTCCTTTGTCTTCAATCGCTGCATTTTTGAGGGAGTTTTTCCAGAAGAGCTGAAGTGCGCTGATGTGTTACCGCTTTTTAAAAAAGGTTCCGCTTTACAAATGTGTAATTATAGGTCTATTTCACTTCTTCCAACTTTAAGCAAAATCTTTGAAAAACTCGTTAAGGATAGACTGGTTTCTTTTCTAAGCAAAAATAATTTTTTTCATAAATCTCAGTTTGGCTTTCAAAAGGGAAAATCAACAGAGGATGCGCTTCTTGAATTTTGTAGCAAAGTTATGGCCAATCTTGATGGTAAGAAGTGTACGGCTGGCCTATTCATAGATATTACTAAAGCCTTTGATATGGTTGATCACCATATCCTTCTTAAGAAAATTGAAAAGGCAGGCATTCGTGGCTTTATGTTGGACTGGCTTAGATCGTACCTAAAAAATAGATGCCAAAAAGTAAAGATCGGATATATAAGAAGCAATCTTTTGTTTTTCAACTTAGGGGTGCCCCAAGGTTCCGTCTTAGGTCCAATTTTGTTTCTTATTTACATAAACTCTCTGTTTAAACTGGATTTCAAAGGTGTTCCAACTGCCTTTGCAGATGATGTAGGCTTTTGTTATGGTTCAGACAGTCGCCTTGATCTCATCTCGGACATTAATTGGGACCTAAGTCTGCTGAGAATTTGGTTCTCTAAACATAACCTGGTTATGAGTTCCAAAACAAAGATAATGTTTTTTAATTTGTCGCCTATTCCTGCTCCCGATGTGAATGTCTACTTCCATGCACCAGAGTGCCAAAGGCTGAAACTTGCTTGTTGCAACTCTTCGCAAGAATTATCCACTCCTACATTTAATTGTAACATTAATTGTAGTGACAAATGTTTTTTGATTGAATCTGTGATAGAGTTTAAATATTTAGGACTTACTTCAGATTCAAGATTAAGCTTCGCTTATCATATAGATTCCTTGAGGAGGTATTTCCGTTTCACCATTAGACATTTTTACTATCTAAGTAATATATGTTCAGCCAATTTGTTAAAAACCATTTACTATGGCATATTTCAATCAAAATTACAATATGGGATCACTTGCTGGGGAGGCGCGTATATGAACAAAATTCAGCCACTCTTGGTTCTACAGAAAAGTATGGTGCGTAGATTACTCCGCAAACAAAGTAGACATCCTTCTTACCCTTTGTTCTATAACTTGAAAATTCTTCCTGTCCGTCATTTGTATTGTTTTGAGGTATTAAAAACTTTCTTTATGAAGTCTGGTAATCGCAATTTTAGAATTATTTCTAATTATAATTTACTTGGCAACTTTTCATACTCAGCTAATGTTCCTTTTTTCCGCACCACAGCGTATCGTAATTTTTATAGTATTTCCTCGATTCGGCTATTTAACAAACTTCCAGTATCGTACAGATCGGTTTCTCTAACTGTTAAATTTCTTAATCTTGTAAAAAAGTGGCTTCTTGGTTTTAACTTTGCTGCCATTGAACAACTTCTTTCCGAGTATCTGGTGTGGCTTAAAAATTTAGTTTTTTCGCTTGATTTTCTCTCAAGTATTAGGTCTTTCGATAAGATTTTCTTTCAACTTCAAATGTAAATTTAATGTATTTTCTATGGAAACCGCAAGTATGTAATAAAGGTATGCATTGTTTTTATTTTGCTTTTAAGGGTCACCCCACCCATATTTATACTGTATTATTTTAAAATGCTCAGTAGACATTCAACATTTTTTTCTTATTTATTAATATAAAAATATAGAATGTCAAGTAAGTTTCCGTACTTTAATTTCTAATTTTAATGAATTGTATGAAATTGTAAATTGTTTTCTAGTTTAATAAGATATTGTACTGAAATAAAATAAAATATCTACCTATCTATCTATCTATCTATCTATCCTCGCAGTTTGGATCCTTTCACCTCCTTCTTACGACGAGTTAAGTTCCTTGAGCCACCTTGTTGATTTAACTTACCCGGAAAGAGGTGTTAGAGGTGCGACTGAAGGTTCTGAAAGGTAGTGGAAGAAGTAGCTTCCTAAAGTCAACTGAATTAGACTGGGGCAGTGGCACAGAAATTAAGGTGTGTCCTCGCAGCAATCCGTATCGCCAAATCCTCTGCAGATGTCGTCATTATCGAGATTTAAATTAATAGCATGGTGTCTCAAAAGATTGTGGCCTGTCGAGAAAGACTCTGTCGTTACTTGTTATAATACTTACAAGTAACGACAGAGTCTTTCTGTTGCTCTTGATGAGTGCGTTAGTTCGAGACTTATCACTGTGAAAAACAAGTAAGTATAAGTGCAAGAGATCGTCTGTGATGAACTTCTAAGTAAAACTTTTAATTCAAAACTTTTTTCGCCTTAATTTATATACTTTTTGTCAGCCTTTTGTATTGACCACGCCCACAAATCTGGGCGAAGCTTAATGCTTTGTATGCAACAAACTCAGCAAAAGGTAATAACTTTAATGTCCATTTTTTTTATAGATTTAAAATGAATTTTCCGAGAAATCAGGTTTTATAAAAGTCTTACATGTTAAAATTGGGCATGGTCAATAGTGTGGGCGGTCCAATTATTGTCTATTGCTCTGCACCGAAAATCGAGTTCCTTCCAACGCCTTGTTCAACTGGACAAAAAAGCGTTTTGAAATAAAATAAAAATTTGAGGTTGTCTGTCATTCAAGCCAATCTTTGGCGTGGCTGTGCGCAGTTCTTATCAATTTTCATTCTTTGTCTGTGAAAATTGAGAACCAGGCTACTACATTTCAAGTTTCAACTCTCTGGTTCAATTTTAAAAGCCTAAAAACTTCACACATACGGACAGACGGACCGTCATAGCAATTCACCTGTTGGTCTCGATCATATATCTTTAAAAGGTCTAGGGGGTCTACGGTGATTACTTCACTGTGTTACAAACTATGCATCAAAATTAATATACTTTCAGCCTTCAGCCGACCTTCGCTGTCGGCTGAAGGTCAAGTCGAAAGCATTTATTTTTGAAGCCAAAGTTTATCATACTAACCGTTAAGAAACTAATTATGCTTGCGGAAAAAGTGCATTTTAAGGTAGACGCGCTTTGAAAGCACACTTTCTTATATTTTAATTTGTTAACTGTGAAAAGCTTCTATATACCATGTGGTTCCAGTCTCTGTATTCTGTGACAACAAAAATCAACTCTTCTTGGCCCCGAGTTGAAACATCCCCGGTTGAAACATTTCAGCTATTGTTTTACCGTTTGCCCAAAATGGCAAAATGTCTGTTATTGTTTTACGAATCGCCTTTGGCTCTGTCTGTGGCTGCCATTCCTTTTGTTCGGCGAATTTCAGAAACTATTTCTCAGCTCCTTAGACACGAGCAGAGCAATTTCCATATGCGAAATGCCACCTTTTGTTAGAAAAATTGCTGTGTGTTTTCCGTCCGACCGCAAACAACATTGGTTGGGTGAATTCGCAAATTAAATGCATAGGTAGGTATATGTATAGCTTCGGGTTAATACACTCGAAAGGGAACCTAGTCTACGTTTAAATTAAAGAGAGAGGAGTAGGTATAGGTTCATTGTTTTAGTTTTTATGCGTATATGGGTCTTTTCAATTCTTTCACACGTATACCTACATATGTACATACGTACATAGGGGCACATTTAGACTTCCCAGAGAAACACCGACAGCCAAATAACGAAGGTTTGATTTTATGAATTTCACGGTGTGCTATATGCATCGGTTTGACGAACTTTACTTCAATTGTGAGTTTCGGATATCATAAAATGGACGTTCACCCCTTTGAGTTAAATACATTTTTTTTGCGCGCTTTATTCCCAAGGGAATCGCTAAGATTTGGGGTTTGTGTTTCAGAACTACACCTATCGAGGACACACAAAATATTCTTTGCTTCTTATATAGACACTGTATAAGCACTGTGGGGCATTAGAAAGACTTTTTTTATCATTTTAAAGGAAATCATGTGTTATAATTCCCACGGTTCAATGGGGCATTGAACATTGTAAGTATTTTGGAGCTTAGAGTTTGGCATTAAAACTTGTACCTACTAGTTTCTATAAAAATCTTATGAGCTGCAAAGTCAATTTCGGTTTATACTAACCCTAAGCCAAAGAAATGCAGAAACCTATGCCATCAAAATTTTCAAAACGTACATTATGACTATCTTTGTTTCTATCTTCGTTTTTTTTTTCATGTCAACTGTTGTTGCTTACAACATTCTGCGATGTGTGAAAAAAGTCCTTGGTGTCTAACATCCAATGCCCGTGACTACTCAAGGCACACTCTCGCTATGTCAACCTAACCCACACACACGTTTTTGTCAGTAGCATCATTGTTGACAGTATCATTATTTATCTTACACTTAATAAAGCATATCGTCGACAGTTGTCCTCAACCATTTAAGTAAATGATGACGAATTGCATGAGAAATGATTGAACGGTTTCTCCCACTAAGGGTGATATTAAACCCCTTTCCGAACAGTAACAAATGCGGCTCAAATGCTATGTTGGGGGTTCATTGTGCTGCTAGGAACCAAAAAAATCTTTTGTTTAACCTTATCATGATTGGAAGGACACTTTGATAAATCGTAGGTATTGATGTCTTATGATTGAGCAATAAGCATGCCTTTGCGCTTCACTGAGTGCCTTTTCAATGTTTTATAGGACGGTAGTATGGACAGATTGATTGACTCTGAAAATATGAAATAAAAACATTACGTTCTCCCAACTCAAAAACAAACGTATATAATCCAACCTTCTACTATTAAGCGCAAGGTGTTATTTAAATCAAACTCATTTTTCTTTACGTTCGTGTTATACTTGAAATCCTTGCTCCCTTAATGAATAAAAGGGGCAATGAGAAAGGTTTTTCACCTCGTCCAGCAGGGTAACTATCCTATTTGCATACAAATTGGCTTTTCAGTTAAGCGTATTGATTTACAAGCCAATGAAGAGATGATGCACCCCCTGATAACGTTTGCTAACTGTTGTATGTGTGGAAAGATACCTACTGCATTGTTGGGGTGTATCTAACCACTTTGAATACTTAGGGTCAAAAAGAGTCTTGAAAATAAATGTGGTCTTTGCTTTAAACACAAATAGTTGCATGTGTGCACATTTTTCCGCTTAAGCAGCACCGAAAAAGCATCACAAGACTTGCTTTATGCACTAAACATTGTTGTAAAATAATTTTGTGAAATCTTACTTGAAAATATGACGAATTCAGTTTCGCTAGCGCAAAGAGTTGCCAATTTAGTTAGTTCACTCAGAGCGTAACTTCTGGAATATTATTTGTAGATACTAATAACAATCATATGAAATATTCTGGGCTTAGTTTATCTACGCCCATATTTCGTGGTATGTAGTTAAATTGTCTGAATTTTATTTTTTTAAAAGCCTTGCATTTAAAGTTTAAAAAAAGACCGTCAGGTATGAAGACATACGCGGAGCGGTATGTCGGCATTTGTTGTAGTTTAAGCTTACCTTAATTGCGCAGTTTAAGTAAAACGCTTCTTTTTTTATTATTATTCCTGGATATAGGTATTTTGCATACTGTTGTACCTATACTTTTTTCGTAGTATAATTCAACGTAATGGAGTAACAAACTTTATATACCACCATAGGATAGGTGTTATATTAAGTTCGTCACATAATTTATAACTCGGCGAAATAATAGTGGCAGGTATATGATCGAGACCAAACTCTGAATCGAATAAGCCATGTTTGCCCGTTCGTCTGTCTGTATGTCACACGTTTTCTTTAAATTTAAAGCCAGGAAAATGAAATTTGGTGCATAAGATCATTGTTAGCCAAAGCAGTACGAGTGTAAACAATTTTTAAATCCGCTTGCAGACACGAAATCGGTGCAAATACTTCGAGAGCTTTCAAAGCCCTCAAGGGGGCGTGGCATCGATTTAAAGAGTAATTTGTCAAATGCATTTTATTCAATATTCTTGTTTCAAATCCAAAAAACTTTGCTTAATATATTACGTAGAAAACACTAGATAAGTTTTATTTTTTTTTTTTCATACAAGACTTTGGGCCACGCCCACAGTTGGAGGCAGAATTTAAGAAAAACCTAGGATTTTCCAGAAAAACTTAGATTCAACTGGCCTTAAACTTAATTTATGAAAGAATAAAAAAATTAGCAGGTAAGGTAAACGATGCTTAATTCTAGATTTCATTCATACAAAGTTTTTAGCCACGCCCTCTTATAGGGGTCGATTTTTCAAAAATATATAATTTGAACCAAAAAATTGCATTTTTGCGTACATTTAAGTGTAACTTGGAAATATCTGTGTTATAGGTTGTACCTAATTAGGGGCAGTTGGAACACGCAGCTCTTCGAAGTTTGCACTACTTATAAAATGTCAAAAAATAACAATAACATCAGCATTTTACAATGTGGGATAGGATGGGGTATTCAACGGTCCGTTTTACGGACTGTAATTTCTGCGTACACACTGTAGCACTTACTCACTGGTTTCAGTATTGGCATTGTAGATACACTAAGCGGTTCGAAAGTTATAATTCAAACTCTATGAAAAACGCCATCCTTTTTTAACTATTAATTTCTCGAAAACTTTTCAATATTTTCAAAAAAATATTTTTTTTCATTAAAGTTTCGTAGGTACCCATCTACTAAACTTAAGTTTCGCTTTTCTTGTTCTTGCCTACTTATCTTCTTAAAAAAAAGTATTGAATAACTTTTAATCGATTTTCCCATGAAATTTCAAACTGTAAGCTAAGCTCCTTTCCATCTTCTTATAGTTTCCATTTATTAAACCTTTTCTTTCAAGTATCCATTGTGTGCCCCTAACTTTACAAATATCTCAACAGTCTCATTAAGTGTCTGCTTTATATAAGTCCAATCCATAGCGTACGAGCTTTTCCGAAAATACCGAATTCTTAAATAATAAAGAGTTGCTCAAATCCCAACAAATCCATTAAAATTCATTCAGTAGCCCATCATTTTGGTACTCTCAGAGCATCGTTTGGCATGTGCTGATATTTATTTCCGTAGGCCATATACCCACCTATTATCTTCCCATACCCTGCAGCATCAGAATTAAAATGAGTAAGTACTTATCCAAGCATTACATTGATTGAATTACATTTCCATATCACGCGAAAATTCCATTTAGTTAACATTTCCTTATGGGTTTACACATAACTTGACATGGGCTTTTCGGTGGTGATGGTGCCCATGAAAAGTCCCTTGAACTGAAAATTACGTTTAATCACTGATTACTTGCTGTATTCGAAGGCTTATTTTAAGTTTTCAGCGACGACCTCAGTGCTCATTGGAGATTTTAATGAATTTGCGAAAATATTAACAAAAATTCCACCCACTAAGTTATCGAACGTGAAATGTTTAAATACCCCACCCAGGATACATGAATTTTAATGCATAGTCGGTAATAGCTGACCAAGACCATGTAATATTAATTATGTTAGATCTTTAAAACCCTGGTTTACTTGCTGTGTGCGCAACAGGTGTTTTTACTCACATGAAAGGGACCTAACATTTTTTGCCGATTCCGCACGGCGAATTGAGAGGTATCTCATGATATATGGTACTTTTGGAGCACCGAAAACAAATTTTCATTGGTCGGGATTTGAGCCCGGGACCTCGTGAACAGTGGTCCCGTACACTAACACCACCTCGCGCCCACACGGTAGTTTTCTCAGAAAATTCATTTTAGATCGAAAAAAAATCTCATGACAAATATTAAAGATATATTTGCATTTGCGAAATAAGTACATACACAAATTGAGCTCTGCCCTTTTTTAAGGGGGCGTTTTGAAGAAAGAAATAGTCTCAGCATTAATTTTCGCTTTTAACGTATTTTCTCATGATTCCAACTAAACTAAAATTATTTGGTTTTAATTTTCAGCTAAGACCCATTTTTGGAGGCGTGGCCAATACAAATATTAATGAATGAACCCGCCCCAAGAGTGGGCGCAGCACAAAACATCTCATGTAGCAAACTTAGAATATGCTTATATCTACAAAATTTGTAATAAAAACATTTTTCCATTTAGAGTGAATTTTCAGAGAAATCAAGTTTTTAAAGATATGAAACTGTAAAAGTGGGCATGGTCGCGGATTCTTTGGAATGAAAGATAAACAAGGATATTCTATCAGAATCAGAAATTATGAAATTTAAATATAAATTGCCTTCGACTTTTTTATTCGAAATTTTAAAATGAAACGAAATAGAGCCAAAAACAAAACGGCAAACATGTGGATGGGATCAAAAAGTATGGATGCAGATGGAGACTAAAACTCGTATGGTAAATCTTAAGATTTAGGCAGGGAATTTAACGAAGATTTGCCTTACTGACGTATAAGTGTCCGGTGAACGCATCCTATCATAGCTGTGGTGGGAGCGCTTTCTGGTCTTATCTTATGTTACTGTCTTAAGTTATGTTACCAAATGGTCTTAACACTTTTTTCACTTGTGTGGTGTTACTATGCATTGTGCAGAGATTTTACTTTGTATTCTGTTTGTTAAAGAATCCGTTGAGTCGCAAATGCATTTCATCAGAGAAGATATTTTTCGTCTTTTTTTCCAATATCTCTAGAGTTCAAATTTATGTTACTGGGGAACTTATTTTACTTCGCAGTTGTTGAGGTAACTTATTATTAAAAGTGTGTAGGCCAAGGTATTGTTTTTAGTTCACCATAGATAGTGTGGCCTTAGCCCAATTCTTGAGAACGCCACAAAATCGACTGTTTTTGTTTGCGATTTTCCCGGCTTTTCAACCAATCCGTTGTCTCGCATTAGTACGAGAACATCAACATCCAGCAGCGAACATTTAGGCTTAACATTTGTTCATTCTTGATAATAACATTGCTGGCTATACTCGAAAGATTGTAAGATGTTAAGTTTAATGAATAATAGTGTGCTACGGCTCACTAACTTAAACTACTTCAAGAGCAGTAGCTGCGGACACGGCTGGATCCTGTCGGAGCTACGGCCAGGCAATCCAACTTTAACGGATGAAATTCCCTCCCTTGTCGACTTTGATATACCGCATGACGTCATTTATCCAGTGAGGGAAGACTGGGGAAATAATGCAATTGCCAGACCTAATGAAATTGCAATTTTCACAGACGGTTCGAAAACAGGGGAAGGAACAGGTTCTGGTATTTTCTCAAAAGACCCGGAACTAAATGTATCCTTAAAGCCACCGGATACATGCAGGTCTTCCAATCAGAGGTTCTGGCTGTACTTAGGTCGGCCGAGCTTTTGCAGATGAGATCGATATCCGGCAGAGATATCGTCATTTACACCGATAGCCAGGCTACGCTCAAGGCAATGGAATCGATCAACATCAAATCTGATATAGTCAGGGGCTGCCACACAATGCTCATTGTGCAGTCAGATCCGGGTGAGACTGTGCTGGGTACCAGGACACTGCGGTATAGAGGGTAACGAACAAGCTGATGAGCTTGCAAGAAGAGGAGGGCTCCTTGGAAACAGTGTGGTTTTAACATCAAACCACCCCTCGTCTGGCTGGGCACAGGGTATCTAGATACCCCCTCTGGCCACGACTAGACGAAAAAGGATCGAAGGCACTATTAAAACTGAGCAGGGACAAGCTAAGGGCTTTGGTGGGAGTTCTGACGGGACATTGTCTCTTGAGGAAACACGCAAGGAGGCTCGGCTGACACGGCTTTCTGACACAGATATTTGTCGATTATGCAGTGATCTACAGGCGGTTGAGGATATAGCACACATACTGTGCGAATGCGAGGCAATTTTGCGAGTTCGCAAAAAATATTTAGGGGAATATTTCTTTGGAAGTTTGGAAGAGGTACACGGCACAAACTTCAAAGGCCTTCTTGGCTTTTACAGGGAAATTGGCTGTTTCACGGTTAATGTTTAGGTTGTTTTTGCCTTTTGAGTGTTATTTTCAACTGGTTCCCCAGGCATCGCGATGGGCCCGCTTTGGTGCCTAGTGACTGTGTGGTCCTGTTCACCACACCCCTGTTTAACCTATAACCTAAGTTTAATGAAATTGATTATGCCCCTTAAAAATATTGTGCTGAATCATCAGGACTAGCAGCCAAGCTTAAACGAAAAATGAATATTATATGTATACACCGGTTATGACTCTATGATCACACGCTTCCTGTCAGTTAGAAAATTATGACCATAAAGTTCGCTCACTGTCATCTGCAGTAATTGCTTTTCGTTTCCGCAAAACAATATCATACTCCATAGATATTTCTAATTACTGAATCCTGATTAACTGAAACCACAGCATATTCATTGGGCCGCGCATTGGAAAACGGTTGGCATTTGAACAGGCTATTCATAAACTAGTATCTTTCCTTGTCCAGGTTGGAGGTAGAGCTCTAAACCAAAAACGTCATCCTGCATTCGGATGCGTTTTCCATCAGTGGCTGGCCAATCAGCCACCACCAATCGATTGTGTTGGCGTGCACCTTTTCGAATCCCCCGGTGCTGTTAGGGCTGCAAGCGCAAAGTGCAATTGTGATTTACATAGATGCTCCATATATTTAGCCCTGACTGCTAATAATGGGTTCAAATTAATTGCAAAACGTGATTAAAATTCCCAATTAAAATGCTCGCATAATAACTTTGTGGTTGCACGTACTTCTAAAGAGCGGTCGAGCTAGACTGTGATTTGTGTGTAAACAGGTCAGAGTTGAAATAAGATTTTGATTGTTGGTAGTGGCTGCTGTTGGTAAAACAAATTAGAGCGGTCGGGATTCTCAATTTGCATAATTTTTATTCAATTTAAATGTAATTGTTCCATTGAATCTGAAGAGATTCACTAATTGTTTGTATGATTTATTAATGGAGTGCAAGCGACTATAAAGCATTGGGCAAATAAAATTAATTATTATTGAAACTAAACTTTAATCTAAATGCGGATGCTCAAACTGATAGAGGTGACACAAATTAGAATTCTAACATAACGTTGTACATAATGTTATTGAATTATTATGCTTAAAACTTGTTACTTTTTGCTTAATTATAAGTTTGAAACGCATGTAGATCGTTTATTCTTCTATAGGTCTTACCATTGTGTAACTCATACATAAACTATGCATAAGTTGGCATAATATTTGCACTAATACGCACTTTTTTAAACAACCATTTCATTTCGATCGCAGAGCGATATGTGAAAATACTTTTACATTCTAGCTGTACCTTAGTAAATGTACCCTGCCTTTAAATGATTTTCAACGCTTATTTTACGTAATTATTTTAGCTATTGTAAACCTAATCCAATTGTAAACCTCATACGCAGACGACATTGACATAATCGGTAGAACAAAACGTGATGTCAGTGAAGCCTTCGTGAGTATTGGGACGGAAGCGGCGAATATGGGTTTAGCAGTCAATGAGGGCAAAATCAAGTATATGCTGTCGTCAAGAAAAGACACCCAACATCGACGTCTTGGACAAAACATTACCATCGACAGCTATAATTTTGAGGTAGTTAGGGACTTTGTCTACCTGGGTTCCGCTATAAATTGAGACAATGACACCAGCGCTGAAATCAAACGAAGGATAACTCTTGCCAATCGCTGTTTCTTTGGGCTAAGGAGGCAATTGAGTAGCAAAGCCCTCTCTCGAGCAACTAAAGTGTCCATGTATAAGACCCTCATCATCCCAGTCCTGCTTTACGGTGCAGAAGCATGGACCCTGTCAAAGGCGGATGAAAACACTTTAGGCTGCTTCGAGCGAAAAATTCTTGGGACAATTTACGGTCCCGTCTGCATAGACGGAGAGTGGATGAGGAGATATAACATCGAACTGTATACGGGCTGTACAGCGATACCGACCTAGCCAAAAGAGTCAAAACACAATCGCCAAAGCTGCAGCAGGACTGGGATGGAAAGGATCCCTTCCTCATAGATACGCTAGTTAATGATAACATCTTCCGAATCCAACGATGACCGAGAGCGAATATTGAAGTTCTCAAATTGGACCACCAACATCGTTTCCACGGAAGCAATGATGCATGCTTGTTCGGTATTAACAAAATTAAGAGGGGAATATTGTGATGTGGAGACGAGATGTGAAAAGATATGCAGGAGTCACTGAATTTACCCATCGATTCACTAAAGGAACACACCTACTCGATTCACTACTGTCAACTGAAAGTAAGCTGACAAATCAACCCTTTATTGCTTTAGTGAAAAACATAGTTGAAAACTTGCAAAACTTAAAGCAAAATCTCGAGAGCTGTGCAAAAGATTTGCAAAAAACATATGCCGGGAAGGTGTAATCCGACAAGTTCAAACTATTAAAAGGAATGGAACCCCAAAAATTTGAGGTTATTAGTCTGAATTTCAATGCGTGAATGCTTGCTTTATAGAGCTTAGGTGCGTTGAAGCTCTAGGAGACGACCGTCCCCTTGTGTTTCAAATGAATCACCTCTGGAACACACCATGGTCACTACGTTCTCCGATAGTTGTAGCGACCCCCTTAACCGACAACGGAGGTCTGAGCTCCTGAACTTCTTACCTTAGCTCAATTTTAGTCTACACACACCACCATCCATCCACGTCTCTATACAATCATGATCCTCAAATCGTATCCAAACGAAAAAAAAAACTTCCCGATCGCAAATCGGAAACCATAAAACAACAGAACCATAAACATAAAAATAAATACCAGGACACGCCCAAAAATTTCAATTGCGCGATGTGTTAAATAATTCCAACATATTATTTATTATACACCTACAATAATAAAACAATGATAATCAGCTCTAAAACTAAATGCGTTTAAAAGAACAAAAACTATGTTACCAAAAAAAAGGATAACCACAACTTAAAATTTTGAAAACT
The DNA here is from genome assembly GCA_947623515.1 of Neoascia interrupta. Taxonomy (NCBI): domain Eukaryota; kingdom Metazoa; phylum Arthropoda; class Insecta; order Diptera; family Syrphidae; genus Neoascia; species Neoascia interrupta. The sequence continues at coordinate 151,072,104 of OX392463.1, forward strand.
AAGCCCTTTAGCTTCATTAAGACGAAATTCCACTTTCAATTTAAGGACTTAATCAATAAATCCGAAAGAAAAAAAACTCTAAATTGCAGATCCCACGATTGAACTTCAAATTCACGTTTTCTCCTTCGATATTCTTTAAATTCGCCCCCTTCGGGTAGGGGTTAGAATAAACCCGAGGTAAGGCATGCCTGCCGTAGGAGGCGACTAAAATCCACCCTCCGTATGCCGAGCGCGTAGCGCATACAAACTATGCAATGAACACAACAAAAGATTTTATTACCCCAGGTGGCAATCCAGTTTCACTGGCAAATCCACCCTCTTCGGAGAGCCATTTATTGCTTATAAATCCCTTTTTGAAAAAATCAAGGGTGCCTCGATCTCCACCAGCTGGATCGAAGGTCTCCGGGAAAGGAAGTCCGCCGGTTAATCAGGACTCAGCGAAAATTAAATGCTTTGAAGCGGAAAACAACGAACTCCGTGCTAAGCTTAATGAAATGGAACGTCTCTACCAAGAGCTTAAAAGCGAAGTAGATTCCTTACGTAAAGAAAATGAAGCCTTAAGGAACCCCCGTGGTACTATAGTATGCGAGGAAACGCCGAAACGTCAATGTGAATACCAGACGGACGAGGAAGAACTTGCACGCGAAACGAATCCGGTCTTTAGGAAAAGGCTTACCAAGAAACGAAAGGCCGGTTCTTCACCCGAAGTAGAAACCGTGCAGCAAAAAGAAGAAACACCAGTCTTATCAAATAAAGCGACAGGAATACCCCAAGAAAAAAACCGCCGACCACCTGCAATAAATGTCGTTGGGATCGCGGACTACGGAAAGTTGCGAAACATCCTTAAAAATACTCTTGGGACGAAATATAACTTGACATCACTTCGAAACAACGTATGGAAAGTTAACGTCGATGACTCTGATGCCTATCGGTCACTGTCACAAAAGTTAAATTTAGAGAAAATCCAATGGTTTACTTATGAAAATCACCTCGAAAAGCCGCTGCGGGTTATAGCGAGGGGACTACACCCATCCTGTACCAAGGACGAAATAATACAAGACGTTCAAGCCCAAGGCTTTAAAATTCTTGACGCCGTGAACATAATAAAGAAAGAGAAGCAACGTACGGACGAAGGCAAAGATTCCGCTGTTGTCCGACGCGGCCTGCAAATTTTTATGCTTTCTTTTGATAGAACTGAAAATATTAACGAAATCTACAAAATTAAATCAATCCTTAACATCAAGGTAAAAATCGAGCCCAAGCGGAAGGGCAACAGGCTAGTTCCCCAATGTAAGCGATGCCAAGGTTTCCGACATACGCAAGCGTACTGCAAGAAAAAGCCGAGATGCGTAAAATGCGCCGGCGAACATCTCTCGACGGATTGCAATGTCAGCAGTCAGGCCCCCGCGGTTTGTGCCAATTGCAGGGGAAGTCACCCAGCGAGCTACCGAGGTTGCGAAATTGCCATTGAGTTGCAAAAACGACATGAAGCTCCGAAGAAAAATACTGAAAATAAGGGCCCAAGCCTAAAACCTCCTAAAGTAGATAAGCCAAAAACCCCTAAGTCGACTAGGGATAAGGGTTTGATTAAAGGCAAAATTCAAATAGCGCAAGAAAACGTCGCTGGTCCTAGTTCCCACCGGAGTCAAAAGGGAGAATCCACACTTGTTGGTCCAAGATCGTACGCTCAAGTCGCGTCACGTGAAAGTAAGCCACAATCGGCCGCATCAGGTTCGGTCTCTCAAATTCTAGGCATGATTTTAGAAAAGTTTGAGCAACAGGCGAAACTTAATCAAGTTATATTCAACAAATTGAGCGAGCTCGAGTTTAAACCTCGAAAAACATTTAATAAAAAATCATGAATATGGGAAAGTCAATCAAAATAATTACATGGAATGCAAACGGCCTTTTGCAAAAAATTGACGAACTAGAAGTATTCCTACGGAAGAATTATGTAGACATATGCCTGATTTCGGAAACCCACTTTAAAAAGGGTTCAGCACGCAAAATAAAAGGTTACATTGACTATCACGCGCATCATCCTTCAGAAAATTCGAGAGGTGGATCCTCTCTCTACATTAAAGACTGCATAAAGCACTCCAAAAACGAAGAAATAGAACTTGACTCTATGCAAATAACCTCAGTCTCAGTAAAATTAAGTCACATAAATTACAACATCGCGACGAGCTATTTTCCTCCGCAGTATCGGCTGGCAGATGAAGATCTTGCTCTGCTCTTTGATTCACTTGGGTCAAACTTTATCATCGGCGGGGACTTTAACGTGAAAAATACTTTTTGGGGCTCACGGTGCAATTCAACAAGAGGCAGAGCCCTCTTTAAAGCAAGTACAAAACGCGGCGTGATCTTCTTATCGACGGGAAAGCCAACATATTAGCCAACCGACAGAAATAAAATACCTGATCTCGTCGACTTCTTTATCGCCAAGGGGGTACCTCGTTACCTTACGAACGTAGAAGAACGCTTTGATCTCTGTTCAGATCACTCGGCAGTTCTTTTGAAAATCGGCGGAAGCCTAGCGAAAAAGAATAGAGCGCCTAGATTAACTAACAACAACACCGACTGGGACGGCTTTAGAAAATACTGCAAAGAAAACATAGCTTTAAATGTACCGCTCAAAACGCCACTTGAAATAGAAGAAGAATTAGATAAACTCGTGAGAGTTGTTCAGAGCGCTGCGTGGAATAACACTTCTTTTCGGAGGTCCGAATTATCGAACAGCGGAACAATATATCCGCGAGAAATAGAAGAGCTAATATGCGAAAAGAGGAGAGCGCGCAAGAGATGGCAACGTTCGCGAGCACCCCCGGATAAGACAATCTTGAACCACCTTTCTAACAAACTGAAGCACGAACTTCAAGATTTTAAAAGTCGTGAGACTACTGCTTACCTCGAAAGTTTGACTGCCGATAAAGGTTCGAACTACTCTCTTTGGAAAGCAGTCAAGTCCGTTAAGAAGCCTATAGCACACTCTGCGCCATTAAGAAAAGCCAACGGCGAATGGGCAAGAGAAGACAAAGAAAAAGCGGATTTATTTGCAGATTACATAGAAGAAACATTCAAACCGTTTGACGGGGAACCGTTGGTCGAGGAGCTCAATCCTTATGCGGTACAAGATAATTATAGAATAAAAACCGTGTCATTGGCTGAACTTCGTCAAACGATAAATAATCTGAAAAAAAACAAAGCCCCTGGCTACGACTTAATTACTAGCGAAATTCTAAAGGAGCTACCGAAAAAAGCTTTGGTCAAGCTACTCCATATCATTAACGCTTCCATGAGAGTTTTATACGTTCCAAGGCAATGGAAAGTGGCCGAGGTCATAATGGTTCCGAAACCAGGAAAATGTCCGAACGACAAAAAGTCATACAGACCTATTTCGCTACTGCCGATAATAGCTAAGGTGTTCGAGAAACTGTTGCTTAAAAGGTTGCAACCAATCATTGAAGAAAGACGATTGATTCCGGATCACCAATTCGGATTTAGAAAAAAACATTCAACAATCGACCAGGTCTATCGTATAACACACGAAATCGAAAAAGCTCTGGAAGCGAACAAGATATGTACTGGCGCTTTTCTCGACGTATCGCAAGCCTTCGACAAGGTGTGGCACGAAGGCCTGTAGTACAAATTAAGGCTTTGCTTACCAGAAAAACTCTATAGAATCTTAGAGTCTTACCTTAAAGACAGAGTCTTTCGCGTAAGGTACAAAAATGAGTACTCGGAATTCAAAGAGATAAATGCCGGTGTCCCGCAAGGAAGCGTTCTCGGCCCAATATTATTTTTGCTTTATACAAGAGACATACCCCACGATGAGGGAACAATTTTAGCTACGTTCGCAGACGACACTCGCTATTGATACGACAGTTGAATTATCAACAGGGAAACTCCAGCGCGCTTTAGACAAAATATGCGACTGGACGAAGAGCTGGCGAGTTGTCCTTAACGAGACTAAGTCAACGCATGTTAACTTTACATATAAAAAGATAAACAACAAACCTTTATTCATTAACTCGGTACAAATCCCGTTCTCAAATGAAGCGAAATATCTAGGAATGACTCTAGACGCAAAACTTAAATGGAAGCCGCACGTTAAAAAGAAACGCGACGAGCTCGAAATCAAGTTAAGAGAAATGAATTGGCTTATCGGAAGATTTTCGAAATTAAGCATATATAACAAACTGCTTTTGTATAAGCAAGTGCTAAAACCATCTTGGACGTACGGTATACAACTCTGGGGTTGTACTAAACCAAGCAGTATATCTATTTTAGAAACTTTTCAAAATAAGACACTCAGAGCAATCGTTAATGCTCCAGAAAGAAGAAATAGCGATCTACACCGAGATCTAGGAATCGCAACCGTGTCTAACGAGGTAACAAACTTTGCTCGCAAACTTAGAACTCGTCTTCGCGGACACTGCAACAATGAAATTATCCGAACTTTGGATCAGACTAATCTTAGGCGCCGACTACAACGAATGAGACCGTTAGATCTAGCAGCATAAGATGAAACCGCATAAATTGACGGATGATGAAACCACATAAATCGCCACACGCGATTACTACAGAAGCTTGAACTACTTGTTAAGGAAACTTAGTCTGACGGAAAATGGGAGGTTTTTTAGTGAGTAAGAATCTCACACTACTATGAGCACGCGCGGCCGGTCCTCGTAGTGCCTATGAAGGTTTTTCCTACCCACGAAAAAAAAAAAAAATTCTTTAAAAATAATTATAAATAATATACATTTTATCTCTATCCTTCACTTTTACTTTCTTCTAATTTAACCTTTAACCTCTAACCTCTAACCGGCGTAGTGGTTAGTGTGTGCTTACTACGCCGGAGGTCTGGGTTCGAATCCTGCCATCGTCACCTAAAAAAAAAGACTTGTTCTTTTTCACGGTCCCCACCTCCGCGAGGGTTTGACAAGCCCTCCGAGAGTATTAATTGTCTTGAAAAACTTCTCAAAGTGCCGTTCGGATTCGGCAAAAAATTGTAGGTCCCCTTGTATGTAAAGAAATCAACACACCAGCATACATTGTTGAGAAGTTGGCCCTGGTTCACCTCGAGCTGTTGCGCCACTCTATTTATTTATTTTATTTTATTTTACCTCTATATATTGGATCATTACTTCATAAAATTAGCAATTAAGCATATCAAATCAAGCTTCGGAATAAAAAAATATGTAAATGTATATACAAATTCAATTCATTGACTCACCCATAGGCTTGGTATGAACAAAAATAAAACTGGATGCTTCCTCGGCAAATCTTGTGCCCATAGGATAGGAGGTATATTAAGTTTGTCACATAGCTTGTAACACGGTGAAATAATAATTGCAGACCCCCAAGACCTTAAGGCATATGATTGAGACCGAATTCTGAATCGAATAAGCCATGTCCGTCCGTCTGTATGTCAGCTAGGGCGCTGAAATTTCGTACGTTAGGTCCACGTCATGCGAAGCAGTACAAGTGTAAACATTTTTGAAATCCACCAAAAGCCACGCCCACAATCGGCCTAAATGTAGAACTACCTCCAGAGATTTAAAAACTGAAAGACGTTCTTAAAGGCTGAAATTTGACACTCAGCATCTCCTCATGAATGTAAGACACAGAAAAGAAAAGCTTAATTGGTAAACCTTCTCCAGTGGGCGTGGCATCTATTTTAAGGGTTAATATTCAAATGCAGTTTACTCAATATTTTTGCTTCAAATTGAAATAATAATATTTTAATGTTAGAAAAAATAATTAATATTTTATGTAGAAAACGCTTGGTTCTACATTTTATTCATACAAGACTTTGGGCCTACATTTGGAGGCAGAATTGAAGAAAAACCTAAAATTTTCCAAACGGATTTTCGATCGGCCTTGAGCCTAATTCAGGAATGCATGAAACAAAAAAATTAGCAGGTTAGGTAAACGAGACATTCAGTCCAGGTTTCATTTATATAAGTAGCACTTCGTAGGATTTCGGTCGGTCAGAGATAAATTAATTAAAATTCAATTAGGCGGCACTTTGTCAACGCAATCAATGCGATGGGGCACTGTTCTGTATATGATGGATGTGCAGATTTTAACACTTTTTATAAATTCTTTAGAACTAAGTTTTACAGGTTTTTGAATGCAGTCGAGCAAAATGTATTTTTTTTTCTTTGATATAGTTAATTTTTTAAAGTTTATCTCTTTTTATATTTTTTTTATCTTTTTATCTGTTACAAAAAAAAAACGACTATGGCTTGACCAGCCTACTGCACGACGAAGGCATTTAGTTACGCCTACTACCGACTCGACCCGTCCTCTTTGAGATTCGCTTACTAGCTGACTAGCTCGTTGAGTCTTGAAAGCCTTGTTGGTTTTGGTTTCTTTTTAGAGGATCTGGATGGAGGAGAGATTTAGAGCAGAGGATCTGAATTTTCCATTGTCTGGCGTGATATGTTCGTCCGATTTTTGGGGGTTTCCCTGGCAGCGGTAATCATTTTGCCTTTTTATATTTTGCGAAATTCTCTGCACTGAGAATCCAAGACCATACATAAAACCATACATACATGAAACCATACATACCTCAGTTTAGCCTCTCCTCTGTACATCGCTCAGCTGATTCTTAAAGTTAAACCACGCCTACTTGAGTGAAAATTAATAAGGTGGGTTCATTTTGTGGCTATAGTTTTTGGTTGGTTTCCCCGCTAAAAATGCTGCCAAAAAAAAATCCAGATAATCGTAATTTCGATTGGCCTTAAGCCGAATTCAGGAAAGCATGAAAGAAAAAAACTAGCAAAAAAGGTAAAGAAGATTTCATGCCAGATTTCGCTCATACAAAGTGTTTAGCCACGCCCCTTCTTAGAAGTCGATTTTTCAAAAATATTAAATTTGAACCAAAAAAATGCTTTTTCACGTATACATTAAAGCGTAGCTTGGATATATCTGTTAATATTGATAGTTTGTAACAAGGGGCGGTTAAACTACGCCCCTTTTCGAAATAACAAGATTAACACATTAATCTAAACAGTCAATTTTTGCAGACACTGAACTTATCTGCATTAAGTCTTGCTCAACTTTTGTGTTCTTGAAGTGCTTCATGCAGTTCTTGTTGTAGACGGAAGATCCTCCTCTCAAATTTTGCGAAGGGTGATGTGCGTGATGGTGATAGTCATTGCAACCTTTAAGCTTGGGTCCAAACCCCTTTTTTAATGTGAGTTTCTATAATCGCGAAAATATCAATCTTATTTTTCCTTAGAAATACTTCAAGTTAGTCTATTTTATTCAGAAGGCCGGGTGCATTCCAGGTAAGTATTTTAAGTAAATGTTTCATATTCATCTTCTCTTGTAATTTTTTTTAAGTTTGAACTCGTGCTTGCTCAGTTTGTCAAATATAAGATTGTTAAGTCTTAGTTTTATTTAGTCTTATTTAGTTTTTTACACTGTATCTGTTGTATGCGGTCTTGCCTTGTTTTCGTTGGACGAAACCTGTGCGTATGATTTCGGTCCAACCAGTGGCGGATTCCCCGCTGCACTTGAACTGGCGACGCTCTTTTATGGAGTTTTAATGGAGCTCAGGAGTTATTAAACGTCCAAGGCTTGGATTCTGACCTCGGGTATTTTATAGATATCGCTTATGCTCTCATTTTTTTCGAAGGAAAGCTTAAAGATTGGAAGGCCGAGTCTCTATCTCACTGCGTGAGTTGCTTTTCCTTTTTAATAATATTAACGGCATCAATAACGTTAAGGCCTTTTGATTTTACGTCTTTTCCGTTTTCCCGAAATTTTTCCGAAGTTTGACCTTTTTTGTCTAATTTCCGTGGACTATTGGCAAGGAATTTATAACTGTGCACCTATCCACCACCAATGTGCCTTACTTAAGAGCCGCAGAGCTTAAAGCAATTTGATAAATTCATCTTAAAAAAAACTTCTGACTCGCCTTAGCGATGAGAAGACGACAAAAAAGGATCTATAAAATCTAGCTTAAACAATCCTCTGTATGAGTCGTTTAATTTAACTTTAGAAGCTGTTTTTTCATGCATGGCCAGAAGCGTTTTTAAATTTATTAATATTTTTACTTTTTTGCACAAAATAAAATATAAGTAGGTACTTTACCACTACCACTATCTATGCCTATCCATTGTATCTGTAAAAAGACAACACGATGAGGCCAGTGAGACACCGGAACACATTTTGGAATCCTGTAAAGCATAGAAGCAAAATATACCCAATATACCCAATAAACTTGGGCATGTTTCTTAATAGACCAGACAGTCTATTCAGTGGTACTGTGTGTGTGGTACATTTTCATTCTCGAATGCCTTATATGTCTTTTTTATTGTTAAGTCACAGAGTTTTTAGTTCTATGGACAAAATATTGTATGCGCAAAATTTTTTTAAGCGATAAGTCTAGACGTTAAAAAATCTTTATTTAATTGAAGAAAACTGTTTTGAGCAATGGAAAACGAACATTTGTAAGTATATGAAATAATGCAATAAAACCCGACACAAAAAACTATTTTGTGTTCTTTACAAATTGCACTTTACCATTCTCTTTTCAAAACCTCATCCCCTTCTTCACACTTTGTACCCTGGGTAAGTCAGAATTGGTTGACTGCAAAACCATTGTCTTTATATTTCGTGGGTGAAATTAATTGCCCTGGGTCCTTCGTTCGACCACAAGTGTCTGATTTCTGGGTTCTGGGGTAGGTGATAAAATTGGAGTCGTTCGTACCTATTTACGATTGGGTATAAAAAGGTCGTTCGTCTCTTTTATAACTGCCATGAATTTATTGCTTGACTGTATAGATAAGATTGTAACAGAAGTAGTATATTGTTAAAATACTATACCTTAGGCGAAAGGTATACCTATACATTTTTGTAAAAGCTTGACGATATAAGGCATCTTAAAATTTTTTTTATGTTCCGTATTAAATTTGCAAAAAAGGTCAATTCAAGTAGATACTCTAAAAATCGGGAAATATCAGCCAGAGCCCAACAAAATTTCCTTTTCTTAAGCAACTAATAGAATACAGGAATAAGGTTATCACTCAATCTTAGTTAATCTTATAAATCGTTTGCTCACGGAGATACAAACGTCACTATATCCACCTACTTAAAAAGTTTCTGTCCATCATTTGCCAAAGGCGAGTAAATTAAATCAACATCAAGCAAAGTTTCATCCACTCCAACATGATAGCTAATTCCATTTGAAAAGCAAAAGTCCTTGAAACCATGCTAATTCTCTAATTTCTTTGACACCTTTGTCAGTGTTTACCCCATCAGTGCAAGAGATTTAGTGCCAATGATTCGATTTTTGCCACATTTTGGATGGCCTTAAAATGCTAAAAGATAACATTTCAAAAACTTTTCTGCCAAAGAACTATAAAAAGGATTATGCATCAGCTCATTACGAATTCCATCGGCATTCGGAAACAGACTATTTTTGTAAAACAAAAACAAAAATGCAGTTAATTTATTCAAAATGTAAACATTGACAGGCACAGGCAAAAAAAGTTTTTGGGGAAACTACAAGTTTAACAGAGATTACATAGCTACCTACCTCGCCCAAAACGTTTTAAAGGAAAAAGTTTTTATGAATGTAGGAGCTCATGCCGATACCAGAAATTCTAAGGAATTAAGATTGCGTAGGACATTGCATGACTTTTTCTTTTTGGTTGCGATCCAGTTGTTTGCTTTGACTTTTTTTGTGAAAGTTGTTTAAAGGATGCTTTTACTTCCTGTGCAGTCACTCATAAATTGTCTTGAAATATGCTTTAAGTATTTTATTCTTATTGTTTGAGCATAATGTACATGAAAACTGCCCAAAATCCTTTGGTCGTTCTCATGTTTCCCGCAAACTATATAAACACTTAATCTGAATGTATGTAGCTATATGGGTAAAATTTTGTTTTAAATAGGCATTTTGGTGCTTGAAATCCTTATATTGTGAATAAATTTTTGTCAGCACTGATCAAGCGACAAAGCACTTTCGCACTGATTTTTGGCAAGTATGTATTATATTTCAAAGAAACTATTTAAAACAAACATGAAACTTCGCTGGTCCAAAGGAAGAATTCACACTTGTTGGTCCAAGATCGTACGCTCAAGTCGCGTCACGTGAAAGTAAGCCACAATCGGCCGCATCAGATTCGGTCGCTCAAATTATAGGCATGATTCTAGAAAAGCTTGAGCAACAGACGAAACTTAATCAAGTAATATTAAAAAAATTGAGCAAGCTCGAGTTTAAATCTCGAAAAACAGATAACAAAAAATCATGAATATGCGAAAGTCGATCAAAATAATTACATGGAATGCAAACGGCCTTATGCAAAAAATTGACGAACTAGAAGTATTCCTACGGAAAAATTATATAGACATATGCCTGATTTCGGAAATCCACTTTAAAAGGGTTCGGCACACAAAATAAAAGGTTACATCGACTATCACGCTCATCATCCTTCCGAAAATTCGAGAGGCGGATCCTCTCTCTACAGTAAAGACTGCATTAAGCACTCCCAAAACGAAGAAATAGAACTTGCCTCTATGCAAATAGCCTCAGTCTCAGTAAGATTAAGTCACATAGATTATAACATCGCGACGAGCTATTTTTCTCCGCAGTATCTGGCTGGCAAATGACTAACAACAACACCGACTGGGACGGCTTTAGAAAATACTGCAAAGAAAACATAGCCTTAAATGTCGATACCAAAACGCCACTTGGAATAGAAGACGAATTAGATATACTCGTAAGAGTTATTCAGAGCGCTGCAGGGAATAACACTTTTTTGCGTAGGTCCGAATTATCGAACAACGAAACAATATATCCGCGAGAAATAGAAGAGCTAATATGCGAAAAGAGGAGAGCGCGCAAGAGATGGCGAGCACCCCCTGATAAGAGCATCTTGAACCAGCTTTCTTACGAACTGAAGTACGAACTTCCAGACTTTAAAAGTCGCGAGACTACTGCTTATCGCGAGAGTTTGACTACCGATGAAGGCTCGAACTACTCTCTTTGGACAGCAGTGAATTCCGTTAAGAAACGTATAGCACACTCTGCTCCATTAAGAAAAGCCAACGGCAAATGGGCAAGAGAAGACAAAGAAAAAGCGGATTTGGGGAAGAGAAGACAAAAAAAAAGCGGATTTATTTGCAGATTACCTAGAAGAAACATTCAAACCGTTTGACGGGGAACCGTTGGTCTAGGAGCTCAATCCCTATGCGGTTCAAGATAATTATAGAATAAAAACGGTGTCATTTTCGGTAGCCTTCTCACCGTGAAATTCTAAGGGGGCTACCGAAAAAAGCTTTGGCAAGCTACTCTATATCATTAACGCCAAGGCAATGGAAAGTGGCCGAGGTCATAATGGTTCCGAAACCAGGAAAATGTCCGAACGACAAAAAGTCATACAGACCTATTTCGCTACTGCCGATATAGGTATTCGAGAAACTGTTGCTTAAAAGGTTGCAACCAGAATAAAGACGATTGATTCCGGATCACCAATTCGGATTTAGGAAAAAGCATTTAACAATCGACCAGGCCTATCGAATAACCAACGAAATTAAAAAAGCTCTGGGAGCCAAAAAGATATGTACTAGCGCTTTTCTCGACGTATCGCAAGCCTTCGATAAGGTAGTAAGCGTGAAGTACAAGCTAAGGCTTAGCTTACCAGGAAAACTCAACAGAATCTTAGAGTCTTACCTTAAAGACAGAATCTTTCGCGTAAGGTACGAAAATGAGTAGATACTCGAAATTCAAAGAGATAAATAACGGTGTTCCGCAAGGAAGCATTCTTGGCCCAATATTATTCTTGCTTTATACTAGAGAAATACCCCACGATGAGGGAACAATTTTAGCTACGTTCGCTGACGACACTTTTATTCTTGCTATTGATACGCCAGTTGAATTATCAACAGGAAAACTTCAGCGCGCTTTAAACAAAATATGCGACTGGACAAAGAGGTGGCGACGCATGTTAACTTTTCTTATAAAAAGTTAAACAACAACCTTTATTCATTATTTCGGTACAAATCCCGTACTCAAATGAAGCGAAATATAAAGGAATGACTCTAGACGCGAAACTTAAATGGAAGCCACACGTTAAAAAGAAGCGCGACGAGCTCGAAATCAGTATAAGAGAAATGAATTGGCTTATCGAAAGATTTTCGAAACTAAGCGTATATAACAAACTGCATTTGTATAGCAAGTGCTAAAACCATCTTGGACGTACGGTATACAACTCTGGGGTGGTACCAAACAACCAATATATCTATTTTAGAAACTTTTCAAAATAAGACACTCAGAGCAATCGTTAATGCTCCATGGTACATAAGAAATAGCGAACTACACCGAGATCTAGGAATCGCAACCGTGTCTGACGACACTGTGTTTGCTCGCAAACTTAGTACTCGTCTTCGCGGACACTGCAACTTTGGATCAGACAAATCTTACGCGCCGACTACAACGAATGAGACCGTTAGATCTAGCAGCATAAGATGAAACCGCATAAATTGACGGAATTGTAGGTGCCTTCGTTGGAAGGCAGCCTGCCACACGCGATTGCTACAAAAACTTGAACTACTTGTTAAGGAAACTTAGTTGTAGCCTGAGGGAAAATGGGAGGTTTTTTAGTGAGTGAGAATCTCACACTACTATGAGCACGCGCGGCCGGTCCTCGTAGTGGCTACGAAGGGCTTTCCTACCCACGGCAAAAAAAAAAAACAAAAAAAAACTAGTGGGAGGGTTACAATCCGCTTAGGCGAATCGTTGGATACCCCATCTCAATTGACCACTGTCAAACCTCGATTTGTGTCATAAGTCTTGGTTGTTATATTTGGTTTTAATTAAATTTCGGTTTCATTTAACTTCAATTGTATTTAGAATTTCTCAGTTAAGAATTTTCTCCCTAAGAAAGGGGCGTGGCATCCACCCCATCTCAATAACATCATATTTTTGTTTATATTTTTTATCAGAAGTGGTATACACGTGCTGATTGCATTTTCATATTAAAAATTTTTTTATACTTAAAAACGCCCCCAAAAGTGGGCGTGGCGAAAATTTATACACTTGAGTTGATAGCTTACGCACATATCTGAACATTTTATAAGGCAAGTTTTTTGGATTTAAAGCAAATATATCAAATAAAAATCGATTATTAGAATGCATATTAAGTATGACCACGCCTACAAGGGGCGGTATTCGCTTTTTTTTTAAATGCCAATCACAAAACACTTAAGCAAGGATATTGCATACCAAATTTCAGCTTCCCGCGCCAACTCTGATTTTTCATGCTAGTAAATAAAGTGGGCGTGTCAGTGGGCGGATTTCAAAAAATATTACACTTGTACTGCTTCGGGACCTAGAAAGAACAGATATCAAGTTTCAAGTTCCTAGCTCAAAATTTAAGGCCTAAAAACTACCGACAGACGGACGGACATGGCTCATTCGACTTATAATTCGGTCTCGATCATATGCTCTTAAGGTCTTGGGGTCTACGGTGATTATTTCTCTATGTTACAAACTATGAATCAAACTAAGTATACCTCCTATCCTATGGGATGGGGTATAAAAACGGGTTTGTAAAAGCGTAAAGTGTAGCTATGTAGAGAGCTACTAAATACCCGACCCTCTTTACCCTGCATCACCAAATTTAAAAGTTTTTTCGTCTAAATTCATTAAGAGTAAGTATGTCAATTATTTGTATTGGCTACGTCTCCAAAAATGGACAAAGGCTGAAAAATAAAATCAATTAATTTAAATTTGGTTAGAGTCATGAGAAACTGCGTTAAAAGCGATTATTAATGCTTAAAAAACAGTTTTTTTCCTAATAACACCCCTAAATGTGGACAAAGCTCAATGCTTTGTATGTAACTTTGTATGCAAACTCACAAAATTGTAATATTTTTAATACTTTGTCCCAGACTTATTTTTCGATTAAGAATGGATTTTCCGAGAAATCGGGTTTTTAAAGATTTTACATGGCTAAAAGTGGGCATTGTCGGTAGTGTGGGCGGTCCAATTTTTGCCTTATTAAGGGCTTTCAGCCATTATTGATCTGCCCCAAAATTTTAGTTCCTGTGTTCAATTGTGAGTCGGATGTCAAGGAGACTACGTTCAAAATTTCAGCACGGATGGTCAATTGGGTGGGGGCTATAATTCTTCTTTCAAAATAATGTTTTCAAAATTATTTATGAAAAACAATCAGCTTTAAAGATTCCAATTTTTTAAAGCTCTGCTTTTCAAAAATTTGCGTTTACAAAATTCTGACTTAAACAAAAAAATTAGCTTATTATGCTTACCTTATCACACGTTTGACTTTTTTGAAGTAAAGTACAGGTAAGCAAGTGCGTATATAAAAATTTCAGTCTCTGCCACTTTTCCTGAAAGTGGGCGGAATGTAAAAATATAGCTTTTGAATGATGATTGCATACAGTTTAGACTAAAACCACGCCTTTTTAACTAAAAAATCACTGTTTTAAAATCACGCGCACAAAGAAACACACACAACAAAAAAGCCAATCCTAATATCTACAGCATGTGGGCTATAATTTTTCTTAAAATTATTTATTGAATAACCGTCGTTTAACCGTATTTATCAAAACCACGCCCACGGTCCAGTGTAAGAGCCAAGTTTTTGATGTTGCCTCAAAGACAATTATTAGCCAGTGTTACAAATTAGTTTTACATACCAAAAATCAGTATGTAAACACCATTGTAACATAGCTAATAAGTGAAAAAAATTATTTCTAAAAATTAGGGGTGGGCGCCTGTAGTGCGCGTATGGTTGGATTTAAAAAAATTTCGAACTTGACCTATAGAGGATTTGCGGTCAACGAAATGGCTTCATCGATTCTCCTGTCGGTCCCGATCATATCTATTAGGGGCGGTGATTATTTCACTGCGGTACAATCTTTGCATCAAACCTATAACATACCTTGGCCAGGATATATTCCGTATATATCTTTAAGGTATATATTATAAGTAATTAATATAATTATAGATATTTATACAAAATAATATATTAAGGTTCTTATTATGAGATATAGATATAAACCCAATGCACCTACCTATACCTTACCGCAAGAGTATGAACATATCAATTTAAATCCAATATAATCTGACTCTTTTCTATTTTTACAAATGCAAACTTCAAATTCTTTCATTATTTCAGTTCATATTCGCCGAATCATAAACTTACATCACAAAAATAACGTCTTATCGTTAATAAATAAACGTATGTTACGTAATGCTGGTTATAACAATTTTCATTCTGTATCCGCGCAACCCTTTTCCAATTAAATTTTAAAAGAGAATTGCCCTGCAACATGCATGACATGCAAAATCAAAAGCCAATTACGTACTGTGGAAACAATGAGAAATCAGGAAAAAAATTGCAATTGATTTGCATAATTTTTATTGGCGATGCACAGTATGTTGTATGCAGACGAAGCCAATTGACAATAAATAAAATCAGGGAGCAATATTTGCCGACCTTATTGGGGGTAGCCATTACTGCTTGACGTGCGATGATGACATTCTGATTGAGATGTCGATGTTGAACATAACGTTGAAATGCATTGTTATGACACATGATAGCATAATTGGAATTATTATCATATTGACCTTAATGTCATATACTTAAAAATGCATGTTCATAATAATAGTTAAGCTGTGGAGATTAAGTGCAGTAAAGCTTTTGAAAGATGTGAGTCTGATATTTTCGATAGTACTCATTTCCTTGAATAAGCGAATACGCTTAAAATCTCTTTTCAGCAACACTGCCAAACGATGCAAATTTTATTTTATTTTAAATCGTTTTATGTTCGAGTTGTTGTTTTTTTATAAATTTAAACGAAAATGTTTGTGCGAAGTCGAATTTATTGCCTGAATAACCCCAGCACCATAGTACAACAGATACGAAATTTATCATCAATGATTTGTGACACGTTTTGTATTCTTTTTTTTCTCTCTTCTATTTAGGGAGTATTGTCAAACATTTTGTATCATTTGAAAAACAAATGTAGCCATTTGTTAGAATTTCAAAAAATTTGACTTTTCAAGTCTTTCAACGTTTGTGTCGAAATGCGAATTTATGTAGAAAATATTGTTTATGTGTATATTATACATGTATATGACTGTTCGCTTTCGAATTCCTTTCAGTGAAATAAATGAAAGCTATTAAGAACATCAATTTGTTTCGAGTTTGCTTCGCTAAAGACAAAATGCAGTTCGTCTGTGTCCTGTACAAAAAGGTAAACATCAGTACTAACAGCCATTGAGTCGAGGGAAAAAAAAATTTTTTGTTGGTATATAAAGGTCTTTATTTCACGGTAAAATGTGGACATAAGCATAGTAGGTATTCGATACCATTTGAGGGTAAAAAACTATGGTTCGCAACTTAGATTGAGATAACTTAAACATATCCTAATGCATCTGTAGACAGACAGAATTTAAAATCGGTTAACCTTTTATTTTGTTACTATGCCACCTAAGCAGAATTTCTGATAAAAGGCCGAAACTGTATTAGGCAGAATTACATCCTTTGAATCATCGTTTTACAGCAGCAAACTAGCTATACCCTTCCAAACGAAGGTGTATTCCTACTTCAAAATTCTCTATGCTTGTTACAAGCACTTAAATAAATTTTCATGGACTGAAATGGTTTAGTTGTGATGAGAGAACAACTTCATAGATTGATGCGTTGCCATGCAACTTACAAAACAGAACCTGCCAATCGTTGGAGGAAGGACTCTTGTTGCTTTACAGAAACTTTACCAACAAGCATAGCATAACTATAAAGCAAGTAGTAGATTTAACTCTTTTATGTAGGCGTGAACATGCGAATGGGGTGATCTGGTTATATAAAGCTGTGTCGAGTCGCTAACTGGCAAGAGCCGTGAATAGACGTGTGCAATAGTAGTTCAAAGTTTACTAAAGAGTGTTAAACTGCTGGCATAAAGCAGACATAAGCTTAATTTTCTACCATTCGTGGTGAGTCTATAGTTTAGGTAGTAGTTATTTCTAAAAGAAATTCTTTCAAGAACTAGTCCATAGTTCTGCAATTATGGACGGGGGGACGGATCCCCCTAACCATAATCGGTTTAAGAACCTAGAGCCTGACATGGTCTTAAACCGAACTAAAAAAACCAAACGAAGGCACACTGGCGAAGAATATCCCAAGCTACCCATCATCCAAAACGAAGACAACATCCCTCGATATATAGTCATCACTGGGCTAGAAAAGGAAAATGAAGGCGAACAATTCCGCAAATTATCTTCCTATAATCCCATTCGAATTAATCGTGGTCTCGAACACATATCCAAAGACATTTTGGAAGTCAAGTCAATGAGGTCAGGGGACTTACTGCTGAAGGTACTCAATGTCGGGACAGCTGATAGATTTATCAAAACTAAACTGATAGATTCGATCCCGGTAAAGGTTTCTAACCACATCAGCCTCAATTTAGTGCAGGGCAGAATTTATTCAAAGCACATTGAAACAATAAGCGAAGAAGATTTGCTCGACGAGCTAAGGAGATTCAAGGTTATCGAGGTCCGTAAAATGATGAGGAGAGAAGGAGAAAACTTAGTCGCAACCGGTGCAGCTATTCTCACTTTTGACCAAATCCGCCGTCCTCATGAAGTAAAAATCGGATGGTTAAACTGCAAAGTTGACGAGTACATACAAAATCCCATGCGTTGCATTAACTGTCAGAAACTTGGTCACACCAAAAACCGATGCACAAATGCACAAATCTGCAAAGACTGCTGTCTTCCTCCACCACACGAAAACTGTCCACGAATTTACTGCGTTAATTGCAACGACGAAAACCATACATCATACGATCCCTCCTGCCCCGCCTTCCTTAGGTACAAATCGGTAAACAAAATAAAAGCTGATCGTCGTTGTACTGTCCGTGACGCATGGCAAATTTATAACGACAATCCCACTCTGCACCAGCTACCCCCACCTAAAAAGAGAAATGGGCCTAAACTCTCCATGGCCGATATTATCAAAAAGAGAATCCAAAGCACTCAACCCAACACACCCACTACCACTTCCAATCACTCAACAACACCATCAATCACAATCAATACTTCTCCTCACGGCAGCGATCTCACTGCAGGCAACCGTCAACATAACAAAACCACCACCACTTCCACCTTCACCAACGATCACTCCACTCAATCTTCCCAAAAACAGCAAAATCCCTCTCTTCAACAAGATCTTCTCTCAATAGAAAAGTCACTCACCATATGAAATTCGTCGATAAACACTCAAAATCGTTACACAGAAAATATAACACTTTCAGACGAAATTCAGATGTCCTCACTATCTGAGTCTGACACAGAGATGTGTGATATAACATCTAACACAAGAAAATCGCATGCTACACCTGTAACCACTAACTCAACCTCAAATAAATTAATAACTTCAAACACATTACTCACTACCTCCAACCCCAGTAACACGACTAACCTTACTCCAAACACAAACAACGTTAAAAAATTATAATGACACTGTTGTATAATGAATTCATTATCCTCCAATGGAATATTCAAGGCTATATCAACAACAAATATGCCTTAGAACGCTTAATTGCAAAATATAAGCCCGATATAATTGCTCTTCAGGAAACGCACATAGTTTCTAAAAACCTACAAATGTTTAAGCTAAAGAATTACCAACCATTTCCACATAACAAAGCTTATGATTATTCGAAATCAGGCATAGGCTTTTTGGTTAAAAATTCAATCCCAGTGGATTCACACTGCTGCTCCTCCTCGAACTTCCTCTTTCAAACCATAGAAATCCCAGGCAAAAGGCCTTTTAAAATTACAAATCTGTATAGGGAGCATGAAGATCCTATTACGAGAGATCTTCTTAGTGACATCACAATTAACGACACCAGCCATCATCTTGTTTTGGGAGATTTGAATGCTAAAAACACGCTTTGGGGATCAAGTTCAAATAATAGAACAGGTGAACGATTCGAAGAGTTCGCCAATGAACGTAATCTTATTGTTTTAAACGACGGCGCTCCAACACTTTTTAACAATCGGAATACATTCTCTGCCGTTGACGTCGCGTTTGCTTCAGAAGACCTGGCTCATCTGCTTCACTGGGAAGTCATCAAGGGGGAAAGTAGCGACCACTTCCCAATTATTATCCGCACGCAAGGAAGAATCATTCGAAAAAAGATATCCGTACGGTTCAGAGAAGCAAAAGCCAATTGGAGTAAGTTTGAGGAAACAACACATACACTGTCAACAACCGTTCCTATATCAAGCAACATTAACCAAGAAGCAGCTTGAATTAAAAAATTTTAAGAAGTGCAGCTGCAAGAGCGATTCCTACTACAAACCGAATTGACAGCAACGCAAAGAAGGACCCCGTCTGGTTCAATAAAGACATCGCACTTTTGGTAAAATCAAAAGACAATGCATGGAAAAGAGCGCGAAGATTTCCAACTACAGAAAACTGTATACTTTACAGAAAAGCGAGTGCAAAAGTGAAGAAAGAATCCATCCTAGCAAAGAGGTCATCGTGGGAGAACTTAATTAATTCAATGGACCCAGCTCTAGACTCTAAAACTTTGTGGAACAGATTTAAATCTTTACGTTCTCCAAAATCTTACCAAAACTTTCCACACATTCTACTTGACGGTTCCTTAGAAAGCGATCCAGAAAAAATTGCAAATAGTTTGTCAATTACATGGAGAAAGTATAGCGAAAACAGAACCTTTCCAGAGGAAGTAATAAGGAAGAAGATGAACTTCAACATAGATGACCTTCCTGCCCAAGAAACAACATGTCTAGAGCTTAGCGAAGAGATATCAAGAACGGAACTTGATATAACCCTACAGGTACTTAAAGGAGGTACACCAGGAATCGACAAGATTACTTATAATATGATTAGGTCAGGGGCAAATAGTCTCAAAAACCGGATTTGCTCTTTGTATAACAACATACTGCGAACTGGTATCTTTCCTCACTCTTGGAAGAAAGCTATACTTAAGCCCATACCGAAGAGCACTCAAAATCGGCATAACTTAGATGGATATCGCCCGATATCGCTTTTACCTGTTCTCTCTAAAATTTTTGAAAAAATTGTTTGACGAAGAATAGGCTGGCTGATGGAAAATCTACTGAGCAATAAACAGCATGCTTTTAGGCCGAACAGGGGAGTCCATTCATTGGTCCACCTGTTAGAACATAAATTAGCGGATAACGTTTCATCCGGTAGACACACCGTGGTCATGTCATCGGACCTCGAGAAAGTCTACGATCGTGTCACTATTTACCCTGTTATTGAACAGCTACGGAGTTGGAAAGCCCCAGATGAAATTCTAAGGGTTATAGTACCATTTCTGTCCGGAAGAACTTTCTGCGTTGAAGTAGATGGGTTTATCTCAAGCACAACAATGCTCGAAAACGGAACTCCTCAGGTCACCCTTGTCAGTATATCTCTACAATGCCTATATAGATGCACTTATTAGACAACTTTCCCACCCAAAACATAGACTAGATTTTGTGGGAGTTTATGTAGATAACATATATGTAGTAGCTTCTGGAGAACCAAGTCACGTGAATGGGGTCTTACAGTCGGCAGACCTTGAAGTATATACCTGGACTCAAAAAACTGGTGCAATTGTTCCGCCTACAAAAATAGAAGCACTTCATCTTTGTCGAAAAAGAAAATGTTCACTCTTTCTTCGGAATACCTCCGTTCTGCTCAGAAGAGAACTAAAAGTCTTAGGGATAACTTTCAGTGGCAATCGCAAGTGGGATCTCCATGTTAAAAACACTATCAACCGATTAAAAAACCTCAACAACGCTCTTAAAATCATATGCTCCCGAAAAAAAGGGCCACACCTTGAAACCGCCCTTAAGATAACAATAGCTCTAGTGGAAGGGGTACTTCAACATGGACTTACGATCTTTATGTGGACGACAAAGAAAAATTTAGAAAATATTGACGTAGCAATTAATGAATGCTACCGAAGGGCTACGGGGGCCCTTAAAACAACACCAATTGAAGCGCTTAGGGTAGAAGCTGGTTATGTTTCCATAAGCAGGCTTGGGAAAAAACGAGCTGTTAACCTTGTCAGCAAAGCGATTACTGATCCTACGCATCCTCTTCATTCAACTTCACATGAAATTCTGGGAAGGAAAAAACCCAACCGGGTCAATTCGGTTTCTGCTCTCACCAAAATACTTTCAATCATGTCCGGCCACGGATGCATTCCGTCAGAGATACCAGAATCACTCAGTACTCCCCCTCCATGGAAAAGACACTTGCTTCCAGTAAACACCAGCCTCTTAAGCCATAGGAAAAACAACACTCCTCTTGAGCTCTTTAGAATGCTTCACCAAGACCTGATTTATTCCATTAACCCTTCAAGGACCTTATACACAGATGGATCATTCAAGGGTAATAATTCATCATATGCAGTAGTCGAAATTAAAGCGCAATACGTAACTGACATCCTCTGCCAAGGATCTCTTCCCGACTCGGCTGGTAGTTACTTAGCAGAGTTGACAGCAATATTAAAAGCACTGAAACTCGCACAAAATTGGGTAGGAAAAACGCTTATTTTTACGGACAGCTGTTCCATCCTCACAGGCATTAAAAACGCGGCTAACACTTGCCGTACCCTCAACTATATTCGGAGTATCCTGCACAACAACACTAATATAGTATTAGCATGGATCCCTGGTCATTGTGGCATAAAAGGTAACGAAATTGCGGATCAAGCAGCCAAAGAAGCAACTCGTTATCCGTACGTAAAGGAATTCCCAAGTATCTCGCAGCTCATTCAAAAAACTTTCGTTTTTCATGAATACGAGGAGCTCAAACTTTTATGGGAAAACGAACAAACTTTCCTGAGGAAGCATCACTCCACACATCGCAGAATCTCCTACAACAGAGCTCTTACAAGGGAACAATGTATTTCTCTTTTTCGGGTCAGAGTAGGCAAAACTTTGTTTACTAGTCAACATTTCTTCTCTAGAGAGCCTCCACAGGTATGTAAAAACTGTGAGGAGGTTCTTTCAATTTGGCATATCCTTGCTGACTGTCCGATTTCCCACCAAATGAAGAATGTATCAATTTCCTTTGAGGAGAAACAGAAGGAACTCGCTGAGATCTTGAAACCATCTGACATTCAAGCCTTTCAACGTATAAAGGAAGCTACTACTGCGCATAACAAGTTTAGGTATATATAAACCTTTTTCTTTTGTCAATCTAAGTAAAACGAATTTGTAATTTTAATCTTTCGTTACATAAGTTAGTTATATAATAATGTAAATTTTGTATATAGTTATAACGGCATTGTATTTCGATTTAAACGACATCTTATGGTCTTGTAGCCCTGATGTCTTAAATGTAGGTAGTTTATAAATTTACTTTGTAAACTATTCTTAATAAATAAATAAATAAATAAATAAAGCTGTGTCTATCCGGCCCAGAGGCAGATTCGCAAAAGCTTTATGAAGTTAAAAAAAGTTAAGTAGGACACATAATTAATTGTGTCCTATTAATTATTGCTCAATTTGTGATTAAAATTTTGTACAATACATAAATTTACGTTTTTATTGCTTATTTATTCCGATATATTTCAGATAATTAAAAAAGACTATATACACATTTAGATTAGATTTTAAAAGTTCTGTCATTGTGGAAAGAAAGTAAAATCTTCAACTATTTGCCCGATCTTAAAATGTAAAATAATAACAACTATTTTTTGATTTATATTAGGGTCTACCAACTATTGTAAAATTTTTTTGTTATACATTAAATCTACATTTTTACTTAAAGTGAATTGTAAGATTCGGTAGGTGCCCAAATTTTTTTCCTCATAAATACATAGTAACAAATAAGGCCTGAAAAAAAGGCTTGTTCTTTGCAGGGTCCCCACCTCCGCGAGGGTCTGACAAGCCCTCCGAGAGTATCATTTGTCTTGAAAAACTTCTCAAAGTGCCGTTCGGGTTCGGCAAAAAAATTGTAAGTTGAAAACCATGTACAGGGGAGAGCGGGGTAATTAGACTTAGAAAATGATTTTTATTTTTCTGCAATTTCTTTTTACTATGACAGATTTGGCAAAAGTTAGCTTTTTCGAAAGATGGTTTTTTGGCCTTTAAAAAAATTAGTTCGACTCAAAAAAAATTTTTTTTGAGAAAGTTTTTTCTTACTTTTTTAAAAGTATCTTCGGTCAATTAACCCCGTTGCCGGGGTAAGTCGATTCACGCTATGGGGCATGTGGACCCAAGCCCCGTGAAACTAAACTCTTACTTAAACTTTAACAATCTGTACATTGTTATTAAGGTTTACTTATTTTCTTTGACAAAAAGATAAGAAATCGCATTCTTGACCACTGGAACAGCAGCAGCTACTCCTACGAAATGTCCTTCACCGGCTGATCTACATTGCTTCATTATTTAACCAATAGTAAATCAGTTCGGCATTGGCTTGGAATTTTTGGCATAGTTTCTGAATAGTTGTGCTCTAGAAATGGTTTTTAATTTTCTAAATGTATAAACAAGGACACCTTTAAAAAAGTAAAGAGTTAAGTTATCCTAAGGAAGTTAGTCTACCAGCCCCGCCTGACCATTTGGCGATCAAAACGATTTTTATCAATGAAAACCAAAAAATATGACCAAACAAACACTCATTCCAAAGAGTTCATATAAGTATGTATCTATCACCTATCAACCTAACTAAAAAAACTGTTAGGCCAGATGCTGAAAAAAAAAATCGAAAAAAATATGTACATATTATTATTATTATAATAAAAATTTATTTGATTCAATGTAAAAATTACAAGAAATAGAAACAAAGTATTAGCCACCAAGGTATTAGTGCGGTGTACAAGTTGGTTCTATTGAGAAAGGAAAGTACATCTTTTAAATTATCTGTCTTTTAATTTAATTTGTTGGGGTATTGCGCTGGGTTGTTGCGAATCTTTGTGATTGGAATTGAGGTACAGTTCAAGTTTAAAAAAAGGAGAAATCAAAAAATTACTGATAAAAGCAAAAAGTTGTGTCTTCGATTCGACGAAGTATGTGCTTCTAGGGTTAAATAGAGTTTTGAAAATATAGTATTAGTAGAAAATAAAATATAAAATAATCGTTTTCTGAAAGTGTTCTTAAACTGCGATTAAGTATTTTGAAACAAAAAATTAAAAAAAATTCCAGAAAAATCGTATGTCTCCTCCTTATCTACTATGCTATTTATCAAAGCAAATGTTGTGAAAAAAACAGCACGTATCAGACATTATCACAAAATTTTTCGAAAAACAGAGTAATGTTTCTGAGTTTGGATCGAAAACTCTCCGTTAAAAGAAATATTTTAACACCCAACCGGAAAAATGGTCCTGGGGTCCTGTTTAAATTTGACGTATGTGTTTATAAAGGTAACTTTTGTTTCAAAAATTGTTTCCAACAAAATATTTTAGAGCTTGCTTACTTACTTAAGGTGGCGCTACAGTCCGGGGTGGACCTGGGCCTCAGTCAACAAGCTTCGCCAGTCAGCTCCACCTGAGTGCGCCACCTGAGTCTCGGTGCTCCTCTACCGCGCCGTCCCTGCGGTGTGGATTCGAAGATTTTCCGGGCCGGGGCGTTTGTGTCCATCCGCTCTAGATGACCCAGCCATCGTAGACGTTGTGTTTTCACTCTTTAACCTAGGTAGGTATCGCTCTACAGCCCGTACAGTTCGATGTTATAATCTAATCCCCCACTTTCCGTCTATGCAGACGGGACCGTAAATCGTCCGAAGAATTTTACGCTCGAAGCAGCCTAAAGTGTTTTCATCCGCCTTTGACAGAGTCCATGCTTCTGTACCGTAAAGCAGAACTGGGATACTGATGGTCTTATACATGGACACTTTAGTTGCTCGAGAGAGGGCTTTGCTACTCAATTGCCTTCTTAGCCCAAAGATACAGCGATTTGCAAGAGTTATCCTAGATTGTTGACAAACGCCTTCAGGCATTCACAGTATAGCAGAAAAGATCTTGTATGCGATGTTAAGAAGACTGATGCGTCTGTAGTTGACACAACTCAGAGGGTCTCCTTTCTTCAGGATCGGGCAAACAATCCTGAGCCTCCATTCGTCGGGCATGCTTTCTTCCAACCATATCTTGCAGATGAGCTGGTGCATGCTCCTAACCAGCTCATCGCCAGCGGATTTAAAAAGTTCGGCAGCTAGGCGGTCTGCTCCGAGTGCTTTAGTGGACTTGAGCTTAGATACAGCTATTTTCACCTCCTCTAGGCCGGGCTGTCGGTATCGTTCGTATGCTTCGTTCGTAAAGCTTTCTAACCTCATTCCTGTTGTGCATTGGTAGTCCACAGTAAATCCGTCCGAATCCGAGGCTTGATTCAGCTTCGTAACACTCTCCTCCCCCCCCCCCTTTCTCGTCTGCTACCCCAACAACCTTCCACAGGGGTAAGAACACAATCTCTAGTTGAGGTACAAGGCACCCTGTGTTTTCCACGGGGAGGTGAGAGCAGGAGTTGATATAGAGAGAGGTTGATTTAGAAAACCTGTGGATGCTTGTACACTCTAAAGAAATTTAATTTGATTTCACTACAATTAATGTAGGAAACCGATAACCTACAATAATTCTAGTGAAATCTCAACAAAGAGGGATGGCAAAAATAAGAGTGAATTCGCTCTAAAATTTTACAATAATTTTACACTTTTTTGGAGGGAATTTACTCTATTTTCGTGTTCAAACGAGATAATTTGCCACAAGAAAAGGGTAATTTAGTATTTCTACGAGCGAATTCACACTTTTTTGTAGTGAATAAGGTGAAATCGCTCAAAAACAGTAGATATTTTACTAACAGTAGATATTTTGGGGATTCACAATATTTTGTGGCACGTTATAGCAAAAATTCACTCCAAATTGAGAGTAATTTTTCACTTTTGTTCGCGATACCACCGATATATGTGGATACCGATATATACAATATATATGTGGATACCGATACCGATATAGGTGGATGTATCCTCTTGAGTGCACATGTCTATCCTTTGACCACAATATTTAAGAAACTCTTATAGAAACAGAAAGTAGCAGCTTAGCTTAACACTTTTTTCCACTGTCATCTCAAAATTCTGTGTTCAGAATATTTTACAACCAGCGAGTAAGTGGTACAGTGTATACGCAGAAGTTGCAGTCCGTAAAACGGACCGTTGAATTCCCCATCATATATAATAAATAAATAGAGTGGCGCAACAGCTCGATGTGAACCGGGGCCAACTTCTAAACAATGTATGCTGTGGGTGTTAATTTCTTCACATACAAGGGGACCTACAATTTTTTGCCGAATCCGAACGGCACTTTGAGAAGTTTTTCAAGACAATTAATACTCTCGGAGGGCTTGTCAAACCCTCGCGGGGGTGGGGACCGTGAAAAAGAACAAGTCTTATTTTTTCAGGTGACGATGGCAGGATTCGAACCCAGACCTCCGGCGTAGTAAGCACCCACACTAACCACTACGCCACGGCACCCCATCTTACTATAATGTAAATTGGTGATGTTATTGTTATTTTTTTACATTTTATAAGTTGTGCAAACACGAAAAAGGACGTGGTCTAACCGACCCTTATTACAAACTATCAATATTAACATAGATTTTTCCACGTTGCGTTTAAATGTACCTAAAATTTAAAAGTTGAAATATTCTCACTGATTGCAAAGATTGAAAGTAGGCACCAACTTTAGTAACAGAGAAATTCTATTGGAGATACTGAAACGGCTTAATAAGTATATAATTAAAGATAAAGTCTTCTGACTGAATATTGCTGGGATCGCCTTTACCCCAGTCTTAATGGAGCGCAGATCAAGTCTGACTGGGACTTTACCATCAGACCCCCTTTGTTCATTTATTTCATCAACCTCTTGTTCTATGATAAAGAATTATTATTGTCATAAAGGATCCGTATCGATCAAACTGAGCTGTGAGGATTATAATATCCTCGAAAAAGCAATCATACCTTATCTAAATCCTCCGTGAAATATTGGACTCGAGAGCAAATATATATTCAGTTCTTGCATTCTTCGTAAAAATAAATAATACCAGTACCGGGATATGGTTCACAAGCAATGCTTTTTTCGCATGCATTTCGTTAATTAAACAAATGCAAGGATTAAGTCGTGGCAACCCAAGGATCTTCAGAGACAATTAATTGACAGATAAAGCGGTGTTCTTTTGCTGTTGCCATCTTGCGCAGAGAAGCAAATGCTTTGTATTTTACTACACCCCACCGTTAATGAAAGTATAATTATTTTGGCTTACTATTTCAAAGGTAATGAGAAGAAATGCATGCGACTGTAATGGATGGATTATTTCACACCTTGCCAAGAGATTAGTTAAAAGTATTCTAACTAATTATCCCGACAGTTGCAGTGGAATGATTTTACTAGTTGTAGGAATTTTCTTAGAAGGAAGATTGGTGGTCTTCCTAATTTGCAAGGGGATTTATAAGAGCCAGTTCGCTGTTATAGCTTGAGTCGGGTACAGCAACCCGCTTTCCTAAAATGGTTCTAATTAAGTAAATATAATATTTATTCTACTTCACATTGCAAAGAATGAATAATTGGGGAGTGCATTTAATACATTATCTACTTTATGCCTTTACTTCGTGGGAGTTAAAAACTTACCACATCACTCCTTTTGAAATCGAATAAGTATAACGTTGAACAGTGTGCAATTAAATTAAAAAATCAAAGTTGTCCAAATGATAATTTTTTGGATGGGTTAATAGCTAGAATTCTAGACAGTAGCATGTAGGCAACAAAAAGGATAAACGACGGTACTTGCCATTTTGTAGCTCCACAAACAGACGAAAAACATGTCGAAAACTAGTGGGAGGGTTACAATCCGCTTATCCAAATCGTTGGATACTGCTTATCGGATCGGATATCGGATAACGCTTATCCGATACGTTTTAAATTGTCAAAAACCTTGGTTATTGAATTTCAGTTTCTATTAACTTTAATTCTGTCTGGAATTTGTCAGTTAAGGATTTTCTTCCTTTAAAAATAGGTTGGCATAAACCTCTTTTTAATAAGACAATTTTTTTGTTCATATTTTTTAACATTTGTTGTCCCAACTAACATACTCTTGAGACTTACAGTCTAAAAACGTCAAAATAGGTCTTATTGAACTCTTATAATGCTCTTGATGCTCTCGAGCATGAAATCTTGTCATAAGATCCAAAAACAATCTTCTAGCATCCTTGTTAAGGGAGTATCACTCCAATAGCGCTTAACTCTTATTACAAGAGTTTATTTGGCTACTATAAGACTCTTGTTATAAAACTTGAACACTTGAAGGGTTTAAGTTTTGTAATAAGAGTCTTATAACAGCTTTAATCTTGCAATAAGTGTGCAACTCTTGTAAGGATGGATTGGCTCTAATAATAAAATCCTTAATCTTAAGACAACTTTATTTCTTCGGCCAGTACCTGTAAAAAAGGCCCACTTTTTCTTCATTAAAAGGTTCCCAAATACCTTTCACCCCAAAACAGACCGAACGGAAGTATGACGTGTGCAAACTGATGGATACACATCATATTTGTTCCAGAAAATTACAACAATTACAAGTAATTGCTAGTGGCATGGAGAGTGTGGTCTTTAATTAATATCAAATATTTTAAATATCCTTAATTTTTTCAGAAGCAAAAATGAAGCTAACACACATATCTCAACATTCTTTAGTGCAAGTTTTTTGGATTTAAGGCAAATAACGGGTGATTTTTTAAGAGGTTGAGAACTTTTTTTACAAAAAAACACAAAAATTTCGAAAAAATTAATGAAATATTTATTTGAATCGATAGTTTGAACCTTGCAATTTAATGTTTAAAGATAATTTTATGCAAATGTTGACCGCGGCTGCGTCTCAGTTAGCCCATCCGCTGAGTCCAATTTTGGCATACTCTTTCACGCATATCGGCCGGTATCTCACGAATGAATGCATGGATGTTGGCTTCCAGTGCGTCAATCGAAACGGGCTTGTCCCTATAGACATTAGCCTTGACATACCCCCACAAAAAATAATCTAATGGTGTCAAATCGCACGATCTAGGCGGCCAATTGAAATTTGGTCACAATCCGAATAGACTGCTCAGAAGGTCGAGAATGCCGACCATAAAATGGAAGCAGCGCGCGATGAACATTTCGAACCGAGCACGAATTTTGATAGTAAAATTCAATAATTTGCAAGCGTTGTTCATTTGTAAAACGATCCATGGTTAAATTGCAAACCAAACTGAAGCTGTTTGACAGTGACACAAGGTACTAAACACACGTCAGCTGTCAAAACCAGTGTTGCCAAAACCAAATCAGCTAAAAAATCACCCGTTATATCAAATAAAAACCGTTTATCAAAATGCTATTAATTATGACCACGCCTAAATGGGGCGATTTCGCCTTTTTTTAAATGCCAATTACAATAAACTTAAGTGAGGATAGTGGGCGTGTCATTAAGTAAAGTGGGCGTGTCAGTGGGTGGATTATAAAAAGTTATACACTTGGGAGCCAGAGAGAATAGATATCAAGGTTCAAGTTCCTAGCTCAAAAAGGAAGGCCTGAAAACTACCGACAGACAAACGGACGGACGGAACATGGCTCATTGGACTTGGACATGGCTCATTCGCCTTACAATTCGGTCTCGATAATAGCTATGCCAAGGTGTGGGGGGTCTACGGTGATTATTTCTCTATATTACCAACTATGAATCAAACTTGATATACCTACCTTTTATCCGATGGGATGGGGTATAAAGCTTGATTATACTCAAGTGTGCAAGTTCCGCTAGATGCAATTGCGCACTGTGCGTCGTCCGAGATTTGCTTTTTTCATACGCCACTTTTGCGGTTTTTGAGTAAGGAACTTTTAATGAGGCAACTATGCATGTTCTCTCCAAATTTTTGGCCGAGCTATGCAACTTGAGTTTGGGACAAACTCCACGTAAAAATTTTTGGCGTTAGGGACAAATTTTCCTTACGATTTTTCACATTTTTTCCAAGCTTGTTTCTTCTATACGTCAATTACGTATGGAATAAACCCGTTCTGGGGCGACGATAAATCCTGTCACTCACTTAGATGAATCTGCCTATTTTTGGGTCGGTGTACACCAATGTTCAGTTATCTTAAGAAGAATATAAAAGAGACTGCTATTCGGATCTTCTTTATTTTAGGCGTTTATAAAACAGAAAACATTTTTCAAATGCCTTACTTTCAGTGCTAAAAACAACTTTTCAAAAGTCTCAGGTGTACAGAGGAGAGAGTTGAAGTTTAAACAAATTACATTTTAGACAAGTAAGAAAGTAAAACAGTGCGTAGGCAAAAGCTTCAGTCCATCTACGACGGATTGCAAAATACTCGACCATACAAAAAAAAACTGCCACGTAAAAAATGCGGAGATATACACAAAAGTTAGAAAATGCTAATATGTACAACTTTTGTCATATAATTTTTTGTCAAATTTCATATATATTTATTGAAAAACAGTCATTTTAAGCTAAAATCGCTTAAAAAGTGGGCGTGGTCAATGAAAAAACTAAAAAATTTTAGCTTTTTCAAAAGACAATTACAAGGCAATGTTACATACCAAAAACTTATGCGCTAGCGCCGTTGTAACATAATTTAAATTTGTAAAAAGTATTTTTTTAAATTGGAGATGGTCGAACGTACAGGCCTGAGTGGCCGTGTCTGTGGGCGGATTCAGCTAATTTTCAAACTTGATCTGAAGGACTGGACTTCCAGCCAACCTACCAAATTTCAGCTCTCCACCCTAAAATGTAAGGCCTTAAAATTGTTTACATAGGGACGGATGGACATGGCTTAATCGATTCTCCTGTCGGTCCCATTCATATCTCTAAAAGGTCTTAGGGGTCTTCGGTGACTATTTCTTACTTACTCACTTAAGGTGGCGCTACAGTTCGGGGTGGACCTGGGCCTCAGCCAACAAGCTTCGCCAGCCAGCTCTATCTCTAGCTAGCCGTCTCCAGTTTCGCACGCAAAGTTGGCTGAGGTCCCTTTCCACTTGCGTGCGCCACCTGAGTCTCGGTGCTCCTCTACCGCGCCGTCCCTTGAATTCGAAGATTTTCCGGGCCGGGGCGTTGGTGTCCATCCGCTCTAGATGACCCAGCCATCGTAGACGTTGTGTTTTGATTTTTTTTGGCTAGGTCGGTATCCACTCTCCGTCTATGCACACGGGACCGTAAATCGTCCGAAGAATTTTCCTCTCGAAGCAACCTCAAGTGCTCCGCCTTTGACAGGGTCCATGCTTCTGCACCGTAAAGCTAGACTGGGATGATGAGGGTAATGAGGAGTGTTCCCACTAAGGCACTTCTCCTTGTATCCTGACGGCAGCGGAGGAGTTCCCCAGATGGAATCAGCGGTGGCGTCCATAGTTCTAGTCAGGCCGAACTACTTAGTGAACACCTTACATGGGCTACTACGACGTATTCGGAGCTCAGGCCTATAGAGAGCGAGCTATCCGGCTCTCCGTCCTTAGAGCTAAACAAAGGATCTGGTCATCCAGGTTGCGGGTCGTGCCGTCGGGGTGACTTCCCGGCCACGTAAAGAAACACCAGTCACGGTGACTATTTCACTGCGTTACAAACTATACATCAAAATGAATATACCCTGGGTCGGGTATAAAATATGCCCCTACCTGCCGTCCTGCGACGAAATATTTTAGTGCTCCTACTGCCATGGCATGCCGTAGTAGCCAGTTCTTTCTAAGCACTAATCCACCTCTCTGAAACAACAATTAAGTCGAATAATACATATAGTGGTGTAGTGCATGAAAAGCACGATAAAAGCAATAATGTAAAACTAAAAATTAAAAAATTCTTCCCTTTTAATTAAGACTTACAAGCTCCAAATATCATTTCAATTTCGCAAACCAAAATTAAATTGTACATTGTCAATGTATTGAGGTTCAATTCAAAATGATTTTCATCCATCGCCCATCCTTTTGCCTCCCATTGCAACACAGAATCAAATTTTAATTTTATAAAATTTAACTAATAATGTTGGTTTTGAATTAATTGCAAAACGTGATTAAAATACTCAATTAAAAGCGAACAATTATTATGGCACGATTGGTGTAGATTCGGTTGTATTTGGTTGATAACAAAATGAACTTTTGCGTGACGGCGCGGCGGTCAACCGTCAACCCTTCTACAATATTAAACTTAAAATTTTAGCTGTGTCATTTGTGGATAAAATACAAAAGTATCTGTTCACATGTATATGCTTTGACTATTAGGGCTTAGAATTAAAATAAATTAATGTATTTTTGTAGGATGAATATGAGTTTGTGTCTGAATCAGTTTTATGTTCTGCAACAATCAAAATAAATAGGATTTAAGTTAATATTATCAACAGATAGTTTTAACCCTTTTTATTTATGATATGCGCCGATATTACTTAATTATCTAATCGTTTTGGATCGGTTTTTAAACTCAAGCCAACCCAAAGTGGCTTAATTATTCTAATAGAAGTTAAAAATTTTTGCTATTTAAAATCTTTGCTATTTAACAGGATTTCTATAGCATTGTTGAGTAATTGCGAAGGATTTTGATGTATTGATACCTGATTGGGACAATCTTAAAAGTTTTCTTACGAGCTGGGGACTGACAAAGGAGCTAGCATGAAACTTATGCAATTAGGCGACCGCCAATATACTTCTAAAAGCCCTAAATGGAGTTATCTTAGTTGTAAGGACGTGAAAAACCAGGAGCTAAAATCTGATTCGTGGAGAGTCCTTGAGACAAATAGACGGCAACACAGGCAGCATTTTCTACTGTCCCTAAAAAGGTATTGCTTACCATATGTAGAAATCTGGTGGTATGGGTACGTGGTGGGAGGGTGATGGTCAAGCCATCGACCAGAGGTAAGCCAGTAGATGCACTCCCCCAAGATGATGGCAGTGCTGCAGATCAACCTGATTCACAGTCGGCAGCGTCCAGCGACGGGCTGTCTGGTAGATTAACAAAGAGAACGTCACAACCGTACCTACAAGAGCCATGGGTTGATAAGAAAAACACCATCCGGGGACTCATGCTTAAAGTTTACACTTTGTTCTTCAAGGCAGTAGGTAAGATCAGGGCTTTAATCTTTATCAAAGAACAAACAAGGCTTAACATTTTTTAAATTACAGCTAAGGTGACCTGACGGCGGCAAGGAAGGCAAACCATCGCGTCCGACCTTGGCCGTTCTTCCGTATGACTCCGAGGCTGTCCTCCCTGATATGCTCAAGGTCTTGGCACACAAACGAATTCGATGCTGGTGTTGAGCTGGGATGCTTATGCCCACTATTCACAATGAGATAGATAGCATTGTCGACTAAGCGTCTATGTTGGGTCACCGATAGCCTTCAAGGTGAATCTTTAGGTCAGGGTATGTAGTTTAAAAATTTTCGAAAACGGAACTGTTTTTTTTTTTCACCAGAAAGTAGGTACGTCAAAGATACCGCATTTTAAACTCACAAAATTAAACGGAGTGACATTGTCCCTTTCATGTAGCGCGAAGTACCTACCTGGGGGTAAATCTGGATAAAAAACTGAATTGGAATCTTTCTGTAGCGGAAAGAATCAAGAAGGCATAAAATGCTTTTTATACCCAGTCCCATAGGATAGGAGGTATATTAAGTTTGTCACATAGTTTGTAAAACGGTGAAATAATAATGGTAGACCCCCAAGACCTTAAGGGCATTTGATCGAGACCGAATTCTGAATCGAAATTTCGTTTGAAAGGTCCACGTCATACGAAGCAGTACAAGTGTAAAAATTTTTGAAACCCAACCAAAGACACGCCCACAATCGGTCTAAGTGTGCAACTACCGCCAGAGATTTCAAAACAGTAAGACGTTCTTTTTTTATTTTTTTTTTATTTATAATGAATGTAAGACACAAAAGAAAAATTTAATTGGGAAACCTCCTCCAGTGGGCGTGGCATTTATTTTAAGGGTATTATATATTTATTTTATTTTTAAACGCAGTTTACTCAATATTTTTACTCCCAATTGAAAAAATGTCGCTTAATATTTTATGTAGAAAACGCTTAGTTCTACATTTTGTTCACACAAGATTTTGGGCCACGAACACATTTGGAGGCAAAATTGAAGAAAACCTAAAATTTTCCAGAAAATAATAATTTCGCTTGACCTTGAGCCTAATTTAGGAATTCATGAAACAAATAGTAGCAGGTTAGGTAAACGAGACTTCCAGACTTCGTTCATATAAAGTTATTGGCCATGCCCCTTTTACGGGCGGATTTTTCAAAAATATTGAATTTGAACCAAAAAATTGTATTTTTACGTGCATTTAAACGTAACTTGGAAATATCTGTGGAAATATCTTATAATTGATAATTTGTTATTAGGGGCGGTTAAAAATAACAATGCCATCAGCATTTTACAATGTGGGATAGGATGGGGTATTCAACGGTCCGCTTTACGGACTATTACTTCTGCGTACACACTGTAGCACTTGCTCACTGGTTATACCCATCCCATAGGATAGGAGGTGTATTAAGTTTGTCACATAGTTTGTAACACGGTGAAATAAAAACGGTAGACCCCCAAGACCTTAAGGGCATATGATCGAGACCGAATTCTGAATCGAATGAGCCATGTACGTCCGTCCGTCCGTCTGTATGTCACATGTTTTTAGGCCTTAAATTTTTAGCTAGGGCGCTGAAATTTCATACGTAAGGTCCACGTCATGCGAAGCAGAACAAGTGTAAAAATTTTTGAAATCCGCCCAAAGACACGCCCACAATCGGTCTAAATATGCAACTACCTCCAGATTTTTCAAAACTGTAAGACGTTCTAAAAGGCTGAAATTTAACACTTAGCATCTCTTAGTAAATATAAGACAAAAAAAGACAAATGTGGCATCTATTTTAAGGGTAAATTTCCAAATGCAGTTCACTCAGTATTTTTGCTCGAAATTGAAAAAAAATTGCTTAATATTTTATGTAGAAAACACTTAGTTCCACATTTTGTTTATACAAGACCTTGGGCCCTGCCCACATTTGGAGGCAGAATTGAAGAAAAACCTAAAATTTTCCAGAAAAACTTAATTTCGACTGCCCTTGAGCCTAATTTAGGAAAGCATGAAACAAAAAAAGTAGCAGGTAAGGTAAACAATACTTCCGTCCAGATTTCGTTCATATAAAATTTTTAGCCACGCCCCCTTTTAGGGGTCGATTTTTCAAAAATATTGAATTTGAACCAAAAAATTGCATTTTTACGTACAATTAGGTGTAACTTGGAAATATCTGTGGAAATATCTTATAATCAATAGTTTGTAATTAGGGGCGGTTGGACCACGCCCCTTTTTAATAGTTTGCATTACTTATAAAATGTCAAAAAATAACTATGCCATCAGCATTTTACAATGTGGGATAGGATGGGGTATTCAACGGCCCGTTTTACGGACTGTAACTTCTGCGTACACACTGAAGCACTTACTCACTGGTTTTATTTTGGCGAAAATTTTGGGTTTGAAACCAAAAGTCACTCGTTATATACTTGTGGTGGCTAGACCTATACTTAGAAAGGGAGCCTTGGTTTGATAGAAATGAGCAAACAGAATTAAAGTTTATGGAAAATATTCAGCTGTTCAAAGAACGGCCTGTATTGCCATTACCGTACGTATTGCCATCAGGTACGCTCCGTAATAACTGCACGGAAGCAGTACTTCAACACCGCTTGATCTACGAAAAACCTGCTGGAAATAGTGCGTTACGACACACTTAATTAGGACAATTCAAGAGCAGTAGCCACTGACACGGCACGGTCCTGACGGAGCTCCTGCCAAAAAATCCAACTCTAACAGTTTGAAATTTCCTCCCTGGCCGACTTCTACACCCTGTACGATATTATATACCCGTTGAGAGAAGCACTGGGAAAGGAATGCAATTTCTAATAGACCTAATAAAATTGCGAATTTACACAAACGGTTCGAAAACATTGCAAGGACGGGCTCCGGTATCTTCTCGAAAGACCCGGAACTAAAAGTATCCTTAAAATTACCAGGCACAAGCAGTCATTTCCAATCAGAACCTCTGGCCGTACTTAGGCCGGTCGAGCTTATGCAGATACGATCAATATCCAGTGGAAATAACGCCACTTTCATTGATAGCCAGGCTGCTCAAGACAATGGAAACCCCTGTCAAGTTAGAGGCGCTATTGATTTAAAAACAAGTGGTAAAGTGTAACAGTGATTATGTAAAACCTTCAGTCCGTCTACGACGGAATGAAAAATACCCTACCCTTTCTTAAAAAAGAAATTGCCGCGCTTCTTTAAAAAATTGCTGCCTTCCAAAAAGTGGGCGGGATAAAATTGATTATCTCTAAACGCTTTATGCAATGCGATCACATCAATTTTTTAACGGAGCCCCTGCTTGTTGACTTAAAAGTACACTTTTTTATCTAAGCACGCCCACAAAAGTGGGCAGAGACATATTGTTTGTATATAATAAAATAAGCAGTTTTTTTTGCCTTAACTTTTTGTAATACAATATTTCTAAAAACTTCATACATATTAAAAAAAAATTAATTTCTATTTAAAACTACTCAAAAAGTGGGCGTGGTCAAAGCTGGGACACAGTTTTATTGTCTCGCCTTAAAAACAATTCAAAAAGCGGTGTTTCGTGCCAAAAATTGATGTTTTGCCGCAATGAGTGTTTGTTTTTTAAATGGAGGTGGTTACAGATAACAGGTCAGAGGGCGTATCTGTAGATGGATTCGAGGAATTGTCAAATTTGATTTGGTCCAATAGACCTTTCCAGCTAAGCCGGAAAGCTTAGCTACCAAAATTTTGCGTCCTAGCTGAAAATATAAGGCCTAAAAAGTGTTTACATACGGACGGACGGACGGACGGGCATGGCTTAATCAATTCTCTCGTCGGTCTCGTCATATCCCTAAAAGGTTTTAGGGAACTACGGTGATTATTTTTCTCTGCGTAACAAACTATGCATTAAATTTAAGACCCTGGGTAGGGTATAATTACAATCACTACCAACCAAAGGTTGTATCCTAGGCTCTCTGGCCACGTTTTGATGGAAAATATCAAAAAACTACTCTGCAGGCGGTAAAGGATATAGCACAAATACTATTTGAATGCAAGTATTTCTGCATAGACGGAGAGTAAGGGGGGATATACCATCGAACTGTACGGGCTGTACAGCGATACCGACGTAGCCAAAAGAGTCAAAACACAACGTCTACGATGGCTGGGTCATCTAGAGCGGATGGACACCAACGCCCCGGCTCGGAAAATCTTCGAATCCACACCGCAGGGACGGCGCGGTAGAGGAGCACTGAGACTCAGGTGGCGCACACAAGTGGAAGGGGACCTCAGCCAAGTTCGCGTGCGAAACTGGAGACGGCTAGCTAGACACAGAGCTGGCTGGCGAAGCTTGTTGGCTGAGGCCCAGGTCCACCATGGACTGTAGCGCCACCTTAAGTATTTGAATGCAAGGAAAATTCGGGTATGCGCAGAACATTTTTAGGGGGAGATTTCTTCGGAAGCTTATTGGAGGTAGACGGCTTCAAAGGCGTTCTCGGCTACTGCTGGGAAATGGCCTGTTTTGGCGC
This sequence comes from Neoascia interrupta, assembly GCA_947623515.1. NCBI lineage: Eukaryota > Metazoa > Arthropoda > Insecta > Diptera > Syrphidae > Neoascia > Neoascia interrupta. The sequence goes on from OX392463.1 coordinate 151,109,722, forward strand.
TAAGTCTCTGTGTGGCCTTTTTTACCACACTCCTGTTTAACCTTACTTAACCTTTATCCTAGTTGTAATAGTTGAAATCCTACCATCGTCAACTGAAAAAAAAATACTCGTTCTTTTTCACGGTCCCCACCTCCGCGAGGGTCTGACAAGCCCTCCGAGAGTAACATTTGTCTTGAAAAACTTCTCAAAGTGCCGTTTGGATTGGGCAAAAAACTGTAGGTCCCCTTGTATGTGAAGAAATCAACGCACACAGCATACATTGTTGAGAAGTTGGCCCTGGTTCACCTCGAGTTGCTGCGCCACTCTAATTATTTATTTTTAATAGTTGAAATGTTTAATAACCAATATGTTATGGATGGCCTATTTTCATGTACGGCCTATATTGCCGAACTTCTACCTTTAAACCCTCCCTTATTTATTTTTGTTTTACCCTACTATAATAAAGTTTGTTGTATAGTTTGTAACTCAGTGAAATAATCACCGTAGACCAGTAAGACCTTTTAGAGATATGCATGGGACCGGCCGGCAGGAGAATCGATTAAGCCATGTCCGTCCGTCCGTCCGCTGAAAGTCCAGTCATTCAGATCAAGTTTGCAAATTAGCTGAATCCACCCACAGATACACCCACTACAGGCCTGTATGTGCAACCATCTCTAATTTTAAAAAAATATTTTTTCCAAATTTTATCTATGTTACAATGGTGCCAGCGCACTCATTTTTGGTATGTTACATTGCCTTGTAATTGTCTTTGAGGTTGACCACGCCCACTTTTTAAAGGGATTTTAACTTAAATGCCTGTTTTTCAAAAAATATATATGAAATTTCACGAAAAATTACATTACAAAAGTTGTGGGTATAAGCATTGGCTAACTCTTTCACGTATATTGTATATGACTCTGCTTTTTGTAGGTGTGGCGTTAAAAAAAGTATTTTTTTGAGTTAAAAAGGTGAAGTTTCAGGCCGAAATGTATGCAAAAACCTAGTTTAAAGCATTCAGCAGTTATATTTTTATATCCAGCCCACCTTTTGCAGGCGTGGCTGTTTCCTTTTTTGGTAGAGTAGGGAATTTTGCAAATCGTTACAAACGAACTGAAGTTTTTACATACGCACTTTCCAACTTGTTTGGTCTTTTGAACTTTTCCGTTAGCGACGTAGACGTGAACTTTTCTTAACAGCTTCTAAGCAATTTCATAGAAAACCACCAAACAATTACCTGCAGATTCAAGTTTCAAATGTGTGTTGCGTATTTTAAAAAAATCGCTCGACCGAAGATATGCACCGTGCATCTATTTTGCGGCAAGGCCGCCCCAGCCAATATAGTGTTTCATCTCTAACGTAAGCTAGAGTAACTTCTCTAACGTAAGTTGCCAATTTCAACATTTACAGCGATTATAAATTGATCCTAAACCGTTTTATAGAAGTAACCAATTAACATTTTATCATGAAACGAATCTTAATTGGAAGTACCCTGAAAAAGGAGAGAAGGTTATATGTTTTTAATAAACACTTTGAAGTATTCTTCGGCGCGAAAGTATCTCTTTAGTGCGAACTTTTAAATCCCAAGGGACAAATTTTTACTGCTCACACCACATCGCAAGTGATTTGCATGAGCGTCACGAAAAAAGGGCACAATCCTTATGCTTAATGGTCCGGTTTATAAGGAGGGTTGATACTAACCCATATTTTTATAACGCAGTTATGAAGGGAAACAACCAACAATTTATCAAGGTTGTCTTCCAACAGAAAAGGATAATGGGACTCTTTGAATGAGAGCAATATGCAAATTTATTGGAATTTTATTTTCTTCTTGTTTGTATCGAATCGGCAGTAATTGTGCCTGAAATGCAAAGAAGGCGTCACAAATTAATGACTTCAGTTTTAAATTTACAAATATTTACTTTAAAACATCACTTCTTAAATGTGAAAATCAACTTTTGATAACGTAGGTAATAATGTTTTTGCGATATTGTTGTCGTCATGCAAATGAAGGCACAAATTTTCAAAAATATGAAGTTTCTCTTTTACAAGAAAAACCAGTGAGTAAGTGGACCGCGGTATGCTCTATTGCTAGAGCATATCTCCTTTCCATTGCTGAATGGTATCATGCATCATTTTAACAAAAAAAATATATATATTATTCCTTATAAGGTTTTGTTTAGTTTGTATTTTAAAATAAAAATAAAATTTCTAGTCGTAGAGGCTGGCGTGGCATGAACAGCACCAATAACTTTAAATAACTATTATCATAGAAATATTCAAGTTTGCGGCTGAAATGTATCCAAAAATGTAATTTTTTGGTTCAAATTCGTTAATTTTAAAAAATCGACCCCTAAAGATGGGCATGGCCAAAAATTTTGTATGAACAAAATCTAGAATAGGGTATGGTGTTTCTTACGTGGTAAACTTTATTTCTTATTCTTTTCTTAGTGAGGCTAAATAGCAGTCGAAGTCCACGTTCTTCTAAAAGTAGGCGTGGCCCAAAGCTTATATAAATAAAATGTACAACCATGTATTTGCTATACAAAATAACTTAAGTAAAAAATTTTCGACTTACAACAAAAATATTGAATAAATCGAATCTCAGGAAATTCTCTTTCAATTGATGCCACGCTACCCAGGTGTGATCTGATGACTTTACTTTTTTTGTTTTTGTCTTATAATCGTTAGAAGCTGTTAAATTTTAGCTTTTCACGACGCACGTCTTACACTTTTGAAAGCACTGTAGGTAGTTGCACATTTAAACCGATTGTGGCCGTGTCTGAGGGCAGATTTGAAAAATTTTAACACTTGCATTGCTTCGGATAAAACTTGATTGTAAAACTTACAAGCTCACAGAGAGCCTTAGCTGAAACTTGAAGGCCCAAAAATTAGTGACATACTGACAAACGGTCAGGGCTCATTTGACTCAGAATTCGGTCTCGATCATAAAATGCCCTTAAGTTCTTGAGGGTCTATCGCATTATATCTCTATGCTACACCTTCGCCTGTAGCAAACATAATATGCTCCATTCCTGTGGAATAGGATATAAAACATACAGGAGATAATCACGTAGTTAAAGGCATTGAGCAAAAAAATTATTGCATATCTGAAAATCTGTGCAACACATCAGGATTTTGACTGGAGCAATCTGCAAACAAATAATTAGTTTATTTATTTCAATATCCAATCGTTTCGATAATAGTTTTTCAAAAATTGAGGCTATAAAATCACAGAAGACCCCACCTAATTATTCGAACTGCAAAAAGGTTAAGATTATAATTTTGAAATCTTATTGAACTAAGCAGCAACAAATAGGATAACGTTTAATCTATTCTGTGCTTCTCTGTGCTCCTCATGCACGTGTCGTAGTCGTAGATATATATTTTTGCAATAGCTTAAGGATGTGCTTCCAACGTTTTACTTGCGTTTGTTATTTCTGTGTAATGCTTTGCAGTATTAGTGTCTCTAATGACAGCTTGATAACATTAATCCCAGACACGAACATAAAAGAAGCGAAAGCGCACATGTTGATGGATGGAAATCACGGATCAACGAGTAGAACCGAGGTAACAGCCTGTTATGAATCTGCTTTTCTGCTCTGCTTAAGTTTCTCGATTGCATAAATTTTTCCACTCGACAAAGGCGTCATACAATGGAACACTAAGGAGACTTTACTGCTCAGTGCAACTGATTGTTTAAAAAAGGATGCAGTTTTTAAGAGCATAGAACTAGAGCATAAAAAACGTTTCGTTGCTATTGTTATTGATATGGCACAGGCACTTAAATCTAAAAAAACAATATCTCGGAGTATATACAGTTTAATGAGCTTCACCTAATGTTGAATAATTTGAGTAATTTTTCAAATACATAACATTGCATTACATTTCATACTTCTTATAGATTTGTGAAGTAGCTATGTTTGCGGATGACATCGCTATTTATTGTTCAAGCTCAATTGACCACGAAATTGAGAATGACCTACAACATGCCCTTTACAAAACGTACGATTATTTAAAAACTTGGAAATTAAAAATTAAAGCAGACAAAACACAGGCAATTTTTTCCTCACGGAAAAGGAAAGCCTGCTCGTTACCTTTGGATCAGTTAAAGATATATAACTGCTTTATTTCATGGGTTAATTCTGCTATTATATCGCTGTGTATATTTAGACAAGACGCATTAACCTTTACGGATCACATTGCAAACACCCTTAAGAAAATAAGCATTGCTACTAAAATGTTGTACCCTCTTGCATGCAGGAAATCACACCTGAGTAAATCTAATAAGCTTATCATTTATAAATCAATTTTTCAAGCCATAATTTTGAATGCATATCCGGTATGGGGATGTTGTGCAAAATCACACCTAAAGAAGTTACAAACGCAAAACAAAACTTTAAAAATTATGACTTATTAACTTTACCTCTTTTTAACACAACTATCAGACTGGTGTACGTCAATTTGCAAAAAAAAAATGAAATTCACAACCAAAGACCTATGTCGAAATGTAGAGGTTCCAAAAATCTATTAATCCAAGAACTAATTATTAATTTAATTGATTGTTAAAGCATTTAACTACATTTTTATATAACTATTTACTTAACTAACTTTTCATTAACTATTGAATTATTTGTTATTATTTATTCATTTATTTATTAAATTACTTATTTATTTAGTATTTATTTAGGCAATGTAAGGCCTAAAAACTCCCGACACCCGGACGGACGGACGGACATGTCTCATTCGACTAACAATTCGCTCTCGATCATATGCCCGTACGGTCTTGGGGGTCTACGGTGGTTATTTCTCTATGTTACGAACTTTGAATCAAACTTAATATACCCCCAGTTCTATTGGATGGGGTATAAAAAGTGGAGCAACAGCTTGATGTGAAACAGGGCCAACTTCTCAACCATATATATTGCACTCTTTACATACAAGGGCACCGATAATTTTTTGCCGAATCCGAAAGGCACTTTGAAAAGTGCCACAGCACCCTAAAAAATAATTGACCTTCAATAAATAAATTCAGGAAAACAAACTTTATGATTTGGCGATAGATGGTTTTTAGATGTTATGTTCTTTCCACACGAATTCTTGCACTTACTCGATTGATTGTATTACTTCCTCCTTTAAAACGCATTTTCTCTTTATTGAAACGAAATTAAAACTTACGGATTTTCTTCTTAGCCCAGGAGCGTGTCGGTCGTTGTTAGTTCAAATTATTTGCAAACAATGCATGAAAGAGCAACCTTTATGACTTTTTGTTGCAAGATATAGTAGGCGTAGAGTATTTAGAAGTGCGCATATGGAAGGGTAAGGGAATAAAGCTTAGGGAAGGAGCTAAATTTTTAGGTCATAGAAGCAAAATATTTATCATAAATGGTGTGATAGCAAAACAACTTACAGAGGCTTTAACAAAATTTCTACTACCTACACAAAAATTACTTAAAAAGCCCAAAAATAATAGGCCTCTTTAAAAAAAAATTTAGGTACTAACCGCATTTTGTGGTATCGCTTAAAGACGTTCGAATTAAAAACCAAGCAAAGTACAAAGTGGGTTGGGTAAACAATACACACAATGAAAAAGAAATCAAAGGGAACCAAGTCGAAAGTAAGTAAAATCAAATTGAATCCAAACAGAACTTAAAAGCCTACATAAGTATCTTACTCTCTTCTCCACATTTCCACCCTAAAATCATTCAAGCTCAACCTTTCATTTATTTTCATCGACTTCCCTTGAAGAGTTTTATAGACCAATCTTATTCAACAGACACTTATTCCATTTCGAATTGAGCTCCCATAGAGATTTTGTATAAGGAATCTTAGGACAGGGAAAGCAGGGCATGAGTTTAGAGACGGAGGGAAATTAAATAAGGGAACTCGAACAAATCAGTGGGAAATTTAGAAATCTATACCGAAGAAGTAGCCATTTACTATTGGTTTTGGCGCAAATATAACTATAATTATGAAAAAACACATTAAGCACCTTGAAAGTCGAATCAAATGCCAAAGAAAAGGAAGAATAACAAGGTATGTGTGTGCAACTCGAACATAGCAACATAAAGCATGTAAAGGTCAGAGGATTATTTCAGTAAAAGATAAAAGTTGTTTGAATAAGACAACAAATTTTTTGGTTCCTATATTAGTTTCCTGAAATAGTTAAAATGATCATTACTTTGGCTTCCGTCAATATAACTATTTTTAGTATTGGTAACAAATATTTTGCGATTGCATTTACCTATTGGAAAAAAATTTTAATCATTAATCACACTAAAACTTTTATTTCGTTAAAATTGTTCATTGAACTTCGGGACTTTTACAGAGTAGATTTAGTATGCCAAAATTTAAACTTCTTGCGTCGACTTCGTCTTTTAGTCACAATATCGATAAAAAACTAACATACAGTCGAAATAAGTATAAAGACAGTCATTGTCAATCTGTGCAATTTAACGTCGAGGATTAAGGCCTGGATATATTCTAGCATAATGTTTACCAAATACATATATATGTTAGTCTTTTTTCTCTTAAACAAAACCAAAATAGTGCCTGCAAATGTGGTTTTTTATATCTTTGTATAGCAGTAACAGTAGTCACGATTATTTTTTCCCTGCCTTAGCGTCTGACCGTAAAGACATTCGATAGCCTGAGAAAACTCGAATTCGAGTCAGAGGGCATATTTATTAGACAGGGGTCGAAGGACAATTCTCGCAATAGTTCTTCAAAATTCCAATGCGCATGGTACCAAAAGTCACCTTTCTTTAGCATGGCGTCTTAGTTCGTTAGATTAATGCCATGCTAATTTCTACAATAGGAAGATTACTTGAAAGTGCCTAGAAAGTGACTGAAAATAGTCTTGACACTAGGTCTCGTCACTAGGTGTTTTCCAGCCCTTTTGCAGTCACTTTACAATACTTTTGGCAAGGAATTCATCTGACGAATGGAGACGCTCATAGTAAGGGTGCACCGCCTCAGGTCTGCTTCCAAGACAGTAAAACTTAGAGTATAAGCGAGAGATACTTTTGGTGAGAAGACTGTTAAGCCGAATGGCATGACAAAGTTGTCTTGACGATAGTCTTGCTGGATATAAGTCGTAACAATTGGTGTCTCCACAAGAATTTGGAATATTCCAGACAAGTCCATGACTAAAAAAAAAAAAAAGGTAAGTAAGATATGGTTTTCAGCGAACAGGTATATCAAGGGGGAACGGAAGTTTCATCAGAGCCCGGCGTGCTAGGGAATGCACCTGTGCTCCTAAGATTTTTTTTTTTTTTTTTTGAATACTAGGATGGACGGAGACTAGAACTCCAAAATCTTTCAAAGAAACCAATACGCCCACTATAGCAGGTACTTAATACCGAAGTAGCCGATATTGGTTATGCCCGATTTCCACGTGCTAAAACACCACCCATTTATGAGAGACACTATGAAACTGCCAGAACGCACTTCATAGTAGTAAATTTTCGCTCTCTCATAATACTTCTTGACTACAACTAAGTTAACTTAACAAGTAGTTTACGCTTCCATAGTGTTGATCGCATTGGATAGGTTTCTTTCCAGTGAATGCACCTACTAAGCCGTTTATTCATGCGGCTTCACCCTACGTCGCTAGATCGAAGGGTCTTGTTCTTTGTAAGAACAAGATAAGCCTCCTAAGATAAGCCGTTTTTTGAAAGTGGCAGTAACATGTTCCTGCGAAAGCCTTTTCCACCAAAGAACTGATATGTATGAGAGGAGTGGTCTTACCATGGCCATAGATCTAGAGCCCTTCAAGAGAAGCTCCATGTCTTGCCAAAAGCGCCTCTAGAGTGCCAGAAAGTGGACAGCGCTCTTACGGTTTTTTATTCATCACGGAATTTGTTTACCAATGATTACGCCGGAATATATTACTTAATTGGATATCGGGATAATAACAGCTTTAGCACGAGCTGAGTCAGACCTTCTAGTCGTAAAGAGAACAAACGTAGTTTTGAGAGCTTTAACTGAAAGCCCATTTCTAGTGTACCAATCATCTCTGTGCGCTGCGCCAGAAAGCACATAGTCCCTAGGTTTTAACCGAGGGAAAAAACGGCGACATCATCCGCATAGGCTTGTGTGTAGGTAACAGGAAAGTTGAGAGCCGATAGCAAAGAGTCTACCACCATGCACCATAAAAGGCGAGGCAGATCATTGGCTTGCGACCTGCCCCTATTTACGCCAGTTTTGAAACACTTGCCACAATCTGCCTCGGTTATCAACGTCCTGTGCATAAGCATTCCCCTTATCCATTGAACAAATTTTTCACATGAAGCACCTTTTTGCTGCCTAAATTCGATATATGCTAACTTTCTTACTTAGCAGGCACCCAACCAGTGCGGAATGTCCGTCCCTGACAAATATAATTAATGGCTGAATTAAAGAGTAGATTTAGAAGATCCTAAAAATTTTCCCAGAAATTTTTTTATAACAACAACAACGAACTATTAAAATTTGTACACTAAGAGTGTTTCCTATATATTTATTGATTCGTTTTTTTTTTATGATTTGCAAATAAAGACAAAAAACGTTGATTTTAACTTTCATCTACAAAAGCTACTCTATCTACTTCAATCCTAGCAACGCAAGGACTTCTTCGCAATCACAAACAGGATGAACGATATTTAAATCTTTAGTGCAATCATAACAATTTTATCTTGAACTAATTGAATCTTTCGCTGGCAGTTGAGTTGCTCTCCGAATATCGCCCGAACTGAGTGCCTGAAGGAATGGATTTTTAATTTATTTTCGCCTAGCTAGCTTCCCTCTGTGGGATATCGTAAAATAGATGTGGCATCCGTTGCAGACGGTGTAGAAATGTTATGCTCACGAATGTATTTTAACCAACAGCTAATGATTTTTTTTTTATCTGATGATGACAACGACACGACGACGCCAAGTTATGCAGCATCATCAACTTCGAAACGGATACCTACAGGGTTTTGGTATAATGAGTCTCGTTATGAGCAAAATTTTAATTCTACAGAGGAAATTACATTCCGAAAGAAAATTAAATTTAAATAATTTTCTTTAATAATGTGTTGACCTTGAACATAGACAACACGTAGGCCAATTGTGAAATAATTGTGAAATAATTTTCTACCAAATAGTCCTAAAATTACGAAGTGTAGGTATGGACGTGTTGTTGCCTATTGTAATTTTGTAGGAAGTCTCTAATCTTACCCGAAATAACACAAGTAATAACATAACAATTAACGGGATGTAGCTCTTGACTTTTAATTAACAAGAAATCCCCAGGACGAATGCGGTGATGCTTTAATCTTACATTATGTAGTTTTAGCTCAAGTTTGTTGTAGGCATTCGAAAGCTGGTATGAAGGCCAAAATAAAGCAATGGGGTCTTGGGGTAGGGATACTCAATTAATACTGGCCTTGTTGGTAGAATAAATGACAGACATGACTCAGACAGCGTGTCCCTCTTAATTTTAAGCGGGTACTTTCTGAATGTCAAAGGACAGGGACTGTAGGTACGCGTAGAAGCTTTTTGTGGGGGACATATAAAGCAATCAGTGTGTTAATGGTACTTCTACCTCTTTCTTTTTTTCCATTTTATCTGAAAACATACACTTGCTGCTGCCACTTTGTTGCCAATAAAATCTGTTCTAATTTATCTTGGAATATCGAGAAATTTGCTTCATGATGAAATTTTGGAAGTTCTCCAAATGGGTCCATTTTGTTGTTCTTTAATTCTAACCTTTTAGAATGACACGTGCACTTTTACACTTACCACGTGGTACTGACTAGCGTTAAGGTTCGTTTCGAGCAATCATCGTCGTCAATTTGTAATGTTTGAATAAGCCACAATTCAAAGTCTGTATACCTTATTTAATTCATTTAATTTTACTTAAGGTAAGCTTAATTTTTAGCAGAGCAATGAGAGATGGTGTCGCGTGTCAGAACGGTAGGCAGCTGACTCCTTATGTTTAAGTGCAAATGTATATAAAAATAATTAAAAACAATAATAAAACGCTCATCGTTCTCTTCGTAGAGAAAATAGAGGGCGGAGTTGACCGTCCAAATATAACTATTTCAAAAAAGCAAAGGGTTAAGCAGAGAAAAAGTAATTTTCCTGCTTAACCCAGAATTATTGTGATTGGACAGGAGCCCTCGTGTATTTAAAGAACTTGAATATCATACCAATATTATCTTAGGCTTTATAAATCCGGTCGCCGCCCTATAATTTGCCTATTTGCTTTACCTTTGCCTCAAAGCAACGGTGACCTGTACGCCAAGCCGCAGGGAAATCAAGGCACGAAAGAAAATCCCTTTGGGAGAGACCACGCTCGATCGATCACTCGATTAGTTGGTAAATCGAGCAATCGAAGGCAACGCAGTGTAAGCTCAGTGTAAATCTTCACCCACGTTCTCTTGTTCCCACGAGCGATCTTGTCAGCGCACCTTGGCACGCGCCAAAAACAAGCATCATCCTCTCTATTATTGATCATCACGTTCAGATCATCCCAATCAAAACATTCGGCGTTCACGCATTCCCGCCAGGAAGATCTAATTGAGCGAAGAAAGGCGAAAATTCTGTGAACGAGTCCCGACCGGGCCGACAAAATTTTTTCAAAGACCAACCTCGAATAAGCGAGAGTAAAATTTGTTAGGGGCGTTGTCAACCTCTGTATTCACCGTTAGGCATAGGCAAAAAACTATGTTCTGCATAGGTAGTAGATATCAGGTGATTGATCTGCAAGACCCATTTAGTTTTTTTTTTTTTTTAATTTACTGCTTTTGACGTCACATAGAAAATTTCGGCTTTCTTGGGCAAAATTGAAGGCCTAAAAACTGGTGACATAAATGTACTTATTTTTGTTTATTTATTTACAATATTTACAATAAACGAATAATTAGTCAGAAAGTTAGCTAAATAAAATTCTTTTAAAAGATTCTCTAGAAATATGAAGATCTATGTCTCTACAAAATCTATTGAATGACTTAAGAGATCTAAAAATAGACTCATTTTGTCCATAGTTTGTTCTATGCCCACTTAAATAAAAAATGGACGGTCCCTTAGCACTCTCTCAGGGGCATAAATTGGAAACATAGATAACAAAATAGGACTATTTACACGTGAACAAAGGACGTGTCTCACAAACAAGTTATCATGTGCATGCCTTCTCACACTAAGTGGCATAATACCTAACAGTTTGCACCTGGCATTATAGGACGGCTCAAAATTCCAGCGCATCTTAAAGAAAATATATTTTGTAAATCTCCTTTGCACCCTTTCTATGCGGTCTGAATACGTCGAATAATTTGGGTTCCAAACAACATCAGCATATTCAAGAACAGATCTGACAAGGCCAATAAAAAGAGATAACAAAGTGAAAGGATCGGAAAAATCTTTCGTGTTTCTCTTAATAAAACCAACTAGTGAATTGGCTTTCGCAACTGTATAATCTACATGAGAAGCAAATACCAATTTTGAATCAATAAATACACCGAGATCTTTAATTTTGTTAACTCTTTTTAAGGGCAGATTATTAACGTGATAATTAAACGAGTGTAGGGCGTTAGATCTAGAAAAAGAGATTGCAAAACATTTGTTGACATTTGAAGTTAAACAATTATTAACGCACCAAATCCATAAATTAATTAGGTCCATCTGGATCTTAAAACAATCGTCTGAACTCTTAACTTTATAAAATATTTTCAGATCATCTGCATACATTAAGCAGTGACAAAATTTGAGCTGTTGAACAATGTCACCATTAAATATAATAAAAAGGAGTGGGCCAAGGTGACTACCTTGAGGGACGCCAGAAGTACAAGATATTGATCTGGAATAATTATTTTCAATACAGACTCTCTGAGACCTTCCAATTAAAAATGAAGAAATCCATTTCAACATTGTCGAATGGAAACCAAACCTTTCCAGCTTTCTTATAAGTAGCCCATGGTTCACTGAATCAAAAGCTTTGCTAAAGTCCGTATAAACAGCATCAACCTGACTTCCACTCTCGATTGCATTAGATACAAAAGAAGTAAAATAGATAAGATTAGACGTTGTCGAACGGCCTGAGACAAAACCATGTTGAAACTCGGAAATATGCTCTTTAATGTGAAAATCAATTTTTCTTTTCACAATACATTCAAAAAGCTGTATAGCGGAAAGTTTGCATATACCCCTATAGTTCTCAACGTCATTTTTGGAACTAGACTTAAAAATGGGTACCAAAAAGGATACTTTCCAACCGTCGAGGAACAAACCTGACGCCAACGATGAATTAAATATCATGAGCAAAGGTTGGCTGATGGAGTTACAACAATTTTTTAAAATAATAGCAGGAATGCCGTCGGCACCAGGCTTAGGATTTGATTTGAGGGGTTGACTCAATATCCTTGAGGTCCAAAACCAATTGACCAAAATCAGTTTTCGACATAGAGTAAGTTTCAGGCACAGTAGGAGTAGCAGAAGGAGAGAAGACGGATTCAAAAAATTTCGCAAATAACTCGACAGAGTCACTATGATCATAAGACACTTCATTTTTAAAAAACATGTGATTAGGCAAGCCACTAGAACATCTTTTTTGATTTAAATAGTACCAAAAGGATTTGGAATCACTTCTAAGACTATTTTCGATGCTCATTACATAAATATTATACAGAAAAGTACTCAAACTAGTAAAATCTTTCCTCAATTTGCAAAAAATTTCCTTATCAGTACTGCTTCCTGAATTTTTGAAGCGTTTGTGAAATTTGTTCTTTTAATTTTTTAAGTGCAATAGCCGCCTGTTATACCAAGGAGGGTTGAATTTAAACTTTTTTACGGAGCGAGGAACAAACATGGACAGTCCAACATTAACTATAGAAACAAAATGATAATACATATCTAAATGACATAGATTTTCAAATTCTTTATGCCAGTTGAGCGAAATAAAATACTCATTTAAACTTTGAAAGTTACATTTTAAAAAATTTGGAGAACTAACGGAAGCCTTTTCTAGTTTTACATAAGAGTATAAATCAATCTCGATTGGCATTTGATTATGATATACTGAATTATTTAGAAGAGAAAATGGAGCTTCAGAAACATTACTTTTAACATCATTAACATTAATAAAAACAAGATCTAATATTCTGTTTTGCGAATTCGAAATAGAGTTTATTTGACATAAATTAAATGAAAACATTGAATCAATAAGAGCAATTTCATAATCTTTTTTTACATTGCATGGTAAGAGCATTTTATCGTCTTCAGACCAAGACCAATTTCCAGCTTTGACGAAACGTGAGTGATAATTACATCCGTAGTGGTGTCAGGTTGGAAACTTAAAGTGTTAAACCATTTTGATTTGCGGACTACATGGAGTTCACTATTTTGCACACTAGTTCCATGGATGACTTCAATGCGTTTGCTTTTGTTTACCTTATTGTTGTTGTCACTAGGTAGTACCATAGGCGGTTCATTGGCACCATCACCAGTGTCTTGAGCGAGCAAAACATTAGAATTGGAATTTGTATTATAATCCACAGAACCACCAACAACAACACCAACAGCAGCAGCAGGAGAGCCAAAACAAACCAAATCGTTTCCCCCTAATGCAGCATTAGCTGATGATTCAGCATCAGCATGCAAGTTAAAAATTTTAAATATAAAAGTTTTTAAAAAAAAAAACATTTTTTATTTCAGAAAAGAAACCGGCAGCGATTCTGCCTCTAGAACAATGAATGAATGAACAATGATTATTCTTACAACTACCTTAAATACTAATAATCTGCAGCCACTGCACATTTGTTGCACAGGTGAATTTCCTGGAATCGGACGGCGTCGCCGGTCGGTGTCATTTGCCCGTGCGAATCTGTTGGCGTTGCAAGTCTCATAGCTGGGTGCCCTGATTTCGGGCCGTCGCTCCGTGGGAATATTCTGCCAGGTGACGATGGCATGTGTTTGTTACGTGATAGATTATTTCACGTTAACTCCTCCGCCCTTAAGTGTGAACGTCCTCGTTCACATAAAAAAATGGTATCTGGCTTATACGAGATGTTGTTGCTCTTGGTTGTGGTAAAGGCGTTCTTTTTGCAGTTTCCAAAGCTTCTATCGATTCTTCTGGTTTGGTGACGGTATTTTCTACTGAGTTGTTGCTTTTCGAAAATTTACGGAAGATGACCAATATGACTGTGGCAAATAGTAGCCACGCTCCAAAACTTAGTATTGTACTATGTTTAACGTTGGTTTTGAGAAGCTGGATGTACTGAGTATTGTTGGTGTGGAGTTCTTTTACCATTTCTAGTGATAGTACTTCTTCTAGTATGTTGTTTGATGAAGTTGGTTGTAGGATTGGCGGGAGTGGATTGAAGTAACTGGTTTCCATAGAGGTAAACGTGTTCTTCCCAATTTGTATGCTGTTGTTATGATACTTTATAAGAAACGTGCCGTTGAGTGAGACCGTGTCGCTGTTGATTGTGATTTGCCCATCGTAACGATTCAGGAAAATAATGTCCGATGATATTTCTTCAAACGCAGGAATGTGTTGGCTGTTAACTGCAGTACAGTTGGCTGGGATACTATTTATAAGTTTCGGGATACATGTTGTGTTTCTTATGTTTATAATATTAATTCTAGGACAAATTGATAATATGTTTATTGTTTTACAATCTGTTACAATTCCATAGATTTCGTTTTCACTTTTTATAATTTCATTAAAATCAATTTTTATTATTTTTGTTTCTTCTCTCACTGGTTTTACAATAATTTTTTGGCAAATTTCTTCTTTTACGGTTGGTAAACTTACTATATATAATAAAACATAATTGTTAATTGCTATTTTTATTTCTGAGAACTCGATGGCCTCTTCTATATTCTTAAATGGTATTTCTTTATTACTTATAATCTTTTCAATAGTGTTTATTTCAATATTCGACAGGATATATGAATTTATAATATTTAGTCTTGCCCAAAGTAGAGCATACGCAACATTTGTTATTTCTTCTTTTAATAAATCTAATTTATATTTTATATTAAATACTAATTGTTCGTTTATGTTTCCATTTTCCTTTATATATTTACTTATTTCATTAGTTCTATTTGTTACGTCATTTATTTTTTCTATTATAAGTTTGTTTATTACTATCTGTCTATTATTATTTTCTAGAACATTATTTATTTTTTCTTGAATTATTTGGAAGTCATGTTTATCTGGGTTGCCAGTAATAAGTTTCCAAGCGCTTCCTAGGAAGTCGATTGATCTTTTGGATTTTGGATGGTTTGGGACTAAACGTTTTATGAGGGATTTGATAGTTGATATTTCTTCAGATAATAAGTGAAAGCTATTGTGGGATGTTGGTATATTTTTCGTCAAGGATGTCTCTATGCTTTCTATGGCTTCGGAATACTTTGAGAGGTCGATCTCGTGAATTATTTTATAGGTGCCTGTTTGTAGTCTAGATGTACCGGTATTTATGCTCACAAGTCTTGCGTTCGTATAGTTCAATATCTGTACGTCAGCTAAGCAATCAGTCATTTATAGGTACAAGTGTCTAGAAAGAAAGGTATGGAAAATCTATTACGATTTGATGTGTGATTTATGAACAACTTTGCCGGATTGAGTTAGGATAGTGGTTTTCTTATTTTCTTTCACAATTTCCTTTGTGTATCTCGGAGTAAGTTTTGAGCCTAATCTTTTATTCCTTCTGACGTATATAATGTCGCCTGTGGAATAGTTCTTCACTGGTGGTTTTCCTTTATTGTGGTAAGCTAAGTCACGTTGCTGTTTGTCTTTTAATTTGTCGTTAGTTTCCGAGCGAATTTTGTCAATTTGGGAAGGATCTGTATTTCTACTGGAAAATAAGTCTACTGGTTTCCTATTGGTCACAGAGTGTATAGAAAAGTTATAGGCATTCGTTGCTGCCTCTAAAAGTTCCGTGAAGGATCTATGCGTTTGCTCGCATTTGATACATCTCATGATTTCTACGAGAGTCGAGTGGAATCTTTCGACTTGCCCATTTGAGGTGCTTGTGTATGGCGGTGTTTTATATACCTCAATGCCGAACTCGTCTTCAATCATGAATATAATTGGAATGGAATTGAAAGACTTCTCATTATCGAATACTATAGTCTTTGGAATACCGTAAGAAAATATTATCTCTCTAAGGGGTGTCCTTACATCCTCTATGGCCTTCGATTGTACATTTTTTGCCTGGGCGTATTTCGAGAACTTATCTACCGCGGTCAGTACAAGGTTGCCTTCTGTTGAGAAGATGTCGAGATGTATGATCTGTCCGGGGTAAGTTGGCATAGGGGTTGGCTGGATTTCTACCTTCTCCGTGTGCCGGTCATACTTATTTTCCCTGCACACAGAACATAGTTTAGTGATTCTTCTTACTTTCCGAGCCATACCTGGGAAGTAAAATTTTTCAAGAATCTGCAGTTGATTTTCTCGATCGTTTCTATGTGCGCGTTGATGTGTTCTTATTATGATTGCTTCCTGTTGATTCTCGTCGGTCACATCTTCGACAAGAACTTGGGAGAATCTTATGCGATAATTTTGGAAATGGTCTTTATAGACTTCTTGTATCATTCCTTGGATTCTTTACTCTGTTCTTATGCAATTGATTACGGTTGGGTTAAGCCGTTCTTTTAGGATTTCTCTTAAGTTATCAGTTATATGAGGCCATGTGACGAACTTTCGTCACTGTGTACTGTTGGAGTGGGGGAGTTAACCTCAGTTCGAATGGGAGGTCTGGAGAGTCTGTCGGCAACTACGTTCATTTTCCCTGGCTTATACTTAAGCTCGTAGTTGTACTCTTCTAAAATAGCCTTCCATCTTTTGAGTTTCGTATTATTATTCTTATTGCTCAGTGCGTAAGTGAGCGGTTGGTGATCTGTATGAATAGTAACTTTCGCTGGCCCATAGAGATAACTCTTGCATTTGTCGAGTGCCCAAATGATAGCTAGCATCTCTTTTTCATTTGCTGCATAGCTTTCTTCGGTCTTGTCCAGCCTCCTAGATACGAAGATAATGGGTCTGTCTTCTTGCGATAGGACAGCTCCTAGGACATAGTTTGAAGCGTCGGTTACTAGTTCAAATGGTTTAGTAAAATCTGAGTATGCAAGTATAACTTCTTCCGAAGTTAAGGCATTTTTGATTTTTTCGAAAGCTTGTTTTGCCGGCTCATCTAGGTGGATAAGTTTTTTGCTTGAGAAGTTTTTGGACATCCGTCCATCCTCCCCTCCAACCACAATCCTCCAAATTGGGGGGTGGAATTGCCGTGGAACAAACTGTCTTTGAGGTCTAGGAGGTAGAGGAGCTAGCAATGTATTGATATGTCATCTGTTGCCTGGGTGGTCGAGGTAAAAATGTTAGTTCTGGGTAGAACGGCTGGCGGCTGGGACCTTGTAGATGGTTGAAGTTTCCTCGTCTGTGTGGGATTGTTGGTGGTTCTGGATGCGGGAGTCTTCTGCTACTGCTATTCGCGATAGCATACTGCGACCTAAAGTTTTGATTTTCCAGCCTTAAGCACAGGTGCAAGGCTTGGGGTAAATCTGAGGGTTCTTTCTCTAATGAAAGTATCAAGTGCCTTATCTCTATAAGTTTGCATAAGCAAGTTTAGAGCGTCAGCACTGATATCCATGCATGATATTTTATTTAAGAGAGATGCGCGTATACGATTTGATAAAATTCCTGGATCGATGCGTTGCCTTGCACTAGCCCCGTCATTTGGTATTCTAATGTTCCCGAATCACGTTTATCCGCATAGTGCATGGTCAAGCATCTGGAAATGCATTTCCAGTCCAACGGAGTATTGTAGGACTCCAGGACATGATCGGCATTTCCTACGATCTTGTTTCTGATGGTATTTATTATACCAAAATATTTGGCTGATCCTTTGATCGAGTCATATATTTTCAGTATTCGCTCTACGCTCTTGCGCCATGAGCTAAATTCTGCTGGCGAACCAGAGAATTCGCGTAGGCTGCGAACCACATCGGGAATTTTATCGAGTTCGTTAATATTATTTTGTTGGTCAGGTAATATAACCTGATCAGTTCCTGTGAACTGATCTGAATAAGAATTTAGGATGGAGTGCACGAGATTTCGACCTTCTGTTTGAAAGGCTTCGCGAACCATAGACGCGATGACAGATTGTAATGGAGGGTTCATTATAGGCTGGTTTTGGTTTTGGATCTGGTTTTGGTTTTGGTTTTGGATTTGGTTTTGGTTTTGGTTGGATGGACCTGCTTGGCCGTCAAGCACAAATGGTCGTAACAAATTGTCTTTAGTCATTTCAAAGGGAAACGAAATACGACAACCCAATAATTCTTAAATAATTTTTATGAGAGTTGTGATGATAAGTGGAATTTTGGATTGACAATTTGATTGACAATGCCTCTTAATAAGTAGTTCTAATTATTCTTAAGGTAAATAAACCTTTACTTATTCTAAATTCATAGGAAACTTTTGAAAATAATTAAGTAACTTGGTATGAGATAATGGTGAAAATTTGTTGGTAAAATTTGATGGTAAAAATTTTTTTTTTAAATATAAAAATATGCTTTAAGAGCTTAGCTATTTAATTTTTGAATTTCTTAATATAAACTTAATCTAAGCTTACATTAGGTACACGATCATCAGCATGTTGAAGAAATCCTTCGTTGGCGGCAGCAGTCTAACACCACACCCGTTCACAGCTTACTAGGGGGCCGTTTAATTTTTTTCCAACGGGCACACTGCACACTGATTTTCGCGTGGGACCGGGAGAGAGTTTTTTTTGTCTTTTGCGGCACTTATTCACTGTCAAAACACGGCACTACTTGAGGGCGCTTGGTTTAAGGACGAGTTTGAACGATTTTACACTTTACACGTACCGCACTCCCGGTCCCTGCTCGGGCGCCAGTTTAAAATTTTAAATATAAAAGTTTTTAAAAAAAATTATTTTTTATTTCAGAAAAGAAACCGGCAGCGATTTTGCCTCTAGAACAATGAATGAACAGTGATTATTCTTACAACTACCTTAAATACTAATAATCTGCAGCCACTGCACAATTGTTGCACAGGTGAATTTCCTGGAATCGCACGTCGTCGCCGGTCGGTGTCATTTGCCCGTGCGAATCTGTTGGCGTTGCAAGTCTCATAGCTGGGTGCCCTGATTTCGGGCCGTCGCTCCGTGGGAATATTCTGCCAGGTGACGATGGCATGTGTTTGTTACGTGATAGATTATTTCACGTTAACTTGCACTCGAACGAGAGCATCGGCATCAGCAGCAGCGGCAGTCGACACAGCAGGCAAAGTTAAACTCGTTGCATCGTTGACAGTTAACTTGTCTGCCGAAAACTTCGTAGCAGTATTTGTAGATGATGAATCATCAACAGCAGCAGTGAGATCAGAAGAAGACGGAGGTTTCACTTTCGCGTTACCTTTGATTGTTGATGCGCTTGCGCTAGTAGCAGCAGAAGAACGGGAGCTAGTTGGAGTGCACTTGCCCGCTTTCGTAGAAATGCGAGAGAGGAGGGAGGAATACGCAGAGCGACGATCAGTGGACATTTGCTTTGAGACTTTTTGACCCCGAGTGGTGTCACGGGAGTCTCGGCTAGTATTTAAAGCAGTAGAATGTAATGATGAGTATTTATATCCAATCTTATTGATGTGACCGATGTTATTTTGTAACAATAAAGAGAGGTCACTCATTTTTTGTAAGCATAGCAGCAATGGGCTGTTTAAGCAATTATCACATTTAAAGAAAATATTGTCATTTGATTTTATAACTTTAACTACAGTCTTTTGTATAGAACAACATTTGATGTGTGTGATTAAACCACAAACGCCACACGATATAAAATCGGTATTAATTACAAGATTTAAACACTTGTTACACATAGTGTTCATTGTAAGGTAGAGCAGATTTATTACGCGTGCGTCATACACAAAAGGCAGAAAGAGACTGAATGTACTGACTGTACTATATCTCAATTTTACATTTTCGCCTGTATCAGGCTAGATTCCTGTTGAATTGTATTAAAAGGCATAAAAAGTTAAAAAAAGGCAAATGAAATTAAATGTTAAACAATTACACAAATAGAAAAATATTCTGTTTTTGCTTGGGGTTCTTCGAATAAAACTCAATTTCACTTTTATAATCACACAATGAAACATTTTATTTATCAAAGCTCATTTAAATTCAAATCACACTTAATTCGACTTCGCTATTTATAATTCAACACTTTATTTCAATTCACTTTGTGATTTAATACCGATTTTCACAAGTCAACGTTTAAAATATAAGTGTATCGTACAAACCTGTCACCCGTGCATTTATACAAATTAAACACCTTCTAGTACGTTCCATACTTCCCCTTTGCTAAGTTTCCATTAATACTTTTCCGCTAAATTCCCCGGAGGAGAAATATTCGATATAAATTCGAGCTTAGAATATGTTTGTCAACTGACTGGAATGACAGTTAGGTGTGTTCGTTAAGTGAATCGAGCGGGTGTGTTCATAAAGTGAATCGATGGATTCATTTAGCGATTCCTGCATGTCTTTTATTTCTTGTCACCACATTACAATATTTACTATTGCCTCCAAGGAGGTCCAAAGTTATGATATGAGCATTTTTCTTATTAATTCCACATTTGTAAAAGAAGGCGTAACTTTTTTTTAACGTTTAAACAACAATTTGTAGGAGGACATCTAAAGAAATCACAAAATAAACCACAAAACTAATAGGAGAAATATTGACCAAGCGTACAACATTGTATTGTTATTAAATTATAATAAAAAGCAGCACCAAAAGTAGAGTTTATACCTATGCAGTTTATACCTAGAGCTATATACCTATGCACCTCAAGTGAATAATATTTAGTGCATAACTCTAAATGTTTTCTTGTCGCTATAACTTTTCGGTTGCAGTCAAAGTATTTAATGAGGAAGTTTTTGCTATCGTATAGTGAGAAACAGGCGTAAGCGAAGCGCTTACCTAGAACAACCATTGTATGAATTGTAACCCAGAAAAAAAGTCTTTAAAGAAGTTATTTGCGTAACAAAAAATGTTGTCTTTGTACACTTTCATAATGCCTATATACGTATCTACCTACCTAACTTACGCTGCCAATTTGATAATTTTATATAATCATCTATACAAAAAATTATCGTCAGAGAAGAAACAAAACTAGAAGTAATTAGGTGCAAATAGTTGAAAATGTTAGAGCACCTGGTCACGATTTTTCTATCAATGAAAACCAATTAATTCCTACTCTTTTTCTCAACTTCTGAAACATTTAACCGTTTCGCCTTTGGATGTAACTTTGCCGTCGATTGTAACCACTTGTAATTGAAAACGGAATGTATTGGAATTTTCAAAACGTTTACCCAATCATTGCGGCAATTCTCACAAACAAAGCAGGTAGTCCACTCCCTGAAACTGCTGGCAACAATGATGCTCTGCATCTCTGTTTACATTTTTTGATCAAACGTCCTTCCGAATAGGGTAGGTTTGCTTTTGCTCAATCATTTTCACATACAGAATTTTTCGAAACGTGTTAAATAATTGCTGGTTCTTGTATTGATTTCTTTTTGCACTCTGTTTCGTATATATACAAAATCTAACTTGAGTTTTGAGTTTTTTTTCGGATTTGCAAAAATCTTGAAACCAAAAATACGAATATGACTGAAATTTTATTTAAGGATTCTCTTGACTACGTCTTATTAATTTTAATCCTACGGTTTTTATGTTCTACGGCGTCAATACTTTTTTGTCAACCAGTGCATAGGGCTCACGGTCACAGGCTATACCTAGTTTGGCACAGACATGTTATATTTTCTTGGTAGCATAAGATTGGTTTCACTACTGCAGCAGAACCAGTAACAGAGCTAGCAATGGGAGCAATAACGAAGGATTCAATTTCGTTTGGTCAAAGGCAAATAACAACACACGAGGCTGAGTGTTATGGGAACTGAAATGCAAAATTGTTGTCACAGTTGTTTGCTTGCAATTCTACCCCTTGTTAGCCGAAGAACCAACCTTACGACGGACCCTCTTAATTGGCAAATGATTGGCAATCACTGACTAAATGGCACTAAGGGTAAATTTAAGCAGCAATACACGAGTGGAAAAGTGGTATTTTGCGACGCTTAAATGAACCTTAAGTTCAAAAAAGGGATTCTTGCATATAAGAACTTATTTTGTGCGACTTTTGTCAATAACACCCCCACCAGAAGCATTCTGAATTGTCCAGATCTTCTTTTTTTATGAGGTATAAGCCATATTTTGTCCACATAGATTAATATATAATATCAGTCCGATCAGAGAGATATTACCGTTAAAAAACAAGTAAGTAAGTGCAAGAGTTCGTCTGTAACGAACTCCTAAATATCCGACCCTCTTTGCCCATCAACACCAAATTTAAAATTTTTTGGTCTGTTACACATACTGAATGTCAGTTATTTGTGTTGGCTTCGCTCCTAAATAAGGGCATAGGCTAAAAATTTAAATAAACTTACTCTAATTTCGTTTGAAACACGAAAAAATAGGTTAAAAGCGAATATTTATGCTTAAAAAAACACTTTTTTCCCAAAAACGCCCTCTAAAAGTGAGCGGAGCTCAATGCTTTGTATGCAACAAATCAAATGGTAATATCTTTAATATTTGTCATATAATTTTTTTTCAATTTAGAATGAATTTCCCGAGAAATCAGATGGACAGACGGACAGACGGACAGACGGACAGACGGACAGACGGACAGACGGACAGACGGACAGACGGACAGACGGACAGACGGACAGACGGACAGACGGACAGACGGACAGACGGACAGACGGATAGATGGACAGACGGACAGACGGACAGACGGACAGACGGACAGACGGACAGATGGACAGACGGACAGACGGACAGAAGAACAGACGGACAGACGGACAGACGGACAGACGGACAGACGGACAGACGGACAGACGGACAGACGGACAGACGGACAGACGGACAGACGGACAGACGGACAGACGGACAGACGGACAGACGGACAGACGGACAGACGGACAGACGGACAGACGGACAGACGGACAGACGGACAGACGGACAGACGGACAGACGGACAGACGGACAGACGGACAGACGGACAGACGGACAGACGGACAGACGGACAGACGGACAGACGGACAGACGGACAGACGGACAGACGGACAGACGGACAGACGGACAGACGGACAGACGGACAGACGGACAGACTTACAGACGGACAGACGGACGGACGGACATGGCTTAATCGACTTACCTGTCGGTCTCGATCATATCTTTTAAAGGTCTGAGGGGTCTACGGTGATTATTTCACTGTGTTACAAACTATGCATTCCAAATCGATACACACCACCTCTTCATCGATTTCAAGGCCGCGTATGACAGCATCTATAGAGACGAGCTATATAGCGCAATGTCTAGTTTTGGCATCCCTGCCAAACTCGTCAGTCTGTGCAGGATGACGATGGAAAACTCACGCTGTTCCGTCAAGGTCGGCAAAGACCTCACCGACCCCTTTGATGTCAAAAAAGGATTTAGACAAGGCGACGCGCTGTCATGCGACTTCTTTAACATCATACTTGAGAGAATTGTGCAGAACTATCGCGACAACACCAGAGGTACAATCTTTCAAAAGTCCGTTCAACTACTTGCATACGCAGACGACATTGACATAATCGGTAGAACAAAGCGTGATGTCAGTGAAGCTTTCGTGAGTATTGGGACGGAAGCGGCGAACATGGGTTTAGCAGTCAATGAGGGCAAAACCAAGTATATGCTGTCATCAAGAAAAGACACCCAACACCGACGTCTTGGACAAAAAATCACCATCGACAGCTATAACTTTGAGGTAGTTAGGGACTTTGTCTACCTGGGTTCCGCTATCAATTCAGACAATGACACCAGCGCTGAAATCAAACGAAGGATAACTCTTGCCAATCGCTGTTTCTTTGGGCTAAGAAGGCAATTGAGTAGCAAAGCCCTCTCTCGAGCAACTAAAGTGTCCATGTATAAGACCCTCATCATCCCAGTCCTGCTGTACGGTGCAGAAGCATGGACCCTGTCAAAGGCGGATGAAAACACTTTAGGCTGCTTCGAGAGGAAAATTCTTCGGACGATTTACGGTCCCGTCTGCATAGACGGAGAGTGGAGGAGGAGATATAACATCGAACTGTACGGGCTGTACAGCGATACCGACCTAGCCAAAAGAGTCAAAACACAACGTCTACGATGGCTGGGTCATCTAGAGCGGATGGACACCAACGCCCCGGCCCGGAAAATCTTCGAATCCACACCGCAGGGACGACGCGGTAGAGGAGCACCGAGACTCAGGTGGCGCACGCAAGTGGAAGGAGACCTCAGCCAACTTCGCGTGCGAAACTGGAGACGGCTAGCTAGAGACAGAGCTGGCTGGCGAAGCTTGTTGGCTGAGGCCCAGGTCCACCCCGGACTGTAGCGCTACCTTAAGTAAGTAAGTTACAAACTATGCATTAAAATTAATATACCTTCGGTCGGGTATAAAAAGCCTCAAAATGAGAATATGCAGCGGAGGGATTCTCATAAAAGACAACAAATACCTTACATGAGCTTCCCCGTCTTATTTGGAGTTCAGGCCAGTAAGGATTTCCACACTAGTCAGGGTAATAGAACAAAGATGGTGGCGGATGAGCCCGTTTGTGAGTCAACGGCAGCTCTCACATCCCCAAAGTGGGTTCATGACTCTGATGCAGCAGGCCCACCGTCCTAGGGAAGTCAATTAGGGACGTTGGGACGATTCAAAAGTTGTGATTCTAAAGGCCTTGGTTAAAAAATATGATAAATTCTAAATTAATTACTAAATAATCCCATGTTATTTCAACCTCTTGAAACTCTATTTTTAGACCTACATATTTAAAACCTCACATAAGTTAACTCAATTTTGAATTGTATTTTGAAACAAAGCTTAATGGTTTTGCAGATGCACCATCTCAGATGAAAAAAACATTAAAATATGGTAATTTTAATGTTTTTTCATGAAGAATAGTATTGTTCATTTCTCTTGACAGTTTTGGTTGATTGAAAAAAGACAATCGAAAAAGAAACGTATTACCTACATTATTTTTTAATGAATTGATTAAAACTTTTTTAAAAGAACTTTACAGCCCTTTCAAGCGAAATGTTAAATTTATGCAATCGAAATACATTTAAGGTATCCGCCTTTGCTCGCCTTTTACCATCATCGCATCTGAAGCATTAATTTTTGTTGTCACATGCTCAGATTCCCAGGAATACCTAAATAGTCTTTTCCCAAGAATTTCGTTGGTGATGGAAATTGCGCTCAACGTCGCATCTTAAAATAGTTTTGGAAAGCCTTTTTATAGTTAAAATATTTCTATATAGCAATATCATCTTTGTACCCAAACTTTTGAACAATAAACTGTAGCTTTAGCAATAATTCAACAGAGTTTTTTTTAAATTTCATTTAATTTTCACCATCGCACATTTGAAACCTAAGTGAAATTACCTCCGTTCATCCATTGAAGCAAAGCTTTAATTTTCCGAAAACACATGTTGTATAGATTGTAATGAAAGTGATATGACAAGGACAAATGTCTATTGTGCGGCCATCCTTTAAGTAATTAGGAGTGATTTCTACTTATTACACTAAATGACTGGTCATACACTCTAGTAATTTCCCCATACTCCAAATCGGTCCTTTGGAGACCATTACTTGAATGGATTTCACCACGTTTCACATTTCTCTTAATTATATCACTGAGTTACTTTTTTTCTGGAATTGTCCGAGCAAATTAAGTTGATTTATTCTCGTCGGGCCTGTCGTCGTCGTTGAAAGGAAGAACAAAAAAAAAAGACTGTCTCGGCGGACGAAGGCGTTCAGATAACCTACGTTTCAGTACTATTGGCTGTTGCATTTCTGGTCCATTTGGCATTGCTGTCCTGTTTTTCTCTCTATTTTTGCTTTTTGCGTCATGAACTTTGCCCTTCGCTTTTTGACTGCTAGTGTCTGTATAGGTGAAAATCTTTCCAGGAAATGAGAAGAATAAAGTTTGGTCTTTATCTGCGTTAAGAAGTCAGTTCGCTTGTAGTCAAAGGTCACATAGAATAAAACCTACTACCTTCTGAGATGTGTTAATGTACGTACATACTATCAGGGGGAAAAATAAGGGCTAGTCTAAACGTCTTCAACGATTTACATATAATGTATTTGGCTAAGAGTTTCTACAATAATTTTACTTCGACAATAAAATTTGGAAGTGAAAGATAATAAGAATAGTTTGCTTTTACAACTTAACTGTCCACATAGAAAAAGATTGAAAAATGACTCTACGTTCATTTTTTTTATCAGAAATAAAGACATTACCTTCACGTCCCATAGATCATATTCGGCTCATAAAGTTTTTATGTTCCATGTTTCCAGTGTCCATGACTTACATATGATTCAAAATTTGAGGAATATGAAATCTGTTCTACGTCCTTATACAAACTAAATTAAAACTCGCTTTGCGATCGACTCGAAATTAAAGTAAAAAAGTTTAGATTAGATTAAAGTAAAAGCTAGATCCAATTTACAACCATCCGCTTTTGCATCGGATAAAAATGTCGTACAATAGATTTTCGCTCATATTGCGGTGCTGGCATGTGCTGGCATTTTCCTTGTCCACTGCAGCAGGAAGGACACAAAAAACGTTTGGTATTGATCCTCTTATAAAAAAAATTGCTGGTCAACTTTCGATCCATGAAAACTCCTGGCGAAATACTTGTGGTAGATGATTCGGTGGGGTGCCGTGGCGTAGTGGTTAGTGTGTGTGCTTACTACGCCGGAGGTCTGGGTTCGAATCCTGCCATCGTCACCTGAAAAAAAAAGACTTGTTCTTTTTCACGGTCCCACCTCCGCGAGGGTTTGACAAGCCCTCCGAGAGTATTAATTGTCTTGAAAAACTTCTCAAAGTGCCGTTCGGATTCGGCAAAAAATTGTAGGTCCCCTTGTATGTAAAGAAATTAACACACCAGCATACATTGTTGAGAAGTTGGCCCTGGTTCACCTCGAGCTGTTGCGCCACTTTATTTATTTATTTATAGATGAATCGGTGGTCAAATTTTTTGATCGAGTGCAAATTAAACTTATAACCCTTAAAAATCCAGTAAGTACGGATTGAGAGTCTATAAAATGTGCACTGTTGATAATTATACATGGTCCTATTAATTTATTCGCGTGGAACTCCAGCAATGGAAAGGTTGAACAAGCCGGGATCTGTTCTGGTAAGACTGTGTGAACCCCTTCTAGATGCGGGACGAATGATTGTGGCTGATAATTATTACCCAAGCTTACCTTTGGCAGCGTTCTTGAAACATAGCAATATGTGGCACAATACGAAAAAACCGAGTCGATCTTCCGTTACAAACATAAATTGAAAAAAGGAGAAAACGTTGCTTGACAAAAGTATGGATGCATCACAGTTCTGAAATGGCGTGACAAACGTAATGTCCTCATGCTATCCACTTGCCATGGCAATGAACTATCAGCAACATACTAGTTTTTTGAAGAATTGTGAGATTTAACTCGAAAACATAAAAGTATTTTCAACTAGTGAGTAAGCGCAAGAGTTTGTCTGTTACAAACTTCTATATATGCCCGACCCTATTATACCGTGTTACTCCAAATCTTATAGTTTTTTGGCCCGAATTCTGGTATTATTTGTATAGGCCACGCCCGCAAAAGTGGGCATTGGCTAAAAATTAAAACCAATTATTTGTAATTTCTTGAAAATCACGAGAAAATACGATAAAGGCAAAAATTATTTCGGAAAAAAGTTTTTACTAAAAACGTCCCTTAAAAGTGAGCGGAGCTCAAAACTTTGTTGGAGCAAACGTAGCGAATAGTAATATCTTTAATATATGTCATGGAATTTTTTTTTCGATATGGAGTACACCTTCCGAGAAATCGGGTTTGTAAAAATCTAACATGTTAAAAGTGGGCATGGTAAAGGTCTTGGGCCAATATTGCTCAGTATCAAAATATGAGCTCCTACGCCATGTCTAACTTGACTAAAAGGCGTTTTGAAAAAAAAAATGTGAAAAAGAGGTTGTCTCACATTGAAGCCAGTAGTGGGCGTGGCCGTTGACGGCTTGAGCCAATTTTTACATTTTTTCTGTGCAAGAGAAGAACAAAACCGTGTACCAAGTTTCAGCTCATATCTCTAAAAGGTCTTAAGGGTCTAAGATGATTATTTTACTGTGTTACAAACTATGCATTAAAATTAATAAACCCTCGGTTGGGAATTAAAATTGAATAAAAAACTGGTATTGGTAATTTCCAATTTTCTCATGAATTAGAAGACACAAAATCTAGCTTTCAGCATTTGTTTAAAAACAAATACATACAATATAAAATTTTTCAATAAGAATTTAAGATTACTTTTCTCAAACAATTTTGATTTAAATTACTTGATTTGAAAACAAAATGAGAGAAGAGACTCCTAGCTTCAAAAGACCATGTCACACTTTAACTAGCTGTTACTTTTTACTACCATTGTTCTTTAATTTAATAAAAATTGCTCCATATTTGATAACCTTTTTACCCACATAGATTACGTTCGTGGTGGAAATTTTGACCAAAGCCCATACATTTTTGCCCACTATCCTTTCGTTGCAGCGTCAAGGGCTTACAAATCAAGACAACTGCATTAAAAATGTTTATTGTGTTTTAGAATGCCCGTTTCCAACCTTAATTTTTTAAGCCCATTAAAACAAACAAAATAAAACACAGAAGTTTTATAATTTTCTCAGAAATCCATGTCCGCAGAATTTGATCAAAATAGCCAATGCTAGCGCGGGTGGTTGTTTATAAAAATAAAAATATAACGGTAATTAAAAATAAAATAAAATTGCTGTTTTAGGGATTTGAAATTAAAAAAAATGGTAAAAGAAATGGTAAAAATTTGAAATATATAACGGGCGTGGCCCATCTTTTGAAAATAAAAAAAGTCTATCAGTTTTTAAACAGTAAATGGTTTCCGAGATGTGCTTGAAAATTCTCTAGTTAACTGACTAAAATGATGCTGATAACAAATATATCGAAATTTCTGGGCGACTAATTTTACATCAAGCGATAACATAAAATGTTTACTTTCCATTTTTGTACGGACTAATAAAAATATCCTTGACCCTCTTTATGTTACCCTATATTTAATGATTTAAAAACAAAACAACAAATTTTTTGTTGGTGTTCGAGTCTTAAATATCATTCCTAATTATTACAGCTCTTAAAATCAAAGTGCGTTAGTGGCTCTTTTTTATACCCTATTACAAAGGAATGGAGTATATTAAGTTTGATACAGGCAAAAATGTAACATAGAGAAATAATAACGATAGAACCCCAAGGCCTTAAAGGCATATGATCGAGAACGAATTCTGAGTCGAATGACCATGTCCGTCCGTCCGTCCGTCCGTATGTCACCAATTTTTAGGCCTTTAATTTCGAGCTAGGAAGCTGAAATTTTATACGTAAGCTTTCTGACATCCGAAGCAATACAAGTGTTTAAATGTTTCAAATCCGACCGCAGACATGCCCACAATCGGTCTTAATGTGCTACAACCTCCTGTGCTTTCAAAACTGAAAGACGTCGTGAAAAGCTGAAATTATACATTTAGCATATCCTAATGATTGTTAGAATTAAAAATTAAAATTAAAGTCGGTAGACCGCCCCTAGTGGTCGTGGCATCGAATTAAAGGGTAATTATTTAAATTCAATTTATTCAATATTTTTGTTCCAAATCGAAAAATTTTTGCTTGACATGTTACGTAGACAATTTGTTAAATCTCTTTCGTACAAAGTTTTGGCCCACGCCCACATTTGGAGGCAGAATTTAACAAAAACCACATATTTTACAGAAAAACATTTATTTCGTCTACTTTTTAGCCTAACTTAGGTAAGAATTAGAAATAAAATTAAGCACATTAGACTCACCGGGTTCTAGACTAGATTTCGTTGCTACAAAGTTTTTGGCCACGCCCATGTTTAGAGGTCGACTTCACAAAATTATTAAATTTGGACCAAAAAATTACAGTTCTTCGTGCATTTTAGCCGCAAACTTGGATATTTCTATGCTAATATTGATTTTCGGCTAAAGGGGTTGGACATGCCACGCACCTTTTTTTTAAAAAAAAGTAAACAAAAACTTATAAAGAATAATTTTTTTTTTCTATTTAAAATTATGCAAATGGTAACGGGACGGGCATGGAAAACAAGAAAATAAACGAATGGAAAGGAGAATAGGAATGGAAAGGAGAAAAGGAATGGAAAGGATAGTAGGAGAATAGGAATAGGGTATACCGCGATCCGTTACAGACGGACCGAAGCTATTACATACGCACTGTTGCACTTACTCACTGGTTAAGTCTCATCTTCCAGTCAATCCTTTTTACCTTCTTCCTCTCTGTTGACACATTATAATTATACTGGTACTCATAAGCTTTTACACGGGAGTGTTTTCGAGCTTTTTGTAAGAAAGGGAGCCGCACTTTTGCAAAAAACTGTCACGCTTAGCATTATTGAAAGGCCCATTCTAACCCCTTCTGAGGCCGTGACTTTGTTCAAAAGTAGATTTTTTTGTACAAAACTTCGATTGCAGGATCCCTTTGTCCTTATTAAGCTTCCCCTATTAAACTGGTCCACCCAGTAGCGCTACCCATTTGCTTTCAGTGTTATTATTCATTCAGCCCACCTCGTTTATAGAAATTTATAGCCGACTTAATTGCTTCCTAAATTTGTGTCACTAAGAGGGAAGTCAATTGAACTCCTTCCTATCTAGATCCATCAGCATCACTACGACAACCCTAGGTTTCTTTATACTTAAAGGACGTCTTCTATATACCTAGACCTACCTGCCTACATTTCCATCCGTATTCGTTACACATGTATGCTTATGCATAAGGGGCCATAGAGAAGGTAATAAGATTCCTTGCACAAAATTTATAACCATCATTATTTACTTAGCAACTTTCTTCACCTGCAGCATAAATTATCGGTTATAATTAATTTTAAGGGAGCATTTGTTCCTAGTATCCAACGCTTTTCTAAATGTGTTAATGAAAAAGAATATTTGCATTGGAATTTCATGTTATATTGGTTATTGAAAAAAAAAATATATTGCGTTTTAGACGGCAGCAGTTTTTAAAAACACAGAATGATTTATAGAAATGAGTAAGTAAAGTTAACAAAGAAAGATTCACATAAAAATAAATTATTAAGGAAAGACGACTTGCCGCCGGCCGCTTACTTAGAATAGATTCACATCCAAACCAAATCTTAGCGTCTAGACTTATCGGGGTGATTAATAATAATATTACTGACCAATATTATTAAAAAAAAACTTCGTTGCAAGCATTTAGTAGAAGCTTGTCGAAGAGAGTTTTCTGAGAAATATTGCTCACATAAGCTTTTATGAGCGTTGTGTGT
The DNA here is from genome assembly GCA_947623515.1 of Neoascia interrupta. Taxonomy (NCBI): domain Eukaryota; kingdom Metazoa; phylum Arthropoda; class Insecta; order Diptera; family Syrphidae; genus Neoascia; species Neoascia interrupta. The sequence continues at coordinate 151,141,146 of OX392463.1, forward strand.
ACGACGCTGTCGTCGCACGGATTTCATTTAAAATGCTGTTGGCCACTGCCGTGCTGCTTTGCTTATCAAGTTTATTGTCCTTTCGGACACAATTATCTTCATTTATACCCTGCCGAGGCCAGCACACTGAACGAACTTGCGAAACTTATTATCTAGACTAGTCCGCGTAATCCATACTCTGCTCGGCTGCACTTGATGTAGTTTTATTGCTTTCATACTCTCAATGTCTGTCATTAAGTGCACGTCATCGTCCACATTTCGCGGGGTACAAAGTTAAATGAAGTGGCAAAGATTGAGGGCTTGGCTGCAGAGCTCGGACACAAGGACAAGCTGTTACCGCAATAAGCCCTCATTTTACCGTCATTCACTGCGTCTGCTTGGCAAGCCACTGGATGAAGGACTACCGGTAAACGATATTAAGCTTGGCTGCAACTTCAAAGGATAACGCAGATTATGATTACGTATGGCAAAAAAAAGACACAGAAGGACAACTGACGACCAAATTATGTTGAAAGGAATTCTGTGAATAGGTACTCCTTAGATTTTGAAAATAAAGGATATTACTGTGCACCTGAAATTTTAATATCAGTTCGTTGGGAAAACAGATTAATCCCATTTTAACCGTTTAAAAAATAACCTGGTGGAAAGACACAGATTTGGGTGAGTTTTTTTTTCGCATAAATTTAATGAGGATAAAGGTCCTCTCATGGTTTGAAATAAATCAGCCTGCAGATAAGGTAATAAGCCAATTTGTCCTATCATATTGGCACAAAATAAGTCCTTTCTATTTTCCTTTCTGTACCAACCTGGTTTTATCATTAAAAATATTTGTAAATATTGATGTAATCGCAGATTTTCACTTGGGAACTACCGAACTAAACTGTAATCCATTATTAAATTCAAGGTGCTCCATAAGTTTGAACGCATTTAAGGCAGGCACCATAAGAAAGACGTCTTATACCCATAAAAAATGCACACCACAACTGCGTGCATGTATTGGAGGGACCATACGACAAATTAATGTTTTACTTCCCACATTCGATATTAAAACAAGTAGAGCTCTCGTCCTTTAAGTTCTAAGGGGCAATGTAATGTCTTCCAGACTTCTCAGTGCATAAGAGTCCGAAAGCGAAAGTTGTTCGCAATTAAATTTTTATTTGTTATTCGGTTTTATTCGTTAATTGTTATATAATAACAATTTGTAGGGCGAACTTAACCATTGCTTTTTTGAATTTTTAAATGTTGCTACATTGCGAGTCTGCAGAATATTATCCCGTTTTTCAGTAAAACTAAGTTCAAAGTATCTTACTAACTTACTAATTTACTAACTTACTTACTAAGTTCAAGGTATCTTACTTACTGACCCGGACGTAAGTATAGTATCTTACTAACTTAAGGTGGCGCTACAGTCCGGGTTGGACCTGGGCCTCAGTCAACAAGCTTACAGTTCAATGTTATATCTCATCCTCCACTCTCCGTCTATGCAGACTGGACGAAAAACTTTCCTCTCGAAGAAGCCTAAAGTGTTTTCATCCGCCTTTAACAGGGTCCATGATTGCTAAAGCCATATTCACCGCTTCCGTCCCAATACTCACGAAGGCTTCACTGACATTACGCTTTGTTCTTCCGATTATGTCAATGTCATCTGCGTGTGCCAGTAGTTGAACGGACTTTTGAAAGAAGGTAGGTGCTTATTTCGGCTTAATGATTTCCGCACTATACCCCACTATGGACAGGCTCCCTATTGCCGCCCGAATGCTAATGTCTCAGATCTAGTTCTAAAGGGTGCCCTACGTTACCAGTATTCTTACCATGACCTTATACAGGGTTCCGTGTTTTTTTTAAATTGTTGATCTTTGCTCAGACCACTCAGGAGTAATCTTGAAGATGGGTGGAAGACTGGCGAAAATAGAAAGAGCTCCTAGATTAGCTAGCAAAAACATGAACTGGGATGCCTTCAGAAAGGACTGTAAGGAGGGTGTTGGCTCGAATTTGCCATTGAAAACTCCTTTCGAGTTAGAAACCGCAGTTGACAAATTCATTGAAGCAATTCAGAGCGCTGCTTGGAACAACAATTCGTCCCAAAAGAACGCAGTTAGCACCGACGGGTATGTACGTAAAACATATCCGCTCGAAATCGAAGAATTGATTCGGGAAAAGAGAAGAGCGCGTAGGAGATGGCAAGGCACGAGGGCTCCCCCAGACAAAACCCTCTTGAACCACCTCTCTAACAAACTGAAAGGAATGTTGCAAGATCTTAAAAATCGTGAGACCACTGAATACCTTGTAGGCTTGTCGGCGGATAGGAGCTCAAACTACTCGCTGTGGAAAGCAGTTAAATCTATCAAGAAACCTATAATCCACTCGGCACCAATAAAAAAAACGCTGTAGTGTAGTGGTTTGATTTGAGCTTTTTCCAACAATCAAACCACTTTAAAGAGTTTGTTATTAAAGACAACCTACGGTTACATTGATTCCCACCTTCCTCATAATAAAATCGAATTGGTGCTGAATTTTATTCCACAAATTGAATAATTCATGAACTAAATGCGCTGTTTATTCGGCAGATCATATGGACTTTGAATAATTCATGATATCCTTGTATGCCTGCCGAATAGTATCTAGTAACTATTCGCCTATCATCGACTCGAAGGTGTGAAATTGTGCTGAATAGCATAGAAATGGGTGATTTTTTGTTTTTCATTAAAAATGTTAAAAGGTTTTACTTTTGAAGTAGCGGTTTTTTTTCAAAATCCGGAAAAACGCTTATTGTGTAAAAAGGTTTCGAATGACAATTTCAATAATTGAAATGTTCCCCCAGTCAATTAGTATGCGATTTGCTTTTAAGGATGACTTTATGGGATTTTATATGGCAGCTCTTGACAAAGTTATTACTGTAGACGTAACTTTATAAAAACATTACAGCCTGTAATGTAGTTAATTCCCCTTCGGAGGCATAAATTCATTTGACTGCTCGCTATCAATTGAAACGTCAAGAGGCAGTTACCATGCAATCTTTGTAAATGTAAATCATATAAAAGCAATGCCTACAGATAATGGCTATAATGTCACATGGGTAAGTTAACAGTTGATCGGGGCGCGTTTTGATTTTATTGGTGTGCATAAATGTGCTTGATTATGTTAAGGCAATTTAAGGTTAAATTGAGCAAGGCTAAGAGATTACAAAGTACATAACGCAGGTGGTCGTGTGTTTTGAAGAGTAGTAAAAAAATATTATTTTTTTATATCCAAATCCTCTCCAGATAAAATTTGAGCGTCTTAAAAAGAAAATTGATAAATAATATTTAGGTGAAGGTTGTAGTGAGTATGGCTAACGAAGTGTATGAAAACATTCAAAGCCTTACGAGTTTTTTTTTAAACAGGATTGAGACATGGATTTACAAAAAGTTACTTCAGACACCTCCATAACAATGTTTTACATTGATGGAAATGCGGATTGTAACCCCGCAACTAATTTTTTTTTTCTATACCCTTCCCGTTACCATTCATGAAACATTAATTAATTAAAAAATATATTTTTATACTCTATTCCACAGGAATGGAAATATTAACGATAGACCCCCAAGACAAAAGGGCATTTGATCGAGACATAATTCTCAATTGAATGAGCCATGTCCTTCCGTCAGTCTGTCTGTCCCTCAGTTTGTCACAAATTTTTAAGCCTTAAGTTTTAAGCTAAAGGCTGAAATTTTGTACGTAAGCTCATGCGAAGCAATACAAATTTTAAAATTTTTTAAGGTCTAAATGTGCAAACCTCCAGTGCTTTCAAAACTGTAAGACGTCGTGAAAGCTGAAATTTAACATTTAGCATCTCCTTATGATTATAAGGCATCGGAAATAAAAATAAAGTCAGCAGACCGCCCCTTGTAGGCGTGGCATCGATTATTATATTATAAAATATTTATACCCCATCCGATAGGATAGGAGGTATATTAAGTTTGATTCATAGTTTGTAACATAGAGAAATAATCACCGTAGAGACCGAATTGTTAGTCGAATGAGCCATGTCCGTCCATCCGTCCGTCCGTCCGTGTGTCGATAGTTTTTAGGCCTTAAATTTTGAGATACAAATTTGAAACTTTATATCTGTTCTTTCTAGGTCCCATAAATCTCGGTTGTTAAATTTCAGTTTCTGTTAACTTCAATTGTATTTAGAATTTCTCAATTTAAGAATCTTCTCCCTTAAAAAGGATGTGGCATCCACCCTTTTTCAATAACATCGTTTTTATACCCCATCCCATAGGATAGGAGGTATATTAAGTTTGTGACATAGTTTGTAACACGTTGAAATAATAATGGTAGACCCCCAAGACCTTAAGGGCATATGATCGAGACCGAATTCTGAATCGAATGAGCAATGTCCGTCCGTCCGTCTGTATGTCACATGTTTTTAGGCCTTAGATTTTGAGTAAGGGTGTTGAAACTTTGTACGTAAGGTCCACGTCATGCGAAGCAGTACAAGTGTAAAAATTTTTGAAATCCGCGCAACTATCTCCAGAGTTTTCAAAACTGTAAGACGTTCTGCTGAAATTTGACATTTAGCATCAGACAAATTTAATTGGTAAGCCTCCTCTAGTGGGCGTGGCATCTATTTTGAGGGTAAATTTTCAAATGCAGTTTACTCAATATTTTTTCTCGAAATTGAAAAAAAATTGCTTAATATTTCATTTAGAAAACGCTTAGTTCCACATTTTGTTAATACAAGACTTTGGGCCACGCCCACATTTGGAGCAGAATTGAAGAAAAAACTCAAATTTTCCAGAAAAACTTTATGTTGACTGGCCTTCAGCCTAATATAGGAAAGCATGAAACAAAAAAAGTAGCAGGTTAGGTAAACGAGACTTTAGTCCAGATCTCATTTATATAAAGTTTTTAGCCACGGCCCCTTTTAGGGGTCGATTTTTCAAAAATATTGAATTTGAACCAAAAAATTGCATTTTTACGTACATTTGGGTGTAACTTGGAAATATCTGTGGAAGTATCTTATGATTAATAGTTTGTAATTAGGCGCGGTTGGACCACGACTCTTTTCGAAGTTTGCATTACTTATAAAATGTCAAAAAATAACTTTGCCATCAGCATTTTACAATAAGGTATAGGATGGGGTATTCAACGGTCCGTTTTACGAACTGTAAATTCTGCGTACACACTGTAGCACACACATTATACACGTGTTGATTGCATTTTCATATTAAAAATTTGGTTTATACTTAAAAACGCCCCCAAAAGTGGGCGTGGCAAGAATTTATTCATTTCAATTGATAGCTTTCACACATATCTGAACATTTTACAGCGCAGGTTTTTTGGATTCAAAGAAAATATACCGAATAAAAACCGTTTATTAAAATGCAAATGAAATATGAATAGAGTGGCGCAACAGCTCGAGGTGAACCAGGGCCAACTTCTCAACAATGTATGCTGGTGTGTTGATTTCTTTTACATAGAAAGGGACCTATTTACAATTTTTTGTCGAATCCGAATGGCAGCTTGAGAAGTTTTTTCAAGACAATTGATACTCTCGGAGGGCTTGTCAAACCCTCGCGGAGGTGGGGACCGTGAAAAAGAACAAGTCTTTTTTTTCAGGTGACAATGGCAGGATTCGAACCCAGGCCTCCGGCGTAGTAAGCACACACACTAACCACTACGCCACGGCACCCCACTAAATGAAATATGACCACGCCCAAAAGGTGTGGTTTTTCCCTTTTTTTTTGAAATGCCAATCACAAAACACTTCATCGCGAATAACGCGTACCAAATTTCAGCTTACTACGACAACTCTGAATCTTCATGCTAGTAAGTAAAGTGGGCGTGTCAGTGGGCGGGTTTTAAAATTTTTTACACTTGTACTGCTTCGGGATCTAGAAAGAAAAGATGTTAAGTTTCAAGTTCCTAGCTCAAAATTTAAGGCCTAAAAACTACCGACACACGGACGGACGGGCATGGCTCATTCGACTTACAAGCCCTTAATGTCTTGGGGGTCTACGGTGATTATTTCTCTATGTTACAAACTATGAATCGAACTTTATATACATTAGGTAGTGTATAAAAATGTAAAGAAAACATTTTTTGCCATCCAATTTTTATAGGGTATAATTATTATACCTCATATCCTATGGAATGGGGTATAAAAAATTATGCTATTGAAAAGGGGTTGATGCCACGCCCCTTTTTTAAAAAGAAGATTCTTAACTGACAAATTCTTAACACAATTAAAGTTAATAGAAACTGAAATTCAACAACCAAGATTTTTTACGCATTTTGGAGCTTGACAGTGGGCAATTGGGATGGGGTATCGAACGATTCGCCTAGGCGGATTGTAACCCTCCCACTAGTTTTATTCTACGAAATTAAATAACCCAATAAAAGGCAAACAAAACGTCCAATATGTTGGTGTGATTTTGGATCACAAATCCGATAGTTCACCGACGTGATCAAGATCAACCAGAAGTACCAACTTTAATATCCATCATTCTAATGCAGTGGAGTCCTCAGTACATTTAACCGTTTTGGCAGGTCTGCAACATCAACAACAGCAAAGGCTCTGCAGCTAGTGCTCATTTCTCTTGTAAGCATAAGAATAAATATTCACATAAGTTCAAAGGCGAATGAAAACGCTTTAGAATTATTGGAGAGGAAAGTCTTTCTTAGATCTTTACCATATTTTCGGAGATTGACAATTAATCCACTAGTTCGAATACTCAGTCGATACGGGCTTATCCAAAAAAAATGAGCCAGGTCAACATATCATCTGAACCTAGCGAAATGTTGTGTTTTTTTTGGATGCGGAAGCTACAAATTCGCGACAAACGTAACACTACAAAAGAGGTTCCATGCTAGTTCGGCAATTTGAGCTCCGCCTACTTTTAGGGGCGTTGTTAGAAGGAACTTTTTTCAGAAAAAAAATCGCTTTAAACGCATTTTCTAATAATTCTTGCGAAATTACAATTGATTGATTTTAGTTTTCAGCACACGACTATAATTGGGTCGTGGCCAATACAAATAATTATTGAGATGTAGTATATGAATTTGGGCCTAAAAACTTTTAGACTCGGTGTTACACGGTAAATAGGGTCGAGTATGTAGAAGTGTTACAGACGGCCTCTTGCACGTACGCACTTCTTTCTTGGCTTATTAATGACGTCAAAACTATTTCAATCAAAAAGGTGATCATCCATCCCAGGTAAAAATAAACGTCGGTTCAGCAATCCAGAGACGCTTGCTATGTTATTTAGTGATTTCAAGGGCATGCTATTTGTTCTATTCCAATTTTTCTGCGTGCATCAATATAAAGTTGTCATTATGAGCTCACAAAATTTCTTTTCGTCTAATAAACTTATATTTACTATTTTTTGAATTTACAATGCAATCGTGCAAAACAAATATATTCAATTAACTTAACCTCCTCGATTCTTTTCAAAGCTTTATGCAGTCATAAAAACTTCATTGTCTGGACTAGCCAAACCCTGTCCCTATTATAGAAAAAAGAAAGCAAATTTACATAAAATTCAAATACCGACCATTGGCCCTGGCTCGTTTCCTTATTTAAATGTAGTATACGGTCCCTTTTCGAACGCCCCATCGGACAGTAGTCCATTTTCGATTCCTATTATATTCGGAATGGTTCCTGTTTCGCTGGGCACACTACTGGACATAATGGTAACGATGAAGTCGATTTATAAGCGTGCGACTCAGAAGCCATTAAACATACAGATTGTTATCCGAGTTCGTGTCGTCCATGCAAATTGTTTCTAATGTCATTCGAGTTATAATCGAAATTGTACCCTTGAGAGCAAAAGAAAAAAATCCAAACGAAAAGGATCGATTTAGCATAACATTCCACTCAACCTCTATGACACAGAAAGGTGTTTATTTTAACCAATGTATATTTTTTATTTACTTTATTTGTTACGATTTAAGAATAAGAATCAGGTAAGGTTGTGATCAAAATTTGTACCATTTCTCAATACAATCGGTTGAGCACCACAAGCTTGAATGTCCTTATCGTGTAAATTTTAATTAAATGTCTCCCTACCTGAGTGTCATCATGTTAATGGCTTCAATGGCGAAACCATTACACACACTTTGGTGATTTATAATTTTAAATCCCAAGGAGAAAAGATCTTCTTGTGGGTCCTGTGGTTGGTGCTAGCTCACGCATTACCCCACGAGACGCTAATATAAGAATGAATTAGGTTCAAGACATCAGTGACGTTGAACATTGACATTATCTGCAGACGTAGTTACGTTCGCTTTGAATTTATTACAATGGCTCGGTCATGTTTCTTGTCTTCTTTTTGTGGTTGTTTTCCACGAAGTGGATTCCGGAAAAATCCTTAACGTGTTTTATAGAAAAAATAGCGAGAAGACCTTTGTTCGCAGTTTAGTCGAAGAAAATTTTTAGTCAAATTGGTGGAGTGACTCAATTTTAAAGATATTAAAAATAATGGTGAAATGTTCTGTGTTGTTTTCTGTGCTTAAACTCTTTAAAGCTCCCTACGAAAATAAAAGGATTTTCTTAAACTTCTTCCTGAGTAATCTTCATAGTTTTCAAATGCTTAAGTTTAAAGTTATTTTGTCTGAACGTTCAGTATTGAAAGTATTGCTTTTTGGAGAACAAGTTACACATTTGCAATAGTTGGAGAATAAGGGTTTGGCAGAGATATTGTTAGAAATGAGGATATCGAGAAAGCAAAAAGAGTCCACGAGGTTTATAATTCAGCGTATAATTCAAGAGTAAGTTTGGTATAAATGTACAAGGTATAATGAAGCATGAAAACAGGAATATATATGTTAGTGTTACCATGCTGTTATATCTGAGGACAAAAGTAGTAGGATTTAAGTATCGATATTAATTTGTACTTTAAACATAATAGAATTTCAACACACTTCCTCAAATTAAATATCCTTTATAAATCCTAGCATGTTAACAAAATGCAAATGTTTGATTCTATTTAAATTTTTCGTAAGGTTATCGGCAATCATATTATTTGTCGAAATATATTTTAAATTAATTAACTTTTGTTCATAGACCTCTCTAACAAAATGAACCTTTATATCTATGTGTTTACTTCTTGCATGGTAAACTGGATTCTGCACCAACTGTTGCGCACTTAAGTTGTCTCCATATAGCACAATCGGGTTTGAAGCAAGGTAGCCAAATCCCATGTCAAGTAGCAGTTTGCGAAGATACAAAAGTTCCTTAGATGCAGAAGAAAGCGCCATGTACTCTGCCTCAGTACTGCTGAGTACCACTGTAGGTTGCTTTTCCGACTCCCGAGAAACTGCACATCCAGCAAGCATAAATACGTAGCCGGTAAAGGATCGTCTATCACTACAATCGCCACCATAATCAGCATCAGCATAACCAACCAATTCGGCATTAGACTTTCTGAAAATAAGTTTTAAATGCAATGTATTATTTAAATATCTCAGCAAGTGTTTTGCTGCATTTAAGTGTTCCTTATGTGGGTTCATATTATACTGCGATAACTTTATCACAGAATGCGATATATCAGGCCGTGTTGACAGACTGATAAAGTTTAACGACCCAATGAGTGATTGAAAAAACTTTGTATCCACTTTTTCACAATTTGGACATTTTGTGAATTTTTCCAGTTTTGACCCCGGGTCTAAAGGAGTATTAACGGGCTTGCAATTAACCATACCAAAGTCAGCTAACATCTCCGCAATAATTTTCTTTTGTCCCAATTTGATGGGACCCCTCTCGCCTTCTCTTCTTCTCTTTCAAACTCCATCCCCAAGAAATAATTGATTGGGCCCTTGTCCTCTAGTTTAAACTCCGCAGCCATTTTCGTTTTAACATCAATTAAATCGTTGTTATCTTTGAAAGCAAGAATTATGTCGTCCACGTAAACAACCAAAATATTAATCATCGAATTTCTTCTTAGAGTACAAACGCAACTGTCTTACGATGACCTCTTGAAACCAATTTTCAGTAGCACACTATTCAGTTTCTGGTTCCATTGCCTACCAGATTGTTTCAGTCCGTAAAGGGCTTTTTTCAGCTTACATGTTCGGGCTGCTCCATATATATGTTTTCATCCAGATGACTATTTAGATATGCAGATGTGACATCTATCTGGTGTAGAAGTAACCCCAATTCGACGGCCAGTGCAGCTACCAACCTTATTGTGGAATACCTGGTGTCAGGCGAAAAGGTTTCAGTAAAATCCAGGCCATATTTTTGGCTGCAACCTTTAGCTACCAGCCTCGCCTTATACCTTTCAATTTTACCATTTTTATCTGTTTTTATATTAAAAACCCATTTTGATTTGATTGACTTTCGATTAGTGGGTAAATCGACAAGTTCCAACGTATCATTCTCCAGCAACGAACGATACTCTGCTTGCATCGCATTATGCCACATTTGAGAATCTTTACCTCGAAGTGCCTCTTTCACTGAATTTGGTATATTCTGCAAGATTTTCCCACTGTTTGCCATAAATTTTAACGAGTTCGCTCTCCTTCTTTTCGGTATATAAGGCATATCTGTGTTTCTAAATCTACCACTTCTTAAAACGCTAGTACTGACCTGATTCTCAGTCGACTTTTCTTCAGTCCTTTCAGGATCCTCTAATTCATTAATTTCGTAGTCACAGTCCACGTAGTCATCATCATTACCATCTATATTATCATCACTAGGGTCAGCATATTCTTCTTCCTCGTCAGCAGCGACTTCCTCATCAGCAACATCTTGAAAACCATCGATATCTCCAATTACAGCACCAGCAACAGGTTCAACAGCAATATCATGTGCAGTAGCCCCAACATCAGGTTCCTTCACTTTACAAATGCCAATATCTTCTTTCTCTTCTTCTTGTCCAAGGGCATCTTGAAATTCGCCTCCGTCATCTTCGCCTTCCTTTAAAGATTCTATTAAAATAAAATCGGATTCTGTAAGACACACCTTTGATGGATTCTCAATGAACTTAACATCGCGGCTATTATGAATCTTACCGGTCTTACCGGATATAATCTATAGGCTTTGGCCTCTTCAGAGTATCCAACCATCAAACACTCGATGCCTTTTGGACTAAACTAGAATTACCTGGCTTTTTGACCAGCATGAACGCCTTGCACCCAAATATCCTCAGGTGTGACACATTTGGTTTGTATCCAAACCAGGCTTCAAATGGTGTTTGTTGCTCCAGTAGTTTCGTTGGTGACCGGTTTCGAAGATAAACTGACGTGTTGATCGCTTCAGCCCAAAAACCTTCTTTTAGTCCAGACGCAATTAGCATACAGCGAGCCATCTCCACGAGCGTTTTGTTTGCCCTCTCGGCGCAGCCATTCTGCTGAGGAGTATAAGGGGAAGTTAATTGATTTTTTATACCATTATGCTCTAAAAAGTTTTTAAAATCGTTGTTTATATACTCCCTTCCGTTGTCGCTCCTTAGGATTTTTATTTTTTTACCCGTCTGATTTTCTGCCATTGCCTTAAACTTCTTAAAACAATTAAGGGCTTCACTTCTCTGACGCAAAAAATACACAAAAATCGTGAATGATCGTCTATTAATGTCAAAAAATATTTAGCGCCTCCTTTGGGACCTTCCGTATCGGCCCACAAATGTCCGAGTGGATCAATGAGAGCACAGACTTACTACGATACTCCGACAAGCCAAATGGTAGAGTTGACATCTTTCCCTTCAAACATATCTCGCATTTCATAGTGTTGATTTTTTGGGAATTCACACCTCGAACCATGCCTTTGTTAAACAGATTGTGTAAGCACTGTCCATTTAGATGGCCATACCTTTGATGCCATAGTGCAAACACTTTGTCCCAACCGGCATCAACAGCAACAGAAGCTAATGCATTAAATTGCACCTCTTTAAAAAACGTACACGCTGTTAACTTTGTCAGCATACAGCAGCTTACTAGATGAACAATCAATAATTTCTGCACGTTTGTCCGAAAAAATAACTTTATTACCAGCACCAGTTGCTTTACTCACGGAAATGAAGTTCATTCGAATATCAGGCACAAATAATACCTCTTTAAGTGTGATCTTACTGTTTGCAACTATTTCTACACTGCCAATCCCCGCCGAATTAATATATTTCCCGCCAGCAAGCTCGATTCTTTCCACGTGATCTCTGTAACTAGAAAATTTTTTTCTGTCACAACACAGATGACTCGTTGACCCACTATCTAAGACCTATGTGCTCTCGTCAAATTCGTTTACACAAAACGAATTTAGCAATGCGAATGCTAATGATGAACTCGCACTTGGAGAATTCTTCGGTCTCTCGTGACAATTTGCAGCCACATGGCCTTGGCGCTTGCAGCGATAGCACTTTCCCTTAAAAAATCTCTTATCTGAATTACCTGTTCCATTCAATTGACCGACTTGTTGTTGCTAATAATCTTTCGGTGCATACCTATTTTTCCTATTATGCAAAAACAATGCTCGTTCAGAGGAGTACTCGTTTGATGCGTTCTCCCCGCGCCGGTGGCCCTCCTCCAGTAACTTTACCTTTAGATTTTCTATCGATGGTAACTCGTCCCGCGACTCTATTGCAATGATGAAATTCTCGTATGCACTGGGTAAACTGGACAGTAAAATAATCGCCAAAAGTTCATCTTGCAGCTCGATATTTAGTTCTTTAATTTTCTCTGCCAAATCGAAGAAACTATTTATGTGATGCTGAACATTATTACCTTCCATTTTCAATTGAAGAAGTTGCTTGAACAGCGTTACTTTCCTTGCTGGACCTTTGGGTTGGTGGATTTTCTCCAGACTCGTCCACGCTTCTGCTGACGTCTTGCAATTTTTGATGTTGTTTATTTGTGAAGGCTTTACACACAAGAAAATAGTGGCCAGTGCTTTCTCATCTTGTATGCACCATTTTGTATGTTCCTCTTGCTTAGTTAGTTCTGGCTTCACAGAACCACCGGAGACATAACTCCATAAATCGCTGTGTATTAGAACACTCTTTACTAACACTTTCCAAGAATCATAATAATTTTCGTTTAATTTTTCAATTTGGTAAATTGAATTCGACATTTTTAGGAACTTTAGTTTTTAACTTTTAAGAGCACGTGAGGAAAATGTAGGGCCATAACCTATGTTAGAAATGAGGATATCGAGAAAGCAAAAAGACTCCACGAGGTTTATAATTCAGCGTATAAATCAAGAGTAAGTTTGGTATATAAATGTACAAGGTATAATGAAGCATGAAAACAGGAATATATATGTTAGTGTTACCATGCTGTTATATCTGAGGACAAAAGTAGTAGGATTTAAGTATCGATATTAATTTGTACTTTAAACATAATAGAATTTCAGCAGATATCGATTCACTTCACATAATGCAAAATGAGAGCCCGTTTGGTTCTTAATAACATAAAATGCAAGTGTTAGCTATTTGAAGACAAACAAAATCAATCATTTTTCATAACAATCAAGAATTTAGTTAAAATTCCTGAAAGGACGGAAAATAGTGTAAAAAATGTATAAAAATATAAATATATAATAGTGTAAATAATGTATGTATAAATGTAAATGTATTGATTAGAGAATCTTTTAAGTTAGCTACGGGAGTGGTCTTTTTGAGTACCTATAGATGAATATTCCCAATAATCCTTTTTACTAAGGAAGCATTTCTGATTTCTTTCCAAATTCCTCAAAGAACCCCAATTATCGAGTTTTTTAACTCAGAAGTAACGCCCCCTGATTGTTTAGAATATCCCCATATGACTAAATGAAATAAAGCTTTTTATTAAGTGCATTATATCAGGCCCTTAATAGAATACTTGAAATTAAGCAAAAACACAGCCTCTAAACAGTAACCGAGTTACAAGTTTTTAAAGATTTCAAGGTTTTTGTATAAGTTGAATTTCCCATGCCAGGCAATGGATTGCCTCCTTCTCAGTGCGGTGTGCACAGAAAAGGACATCATGTACTTTTTTTTATTTCCATTTTATTAATGTGAAATTCTACATCATATTTCAATATTTGTCTTTGAAATATGTAAATGTCTCTGTATTGGCATTTGGTAGTGTCAGTCTTGTGAGGGCATTTACTTTGAACAGCTTCACCGAAAACTGAAATTATGCATGCAAGCCAAGCCACTGTCTGTCAACAGATGATTCCAAATACGTAAATTTCAAAATATTGCATCGATATCCACTTTAATTTTCAGGACGGATATGATTTTATACAGTTATATAGCTCTTTCTCTGCATGTGATAAGGAATGTAGAAACGCATTGCCATAATCGGAGACACTAACATTATTGGTAGAATAGCTAGCAACTCTTGTGGTAACATAATTTGACATTGCCAAAAAATAAAGTTTTGTGACATTGTAACGTATTTAAATATGAGGAAAGAAACTCCGGTCTTCCAAAGATGGTGGTAATTTGAATTCATTTTCTATTTTCATCATTTTGTCATTTTTTTTTAGCCAGGTTTAGATGTCCAGTGATTCTAGGCATATAAGATAAGGTTTTCGTCTTCAACACGGTTTTGTTCTATATTTAAATATCAAAAGAGTGCCTTACTATGAAGAAGTAGCTCAGTGGAAAAAAAACTCATCCATTGAAGGAAGTTATCGATGAAAATGTACACATTGGCACTTGTACGAGCTGGCACTTGCAGCTCAGAAGATCCAACGCTTGATAACTCACTGCCATATATATGCATGCTGTGTAGGTGCATATGTTTTAGGTCTTTTTACATACTTGAGAGGTCTCTCATGACATATGATACCACTCTGGGAGGGCTTGTCAGACACTCTCATTAATAAACGTTTAAAGGGCTCGTAAGGATTCGAACCCGAGACCGGGACCTCGTGCACAGTAGTTCGATACACTAATTCTCCACGGCCCTAGAAAAGTTGGAATACCGTTTGAAAATGTGTATTATGCTAAAATAAGATTACTTCCAACTTTTACGACTTTTACTGACTTTACTGAGTTTCAAAACTTCTGAATGTGGGTATAAACCGGATTTTAGAATTATCGATAATTAAATAAGCCCAATACACTTAATTGCAGTTTATAGCGTAAAGAAAAACAATACGGTGGTTCCATTTTAGAAGTTCCTTGCCGGTTTCCAATTTCCGTATTGGTAACACTCTTCGCTTTACTAACGTTTCATGAATTCCTACCAACAGAATAACGACTGGATTGTAGCCAACTCTGAACATATGAAAAAAGTTCTACATCCGATAGTGCTATTTTTAAGAAACAGTGTTTGAATGAATTGAATTCAATTGAAAAAAAAATTTAAAAAAAAAATATATATATTTTTTGAGGGCGGCAAATACTATTTTTGCCCAGGGCGGCGAAATGGCTAAGTCGGGCCCTGCCCTGATGCATCCGCCCAGACGAGTAAGCTCGTGACGGAACTTTTGCACCAGTTTAGAGGATATGGTGGTCGAATAAATAACTTTTATGGCACCTTGACTGTGTATAGAGATGGAATTTTTTTTGTGGTTTGTGTCACGCTGTAGTTGCGCAAAAACCTCTCGAAAAGACATTAATTCCACCTATAATACGCTGGCAAAGTCCGGAAGGCGATATGATTTGCAGTGATTTCGAGTAGACACCGGCCCCACACTCCAGAGTTCGTCCAAGATCCGCTGGTATTGAAGTCAGGAAGAAATATGGAAGCATGGAAATCGAAGTAATTTGCAACTTCGTCCCTCTTTCATTGAAATCTGGAACCCTACGTGGAAGGCTTGCTCAAATTTTTATCTATAAAAGCTACTTCGAGCTTGATTTGGCACACCCAAAGTGTAGTCAGTTGGAAACGGAACCAAGACATTTGGTAACGAATCCAGGATGTTGCTGTGGCCTTACGGCCTTGAAGTTCAACACCCATATATTCTGAGTCTATAACAACACTGCATAGTGCTGTATCATTTGTGTGTAGATCGAGGGCCAAAAGATGAAACAGAACAGTAATAGCTTTTGTACGGACAGGCCTTACTGCATCCGTGGCCTAAGGTGGCTCTTTTTTGCAGTCTTCTAATTTTCGCTAGGTTATAGCATTAACTCAACACGGGCAATACAAGGTGGAGATACCATAGGTGAGAAAGCGGGCAATACCATAGATGAGAATCGAACGCCTTACAGCTACGCACATCCATAAGGTCATGTTTGGTTAAGCTCCCAACTCATTACAACTTATTTCCAAAGGTTTTGCATATGCCTATATGCTTTTCTAATTCTGTATTCGATGTTATGTTTCCAGTTAAATTTGGGATAGAATATGATACCTAGAAACTTATCGCTAGAGAATCGTGTGTTAAGTGGTCTCTGCCTCGAAACTCAAGCCCGAAAGGATCCATCTGTGGTCTGAGAGTGGCTTCAAACTGAAAAACTGACCAATTTTCGGCCTTCAAGCTATCATCGTTTGTTATTAATGTAATATTAAGGATTTCGAATAGGTTGGTAGTTAAAAGAAAATCAAAAAGTGTCTCACTTCTTCCGTTGTTCTGAGCTACCGTAGACTGTATACCTCGCGTTTGCGTCACAGCCTATAAATATGTTGGCGATCAACAGGTCCTCCAACAGTTTGTCGGTTTCATGTCGGACTTCGTTACATCGTCTTCAGGACCCGGTGTCAGGAATGGCTAAAGTTTGGCAAAACCTGTGCTTATAGTCTGCCTTCTCAAGAGAAGCCAGGCACTCCTTGTGGATGAGCAGCAGGATGGACTGGATAAGCTTGAGCTTATCGCACTGGCCAAGTAAATTTTTGGAGAACCTTTCGGTGCACCTGATTACCAGATATGCCTTTACAATCTCGGAGGATTCAAAATCTAGAAGAGGACCTCTCTTATGTGTGTCAATAAGTGTTCATTTACCATGTGGCAAAGTTTGGCTTCAATCTTTCCCCACGCCTCGGCTATGGACTTCCAATTAGTGAAAAGGTCATCCACTAAAGTGAGCTGAAGGTAATTTCTGACACCTCTGTGAATGTTTATTTATTTCTGTGAATGTTCGGTTTGTGGCCCCACTGACCATCCACGTTCCTGTTGGTTTGATTATTGTTTTGGCTGCTTTTCACCATCAGAAAACATGATTTTCTTTGGGGGCGGGCGTTGTGAGGACTCATCAAGAGACATATTGCTTTTTTCTGTCACCATATGCTTGTTTGGCAGGCTCTGCGCTCGTTGTACTTATCATCAGTTACCTGGTGTACATACTTGATTTTGTCTGCCTAGTCCTTCTCGGGGACCTTTCCGGCAGCCTCTTTTTTAGTCATCATGCCTTAAATGAAGAAATTGCAAATCGCATGGGCCACAAGAAAAAGGGACGTCGTCTCTTTGTGACATTCAACTAAAGTTTTTCCATTAAAGTTAAAAACAACCAGTGAGTATGTGCAACAGGGCGTATGGTCCATCTGTGACGGACCGCGGAATACCCTATTTCTTTCCTATTCCTATTCTCCTTTCCATTCCTTTCTCATTTCCATTCGAACCTATATTTCCTTGTTTTCCATCCCCGTTTCGTTACCATTCATGCATCATTTTGAATAAAAAAAAACAGTTTCTTATGATGTTTTGTTTAATTAATTTTTTCAAAGTTGTTTTATTTTTTTTTCGTTTATGCAAAAATGTAATTTTTTGACCTCCAAAAATGGGCGTGGTCAAAAACTCTGTATGAACGAAATCTTAAATAGTGTCGGGTGTACTTTATGTTCTTAATTTAATTTCTTATTCTTTCTAGAATTCTGCCTCTAAATGTGGGCTTGGCCCAAAACTATGTATGAACCAAATGTAGAACCAAGTATTTTCTACATAATACAGGCATTAAATACAAGATTTCCGATTTGGAACAAAAATATCGAATAAATTGCATTTGAAGGTTTACTCTTTAAATCGATGACACGCCCACTAGGGGCGGTCTGCCGATAATCATTAGGAGATGCTAAATGTCAAATTTTAGCTTTTCACGACGTCTTACAGTTTTGAGAAAACTGCAGGTAGTTGCACATTTAGACCGATTGTGGGCGTGTCTGGGGGCAGATCTCATAAATTTTAACACTTGCATTGCTTCGCATGACAGAAAGCCTACCTACAAAATTTCGGCTCTCTATCTCAAAATTTAAGGCTTAAAAACTGATGACATACGGACGGACGGACGGACATGCCCTTAAAGTCTTGGGGGTCTATCGTTATTTTTTCTCCATGTTCGCCTGTATCAAACTTAATATACTCTCTTCCTGTCGAATAGGGTATAAAAAAGTTTGTTCGAGGGAGAATTTTTATGAAAAAATTCAATTCAATACACGTAAAAACATTTTTCTGTATTAAATACTACCGATTTCTGATGTATATTTATACTTACACTATAGTTAGTATACGCTTAAGTTTGAAGCTTACAATATAGTAAGTATACTGTCAAGTTTCAAGCTTAAAATTTTTCTAAATAATCGATATTTTTTTGGAAAATACAGTCTAGTCAAGTCAGCCGTAAAACACGGTCGTCGGTTCTTTAAGGTTTTTATTCGTCTTCCTTTGCAAACTATTCCTCTAAAAAATCTTTCAGTACGTCATCGAAGAACAAAACAAACAAAGGGGCACCAACAGCGCAACCTTGCTTAACATCCATCACCGTGGAAGCCATTCTGAAAGTTGCTGTCCATACCACAGACTCTATTTTGCTCAAAATGATCCTCAATTAAAATATGTATACGCCCTTTTAGATCATCAAAACTGTCAATTTACTCCTTACCTTTGAGGATGCCAGGTATGTTAAATTAATTGCATTAATGCATCCGACGTCGTTGAATCCACGTAACCATTTCCATTATTTTTTTAGTCATAAAAAAATACTTAGCACGACTTTATTTTACTATGCAAATAAATATTAAAACCGGGGTCAACACATAAAACCTATAGCTTATTGCTTGTCCTTACTATTCAACATTTATCTTCTCTTGTCTTGATTTCGTGTACATAAATTATTTAAAAAAAAGTATACGCATCATTAATCAATCCGACGTGACAAAAATTAGGTCATACTCATATTAGCAAATCATTCATCTTATTCCGGACATAAATATTTCTATATTTGTTTTAGGCTTACGCCGTTTTTTATACCCAAAACCTTATCCATCAATTTCAATTTAGCGAATCGAAATTTGATGGCCATAAAACGGCTTTAAATCCATTAATAGAAAATCGAAAGACGTCACGCCTTGGGTACTCCACAAACCTAGAAAAAAGGTCAACTAAGCGTTCGGTAATACAATGATATATGGCTTTTCATCTTGTAGCACTGGTCGGCTCTACTCCACAATCGATGTGTGCCTCGAGGAAAGTATCGCTAGCACATCGTTCACCGAAATAGGATATTCTCGGTTCCTGCCGTTGAGTATAATTTATTGCAGCACATTTGTTGCCAATTTATCGAGCCTTTTCTCGTTATATTAATGACTGTCGTCGTAGCTATTAGTGAAAATCAAGGGGAAAGACAATCCTCTATTGGTTATTAAAATTCGTTGGAATTTGCCTTAGGGATAGAGGACACAGTAGCATTAAAAAAATGAACTAGTTACTTGAAAAGGAATATAATATCGTTATCGACATTCAAAAGTCTTATACGGAGATTACGTTTCAGATTTGTTTGCGTAACTTTCAGAGGCAGACTGAAGTGACTGAAGCTGAACCTACTACGCCACGGCAAGTTCATTGCTTTGACTTAGACAAGTTTAGAACAGAGAATACCAACGCGTTTCTGGATTCAGAACAAAGGACATGAAGCGGATAAGGAAACTGTAAACTTCATTTTGTACTTGACTTGTTCTTATGTTAATATTTGTAGGAAAAATAAAACAAGTTCACAGCGACTACATTCACATTCACCTACCGTCCTCTAATCGATTTTCTTTTTTATGTGAAGCCTTGCTTTCGTTGTCTGTTCTGAAGTGCAGTTTGCATATTTCTTTGCAAGCATCCTGTGCATAATATCCTTTTACAGTAATCGAAAATAAAGGTCAATGTTTATAAGCGTATTTTTTAACATTATCTTGCACGTAATCAGCTCTTTTGTGTGTGCACATAATTTGTGTATAGGAATACTAATATCGATGTTTTCCAATAAGCAACTCAACAAATATTAAAGCGCCAGAAATTGGTATCTATTAGGATGTAAATTTTGTGCGGAAACCAATCGCTGAATCGTCGGGGCTTTGCAAAATTAATTTCCCTTCACATAGTTTGAATTTTCCAATTCATTTCACTAATCTTCTCATCGTATCCTGGTGATAACGAGAGGTATGCCAAGTTAAATGAGAATAGGAAATTTGCATAGTTTAGCCAAATTGGAATTTAGTGGTTTCAAGGAATAGCTTGTTTACATTGAGTTTTGAATCGGGGTGACAGTCACTGGTGAAAGCACTGTGCAAAAAGTTGCTTCCTTTATTCCATTTATACACGCAGTGTATACATAGATTACAAATGATTCTATAAGTTTGCCTTTGTCGCTTTGTTATGGAAGAACACAGTTACCAGTACCTGCTTGGATTATGTAGTTAGCTACTTTACTAATTACTATGAACTAATCCCCTAAACATATCAACCGCGGTATAAATATGCCAGTGAGAACATGCGACTAAAACATGACTTTAAAGTGAAATTGATTTTCAATTTTATATGTAATCCGAATCCAAATCCGGTACTTAAAATGTTACCATTAGAAAAGTGGGCATGGTCGATGGTGAGGGCGGTCCAATTTTGGCCTAATGAGTGGCTTAATCAAGTTCCTACGCATAGGTCAACTTGACCAAAAAGCACTTTGAAATCAAATGTAAATCTCTGACATCCAAGTCAATTGTGAGTGTGGCTGTGGGTTGATTTTCTCAATTTTCATATTTTGGCTGAACAAAATGAAATCCAAGCAACACTTATTAAGTTTGAATGTTCGAGCTCAATTTTAAGACCTAAAAACTACATATATACGGACGGACATGGCTAAATCGATTTCTCGTCGGTCTCGATCATATTTTTAAAGGGTCTTAGGGATCTACGGTAATTATTTCACTGTTTTACAAACTATGCATTAAAGCTTATATACCCTGGGACGGGTATAAATAAAATGTATTTTAAAAGAGGTTGATGTCACGCCTTTTCTCATAAATTCTAAGCTGATATATTTTCATTGCAATTTTAGTTAATAGGAATTACTTATCATTTGGCACTCCAGGTTTTGAAGGAAGGAAGTGTCATACAACTGCTAGTATTGAAAATGTTTAAATGTATTATAATTTTTGTATGCTGTGAATTTGTATGTTGCGTGACTATTTTAAGTGGTCGCACTGAAGACTGAACACACATAAACAGCGCAGGAACTTAATTCAAGTCAGCTATTTTGGAACAAATATTTTTTTTAAATTATTCCTTGCTCGTGTTATATTATAATATTCCATTTAAACGATCGTTTACCGACGACTTTTAGTACAAAGTACCGTTTAAAAATCCATCTCTTGGATTGTAGAGCACCTCTTAAGTTATCTTTTTCTCGGACGTAATGAATATTTTATCTGATTTCACTTTGCTATCGTTGGTAACTTCTCGTGATGCCGCAAAAAAAGTTTCCGCAAAAAAGCATGAAAAAAATGAACGAGCAAGTTTCAAAACGAAGCCGACGCCGACACCGTGGAATCATGAGAGTCTTCTGAGATGCCTGACACAGTCGACAGTAATAATTTTTCTACTGTAATTGAAAATGGAACATCATACAAAGGAATGAAATTTGAATTTGAATTATTACCATTGCAGACTTGCAGATGCAGACATAGGTAGCATATCTACCTGCATAATACTGCTTAGAGTTCATTCAACTGGAATTAAATTGCATCACATTCCTATTCTTCAAATATAATTTTGGTTGCAACCACATACCTTTTTAGGTAATGCCTGCATTATGTTGCGTGCTTTACAGGCACGAACGCAGTGAAGGGGTTAAGGGCGTTTAACGAATGGAAAGGAGAATATGCATGGAAAGGAGAAAAGGAATGGAAAGGAAAATAGGAATCGGAATAGGGTATACCGGGGTCCGTTACAGACAAACCGAAGCTATTATATACGCACTGTTGCACTTACTCACTGGTTTATCTTATTGTTCTTTTAACGTCTTTTTTATATCTTGATTAATCATTATTTATTATTTTTTGTTCTAGCTTAAAAAAAAAAAAAACTTTAAATCTATGTTTAAATTTTTTTAATTTGAACAGACAGTAAAATATTTTTAAGCGCTCAAATGCAAGTTTAAAGTAGTTTTTTTTTAGTTTTAAAAATTAATTCTTATTCCTTATAATAACCAAAGGTTATTTAATTCGGCTAAGTCGTATTGCTTGCTACTTTATACGACGCACGTGAAAAAAAAAACGATGGTTGAAGCTCTTTTCGCAAGAGTTCTTTTCTTTACAAGACTAAACTCCTATCTAACTTAAATAAAAGCTGAGCAAAGTAAATTTTTTATTCTTAAAAGCTGAGTATAGTCTATATAAGTATCTTCACTACATTTTATAGTACTCGCAGTCGCTACTTCAATATCTTAATTTTTTCCTTGAAACAACCACATCCGGTATTCCATTATACCTATAAAAGGGGGTGTCATGTCAAGCTATAAACTCGATTCGGAGTGGTGGTTTTTCTACTGTAATTGAAAATGGAACATCATACAAAGGAATGAAATTTGAATTTGAATTATTACCATTGCAGACTTGCAGATGCAGACATAGGTAGCATATCTACCTGCATAATACTGCTTAGAGTTCATTCAACTGGAATTAAATTGCATCACATTCCTATTCTTCAAATATAATTTTGGTTGCAACCACATACCTTTTTAGGTAATGCCTGCATTATGTTGCGTGCTTTACAGGCACGAACGCAGTGAAGGGGTTAAGGGCGTTTAACGAATGGAAAGGAGAATATGCATGGAAAGGAGAAAAGGAATGGAAAGGAAAATAGGAATCGGAATAGGGTATACCGGGGTCCGTTACAGACAAACCGAAGCTATTATATACGCACTGTTGCACTTACTCACTGGTTTATCTTATTGTTCTTTTAACGTCTTTTTTATATCTTGATTAATCATTATTTATTATTTTTTGTTCTAGCTTAAAAAAAAAAAAAAACTTTAAATCTATGTTTAAATTTTTTTTAATTTGAACAGACAGTAAAATATTTTTAAGCGCTCAAATGCAAGTTTAAAGTAGTTTTTTTTTTAGTTTTAAAAATTAATTCTTATTCCTTATTATAACCAAAGGTTATTTAATTCGGCTAAGTCGTATTGCTTGCTACTTTATACGACGCACGTGAAAAAAAAAACGATGGTTGAAGCTCTTTTCGCAAGAGTTCTTTTCTTTACAAGACTAAACTCCTATCTAACTTAAATAAAAGCTGAGCAAAGTAAATTTTTTATTCTTAAAAGCTGAGTATAGTCTATATAAGTATCTTCACTACATTTTATAGTACTCGCAGTCGCTACTTCAATATCTTAATTTTTTCCTTGAAACAACCACATCCGGTATTCCATTATACCTATAAAAGGGGGTGTCATGTCAAGCTATAAACTCGATTCGGAGTGGTGGTGACTAATGTGGAATACTTTTGAAAATAAACATGTCGTCATTTATTTTTTAACATCTCAATCGACATATCCTTGTCAAAAGCACCAGGATGAAAGGAAGCTTGTGCTTTTGCGTGAGTGACACTCAAGTGGGGCGGTTGTGTTTCGTTACTCTTATGCATCAAACCGATATTTGTGTTTCAAAGGTTTCTTGACATAAATCCAAGAAACTGAATCTATCTGATGATGTTGATTTAAAAGAAAAAATCGGATGTATGGAGCCAATTTCAGAACTGACGTGCCTTTTATAGAGAGTCTTTGCTGTTTGGAAACTTTTTTTTTCCAAGTAACTTGCACGAAGTGAAAGGACAAAGTTTCTCTCTACAGTCTCTTCCCTTCTCTACAGATGGTGAGTGTTTCTCTTTGTTACAAACTTCGATGCAAACTTAATTTCCGCAAGAGAATATTGTTAACAATAACTACTGGATATAATTAATCCAGATTTAATTTTGAGCTTCTAGTCGGCAGCCAGTTCAATCAATGAATTTCAAGTATAAATTTTTATATAAACTGTGAAGGTACAATCAAATTGCCCTATACAAAGTTACCTTGCATGTATAAGCTCAAATGTTATCTAGTGTTTCTTGGAAACACAAGGATGCAGCATATTAAATTAAAGCTATTTAGAACCCTCACAAAATGAGAATTTCAACTCTATATTCTGAAAAAGACATCAATCGTTTTAAAATAGAAGCCCTTTAACTTTTAAGTGTTTACTTCCACTGTAATTGCTTGGAAATTGTTGTGTCTTTTATTATCTTCCTTTAGAATTTTTAAGTGTCTCGTGGTTGGGCCAAAAAATCGGCGAAACCCCATTAATGACCAAATGATAAGGTATCTCTTTTGCTCTAGTTTATAAAAAGGCTTAATTGTCTGATTTATATTAACGTTGTTTGCCAGCAGCGATTGAAGTTGACATTGCTCGAATTGCGGGATACTTTATTTCACAGTTTGTTTATGCGGTTTTTTTTTTTGTCTCTTTTAAATGGTATTGGCTTTTTTATAACTTAGTTGTCAATTAAATTAAATTAAATTTAACTTTTTGCCTTTTTTTTAAATCTTTTTTTTTCAGTTAGCACAAATTTAACCCGCAACTGAATTTTCTCATTTCCTCCTCAGCACATTTTTCCAACACCATTTCAACCAATATCATTCAACCGGTTATATAATTAACTTGATGTTTACAAAAATTTACGGAAAAAAGGGGCTTGAAATCACCAGCCCTTACTAAAGGTTATCTTTATTTGAGCGGATATTCAGTACAGCGCATATATCCTTAAATGCAATAATGTATACTTTCTTGTTTCAATTTCAACAGATTTGTAAAATTTGCCTGTAAAAGACCTTTGTAAGGACAATGTCTAAAATGGAGTGTGGTGCTCGTCTAACTAGTTTTGAAAATACCAAATTTAGTTGGATATCTAGGTGGCATGAAATAAAATGCGCAATAAGCCCAAGTCGACTTTATTTCTATTTTAAATTGAAAATAATGAAATAGACAAGTAAAAACCTACAATTTTACCTCCCCAGCTCATAAATTGAGGCTTAAATATTTGTGACATTCAGACGGGCGGATATTAATAGATAATTTGACATAGAGTTCGATCTTGATCATAAGACCTTAAGGTCCTGGGTCCATTAACTTAATTATTTCTCTATGTTATATTTTCGCGCTGTATTTCACGTCTAGGATCATCCATTCCTGCGGAAGAGGCGAGAAAATGTTTCAAAAACTGCAAAGTATAAAAACGCTTATTGCCAATACCTACTTATTAAACTGTTTTCCATTTAATAAGACCGGATTAGTTCTTAAGGGCAACAAAGTTAAAGTGTTTGAAATAGGCTTCTGCATTTAATCACGGAGCAGAAAATTATCATGGCATAATTTCTAATATGCTGAGTTAATCGGAACACTTTCCATCAAACATCTTACGATGATTAGTGTTCGACATTCGTTATCCTTTATTTATTTCAGTCGGTAGTGGAATTAATTAATTATGCAAAACAACTTTGCAAACACTAAGTGCACTTGCTACAATTAAAGGACGATTAAATACCAATACTATATACTTGTGTGTACATAGATACATATACCTACACAACCTCCTAGAACGAACGGCTCTTAAAAAATACCACCAACCGCTTCCTTTAATCAAATTTCAATTAGGATTCCGCGTAAACACATCGTTAAGTGTGCGGTTGAGTACTCATGAATTATGCAAACGTTACACCTTCACTGAAAGAGGAAAGCTTAGTCGTTATGTCTGCTTTCGTCGTCTATGCTTTGTAATTAAACTTGAAAAGCATCTAGCTATATACCTACACTACAGCCAACAAGGCATAATAGAGAAGAACTTACACATTCAATCGATAATTTGTTATTGACGAAATGAAGAAAAGAAATGGTTGGATGGCATCGGCATTTTTCTAAAAATATCCTTCTTATATTTTAGACCAAAAAAATAAAACAAGACGAATTAAGATTTGATGTGCTTAAAGACATTAAAAAGTTATTTTTGGGTGCCGAAAAAGCAAAATTTCATACTTGCTGTTGATCCTTGCGTTAATGTAATGCGGATTCGTTATACACTCGTGATTTGGAAAAGTTCGTTTTCGTTTTCACGAACAACAAGTCGATAAGGCACTACGCTTTTTCTTACTCTTTTGTTTTACGAGTATTTCAAGTTTTGAAACACCAATGTTTGTTAATAGTGTATTTATTTTGCTATTTACCCTTTTGTCAGTTCGTCAGCATCAGTTATAAGTTTTTGAACAGTCGCAATAAGAAGAGATGTTATTTTTTGTTTCTTTCTTTTCGCCATTTACATATTAAGTCATTACTCACAACTAAAAGCGCACGAAAGTCAGCTTTCAGAGGCACGAATGTTAGTTTTACCTTGAGACAACTGCTATGTTCTTATGTTGCACAGACAAAGTGTTAAATCGGTTAAATCCTCCGACGGCCACGCCCGCTATTGGCTTCAACGTAAGACAACCTCGAATTCACATTTTATTTCAAAAGACCTTTTGAAAAGTTAAAAAATGCATATAGGAACTCAAATTCAGGTGCATATAGAAATTGCGTATCGAAACCCTTTAACACGGCTAAAATTATACCGCCCACCCCATCGACCATGCTCACTTTTACAGTGTTAAATCTTTAAGAGCATGATTTCTCGTAAAATTCACTCGAAAAATAATTTTACGACAAAAATTAAAGATATTGGTATTCTCTAAGCTTGCTTGAGTCAATGCTTAGAGCTACGTCTACTTTTAGGGGGCGTTTTTGGGAAAAACTGCTTTTTGGCTTAAATTTTCAATCAATAAATTAAGGCCAAAACACTTCAAGCTTTGGTGTTGCTGATGGGTAAATAGAGTCGGGTATTTAGAAGTTCGTTACATCAGACGAACTCTTGGACACTTGTTAAATTCACTTTTTAAAAGAGGCATGGTATGTCCAGCCCCTATAAACAAATATCTATCAGCATAGAAATATCCGAGTTGCCAGCTAAAATGTACACAAAAATATAATTTTTTAGTTCAAATTTAACAATTTTGTAAAATCGACCCTTAAAAATGGGCATGGCCCAAAACTTAGAATAATCAAGAATTAAGAACGAAGTATTTTCTAAAAAATATATTTAGTTAAAAAATTTCGTCTTGCAACAAAAATATTGAACAAATTTAATTTGAAGGAACATCATCATCATGAGAGCGGCTAAATGGTACTTTCATCGTTCTCCATCCTCCAGACGGGTCTCGGAGATGTTCTTTACCTGATCGCACCACCTATTTCTTGGCCTTCCAGGCGGACGACGCGCTCGTATCTCGGCTAACATAACCTATCCAGGAAGTCTGTCGAGGGGCATCCGAACAACGTGTCCAAACTATCGATGAATTGATCGTTTCTTCTAATTCTTTTGGCGGCCATGGCGTAGTGGTAAGTGTGTGTGCTTACTACGCCGGAGGTCTGGGTTCGAATTCTGCCGTCGTCAACTGAAAAAAAAGACTTGTTCTTTTCCACGGTCCCCACCTCCGTGAAGGTCTAACAAGCCCTCCGAGAGTATCATTTGTCTTAAAAAACTTCTCAAAGTGATGTTCGGACTCGGCAAAAAATTGTAGGTCACCAGCCTACGTTGTTGAGAAGTTGGCCCTGGTTCACCTCGAGCGGTTGCGCCACTCTATTTATTTATTTTATTGAGATGAGGCTTGGAACGAACACTGAATTAAAAACTGAGATATTTACTTTAATTTCAAGCTCAGCTTTCCTTATGACCGGCTGGCGCAGTTCCTTTACTATTGCTCCAGCTTGGCCAATCCTACAGGATAACTCAGTATCACATCTTCCATCTTTTGTGAAAAAAAAACCCGAGATACTTAAACTTCTCTACTTGTTACAAATTGGACTCCATTTATCTGCAGGGTGCACTGCATAGGAGTTCGGGATACAACAATCACTTCGGATTTGCTCACGTTTACCTTCATCCCAGCTTCACCACATTTGGCCGCAAACCCATCCAGTGCTCGCTGAAGTTCCTCCTCGGACGATGCCAGGATAGCTAAATCGTGTGCGAAAAGCAGATGTCTTATCCTGACGCCAGTTATTTAGAAAGATTAATTTATGCTATGAAAAGGAGAGACGATAGAATACAGCCAACGCACACATTAAGAGGGTGGGATTTGGCGCCATATATTCGAACACAGCTTCTGCAGCTCCCATAAAAAGAACGAATCTCTCAAAGGAAGCTAATTCAGTGCATAGCCCCGCAAAACTCTCCTAAGTTTATCCTGAGGTCATAGGCTTTTTCCAAATCTACAAAACCCGCATAGACCCGTTTTTCATATTCCCAGGCCCTCTCAAGAATAACCTTCAGAGTAAAAAGTTGGTCGGTCTGCCTCTGCCAGGCCGAAAGCCGCATTGCTCCCGCAACAAACGCTCCATTATAGCTTTGGAACGCGTTTCCAACACCTTTGCCAATACTTTTCCCGGAAGACTTAAGAGAGGTAAACTCCTATAGTAAGAGCAATCTCTCCTGTCCCCTTTTTTGAAAATGGGCACTATAACTCCTGTTTGCCAATAGCCAAGTGCTTACCCGCTTTTCCAGGCCACCTTAGTGACATGTGGTGGCCATTCAAGACCTTCTTCACTCATTGCCTTGAGCTTTTCTGTCCGGATTTCATCAACTCCAACTTACCACTTTAAGCGATTTAATAGCGGCAGTGACTTCATCTATTGTAGGCTTATTCCCCGCCCTAATCTCGTCAGCAATGGGATTGCCATCCTCAGTGCCCTTTTGGTGATTGAGCAGCTCCGAAAAGCCCTCGCTCCATCTGCGTAAGATATCGTTCTCATTTGAAAGAAGTTTACACTCTTAGGATTTAACCCCTTGAACGATATTCAACTTCCTTTTCTGAGCCGGCGAATAGTCTACCAAAAAGTCTTGTTTGCAGATCTGTAATCGTGCTCCAACCTCTCGCCGAACTTTTTCCATGCCTGTTCTTTGGCACAACCGACAGCTGCCATTCTTCCTCTCATTTAAAAAATCAGTTGGACTTTGCTCAAACTTCTCCGAAACGTGTCGTGCAAATAGCTCCCTTTAATCAGATTCAGCATTCTGTAGCCTTTCCCACCGTATGCGGGTTACCCGTCTTGGATTTCGCCTGGGTAGCAAGAGAATACTGTCGCTAAGGCGCAATTTGCACAACACTAGGTGGTGATCAGTTGACAGCACAGCTCCTCTCAAAACGCGAACATCACAAATCATTTTTGTACCTCATCCCATAGGATAGGAGGTATATTAAGTTTGATTCATAGTTTGTTACATAGAGAAATAATCGTACACCGCCAAGGCCTTAAGGACCTATCTGTCGGTAGTTCTTAGGCCTTAAATTTTGAGCTCGGGAGTGAGCTAGGTCCCAAAGCCAGTAGAAGTGTAAGAAATTTTTAAATCCGCCCATTAACACGCTTATTTTCACTTACCACTTGACGTATTGAAAGTTGTCATAGGAAGCTGAAATTTAAGCATGTGACCATGGTGGCGTGGTCATATTTGGCGGTAGGAAATAAGGCCCAATAAAATAAAGCCCTAAATTAAAAATGAAGTTAGGACCCAAAAGTGGGACCCAAAATCAAAATGAAGTAAAGCTTCAATAATGTCTTATGTAAGAAGCTAAGAGAAAAAGCAGGCAGAGGGTTGCTGCATATTGCAGGCAGGGGCCCCATACATATTCAAAACGTGCATAAACACAACCTCGCATCGTGAACAGTACAATGAAGAGTTCCTTTTGTATGAGATGAGGAGACAACACAAAAATGAAATAAGGCCCCAAAAAAGTGCAAATAAGCCCCAAAAAAAATCAAATAAGGCCCCAATATAAAAATTTCAATTTGTTGTTGTATTTCGTTTTTTTTGGGGCCTTATTTCATTGGGGACTTATTTCCTAGCGCATAATTCATATTTAATTTGTGTTCTAACAACTTATTTTTATTCGATATTCTTCGAATAAAAATAAGTTGTTAGATTCGATTTTCTTTAAATCCAAAAAACTTGCACTACAAAATGTTCAGATATGTGTGTAAGGTATTAAGTGAAATGAATAATTCTTTGCCACGCCCACTTTTGGGGGCGTTTTTAAGTATAAAGCAAATTTTTAATATGAAAATGCAATCAACACGTGTATACCACTTCTGATAAAAATTATGAACAAAAGTAAACGATGTTATTGAAAGGGGGTTAATGCCACGCCCCTTTTAAAGGAAGAAGATTTTTAACTGACAAATTCTAAAAACAAGGAAAGTTAAAAGAAACTGAAATTTAACAACCAAGATTTATGACGCAATTCGGAGCTTGACAGTGGTCAATTGGGATGGGGTATCCAACGATTCGCCTAAGCGGACTATAACCCTCTCACTAGTTGGAACACACTATGGTACTACAAAGAAATCAATCAAAGAAAGTCTTTGTGTAGAAAAAAGGTGTTCATTATGGACAAGCCATAAGCACAGCAAAAGTCTATTTGGTTCCCTCCGTTCCTGTTTTGATTCGGGTCATCGTGCCTACCGAAGAATAACATGCCTGCCCGAGCAACTCTGCTCGACCGTGAGGCGGCGGAGAATCGGGGAAGATGAAAGAACCACTAAGCCATCTAAAAAAAATTAAACGTCGCAAATGGTCGCGTTTTAGTAACATTTGACGTTTCAGTCCTTATTTGATGTGTTATTTCAAATCACTATTGTCTATTAGCCACAGATGTTCGCTAAATTGTCGTATCTTATTAATTAGAGTTGAACATAAATCAGTTTAGCTAGAATATAAATAATAATATTTTTAATTTTGTGGAAGTAATTTGTCTTATTTAATATATGAAGGCACTACTCTTTGAACACCAAACGTACGAGTACCACATACACGAGGTTCAGGGGCCCGAATAGCTTATTTTGTTTGAAACACTTGCATCACATTTCCGCTTTAAAGTGGCGAATGAAGGGAAGATAAAATAAAAGGTTCAAGGTTTTATCTTGGTAATAACAAAACTTTTATTTGCTCTTTACACATTTTGTGCAGCTCGTAATATAAAAAGAAAAGTTCCGCTAACGTGCCGCGGGAGTTTTCCGGAAGAAGTATTTCATCCTTAAGCTTAAGGTCTGCCAAAACAAACTCTAATAGATCACTTCACTTGTAGATTTGGTTCTTGTGTGGCGCAACGACTTCCTTAAATCAATGTTTAGTTGTGGATTTTGAGAGGTAATAGGTTTTATTTTTTTGAGAATCTTAACTGAAATAAAAATACATACATATGTATGTATTGGCGAACAAGTTTTTGAAAATGTTGTTGCGCTATAATCGTATAATATTTTTTCTGCATATGTATTTGGAAATATTCATTGCAACGAATCGTTGAAAATTAGTAGCCATAAGTAAAGTAGGTAGGTACCCACCGCACAAGTTTGTTTCATTTTGGCTAGGTTAATTGATAAAACAGGAGTTTGACGTTTTAATGATAGTTTTGAGCTTAGTAATTCAGATATCTTATTTGTGACGTGAAACACTCTGTGTACCTATACATATTATGACTTCATAGGTAGGTACTTACAAGTTTTTATCTATTTTCCTATTTTTGTAGGCATAAAAAAGAAATAAACTATCACTAAACAAGTAAAAGCAAACATTATATTCATTTGAAACAGAAATAGGAAAAGATTCATGTTTATCAAAGGTTTAAGGAAATGAACTTGTATTTGTAAACGCAAAATACTAGCATGTCAAGCCTCCAAGTGCCACGGTTCTAATCATACTACATGAATCCAATTTCAAAGACTATTTACAAATGATTTCCCTGTAGTCCCCAAGTTCTAGGAACTACCTCCCTATGATTGATGTAATTCACTTAATTTCTTACAACTCCACGCCAATATTCATATCATAACCTCTGGCAAATTATGTCTTCCCTCTTGAATCCATGTTGTTTTGGTTTCGCATCAAATTGCGAACATTAACATTTCAAAGAAACGTGAACATAAATAATGCACATCGATTTCAGTGAATTGCCGGATAATTTGTTTCGCCTGCGTTCCTGGTTTGCTTCCTCATTTTAGATTTATTGGTCCTCATTAAATGTAACAATGTGATGGTCTGCATTGCCCATTTTTGTGTTTTTAGACCACCTATACCTACTTATCAAACATGAAAAACTACACGTCAATGGCGGTCTTGGGTGCAGATAGAGCGAAGATAATAATTTATGATTCGCTTGTTACGTTAAATTAAGCGGTTATAAAAAGTTAAATTTCGATGAAAACCGATATGAAAACGACAGAGGAATTTATTTTAGTTACAAAAAAAAAAATTAAAGGCCAACCTCTCACTCTCATAACCCTGTCTGTTGTGTATGCTTTACATTGGCTACCTTCAGTTTGAAGCCGACTATGAGCGGCACAACCAATGCATGTATCCCGAAACTTGGTACGGAGTTCGTCCAAATTTAAAGATGATCGACCACTTTCTCTTTGATCGCATTTAGATCATTCCCGGACTTCACCTATTTTTACACCCCATCCCATAGGAAAGGAGGTATATTAAGTTTGTCACACAGTTTGTAACACGGTGAAATAATAATGGTAGACACTCAAGACCTTAAGGGCATATGATCGTGACCGAATTCTGAATCGAATTAGCCAAGTGCATCCGTCTGTCTGTCCGTCCGTGTGTCTGTGTGTCATATGTTTTTAGAGCTTAAGTTTTCAGATACAAATCCGAAATTTTGTGCATGAGCTCCTTGTCATCCGAAGCAGTACAAGTGTTAAAATTTTTCAAATCCGCCCACAGAAACGCCCACAATCGGTTTATATGTGTAACTACCTCCAGCGCTCTCAAAATTTTCAGACGCCGTAAAAGGCTTGAATTTAACGCTTGTCATCTCCTAATGATTGTTAGAAATAAAAAAGAAAAATTAAATCGATTGACCTCCTCTATTGCGCGTGGCATCGATTTTAAGGCAAATGCATCAATATTTTTGTTCCAAATCGAAAAAATGTCACATAATATATTATGTAGAAAATAATTAGTTCTACATTTATTTTTTTATAGAAAAACGTAATTTTGACTGGTCTTAAGCCTAATTTAGGAGCGAATACAAAAACAAGTGAGTAAGTGCAGAGTTCGTCTGTGACAAACAACTATATACCCGAACATATATTATACCTTGTAACACCAAAACTTAAATTTTTTCGTCCCGAATTCATGTATTATTTGTATAGGCCACACCCCCAACAGTGGGTCTGGGCTAAAAATTAAAATCAATTAATTTTAATTTCGTTACAATCATGACAAAATGCTTTGAAACCGAAAACTATTTCGGAAAAATACTGTTTTTTGCTAAAAACGCCCCCTCAAAGTGGGCGGAGCTCAAAACCTTGTATCGATCAATCTAAGCAAATAGTAATACCTACAATATTTGTCATAGAATTTTTTTTTCAATATGGAGTGAACTTTTCTAGAAATGGGGTTTTTTAAGATCTAACATGTTAAAAGTGGGCATAGTCCATATTGTGGGCGTTCCAATTTTTGCCTTCTTAGAGGTTTTGGGCCATAAGTCCTCTATACCAAAATTTGAGTTGCTACGCTTTGTCTAAATTGACCAAAAGGCATTTTGAAAAAATTTAAATGGAGGTTGACATGACAAGAAACTTTTCGGAAAAACCGCGTTAGTAACTATTTTTAATGAGTACAATACTAGACTCACCCCGAACGTTTCGATCAAGTTGCAATGAGCGTGGTCACCGGGAAACTGCTATGAAAGTGTTATCGCTGAGATCGGCTGCCTAGATTGTAGCGGTGCGTAGACGGTTCTGACTCATCTTGTTGTTGTAGTTGGGATGAAGGTGGTTGACTAGCGCAAACCAGAAGGAGTATTGCAACCCGTTTGAAAGAACACATCAGTGCGGTGACTAAAAAACAACGGGAAAAATCTGCAATATGCGAGCATATCTTCGATAATCCAGATGAACACCACTGGATCCATTTTGATCAAGCCAAGATATTAGCTCGTGAAAATCATTACATCCCTCGATTGGTCCGCGAAGCGATTGAAATAAAACGCCACCAAAACTTCAATCGTGATGATAGTTTTAAACTTTCGCGTAGACAGGACCCCGTGGTCAACATCACACGCGCACTCCCAGTCCTAGAAACACCCGGTGATGTAGTTAGTACAGTTTGCTCTCAACCACCTTCATGCCAACTACAACAACAAGATGAGTCAGAACCGTCTACGCACCGCTACAATCTACGCAGCCGATCTCAGCGATAACACTTTCATAGCAGTTTCCCGGTGACCACGCTCAATGCAACTTGAGCGAAACGTTCGGGGTGAGTCTAGTATTGTACTCATCAAAAATAGTTACTAACGCGGTTAATCCGAAAAGTTTCTTGTCATGTCAATTAACAACCGCGAAAGCCTTTAAACTTATATAAATGGAGGTTGTCTTACATTGAAAGCAGTAGTGGGAGTGACCGTTGTTTTCCAATTTTCATACTTTTTCTGTACAAAATAAGAACCAAGATTTACTCCAAGCTTGAGCGTCCTAGCTCAATTTTAAAGACTTAAAAACTTTACACATACGCACAGACGGATAGTCGGACAGACGGACAGACGGACAGACGGACAGACGGACAGACGGACAGACGGACAGTCGGACAGTCGGACAGTCGGACAGACGGACAGACGGACAGACGGACAGACGGACAGACGGACAGACGGACAGACGGACAGACGGACAGACGGACAGACGGACAGACGGACAGACGGACAGACGGACAGACGGACAGACGGACAGGCGGACAGACGGACAGACGGACAGACGGACAGACGGACAGACAGACAGACGGACAGACGGACAGACGGACAGACGGACAGACGGACAGACGGACAGACGGACAGACGGACAGACGGACAGATGGACAGACGGACAGACGGACAGACGGACAGACGGACAGACGGACAGACGGACAGACGGACAGACGGACAGACGGACAGACGGACAGACGGACAGACGGACAGACGGACAGACGGACAGACGGACAGACGGACAGACGGACAGACGGACAGACGGACAGACGGACAGACTGACAGACGGACAGACGGACAGACGGACAGACGGACAGACGGACAGACGGACAGACGGAGAGACGGACAGACTTACAGACGGACTGACGGACAGACGAAAAGACGGACAGACGAAAAGACGGACAGACGGACAGACGGACAGACGGACAGACAGACAGACGGACAGGCGGACAGACGGGCAGACGGACACACGAACAAACGGATAGACGGACAGAAATGTACCTGAGTTTCTTTTAAGCATCACTTGGAAATAGGTATCTATGTTAATATTGATAGTTTGGAAAAAAGGGCAGTTGGACTTATAAAATATCATAAAATAACAATAACATCAGCATTTTACAATGTGGGAAAAGATGGGGTATTCCACGGTCCGTTTTACGGACTGTAACTTCTGCCTACACCCTAAGCACCTACTCACTGCTATACCTATTCAAAGTGCGGACCGGACGCATGTAGTACCTATACCAAAGGCCACCTCTCTTTAAGCGAAATATGGTTTTCGGCGTACACCCCATGATAAATATATGAAAGGGCAGCTTTATTAGAGCAAACAGAGCAGAAGCCGGCGGGCGTGCTAAGGAATACCTCAGTGCAGAAAATACAAGCCCCTCTTTGTAGTTTGGCAAAAGATGCAGTACCACGACCCCGCGAAAGCTTGTTCTACCAAACACCCGATGCATATAAAAGGGATGGTCTTACCATTACCCTTTAGATCCAAAGGACAGATTTTTTGTGAAAAAGGCGCGATATATCACAAAAAGCCCTTTACAGTGCCAGAAAGTGAACAGTGCTTTTTAGGTTTTGGATTCAACACACTTGGAACAAAGAAGAGATCCTTTTCTATCAAGGATTAGGTACTCACACATTTTTGACTTCATCGGATAGCGGAATAATGACACCTTTAAGCACGAATTGAGTCAGAATTTTGTTATGAAAACAAAGGTCCGACCAGTGAAATTCCTCCTTCTCATAAAGAGAACAACCGAATTTTAAGAGGATTCAGAAAGCCCTCTCCAAGTGCACCAACCATCTCTGCGCCTGAGAACTCACAGTCCCTACGTTTGAGCCGACAAAAAGAACGGCGACTTCATCCGCGAACGCTTATGTGTAGGTTCCAGAAAGGTTGAGAACCATTAGCAGAGAGCCTACCGCCATGCACCATAAAAGGGGAGACACAACACAGCCTTCCGGGAAGCCCCTGGTAGCCCCTACATACCCCAACTATTACACACTTATGGCACAATCTGCCTCGGTTATCCGCGTTCTGTGGATTAGCATTGCTCTTATTCATTGAACTAATGCTTCATATATACCGTGTTGTCTAACTGAGTTGCACATGCTATCAAAGGTCGCGTTATCAAAACATCCCTCAATATCGACGAAAACGCCCAGCACGTACTCCTTATGGTCAGGAGCACATTCAATCCTTCTGACAAGGTTTTGTTGTCATTCACGTTAATAAGCGTGTTGCATCTCAGAAAGAGGACCTTTCGCACGCGCAGCTAAAACAAGCTCTCCAAGCTTTTCAGTAGCAATAAAAATAGACTTATAGGCCTGAAATCTACCAGGTTTTGGTTTGATGAACACGACATCAACCATAAGCCAAAGAGTATGGGTTTGTAAGCCAAGGCAAGGCTTGCAGTGAATATTTTTTTCAGCATGGGCAACAGCCGACTTAAACTTTGTTTTAACATAACTATGGGGAGATTCCATTTGGATCAGATGAATTGAAACGGCCAAAATATGCAATTGCAATAGCGTCATCACCATCAGTCACCAATCTGGATGTTGTTTCTAGAGTGGCCACAGTTGACGATACCACTGAAGAGCACATGGTGAGTCTTTAGGAGACGACTGAAATTCTTCGACTTGGTCTCAGTGTAGCTAGAGAATTGAAGCCAATTTAAAACAAGTCTTGCTTCTTCCATAATTTCCAATCGCTGAACTCAAGTCTTCATCACATTCATTGGTAAGATTTTGGATTCTCTTGGTATTCGATTTCAATCTACTTTAGCAAAAAAAACACTTGTCATTGGCTTGATCCATTATTCTAACTTTTATGGCACAAACTTGTAAAATTTATCTTACCAAACTCTCATCAGGGTTTCAAATCACATTATTTCAAAGAAATGCTATACAGAGTGTCCAATAAAATACCCTATTATTAATAAATAGCATCGAAATACTTTTCTCCATCAAACTTTCACAATGTCGCAAAACATTTAACTGACATTCACCAGGTCTGTAAGGGTGCTCAAAAGAAATATATAACGAACGATATTAAAAGCAAACAATGTTGCTCTTACGCAATGTTATAGAATAGAAAATAAAATACCAAGTCCTTGTTGAATGTCCTTTTCATGTGAAACGAATCGACCGAAAGATGGTCAAAGGTGATGAAAGCCATTTTTCCCACTGAGGAACAATGGAATCTCTGGAATGTGTTCTTAGCTGGCCATGGAATTGCTCGCAAGGAATGGCATAAAAGAAAACTAATATGCGATAATAATGGCTGTTTTTTTTGTATTGTGTACAAGGTGGACGCATTAAGGAGATGTACGTAAGTTGTAATTCAAAAGGTTATAGCTTAACATTTGTACCAGAACATTAAGGAAAGGCAAGCCTTAAACCTTACAAGCATTTTCAAAATCTACCTAAGAACTCTACGATTCTATAACGGAAAGGAAAGGTCTTTAAACCTCAAAAATACATTATATTGTAGTGTTGGCTCCTCCAGCCTGCAAATGCTCACAGAACTATAATATAAGTATGAGATTATGATGCAGATTTATTTATTTATTCAGCCCGTTTTGTATGTTAGAAGTAAACTGGACTGCTTGCTACACACGCCAGCTGAAATGGAATTACTTGGATTATATTTACGAAATACATTTCAACATCATGACACTTGAATGTAGACAGGTGTAGGTAAGCAAAACAGTCTCATGCTAATCTTGTTTAACTGATGACATGATGTTATGCAATACAAATTCACCCATTATATTATGGAAAATATGAAATAAATGAAAATGAAAAAATAAATGAAAGGCAGGCTATTATAGCAGGCTTCTTTTAGGGATAAGTAGTCATGCGTTATTATGGTGGCGTTCTTTTAGGATTTTCCGATTTAAAACTTAATTAAGAGTTATGTCACAAGCAAATAAAATACGACGAGTCTGGGCGATAAGATGAAATTAACGTAAGCTCATTTCAAAGTGGTGGGGAATATTAGAGCAAAAGTTTTATAAAACTTTGCAGCAAACTCATTAAACCAGACAAAAATGTTCCCTCCATAAATCACCATAAAACATAGATTTTTTCAAAAAGGAAATCTTTACAACTCCGCACACCAACCAGGATTCATATGCAATTCAAAAACACCTGGTTTAAGAGCACCCATATAACCTGCTAATTTCCTTTTTTTATCTCACAAAAGAACAACATTTTGACAGAATGTTGGGCAAGTGTCAACTCAGATAAGTGTGCCATTACCGCCTTAACTTTGTCATCGCCACCAACATGAAGTTTATTGCCCCTAACTGACAAATCTCGTTTTAGAACACCCTCTACGATGCCTCGTGCTACGTGAGATTCTCATGTGCTTTCGGTGTTGTGAAGAATTTATTTGTGCCGTGCAACTTTATGAGAATCCCTCTGACGTAATTTAATTTCCTTTATGCTAAAATAAAACTGTCATATGGGATATGAGTTATGTTTTTGTGAATTTTAAAACAAACCACTTCCACGCTCTAGTCGCGGAGGAATTTCGGGGACAATAAACGAAAACGAAAATCCCAAATGTCATGGCCTTGAACTGAGAAATAAGTAAAATGAAATCCTTTCAATTTAATCCTCTTGGCATTGTGTGTATACGTTATGATCCTTAGTTATGGTTTAGCATTTTATTAAATTGGTTGCTATTTCACAGAGTGCTCTCCAGAGAATCAAAGGCTTTCATGGGTTCGATTGGTGCCCCATGTTGATTTTATCAAAGAAAAAACGCTGCTGCCAGAACTATTTTTTTTATTAGTGTTTTTAAATTTTAGCAGAGGACCAGGTCTGTTCTGACCTGACCTGTCTGACTCTTAACGATGTAAACAACGAGCGACGACTACAAAGAATAAGACCCTTCGATCTAGCGACGTAGGGTGAAGCCGCATGAATGAACGGCTTAGTAGGTGCACTCACTGGAAGGCAACCTACGGTGTTAATCCGTTTTTTTTTTTTGAATACTAGGGTGGACGGAGGCTAAAACTCCAAAATCTTTCAAAGATACCAATACGCCCACTATAGCAGGTATATAATACCGAAGTAGCCGATATTGGTTATGCCCGATTTCTACGTGCTAAAAAACCACCCATTTATGAGAGACACTATGAAACTGCCAGGATGCACTTCATAGTAGTAAATTTTCGCTCTCTCATAATACTTCTTGACTACAACTAAGCTAACTTAACAAGTAGTTTACGCTTCCGTAGTGTTAATCCGTAGGTTGCTTTCCAGTGAATGCACCTACTAAGCCGTTCATTCGTGCGGTTTCACCCTACGTCGCTAGATCGAAGGGTCTTGTTCTTTGTAGTGGTCGCTCGTTGTTTACATCGTTAAGAGTCTCGTTGAGAGTACAGATCATCGCATTGTTGCAATGAACATAAAGGCGAGCATTTAGCTTTCGAGCAAAGTTTGTTACTTCTTCGCTCACGGTAGCTATTCCTAAATCTCTGTGAATATCACTATTCCTAATATAACATGGAGCATTCACAATTGCTCTTAGTGTCTTGTTTTGGAAAGTCTGCAACATGGACACGTTGCTCGGCTTGGTACAACCCCAAAGTTGTATACCGTATGTCCAGGACGGCTTTAACACCTGCCTGCATAAGAGCAGTTTGTTATATATGCTTAATTTTGAAAATCTTCCGATAAGCCAATACATTTCCCTGAGTATAATCTCGAGCTCGTCACGCTTCTTCTTTACGTGTGGTCTCCACCTTAGTTTAGCGTCCAGTGTCATCCCTACATTTTTCGCTTCATTTGCATAAGGTATTTGTGCAGAATTTACGATCAGAGGTAAATTGTTAACCCTTCTGTAAGTGAAATTCACATGCGTAGACTTGTTCTCGTTAAGAGCGATTCGCCAACTCTTCGTCTAGACACAAATTCTGTCCAATGCTCGTTGGAGGTTTCTCATTGATGACTCGACTGATTCACCTGTTGCCAGGATGGCCGTATCGTCCGCAAACGTGGCCACGACTGTCTCGTCATCTAGAGGTATGTCTCTTGTGTAGAGCAGAAACAGGGTCGGACCGAGGACGCTTCCCTGGTTTACGCCAGCACGAATTTGTTTGACACCTAACACGAAAGAGTCTTTCTTCAAGATAGTTTTTCAATATTTTACACATGTCTTCCGGCAAGTTTTGCTGTAGCTTATATTTCAAGCCTTCGTGCCATACCTTGTCGAAGGCTTGCGATACGTTCAGGAAAGCACTTGAACATATTTTTTTTCCTTCTAAGGCTTTTTCAATTTCATGCGTTATTCTGTAGACTTGATCTATTGTGGAATGGTTAGGTCTGAACCGAATTGATGATCCGGGATCAAGCGTCTTTCTGCAATTATTGGTTGTAATCGCTTCAGCAGAAGTTTCTCGAATACTTTCGATGTTATCGGCAGAAGCGATATGGGCCTATGAGATTTTTAATCATTTGCACATTTTCCCGGTTTTGACTAACCATAATGACTTCATCAACTTTCCATTGTCTTGGAACGTATAGAAGTCTTATAGAAGTCTCAGAAAAGCGTTTATCATATAAAGTAGCTTGACTAGTGCCTTTTTTGGTAGTTCTTTCAATATTTCGCCAGTGATCAGGTCGTAGCCCGGGCCTTATTATTTTTAAGTTTGCTTATTGTCTGTCGGAGTTCAACTAACGAAACTTCTTCCATTCTAAAGCTATCAGGTTCCGCGTTGTTGTTTTGAACGTCAGCCAACGGCGGAGCATCAAAAGGCTTAAATGTTTCTTCTAAATGTTCAGCAAACAAATTCGCTTTCTCTTTATCTTCTCTTGCCCATTCACCGTTAGCTTTTTTTATTGGTGCCGAGTGGATTATAGGTTTCTTGATAGACTTAACTGCTTTCCACAGCGAGTAGTTTGAGCTCCTATCCGACGAAAATCCTTCAAGGTATTCAGTGGTCTCACGATTTTTAAAATCTTGCAACATTCCTTTCAGTTTGTTAGAGAGGTGGTTCAAGAGGGTTTTGTCTGGGGGAGCCCTCGTGCCTTGCCATCTTCTAAGCGCTCTTCTCTTTTCACGAATTCATTCTTCGATTTCGAGCGGATATGTTGCACGTACATGCCCGCCGGTGCTAACTGCGTTCTTTTGGGACGAAGTGTTGTTCCAAGCAGCGCTCTGAATTGCTCCAATGAATTGGTCAACTGCGGCTTCTAGCTCGAAAGGAGTTTTCAATGTCACATTCAAGCCAACATACTCCTTACAGTCCTTTCTGAAGGCGTCCCAGTTCAAGTTTTTGCTAGCTAATCTAGGAGCTCTTTCTATTTGTGCCAGTCTTCCACCCATCTTCAAGATTACTTCTGAGTAAAGATCATAACACTTTTCAATTCGCGTAAGGTATTTGGGGTACCCTTTAGCGATGAAAAAATCAACAAGGTCAGGCTTTTTATTCCTATCGGTTGGCCAATATGTTGGCTTACCCGTGGAGAAAAAGTCCACCCCACGCTTCATACTATTTTTGTACAGTAATCTGCCTCTTGTTGAATTGCATCGTGAACCCCAAAAAATATGCTTCGCGTTAAAGTTACCCCCAATGATAAAATTGGACCCAATAAAGTCATACATACGATCAAGATCGTCTTCCATCAGTCTATATCCTGGCGGGAAATAACAAGATGCAATGTTATATTCTAAGCAGTCAATTTTTACAGAAACTGAACTGATCTGCATAGAGTCTAGCTCAACTTCTGTGTTCTTGAAGTGCTTTATGCAGTTTTTAATGTAGAGGGAGGAACCTCCTCTCGAATTTTGCGAAGGGTGATGTGCGTGATAGTCATTGTAACCTAAAAGTTTGGGTCTAGACCCGTTTTTTATGGTGAGTTTCCGTAATCATGCAAATATCAATATTATTTTTCCATAGAAATACTTCTAGTTCGTCTATTTTGTTCAGAAGGCCATTTGCATTCCTTGTTAGTATTTTAAATAACTGTTTCATATTCATGTTCTCTTGTAATTTTTTCGAGGCTTAAACTCGAGCTTGCTCAGTTTGTCAAATATAACTTTGTTGATTTAAGTCTGATCCTCAAGTTTCTCCAAGATTACAGCGAGGATCTGAGACACTGCATCTGTTGTGGGGCGACCTTGCCTTGTTTTCGTGTGCCGCAACCTGTGCGTATGATTTCGGTCCGACCAGTGGCGGTTTCTCCGCTGCACTTGAACTGGCACTACTCTTTTGTGGAGCTTTTACGCCTTTTGTCCACGCCTCCTTTGCCAATCTCGCACTTTTGATCGGCTTTGGAGTCTTTGGCTTAGGAGTTTCAGCAGTTTTTGGACGTCCTAGGCTTGGATTCTGACCTCGAGTATTTTCCTTAAGAGGTTCTCGTCCCTTTTGCAGCTCTATCATAGGCGCCCGGAGGGGGGGGGGGGGGGGCAAGACGGGGCACTTGCCCCCCCCCCCCCCCCCCCCTCCTCCCCCCACTGGCTCGGTACGATTCATCATCAAACACCAAACATATATTATTTTACGAGGAAATTTCGAGAAATACGACTGTTTAATTGAATTTTTTTGTCTGAGTCCATGGTTTGCCCCCGCCCTGGGAAAAGTCCTGCGGGCGCTATGAGCTCTATGCCTACTTCGCATCCTCGATAGTTTGCGGGGTGGTTTCCGTGGCAATTGGTGCAAACTGCTCGAGCCTTTATGTCAACTTTGCACTCTGTTGAGAGGTGTTTTCCGGCACATTTCACGCAACGTGGTTCTTTTTGGCAGTAGGCTCTTGTGTGCCTGAATTCTTGGCATCGCTTGCACTGTGCTATCAGTCTATTGCCCTTTTGCATGGGTTCGATTCTAACCCTGATGTTGATGTATCATTTTCATTTTATAAATATCGTTTATGCTCTCAGTTTTTTCAAAGGAGAGCATAAGAAGTGGAAGGCCGCGTCTGATCACAGTGTCTCTTTCTCCTTCTGTGCGTTGCTTTTCCTTTTTAATGATATTGACGGCATCAATAATTTTAAGGCCTTTGGTTTTTACGTCTTTTACAACGTCTTCTTTTGTGCATGATGGGTGAAGCCCCTTACAATGACTTGCAGTGGTTTTACGTACTTATTTTGATAAGTATACCACTGGATTCTTTCTGCATTCAGTCTAAGAGACAGCGCGCGATAGGAATCGGCGTTCTCAACATTTACTTTCCACACGTTATTTCAGTGCGAAGTAAGCTTATAGTTTTCCGTTCTTACCGTGTTTGCAAGAAGGTTGCGCAATCTCCCGAAGTCTGCTATCCCGACGATGTTTATTGGGATCATTGGGAAATACATTTTGTGAAATACATTTTGTGAAGGGTTGTACTCATCACACACGTTTCACTGAATACCACTTGATGAACAACAAAACAAACCCAATACATGATGAGCGTCATGCCCATCCATGTGTGCAATGCGCATCTAAGATGGTTAATTGATTGACGTCAACCATCGCAAATCCTGTCGTAGTTATCACAAATTTATAGTTTTTTGTCCAGTTTCCGCAGCAACCGCACTTTCAAATTATATTTCTCAAAATGAATCTTTGAGCGCGAGAACTAAAATAATAAATTTTTCGTCAATCTAGTCCTTGCAGACCTCCATCCGCATGACAATCATTATAAAAAATCAGAATCGAGTTGTTTTTGATCAACCAGCTTCAATCAAATTTGTGCTCACAGATCAATTTTTGCAAACACATGCCTACACGCGATTGACGTCATAGTCGATTTATCTTGTAAATCTCCAATCTATCCACATAAGGGATAGATTGGAGTACTTTTTTTTTTACTCCAATTGACTCTAAAACATGAATTTTGGCAACGTCAATCAAATTGTTGATTGATACAATTAAAAAAAAAGCATAAACCGCCTACACCCAAGATAAACCGTTTACACCATTGACTCTTTTTTCCCGATTAAATTGATCATAGGTTTACGAGTATGAAATTACTTTCCCAACAATAAATACACTCGCATAAATTTTGGTTGATGAACATCAGAAAATCACAATCTGGATCACTCAAATCGCCGTAGTTTGAAATAAAAAAAAAACTTGCTGCTCAACACGATTGATGTCGATTTAATGTCAAAACAGCAGCGTTAATATTAATGCACCGTCAAACCGTGTAATCACAGCATAATGGGCGCATAAGGTAAGAATGAACACACATTTCTTCGAGGTGTAAAAAAGAAAAGAATTATAAAGTATAGAAAAAGAACCATACCTTTTACCTTATACAAAATTCACCTGCAGTCTATCTCAAAATGAGATTTCACAACACCCTTATAATATGCATTTTCATTTTTCACTAGAAACTTCTGCTTTTGTCACAACA
This sequence comes from Neoascia interrupta, assembly GCA_947623515.1. Taxonomy (NCBI): domain Eukaryota; kingdom Metazoa; phylum Arthropoda; class Insecta; order Diptera; family Syrphidae; genus Neoascia; species Neoascia interrupta. Next base: position 151,185,986 of record OX392463.1, read on the forward strand.
ATTTGTAGATTTCATTAAAGTTTTAAAGTTTTCAATGTTCATGCTAGTGCATTGAATTAATAAAATAAATAAAAAAACATTGCCACCATTGCCCCTTACGATCTCAGTTTAATAAAAATGCTCACAGTAGACGTCAGACATTCTGACTTAATCTATTAATGCTCGATTATCCCTGGCTGTGTCCAATTACCCAAATGTATGCCAACATAAAAAACATCAATATACATCCTACTCGTACCAACGTATCCCTGTGAAAAATGTTATACTTTAATCCCGGGGAACAAAACAAGACTTCACAACAAAAGTCGTAGCACAGGTACACCTCGAGTGTTCTACTAAATTATCCATGGAGCGTAAATTTACTTCATTTGCTCATACATCGATGGGTGAAGGTGAGGAGTACCTACCTACCTACAGAAAAAAAACACAAACAAAAAAACCCAACAGCCGTATATCCTCAGAGAACAGGAAATATGAACAAGCTTCTTTATACATACGTCGTTAGTCTCCCTTGATGCTACTCTCCTGCTGTTAACATTATTCCCGGGCACTGTATAACAAAGTGGAAAGGAAAGGAACTTTTCCAAATCGATTTTCATGCCAACAATCACATCAAAGATTTTCCACATCATTTGAGTTCCATGGTGAAAAGAGATTTACTTTAATCCCGCCTAGAGGTCCTTTGGTATGGGTGGGGGGGCTGCTATATCGAGCACCCACCAGCTCAGTCTCCATTGCAAACTCAAGTATACGTATACACGGATTAGGATTTGGTTCGCTTAAGGTAAAATCGTATTCACGTTGCAGACAATTTAAACTTATTCCTTTTTTTTCGAACGCGAATTCGATGTTGAAGAGATACGTTGCCAGCTTTGGGTTGCCCAAGTATTGTTGCAGCATCGGATTGGACGGAAATTAAAAAACCATTTCAAGTTGGTTTTCATTTTCCTTCAACCAAACAGATAGGTTGCGCCGCAAACTCTTTTAAAGATGTTTTACAACTAAAGTTGATGGGTTGGCTTTCAAGCGCAGAAATATGTGATGGAGGTTGTCAGAGAACTGCTCTCTTTCATCTTTGAGATGGAAATCTTTTCCGCGATGTCATAAAAAAGTTCGAGCGCAGTAAAAGTTTATTTTTGTGTCATAAGACTCTAGGTATGTCAAAGTTTTTCACTCTTTTTTTATTCCTCATGCGAATGCGTTAAGAAAGGAAACATGTGGAGGGAATTACAGAATTTTCGAAAATCGAATGACTTTATTTTGATGAGAAAATGTGACACGAGCTGACGTAAGGAATTAGGGGCCAATTCTAGAATAATATTGAAGAAAGGTGTGCCAGTCTGACGGTATGAAAATTAATTTTGTGATTGACTAACTGCCTGCAGGGCTCAGTGCACACTGCACAAACACTTCAAGTTAACTGGGGAAACTTTTTGTTGGAAAAGTTTACTTCACAAGGAAAAACAAAAAAAGGACAACTTTTCGGAAAGTTTTCCAAAACCAAGATATATTCTAATACAATAGTTTGCAGCGTTTTCGAAAGGATTAGCTTTGCTAAAATAAATCGTATGTATATTTGTCTATTTGTCTATAATATAAAATATTTAACTTTGCACAGCACTGCATGTCCCGAAAAGCTTAACATAGGTACTTATCTACTTCGGCATCTAAAGTAAATTCATCTAAGCTAAATTTTAGATTTTTCACCGAATCCGAACAAAGATTTGATGAAGAATTTTTTCATTCAGAAGACTTTCGCAAGAAAGCATTCTATCGCACCTCCCGAGAAAGGGGTCGAAATATGGGAGCATATCATTTTTGAAATGACCAAAGACAGAATTTGAGTTCCTACACCTTGTCTAACTTGACCAAAAGGCATTTTGAAAGAAAATATGATATAGAGGTTGTCTCACATTGATGCCAGTAGTGGGTGTGGCCGTTTTTGGATTGGGCCAATTTTTACACTTTGTCTTTGCAATAGAAGAATTAAGCCGTGTACCAAGTTTAAGCTTAATTTTAAAGACCTAAAACCTTCAAACATACAGACGGACGGACGGACGGATGGACATGCTTTAATCTATTCACCTGTCGGTCTCGATCATATCTCTAAAAAGTCTTGGGGGTCTACGATGATTATTTCACTGTGTTAAAACTATACATTAAAATTAAAATATATCCTGGGTCGGGAATAAAAACCAGTGAGTAAGTGCAACTGTGTGTACGCAGAAGTTTCAGGTGACGATGGCAGGATTCGAACCAGACCTCCGGCGTAGTAAGCACACACACTAACCACTACGCCACGGCACCCCACTATTATATAATATAATAATATTTCACCGTGTTACAAACTATGTGACAAACTTAATATGCGTCCTATCCTATGGGATGGGATGGAACAGTAGACTGCACTTTTGAAAAAAGTATACAAAAGCATGAAAAATATATCCAGAAATAATATAAATAAACAAAAAGAATTTTACAGGTACCGGCGCAATAAAAATTAGCTTAAACCAAAGCCGACGAATCGTTCCGCATTATGTCTTCATACTTGACGGTCTTTTTCAAATGGCAATCGAAATATTATATGTATAAATATCATATCAGCCAAGCAAATGAGCTCTGAATCTGGAGATGCGTTTGAAATACCATGAAATTCGGAGATTATCATTAAGAAAAGAAATATGTATACGGTGTCGCAAATATACCTACTAAGCAACATTTTACATACAAGTTGAGAAATAATTGTACGAGTATGACTTTATACATACTTGACGGTCTTTTCTCTTCACCGCTTGGTAATTCTTGTCACAATTGAACCTGTAACTTACGGCTTTAAAGATTTATTGAATTGCCCTTAAATCGCATAGCAATATTGAAACGAATATTTTATATTATTTCCAAACAGATTAGAACAAAATCGCTATTATTGTTTGCAATATAACTTTTTGGTGCAGCTGCACCTGCTACGCATAATGCATAATTAAACGACTCTATCCGCAATTTTGGATAACAAAACACTGTTCACACTAGTGTATGCAATATATATACACTGCAAGCATATTTGCTTCAACTTTAAAACTCTAAACTCTACACCGAAACCAGGATATCATGTTATGTTTCCTGAAGTTTATCTGGGAGAAAAGTTTTATGTCAACAAAAGAAAAACACTTTATAGGTACACTAAAATAGTGTCACGGTCCGTCGACATCTGAAGAAGACATAAAGCGAATCTACCGCAAGCACCTACCTCGTACTTCTTTAATCGGAAAATTTTCGCTATCTTTAAGACCGTTGTTTTCCCGTATGGCTCTGCAAAGCCTGAGCGATTGAAAGTGTGAGATATCCTTCATTCAAAGTGTTACTAGGTTCGGTTTTATATTCAAAAAGTAAGTTGCAAAATTATCTGTTCTAGCAAAAATCGAGTATCGTAATAAGTTATATTCCCAGAGAAGCTCCAACGCAAAATAAAGAAGCACCCAGATAATGTAGCCACCACACATGAGATGGAGTTACTTTACAAACATTGTTGGGTGGAAGGGTGGTTCGCAAAGGTTACAATTCAAGTGGAGGTAAAGCGGGAAAATTGGAGATGGTTTCATCTTCCGTTCTAGAGAGAACATGAGTGAAGGTTCTAAGCAGCAACGTTGACTTAAATTGACTTCTATTCAGTTAAGGGGTATCTTCGTTTGAGATAAAGTTTACTTGCCCTACAATTTATGTGTGTAACTGAACATCTAATACATTTGCTCGTGCTCGTACGAGTATATGTGTGGACATAATATTTTATCCATCAACGCAGATGAACACCCTGCACAACCCAAGAGCCGTCTGATACTTGAACTTACTGATGGGAAAGTTCTAACGTGTTATTTTTCAAAGGAGAGTATAAGCTACTCGACTAAAAAAGTATGAAATGAGAAACAATGTTGTTTAACCTCACTGGCGTTTACTGGATATGTGCTTGAGATACGAGTTAGGATCATGGCAGTTATACGAGTATTATATAATATTGAGCTTATGCAAGCGAGTAGCTACAGAAAGGAATGTGATTGGTTTACACTATACAAAAGCGACCGCCTTCATATTTAGCCAATTTCCTGTCCAGAAGGAGAAGCTTTTTAGAGGAATTTTATTTCAAAATTATTTCGAGTCAGACGCAGAGTTAGAATAAAACTGGGATTATTAAACATGTTATATTATTATATGGTGGGCGCAGTGGCTTGTATAAAGGAAAACTGTGCAAGAGGTCCAGGGGCGTAGCGAGGGTCCGAGCCGTGGGGGGTGACTTTAATTCAAATGCCGACTTATTTTAGAAATTTGCCAACTGTTCAGATTAAGCATACGTGTTGAGGAAATGATAGTGTGAAGTTATACAATAGCAAGGACTTTCCATTTATTATTAGTATTATAGCTTTATTGATAAGTCAATTAAAAAATTAATAAACTAGTATCATCTTAGTTTAAAAAACATACATACATAAGCTATATAGCCTCCGCTACATACCATCCGCTTAAGCAAATCTTTGGATACCCCAACCCAATTGACTTCTGTCAAGCTCCAAATCACCGGATGTCAAAAATCACAATCTCCATTTTGCATGTCACGCCGCTAGAATGGGGCGTGGCATCAACCCCTTTTCAATTACATTGTAGTTTAAGTTCAAATATATTATTGAGATGAGGTAATAACAAAAAGTGGGCGTATTAAAATTTTTTCTTGTAAATTATTTGTATCAAGATATATGTATACAATTATAATATTAAGTAGGTACCTATTACAAAGCACGCATTTTTCGATTTTAAGCAAACAAATTGCATACAAATGCGATTTGAGAAACGGCAAATTAAATGCGACCACGCCTAAAATGAAGATTTCAAACATTTTTACACTTGTTCTGCTTCGGGACCAAAAAAGCTCAGATATTAAAGTTCCAAATCCCCAACTCAAAATTTGAGGCCTGCCGACAGACAGAGTGGATAACTGGACAATCAGCATAAATGCCCCGTCTTTCAGAAAGGCGATCCTATGTCTTGCAAGAAATTTTGAGGCATATCCCTGTGAGAGTCTTAAACCGTTCTGGGTTCTGCAACATACTAATCGGCAGGTACTAGTGTGGCTTCTGGCCCGACAAATTGACCGTCCAACCAGTTTCTTCACACTAAGAAAAACTGGTTTTTCTGGAAACTGGAAAAAATTTTTTTTTCATTTTTGAAAAAAAAAAATTTTAAGTTTTTAAAACTTTAAGTAAACTTAAATGAAAAATGTTTTGTTTTTTTAATATTAATACATATTGGTTTGCTACTATAGTGGTTTATGCTTGCGCGATGAAGTTTGCTTGATGAAACACAAACAGTTTAAAAGTTAAAAGTATTTTATGGCACTATAATTTCAGTAAACCAACTTAAAAAATTTGAAATGCACATGTGTATCCCCAAAACTGTTTCATATTTCATAAAAAAAGACTGGTCATTTTTCATTGTCCCCAGCCCCACATGTGTAATTTTTCTCAAATCATTTGGGCTTATAGCATTGGAGAAAGTCATGGGGAAATTTTTTTCGCGATATTTTTTCCGAAAATACATCAAAAGAGCAGTTTTAAAACTGTTTAACCAAAGTTTGATTTTAGTTTTTGTTTAAGCTGTAATTGCTATATATGTTTGCCCAAGATCGACTTTTTGAACAAAGTGATTAAAAAGTTATGACCTCAAACACGTTGAAAGCGGGTACATATTTTTCATGCCTAATATGCCAAAAACTTTTCAATATTTTGTATAAACTCGATTTTATTATAAAAATTCAATACCTAACCTGCCTTTTAGCACAGTCAATTAATATACAGATGTCTTATTCCGGACATTACAAGATTTTGGTGCATACATATTTTATATTGCATATTGTCTATGCTATTAGTATAATGTAACCGTCGTGTGTTAAAATTAATAACAATGATACAACCAATCCTGCTTTGATAGTCTCTAGTTTTAATGACTTTTTTACTGAGGTTGCGTCAAATACGCTTTCAAATGCAGGTTTTAAAGACGACAATTCGCGTTGTACCGATCGCTGTCTGAAATATGAGAGTAACTTACAAAACAGCTTTTACTTTGAACCCATTTCATACTTCGAATTATACAAGCAGATTATGCTGCTGAACAATTCAAAGTCTTTTACTCGGAATAGTTACTCAAATGCATTTATAAAAAACATAGCCTTCAACACGGTAGATGTCCTGGCAAACATTTTCAATGAAAGCGTATGCAGTGGTATATTTCCTGATAGTTTGAAAATTGCGAAAGTAGTTCCAATTTTTAAAAAAGGCGACCGCAAAGATGTTAACAACTAAAGACCCATTTCCTTCTTCCAGTTTTCTCAAAAATTTTTGAAAAGGTAATCAAAAATCGGGTTGTTTTTTTTCTTGATAACCATTCCTTTTTTAGCTCAAGTCAATTTGGATTTAGAGCTGGTAAGTCAACGGAAAACGATCTTTTGAAATTTTGCGAGGAAATTTATGCTAGCTTGGACAAAAAGAAGGTAACTGCCGCACTGTCAATAGAAATTATGAAAGCTTTTGACACAGTTGATCATTGTCTCTTAGTTTCTAAACTAAGGAATGCTGGATTTCGCGGATTTATACTGGAATGGTTTTCCTCGTATCTACGTGACAGAAAGCAAGTTTTGTAATTACTGGGATATTAGCGCTGGGGTACCACAAGGATCCATCCTGGGTCCCATACTTTTTCTTATATTCATTAACTCCACCTTTAGCCTACCACTAAAAGGTAAGAAAACCGGATTCGCTGATGATATTGCCTGCTCGTATTCAACTGTTTCTGTTTTAGATCTTGTTGCAGACGTCAATTATGACCTAAAGCTATTGAGACATTGGTTTAAGATTCACAAGCTGGTAATTAGTGCTAAAACTAAAATTATGTACTTTAAGCTCCCGAAGTTTGACAGTTGCCCACCACTTTTATTGTTTCACAGTTGTGACTGCCAACATATGCCTTTTAGTAATGAAGCCTGTCTAACTAGGTCAAGTAATTCAACTACTTGTGATACTGGCATAGCTTGTTCGCAAAACAGTTTTTCAATAAAAAAGTGCTTCTACCTTTAAGTACCTGGGTATTCTCTTTGACTGTCAAATGAATTGGAACGCACACACCTTGTTATTGAAAAATTACCTGTTAAGAGCAACTCACATTCTTTATCATCTCAAGGGACTATGCTCCAAAAAACTACTTGAAACTGTTTGCTACGCCCTAATACAATCAAAGTTGCAATATGGTCTGGAATGCTGGGGTGGTACTTATAACTATAACCTGCACCCTTTGTTCCAGAAAACATACATTGAAAATGTCCCAGAAACATACTCTCAGAATTTTATGGAATAAAAGGCGTCGAGAACATTCTTTTCCGCTTTTCATCAAGTCAAAAATACTTCCTTTTCTTTTACAAAGTCCTAAAAATATTCTATCGTAGGAGTGGTAACCTGCCAATTCAAGCCTCTCCTGTTTATGAACTTAGAAGTGTTGTAAGAAGGTTTGCTTTCATTCCACCCCATACGACTCATCACTTAACCTTGATCATATTCAAATCAAAACCTTACTCAGAAGTGATATTTAAATTTAGTCCACCGCGTTTGTACTCTCCTTTGTCACCCCACAACATCTCTCTTCTTTAATATTACTTAGTTTGTTCATTTACTCAAAATTCTACATTCTCCACTAGTTGACTAAGGGTTATTATCCTTAATCACTATTGAATGTAAAGGCATACAACAATGTTTTATTTGTATTTTTTTGAGAAACACTTAACTTTTATCTGTTATCAAAAAATGCCTTCGTTGGATTCTCTGACTATTTCCGCAGTTTAAAAGCACACCAAATTTGGTCTCTCTACGACTTACCGTTCAGAAGTTATAACGTGATTGGACGGACAATCTAGCGATACCATATGAGATCCTTTTTCCATTTTTTGGACGGAACGCTAGAAATCCCGCCTGAGACAGAAAAACGAATGAGTTTTCGAATGAGTTTTCCAGTTCGTTTCGAATGGAGCTCTTATAAAACTTATTTGACTTTTAATCAAGAAAGAGTACACATCTTTCATTGTGTGCACCTTTTACTTTCATGGTATGGTTTTGCATTAATTGGGTATACATTCTTATCTTGTTCTTTGTTCTACACTAAGTAGACGTTTTTGGAGTAAATGATTTCGTTCATTAATTTTTTCGAATTTTTTGTTACAATGGGACGAAAATGATTAATGCGCCTCTAGAGCCCACATAAATTATTGGATAAAATCCCCAATTTTTTTTAATACAAGAAAATAAATAAGATTTAGAAAAGATTTTCTATAATCTCTTGGGCCAAAATCCCCAATATCGAAATCTCCCATGTACACAATTACTTAAGAATCCCAAGCAAAATTCTCCCATTCATATAATCCATGATACATTTGCCTTTATGTAACTGTACTTTTAGCGTTGAAGATAACCCGTATCGCAATTACAAGCTCGCACTTGTTTATATCATTCCGATCACCACCATCACAAGGTAGGTGTTTGAGAAAGTGTTTGAGATTCGCGGGAAATTTTCAGCATTTTCTCAAACATGTGCGTGTACACTAATTCGAGATTTTTGTAATTCTAGCTTATTTCGAGATTTAATTTTTGGAGATGTGTACTCGAGGTTTTTGATTTCGAGATTATGATTTTCGAGATCATGGTACACCAATATTGTCCTAGACTTTAATACAAGCTGAGCTCAAAGTCTGCATGACCACATATCGCGTTACAGCACTTCATTTCTTGTCTGTACTCTGATGCAGCACCTAAACATAAAAAAATGCATATTTCTACACAAAGCTATATATACAAGGCATCCGCAATATTTATGCAGGAAAATTCAATTCTGTCAATCAACTAGGACATTTAACATTGTAACATCTACCTGGAACTATCTTCATTCATCTCGCTTTTTTTCACTACCAGTGCTTGACTATAGATTTCCTTACCAACAAGCTTAAAACAAATCAGAGGAAAAGGAAATTTCAAAGCATTTTTCTAACTAGCTGTAGTCTTTGCTAACTTCGATTACCTTACCTTTCCTCCCCTCCTGTGCAAGCCAATTAATCTTATTTAAATTATTAATAAAGCTTAGATAAAAATTGGTTAAGTTAATATAATATGTATATCTTTTATTTTTGTTATTTTTATTATATAATTATTATTTTTACGTTGCCGTTAATTTATCCAATGTATTAAAGGTATTTTAAGAAACTAGGTCTCTTAAACACTATACCGAATAAATAAATTGAAATTTAAAAAATTTGATTGAATTATAGAGCTTCCTTATTTTAGCTTTATCTGTATGATGATTAGTTCATGAAGGTTCAATCCTTTTTCATATGATTTGTATGCAGGTGTAGTACTTAACCTAGTACGTAAAGAAGTTATAGGATTAAATTTCCTGGAACACAGAAATTTCTCAACATTTTTGAATTTTTTTTTTTTTATTTACTTATGGAAAAAAATATTTAAGATTATCTTCTTCTTTATGAAGTTTCATAAAAATTTCAAGTCCTTTTTAGAATTGATGAGAATTTATGCTTGAAACAACATTTTACACTGCTTAACACTACTGTGTAGCTTTTATCTTTTTTCCCTTAATGCGGTTGCCTTGGAACAGGCTCCTACTAAGAACTTATAAAGAAGAGTCTTCTTGCCAACGAAGAGTACTGTGAAATGTATCCCAATGATAGAAATATTTCCTGAGCCAATTACACTGCATTTAAGACTTATCCTTTGAAAAACTTTTACCTATTGTGCTCGAGAGTGCACCGTCAAAATAAGGCATACATTAAGATATTGCTTAAGACATATTCGGCTTTTTGTTTTCAATACTAGGTATAACCTAATGGGCAATTAAAAAAAGAGTACAGCACTTATCGAGCGGTATGAACAAAATTAAAATTTCATTGGCTTTCATAACGAAATTACATTACGTGTTTACAACAAAATGTATAGGGCACTGCAAATAACAAAACAGCTACACTAATAACAAAACAGCTAAAAGGCAGACATCTTTCTTTGGTTTAAAGAGCAGCTCCCTAGCGAATAGATACAAAATATGGCTACCATCATGATCTCTTGAAAGGCTTGTAGCAATGTATACATATTTGACTGCAAAAGAATCACAACTCACTCAGGCATTCTTATGAATTTTATATTCATTTTCTCCCCCAACTTTTACCACAAATCAGAGATATAAAATTCTGCTACAACAGAAGGATATGCTTTGAATTGGTTGGTATTGCGGAGCTTAGTCCCTAAGCGAGTTCATCCTTATCTACATTGAATTTTATATTTCCGCCAAAAATGTTCCTTTTCTGGGCAACTTCACCACATACTCCCACTCTCGAACCACTATCGACCGTACTCCAACTCAAAACGAATAGCTCAAAGGATTTTTGAATTGAAATGACGAAGGATGGGTTATAGCAACAAAGTAGGTATGTTCCATTTTAAATTGATACTCTGCAGAATTTTTTTTTCTTTTTCTTCGGTGTAATGTGGCTCACTGTGTCTACTGTGGTTTAAAGTTTAAAATACGGCCCATTTGTTCGTTTGTTGGTGAGTCGAGAGTCCTTTTTGTGGTTTTGGGTGAATAGAATACCTGCAGTGTAAGTGACCTCTTCGGAGGCTTTGTGTAGAGATGTTTGCCCTTTCAGGTGGCAGTCGTTTTCCCCTTTTGTGCAGGTATAGATACCATTGAGTTGGGTCAGGTCAGATTGGTTAAATATAAGATCAGATATAATTCAAAAAAGGAATTAAAGCAGAAAAACAGAGATAAAGTTTTTTTTTATCTATTATTCTACAATGCCAATGTAAAATGATATGTTTTTATTTTTATCGATTTCGAAAATATATAAAGTAACTTTAATTAACCAGATATTTTCTGATCGTTGGACAAAAATACGTGCTATTCGAATATTTAATTCGAAGCACGCACAAAGTCATCAAGGGGATACAGCAGGGCATGGCAGATCAAAGTAGGTTTCTATAAAGAAAGGGTTAATTTTAAACAAAAGCGAACTCGTTTTAGTTGCAATACATGTGTCCGATTAACGTAACATTGCTAATAAAATATTTTCTGCTATAGGTAACCTACACACACTGAGAGTGAAAGCTAAGAGCCGTTTTGTAAATCACCTGATATGTAAACATCAGTGTGGCCTTCCTCCCACGTCTCGTCGGTTTCTATTAGACTTCCTCTGGGAGATGGTTTTTATTGATTTAACTAAAAAAATCCATTTTTTCGAATATGGTTTGAATTATTATGAAAGTATTAAAAAAGGCACCTCCCTTTTTACCACTAACATTTTTTAACCACTAACATTTTTAAAAAAGGTTGGAATTGGTTAATTTTGGTCTATTATGTTTTGTATGATATCACAAGAATAAATTAACTCAAAAATAAGACTTTTGCTGGTGGCTACAGTGTTGTTTGTATTTATATTGTCCCTATGCGTAAGCTCTCCAGCGTGTACCGCTTACTCGTGTTGCGCTCTTTGTCCATTATTATGTTTTCAAAATCAGCGGTATGGTCTGCCTCTGCAACGTTCTGCGCCAGTCCAGTAGTCTGATTTTTAATGAGATTGGCCTCAACACCAAAATCATTGTTCGTAAAGAACAAAAAATGCGTTTTATCCCTGCCTCCGCCATGGCTTATCAATGAGCGTTGCTCAGACGCAAGATTTCTACTTTGTGGTCGATGGTTACCGACTCGCAAGTAGTGTTTCTTGTAGAAACAAAATGTGGTGCGATGTTCAGCGCAAGAAACACAACGTAAATTGTTGTTATCCAAGACCATGGCCTGGCTTTGTAAATGTAAAAAGTTAAAACAAAGCAGAAAAAGTTGCTTTTGTTGTGCGGTCTCCAAAATCAAGTTCAAGGTCTTCAAAATCAAGTTAGAGAGCTGAAACGCGGCTTGGTTCTTCTGTTGCACAAACAAAGTGTAAGAATTGGCTCAATCCGTCAACGGCCACACTGGCTTCAATGTGAGGTAACTTCTATTTCGATATTCCTTTCAAAATGCCTGTTGGTCAAGTTAGGCATGGCGTAGGCGCTAAAATTTTGGTACCGAGCAAAAGTGGCCCAAGACCTTTAACAACACAAAATTGGACCTCCCACAATATCGACTGTGCCCACTTTTAACATATTTGATCTCTAAAAACCTGATTTCTCGGAAAGTTCACTCCAAATCGAAAAAAAATTCTATTGCAAATATTGAAGATATTACTATTTGCTAAGTTTGCTTCATACAAAGTTTTGAGTTCCGCCCACTTAAAGAGGGAATTTTTAGGAAAACCATATTTCCTCATCATCCTAACGAAATTACAATAAATTGATTTTAATTTTTAGCCCATGCCCACTTTTGTGGGCGTGGCATTTACAAATAATATATAAATTCGGGCCAAAAAACTTAAATGATTTGGTTTTACACGGTATATAGGGTCGGGTATATAGAAGTTTGTCAGAGACGAACTCTTACACTTACTCACTGGTTTTTAAATAATTTAGTTCTTCAAAATCGATAATAAATTGAGATGCTAATGGAAAGGGGAGACCCGGTTTGGTTAGTCTATTCAAAAAATGTATTTCGATTATTTTTTTTTCTGTAAAGATACCACAAAAAGTAAAGCTAACGTCGAAAAAGTGTCTTCTGGGCTTTATAAAAGTTCGACTAAAAAACAAGTTTTTGAAGAAAGTTTTTTCTTACGTTTACAGAAGCATTTTCTAGTGGGTCAAATAACCTCGTTGCTGTGGTAAGTCGATTTACGCTATGGAGCATGTGGACTCAATCTCCGTAACACTTAAGTCTTACTAAAACTGTAACAATCTATACTAAATAATTAAGGTTTAATTATTTTCTCTGATATAAAAGTAGAAATCGCATTTCCGACTACTAAAACAGCAGAAGCAACTCGTACCAAAGGTCCTTCACCATCTGATCCTTATTTTTTCATTACTCAGGTAATAAATAACCGATTTGAGCATTTATGCATAATTTCTGAATAGTTCAGCGCTAGAAGTAGCTACTTGCTCATAACTGCAAAAAACTGTTTTGTTAAGATATTTCTGCCAACTTTTTTACCAACATTCTTTTGTTGGTGCAAACTGCAGACTAGAAACTAAGGAAGGCTAAGCAGGTAGCCGTGTAGATTGTAATAGCATGGACAAGCATTCCATGTCATAATTTTGATATACACGCCAACGAGACGGCTTACCCCTGCACCCAACTAGCCCCGGCTTCCCCTATGCTTAACTTCTTTCCCAGTCTTTTTAGGCAAAGTCCTTAAGATTTAGTTGGTTAAATAAGTGTCCCCTCTTAAAAATAAAACAAGACCGTCAAGCATGAAGTCATACACGGAGTGGTCCGAAAATTTAGTTCATAAGATAGATAGAACTCAGAAGTTATAGGCACTATGATTTTAGTCAATCGACTTCAATGATTTCACGCGTATCTCAAAAACCGTGCAATGTTTAAGCCCCGTTTTATTTTGCTTTCAAATCCCAAAAAAAATTGTTTATGTCTGAGATTTGTTCCTAAATATTTTATTATATTACCGTTACCGAGATAGTGTATACTTCCAAAACATTATTTTCTTAAAATATTTCTGCCAACACGTGTAACACTAGAACCATAGAATGTAAACGTAGAAATGGACATCCATTTTATGTAACACCTTTGAAATAAACGCCAGCAAATCGAATTACCCCTGCACCCAACTGGCCCCGCTTTCCCTGTGGAGTTGGACTCGTTTTTTTCCGGTTATTCTCAAAATCGATTTGAGTGGATTTAGGCCATTTTCACCTGGACCCTTCATAGTCATTTCGATTGGCACGCGCAGATAACTTTATCAAAAATTGCATACTAGGTAGGTGATAAAGGAATATTATCATATACATTACAACAACCTTTGAAATTTGATAACTTCCAACGTAACACACATAGGATTTCCATAAAATTGTTCAGAGCAGTTTTGTAAATTATAAGTACGAACACAGAAGAGTTAGAGGCATGGTTTTTATATGGAAAAATAATGTTATATAACCTTTGGCACAATTTTGTGTTTTCGGGGTATTTTGCGGCCTCCGCTGAATACATTTAAACAAGTTTTAATTAACTTTTCAAATCGAGTTTCTGCGATTCTGTGCGACAGCCGCAGGACAATACAAGTTTCATACGTAAGTCAACGCACTCATAACAGGCATCATACACGGCTATACAAAAGTCATTCTACATTGTACATAAAACCTTTCCAATTAACAGATATGTGTAACCAAACGATTCAATTTTTGTATCATCCTCAGCGGAATAGCCTTTATCCTGCCTCTTTGTTCGCATTTATATACATACATAATATTCCCTAGAAATATGGCACCACTCATGTGCCAACAATTTAACCAGAACTCCCAACTAACTGCTGATTATCCTCTCAAAGGTACGAAAAAAAGGAAAAACAACTTTAATCCGTAGGATACCGAGAGTGGGTTGATACTATACATAGGTTGGTATAATAGCACTGTTCCCAGGGGGGCAAAAGAAAGCAAAATCGCTGCTCTGTCGTCGGTCTGCATTTGAAGGGGCATGGCCTTCTATTTATCTGACACCCAGGAGTTACAAGTGTCGCACGATGATAGCAATAGGATTACCTGCGTTTCGCTTGGAATACTAAAACAGCTCGTGTTATGAAAGGAGGGGTTGAATGCTAAATTGTAGGCTGAAAAGGTGATAACAGTGTTGATGTGTGTACATGCAATGCCAACGTTGACACATACAACACGTGTGACGAATGTTGAAATTATGAGACATCAAAAGATTAACACGTGAAATCGTTAAAAATAATAACTATTTGCAAGTGAGAATTGCCTCTGTTGCAGAGCAATACTGTGGGTTCTCTTAGGAAAGGGGGTCATGTATTTTGCATCTTTCTGTATTTTGCAGACCAAATGTTAAATTTGGTATTATTTCGTAAGTATGTAATAGTGAAATAACACCAGAAGATAAATTGAAATAGGACAAGTTTTTTTATTAACCTTTACAACGAAAAGTTAAGAAAGTTGAAGAAAGTAATAGGCACATCCTAAGGTACAGCACAAAGAATTCGCGGTTATAATATTCTCCTCCATTCGCCCTCCCCGCAGATAGGAATTTATTTTCGATGTAGAATTTATCTCTCGAAAGAGCCAAGTATAACTTCTCCCTCTCTGTTTATCGTCCAACACTCGGCGCCATAAAACAGAATAAGAGTTTTGTAGAGCTTACACCCACACCTTGTCCTTCTTGTTCCTTCACGGGAGTTTGGAACCCATTCTTTTTACCAAACTGAAATAACGGCGGTTTTGGTTATTCTTCGACAAATCTCCACTAAGGTAGGTGGTTTGTGGAGTCGATCGTAACTCCAAGGTGTAGATGAAATCTTTATGTACCTTGAAGTTACCGCTACCAGCAGAAATTGGGCTACGAGAAATGAATTAACTTGTCGGACGACATTCGAAACTAAGCGGTCATAACAAACTGCTATTGTATAAGCAAGTGCTAAAATTTAGGGTTGTGCCAAACTAAGCAACATAACTTTTTTATAAACTTTTTAAAATAAGACACTCATAAGAAATAGCTTTCTACACCGAGATCTTGGAATCGCAACCGTGACCGACGAGGTAAGAATCTTTGCTCGCAAACTTCGCACTCGTCTTCGCGGGCATTACAACTACGAAATAATCTGAGCTGCGGATCAGGCAAAACTTGCACGCCTTAAACGAACAAGACGGTTGGATCTAACGTCGTATATAAGAGGAAACTGCATATTATGACGGTATTGTTGGTGCTTTCGTTGGAAGCTAACTTGCCAAACGCGATTACTACTGAAGCTTGAATTACCTACTTGTTAAGCTAACTTAGGCGTAGTATTACAAAACAAACTTTTTAGAACTATGAAAAACGCTACTACGTACCTACAATACTTCTTTTCGAAAGACTGGTGTTTTGAAAAGCGGAACAATACCTATACCTTGTCCCGACTTCGCGTACATTGCAACCACGAAATAACCCGAACTCTGGATCAGACAAATCTTCCGCGCCGACAACAACGAAAGAGACCGTTGGATCTAGCGTCTGAAGATGAATCCGCATAAAATGACGCTATTATAGGTGCTTTCACTGGAAGGCAGTCTGTCAAACGCAATTACAACAGAAACTTGAACTACTTGTTAAGGGAACTTAGCTGTAGTCTCACGGAAAATGGGAGGTTTTTTAATGAACAAGAATCTAACACTGCTGAGCACGCGCGGTCAATCCTAAAGGTGCCTATGAAGGTTTGACCTACCCGCGAAAAGAAAATGATCCTATCCATCGCATCTTCTGGATTGCAGTAATATCCGCTTTGTAATGCAAGAGGAAAGACTCGAGCTTCTGAGTTGCACCTGGGTACTTAAAATGCTCTTACGTTTCAGATTCAAATTCTAAAATCGTGGTCCTTAAACCAGTAGCCGGGAAATTACCTGCGGCACAATTCCCGAACTTGGAGGACCTGGTGGATACGAGCCAGTAATTCACTTTTAAAAGCTATATTGTTAACCCACTCAGGGCTCATCCGCAACCATCTCTGTTCCTGTACACTATTTATTACTGGAAGTCCTTACTGGCTGTAGCCCAAATAATTCAGGGTAACTCGTAAGGTAGTTGTCGTTCTGACTGCTTACAGCACCGTCGATTCTTTTTCTTATCCTTCAGAGGCCTTCAAAATTGACTTTTGAGACTCGATCAGCCTGTCATTTTGTGTAATTATAGTGTTGCAATTCACTTCATGCTCAACAATCGAACTTTTGAGTCAATTTAGCCAAGTCCACGTAAAGAACAAGGCCAGTATCCGGCGGCTGCCGATCATTGCCTACCCTGATCCTATAATACCCACCCAGATAACTTAAAAGAAAAATGTATGCTTCACTTTTTAGGTTTACTTTACAAAGACGTTGAAAATTTTTTTTTTAAAAAGGATAAAAAATTTAGCCACCTATTTTTCACTTTAACTTTTTAGCGGTCCGTTCAAAAACGGAAAAAGTTAAAAGCGGAAATAGTCAGAGAATCCAACGAGGGCAATTTTTTTTAAGCAGAAATAACGTTTTAGTTACAGTTTAATATTTTTTAATTTTTTTTAATATTTTAATATTTTTTAATACTTTTTTTAAGAATAGAACAAGAAGAAGAAAAGCGAAACTTAAGTAAAAAAAACTAGGCTTAAATGAAAAAATTTAATTTTTTGAAAATATTGAAAAGCTTTTGAGATATTAAGAGTTGAAAATGGGCACAACCACATAAACGTTAACCAACACAATAGCTTTGAAAAAAAAAACAATAAGCTTATAACAGTTCATTTTTAAGAAAAAAATATTAAAAAAAAAAATTGAAGGAAAGTTTTATGCCTTTTTTAAATGATAAAACTAAAAAATCACCCCATCTAAGAACAGTAGACTGAACTACGAAAGTAAACAACAGAATATAAAATATTTCCAGAAATAATAACAAATAAATAGAATTTTACACAAACTGCACAATAAAGGTAAGCTTCAGCAAAAGCCGACGGATCGCTCCGCGCATGTCTTCATACTTGACGGTCTTTTATTTAACGTAATATTCTTCTGAGGTTTCAATACGCTTTTGTTGCAAAAAAGAAATCATTTGAATCTATGACTAACATAACATTAATCAAACCCTTTAAGTTTACAGTGGTTCTGTATTGAAAAAAGATTTATTATAGAAACAACTCCTGCAGTTTCTAGGTCTTTAATCTATTTTTCTGTCTTCCGCCCCTAGTGAGATAATTTTTAGATTCGTAAATTATTGTCACGAATTATTAAGTTCGATTAATTTAATTAATAATAAATCCGAATAATTATATTATTAAATTGTATCGAATTTGAATATTTTGTGTATAAATACTAAATTTGTGACTTTTGGAAATTTTCCAGAAACAGGGTCCTATTATGTCTTGCACTTTGGGAAATTCGCTATGCTCTTATTTACCTTATAAAGTTAAAAGTTTTCCAAATTTGTTTTCGCCACGCGCTTTGACCATGGGCCGATAACCAAGCGTCCATTATAGGTTTCCGTTATGTATCTATTTGAGTATTTTGCAGGAACTAATTTGAAATATTCAATACCAACTGCCTGTCTTAGGCTATATGTCACCCTACATATACTTATACAACTTTCATAAGGGTATAAAATCAATTGGGCAGTATTTTTAAAAGTATTTACGTTCTTTTATAATATCTTTTATACTGATATTACCGGACCTGAGATTGGTAAGCAAAGTCAGGCAATAAAGGATCAGACAAAACGGATCATTCCATTCAATTTAAAAACTTTTCCAAATGAAGTTCTAGCGGGCGTACCTCAACAACATACCCTCTATGGCATTCATTATTTGTAGAAATACAGGGAACAAGCCACCATTATACTCAACACAGTCCTTAAACCAGCATGAGCTCGTGCTGTATACTTGTATCCTTGCAAATTAAAAAGAAAAGTCTCTTTCACCCCATTGAAGACAATCCCTTGAATTAGCAAAAAAAGGAGAAAAAAAAGTAAAGTTTTCCCACCAGCAGCCGCAGGGAAACCTCCTGCGAATAGCAATCGCATCAACCAAGTTCACAAATGAAATGGCAAAGTAAAAGGAGCGAACATAACAGCAACTGAAACCCATTTTTCCCAATCCAACAGAAGAATTTGTTTTCTTGGATCGAATGTGCCCTCTCGAGGTCGAAATATCTTTTTTTGCTCTTTTTCAGACACAAATTATCTGCACACAATTCTAACTTTTATCAGTTTTTCAGGGAGTCTCCAATCTCGAACCTTATCACAGTGTGCCTTGCGCGCCGGGGGGTGATTTTAATGAATTCCCCTTTTATTTTTCTCAAATCGCACAGAAGTGGAAGCGCAGCAGGTAAGGAGCGTTGTTCGTATAAACCTACCATCGTTTACCTGCAAGTTTGTACCTAGCACATTTCCACCCACAACGCCAGGAAACAAGGACCTCGAAGGTGCGACGGAAAAAGTTCGAAATGAAAGTAAAATTGGTACAATAATTAAAAGTCAATTAAAATGGCTTCAGGTTAGATGATGTGAGATATGATGTCAAACAGCCAAAGTGTGTCTCGACTTTCGAGTTCGAATTCGACTTCGATTTAGTACTTGACTTCAGCTGCGGAACGATATCGTCAGGAAGTGATTACGCCGGAGTATGTGATAATTGCAATTATTTTTTTTAAGTCTGTATCGCCCTTCGAGTTTTTAATGGCTTCTGGGTTGTCGATTGAATGAATAGTACCTAAGTCTAAAAATAAAGGATATCGTATAAATTGAGAAGAAAATATTGACATGGCAATATGCTTGTTTTTGTGTTTTAAGGTGATTGGGTAGGGAGCAAATGGGTTTTCGATTTCTAAAATAAAATATACCTAATTATTTGAAAAGATCCTTACGGTATTGATTTTATTTTTAAAAAGGTTAAATGTCTGTTGACTTCAAATTTAAATTATGTTATAAGCCCAAAAAAGATTTTTGGAATTTGCTGCACTTCGCAAATTTCATGCCCTTCAATACCTACAGCGAGCATGATTGTGGGAAACTTGGCCTTGGGCGGTAAGGGCTGTTTTCTTGATGCCAATCATAGTTACAAAATCCAGTCTATAACGAAATTGAATGGAATGTTCAACTCATCACTGTTATTCGATTGCAGACAAGTTTAGTATTTTCTTTCCTATTTCCCTTTTTCAACAGTCAGCTTTTAAGAGTTCAAAAAACTGCTCATAAATCAAATGCAAGTATACAAATTCAAACAACAACACAGATTGGAAATAAAAGAGAAATATTTAAATAATTTAACATCAGATTTTAAGATTTTTTGCTATGAACGCGATGGTAGTCCTTATCCTAAGCCTGTACTTAAGGAAAATGTCAGCGGTGTGAACAGGGGACGACAACCCCAGGCTATACATAACATACTACATATATATTCATATATCACTGCTGCAAAATTTATTCAAAACAAATCCTCGTCACCAGGGTTATATATGTAAAGTGATATTAGGAAAAATTTAGAATTTACAATTCAATTTTGCGTTCGTGTGTAACTGACACCATTATCAGAAACTTACTTTGCATAAGTAATCTGTTAAGATTCCAAACGGGCGGCAACGACTGGATTATCCTTTGAATTTAGGATATTTCGGATAGGCCGGAAAACTTTCAGGAAAACATATTAAAAGCTTTGGTAAATGTTTTCTTTATGTGTTGTAAGATGTGTGAGTAATGAATAACAATCAAAATACAAACCTTTTGACTATGAGCTTACGACACATGATAGAAATTTAATCTTCAGCTAAGGGAAAACTAAAGCAGCGAAAAGAGCATCATGTTCCAGCATGGAGGACTCAATGGAAGCGGCAAGTTTGTGCAAAATCCTTGCCAAAAACCCAAGCATATCCGGGAACTTATGCAAAGAGGACAACTCCTGGACGGTGAAACTCCTGGCCATGAAACCTTGGAACTACTGCTCAATACACATACTTTCCCGGGTGCAAAGAAAAAAAAAAAGCACTCGATACAACAGACTGCCTCCCTTCATTATCCAACGAAGAACAGGCAGTTATCGCTGAGTGTATTCGATTAGCCAACCGGGGCAATGAAATCCTTCCAACCCCTCAAATCAGCGGGACCGGATTGTATAATACCTGGGGTCAAAAACCGAGTGATGTACTTATTCCTTGGCACAAGGACATTTTCACAGGATGCATCACTCTGGTTTTATCCTGAATATAAAGAACTGGCAAGATGTGCGTGTGGTCTTTATTCCTAAAGCGAGATCACTGCAAAGCAAATGATTACAGACCTATAAGTCTCTCATATTTTATACTTGAAAGGCTGATAGATCTGCGGCTAAGAAATTAAATCGAAATCAATCAAAATCGAAGTCAATCCTTAAGGGGCGTGTACACTCACCAGGTCCTTAAAGAACATTGGCAACCTTTCTAGACCTAGAAGGAGCGTTCAATAACTTAAAACCAGTGAGTAAGTACTACAGTGTGTACGCAGAAGTTACAGTCCGTAAAACGGACCGTTGAATACCCCATCCTATCCCACATTGCAGAATGCTGATGTCATGGTTATTTTTTGATATTTTATAAGTAATGCAAACTTCGAAAAGGGGCGAAGTCCGCCCCTAATGAGAAACAGGGCGGACTACGCATATATATCCAAGTAACACTTAAATGTACCTAAAAAGGCAATTTTTTTGGTCCAAATTCAATATTTTTGAAAAATCAACCATTAAAAGGGGGCGTGGCTTAAAACTTTATATAAACGAAATCTGGACTAAAGTCTCGTTTAACTAACCTGCTACTTTTTTTGTTTCATGCTTTCCTATATTAGGCTCAAGGCTAGTCGAAATTAAGTTTTTCAGGCAAATTTTAGGTTTTTCTTCAATTCTGCCTCCAAATATGGGCGTGGCCCAAAGTCTTGTATGAACAAAATGTAGAACTAAGCATTTTCTACAGAAAATATTAAGCAAATTTTTTTTTAATTTTGAGCAAAAATATTGAGTAAACTGCATTTGAAAACTATTAAAATAGATGCCACGCCCACTAGAGGAGGTTTACCGATTAAGTTTTTCTTTCTTGTGTCTTACATTTAATAGGAGATTCTAAATGTTAAATTTCAGCCTTTTAGAACGTCTTACAGTTTTGAAAATTCTGGAGGTAGTTGCACATTTAGCGATTGTGGGCGTGTCTTTGGGCGGATTTCAAAAATGTTTACACTTGTACTGCTTCGCATGACGTGCCGTCGATGTACGAAGTTTCAGCACCCTAGCTCAAAATTTAAGGCCTAAAAACATGTGACATACAGACGGACGGACGGACGGACGGACGGACATGGCTCATTCGATTCAGAATTCGGTCTCGATCATATGCCCTTAAGGTCTTGGGGGTCTACCATTATTATTTCACCGTGTTACAAACTATGTGACAAATTTAATATACCTCCTATCCTATGGGATTAGGTATAAAAACAGAAACCACTATCTCATACCTTGTGAAATATGGCAAAGATACCCATATTTGACGAATTGGGTAAAGACAATGCTTAAAAGCAGAGTCATCAACTCTAATCTGGGAGACAATTTTATTAAGGAAACAGTTGCAAGGGGAACTCCACAAGAAGGAGTGCTTTCACACCTACTATGGAACATCTCACTCAACAAAATTCTTAAATCTCTCGTCAAAAGAGGAATAAAAGTAGTCAGTTACGCAGATGACATAGTTATACTGATTACAGGCAAATTTCTTCAAACAATCAGTGAACAAATGGAGTGTGTGTTAATAGAATTATCAAGATGGGCAGAGAACAGTGGACATAAAGTCAACCCGCACAAGACAGATATGGTCCTATTTACAAGGAAGCGCTAATCTCAGGGGTGGATAACTCCTAAATTAAATGGAACCAATCTTAAACTCTCCCTGGAAGCCAAATATCTTGGCGTTTTGTTTGACTCCAAACTAAATAGAAAACGGAACACGGAGGAGAGAATGTATGAATCTACACATGTAAACAAGCCATTGGGAAGAAGTGGGGTCTTCAACCTTAAATAGCATGCTGGCTGTATACAGCGGTTGTTAGACCCATTCTTACCTATGGATCATTTGGTATGGTGAGAGGCGTGTAAAACGAAATCTTAGCTTTACAATTTGAAGAAGGTTCAAAGATTAGCTTGTTTAGGTATCACAGGTGTATTAAGATCCACACCTCAAACAGGTTTGGAAACAATGCTGCACCTCCAACCTCTGGAGTTTTTCACAAGGAATATGGCGGCAAAGGCAGCTGGCTCTCAGACTTAGAGAGAACAACCTCTGGAAGTCACAATATCTAGGACACTCGAACATATTGAACATCTGAAATCAAAATATATCTGTAACCTGTACAGATTTTAAGAAACCTCAATTTGACTTCGATAAAAGATTCAAAGTGATTATACTAAGTAGACAAGACTGGATAGAGACAAATGTTGACATCGAAGGTATCGCTATTTATACCGATCGATCGAAAACAGAAGTAGCAATTAAATACCCTGGACTCAAATCTCATGGACTCAAAGTGTGTCAAGAACTGCCTCATGGCATTAGAGGAAATACGCCTTCACTCAGTTCTACTCTGCTGGGTTCCTGAGCACGTTGGCGTGGCCGAAAATGAAATGACCGACGAACTGGCCAGTAAAGTTTCTGATATGGACATAACGATGGGTGATCGGCGGGAAGATCTCCCTTTCAACACAGCCAAAAGTCTTATAGATCAATACACGGTCACACTAGCCGGTGAACGTTGGCAACAGTCTAAGGATTGCATCATAATTCACTGCTGTGCTCGACCTAAAAAAAACAACGACCCTTCTATCTCTCTAGAAACTTCATGAGAACACTCGTTGGTGTATTCAAAGCAACATTGGTGTCATGGCTACACGAATGGGTATCTTTGCGAAAGACTTCTGCAGAACCTGTATTGGGATAAAGAAGAAATTGAGTCTATAGAACACTCTCTCTGCCACTGTCCAGCTCTTCAAGAACGACGTCTAACCTTTTTAAGAGTCTGGTTCTTTGATAGCCTGGACCACCTGGTTGAAATATCAAAGAACCAGACAGATCTATATAACCAGACCTAAAAAGATTTGTTAATAGATCAGGCTGGTTCAGTTAGTAACATATATGTGCAACCATATGTTTGTCTACCTTACAAGGGTAATCAAATCACAATGAGCCAATCTGGCGACCGAGTGAACTTGCACCAAATGCAAACAACCCTCCACCTAACCCAACCTAATCTCCAGCTCATAGTGCAATGCTTGGATTTTATGGAGATAATGAAGCCTCTTATCTCGTAGTCGCACCTATAAGTCGGTAAATGTTGTAAAATTATTTAGCAACCTGTTTCGATTTACTTCAACTGGGATACAGCACTTAGCGCACCTACCTAAACATTCAAATTCCTTTCCTCGATTGACAAAAACGAAATTAAAGCCGAAACCAAGTATTACAAGGCATTAAAATAGGACCTTCAATAACTGAAATTATACTTAAATCATTACCCTCCTATATACATCCAACATTTTGTATAACGCTACCATACAAAGTATCTACTTGATATTCACTTTTTTCGCCATTCAATCATTCAAAAGGTCCAGTGGTTAACGAATAACTTAAAAAAAAAAGGTAATAAAAGTCACTAGGTCGACACTAAAGATACGTCCCCTTTATGGTTCAACAGTTCCGCTTGTGTAACCTAATTTATACAATAGAATTAAATACTCTGTTTTTGGGTAAACAAAAACAAAAAATAAAGTTTCAATCGTTATACCCGCTATATCTTTTTTATGGTTCAGAAAGCATTTACCCAGGATACGCTTGAGTATTATACATGAGCCCTGACGCAGATATTCGATGAGGATTCGCTCGCTGTGTGATTTTGTGGCCAACACTTAGCATCGCTTAACAAAGAAGAGGAGTTTGAGTGTCAATAAATATTTTCCACATCAAAGGATACGCAGAGCAGGCTTTGATAAAATACGACCGCAGAAAAGCTTAAAATGTGGATTTACTTTGAAAAGCATTTTGACCACCCTATATTCATGAATATTCTGTTCTATAAATTTACTACAGCACAAAATACATAGGCCTATAATCGGCGTAAGAGTCAGTGATCAATTCAGAAGCAACGTAATATTCCGGAGTTATAAAACTTTTGCTTTAAGAAACTCTTCCTGTACGTTAACCTATACATATTTGAAAAGGGTATTCGTAGTAGGCACCTAGATTGCCATTACTAAAACACGCATCGCAACTCTGCAGTAGCCCAGAACAACGGGACTAATAGAATTCATACTTCAAAAATGTGATTCATATCGTCCATATTCATATGTAGAAGGTGCATTAAGCGTTTGAATGCAAGGCGTACAAGCAAGCACTTACGGAATCATACTAAGCCTAAGTACAAGAACACAACCCTGTAATCAAAAAGAAATTAGTTGGACTAAATACCACAAAAAAGGCTATTTATTTGCGTCGTTTCGAGGGTGCAATGGTGTGCGCGATGGAAATGGATTTTTGCAATATTGAATTAAATTGCAAGCCTTTGCAACTTGATGATTGTTGTTATTGTTTCCCTTCTTTTCAAGCTGGAAATGCAATTTGCAGTAGTTAGCTTAATGGATGCAATCAGCATAGAGGTGTCATTTGCCCCTAGCGTTGGTGTTAACGATTATTAGGTGTAATAATAGTTTGCTTTAGTCTCAGATAAGAGTTCAATGGTCCCAAATTTTGTTTTTATAAAGATAAAAAGCGTACCAGTTCTTTAATAAACTTCTTTAAAAAAATAGAGTGGCGCAACAGCTCGAGGTGAACCAGGGCCAACTTCTCAACAATGTATGCTGGTGTGTTGATTTCTTTACATACAAGGGGACCTACAATTTTTTGCCGAATCCGAACGGCACTTTGAGAAGTTTTTTCAAGACAATTAATACTCTCGGAGGGCTTGTCAAACCCTCGCGGAGGTAGGGACCGTGAAAAAGAACAAGTCTTTTTTTTTCAGGTGACGATGGCAGGATTCGAACCCAGACCTCCGGCGTAGTAAGCACACACACTAACCACTACGCCACGGCACCCCACCAATAAACTTCTTTAATAGCTAATAATTTTGTTAATAAAAATTAACACAACTGGGAATCGCATCAGCAAACACAATTTGAATTATTTTGGAAGAGTTTCATCAGAAAACACAATTTGAATTATTTTGTGCAGATTTTGTTTAATAAATATAAAGGGAAAAGGCAAAGAGGTGAACAGAAACAGCAACGATTTCGGACAAATGAATGTAATAATAAGCTTTTCTTAAACAAAAATCTAACCATATTATGCAGCTGGGTCAAGCAATAGAGTTTATGTTTCTGATTTCTGATTACTTTTGACATGCTGCACACTCATGTGCTTTTGAGCACTCAGACACAACTACTGGTCAATAGTAAAGGGTGATTTTATAAGAGGTTGAGAACTTTTTAAAAAAAAAAAACACAAAAAATTCGAAAAAATTAATGAAATATTTATTTGAATCGATAGTTTGAACCTTGCAATTTAATGTTTAAAGATAATTTCATGCAAATGTTGACCGCGGCTGCGTCTCAGGTAGCCCATCCGCTGAGTCCAATTTTGGCATACTCTTTCACACATATCGGCCGGTATCTCACGAATGAATGCATGGATGTTGGCTTCCAGTGCGTCAATCGAAGCGGGCTTGTCCCTATAGACATTAGCCTTGACATACCCCCACAAAAAATAATCTAATGGTGTCAAACCGCACGATCTAGGCGGCCAATTGACCGGCCCGAAACGTGAAATTAACTGTTCACCAAACTCGCCTCGCAATTGCGCGCGACGAACATTTCAAACCGAGCACGAATTTTGATAGTAAAATTCAATAACTTGCAAGCGTTGTTCATTTGTAAGACGATCCATGGTTAAATTGCAAACCAAACTGAAGCTGTTTGACAGTGACACAAGGTACTAAACACACGTCAGCTGTCAAAACCAGTGTTGCCAAAACCAAACCAGCTAAAAAACCCGTTACTACCGCATGCAGATACATTACTTTAATGTATATACTTTACCCGTATTTCGAAGAAAAACGGGAAAAAGCTTCAGTGGTGGTGTTTGGCACTCACCACGTCAGCCCCAAAGATCCGCCACCTTATGAGAGCAAAGGCAGGACAACTTGGTACAGAAAAAATGTTCCGCTGTATCGTCGTCCTCTCCACAGGCAGCACAAGTTGTGGTTTCGCTGAAGCCTTAAGCACATTCAAGTGTTTAGCAAAAGTTTGGTGAGCCTTCCAGAAGGTGCCTGTAACAATGTCAAAACCTGCGCAATTAAACGAAATTTAGAAAATCTTAACGTTGACCTAGCTCTTATTGATCTGAATATAAATTTGCTTAACAAATAGAGTGATCAATGCATCCATGATAGGGGATAGTTTAGCTAAGGTGACTGCCTCAAGAGGTATCTCACAAAGAGGAGTCATCTCAGCACATGTATTGGTACTGGTAGTCAAACTTATAAGCCTGGGCGTGGGTGGGATTTACGTAGTTACCTTCGCCGAAGATGTTGTTATAATGACCAAAGGAGAATTCCTACCCACAATTAGCGAACTACTAGAAAAGGCTCTAGCGACACTTATTTCGTGGGCAGAGCAATTCGGTTTAGGTGTTAACCCCCATTTAAAACCGTCCTTGTGTTGTTCAAAAACAAAAGAATCACAACGGATTCTCTTTACGGAACTCTCTCTCTAGTTCGCGCGATTGAGGGAACTTCTCTTCGACTCTCGCCGATAGAGAATGCTACTTAGGGGTGACTTTTGACAGAAAACAAAGCGAGAAATGCAACGTTGATGAAAGAGTAAGAAAGCCTCAATCACATTCTACACTTGCAGTCGCTTCTTCGGTAAATATTGAGGTCTAAGACCCAAAACTATCCTTTTGATGTATGCTGCAATTTTTAGACCTGTATAATAACGTATGGGTGTTTAGTCTGGTAGCAAGCAGCTGGAAGAACCACAAACAGGACGATACTCTTGAGAGCTGCATGTTAGCACGAAATCTGCAATGCAAACAACACCATACCTCAGGGCTGGAGGCGATACTCCATTATTTGCTACCCCTCGACCTTTATGTGCCAGAATCTGCTGCCAAAAGCGCTTTGAGGCTCAGTCAGTCACTTAATGGATTCCAAGGTCATTTGGTAATGCGCAGAGCCTGCACAGCATCTACACCGGTCAAAAATGGTCAAAGCATGTGCTTATCGCGTGGGCAAACCCACACATAAAAAATCAAAAAGATTGGCCGATTTTTGCAGCGTATTCCAAGAGAAGGTCCTCGCAGTCAAGGAGGCAGGTAGCCTACTGTCAACAAGGGCAATACTACAGGATAATATCACCATATTCATAGACAGCCAGCTTGCCATAAAGGCAAAAGCTGCTATAGAAATCAAATCCGAAGTTGTCAAGAGCTGTCGCAAAGAGCTTAAGGTTATTGGCTCACAGTACAATGTAAGACTCTGTTGGGTTCCTGGCCACAAGAGCGCTGCCGATGAGCTTGCATGGCATGGATCAGCATTAGAACCTCATCAGCATTAAAAGTCCTTTAATGGATTAAACCCCCAGTCTATGACCTCAAAAGGCGGGTGGAGAACAAGATCCAGATGAAAGCAAACACAAAATGGATAATGATATAATGTCCGCCTGTAAAATAAATGTAAATTTTACTTACTAACTTATTCTTTTTTATCATTATCGATGGTCGGTCGATCAGTTGGACTGACAGCGGCTTTCGAATCAAGTTCTTGATAATCTTATCACGTTAGTCTTTTTAGGCAAAGAATGTTTGAGCTTACTTCTTATGATTAATCTGACAAAATTCTCGCAAACGAGATATTAAAAGAAATCATTTGGCGTGTCTTCAGGAATATAGATTTCACCTTTTCACAACTATAACTACTGAATGGAAGCTATGCGGCTTTGAATTCTAGAGAGCAAAAGTGGTTTTGCGGAGCAGTAACCAGCTTTACCGTGGCTTGGAACGTGGATTGACTTGAGTTGTCAAAATAGAGCACATCGACCAGAGCCCACCGCGTTGACCAAGTTCTGTCCGCTGACGCTGCTCCTTATATCGGTTACCAGTGCGCGGTTAGCTCAAACCAATGGCGACTCATATGGGAGAACACAGAACGTTCAATTTCCATCTATCGGTACAACTACCCTCGATGGAAGAAGGACCGACTTCACTTGGTGGCCGTGCACGGGCAGACCCATTTACCTGAGGTGTTGTGAGCCGGAAAGCAAGAAGAAGCAATTCAAGGTTTTTATAAGAGAAGGAGCTTGGATTACTTCTTCTTGCTTTTCGGATTAGCTGAACAGGGATATCCTGAGGCTGCAACCTACTGTCCTGCAATAGTACAGTGGTTTGCAGCGTCCTAACACCATATGCCCCGGCTGCAATCGAAAAGACTGCGGGTGATTTTTGGCCAATGTCAGTACCACCTGGTAGTAAAACCAA
Source organism: Neoascia interrupta (assembly GCA_947623515.1). Lineage (NCBI taxonomy): Eukaryota > Metazoa > Arthropoda > Insecta > Diptera > Syrphidae > Neoascia > Neoascia interrupta. The sequence goes on from OX392463.1 coordinate 151,215,196, forward strand.
CCTTTGGGTTGGTTAACCATTAAAGATTTTTTGAGTTCTTACCCCTTTAGGTTAGAGTCCACTAACAGTTGGTATAGCGGATGTAAGCGGAGGGTGAAAAAGATAATGATGGGTAGAAGTAGCTGAATTCGGGGATTGGACTTGTGCCCGAGAAACAAGCAATGGTTCGCTAAGTCGTCACAGCCCCGTCTACTCACATAAGTGAAGCGCCCTTGTGGGAATGAAAATGGTCTTTGTAAAAACTAAAAAACTGGTTCTATTCTGGCATAATGCCAAAGTCAGATCGGGATCTTGGAAGGCAAATATATTATACAAGTATCAATGGGTTTTGAAATTGTTGCATTTTCTGTACGCTCTCCGAGTAAGAGTATTAGTCGACAATTACCCGGTCTTTCATTAAGGCTCAATTAACTAATTGATTGATTACAACAAACTATTCTCGTTATAATAAAGACGACGCTATATCTAAGTTTGCAACCCGCTTTCCCAATGTCAATAGCCTGATGCCTAGGTTTACAATTCTCATACCTATCCTGAAAATCTTATATAGTTTTTTTTAAAGTAACTTAAATCTGCTTTTTTTCAGAAATCCTAAAAAGCATTCACAAGCACAAGCGACAATACAAAAAAAAACTTAAGCCAAATAGAAACAATTTGTAAAATACGCAAAAGCAGACATGTGTTTATCTATTGTCAAATATAAAAAACCGTTTTCTACAGTTATGAAAGCCTTGGAAACACACAAAGTGCTAGTTTCCCCAAAAGAAGGCTTCCTTTCGAGTATCATCTATAGAGACACTTTTGATATGACTACGAAAGCGCACTCTGAATCGAAATCATGTTGAATTACATTATCGATATTGAATAATTCATACGCCAAATGGATATAGAAAGAACAACGGTGGTATACTCGTTAGATCACAAGAGCCCAAATTGAATAATTCATGGGAATATAACTGCATAGGACATTAATTATTCAACAATCATCCACTTCAAGGTGTCAAGTACAAGCATAATGTAAAAATGATATTTGAAGAGCTCATTGTTCCTACCCAATTTGGTCGTGGTATAAAAATGTATTACAGTGTTTGTGACCAACACATTCTCTCAGGTATTCTCTCAGGTACCTACTTTTTTTTGCAGTAAGACATTCAACTTGGTAGTTAAAAATATTGAAATAACCGCGGCTCACTACATCAAAGTAAAAACTAACGAAATTCTGTTGTTATCATTCAAATCGTAAAAGTTAAAATTACAACAGAAACCAATGCCGAAAATTCACTGATGAAAATTTATCTTCGTTGTCGACAGGCGGTTTCATCGGTATCAATAAAGTTCCATCACAACATCTACAAAAAGTTGCGCGTTCTATTGGTTTTCGATTTGTTGCACGTTTCCGTTGCCATACTAGAAAAATTGCCTAAAGTGGTTGAAAATAGCAAGATTGAATACTTAAATAGGAAAAAAAAACTGCCGGTTTTTTGTCCTTTTTGAAATGTTGTTATTTGTAGCGAATGTCGTTTGTTTTTTCGTTAGGTATGTATTTGGTTGTGAGTTTGTTTCACATTGTGTATCGATTACTTTTTTCCGTCACTAAAGTGCTGTAGAAAGTGCTGCCATGGAAACTGTCAATCAGTAGAAAAAATTTCTGTAAAAATGCAGTGGCCTCTGTTGAAGATAGGATGGAGGAGACTTAAAATACATGAAAATATTTGATAATCCGACGAAATGTTAAGTGCAAGTGATGTTTGGTTCTAATTTGTATAAAGTTTTGGATAAAGGTACCTAATCAATTCAGCCAAGTATAAAAAATGTAACGTTATATTCCCAAGACACAAAGAAAATATGATGAAGACATATATCTGATTCGCATTGTGGTCCTAATCTGGTCATGATCTTTTGTCGATTTAATATTCCCACACTGCGACAGATCTTGCGAAAAACCCAAGAAACCGATAGCCACTCGAAGTAGGAAGATTCTCTTTCGAATATCAAGAGACAAACTGTAGCAGTGTAACATAGAGCAATTTGTCTATTTTGGCATTTATGCCAAATCTGTTTTGCAGGATCTGAAATTTGGGTATGGCATCACCGACTCTTGCGGTGTTAAGGAAATTCAACCTTTTTGATATCATACTCAAAACAATTAGACAAAGGAAAAACGAGCTCCAGCGCTCGCAACCGAGATATACCAATGTAAAAGCGCGCCCAATAACTCCAATAACATACGCCGAAGTCACTTATAAGAGTTCTTCAATGTGTAGACAGAAGTTACAGTCCACAAAACGGGCCTTTGAATACCCCATTCTATCCCATGATGCAAATTTTTGTAAACTTTTTAAATTTACTAAAGCAAATTGGTATGGCTTGAAACCCACATGGCTTAAAACTGTAAGAACAGGAGGGATCTGATTGTCAAGCTCATAATGAGGTATGAGGGCGTGGTCCAACCGCCCCTAATTACAAACTATTGATTATATGATATTTCCAAGTTACACTTAAATGTACGTAAAAATGCAATTTTTTGGTTCAAATTCAATATTTTTGAAAAATCGACCCCTAAAAGGGGGCCTGGCTAAAAACTTTATATGCACTAAATCTGGACTGAAGTCTCGTTTACGTAACCTGCTACTTTTTTTGTTTGATGGTTTCCTAAATCAGACTTAAAGCCAGTCGAAATCAAGTTTTTCTGGAAAATTTTAGGTTTTCTTCAATTTGGCCTCCAAATGTGGGCGTGGCCCAAAGACTTGTATAGACGAAATGTGGAACTAAGCGTTTTCTATATTAAATATTAAAAAACATTTTTTTTTCAATTTCGAGCAAAAATATTGAGTAAAATGCATTTGAAAATTTACCCTTAAAATAGATGCCACGCCCACTAGAGGAGTCTAACATTCATTAGGAGATGCTAAATGTCAAATTTCGGCCTCTTAGAACGTCTTACAGTTTTGAAATCTCTGGAGGTAGTTGCACATTTAGACCGATTGTGGGCGTGTCTTTGGGCGGATTTCAAAAATTTTTACACTTGTACTGCTTCGCATGACGTGGACCTTACGTACGCATCCTACCTCAAAATTTAAGGCCTAAAAACATGTGACATACAGACGGACGGACGGACGGACGGACATGGCTTATTCGATTCAGAATTCGGTCTCGATCATATGCCCTTAAGGTCTTGGGGGTCTACCACTATTATTTTACCGTGTTGCGGTCAAAAATCGCGCAACAAAGAAGCTCTTTGTCTGTCCTTTTGAACCCATCCCTCCACTTCACTTTTGGGCTTCCCCCGTCTTTCTTCCCCACTTGTGTTCCCTCTTTTCTTCCGTACAGGTTCCTTAGAGCAAGACGGACGGTCAGGACCAAGACCGCGCGAGTCAACTTAAATCCAGATGGAGGATCCGGAGACTCTAGCTTATTTGAATGAGCTCAAACATCAAAGAGTCCAACACTTGAGCACCACTACCACAAACAAATTATAAAGAGAGATTGACCTAAGTCATACATCCACCTTGAGCGAAGAACATCAATGGCCGAGGGCCCACCCTAACCGTGTTTCTAAATGTAAAGAATGGCTTACTATAGGTAGAGTCCCCTTCCCCAAATCTGCGCGAAGGTCCAATAGGGTAATGTAGTATATCGCGAGTTGAGTATGGTAGTTCCTTCTTCGTTCTCCTTATGAAAATCTATAACACTATTCTTCTTCTGAGAATAGGGTTAAATGATAGATCATTGAATGCTCTCTTTTCGGTTCGGCTTCGAATTCTACCCTATAATTCGCAGTGGGGCGAATTGGTACGAATTCTTGTGTGAGAGGAATGCAGCTGGGGTTCAATAACGGCAAGCATGCCCAGCAAAGAGCTGAGCGTGGCTTGAAACGCCGTGCCCGATAACCACTGTACCGGAATGAGAGGATTGGTTGAATGTGTGTGTGAATGAGTCATGGTTTGTTTGGGAAAAAGCCAAGCCAAGCTTGGGTGAATCACCGACTCTTGCGGTGTTAAGGAAATTCAACCTTTTTGATATCATACTCAAAACAATTAGACAAAGGAAAAACGAGCTCCAGCGCTCGCAACCGAGATATACCAATGTAAAAGCGCGCCCAATAACTCCAATAACATACGCCGAAGTCACTTATAAGAGTTCTTCAATGTGTAGACAGAAGTTACAGTCCACAAAACGGGCCTTTGAATACCCCATTCTATCCCATGATGCAAATTTTTGTAAACTTTTTAAATTTACTAAAGCAAATTGGTATGGCTTGAAACCCACATGGCTTAAAACTGTAAGAACAGGAGGGATCTGATTGTCAAGCTCATAATGAGGTATGAGGGCGTGGTCCAACCGCCCCTAATTACAAACTATTGATTATATGATATTTCCAAGTTACACTTAAATGTACGTAAAAATGCAATTTTTTGGTTCAAATTCAATATTTTTGAAAAATCGACCCCTAAAAGGGGGCCTGGCTAAAAACTTTATATGCACTAAATCTGGACTGAAGTCTCGTTTACGTAACCTGCTACTTTTTTTGTTTGATGGTTTCCTAAATCAGACTTAAAGCCAGTCGAAATCAAGTTTTTCTGGAAAATTTTAGGTTTTCTTCAATTTGGCCTCCAAATGTGGGCGTGGCCCAAAGACTTGTATAGACGAAATGTGGAACTAAGCGTTTTCTATATTAAATATTAAAAAACATTTTTTTTTCAATTTCGAGCAAAAATATTGAGTAAAATGCATTTGAAAATTTACCCTTAAAATAGATGCCACGCCCACTAGAGGAGTCTAACATTCATTAGGAGATGCTAAATGTCAAATTTCGGCCTCTTAGAACGTCTTACAGTTTTGAAATCTCTGGAGGTAGTTGCACATTTAGACCGATTGTGGGCGTGTCTTTGGGCGGATTTCAAAAATGTTTACACTTGTACTGCTTCGCATGACGTGGACCTTACGTACGCATCCTACCTCAAAATTTAAGGCCTAAAAACATGTGACATACAGACGGACGGACGGACGGACGGACATGGCTTATTCGATTCAGAATTCGGTCTCGATCATATGCCCTTAAGGTCTTGGGGGTCTACCACTATTATTTTACCGTGTTGCGGTCAAAAATCGCGCAACAAAGAAGCTCTTTGTCTGTCCTTTTGAACCCATCCCTCCACTTCACTTTTGGGCTTCCCCCGTCTTTCTTCCCCACTTGTGTTCCCTCTTTTCTTCCGTACAGGTTCCTTAGAGCAAGACGGACGGTCAGGACCAAGACCGCGCGAGTCAACTTAAATCCAGATGGAGGATCCGGAGACTCTAGCTTATTTGAATGAGCTCAAACATCAAAGAGTCCAACACTTGAGCACCACTACCACAAACAAATTATAAAGAGAGATTGACCTAAGTCATACATCCACCTTGAGCGAAGAACATCAATGGCCGAGGGCCCACCCTAACCGTGTTTCTAAATGTAAAGAATGGCTTACTATAGGTAGAGTCCCCTTCCCCAAATCTGCGCGAAGGTCCAATAGGGTAATGTAGTATATCGCGAGTTGAGTATGGTAGTTCCTTCTTCGTTCTCCTTATGAAAATCTATAACACTATTCTTCTTCTGAGAATAGGGTTAAATGATAGATCATTGAATGCTCTCTTTTCGGTTCGGCTTCGAATTCTACCCTATAATTCGCAGTGGGGCGAATTGGTACGAATTCTTGTGTGAGAGGAATGCAGCGAATGTGTGTGTGAATGAGTCATGGTTTGTTTGGGAAAAAGCCAAGCCAAGCTTGGGTGAATCACTTCTGGTCTACCTAGCAAGTTTGGTGGAGGTTTTGTAAGAAAAGAGAGCTGGAGGTTTTAATAAAAAGGTTGAAGAAATTTTGGAAAAAAGATCCAGAGGAAATACCTTCTAAGGAAGCAGAAAAGATCCAGGAGAAAGGACGCAGTAATTGAAAGGAAAAGGAAAAAGGAACGAGAAGGAGAAAGGGGAAAAGCTAAGTAGTGTTTTATGATTGCGTTTGTGTTTTGTAAGGAAAAATTGTTGGCTGATAGACTTTCGTTTCGAGAAAATCCCTTAGAAAAGACGGGACGCGCGACCCTTTTAGTTTTCACCTTTTTGCATTCGGGACGTGTTAATATAGTGGGCCATTCTCTTCGTGCGGCGATATTGATAAAATTGTTTACCTTTTCATTTTATTTCATTCGGCCATTTCCTTGTTTGCGTTGCTTCTCTTTGTTTGTGATAGTTTGTGACACCAATCTGTTTGAGTAATTCTTGCTGTGATTCATTGGCCAATTCTTTAACCTTAACTTCTTTTAATAAATCGCCTTCGTTCGTCTTAGAACGTTTATAACGACCTAAACCATTGTGTTTTTCTTTTGATCGGACAGTTTTGCTATTTTACTTATAAAACAGCTGGCGCCCATTTTAATACACGTACAAAAATCATTAAGCATTCTCGGAACCCACCCCCTTAGGTTAGGTTAGGTTAGGTTGAAGTGGCTGTCGGATCCAAAGAAACCAACACACTTAGACCTATGTAGGTCCATTGTGACACCACGCGGATCTGACTCTATTGCCTACTCGTTGATCCATTTCGAGCTATTAATGAAGCGTAAGAGACGTTTCGGGTCAGTCTTGCTGAGATCACTGAGATCATTATAGAAGAAAGCTCCAATGTGAAGATTTCGGTTCTTGGAAAGAGCGGGGCATGTACAGAGAAGGTGGAGAGTGGTCTCTTCTTCCTCCTCATCCATGCAGCTCCTGCAAAAGTCGTTGGAATAGACACCAAGCCTTGTCGCGTGTTTGCCTATCAGACAGTGTCCTGTAATGACACCGATTGTAGCACTAATGTGCGATCTATTAAGAGCGATCAAACTCCTAGAGCGTTTGAGATCAAGCTTTGGCCAGATCTGTTTCGTCGCTAGACAGGTACTGCCACTAGTCCATCTGAGATTTGTTCTTTCTATCGTATCCAGTTTAATCATGAGTTTACATGTCGAAATTGGAATGCCTACGGAGCCTTTATCAGGCAAAATTGGGAGGGTAGTTCCAAGTTTGGCGAGTTCGTCAGCCTTGCAGTTACCTGGAATGTCTCTATGTCCTGGCACCCAGCACAGGAGAATGTTGAACTGCTCCGACATCTCCTTTAGAGATGAATGGCAGTCTAAAGCTACATTAGAGTTTATAGAGACCGATTCCAGGCACTTGATGGCCGATTGGCTGTCAGAAAATATGCGTATGTCCTTGGCGGATATAACATTTTTCTTAAGCCAGGACAAGACTTAATTTATCGCCATAATTTCAGCTTGAAAAACACTGCAATGATCCGGGAGACGGAAAGAGAGACTTGGATTTAGTCGGTCTGAGAATACACCCCCGCCTACCCCATCATTTGTCTTCGATCCATCAGTGTAGAAGTGGATCGATTCACATTCCAGAGGCGCACAGTCCTCCCAGGAAGACCTGGGGGGGATCGTTGCCTGGAAGCTCTTGTCAAAATGAAATTGGGGTAAGGTGAGGTCCATGTTTCTAGAAGGGAATCTGAATGTGTTCAGAATAGCAGAGTGGCCTATCTCACTATTGGTCCACTGAGAGGTTGCTTTGAGGCGAGTAGCCGTGATGGCAGCAGTTTGTCTGCTGAAGATGTCAAGAGGAATTAGATGGAACAGGATGTCTAGTGCTGCTGAGGCAGTGGTGCGAAGTACTCCACTCATAGATAAGCAAGCTGACCTTTGGACCTTGCTTAGCTTATCACGATTTACCGCTTTATCCAAAGCGGTCCACCAGACAGCTGTTCCATACGTCAGTATCGGCCTTACGACCGAGATATATAGCCAGTGGGTGATACGGGCGATTGAAAGAGTCGCCAAGATAGCCGTTTGGCTCTCCTCAGCTCCTTTTAGTAGGATTTGAGGGATGTTTTGTAGGCACCCCAGTCTGTATTTGCACGTGTGGCCTTGGCTCTATTGAAGAGTTTCCTGCATTCATTCCTGAATAGGCCCAGTTCTAAGGTCCACCAATGCGGTTTCCCCTTGCCCCTTGGAATTACAAGAGGGCAGGAGGAAGAAAGTGCTTTATTGAGGGCCAGAGTGAGTTCCTTAACCTTGTGATCAAGCTCATTGGTGCCACAAGGAGGATTTAGGAGAGAAGAGATCCTTGAGCGGTTCAGTGAATCTCTGTAAAGAAGCCAATTCGTCCTTCTGTAGTTTCTGAAGGATGATTGGCGAGGAGGTACATCATCTAAACTGAATTGAATGTATCTATGGTCTGACCAGGAATGTTCAGACGAGACTTTCCAATTACCAAGCCGTTTAGCAATGGAATCAGAGACGAGAGTGATATCTAGTACTTCTCGTCGATTTCTGGTTATGAAGGTAGGTTCGCTACCCGTGTTGCAGACAATGAGGTTAGTTTTTAAAATAAAGTCAAAAAGTAACTCACCTCTGTCGTTGATATCGGAACTTCCCCACACTGAGTGATGAGCATTCGCATCGCACCCAATAATGAAGTCGGTATTGCGTAGTTCAGCAGCCTTGATGGCACTCTCCAAGGTTTTACCAGGGGGACTGTCCATCATGTCGTGGGCGAGGTATGCAGAGGCCAGCCAGTAAGTCCCTTTGGCTGTCTCTAGTCTCGCCACGGTGATGTCTCGGTCGCTGAATTCAGGGAGTAAAAATACATTCAGACTACTTTTCACTAGTATGCAAGATCTAGGCTTACCTTTACCTGTCTCATACAGTGGGTAGTATCCGGGAGTCTTGATTCCGCAGACCACGTTCTCAACAACCCATGGTTCTTGGATCAAGACAATGTCTTCTCCATTTTTGGCGAGGCGGAGAAGAAGGGAGGCCGAGGCCATTGTGGAGTGATGGAGGTTAATCTGAAGTAACTGCAGCATTGCTACGGTCCAGAGAAACATCCACCACAGTGTTGTTGAGGTCCTCTGATTCAGAGAACGAACCCAAAAGTTCGTCCTCACTCAGCAGGACTGAGTTTAGACAGTCTTCCGTCTCCATGTCCGATGGAATGTCAGACACAGGGTCGGAAGGCTGGTTAGGAGCCACTAGTTCCGCAGCGGCGACGTCTTCCAAAACTGGAAAGGTGACTGCAGTAACGGGGTGCGGTAAAGCAGACGCCAGTTCAAGGGAGTGAGGAGGCAACTTGCCAGTCCCACCCCCTTGCTGAGCAGTCGGGTAGCACAGCAACAACTTGCTGTGTTGTTGCACTTTTTCGCCGCTAGCTTTTAGTTTTCGATAAATTGTTTACAAACGCGAGCGCATCGTCGGCGCATATTCGATATTTATTCAACCACGAAGAAAAAGTGTAACAAAGTGGCAGCCCAACGTGGTTTTCTATTCATATTTAATGAAATAAGAACTAGGTATATTACCTGCCTATCAACATCAATTTTATGGTCGACCCTGCACTCTACATTAACTCCGTCTGTTGCCTAAACTCTTGTGTGAAGTGTAAAGTGTTTGTCAGGAAAGTTTGTGTTCCTAGAATTTTGCAAAGTGCGATTTACTTTTTATTTGTTTTGTTTCCTAGGATTATTTGGTGAATGGTGATTTACTCTGCAGTGCATATGAAAAAGAGAGATTGGATACGAGTCACAACACTTGTCACAACACTGTCCCATCCGATCTGGCTTGGAGAAATAATAATTGCGTCACACCCACCTGTATGCTACTCAAATTCGTTTTTTCCGTAAGTCTTTTTTGTTTATCATTTTACACATTTTTTTTTGGCCCCATATTTTCTATTTTCGTGTTTTATTTGGTTTTTCATTATTCGTACCTACGGAATTAGTGATCGTGAGTTTTAGTTTTGTTCTTTCTCTCTCTTGCATATTTGCAAGGGCACGTGCAAGCGAGTTGTTGTTGTTCTAAATTTTGCTTAGATTCATCAGTTTACTTTTGATCGCAAACAACACAGAAAACAGTGTTGCCGACTTCGTTTTTGTCTAATACCTTTTTTTATACCTTTGTACGTATTCCCTTTTTGATACTTAGGTTAGTTAATTGTATTTTAGGCATACTTTAATTTGTTTCGGGTGATAAAAATTTTAGTAGAAGAGAATAATTAAGAATGGATATTAATCGTTTAGCGCAGGATGAACTTGTATATGAGATGCATTGCAGGGGTCTTTCGGTCGGGAAAGTAGATGAGATGCGAAAGTCTCTTCGCGCGGTTAGGGCTATGGAAAAACGGGGTTCATTCGAATCGTGCGAATACCCGTTTCAGTTCTTCGAAGATAGGGAAGCGGTAGAGGGGAAAATTGAAGAAATTCGAAAGTGCTTTGAATATCAGCCTCAACGGAACTCATCGGAGTTTAAAAAACTACAAACGAAAATCGAATGGACGATATCGCGAATAGGCAGGTCGTATCCCAAATTTCCAGAAGAGGAAGAAGCCAAAAAACTGATCAAAACAAAACTTATGATGCTTCTAGCGGATCTAGAAGCCGACGAAGAAGACGATGACGACAAAGAAGAGGAGAATGCAGAACACCAGCGGGGAAAGGAAACCCACACCGTAGTGGTAACACCGAACAACTCACCGCCATCGACTTCGCGTAGTGCATTGCTACGGAGTAATGCAGTCGATGGTAAGCGAGACGATCGCGCATACATCCCTACCGAGAGAGCGGAAAATCTCTCGAAGTGGGATTTAAAATTTACGGGAGAACGTTGCGGGGCATCGGTAAATTCTTTTCTAGAAAGAGTTGAGGAACTTAGGGAAGCTAGGGGGATTTCTGAATCCTAGTTGTTTAGGTCGGCAGTTGATTTATTTTCAGGGAAGGCACTTATTTGGCTTAGGGCGGTTAGGAGAACTGTCACTTCTTGGCAGGAATTAGTAAGGGAGCTAAAATTGGAGTTTTTGCCTCCAAATTATGACGAACGGCTTTTAGAAGAGATCAAACGACGTACCCAAGAGAAGGATGAATCCATCGCTGTGCATGTGGCCACCATGGAAAATATGTTCGGTCGGTTGTCGGAACCGCTCTCAGAGCGAAGAAGATTAGGAATTGTGCAACGGAATATTGCACCGTTCTACCAAACACAATTGGGCTTGGTAGAACCATCTTCAATTAGGGATCTGGTTGTTTTATGAAGAAAGCTGGAGATGGTCCGAGCGAATGTGGAATCATTTGCGCCGCCTCCACATCCACGCTCGCGTAACCTGTTGGAACCCGACTTGGCTTACGTGTCAGTTGAGGAACCAACGTCACCAACATTTGCCGTTGTTAGTAGGGACCCTCAGCCTGTAAGGAGGCTGAGGTGCTTCAATTGCTACAGGGAAGGCTACTTTTCTCGGGAATGTTCCGCTCCTAGGAGATGTTTTGGTTGTGGTCAGCTAGGGGTTATTCGTAGGGATTGTAGGACGTGTTCGGGAAACGGGATTCGGTCTCTTGTGTCAGCAGGACAAGAGCTCCGTCGGTTTTAAATAGGTTGCCTGCTGGCAACCAGTCGGACGTTCAGTTAGGTTTCACACTTGAGGAAAAGGAGAATGACGTGCGTCCATATTTAGGAGTTAGCGTTTATGGAGTTAATTTAGTAGGTCTATTAGATTCAGGAGCTTGGCGCACGATCATCGGTAGAGATGGATGGAAAGAAACAAACAAAAGTAGGTAGGGTAACTTTAGCTGACGGTGCGGGAGTAGGAGTAGAAGGTAGCATATCGTTACCATTTGTAGTGCAGGATAAGTCAGTGTTGCTGGAATGCCTCGTGATTCCAAAACTCCCTCTTGTTTTGATCTTGGGTGTCGATTTTTGGGCCCGTACGGGAATCGTCCCGGATATACGATCAGGACAGTGGAGTTTTTCTAATCAAGCTGCGGTAGCTTCGATTTCGTCCATTAGAGAGAGGACGGATTTGGATGAGGTGCAGGAAAAGCAACTTCGGGGTCTAATCGAAAAAGTTTTTAGGGAAATGCCAGAGGGCATAGGTTGTACTACGTTGGTTGAGCATAGGATTAGGACGTCTTCTCAACCAATTAAGCAGCGATATTATCCGGTTTCGCCTGCAATTCAACAACATGTAGATAGGGAATTAGAACAGATGTTAAAGGATGGCGTGGTAGAAAAGCCAGATAGTTCTTGGGCTTCACCCATAGTAATGATTAAGAAGAAAGATGGTTCTTATAGATTCTGTGTAGATTATAGGAAGTTCAATCAGGTTACAGAAAGGGATGCTTACCCTTTACCCTACATTTCCGCCATCCTGGATAGACTGAGGAATGCCAAGTACCTTTCGTCCTTGGACATTAAATCTGCTTATTGGCAGATACCTATGGAGGAACAGTCGAGGAAATACACGGCTTTTACAGTCCGGGGACTGTTCCAGTTCAAGCGCATGCCATTTGGTCTGCATAATGCTCCTGCGACTTGGCAAAGGTTTATAGATAACGTGCTGGGAGCCGATCTAGAACCCTTTGTCTTCGTGTACCTCGACGACATTGTCATCGTCACCGAGTCCTTCGACAAACAAGTAGAGATTTTGCAGGAAGTCCTTAAGCGGTTGCGCGCTGCAGGACTTATAGTTAGTAGGGAAAAATGCAATTTTTGTAGGCCATCTCTTAAGTTTTTAGGTTATGTTGTGGATCGCAATGGGTTGCATGTGGATCCAGAAAAGGTTGAGAGCATGGTAAAGATACCCGCACCGAAAAATATCAAACAAGTTAGGAGTTTTATAGGAACGGTATCCTGGTATATGAAATTTATACCAAACTTTGCAGTTTTGGTAAAGCCGTTGACTGACCTATTAAAGAAAGGGAGTAGGTTCGTCTGGTCTGAAGAGTGCGAGGGGAGTTTTCAGAAAGCAAAGGAGTGCTGAGTAACTGCCCCGATATTGACGTGTCCGGATTTTCAGCGGGAGTTTGTCGTGCAAACCGACGCATCGGACTTTGGGATTGGAGCAGTGCTCTCTCAGACATTCAAGGAGGGAGAGAAAGTAATTTGTTACCTGAGTAGGGCCTTGGACAGGAACGAGAGAAACTTTTCAACCACGGAGAAAGAGTGTTTAGCGGTTCTGTGGGCTATTGAGAAGTTACGACAGTATATCGACGGCGTTCGATTTAAAGTTGTGACGGATCATTACTCACTGATCTGGTTGAGCAATCTCAAGGATCCGTGCGGTAGACTAGCTAGGTGGGCGGTTAGGTTGCAGAAATCGAAATCGTGCATCGGAAGGGGAAAGATTATGTTGTACCCGATTTGCTTTCACGGACGGTTCCGGTGATAGGGGAAATACAACAGCAGGTTTCTGCTCCTTGGATCACGAAGATGATGACGAAAGTAGAGTCGAACCCATTAGCTTTTCCGGCCTGGAGGGTCGATAAGGGAATTTTATATAAATTTGTTAAGGCAGGTCACGTGATTGTTCATGACAGTAATTTAGAATGGAAGGAAGTAGTAGGAAAACAGGATAGAATTAAAGTTTTAGCAGAATGTCTGACAATCCATTAGCAGGTCATATGGGAGTAAGGAAAACTTTTGCTAGAATAGGAACTAGGTACTATTGGCCTAAAATGAGGTCAGATATTACCAAGTTTGTTAGGAACTGTAAGATAAGTCAAAGTGTGAAACCTGTGAATGATAAGCCGGCTGGTTTGATGGTTGAGAGGAAAGGTATTTCTAATCCGTGGGAAATGATATGTGTAGATTTGGTAGGCCCTCTTCCAAGGTCGAATAGAGGTTTTGTTTACATCATGACAGTGGTTGACTACTTCACAAAGTTCCCCTTATTGTTTCCTCTTAGGAATGGGAAGGCTGCTTCTATCTGTAAGGTTCTGGAAGAAAATGTCTTTTTACTTTTCGGCGTACCCAAGTGGACCGTGTGTGACAATGGTCCCCAGTTTCGAGGAAAGGAAACTGGGGTTCTGGAAACTGAGAAACTGGGAAAGTACGGTTCACAACAACGGTTTACGGCGAATCACCACCCCCAGGCTAATCCCGCGGAGAGGATTAATAACACCCTAAAAACCGTTCTGCGTGCCTATGTGTCGGAAAACCATAGGACGTGGGACACACATCTGGAGAAGGTAGCTTGTTGCATCCGCACTGCGCAACATGACGTGTTAGGAGTTTCCCCGTACTACGCGAATTTCGGGAAAGAGATGGTTACTTGTGGTCGTATGCCTTTGACCCTAAGTACCACCTCAGACAGGTTAGATAGGGACTCAGTAGGGAATCAGGATCCACCCAGTACTTCAGCTAGTAGTTTAGATAGGGATACAGAGAATAGGCCAGATAGTGAGTCAGAGTTAGGAGTTAGGGAAATCAACATGACTGAGCTAGGAAAACGTTTTGAGGAGCTAAGAAAAGATATTGGTAGGAAGTTAGCGGAGGCAGCCAAGAAGTCATCGAAAGCATACAATCTTAGGCGGCGAGATGTTCAATATCTGCCGAATGAGATTGTATGGCGTAGGAATTACATCCTTTCAGATGCAGCGAACTACTACTCAGCGAAATTAGCCCCAAAATACTTCGGCCCCTTCAAAATTCGTAGGCGAGTCTCACCTTGGACGTACGTGCTTGAAGATGACACCATGGAAAGGAACGAGGAACATGGCATGTGAAGGACCTTAAACCATATATCGTCGACCCATAGGACCCACCAGCGTTTCCATACCATCGGCCAATCTCTTGCTAGCCCGGCCATGGCTCCTCTTCTATGTTGATGGCCAGTCTTTTGTCAGTCCGGCCATGTCTCCTTCTGTTACGTTTTGTTTTACCTTTCGATTCCTAGGTGCCCTATTGAAATGTGTACCACATTTCACGGGAGGTAAGGGTGGAGTTGTTACGGTCAAAAATCGCGCAACAAAGAAGCTCTTTGTCTGTCCTTTTGATCCCATCCCTCCACTTCACTTTTGGGCTTCCCCCGTCTTTCTTTCCCACTTGTGTTCCCTCTTTTCTTCCGTACAGGTTCCTTAGAGCAAGACGGACGGTCAGGACCAAGACCGCGCGAGTCAACTTAAATCCAGATGGAGGATCCGGAGACTCTAGCTTATTTGAATGAGCTCAAACGCCAAAGAGTCCAACACTTGAGCACCACTACCACAAACAAATTATAAAGAGAGATTAACCTAAGTCATACATCTACCTTGAGCGAAGAACATCAATGGCCGAGGGCCCATCCTAACCGTGTTTCTAAATGTAAAGAATGGCTTACTATAGGTAGAGTCCCCTTCCCCAAATCTGCGCGAAAGTCCACTAGGGTAATGTAGTATATCGCGAGTTGAGTATGGTAGTTCCTTCTTCGTTCTCCTTATGAAAATTTATAACACTATTCTCCTTCCGAGAATAGGGTTAAATGATGGATCACTGAATGCTCTCTTTTCGGTTCGGCTTCGAATTCTACCCTATAATTCGCAGTGGGGCGAATTGGTACGAATTCTTGTGTGAGAGGAATGCAGCTGGGGTTCAATAACGGCAAGCATGTCCAGCAAAGAGCTGAGCGTGGCTTGAAACGCCGTGCCCGATAACCACTGTACCGGAATGAGAGGATTGGTTGAATGTGTGTGTGAATGAGTCATGGTTTGTTTGGGAAAAAGCCAAGCCAAGCTTGGGTGAATCACTTCTGGTTTACCTAGCAAGTTTGGTGGAGGTTTTGTAAGATAAGAGAGCTGGAGGTTTTGATAAAAAGGTTGAAGAAATTTTGGAAAAAAGATCCAGAGGAAATACCTTCTAAGGAAGCAGAAAAGATCCAGGAGAAAGGACGCAGTAATTGAAAGGAAAAGGAAAAAGGAACGTGAAGGAGAAAGAGGAAAAGCTAAGTAGTGTTTTATGATTGCGTTTGTGCTTTGTAAGGAAAAATTGTTGGCTGGTAGACTTTCGTTTCGAGAAAATCCCTTAGAAAAGACGGGACGCGCGACCCTTTTAGTTTTCACCTTTTTGCATTCGGGACGTGTTAATATAGTGAGCCATTCTCTTCGTGCGGCGATATTGATAAAATTGTTTACCTTTTCATTTTATTTCATTCGGCCATTTCCTTGTTTGCGTTGCTTCTCTTTGTTTGTGATAGTTTGTGATACCAATCTGTTTGAGTAATTCTTGCTGTGATTCATTGGCCAATTCTTTAACCTTAACTTCTTTTGATAAATCGCCTTCGTTCGTCTTAGAACGTTTATAACGACCTAAACCATTGTGTTTTTCTTTTGATCGGACCTAATCATTTTCAGCTAATTACAGTTTTGCTATTTTACTTATAAAACAGCTGGCGCCCATTTTAATCCACGTACAAAAATCATTAAGCATTCTCGGAACCCACCCCCTTGCTGAGCAGTCGGGAAGCACAGCAACAACTTGCTGTGTTGTTGCACTTTTTCGCCGCTAGCTTTTAGTTTTCGATAAATTGTTTACATCCGCGAGCGCATCGTCGGCGCATATTCGATATTTATTCTAACGCGAAGAAAAAGTGTAACAACCGTGTTAAAAACTATGTGACAAACTTCATATACCTCCTATCCTATGGGATAGGGTATAAATATAGTCGATCAAGAGCATGTCCTAACAACAACCTTATATTGAAAGGTAGCCTGTAGAGCTTTTTAAATGCGAGATGTTTTGGTAGGGTAAATCTTCAAAATCATTTCCCAATAACGATGACTGGACTACTTTCGAGGAGCTCTTCTAAACGATCGTCAGGAACTCTTCTAAACGATGGCCGACCTCAAGATCTCGGCAAAACTGATCAAACCATACGGCATGGTTTGATAATGTTATACGGCACAACTGTGGAACAGTTGCTCGAATCCATTCCACCCATTCTCCTAACCACTCAATATCGTTAATGAATGCGATAACCTAAATTTTTAACTCCACGGCATGGATTCTCGATAGCCCAACATTCATTTGTAAAGAAATGAAGCAAGCTACTCTTGTGGCCTTTTGTCCGATAAGTTCAGAAAATTAAGAATGAGTAAGGCTGCTACCCAGTACAATCCTGCTGACGGTACGACAGGGGGGTTGAGCGGGCTTTGGAAGTGTTGGGTCGTGCGTTCGAAGCATCGTAGCTGCGTTCGAAGCATCGAAGCATGGTAGTACAATGGACCGACCAGTAGTTCGGTCTGAGTGCTTCATCCGACAGTATCAAGGCCCGACAAAAACAAAAAATAAACACCAGTTTCAAGTATGGTGGAATCTCAAAGTGAAGTATATTCGATAGTGTCCCTTTTCAGTAGTAGGAATAGCAATCGCATTCTCCATGTATAACTAAAGGTGTAGAAACACAACTTTTACGTTTAGCCTTTTTGTATACAATGCTTGTTCTATATTGTTACTTTGCGCTGCGCCAAATATATAAAAGGCTTCTTAAATCAGCTGTGTATTTAATAAATTAATTAATTTAGCCAGTGAACTAGGTAGAAAAACTTTTTTGAATAATTGATTAAAGTTTTACGCGAAAGGACTAATGAATTACATATTTGCATATATGCATCCAAACACCGCTGCGATAGTATTGCTCAGATGGTTCATGGCAACAAGCAATTTGTACCATCTACACAGAAATAAATTCTGCAGGCATTTATGTAACATTTCACACAAGTTCAATTGGATTAGTATTTAGTCATAGTGATGACATTGAGTTTTTTCTATACTATATACTCTCAGTCAAATGAATTCAATTAAAAATGATCCCGTAAAGGGGATTAATTTATCTCTACTATTTAGATACTACATGAGTAAAACAGACATTTTATTTGAGCTCCAAATGAACGAAACTGTCATTTGAATTTGTGCCTAATCCTTCGAAATAAAATCAAATACAAAACAAATCCAGCGCAATTTGAGCAATGCACGAATGAATTTCGCAAATCGTTGCGGGGATAATCAACGGAAGTTTGGGGAGGATTTTTTTTATGGCACTTCTTGCTCAAAATGGATCCTGAACCTGGGGGAAGAATGTAATTTGTTATTCAAGGCAAGTTTTCTTTTCACTCCTGTGTAATCCTTTCGGAAGATTAATCAGTTTGATTTGTTATCCCGACGTCTGTGGTTTGTGAGGCAAGATAGATGGATGGTGCATAGCAGATAGGTTCTCTTTGTAATGTTCTGTTTCTGTTTTTATTTTTGTTATTCTTTTGTTTGCCGATTCTTGCTGTGCGAAAATCTGTTTTGGGATACAAACTAGACTAAGAATTTACTTGTTCTCGCGAACCTAGATGTCGTGTAACTACTGTTTCTTTTGCAGTTTGCTTTACAGTTTTTCAAAATAAATAAGAATTTATTTTATATCGTAGGTAAATCTACTTGATATATAAATTGTATAAGTTTAACACGTCAGCTATTATCTGCAAACAGGTAAAAGAAATAAAACTTGAAATGAGTTAAAATACTTGCAGCTACTTACAAAATCCATGCAGCACATGTAGTGTAGTGCACTATTCGTCTTACCTTAAAACAAGAATCTTAGAGTCTTACCTTAAAGACAGAATCTTTCGCGTAAGGTACGAAAATGAGTACTCGGAATTCAAAGAGATAAATGCCGGTGTCCCGCAAGGAAGCGTTCTCGGCCCAATATTATTTTTGATTTATACAAGAGACATACCCCACGATGAGGGAATAATTTTAGCTACGTTTGCTGACGACACTGCTATTCTCGCTATTGATACGACAATTGAATTATCAACAGGGAAACTTCAGCGCTCTTTCAAAATATGCGTCAACGCATGTTAACTTTACTTATAAAAAGATAAACAACAAATCTTTATTCATTAACTCGGTACAAATCCCGTACTCAAATGAAACGAAATATCTAGGAATGACTCTAGACGCAAAACTTAAATGGAAGCCGCACGTTAAAAAGAAACGCGACGAGCTCGAAATCAGGTTAAGAGAAATGAATTGGCTTATCGGAAGATTTTCGAAACTAAGCGTATACAGGGTGTTTCCAAATTCGATGCAAATATTTTGACACAAGATTCTTGGGTATATTTGAAGAAAAAAATTGTTCTACAGTATGGGCCTATCTCAAATTTTGATACCACTTATTGGGAATTTAAGAAAACACCTACTTTGAGGTACCTTGACCCATACTTACACAAATATCTCCGCTAACACTTACAACAGGTACTTCATTTAGGATTTAGATTTTAGAAGAAATAGTACTCCTTTTAACTGCGTTAAAATAAAATTGATGACTTTTTTAACTTTCGAGATATTTGCTTTTAAGTCGGATCCTTTTTCCCTGCCCATGACATTTTTTTGACTTTCAAGACACATTTCTGCGAAAAATGCGTAATAAACATATCGGTAATTTTTTTTTCTAGTGCACCTAATAATACTTAATAGAAATTTGCTAAGACAAGTTACCCGAAAAACCCACAGATTTTATGATACTTGAGAAATTCCATAGCAGGTAAAATTATGAAAAACTCGATTCATACATAGTGTTCAATTCCTATTATTCTGAATAAAAATGCTTGTGTTTGGTTTATTTTTTTTTTTTTTCATTAAGTTAACTTTGCAATCAAACAAGGTGTTCAAAGTGTCCTCCTCCATTTTGTATGCATGCTAGAGCCCGTTTTTGGATTGCGCTGTCAACGTTTATTGAGGATAACTCCTGCCTCACTTGTGACGAGGCTTGGAGAATGCGATCTTCTAAATCATTTAGAGTTGATATTTCTGTAGAATAAACAAGTTCTTTCATTCTTCCCCATACAAAAAAAATCCATAATTGTAAGGTCTGGAGATCTTGCAGGCCAGTGAACTGGTCCATTTCTTCCTATCCAACGACCAGCGTACTTTTCATCCAGCCAATTCTTAACCTCGCGACCAAAGTGGTCTGGGGCTCCATCCTGTTGAAAATATGACGAAGCTCGTTGAGTTACCGGAACATCCTCCAGTAGATCTGTTAAATCATTGCGCAAAAATTCCAGATAGTTTGCAGAATTCAGTGTGGGAGGCAGTTTGAAGGGACCGATTAAGTTGTTTCCAATAACACCTGCCCACAAATTGACGCTAAATCTGTGTTGAAATGATGACTCTCTCCTTGTGTGTGGATTTTCCGCAGCCCATGTGTGTAGATTGTGAAAATTTGTAATCCCATCTCTAGTAAATTGAGATTCGTCTGTCCATAGGATTCTGCTTGGTTTTAATTGGTTTCTGATTGGTTTTATAAACCTTTGTCATCCAAGTTCCGCTCTAACAACCAGTTGCAAAACTCAAGTCTCGGCTCCAAATCACTCGGAAGCAGTTCCTGCACAGGTGTATGGTGGTATGGATACAAGTTTTCCGTATGCAGGAGACGAACAATTTTATGTGTTGAAACATTAAATCGCAAGGATAAGCGCCTGATGCTGATTGATGGATCATTTGCAACCGCTTCCAGTATTCTTTCATCAACTGCAATTCTTCCTGGTAAAGCTCCTGCGTTAGGTCGTCTTGTTGAAACAGATCCCGTTTCCCGAAGTCTTCGAAACGAATTTGTAAATACGCGGGGATTAGGTACTCTTCGGTAAGGGTAAAGCTGATGGTATCTTTGTTGTGCTCTAATAGAACTTCCGTTGCACATCCCATAAACGTAGATAATCGGCGTATTTTTCGTTTGTAAAAGATGTCATTTCAAGTAGGGTTTCTTAAAAACTTTTGTGTCACCTCGGCTTCAAAAATGACTTTGATGGATTTAATTTTGTTTTCTAACCTTTTATAGAATTTACGTTAGGTAAAAAACTTAATCAAACTTAATCCTTTTTGGGATTTAACAGAAAAATGATAGGGAAATTACCTTTTTATCAGGTAGTCTAATAAAAATGCATGCTCTAAAACCTACGTAAATTATTAATACATAGTCAAAAAATCGTTCTTGTTGTCAATCGCGGTTATAAAAGTAGGTAACAAATCATATTTCCACCTTATACCTGTCGCGGCTTCGTGAAAAGAGTTTTTCATAATTTTACCTGCTATGGAATTTCCCAAGTATCATAAAATCTGTGGGTTTTTCGGGTAACTTGTCTTAGCAATTTTTATTAAGTATTGTTAGGTGCACTAGAAAAAAAAATTACCGATATGTTTATTACGCATTTTTCGCAGAAATGTGTCTTGAAAGTCAAAAAAATGTCATGGGCAGGGAAAAAGGATCCGACTTAAAAGCAAATATCTCGAAAGTTAAAAAAGTCATCAATTTTATTTTAACGCAGTTAAAAGGAGTACTATTTCTTCTAAAATCTAAGTCCTAAATGAAGTACCTGTTGTAAGTGTTAGCGGAGATATTTGTGTAAGTATGGGTCAAGGTACCTCAAAGTAGGTGTTTTCTTAAATTCCCAATAAGTGGTATCAAAATTTGAGATAGGCCCATACTGTAGAACAATTTTTTTCTTCAAATATACCCAAGAATCTTGTGTCAAAATATTTGCATCGAATTTGGAAACACCCTGTATAACAAACTGCTTTTGTATAAGCAAGTGCTACATTCTACACCGAGATCTTGGAATCGCAACCGTGACTGATGAGGTAACAAACTTTGCTCGCAAACTTAGTACTTGACTTCGCGGACATTGCAACAATGAAATTATCCGAACTTTGGATCAGACAAATCTTACGCGCCGACTACAATGAAAGAGACCGTTGGATCTAGCAGCATAAGATGAAACCGTATAACTTGACGGTATAGTATGTGCTTTCGTTGGAAGGCAGCCTGCCACACGCGATTACTACAGAAGCTTGAACTACTTGTTAAGGAAACTTAGTTGTAGTCTAACACGGAAAATGGGAGGTTTTTTAGTGAGTAAGAATCTCACACTACTATGAGCACGCGCGGCCGGTCCTCGTAGTGCAAATGGTGAAGGTTTAGTGTGTAGTGCAACCTATGAAGGTTTTTCCTACCCACGGAAATAAAAAATTAGTCTTTGTAGACAGGTGTCTTTGTAGAAATGTGGCCCGACACAGAAGATCGACTATAAAGAAAGATTTTTATCCAAAGATAGATTCTGGAACAACATATTTTTAACCCGAGATTCTCCCCGAACTCTTATTCTCAAGAAACGGATTCCCAATAAAACTGATCCAACATGTCAGCATAAGAAAAATCCGACCATCGTCACCTGCAAAAAAAAGACTCGTTCTTTTTCGCGGCCCTCACCTACGCGAGGGTCTGAAAAGCCCTCCGAGGGTACCATTTGTCTTGAAAAATTTCTCAAAGTGCCGTTCTGATTCGACAAAAATTGTAGGTCTTGAATAGTAAGAAATTAACACACAACTTACATTGTTGCGAAGTTGGCCCTGGTTCCCCTCAAGCTGTTGCGCCACTCTATTTATAAAAAAAATCGAAGGTACAGTTGTTATCAGCCCCCATGGAGTTACTAAAAAATATCTTCATCATCATCATATTTTAATATGCCGCATATCCTGTACAAGGGTCGCGGAGCGAGGGTGGCTAAATGGTCCTTCCATTGTTTTCAATCCTCCGCCACCTAGTGTCTCCTTTAGTCAAGGATATGTCTGGCCCATTTACACTGTTGGAAAGTGACTGAAAAAAGACTGGAAAACATCTAGCGGAGACACCAATTGACAAGCCTGTTTTCTGTGATTTTCCAGTAATCTTCCAATACTGGAAATCGGTAAGGCATGAGGCTGACCTATGGAGACGGAACTTAGGATAGATATATGCAAACATATGCGATAATGTCCTGAAAATATCACGGTCAATACTAGCGTACAAATAATATGTAGATCGACCCTTTCGGCTGCGCCATTCAGCTGAGCCATTCATGTACCTTAACTTTGAGACTATTCCCCAACATGTAAGCGCAACTTCCCACTTGCAGGCCAAAAACAGATGGTGGGATCTGGTATAGACTACACCCGCCTTGACACCGCACCAGTGTCTCTTGAGTTGGTGGCGGAGCATCGGAAACGATAGATGAACAATTTAATCGCCGTTTCTCGGAAAAAAATTTTGCGTTTTCTTACTATTTTCTGAAAGAATTATATTATTAACTTACCCAACCAAGTATAGAAAAACTGACACGTTACAAAATGTCATAACGTGTAAGAAAAAAAAATTGCAAAATGTAAAACCGTTGTTACGCCGCCATTTCCTTATAACAATTATTTACAATTAGTTACAATTATTTATGGAAAAGCACTGAATTGTTAAAAATACAAAAAATGTATCATATAGATGGAAGCATGTGGTATCGCTTTTTGGTGAGCTGTAAACGAATGCTCGTAAAAGCTAATTAAATGCCACTCAAAAAGTTTTTAAACAGAATCGAGAGCTTGGTTATAGCAGAAAACTTATGTTTTCCTTTGATTTTTTGGGACATCAAAGGGCTCACAAAGTTAAAAGTTGATTGACGGAACGTCCTCAAAACGAATCACGAAAAGTTTCTGTACTAGGAAGGTAGAAAATTAATTTTTACTGTGATAACATTACAATCGAAAATTCATTGCACAACCTGTGCTCGTTTAAGGTTTAACGGTGTTTGGTATGCTTTAACCTAAAATTTTTAACACCCAAAGCTTTTCTTAGGTTATGAAAGGGTTAGAGAAATACTTTATGTGTCGCAATTTTGTTATTTTTGTCAGGTTTACTTGCACAGCTGGTCTTCCAACAGCTTTCTTTCTAAGACTTGTTTATTAAAGTACCAAAAGCTTTAACATTTTAGTACTAAGCTACTTCAAAGTATTTTTCAATACAGTGATGATAAAAGATTATATAAGATTCAAGTATCTATTCTTCACACCGTTCAAATTCAGTCGGTGCTCCTTTTCCTGATTTCCCATTTCCCAATGTGATTTCAATTCAAAGCCTTATGCGGGGACCACAAAGAAGCCTCGGGCTTCGAACCGACTTTGTAATTTAACATTTAGTTTCGAAGCTATATTAATAACTGTCGCACCGATACGATGATTTGCGTCATATTACGATGTCAAACAGCACCGGTGCAACAAAAAATTGCAAAACGTTATCTTAAGTATAGTGAGGGATTTATCCACTTTGTTTCTTCGAATTGTATTGCACCTCAAGGTCCTACACAGGACGCGACTTGAGAAGCATGAAGTGCATTGACCAATTAAGTTTGGATAAGGCTACGAAACACGGATTAATTTCCATCCAAATACTTACTCACTCTAATACACACACCTATCTGACTTAGATAAATCCTACAAGTGGCGCAATATACAATACATATAGGGGGTCTTTCATAGGATTCACTGATAGACCTGAAACACCATTATTCACACTTTGGCCGTCAACAACAGTTATTTGTGGCCATAAAATCACTTCATAGCACTTTGATTCAATTAGTGAAATGTATCAACAAAACATTTCCGCTCAGAGAAATGGCGTTACACAAATCCTTCCACATCCAGAGTTGAACCATTTCGTCGTCCCTTGGTCGTCCTTGTTGTTGTCGTATAGTCGTGATTTTAGTCGTACCAATCGTTGATGTAATTGCGAGGACTGCTCCAGCAAATATCCACGATGATGGTTCGTTGGCTGGCCCTGGTTGATGTCATTTCCGGTGATTACTAGGAAATTGGGCAAAACAACGTAATAGTGGATTAAGACTCTTCGTTGAAGATGTATTGTTAATTAAAAGTCACAAAGAGCTCTTGCACAAAGTATGAGAGGGACCCTTGGCCCTCTGGGGTATGCTTCCATGATACGGCTATTTGTGCGTGTGAATATATGGAAGGATTTATTTCATAGTCCATGTGTTCAAGGCTAAAATGAAATAAAATGGGATTGCATATAGCTGGTAGGTATATGGCGACTCTACTGGACACAAGCCTGGGGTGTTTTGAAATATCTTATCGGGGCGGTTCGCCTCTGTTTTTCATTGTTGTATTTGAAACAAGGATAACAATTTGGTTATGCAAACATTTGAAAAGAGTGCGAATGAAGTTATTGTTTTTCTTGAGAAGTGTCCATTTTTAGTCCACGCAACTTCGTAAATAAGCTAAAGTTTACAAAGTATTTTCTATAACTACCATGCTCTACTGCTATTATTCAAGTTCTCTGTTGCAACTTTACTATTGAAGTTTTAGAAAATGGTTACCCGGAAACGCCTGCCATTATTCTGATCTTACTTTGTAATGCGTTTCCAGGATATGCTCCTGCTAACAAAAGAATTTCATAAATTACAATTGCAAATATTGCATGGAGCATAATCGGAAACTGCTCACTGGACTATATCATTTTGATTGCCATTGGCAAAGACTTTGCAGCATAAAAGCATAAATGAGCATCAATAGGGAGATGGGTAGCGTCCGGGATTCCTTGAATTTTTAAAGTTTGTTTTTTTGTTTTCGAAATTCCCTCAGCAGGCAGCGCTTCCTTTTCAAGGGAAGGTAACCGAATTGTTTCCACTCGTTTTCCTCGCAAGCACCCCATTAATTAAGATTTTTTTTTGCAAAATGTAATTTCCTTTTAGCAATTAACATTTTCCTCGAAAAAAATATCCGAATCGTGATTTTTTTCACTCCCTTGGGTATACACGCCTGTACGTCATCGTTGTCTCAGTATCTCATTACCTGTGTCGACATCAGATACTGGAAAAAAAAATTAATTAAAGGTGTCGGACGTGGGTGTGAAGGACACTTACATTCTTTTGGACAAAATTGTTGCATGAGTAGTTGTTTGTATTGATATTCATGAATTCTGCATGCACTGAAATAAATTAACTTAAAAGGAATATACAAGGAATACCTGGGACAAAGTCTTTAATAAAAGTTCATTAGATGCCAAACTAAAATGTTTTTAAAAGGAAGCGAGTTTTCGGTTCCAGAATAAAATTTTACTTATCCTTTGATCTACCTTTTGGACCTAAGGAAATGCCAAAAAATCGCGGAGTTGATCGGGGAACGTCCTCAGACCGATGCAAATTTTGTTCGCAGCCGTATATTGTGCGTTTGATTGCAGATAAAATACTCTACGAAACAAAACCTTACATTTAGAATTAAACAAGGCTCCAGAGGAAATACAACCTTAATATGACAATATAATACGACCCCAAACTAAATAATATAAAGATGAAATGAAACAACCCCATACGACCCCCCATATTATGTACTTGGCATACACCAAAACAGGTACATAACTTAAATCCAACAGTAAGCCCAAACGGAAACGGAAGGACTCACACATACCTGCTCGAAAAAAAAAGAATTAAAAGAAGAAGACTTTTTTTACCCGACCCATGCATAGTTTGTAACACAGTGAAATAATCACCGTGGACCCTTAAGACCGTTTAGAGATATGATCGAGACCGACAAGTGAATCGATTAAGCTATGTCCGTCCGTCTGTTTGTGTGAAGGTTTTAGGTCTTTAGAATCAAGCTAGAAAGCTTAAACTTGGTACGCGGCTTGGTTATTTTGTTGCATAGACAAGGTGTGATTGGCTCAATCCGTCAACGGCCACGCCCACTACTGGCTTCAATGTGAGACAACCTCTGTTTCAAATTTTTTCAAAATGCCTTTTGGTCAAGTAAGACAAGGCACAGGAACTTAAACTTGGGTACTGAGCAATATTGACCTTTAACAAGGAAAAAAGGCCCACTTTTAACATACTGGATTATTAAAACCCCGATTTCCCGGAAAGTTCACTCCAAATTGAAAAAAAATTCTATGACAACAATGAAAGATAGTTGTATTTGATGAGTTTGCTCCACACAAAATTTTGAGCTCCGCCCACTTTCAAGGGGCGTTTTTAGGAAAAAGCGTTTGTTTCTGAAATAATTTTAGCGTTTACCGTTTTTTCTTATGATTCTAAACGAAATAATTGATTGAAATAATTAATTAATTTAAATTTTTAGCCCATGCCCACTTTTGGGGGCGTGGCTTATACAAAAAATATATGAATTCGGGGCAAGAAACTTTAAGATTTGGTGTAACATGGTATATAGGGTCGGTTATATAGAAGTTTGTCACAGAAAAACTTGCACTTACTCACTTGCTTCGAAATAATTTTCGGTTTTAACACATTTTAACACAAACGTCATGATTCTAACGAAATTACAATTAATTAGTTTTTAAGTTTTAGCCCATGCCCGCTTTTGGAGGCGTGGCCTATACATTCGGGCCAAGAAACTTAAGGATTTGGTGTTACATGGTATATAGGGTCGGGTATATAGAAGATTGTCACAGACGAACTCTTGCACTTATTCACTTGTTTTTTTAAAGAATCTAGTTAATATCTTTTGGTAAGATGCCAAAGAGTGCACCCTAGAATT
Organism: Neoascia interrupta; assembly: GCA_947623515.1. Taxonomy (NCBI): domain Eukaryota; kingdom Metazoa; phylum Arthropoda; class Insecta; order Diptera; family Syrphidae; genus Neoascia; species Neoascia interrupta. Next base: position 151,242,358 of record OX392463.1, read on the forward strand.
TGGGTAGAGTTACACGAACACCCCCTACAATTATACACAATACTTAGGATATGTAGATTGTAACTATCTTCATGTTAAAAGGTCTAAACTTTCTTCGAATAATGGGTTACAAATACGTGTTGCTCTATAAATGCTCAGCTTTGTCAGTTGTCTAACAAAAGGACATGATGAACAAGACTCTTTTTTTAATTTTTATTTCCTGAAATCCTTTACGAGCATCATTAGGTAAATTGTTAAATTGAAATTGATGGAGTGCGTATGATAATGCGTACCATCTACTTTAAACTATTCACGGCGTTTGTCATTGATGATGACCATTACAAGCATTTAGGCTGGCAATAAGATTAACTGTCTGATGTTGGTAGTGACCCAGTTAATAGTTGATTTACGATACCATCCATTCCTATGGTCAGAAGGGCACAATTTTAGAATTTGTTTAACCAAATCATTTGTATTCTGTTTAGGATTTTTTTGTTGCATGAAAAACCATTGATATGCAGATTAGACTTTCAAGCAATAAATCTTAGAATTGTCAGTCGTCATTCTCTGCATTTTCCATAGAACTATATGATTATACGATATGTAATAAAAAACCATTCTGATGTTGTTATCATAGGAAAAACTCTATGCCTTTGAGCTTAAAGCTTTCATTAGTTTTTATTATTCTCAAACCAGTTGCTACAACACATGACAGTGCTAACGTCATAAAACCAAATGGGACTTCAAAAGTTGCATAAGCACGTTACAATAAACCGCTAAAAAGGGTTAAAACGCCATTTATGACGACCATTATACAGTTAATTTCTCTTAAGGGTGTAGCAATAGCCATAAAGGTGGCGGCATAAATTACTAGAAGTCAAAACAGCCCCTCAAAAAGGAAACTTTAAGTCATAAAATTTAATTGGTCAAAAGATTTAACCTCCGTAGCTGTAGCGGCACTTTGACTTCCGGCAGAATGTAGTCTGTATAATACGCACCATCCTCAAGAAAGTGTTGACACACAAACCTCATGGTAGGTGAAAGCTGCGCTCACAAAAAGGAAATGTTTATGTGCCTGCTATGGATTGCAGCCATACTGTTCCATTCAGGATTGTAAAGCCCTTTATTATTATTTTATATTCGAACATAGATTCCCTGACAAAAACATGACCTTCTACACCACAAATACAAACCACACCAAAAGTCTGGTACTGATTTATTGGCAACACCCGGCAAATTCTTGTTCCAAGTCGTTTTGGAGCATTTCCTCGTTTGGGGCATAAAGCACAAAAATACATACCCAAACCATGCCAAGCGGCTGCCGCGCCGATTACAACATGATTCGCCCATCAACCGATTTAACTGTTTAAAAACACGCTCCGCGGCGGGTATAACAACAATTGCCCCAACTTTTATCCTTTTCCTACAGCAATGGCAGGAGTGTGTACTAAGCCCATCGCACTGTAAAATGAATTGTGTGCGATTTACTGTGTAAGCTGGCACTATATAAAGACTTGTTACCGACAATTTGTTTAGTTGTGTTGTCTTTTGTCGTCGTATGAGGCTATGTAATTTTCTTGTAAGATGTCGGCTTAAGACGGAGTGAGTCCTTCATGTGTTAAGGACAGATTTAATTTTTTTAAAGAAGAATGTAGAAACGTACGCAAAAGGATACTTAAAATACCATGCATGATGAATTGGGCAAACGGTTAAAGTTTAGTATGGAACGAAATATTTAAGAAATCATTTTAATTTTTCAAACCCTATTCCACACGAATATAGTATAATATGCTTGAAACAGACGAGAATGTTGCATAGAGAAATAATAACTAAACACCCTCAGGACCTTAAAAACAAGAAAATCGAAAGCACATTCAATATTGATTATAATATTTTAGCCAACGTTTTAAATCAAAAAAACTTAAGACTTAAGTATCCATATTTTAATTTATCAAAAAATGTCGAGCATTTTAACTCATGTCCTATTAAGTAGCATCAAAAGATTATATTAAGCCAATCTTACACGACTAGGTTCAGAAGTGCATCGTCTACTTATTTCGTTGGAACATCTCTCTGATTTTGATAGTCCTTTTTCAACGCCTAATCCATAAAGTTTGCTAAATTCCAGAAAACATCACGAAACTCGCAGCTTTCTCTAAGTTTTGGTGTCAATTTTCACAAAAGAGACGTGTATTTCACTACCGAGCGATCAGATTGGGTGATCGTACTTTTAGAAAACCTCTGATTTTAAATTTTATTCATATAAGGTTTTGTGTTATTCCGAAATTTGAAGGCGGAGCCACGGTTTAGAAAAGTACTAAGATATCTGCTCAGGCCACTATTGATAGACAGAAATCTAGCAAAAACATTCATCATCATTATTTTTTTGTTCGCTTATCCCTTAAAAGGGTCGCCGAGCGAGGGCGGCTAAATAGTCCTTATATCGCTTACGATTTTCCGGTACCAACTCAATCAACCAAGGCGCGATTCCCAGGCGGGTCTTGAAGATGATCTTTACTAGATCCCATCATGTGCTTCTTGGCCCAAGGGGGACACACGGGCTAATATTTTGGAAAGCATGACTTATCTAGGAAGTCTGTTGAGGCGCATGCGAACAACGTGTCAAAACCATCGCAGTATTGATCGTTCCACTTGGAAAGGTAACTGCCTAACAAAAAGATTTACACCAGCAACTTAGCTCAGGAATTTCGATTCGGCAGCTTTTACTCATGATTTAATTTTTTCTGTCATAACTCTAATTTCAGGAGCATAGATGAGCGTAGGACCGAACATTGAATTAAAGTGAGGTCCTTGCTTACACTCTAAGCAATTTCCTCATACAGGTCGGCGCAATTCCTCCTCTATTGCTCTAGCTTGGCCATTTCCGCAGGATAATTAAGGTGACGTGAAATAACACCGATCGTAAGAATACCTACAATATTTCCCAAATTTGACTTTTCTGCCTCTTCAAAATCTAAAGAGAACCAATTTTTTAATTTGGCTTTATTTCGTTTAAGAAAACAAAGTGAGTAAGTGCAAGAGTTCTTCCGTAACGAACTTCTATATATCCGACCCTATTTATGAATTGAATAATTGGAAGTCAATTGAATTCATTCAGTGACCTGATTTCATTTATTGGAAGTCAATTATGAATATGGGCCTCGCTCCTTAAAAATAAGCAAGGACCACGAAAAGAAAAACTTTTAAACTTATTTCTCTAGAACCGTGAGGAAATGTGTTAAAACGCCCCTCCAGAGTGGGCGGAGCTCAAAACTTTGTATAAAACTAGCTTCGAATATGCCTCTATTTGTAGTAAAACTTTTTTCAATTTAGTGTGAAATTTCAAAGAAGTCAGGTTTTGAATGCTATAACTGTAAAAGTGGGCATGGTCGACGGTTTAGCCGGTTCAATTTTCGTCGAGCTAAAGGCATTGAATCGTCATATCTTTGCACCGAAATTTGAGTTCTTTATGCCTTGTTTAAGTTGGTCAAGTGTCTTTTGAAAAAAAAGCGAATTAGAGGTTGTCTCAAATTAAAGCTAATAGTGGGCGTGGCTGTCAGTGGACTTAACCAATTTTTTTACTTTGTGCAATATAAATTTGACGCCCCCCCTTAACTGAAAAACTAAGAATTTAAACAATCTAAACTTACTGTAACTTGAAGCTAAGAAAATAAGGGGAGATTAGATTTTTGGGATATTGAGAGTTTTCGGGGTTGGCTAGATTTAAGGGTGATCTTTTTAAGGGTGATTTTGGTACTAATAAGGTTAAATGAATGTGCGTGCTTGTTACAGATACGTACCATCCCAGAAATAGATTCATAGTGACCATAGTTAGTGCGATGGGATTTTTGTCGAAACAAAGGTACTGATCGAAGGTTCCGGTTGTTAGGATTGAAGGTGATTAGCTGTAGGAGTTTGAGGCTATCAATCTTTCCAGTAAGAAGTTGGTGGATGAAGACAATATCAGCAATCTCGCATCGCTTTTTTAAGACCCATGCAGTTCTAGACCCAAAACCATCCCACATACAGACGGACGGACAGTCGGACATGGCTTAATAAATTCACCTGTCAGGCTCAATGATCGATCTCTAAAAAGTCTTAGGAGTACGGTGATTATTTCACTGCGTTAAGAATTATGCATCACAAATAATATACTCCGGTCGGCTCCAAACATAAGGTCGCAAATATACTTAATATAAATATTTTATACAAATTAAGCATTAAGCAAGCAGTCGTCACACCAAGCCGCTTGACTCCACAAACAACTCATTTAGAGGCAATGCTATGAATGACTGCCGATGAAAACAGCTCTTTCTTTACATTTAAAAAGTCAGTTGGAATTTGCTCAAACTTCTCCAAAATTTGCCGTGCAAATGATTCTATGAAATCAGAGACATAATCCTCTAACCTTGCCCACTGAATACGAACACCAGTTTTGGTTTTCGTCTTGGTGGCAAAGGAATACTGTCACTCTTATTCAATTTGCACATAAAAATCATTCAATGGTCTCTGATTTAGACTGGGTAAAAGCCAAGTATATTTGTAAATACCTTTGTGAGGGTATAATATCTTTATGATAGATAAGCTTTAAGTATATAGAAAAAGTACAACAAGCTCCCTGTGTTCCCATTTTGAATCGATTCACCGTGCCCCCCAATCACGCCCCTCAAAGTTTTGTTGTCCGTTCCCACATGAGCACTGACGTCAACCATTGGAAGAAAGAAACTCTTTTCTTAGGGTGGAGTTGAAATGTTAGCGGACGGAAATGTCGAAAGAAAAAAGAGTGTGTGGCTCACCGACAGCGTACGATCCTGCAACCCTTACAACCCTTACTTGTCGCGAGTAATGCTCTACCATTTGAGCTACAGTGAACGACTAAACGTAAAAATAGAGGGGCCTGTACGGCTTAGTTGTCATCATAATTGTTATAATTTACTTAACAAGACATGTTGGCAATAAATAAAAAATAAAAAGATGTTTGGTTGAACATTGATTCGAAACCAGGACCTCCCAATTGTCGGTAATAGGTGCTACCATCTGCACCACAGCCCACTTCCATCTCGGGTGTCCAAATAGCCTACATGATCTCTCTGCATAGCTAATGCACATAAGCCAACAACATGAAACTCATTTCTGTCACTCTGAGGGCAGCATCAACTTCGTTCAAGAAAGCTTCGTTCAAGATACTCTGCCTCTCGATCTGGTGCATACACCTGAACTATAAAAAGCTGAAGTCTATCGTTCAAGCTTAAGCCCTAAGATCACAACCACCCCCCCAAAGGATATAAACTCCAATATATTTCCCGACAGACCGAAGAGCCTCCATCCATCAGCGAAGTCTCTGGTTCCGGCAACTTTCCAATAAGTTGAGGAGATGCCAGTAGCATCGATCTGATACTTTTTAGCCTACTCACTTAGATGAAGCTTCTTCTTCGTAAGCGATGGGATATGACATGTACTTATTTGGTTGGTGTCATTTTGGTGCCATTTTCGACTTCTAGAATGACCACCTCCGCCTGTGATATGTATAGTGTCACCATTGCCGGGCTGCTCGTAACTTTTCCGGGTACGCCCAGTTGGATATCGAGCGGAATATTCCTACCACCAAGCGCTTGCATGCAGACACCCCAGACTTAGCTCCAAAGGATGCACTGGGCTACCAGGCTCAGCACTATCCGAGGCTGTTTCGTCTTTTTTTTCGTAGCTCCCAGGTTTATATTCGGCCGATCCCAATCTGGACAACAAAGGCTTCTTTGGCACAAAATTTTTTGTAATTTGTGGCAAAGAAGACAAATTGAAAAAAGCTGAGCTGTGCGCGAAAAAAAATCCTGCCAATTGAGAGGAACCACAAAAAGACCTTCCCATTAGAAATTAAATTAATATTTCACATATAAAAGTAATTGGTCGATTTTACGTAATGATTTTCTTATCTGAAATAAAAATGCAAAACGGAATATGTGTGTCCTTATATACGGCAAACCAAACCAAGAAAATTTGTTTTATTAAATTTTCTTGTCCCTTGAATCACTTTTTCAAATCATGATCTTGCACTGTGCGTTAGTATTGAACTTCATATCTCCCTTTAACTTCACACTTCCTCATACACTAAAATCAACCAAACCATACTCTAGGATCTAGGTCAACAAACATTGCCTTCATCATGTAATGAATCAAATTATGCCTTATATTTACACTAACTGAATTTACCAGACATTCTTACAACTAATGAAAGTATACTTATATGAAACTAATTAACGAGAAATTCTTTTACGCAAGTAGATAAGAACTTCCGCCACCACCCAGTAGATACGTAGATACTACTTGCATGAGTGCTGGCGGAATCTCATAATTAAATTATTGATGCAAATGTTGGCTTTTTCACTTTACTTCCGCGGTAAAGTGACTATGTGACTAACATAAAACAGGAGACGTTCGTCTGACGTGCTCTCTTCACAGACGTCACCTGTTTCCTTGAATGTGATTACTTACAAAGTTATCGCTAAAACAACTTCATTAGTAACTGTCTAGATTTGCTGAATATCAAATAGGAACAGTGAATGAACGAATAAAAGAAACATATATGGAGCACGCAAGAGACCTCAACCTAACTTTGATTCGTCGCAATTAATATTAATCGCCTCAAGTCACCATGCAAACCATGTCTAATTCTATTAAATCTGGCAATACAAATGGAAGCGTCACGAAGGCCACTGTAAGTGTAAGCCTGCTGTCTTCGATTGGTGAGCATTTTATAAATCCCGTGCAGGCAAACCGCAACCGATGTAGTGGCGGCAGCACGCTACAAATGTCACATTGGCTTAAACATGCGGGTTTTTCATTGTCCTATACGTCGTTCTTAAACTGTCTGAAATTGATATCAGACAGCAGTCAGGTTTTTATACTGCTTTGGTAACAAGCTAACAATTTTATTTAAATTGGATGATGACTATCGGGTTTGTGGTTTTAATTTAGTTGGGGCGGAACTAGAACTAGAACCCTTGAATACATGCATGAATTGAAGTAGGTCGCAGCAAAAAATTGATGCTTCTTCTAATTTAATTTATTTTCGAAAATATATATGTGGTTTTCCAAGCGACCCGAGTTTACCTTTGAGGGAAAGAGCAGACTCAAAAATTAGCAACACCTTGTAACAAAACTAAGTTAATTTAAAAGTTATCATACAAACATCATAATAACGGCTAGTCCCATGATCATTTCAAACGCTGCCAGGCGAACATCGTCAGAAAATTTTTCATTATAATGATGCCGACATTAAGTAGCGACAACACTTCTTACAGTAACAGCGAGTATTTGAAAAACAATTAATGCAAACCAACAGTATCAAAGCACACAAGTGTGGCTGCTCATACTGCGGGCTACCAACTGCAAACTTATGAAACAAGAAAGGCAATGACGAAAGCCTTTTGTGAAAATTTTAGTCTTGGTGCAACTTTCCAGTTAAGTCGGACTATTTTTCCAATCAGTCAGAAGAAGGAGAATACTAAAGTAGATCAAATAGAACATATTATAGTATTTCAAGGACATTAATTAAAAGCTCACCGGACGTGTCGCTGCTTACGCTGTTGGTTTGCGTCCATTTGTTTTTCAGGTACTTATTTTCTTCACTCCCCAATATAATCAGCGATACGTTCGGTTAGAAGTTAAGCGGGCTTCTTTGGTCGTGCATTCGAAAAGAACGGCCTGCATGACACAACCTCCGATAACGATTTACCGTAGAACCACAGTGATGTAGCTGTGGCGGTAGTAGTAGCGGTAGTAAAAGCTGTCAAAAGTTAAAACACATGTATTCAGTGTTTTGCGCACAGAATGTGTGTCTGTGGCGGTAGCGCGTAGCTGTGGCGGTAGTAAGAGTTGGACAACTTTTAACTTTCGTAGCGCTACACGGTTGACAGCGCTACACGGTGGACAGTTCAATACAAGTTAAGTAAACAATGGAGGAAAAGGACGTCGAAAAGTTTATTGAGACGGTTAAATCTAAAGAAATTTTATGGAATTTGTGTCATCCGTTGTACAAAAATATTAAATCTAGTTCAAATTAACTCAGAGTATCGGACATTGTTTATAAACGAGGTTTATGTTCGACATAGCCGCGCTACACCATTGTGTTCAATTTTTTTCCGTACTACGCCACATGGCTCCGCGGCTGTACTACGTACTACTGCTATATACCACCGCTACAGGCATTTTGGTCCCCCGGTAAGGCTGATCTGGAGTTTCTATAACTTTGTTGCAGGGCGACACTCAAGTACACCACTGCCCGCATCTCAGCATCCGGAATCGGCCATGGAACACTTCTGAGCGAGCCCTCAACCAGATTGAGCACTTTGCTATCGACGCAAGGCACTCTTCCAATATAATGGATGTCCGAATTTTTGAGTCCGAACATTGACTCGGATCACTATACTTCTTTGTAACAAAGTTACCTATAGCTATACAGCTGCGGATGTCCCGACCCCAAGAAGTGTAAGTACTTTGAGCGAGTTTGACGTTGGCAGGCAAGACATCTTCATGTCTTTACCCAACTAACTTACTTACTTAAGGTGGCGCTACAGTCCGGGTTGGACCTGGGCCCCAGCCATAAATCTTCGCCAGCCATACTCTGTGTCCAGTATTGCACGCGAAGTTGGCTGAGGTCTCTTCCACTTGCGTGCGCCACATGAGTCTCGGTGCTCATGGGGGTTGATTCAAAGATTTTCCGGGCCGTTGGTGTCCACTCGCTCTAGATGACTTAGCCATCGTAGCCTTTGTATTTTTCCTTCCCCAACCAAGTCTCCCAAAACATTCTAGGAAATCCTATGCAGCCAGCATCAATTGTATGGTGGCAACAAAATGCCACCAGAGATGCCGCCTCTGTAGTGTCGGGCTTAACGCAGCCACCACAAAGAAATCCTCTTGTTGGACGATGCGTGCCGACAAGCACACGCAGCTCGTTAGGAAGCATACAAAACGGCTCTGCACAGAAGTGTACTAGAGCTGCTCGCGAGCTCGTCGAGCTCGTCGAGCAGAGTTAAGAGAAAAGCACCGGCTTCTACGAGGGAAAAAGAGAGAGCACGAGAAGCGTGTGGTTGAAGGGATAGAGAGATGTTACAACAGGAATGAGGCTCAAAAATCTTACCAAAGAATCAAGGTTAGGGTATAAAGTTCAAATATAAGCCTGTAAGGACAACTAAAGGAACATTGTAGAGGAATCGCAGGCTGTAACGAAGTGATTTGTCACAAAATCAATTAATCCACCGACCGCTCGCCGTCAGTAGCCACAAATATAGTAATACATTTGCATCTACTAACGTTTGGCTTACACTTGACTGATACACGCATTTGGCTTACAATTGACTGATAACAAGTTCTATACCGCAGTGGCTTATAGTCGCTGGCTTGATAAGAAAACCAAGCAGCGGTGACTGTGTTTAGTAGAAGGATTGTAAAAGAATATGGTAAAAATATTTTATTTGTTTTTCTTTTCTTATCTTTTAATAATTTACCTTCGCTTTCTGTGAAAAACCTTTCTTGTAAAGCGTCGGCGATGGGAATAAATCAGAGATTCGATTGGTCTTGAACGCTGGTATAGTAAGTGAGCTACGTTGGAGATATCTAAGGTGATATCTAATACTCTTGCCACTACTTTTTGAGGTTTGCCTGACCAAGGCGAACAGGAGTTATGTCCTTATCTCCTAAAGATCTCGAATCCACCGAAGGCCGACCGACCGACCAAATAATAAAGCTTTAATCTAGTTCCAGGTCCAGCATTGAATGTCACTCTGGATGAGTGACTACAAAGCAAAGTAAAGATGGGTAGTTTTTAGCGGTCCGTCCAAAAATGGAAAAAAGACCTCTTATGGTATCGCTACGTTGTCCGTCCGTCCAATCGCTTTATAACTTCTGAACGGTGAGTCGTAGAAAGACAAAATTTGGTGTGCGTATAAACTGCGGAAAAAGTCAGAGAATTCAAAGAGGGCAATTTTTTTAAGCACAAATAACGGTTTGATAACAGTTTGAAATTTCATGTGAAAATGAAATTAATGTTTTTAGTGTTTTTTTCAAAAACTTTAGTAGAAAAACTAGAACAAGAACTCGAAAAACAAGAACTAGAAAAACGAAACTAAGGCTTAAGAAATACTAAGCTTTAATTAAAAAATAAAACGTTTTGAAAATATCAAACTCAAATGAAGAGTCGAAAATGCATGACGTTTTTCAAAGTGTTGGAGGCCATAACTTTTGAACGGCTTATTGCTCAAAATCAATATTAAACACACAAATAAAGCAACTCAAAGTAAACTAAGCTCTTAGGTCATATTTTTCAAAAACTGTTTGAGTACCGCAGTTTTAATTTTCCAAAAAAAAATCGCAAAAATGCATGAAAGAACGTGTGCCCACCCCCGCCCCCTTATCTCCGGTGCTGTTTGGTTAAATTCTATGAAAAAAATCACACGTATCAGAAATAATTTAAAATTTTAAGGAAAATCATAGCGGATTTTGAAATTTCAAAATCTTCTGAGATTTAACTGAAAAACATAAAAGCATTTTCAAAAACAATTGTTTTAAGTCTTCTAATAGCTTAACGGTACAAGCGGTCTTTTTCAGATTCGGTTAAAGTACAAAGTCTTATAAAAAGAAGGAATGCTGGGCTAAATTTTTTTTTAAATTGCCGTTTTTAATCTAAATTTTTAGAAGCCTATTTAAAAAACGAAATAAAAAGGAGCTTGTTTATCCGTTTGCGCATAAACCGGTGACCATAGAATTTAAAAAAAACATCCAAGGCTAGTGCTGCTGGTTCTGCTATTGGAAAAAAGTCTAACGGGAACTGGGGTAAACTTCAAAATATTTGTAAAAAAATTATGAAAAAGGCCAGAAGAACGCATGTCTCCCCCTCTTTATCCCAAACAGTATAAAGTATAATTTTGAAATTAACACCGGGCATAGACCATCTTCTTAAATTCTATAAAACTTTAAGTTTTACGAAGGTTTGAGACTGAAAAACGTGAAAACATTTTCAAAAACTATTTTTTAAAGATTTCTACTTTCTTAACGGTTATGACCACCTTGTTTAAATTTGGCTGAAGTTTGTTATGTTTAAAAGACAAGCGAACTGCATCAAAAACGTTACCATTTACGACCCTAAGTTTTTAAGCCCATTTAAATAAGCGAAATAAAAAAAAGCATATTTTTACCGTTTTCTCAGAAATCCATGTCCAAAGAATTTGAGAAAAGTGGCAAATGCTAGCACAGATGGTTGTAAAATTAATCAAAAAGTCTAACGGTAATTAAAAATAATCGAAATTGCTGTTTTATGGGTTTTAAATTATAAAAATCCTAAAAAAGGCCAAGAAAGATTATGTCCCTCTATTTTCGAAACGGTAAAGCTTTTTGTCAGCCTATTTTTAGAGTAACGAAACCCAATATTATATCACCCAACATAATATATAGATCATTATGTTGGGTGATGATTATACAGGGTGTTTCCAAATTCGATGCAAATATTTTGACACAAGATTTTTGGGTATATTTGAAGAAAAAAATTGTTCTACAGTATGGGCCTATCTCAAATTTTGATACCACTTATTGGGAATTTAAGAAAACACCTACTTTGAGGTACCTTGACCCATACTAACACAAATATCTCCGCTAACACTTACAACAGGTACTTCATTTAGGACTTACATTTTAGAAAAAGTAGTACTCCTTTTAACTGCATTAAAATAAAATTGATGACTTTTTTAACTTTCGAGATACTTGCTTTTAAGTCGGATCCTTTTTCCCTGCCCATGACACTTTTTTGAATTTCAAGACACATTTCTGCGAAAAATGCGTAATAAACATATCGGTAACTTTTTTTTTCTAGTGCACCTAACAATACTTAATAAAAATTGCTAAGACAAGTTACCCGAAAAACCCACAGATTTTATGATACTTGGGAAATTTCATAGCAGGTAAAATTATGAAAAACTCGATTCATAGTGTTCAATTCCTATTATTCTGAATAAAAATGCTTGTGTTTGGTTTATGTTTTTTTTATTTCATTAAGTTAACTTTACAATCAAATAAGATGTTCAAAGTGTCCTCCTCCATTTTGTATGCATGCTAGAGCTCGCTTTCGGATTGCGCTGTCAACGTTTATTGAGGATAAATCCTGCCTCACTTGTGACGAGGCTTGGAGAATGCGATCTTCTAAATCATTTAGAGTTGATATTTCTGTAGAATAAACAAGTTCTTTCATTCTCCCCCATACAAAAAAATCCATAATTGTAAGGTCTGGAGATCTTGCAGGCCAGTGAACTGGTCCATTTCTTCCTATCCAACGACCAGCGTACTTTTCATCCAGCCAATTCTTAACCTCGCGACCAAAGTGGGCTGGGGCTCCATCCTGTTGAAAATATGACGAAGCTCGTTGAGTTACCGGAACATCCTCCAGTAGATCTGTTAAATCATTGCGCAAAAATTCCAGATAGTTTGCAGAATTCAGTGTGGGAGGCAGTTTGAAGGGACCGATCAAGTTGTTTCCAATAACACCTGTCCACAAATGGACGCTAAATCTGTGTTAAAATGATGCCTCTCTCCTTGTGTGTGGGTTTTCCGCAGCCCATGTGTTCAGATTGTGAAAATTTGTAATCCCATCTCTAGTAAATTGAGATTCGTCCGTCCATAGGATTTTGCTTATAAAACCATTGTCATCCAAGTTTCGCTCTAACAACCAGTTGCAAAACTCAAGTCTCGGCTCCAAATCACTCGGAAGCAGTTCCTGCACAGGTGTATGGTGGTATGGATACAAGTTTTCCGTACGCAGGAGACGAACAATTTTATGTGTTGAAACATTAAATCGCAAGGATAAGCGCCTGATGCTGATTGATGGATCATTTGCAACCGCTTCCAGTATTCTTTCATCAACTGCAATTCTTCCTGATGAAGCTCCTGCGTTAGGTCGTCTTGTTGAAACAGATCCCGTTTCCCGAAGTCTTCGAAATGATTTTGTAAATACGCGGGGATTAGGTACTCTTCGGTTAGGATAAAGCTGATGGTATCTTTGTTGTGCTCTAATAGAACTTCCGTTGCACATCCCATAAACGTAGATAATATCGGCGTATTCTTCGTTTGTAAAAGATATCATTTCAAGTAGGGTTTCTTAACAACTGTTGTGTCGCCTCGGCTTCAAAAATGACTTTGATGGATTTAATTTTGTTTTCTAACCTTTTATACAATTTACATTAGGTAAATTTTCCAACTAGGCGACCAACCTCAAACTTAATCCTTTTTGGGACTTAACAGAAAAATGATAGGGAAATTAGTTTTTATCAGGTAGTCTAATAAAAATGCATGCTCTAAAACCTACGTAAATTATTAATACATAGTCAAAAAATCGTTCTTGTTGTCAATCGCGGTTATAAAAGTAGTTAACAAATCATATTTCCACCTTATACCTGCCGCGGCTTCGTAAAAAGAGTTTTTCATAATTTTACCTGCTATGGAATTTCCCAAGTATCATAAAATTTGTGCTTTTTTCGGGTAACTTGTCTTAGCAATTTTTATTAAGTATTGTTAGCTGCACTAGAAAAAAAAAATTACCGATATGTTTATTACGCATTTTTCGCAGAAATGTGTCTTGAAATTCAAAAAAATGTCATGGGCAGGGAAAAAGGATCCGACTTAAAAGCAAATATCTCAAAAGTTAAAAAAGTCATCAATTTTATTTTAATGCAGTTAAAAGGAGTACTATTTCTTCTAAAATTTAAGTCCTAAATGAAGTACCTGTTGTAAGTGTTAGCGGAGATATTTGTGTTAGTATGGGTCAAGGTACCTCAAAGTAGGTGTTTTCTTAAATTCCCAATAAGTGGTATCAAAATTTGAGATAGGCCCATACTGTAGAACAATTTTTTTCTTCAAATATACCCAAAAATCTTGTGTCAAAATATTTGCATCGAATTTGGAAACACCCTGTATAGAAAACTCCAATTTAAGAACAGTAGACAGCACTACGAAAAAGTATATTACAGACTTTAAAATATATCCACAAATAATTTTAATAAATATGTAAATAGAATGTAACACAAACTGCGCAATATAGATGACTATAACCTTCAACAAAAGCCGACGGACCGCTCCGCGTATGTCTTCATACTTGACGGTATTTTTTTCTGGCAACCGTGGCGAGTCCTTTTTTGGTTTTTGCACATAGTCCACCTTTCTGGTCTTGCGATTGCGATCGAGTCCATTTACATATCCTGGCATCCGTACCGAGTTCATTCTGGTTCTTGGTACCGAGTCCACTTTTGGTCTTCTTCGACCAGAAATACCAAACCATTTGTATTTTCTGGCAAAATCCACTAGTACTTCAGATTGTTAATTTATAGTAGTTGAGTTAGTAAGTGACGTAATAAAAACAATAAAGCATATTGAAAAAAAAATCTGGTGTTTAGACTACGAAAACACAGAGTAATAGTCTTCTCTGTGGACACTCTGGAACCGACGAGTGAATCCCCAACTAAAGACATTGAAAATACCCTAACAAGTCGGTGCTGAGGATTTGGAAAAACCATTTCTGCAGACCAAATCCCGCTGTCGGGCAGAATGAATAATTCAGTCCAGGCGAAAACGTTTCCGCCAAGCATATAAACGTTACCGCCCACCTGGATGAAGTGAAAGTGCACTCAATATTTCATTTTCATGCGTCAAAAGAAAAAACAAATTAAACAAATTAAAACGAAGAACAAAAAACTGTTTGTAGCTTTTGCAACTTTCGCGTCGTCACAATATAATACCCAAGTCAAGCCATTCAACACAACTTGGAAACCAACCACAACAATGTGCCCTAGTCCCGCTTTACAGAGCAGAAGTATGGACCCTGGCAAAGGCGAATGAAAACGCTTTAGGCTTCTTAGAGAGGAAAATTCGAGAGGAAACTCTTCGGATTTGTGGTCCCGTCTGCAAAATCGGAGAGTGTCGGGCAGATATAACATCGAACTGTACGGACTGTACAGCGACACCGACCTAGCCCGAACAGTCAAAATACAATAGGTGCGATGGCCGGGACATCTTAAATTCACCCCGCAAACCGGCAAAGTAGAAGAACACCGAGACTTGCCTTCGGGTGACGCACGTAAAACTGGATACGGCTAGCCGGCTGGCGAAGATTATTGGCTGAAGCCCGCCCTGGTCCACCTCGGACTGTAGCGGTAAGTAAGTCTCACCCTTCGAAAAAAAACAGCCCTTTACATTGGACACCGTCTCTTCTTCTGCTGAACCGAAAAGAAAGAAGAATCTTTGCGCTGACGCGACGTTGCAAGTACATATAAGCTGGTTCATCACAGAAGCTTTAAGTAAATGAAAGTACCGTTTCTGCGAGGAAGAAAGTACAATTTATTATAAATTTAACAAGAAGAAATGTTTTTTAAGACAGCTACTTCTTAAGGGCATTGAAATTGATGCTATCCGAGCATCTTATTGATTGATTTGTATCATTGAAAATTTTGTTTTCATGTTTTTAGAAAAATGAGCAAACAATGTTGGCTTTTATTAGTATATCAAAATAAAGCTTTTGAATTACAATTTTTTTGTCTAAGAAAATAAGAAACTTATATTAAGATTTTTTTAAATTACATTTTATGAAATGAAATGATTTTGCATGTTCATTGTGAGACTACAGTTAGTGGGGTTGGTTTTTAATCGAAAAAAACATTTTTTTTTTTGAATACTAGGGTGGACGGAGGCTAAAACTCGAAAATCTTTTAAAGATACCAATACGCCCACTATAGCAAGTATATAATACCGAAGTAGCCGATATTGGTTATGCCCGATTTCCACGTGCTAAAAAACCTCCCATTTATGAGAGACACTATGAAACTGCCAGAACGCACTTCCCATAATACTTCTTGACTACAACTAAGTTAACTCGACAAGTAGTTTACGCTTCCGTAGTGTTTGTCGCATTGGGTAGGTTGCTATCCAGTGAATGCACCTGGTAAAGCCGTTCATTCTAATCGGAGGTTTCTATTAAAGCTAATCAGCTATTGTGAATGAGGGCGAAAAACGATCCCAGCAAGAAGTTTTTGGATGAAGAAAATGTCAGCAGCCTTACGTAACTTCTACAAGAATTTTCATTTCAAACAAGATAAAAGATATAAAGGGTAAAGAGTGAAACAAAGAAATCTTTTTTCGACGGTTTCGATATTCTTGGAGATGAAATTTCTGGCAGGGAGACCAAACTTGGCTGACATATTCGAGGAACTTGGTGTCGGACATGTCCTTTCCTTTTGAATCTCACGAAACCTTAAGGGGGGAGTTAGCGCCGCTTATGATGTTGCAATGATTAAACGTAAGTTAAACGGCTGTCAGAAATTATTTCTAAATTGCAATTTTCAGTTATTGTCAGCACTGTGTGTCATCGTTAAAGTTATTTTTGGTGGTTCGACCAGAACGTTTGCGGGAAAAAGCTATTGCCTGGCATATTTTGAGGTTTGGGTCCAAAAAAATATTTTTTTCACCACATTGAAAACTTTTTAGGGTCATTTTGTAGAATAATTTCTCTAATTTCAACTAAATGTGTCTTATTATTTCAAATAAAATTTGTCTCATTATTTAACTATGCAGCTTGTAAGTCAATATGTTGTGCTAACAACCCTTTTGGAATATCCTACGCACGTAAACACTGAAAGGTTAGCTAAAAATCAATTAATGACACTGCGATATGCTTAAGTTCTTTCTTTCAGCGCTTCCTCTCTTTTAACTCGCATAATATAAAATGTGTGCGAGATATCATTGATTATGTTTAATTTGCTTAGAATGCCATCATTTATATGGAACGAAACATGGCTCGAAAGTACGATTATATCAACTGTAAAATGGGCAAAGCTGAAGGAAGGTTGCTTGGACAGAACGCTAATATGATAAAACAGCTGTAGCTATTTGCACGTGTTACTAAACGCTAATCCATCCATGCTAATTTGGTAAAGGAGGATGAATAAACGATAGCCAAGTATACAGATGTAGCTTCAACACTTCTAAAAAATTTAAATAATGTCTTGAATATAGCGTTGAAATTATGTTAAGTCCATTGTAAGGTATCATTCTGGGGTGATAGATTACCTTTTATGCTATAGAACTCCGTTTTTTTGGCTATCTCGTTTTATGTGGCTATTCCACCATCTACTTTGCTGTCGGAAAATCAGTGCGGATCCATCTGAAATAGATTAGCCCGAATGTTTGCCCATACCTCTGCTAAAATGTATATGTTGAATAAACAAATTTTGTATAAAGCATGATAAATTGCTCATTTAAGTAGTATCAGAAAGTATCGTTGAAATGTGTGCGCTTAGAAATTTTGGAATTCTTTTAAGTCATTAATCGCACAGAAAAGTTGGTCAAGAAATCGTCCGTGCAAGGGTGGTAATTTTTACCTTATGCCTCTCTGTTCTAAAAGCTTTGATGGTAATTTGATGGCAGATTATAAATATGGTTATCCTTTCTGTAGGAAATTTCTAGAGCTTAATTTTAGTCCTTGAAAAGTTTACAGGTAAAATAACCGTTGCCGATGTGCCTATTCCCGATAACCGTTTTTTGTAACTTTTTTTATCTTTGCGGGGCTTAACTTTTGTGCTTCTGAGTAGGGTTTTAATGTTCCGTACTGGACTAAAAACCTTCCTGTTAAATCGGGAACACCTTTTCTTTTCTATCACCTTGGGTAGATAGTCATTAAATCTTGATCGAGAACTTATTATAAAAAAAATCCTTGGACTCGCATGACTAACAAAAGAAAGGCATAAAGTCAAGTTTGTCCGTAAGTCGATAAATTAAAGTATTAAATCATAATAGCTAAATCGTTTCATTGTTTGCCTCAGAGACATTGAGACTTAACCGCCCACCACATGGAAAGTAAGTATAGCACAATAGGTCTTCCCCTTTGCCAAGCAACACTTGACTTTTACTTCGCCCATTAATTTATATCAGATTATCGTGGCTCGCTCGATATAGTCACCCAAATGTGTCAGACGTGATGACACGTCATTATTCTTTAATAATGCAAAGCCTTCCGGTGGATGGAGGTGCATTTACCCGCTCGACCATTAAAAAGGGTCGAGTGGCCGTGCTTCTACATACCGTACACGCATACAATCTCATGACCGACGACCGAGTAGTAAACACTCTTTAAAAATGTCATCGAACCCACACCTTATATAACCGAAAAAAATTTTAATCAGGACTCCACGCGAACACTTCGTTAGCTTGAGAGCATTTAAGAGGTCATGAATAATGCAAACGTAACATATGAAACAAGGAGCTGCTGTCTGTAGACGACGTCGAGCCACACCGCCACCCGTCGTTACTTAGTAGTAATTAAATGAGTGATGTCCTCGCAGCACTCCCGCGTCGATGGGTGGGATTTTAATCCGATAACGTGTTGAAAAGTAGCAAATTGTGAGTGATTGAGGCGATAGGTGCGTGAGGTCTTTCGCACGAAACCTTGAGGGCTACCACACATACACATTTTATATCTGATGATAAATAAAAGAGATTTCCTTATATACACACTGATAAGTATGATTTCGATAAAATACTATTAAAGACACCCGTATCCCGAGAAAGTCTTAAAAAAAAAACGTTTTAAATTTAATTTTTATTCCAGTCACAAGTATTCATTACCCTTAAGTATATAAACTTCAGTGGCATTGATCGCTTACTAAAAAAGAATTGGCTATACCTACCCCTATTAGCATTTATCAGAAAACTAGGACCGCCCAAGGGGTTCAAAGACATGACAACAAACCCATTAAGATTGAAATTCGTAGTTACTCAACACAATTTAAGGGTATCTAACGTGAACAAACTGTGGGCTAAAAGTCAACTGCAGAGCTGCATAGTCCAAGGAAATGAAGCAAATCAATAACTCAAGGGGGTGAAAGAAAATTTGCCCTTTATCGATTTCTTGAATAAAGAGAAACTGCTTATAATCGATAACTCGCAAACTGCTTGAATGAAGCAACTCCTTAGCTAAGGTCAAACCTTTCATAAACGAAGCATCGCATATTGAAAGAAAGGACGAGATTATTAGCCTTTTTATAAACAATCCATGGGAATATATTGTGAAAATCCCATCGTTAATGAGATTATACGAGCCGAAACCAAAAGTTGGTTAATTCAGCTCTTCAATGTTAAGTAGATATGTGGCTTAGAATCCAGACAACTTTTTCATGCGAGATGATGCTGTTTTTCCTACAGAAGGCCTCAAGCATCTCTTTTTGGGAAAGCACATATGAAATTATTATTCTTGGAAATGCAAAAGAAAATCTTCGCTGAAATCAAACGAAACACAGATTTGAATCATAATATCATCTCAAATCTGTGAATCATTTGTATCATAATATACAATACATATTGTACCTATATGTGAGATTATGTTTCAATTTAATAAGATTGAGTTGAAAAATCATTAAAAGCATCTTATTGGAATGGAAGCAAAGGATAACAGTGTGGGTTTGGTTTAATATTACAATTTACTCCCATACATGTACCCACCTTGTATTTTGTTAGAAAAACTTTCAAGCTTTAGTTTGTAAGTTTGTTTTAATAAGCAGATTTCCCTTTTATTAAAGTTCCAGGTACCGGTACCAAAATGGTTTTGACTTACAGATGTGTTTTCTAAATAAAATTGTGACTAAGATAATTACTTGGAAATGTAATAGAAACTATACTAATGTCTGGAATATAAAATTATATAAAATCCTGCGGCGGCGCGCGTCTTCGTTGGTTGGCCTTTATCCGTAGCGTCTGATTGTCCATTGTACTGAAGCTTAAATGAGTGCAAATTTGACTAATAGGGCACAGATTATTTTGGCATAAAAATAAATATAACGACATCCTCTACTATTTGCTTATCCAATAGACTCGTGCAAAATCTCTATTATTGCACGTGTTGAGGAAGCACGTAGTGCCATCCTTTCGGAACCACATGTCGTCAGCGTCTATCTGTTATCCATGATTGTCAAAAAAAATCGGTCCTCTTCGCCAGATAGCGCTAACCGTGGACGGCATGAGCAACGTCGTTTTCAAATAAATTTGTCTGGATGATACCAGACTAAAATTTAATCCAAACACTGACTTTCTCTGGATGCATTGCCATTTGATGAATCTTGTGTAGATGAGATCATCCCAAAATTAACAATTTCTTTTGTGGATGAACGCATTCATCCAGAAATTGAACTCGTTTCTGAACATGATTTTTATCTCCAAATTGGTGTCAACACTAAGACAAGCGCCTTTGCGGGGGAAATTGCCCTTGCCAGCTTGACCCAAGAGCTTGGTTGAGAGATGGAAAATTTTCTAGAATGGCTTACCCTATTCACTTTAAAGAAAAGAAATATTCAAAAGTCTTTCGTTGTTAAACAACGTATTGGAATTTATCTCATTAGATGAAATAAATTTGCAGGTTATTTGATTCTTGGACGATTGTTTCCACTGCAGTTATTTGAGTGTTCTCGTCCCAGATCAAAAAAAAAGATCATAGGGCAGCTGTTAGGCTTCTCTTACGCTTATGGCCTTCAGAGAATAATACCTTCTCTCCACACAAATAACATTGAGAGACCATATCGGAGTTTCACAACTCAGTTGTCTTTGAGGTATCGTCGTATGTTCAAAGGAATTATTTGTGTCTTTTGAGTTTTTAAAAAGGCTGAGCTTACGACCGACAGCCTAATAGTGTTGTGAAATAAGTCGATGATGTACTGTATTTCTTTGCCATTATTACGAGAATTGTAATGGAAGCAGCGAGTTTGATGACCACCAAATTTTTCGAAAAAAAAGTTTAAACGTATTCGCTAAAAATATAACTGAGTCATTTCCTCTGTAGAAGATGTTTGTGGACTGAAGCAGTTCTATGCTGGGGCTTATAGTAAAAAAAAAAATCTAGATAAATAAGAGCACTTGGAAGCCATCAGGGTCACACGCCTAATACGTTGTGAGTTTTTCAACTTAAATTTTCTTCCGGGAGGAGCAATTATCTTATGAGAGACTTTGCCGCGTGACTATCTTGAATCCGCAACCTATGTTAGTTCCCTAACGTGTGTAAGAAACCCTGTAATGCACACTGCACGTATCTTTGTGAGAGGTGATGTCCATGACTTTTTTGAATTGTTAGCGCATCTAAGTTACAGTTTTCTTCTTTATACCTGACCCAGGGTATATTAATTTTAATGCAAAGTTTGAATCACAGTGAAATAATGCTCGCAGACCCCTAAGAACTTTTAGGGATATGATCGCGACAGACAGGTGAATCGATTAAGCTATGTCCATCTGTTTGTCCGTATGTGTGAAGCTTCTAGGCATTTAAAATTGAACTAGGATGCTCAAACTTGAAGTGCATCTTGGTTCTTATTTTGTGCAGACAAAGTGTGAAAATTAAACAAATCCGCCAAAGGCCACGCCCACTACTGGCTTCAATGTAAGACAACCGCTATTTTTAATTTTCTTCCAAAATGGTCAAGTTAGACAAAGCGTAGGAAGTCAAATTTTGGTATAGAGCAAAAATGACCCAAAACCTCTAAGAAGGCAAAAACTGGACCGCTCACAATAGCTACCATGCCCACTTTTAGCATGTTAGATCTTTTAAAACTCGATTTCTTGAAAAGTTCACTCCAAATCGAAAAAAAAAAATTATATGACATATGTTAAAGATATTGATATTTTGCTAAGTTTGGTCCATACAAAATTTTGATCAGGGAGAATTTTTAGGAAAAAACTTTTTTTTCGAAATAATTTTTCGGGTTTAATGCATTTCGTCATTATTCTAGGTTAGGTTAGGTTGAAGTGGCTGTCGGATTCGAAGAACCCAACTCCCTTAGACCTGTGGGGTGCCGTGGCGTAGTTGTTAGTGTGTATGCTTACTACGCCGGAGGTCTAGGTTCGAATCCTGCCATCGTCACCTAAAAAAAAAACTCTGGGGCATTTGCAGAGAAGGTGGAGAGTGGTCTTTTCTTCTTCCTCGTCCATGCAGCTCCTGCAAACATCGTTAGAAAAGACACCAAGCCTTGTCACGAGCTTGCCTATCAGACAGTATCCTGTAATAACACCGATTGTAGCACTCATGTGCGATCTTTTAAGAGCTATCAAACTCCTAGAGCGTTTATGATCTAGCCTAGGCCAAATCTGTTTTGTTACTAGACACGTACTACCACTTGTCCATCTGAGATTTGTTCTTTCTATTGGAATTTGAATTCCTAAGGAGCCTTTATCAGGCGAAATTGAGAGAGTGGTTCCAAGTTTGGCGAGTTTGTCAGCCTTACAGTTGCCTGGAATGTCACTATGCCCTGGCACCCTGCACAGGAGAATGTTGAACTGCTCTGACATCTCCTTTAGAGACAAACGGCAGTCTAAGGTTACTTTATAGAAACCGAGTTTATAGAAATCGATTCCAGGCACTTGATAGCCGCCTGGCTGTCAGAAAAAATACGTATATCCTTGGCGGATATAACGTTATTCTTAAGCCAGGTAAAGGCTTCCTTAATCGCCATGATTAAGATCGCAGCTTGGAAAGCACTACAATGATCCGGAAGACGTAAAGAGAGACTAAGATTTAGTTTTTCTGAGAATACACCCCCACCACCATTTGTCTTTGATCCATCCGTATAGAAGTGAATCGATTCGCATTCCAGAAGCACACAGTCATCCCAAGAAGACCTTGGGGGATAGTTGTCTGGAAGTTCTTGTCAAATTGTAACTGGGGTATAGTGAAGTCTATGTTTCTAAAACGGGATCTTTATGTATTCAGAATAGCGGAGCGACTATAGGTATCGCACTATAGGTCTACTCAGAGGTTGCTTTAAGGCGAGTAGCCGTGATAGCAGCTGTTTATCTGCTGAAAATATCAAGGGAAATTAGATGGAACAGGGTGTCTAATGCTGCTGAAGCAGTGGTGCGAAGCACTCCGCTTATACATAAGCAGGCTGACCTTTCAACCTTGCTTAGCACGTCGTGATTTACCGCTTTATTCAGAGCGGTCCATCAGACAGCCGTTCCATACGTCAGTATCGGTCTGATGACCGAGATGTATAGCCAGTGGGTGATTCGAGGTTGAAGTTTCCACTTATTGCCGATGGCTCTTTTACAGGAAAAGAATGCTATCGTAGCTTTCCGGACCCTTTCCTATATATTAGATTTGCAACTGAGCTTTCTATCGAGGATGAGACCCAGATATTTAGCTTCATCGGAGAAATTTAAGCTAGTGCCCTTGATGGAGGGAGCGTCTATATGAGGGATTTTGTATTTCCTGGTGAAGAGGACAAGTTCAGCTTTGCGGGGGTTGACACCCAGTCCACAACTGTCAGTCCATCTGGTAAGCTTGTTTAGAGCGTTCTGTACGAGTTCTTTAAGGGTGTTTAGGTGCTTCCCCGAAACGGCAATGGTAACGTCGTCTGCATAACCAGCAGTCCGTTCACCGCTAGATTCCAAAGGAGTGGGGATTTTTTTTTTTTTTCCGTGGGTAGGAAAAAATAGGCACTACGAGGACCGGCCGCGCGTGCTCATAGTAGTGTGAGATTCTTACTCACTAAAAAACTTCCCATTTTCCGTCAGACTACGACAAAGTTTCCTTAACAACTAGATCAAGCTTCTGTAGTAATCGCGTGTGGCAGGCTGCCTTCCAACGAAGGCACCTACAATACCGTCAATTTATGCGGTTTCATCTTATGGTGCTAGATCTAACGGTCTCATTCGTTGTAGTCGGCGCGTAAGATTTGTCTGATCCAAAGTTCGGATAATTTCATTGTTGCAGTGTCCGCTAAGACGAGTACTAAGTTTGCGAGCAAACACGGTGTCGTCAGACACGGTTGCGATTCCTAGATCTCGCATTAACAATTGCTTCAAAATAGGACACTCAGAGCATTAACAATTGCTCTGTACATCTAATAACAATTTAAGTTTTGCGTCTAGAGTCATTCCTAGATATTTCGGTTCATTTGAGTACGGGATTTGTACCGAGTTAATGAATAAAGGTTTGTTGTTTATCTTTTTATAAGTAAAGTTAACATGCGTTGACTTAGTCTCGTTAAGGACGACTCGCCAGCTCTTCGTCCAGTCACATATTTTGTCTAAAGCGCGCTGGAGTTTCCCTGTTGATAATTCAACTATCGTATCAATAGCGAGAAAAGCAGTGTCGTCTGCGAACGTAGCTAAAATTGTTCCCTCATCGTGGGGTATGTCTCTTGTATAAAGCAAAAATAATATTGGGCCGAGAACGCTTCCTTGCGAGACACCGGCATTTATCTCTTTGAAGTATTCTCCGAGTACTCATTTTCAAACCTTACGCGAAAGATTCTGTGAAAGATTCTTTAAGGTAAGACTCTAAGAGTCTATAGAGAGTCTGGTAAGCTAAGCCTTAACTTGTACTTCAGGCCTTTGTGCCACACCTTGTCGAAGGCTTACGATACGTCGAGAAAAGCGCTAGTACATATCTTTTTCGCTTCCTGAGCTTTTTCGATTTCGTTTTTTGTTCGATAGACCTGGTCGATTGTTGAATGTTTTTTTCTAAATCCGAATTGGTGATCCGGATTCAATTGTGTTTCTTCAATGATTGGTTGCAACCTTTTGAGCAACAGTTTCTCGAACACCTTAGATATTATCGGTAGTAGCGAAATAGGTCTGTATGACTTTTTGTCGTTCGGACATTTTCCTGGTTTCGGAACCATTATGACCTCGGCCACTTTCCATTGCCTTGGAACGTATAACATTCTCATAGAGGCGTTAATGATGTAGAGTAGCTTGACCAAAGCTTTTTTCGGTAGCTCCTGTAGAATTTCGCTAGTAATTAAGTCGTAGCCAGGGGCTTTGTTGTTTTTCAGATTATTTATCGTTTGCCGAAGTTCAGCCAATGACACGGTTTTTTATTCTATAATTATCTTGTACCGCATAAGGATTGAGCTCCTCGACCAACGGTTCTCCGTCAAATGGGTTGAATGTTTCTTCTAGGTAATCTGCAAATAAATCCGCTTTTTTTTTGTCTTCTCTTGCCCATTCGCCGTTGGCTTTTCTTAATGGCGCAGAGTGTGCTATAGGCTTCTTAACGGACTTGACTGCTTTCCAAAGAGAGTAGTTCGAACCTTTATCGGCAGTCAAACTTTCGAGGTAAGCAGTAGTCTCGCGACTTTTAAAATCTTGAAGTTCGTGCTTCAGTTTGTTAGAAAGGTGGTTCAAGATGGTCTTATCCGGGGGTGCTCGCGAACGTTGCCATCTCTTGCGCACTCTCCTCTTTTCGCATATTAGCTCTTCTATTTCTCGCGGATATATTGTTCTGCTGTTCGATAATTCGGACCTCCGAAAAGAAGTGTTATTCCACGCAGCACTCTGAATAACTCGCACGAGCTTATCTAATTCGTCTTCTATTTCAAGTGGCGTTTTGAGCGGTACATTTACGTTTACGTTTTTGTTGGAGGTTGCTACTATCCGATGGAGCACTCAGACACAACTACTGGTCCATTGTACTACCATGCAGACACCTTACATTAATGTATTAAGTTTACCCGTCTTTCGAAGAAAGATGAGAAGGAGCTTCAGTGATGAAGAGCTAAGGTGTTCGGCACTCACCACGTCAGCCCCAAAGATCCGCCACCTGATGCGAGCAAAGGCAGGACAACTACAGAGAAAGTGTTCCGCTGTATCGTCGTCCTCTCCACAGGCAAGACAGGTGGTGGTTTTGCTTAAACCTAACACATTCAAGTGTCTAGCAAAAGCTTGGTGGCCGGTTAGGACGCCTACAAGAAGTCTGCAATCGATTCTCCTAAGAGATAAAAGAAAAGACGCTGACCCCTCGCAGATGTCCGGGCGTAATCGTTTAGTCTGTCTGCACCCATCGCTGTCACGCCAACCAGCCCTGTGCTCACGAGAAACCCAAGTATCAATGGCAGACGTGACAACAGATACAGGCAGGCCTAAAGCAGGTTCGGGTCCTAAGAAAACCTCTTCTGAGCCAAGTCTGGCAAGCTCATCAGAGATCTCATTTCCCTGGACACCAGTGTGACCTGGAACCCAAACAAGATTCACTGCATTTAGCCTTCCGACTAAGTTCAACGAATTCTTGAGTTCGAGCACTATCTTGGACGAGGTAAGAGGGTTGAGCAACGCATTTAGAGAGTCTACAACCATGCACCATAAAAGGGGAGACAGAACACCACCTTGCGGGCAGCCCCTGTTTACCCCAGTTATGACGCACTTGCCACAATCTGCTTCGGTTATCAGCGTCCTGTTCATTAGCATTGCCCTAATCCATTGAACTAATGTTTCATCTACACCATGTTGTCCGGCTGAGTTGCACATGCTATCAAACGTCGCGTTATCAAAAGCACCCTCAATATCGACGAAAACGCCCAGCACGTACTTCTTCTGGTCAAGAGCACATTCAATCCTACCAACAAGGTTTTGAAGCGCAGTTTCGCAGGATTTTCCGCGCTGATAAGCGTGTTGCATCTCAGAAAGAGGGTGCAAACGAAGAGCAACTTTGCGCACGCGCAGCTCAACCAGTCTCTCTAAGCTTTTCAGCAGGAAGGAAGACAGACGTATGGGTCTGAAGCTTTTGGCTAGGCTATAAAGTGACTTACCAGGTTTTGGTATGAAAACGACTTTTACCATACGCCAAAGGGTGGGTATGTAAGCCAAGGCAAGGCTCGCAGTGAAAATTCTTTTCAACGTGGGCAACAGCTGACCTAAGCCTTGCTTCAGCATAACCGGGTAGATTCCATCTGGACCAGGTGACTTAAGGCTCTCAAAAGATGCAATAGCATATTTGATAGCGTCATCAGTCACCACTCTAGATGCAATGTACCAGTTAAGCCGCGTTGTGTTCGCTGGTTCTGCAATGGCCACCGTTGCCGGTACCACTGAAGAGCACGTGGTGACCTGATTTCCCGGGAAGTGAGTCTCAAGGAGAAGACTATAGGTCTCCGCCTTGGTCTCAGTGTAGGTGCCATCAGGTTTGAGTATTGAAGCGAGTCTGCTTGGTCTATTCCTCTGAAGAACTTTCACAAGCCTACTAGTTTCACTTAGAGATTCGATCTCGTCACAAAATTTTTTATAACAGTCATTTTTCGACTTGCGAATAAGTCTCTTAAAATCCTTTTGCCTTGATCGATATAGATTCCAGTCTTCTACTAAATTGGTTTTTAAGGACCGATTCAGGAGCTTCCTGGTCTCTTTGGGAATACGCTGCAGTTCGGCATTCCACCAAGGTACCTTTTTTCTACGGAGGTTTTTCGTAACTGGGCACGCGAGTTCAAAACAACGGGTAAGGATGCTGTTCAGATTTTAAGCAGACATCTCTACCCCTTGTCGTGAACTCAGTTTGAGTGGAACTTGAACAGAGTGGCCAAGCTCCTCTCTGAACTGTGACCAATTCGTTTTTCTTGGATTTCTCCTCTCTTGCAAAGGTAGAACTTCGCAATTGATTTGAAATTCGATGTATCTGTGATCTGACAGGGTGCTATCTGGCGATACCCTCCATTTTGCGATAGTCGTTGAAAACTTGTTGGACAGGGTAAGGTCAATTACCTGCTGTCTCCTGGCGGTAACAAAAGTGGGTCTGTGACCCAAATTATTGATGGTAATGTCAGACGATAAGATGAATTCCAAAAGGCGATCTCCTCTTGCGGTACATTTGCTGCTGCCCCAGACAGTATTCTGAGCATTAGCATCGCAGCACAAGACGAGACCCAATCTTTTGGATTCACAATAATCTACAAGCTCAACAACTGCCTTTGGTGGAGGAGGAGTCAAAGAGTCATAGGGGAAGTAGGCCGAGGCAACGACAAAGGTTTCCCATTTGCCGTTAGCATGGCAGGGAATAGAGGCAGCAACCAGATCTTGGGCACAAAACCTTTCGATCGTGACGGCCTCTAAGGATTTGGATGCGATAAGACAAGTCCTAGGACTTTCGGTTTTCGTATCGTAAAGAATGTCGTGTGAAGCACTCAACCCACCAAGACCACAGATGTTACCTTTCCACACCCATGGCTCCTGGATGGATGTTATGCATGTTTTTGTACTACATGCCGCAAGCCTGCTACTTAGAAGAGCAGTATAGGCCTTGCAGTGCTTTAGGTTAATCTGAGTAAACATTATGGATGTAGACTCAGGGTTACGTACACTATTAGCGCTGTTTGGCATTGAAACGGAAGTGAATCCTACCAAAATGCAGATAGGGACGCATGTTGTACCTAGATTCCATGACCTCGGCAGAAGCCATGTCCATGCCCACGACCAAACAACTACCATCTTCATTAAGACGATTTTTTTTTTGGTCTATGCGAACGGACAAACCAGGCTTTTGTGTCGAGGCCAGGATTCTGGGCTTGCAAACGCTACGCCGTTTTCCCCAGTTTCCCAGGGATCCAGCAGACGGCTCGCGTTAGCTTGGGTGGCTTGTAGACCTCAAAAGTTGAGGTCCTAAGGGGAGGGATTTTCGGCACCGTACTGCATAGCCATTCAGAGGTTTGCTGCAATGAGGTCTTCACCCAAAAGGTTCCGTCCTTCAAGCCACAGCTCTCCACCTGAATGCAAGCATTAGTTACCTCAGCAAGTTCTAACAGTCGAGTTTTGCAGTGTTCGCACTCCGCAGCACTCAAACTGTTGTCATTTCCTGCTTTCCCAATTCGAACTGCTAAAGAGGAAACAGCAGCATTCCGATTAGAACGCCTCTGATCTCCCACCTTAGCTGTCGTGCGTTCAAAAGGTTTTCCAGGTTCAGTGGCACACTGACCTTCAGGCCTGCGTCGACACAGTTCTGTCCACTAGTGCTGCAGCCTGTTAAGGTCACATCACCAGTGCACGGGCAGCACTGACGGTTTGTGCGCTTCCTGGACTCATGCCCGTGGGAGTGCTCGCGACGTCCGGTTTCGATCCGCCAGCACTGCACCCTTCAATGGGAGAGGCACCGGCTTCACTCAGAGACCGGGCGCAAGCAGACACAAGGGCCTGAGGGGTTGCGTTACTCATAATGAGCTTGGGTTTTTTCTTGCTTTTCGGTTCAGCAGAAGAGGAGGCGATGTCCGATGTAGAGGACTGATTTCCTTCAGTTGGTGAGACTTCCAGCGACCTGTCCCGCTTCATGGAAAAAGCCGAACAGCCGACCGGACTAGCAGCGCCTTCAGCCCGTAAAGCTTCTTTGCGCGACTTATCGATCTGCCGCTTCCTTTTCCTCTTCCGCCGACCCTTAGTTTGGCGCACCTCAGAGCCCACCTCTTCCGGAGCCCGTTCAACCACAAGGGTATTCCGAGTCGTCGCGTCAGAAGCAGTGCACTGGGTAGCAGCCTCACTCATGCTCAGATTTCCGAGCGAGTCGGATACCGAGCTACAAGAGTCGGAGGGTATATCAAAAATGTTGGGGCCTCCAGAATCCGTGCCCCGACCGCAGTCGAAAAGACTGCGGGTGGATTTTGGCTATCGCCGGTACCACCTGGAGTAGAAACATCCTTTGTTGTTGTCCATTCATTATGATATGTGAGTTTTTACTACTTCTCCTGTAGGTTAGAGTACACTAACAGTTGGATGGAAGGGGAAGGAAGAAAGGGATGAGAGGGATGCGTGGAAAGGGTTGATTCCGGGGTTTGGATTTGTCCCCGAAAAACAAACTAGGGTCCGCGGGGTCGTCAAGCCCGTCACCTCACCTAAGCGAAGTGCCCTTGCGGATGAGCGGTACATTTAAAGCTATGTTTTCTTTGCAGTATTTTCTAAAGCCGTCCCAGTCGGTGTTGTTGTTAGTAAATCTAGGCGCTCTATTCTTTTTCGCTAGGCTTCTTCCGATTTTCAAAAGAACTGCCTAGTGATCTAAACAGAGATCAAAGCGTTCTTCTACGTTCGTAAGGTTACGAGGAACGTAGAACTTCTTTACCCCCTTGGCGATAAAGAAGTCGACGAGATCAGGTATTTTATTTCTGTCGGTTGGCCAATATGTTGGCTTTCCCGTCGATAAGAAGATCACGCCGCGTTTTGTACTTGCTTTAAAGAGGGCTCTGCCTCTTGTTGAGTTGCACCGTGAGCCCCAAAAAGTATTTTTCGCGTTAATGTCCCCGCCGATGATAAAGTTTGACCCAAGTGAATCAAAGAGCAGAGCAAGATCTCCATCTGCCAGCCGATACCGCGGAGGAAAAAAAAGCGTCGGGATGTTGTAATTTATGTGACTTAGTTTTACTGAGACGGAGGTTATTTACATAGAGTCAAGTTCTATTTCTTCGTTTTTGGAGTGCTTAATGCAGTCTTTAATGTAGAGAGAGGATCCACCTCTCGAATTTTCTGAAGGATGATGCGCGTGATAGTCAATGTAACCTTTTATTTTGCGTGCTGAACCCTTTTTAAAGTGGGTTTCCGTGATCAGGCATATGTCTACATTATTCTTCCGTAGGAATACTTCTAGTTCGTCAATTTTTTGCAAAAGGCCGTTTCATTCATGATTTTTTATTAAATGCTTTTCGAGGTTTAAACTCGAGCTCGCTCAATTTGTTGAATATTTCTTGATTAAGTTTCGTCTGTTGCTCAAGCTTTTCCAAAATCATGCCTAGAATTTGAGAGACCGAATCTGATGCGGCCGATTGTGGCTTACTTTCACGTGACGCGACTTGAGCGTACGATCTTGGACCAACAAGTGTGGATTCTCCCTTTTGACTCCGGTGGGAACTAGGACCAGCGACGTTTTCTTGCACATTTTGAATTTTGCCTTTAATCAAACCCTTACCCCTTGTCGACTTAGGGGTTTTTGGCTTATCTACTTTAGGAGGTTTTAGGCTTGGGCCCTTATTTTCACTATTTTTCTTCGGAGCTTCATGCCGTTTTTGCAACTCAATGGCAATTTCGCAGCCTCGGTAGCTCGCTGGGTGACTTCCCCTGCAATTGGCGCAAACCGCCGGGGCCTGACTGCTGACATTGCAATCCGGAGTGGGGATAGAACTCCTTCTTGCAGGGTTTCTCTGCTGACAGATCTTCTGGCAGTGGTCTCACCTAGCTTTGAGTTAATAATCCTACTCGTTAAAAGTTGATTTATTAACTTGCTAAGTGTGCCATCAACCTTCAGAGCCGACAGTGCAGCCAAGATTGCAGATGTGTTGACATTGTTAAAGGCGCCTTCCATTGTGTACTCCTTGTGGTGAAGGGAATATTCAATGGAACGCTCTAGCGTATGCAAAGCTGTTTCCACAGATCTGCCTTACAGTAAGCGTGCTGAGCTGTAGACAGCAGCCTTTTATGAATGATAGAACGTAAGTGGATATCAATCAATCTTTCTAGAGTTTTTCAGAGAAATTATGATAGACTGATGGGTCTAAGATGGAGTAACATGGGAATATTTGCCGGCTTTCGGTATAAATACCACTTTCACTTCTCTCCATAACACCGGAATGTGGACCATCTCTACACAACCTCTCAGAATTAACTCCAGTGTAGGGAGGTATCAGGCCGGCTGGTCCTGCCAATTTGTAAGGTTTGAAGCTGTTAAGTGCCCATAGCAATCTATCCCTAGTTATAAGATCATACTTATTAGTTATATGGCTACCTGGAAAGTGGGTGTTCAGTAGCAGGTTCAGCGATTCTGCGCTAGAGGAAATCCAGGAGCCATCTGATTTTTTGAAGCTGCCGGGCATCGTTGGATTAGTAGAGAGGATTTTCCTTAGCCTAGAGGCTTCGGAGGTTTCTTCTATTTTGCTACAAAAGCTCTTATCAGTCGCCAAGATAACCGTTTGGCTTTTCTCAGTTCTTTTTTGTTCTTCTTTGTTGTTTGTTGGAAGTTCAACGAACGATTCAGTGAATTTCTGTATAAAAGCCAGTTCGTCCTCCTGTAGTTCCTGAAGGTTGATTGGCGGGGAGGTACATCGTTTAAACTTAATTCATTGTATCTATGGTCTGAGAAAGAATGTTCAGACGAGACTTTCCAATTGGTAATCAGTTCAGCGATGAAGTCAGAGACAAGGGTAATATCAAGGACCTCTTGTCGATATTCGGTTATGAAGGTAGGTTTGCTACCCGTATTACATACAATGAGGTTGGGTTTCATAATAAAATCAAAAAGTAACTAACATCTATCATTGATGTCGGAACTGCCCCACACTGAGTGATGAGCATTAGCGTCGCACCCAATGATGAAGCCAGTTTTATGCAGTTCAGCTAGAAGAAGGTGCACTTCAGATGCTGAAGTTCCTGCTTCGCTACAGCTCTTGCTGCTGACCGCACAGGGTGGATCACGAGTATCCACAATCGCACCACTGTTTGGCAGAACAGGAGCTGTATCGGTAGACAGTTTTGTCACCGTGCTACCGTCCAGCTTTGAAGGGGTGCCGGTCTTACCTACTTTTTTTGTTTTTGTTGTTTGTTTTGTTTGTTCATTATCGTCCCACGAGTAGCGGAGAAAGGATGTCCATCTATACAGAGATCCGCAGTATATAGATAAGGCTAAGTAATCCGGAGGGGCGAGGTATCCGGATACTCCATTCACGACTGGGCTATTTGAAACTGGGCCCCCAGGCTGACGCTCGGCACGGGTCGTATAAAACGACTCGTTCGGCCCAGGGGAGGGGATAAAAAGAAAGAGAAAGAGGATTGGGAGAGAAAAGGAAAGGAAGAGACATGTGGGAATGGAGCGACCTTTGGTTTCGGGTCCCATCTAGAGAAGAGGTTCTCTAGCAATGTTGACCAGCCCCTACAACTCGACAAGTTCGACGCTCTAACGACGCTCATGATTCTAACGAAATTGCAATTAAATTCGTTATGTACTTAACTGCAAGACCGTGTGGACTTTAAACAAATTTGTAATTATTTTCGTGTGTCGTTTTTTGTGCGTTCAATATGCGGCGATCACAAGAAGGCTTTTTGACGCACCTAACTAAAATAGTAAAAGCAAAACAGCAAGGATGTTTTATCTTTCTTCCAATGCAGCGAGACACACATACATCAGTAATGAAAATTCTCATTCTGTTCCAAAGTCAAATGTCATAAATGTGTAATTAAAAAGTTCTTGCTATACCAAACAATGCACACTTGTGAGTCAAGTCATTTTAAACATTTCTTCTCATCTCTTCTTGTCTCTCTGTACGGTGAACTTTCCACATCAGTAGCATTGAGTTTTCTAACCAAGCAGACAATTGCTTCATTTCGAAAATTTAATTGTAGTGATTTACGACAGCAGAGTCAGCCTTCGAATCTGCACTTATGAGAATAAAATGAACAGCATTTTGAAAACTTTTTCAGGGTAATAGATGTGCAAGAAAGAAGAGCCCAGCATTTGTGTGCTTTGTCTACATAGTTTAGTTATGTGTCTGAAAACTTCATATATGACGAAAAGTTATAAGAGCTGAAAAGTTTCTTTTTACATTTCAGATATTATGTGCTCTTGTGAAAAAGATTAAAAATGGGCACAATACTTTGTTTCTTCTGGGTAGCAAATAATTGCATATGCTTGATGAGAATTATTAATGTGGCTAAGTCTGTTTTGATTAGCCAGTCTATGGAGCATGCACAAAACCTTATTTTCATAAAATCTACCGGGCGGAAACTGAGTAGAAAAATGTTTTAATAAATATAAACCTCACTAGTTTCAATTTCGTATTGTTTATCCCCGGTGGTAAGATATTTTACTTTTATAAAGGGTGATTTTTTAAGAGGTTGAGAACTTTTTTTAAAAAAAAACACAAAAAATTCGAAAAAATTAATGAAATATTTATTTGAATCGATAGTTTGAACCTTGCAATTTAATGTTTAGAGATAATTTCATGCAAATGTTGACCGCGGCTGCGTCTCAGGTAGCCCATCCGCTGAGTCCAATTTTGGCATACTCTTTCACACAAATCGGCCGGTATCTCACGAATGAATGCATGGATGTTGGCTTCCAGTGCGTCAATCGAAGCGGGCTTGTCCCTATAGACATTAGCCTTGACATACCCCCACAAAAAATAATCTAATGGTGTCAAATCGCACGATCTAGGCGGCCAATTGACCGGCCCGAAACGTGAAATTAACTGTTCACCAAACTCGCCGACCATAAAATGGAAGCAGCGCGCGATGAACATTTCGAACCGAGCACGAATTTTGATAGAAAAATTCAATAATTTGCAAGCGTTGTTCATTTGTAAGACGATCCATGGTTAAATTGCAAACCAAACTGAAGCTGTTTGACAGTGACACAAGGTACTAAACACACGTCCTCTGTCAAAACCAGTGTTGCCAAAACCAAACCAGCTAAAAAATCACCCTTTACCTACATTTGGCAGTGGCTTTAAAACTGAATTTACCCTCATCATACGACAGTCATAGCCCGTTTAGTATCCTCAAGGCGACTAATCCAAAATTTAATGCCACACCAAAATATAAAACAACCGTTAAACATGAAGCACTTGCTACAAACTTTTCAATTCAATGCGCTTGGACACATCGTAAAGTGTTTTCTTTTATTACCGACCAGGATGTGTTCTCATCGATTGAAAACTCAACTGAATAACATAAAATTTAAAGCAAAATATTTCTCCAAAATTTTATGGACAATGGACACATTTTTGACGATCTTCATCATAGTCCCCTTTTTATAGCAAAAAAAAACAGAAGGCTCTTCCGGGTCATCAAAAACTCATAAAGAAGGATATACACTCCCTCCATACTTTGGATTTTTGGCGAAAAGAAAATAATTTTAAAAACGACTTTCCCCTTTTATTATTAAACTTATATTTTTTTGGATAAAATCTTTACAGAAAGGTAAGCCAAGAGAAAGAGCAAAATTGGCATTGTTCTTTACCCGTGGTCGAATTATTGCAGAGAGGGAAAATGGAAACTTAAAAAAAAACATTTTTAGTTACTCCTTCCCGGTGCTTAGCAAATCCGGAAGGATATTGTTCTCAAAGATATTGATATGCAAGCATTGTTGGTTTAATTTTCTTTTTTTTTAATAAAGTTGACTCCTCTTTTTATAAACCCATTTTGCCTCATACATAACATTTTGTACATTCTTCCATAGAAAGTTGAAGTACCTTCTCCATAGTGTGTAACATTATCTGGAGTCGCATTTGTCAAAATTAAAACTGTCATCCTGTCGTGGTGTGAGTTTATTTTAATTAAACTCACTTTCCAGGCGCATTACTCTCCGTAATGGTTTCAATAAAGAAGACACTTTATTGGTAATAAAGTTGATTTATTATTTCAGAGTCACACAAAGTCGACAACACAATTTGCTCCTGTTGCATGGTATTAATGCTGGTGTGCATTTTCTTTAGCCCAGATCCGTAAATTGAGTTTGAAGACCTCACCTCGGTAATATTGATATTATCTCTCGAGGGTCCTTGTTCACGATATATTACATTTAGTGGTTCCATTTTCAATTCTTATTGTGTATTTTCACAACTTCTTGTAAAAAAAGCTATGAAAAAAGTTAATGCACAAAATATTGTAAGGAAAGGACTGGGCGTCAGCATGGAGAAAGTGTACGTGTGGTGTCGTTGCATTGTACCAAATACCAAAATTTGGCCTTTTGATTTTGAGTCACATTGGAATTCAGGAATCAAGAAATTGTTAAAGAACCAATGAGTCTAAGTGCAACAGTACGTACACTGAGGGAAAAAACGCAACGTAAAATTTACTACAAAAACGTTGATTTTACGTTGAATCAACTTAGCCAGATCACTGTTGATCTTACTCCGAAACGTAGTTGATTTTACTATGTATCATAGTTGCAAACCAAGTTGTTGTGGTTTCGAAGGTAAACGCGCTTATTTTTACGTTAAAGCAACGTTGTTTTACATTTAGATGTTGTTTCGAAGTAGATTCAACGTTGAACTTAGTTATTTTTACATTGAAGCATCTTTATTGATGATTTAAAGTTGCATCAACGTTGATTCTCATGGTTTTACTACGAAACGTGATTCTACTTCGGTCTGTAGTTCATTTTACTTCGGCTCGTAGTTGATTCTACTGTGCTGCGAAGTTGTTTCAAAGTAAAACGAGCAATTCAATGTTGATTCCAAGTTTTTTCAACGTCGGTTCAAAGTTGGTTCGACATAGGTCCAAAGTTGAACGTATGACATTTTTCGCATGATATGTAACTTGGCCATTCGTTATCAAGTCAAGTAAGCCTCAAGTCAAGTATGTAACAATGACATTTTTATTTACCCTATAATCGTCACTTATATAATAATGTATATACACTTTGTAAAAATGCTTTTGGCTTGGTTTATATTATAACGATTTGTCCTAGTGGAGGGCCCTTCCGCTGCCATGCCGGTAACTCAGGTTCAATTCCCAGCCAAGGTAAAATGATTCTTTTTTTTTGTATATATATATATATATATATAGTATATATATATATATAGTATAGTATAGTATATAAAGTACGCATATTCATAGTATATATATATATATACTATGAATATGCGTGCTCACGAGAAACACAAGTATAAATGGCAGACGTGAAAACAGATACAGGCAGGCCTAAAGCAGGTTCGGGTCCTGAGAAAACTTCTTCTGACCCTAGTTTGACAAGCTCATCAGAGATCTCATTTCCCTGAATACCAGTGTGACCTGGGACCCAAACAACATCACTGCATTTAGCTTTCCAACTATGTTCAACGAATGCTTGAGCTCGAACACTACCTTGGACGAGGTAAGAGGGTTGAGCAAAGAATTTAGAGCGGCTTGGCTGTTACTGCAAACGCATATATGCTTCTTGCCCTCCACCTGTTAGTCACAATGTAGCGCATAGCCATTAGGATAGCGAAAATCTCCGCTTGGGGGACAGACGCGTATTTACCTAAGGGGTAGTGGAGTCTAATGTTCTCGCTTTCCACAAAGACTCCAGCACCAGACCCCTGTCCGGTTTTGGAGCCATCCGTGAAAATACGATGGCATGATTTCCCTGGCTCAGGGTCTGGCCGAGGCCATTCCATTACCTGGGGAAAGTTGACACACACAGCATACATTGTTGAGAAGTTGGCCCTGGTTCACCTCGAGCGTCACTCTATTTATTTATATTTATATTAATTAAACTTTCCCTGTTACTTTTGATTAAACAGAAGCTGTACCTACATATAAACCATAATTTACAAAATATACATATAATAAGACCTTAAATTATAATTCATTAATTTATTCTCTGAACCTTAGTTTTATTTTATCTTATGCTGATTAAGTTCCAGAAGCACTTATAGTCTTACTATTTTACGTGTTAACTATCGATACTTTTTTGTTTTTTCTTTACAAACGAAGTCTGCGTAAAAACTCATAATTTCCATGCAAAATCATAATAAATGCAGTTAGGGCAGCCCTTTGCGTGTTTTTTCCCCCGTAGTTAGTATTATAACTCTTAATATCGCTGCAAAGACGGCACATATTTTCCGAGCAAAGAACAATAACTAGAGTTATGCGAGGCAGGCTTAAAAAAAATTCCGCGCAAGACTATGATAACATAAAAAGATTTTTTAAAATTTCTGATTTTCCGAGCATAACTATGACAACTCGAGTTATTGTGTTTCATACTGAAAGAGAATTTTATGAAAAATTAAGTTTTTACCAAAACTTAAAAGTTTTTTATAATTTTTTTTTATATAATTTTGGTCAGAATATAGATATACTATAGCGGAGCATGAAAATCGAATAACATTGAAATTATGGTAACTCGTGTTATCATACTCTTGCATAGGTCCATCGAGTAGTTTCAAAGGCGAAAGCATTTGATACGATGGTGAAACGAAGTTTGATTAATCGAAGTAATTTTTACGTTGAAACAACTTTGAAGTAACGTTGTTCAACTTTGGTTTAAAGCTTTTCGTAGTTACACCCAAATCATAAACGAAAAAGGTAAAATCAACGTGGTTTCCTTTGATTTTACGTTGTTTTTCCCCTGAGTGTATGCAATAGCTTCGGTCTGTCTGTAACGGACCACGGTAAAACCTATTTCTCTCCCTATTCTCTTTTCCATTCCTATTCTCCATCCTGTTTTCCATCGCCTTCCCCTTACCAGTCCTAAGTCATTAATTAACTCAAAAAAATATTATGTTCCTTTTAAGGTTTTTTAGCTTATTTTTTTTAGAAGGGGCGTGGCGTGTCCAACTCCTTTAACCAAAAATCAATATAAGCATATAGTCCAGTAATTTTAGGCATTTTTAGCCCCAATTTGAGTAAATAGCACAGTTTCCAGATGGATGCATGCATCAAAGGAAATGATCAAGGTCAGTACAACAAGAATGTGCCCAATGGGGGGTTTTGTCATCCCAAATGTGGAGCCTAGTTGTTGATGAACTACTTGACACATAATCTTACCTAAGCATCAACTATCAGGAATATGCCGATGATAAAGTATTGATTGCCAGAGGAAAGTTTGAAGGAACGCTCTGTGAGATTATTCACGGAGCACTAAAGGCAGTCCAAGAATCGTGCAACACAGCTTGGCTCAGTCTTAACCCGACGAAGACAACTATACTTCCATTCACCAGGTAAAGGAATATTCAAATTAAACCTATAATACTATCGGGCACGACACTGATACCAGTTAAAGAGGTTAAGTATCTGGGGCTAGTCAGACAGCAAACTCATCTGGAAAGCACATTCAAAAGAGATCTCCAAATAAGCAATTCGTGCTGTTATGATATGGAGAAGCCTTGCGGATAAGTCTTGGGGATGCAGCCCGAACATCATAAGATGAATTTACACTGCCATAGTGAGACTAATTATCACTTATGGAGCAATAACATGGGAAAAACGAACCAATCTAAGCACAACGAGGGAATCACTCAATAGAGTGCAAAGAGTGGCATGCCTCTGCATTACTGGGGCTATGCAAACATGTCCCACCGCAGCCATGAAAGTGGTGAGGAAAAGGCAATTTTACGCACTTCTTGGAAGACTCCCCCTTCTTGCAATTAGATGAAAGTTTGAGGAAGTTTAGCTTCGAGAAGAACTTTCTTCTGAAGCTAAGCACCAAAAAGAGCTGGAGTAATAAATCCACCGCATATAGACTGAGCAACAGCACCATCAAATGGTATGCAGATAGGTCGAAAACTGATAATGGAACGGGTGCAGGAGTATTTGGCCGAGAACCAACTAATATCTGTTTCCATGGGCAAATATACCAGCATCTTCTAAGCGGAAATATACGCTATAGTCAGATGTGTCCAATTCAGTCTAGAAAGAAAATATAGGATTTGCAACATAGCAATAATGTCAGACAGCCAGGCAGCTATCAAGACGCTAAATGCCCACGTAGTCAGATCGAAACATGTATGGGGTTGACAGCGATCTGGGCAGGGTCAATAACGTGAGTCTTTATTTGGTACCGGGGAATGTTGTAATAGAGGGTTACGAAGCTGCGGACTCTTTGGCAAGACAAGGAGCAGCAAAACCATTCAAAGCACCTGATCCTTTCTGCGGAATAGGGGAACACACCCTAAGGGAAGAATTACCTAAGTTTTTGGGCCACGCCCACATTTGGGGGCAGAATTGAAGAAAAACCTAAAACTTTCCAGAGAAACTTAATTTCGACTGGCCTTGAGCCTAATTTAGGAAAGCATCAAACAAAAAAAGTAGCAGGTTAGGTAAACGAGATTTCAGTCCAGATTTCGTTCATATAAAGTTTTTAGTCACGCCCCCTTTTAGGGGTCGATTTTTCAAAAATATTGAATTTGAACCAAAAAATTGCATTTTTACGTACATTTAAGTGTAACTTGGAAATATCTGTGGAAATATCTTATAATCAATAGTTTGTAATTAGGGGCGGTTGGACCACGCCCCTTTTTGAAGTTTGCATTACTTACAAAATTTAAAAAAAATAACTATGCCATCAGCATTTTACAATGTGGGATAGGATGGGGTCCGTTTTACGGACTGTAACTTCTGCGTTACCCACTGTAGCACTTACTCACTGGTTTATAATCATTAGGTTAAATCATAATGTTAAATTTCAGTTTTTCACGAAGTCTTACAGTTTTTAAAGCACTGGAGGTAGTGGCATATTTATACCGATTGCGGACGTGTCGGTGGACGGTTTTCAAAAAGTTAAACAGTAGTATTGCATCGGATGATGGGGAGATTACGTACAAAACTTCAGTTTTCTAGCTCAAAATGTAAAGCCAAAAAATTGTTGGCATACGGACGGACGGACGGGCGGACATGGCTCATTACATCCAGAATTTGGGCTCGATTATTATGGCCTTAAGGTCTTGGTGGTCTATCGATATTATTTCCGTAAAATTTTCGCAGGTATCAAACGTAATATACTCCATTCGAGTGGAAGAGGGAATAAAAATCTATCAGGGGGTTGCAGGTGGTCAGCATTCCTATTCAGTATTCCTGTTTTGTATATGCCATTTGGCCTTATAAGTCTTCGGTTAATTGGACTCAATTAAACTTTCAAATGATTAACTTTGGTCTCATGACTGATGGCAAAATTTTGATATTTGGCACAATGTTGCTGGCAAAATGTCATTTGGCACAATGTCACGGTAACGTTTCCGTACCCGCAAATGAAATGATTTTTAAGAATAAAATTAAAGTCGAAAGCGTTTATATGCA
Organism: Neoascia interrupta; assembly: GCA_947623515.1. Taxonomy (NCBI): domain Eukaryota; kingdom Metazoa; phylum Arthropoda; class Insecta; order Diptera; family Syrphidae; genus Neoascia; species Neoascia interrupta. Next base: position 151,282,846 of record OX392463.1, read on the forward strand.
AGACATACTTTCTACCATGTGACTCTTCACTGACATATGTCATGCAATAAGAAATGAAGCGGAAACACTTTAATTCAAGAGTGCTTCCGCTTAATGACCTTTTTTAGGGGTATATAGTGTCACTTGTTTTGTAAAAGCTTTTAACGGTGAAAGACGTTTGCATTGCGACTGGCAAACGGTAAAATAAAATTCCGATTTCGAAATTAGCTATTGAAATGAGTTGAAGCTATTAGCAAAATCGGTGCACGATAGGCTAATATCAAAAGTGCAAATGGAAATGAATGTTAGAATAACAAAGCAACGCTGGACAGGTCAAGCGAGGAAGCACAAGACAAATTAAGGACACTAATGGATATCGAGGAATTGCATCATTCGATAAATTTCATATACCTTAATGAAAAGTTACAAAGACGAATGGGCTAAATTAGAAATCAGCACTGCAGTCAAATTGAGGGTTCACACTTTTATACTGTTTGCTAAGACTATGGGACGCCTTTCTCGCTAATAAAGAATGGCACGTGAAAGACATTTAGCTATTATTTGATTTCTATTGACAATTGACAACTAGGCTAAAATAGAACGACCAAGAACGACAGAGAATAAATATTTCAATTTTCCGGTACCTTTTTTTTGCAGCCGCAGGAAGGAGTGTTTATTGTATGTGTATTGTCACCTGCCGGTGACATTTTGGCCGCTTAAATTTGAACTGTGTTGCGAGCCTTGAAGGTGCACACCATAGCGGTACGAAGTCGGCGCTGAGCTGCTGAAGTTGAGAGTGCACGAATCAGGTCAAGATCATGAGGAGGAGGACCATCAAATACTAGGTCAGGAGCATACTACCGGAGGTTAAGAAAGCTTAGCTGATGGACCAATTTCGTCGGAAGAACCAGTGTCTGAGGATGGAGAAGAGCCGCAAACTTCAAGAGACTATAGACTATAGCTATAAAGAGATTGCTTCGGGATTCGCAGCTGGAAGAGGAAGAAATTCGCTGGCGTCCATGTGCTTTGCATAATTTTTAGGACATCGATGATGCGATGTGTCCATCTTATGGGTTGGACTCCACTTGGCCAATACGAGTACACAAAAATGCCTTTTGGCTTGCGAAATGAACCATCAGTGTTTGAACGCTGTGAAGCACTTATTCGGAAATCTGATTTCAAAATACTTAAACCTACATATTTGGATGATATTCTGATAGCAACAGCGACAGTTGATAAAAGGAGTAAAATAAATAAATTAGCTGGTGTTAGGCCTAACGATATTTTTCAGGGTGATATTTTTTGGATTATAGCTTGAGCTATAATCCAAAAAATTTATAATCCAAAATGTTTCAAAGCACTGAGCTGCGAAGAAACACAACCGCGTAAACAAGATCATCGCCATATACTCTGACAGCCAAACGGCCATTAAATCCATGGAACCAGATGTGGTGAAGTCAAGGGCTGTGAAATGTGCAGGAAAATTTAGCGGGTATCCGAGAAATGAAGCAAAACTTGCGAGATATGGGTCAGGGATGAATGCATCTCTTGCTCTCAAATCTATAAGAATTCAGCTGAGCTCGACAGCACGCAGGATAGAAACTGAATTCTTGAGTAGAACTAACCTACGTTGGACAGAACTTGGTACTTGCAGACACACAAGAGAAGCTATAGACAGCGGTAAAAAAAGGAGATCACTAGCTCGCAGGGGCATCCGAGTACTCACGGGAATCCTTATGGGGCACTGTGCTCTGGGTCTACGCGCAGAGAGGCTAGGCATACTGCATAACGATTACTGCAGAAGCTGTAGGGATTTGAAGAAATGGAATCTGTTTGTCATCTGCTATGCGAAATGCCCTGCCCAGCCCTAAAAACATTTATACTCTCGCAATAGTAACGTAGTAGGTATAGTTACCCTCGGCAGTTACTTTTTCATCGAGTCTTAAGATCTTAGTAATGCAGATATTAAGGGCCCCCTCAGATTTGTACACAAATGCAGATGGGTCCAAGAGGGCGGCACCCTGAGAGGGCAGCACCCTGCTAGCGATTTCCCAACACCATCTTGTTCAAAAAATGTGCATAGTTTCGCGGGTTTAAATGATTTCAACTCTCTTTTTCGCAGTTTTTTGCTCCGCAAAGGGTAGGTGCAAGTTGTCTGGCAGGCGCCTGTGGCCCATTATCTATGTTAAAGTTGCATTCTTTTTGAACTATTTTTGTCTATAACTTCTAAACTAATCTAGACCGACAATTTCCAGAATTCGGAATCAGGACACCTAAATCCATATAAGGATGAACAAATTCGACTTGGCCCTACGGTAAACTTATGCCATTCTGGTTTCCTTTTCAATTTCCCTTAAATTTTTTTTTTTAAATTTTCGAAAAAAAGTTGAAATTTGCTTGAAAAGCAGGAAAAGCTCCTTAATATGAAAAACTTAGTTTGCTTGCTCAAACATTTAGTTGCTGGGTTTTTGAAAGAACTGAATTCTGAAAAGCAGATTAATATTTCTTTTTAAGGGCTCCTTATTTTCGCTTACCTACTTATTTTTTAAAAATTAAAAGTATGAGCGTTCATCGTTTTTGTATGAGCGTTCGAGTTTTTGCTTCTGAGCGCTACCTGAGCGCTTCTGAGCGGATATCTAAACAACACCCCTCATAAATATAGTCAAAACAACCACAAATTATCAACAGAAAGTATCTGAAATAAATTCTAATTGCTTCTCCATCCTTCACCAAACGAAAAAGTAGATAAAACATAAAATTAAATTTATTTGCTGACGAAAAAAAAGATGTAATAAAAAACGAGTTTTTTCATAGGAAATCTGCAGAAATACATTCAAAAAATAGCGAGTTGGAAAAAAACTTCCTGAGCATAGAAAGCGTTAAGCTCCCTTCATCGCATTAAAGTATCTGCGCCTTTAAAATGCAAAATTAAACCATAAATTATAACCGGAATTAGATGCTCCCTTAGGACTTAAGCGAAGGGAAAGAAAATTTCTAATTTTATATTTTGCCCCTTCTGATGTATATTGGCAGATACTTTTTTCTTGTAGTGGTCTTATGCCATTGAGCAGAGTTATTTTTTTTCTAGCCCCTCAGCTACGTGCATTTGGTTGTACCTATTTGGATAGGGGAATTCACCAAGAAACTGGGATTTATTTTTATGATCATCGTTGCGTTACTTTTATTATTCATTTGAGTTTGGTTACAGGTTATGAAAAATGGTAGAAATTAATAAGAGTTTTTCCTCCTTTTTACAAAAGGAGGTTGTAGGTACTCACTGAAAAATTGGCTTTCGTCAATACCAGGTGTTGTATGTAAATAAATGTAGATGGAAATAACACAGTAGAAGGTCCGTGGCATAGTTACAACACCCATTGTGTTCGCATATTTTTTGTCGCTTGACTATACACGGATACGTTTTGCACGTCCTATACCTTATTTTTTAAAGTATTCTCCGCGAATTTAACAACGATTGCACCTAGTTACATGACCCCAATACATAAAGATTGTATATAACTTGTAGCATAAGCCCATTAACCCAAAGTAATACAACCTAGTCCCGCGAATTTTCTTCAATAGAATCGTAGCCAAGTTTACTTATTTATTCAAAACACATCCTTCCTCACATACACTCAAACTCGGCGACGTAAATATAAAAAAAAAACTATTTCTAAACGTTCTCACGTTGTCGACACTCGATTCATAAATATTATATTTCCATGTTAACAACTTGTGGGTGTAATCGACACCGATGTCAAAGAAAATTACCCATATACTCGGAATTTAATCTAAATCACCCTTTCGAAAGTTGGGTGGTTTGCGTAGATTAAAAATTCATGAAACTCTCGTCAATACAATAAATTTAGGTCAGTCTTGCATGAAACGGTAATCAAACCATCACAACCTTCTATACACATGCACCGGCTTCAGGTTATTAAAATCGGGGTCATCTTTGAGAGCGTTTTTAGAGTGAAAAACTTTTTTCGCAAGGGTATAGCTACTCTGAAATGCCTTAAGTGTATGATAATAAAAAGATAAGCTTATCTACAAGGGTATGTCTTAACGTATTTAAATATTATTTGTGATTCTAGCCTAGATCAGGAGTAGAAAATTTGGAGTGAGAAGTATTTTTTTGTTTTTTTTAGTAAAGATGTCTGCGGTCGTCTGGTCATAGGAGAAGAGATGGGAGGTAAGAACGTTGATACTGGATAAATAAAGCATAACCAAACCACTATAATACATCATATTCATCTGCAAAAGTACAAACTCAAAGCCAAGTTTATAAAAGTATTTAAAAGGCAAAAGCACCCGATAAATTTTTAGTGCTTAGAACTTCATGAGCTGCTATTATGCAGAACACCGTCCTGCACATGGATATAGTCTCACTGCACCCAGTATGCCTTAAAGGTCGGAATTCTGTCAGAGATATTTCTTGCTTTATGGCTTCTCCATAGATTCTTTCCACGCAACGATTGGCTCGATGGCTTTTTGTTGCGCATTATGAAGTTCCTCAGACTCTAGCCTTCTGCAGGCTCAGCTCTTATTCTGTGGACAGAAATACATTCGTTCTTTTCCTTTTGTCGCACGCAATGCTTACAATTGGGCTCAAATGGTCTCCGGAATAATATGTCCGCACTGCAGTGCAGTCTTCCTTTGCGATTATGCATCTCCTGCATTCGCTCGATCCATCTCGCACTTGCCTCTCAGGTTTTTGAACTGAGGTAACTATTTGAGAGCGACGGGGTCTGTAGGTACCTACGCGAGATGAACTTCTGGCCAGTCAGGTAATTCTGAAAGTATTTCGTTGCCAGTACTAAAGCAAGGAATACTCGCCTGGTAATACAGTAATTCCTCTCTGGTCAGGTTAGAACTTTGCTTAGAAGTATGCTTTACCACTTTCTCCTGTCCATCATATAGGCAAATGTGACAATACCGGCAAAGACCTGCAATGGTCTGCGTCCATAATAAATGACTTGCCAGGGTTGTGGTAAGCTAGTATCGGTGCTTCGCAAAGTCAGATCTTGAAAACTTCTTTCGGACTCACCTGACAACTTGAATTGTATTTTAAAAGATTTAAAAGATGAGCTGAAAATTCGTAAGTAGGCTGCACGTCATGCGAAACAGTACAAATGTAAACATATTTGATATCCGCTCACAGACACGCCCACAATCGGTCTAAATCTGCAACTACCTCCAGAGCTTTCAAAACTATATGGCGTCTTAAAAGGCCGAAATTTGTCATTAAGCATCTCCTAATGAATGTAAGACGCACAAAAGAAAAATTTAATTGGTTAACCTCCTCCAGTGGGCGTGGCTTCTTTTTCGAAGGTAAATTTTCAAATGCATTTTATTCAATATTTTTGCTCCTGAAAAAATGTTACTTAATTTTTCTGTAGAAAACACTTAGTCTTTTATTTCGTTTATACAAGACTTTGGACCACGCCCACATTTGGAGCCAGAACTGAAGAAAAACCTAAAAATTTCCAGAAAAACGGAATTTCGACTGGCCTTAAATAAAATACTTAGCAGAAAAGGTACCTTAACGAGATTTGACATCAGATTTTGTTCATACAAAGTTTTTAGCCACGCCCCCGTTAAGAGGTCGATTTTTCAAAAATCTTGAATTTGAACCAAAAAATTGCACTTTTACGTAGGTACATTTAAGCGTTACTTCGGAATATCTGTGTTAATATTGATAGTTTGTAATAAGGGGCGGTTGGACCACGTCCCTATTCGCACTACTTATAAAATTTCAAAAAATAACAATAACGGTCCGTTTTACGGGCTGTAACTTCTGCGAGCACACTGTAGCAAATATTCACTGGTCTTAATTTCTATGGGTAGCGTTTTGAGTGAATGGTAAGAAAAGCTTTTTTAACCCGACCGAGGGTATATTAATTTTGAAGCATAGTTTGTAACACAGTGAAATACTCATCCTTGATTCTTAGACCTTATGATCGAGACCGACAGGTGAATTGATTTAGCCATGTACGTCCGTCCGTCTGTATGTGTGAAGGTTTTAGGTCTTTTAAATCAAGCTAGAGAGTTAAGACATGATGCTTGGTTCTTCTGTTGCACACACAAAAGGTGAAAATTGGCTCAATCCGTCAACGGCTACTACTGGCTTCAATGTGAGACAGCCTCTATTTCACATTTTCTTTCAAAATGCCTTTTGGTGAAGTTAGACATGGCGTAGGAGCTCGAATTTTGGTGTTGAGCAATACTGGCCCGAGACCTTTAGCAAGGCAATAACTTACAAGACAAAGACAAATATAAAAGATATTACTATTCTGGCTAAGTTTTGAGCTCCGGCCACTTTTAAGGGGCGGTTTTTTAGGAAAAAATTGTTTTTCTTAAATAATTTTCGCTTTTACCCTGTTTTCTTATGATTTTAACGAAATAACACTTAATTTGTTTTATGTTTTGGTGCTTTATGTTTGGATTTTATGTTTTGACTTAAAGATTTTGTGTTAACCCGGTATATACGGTCGGGTATATAGAAGTTTGTCACAGACGAACTCTTGCGCTTACTCACTTGTTTAACTTCGTTTTTCTTTTAAATGGGCTTAGAAAAAATTACATCCGAAACAACAATTATTTTAAATTTTTTTACGCAGCTTTCTTTCTCGTGTTACAGTGAAAATAGTACAAGATAAAAAAAAGTTGTTTTTGAAAATTATTTTATGTTTTTTAGATAAATCTCAGAAGTTTTTGAAACTTCAAAATTCGCTATAGTTTTTCTGAAACTTTTGGTTAATTTCTAACGTTTGATATTTTTCCCGCCCCCTTTCCCTCTTTCTCATGAATTTTTGAATATTTTTTTATACAATGCGTCAAAACGGCAGTATTAAAACTTTTTTCCAAAAAGTGACTTAAACACTCAGTAAACTTTAAGTTGCTTTAAATGTGTGCGCAATATCGGTTTTTTACACTCAGCGGTTTAGGTCGCAAGTACTTTGAAAAACGTCATCCATTTCCATCTCTACATATCTCAAAAACTTTTTAATATTTTTTTTTTAAATTAGATTTTTCATTAAATTTTTTTTTCTGGGGTTGCTCACCCCAGGTGTGGATAGGGGAATGCTCACCAGATATGGTGGGTACCTAGCGGTATGGAAAATATCCGGGGCGGACCAAAACCAGCAACAAACGAAAAATCCAGAAGCGTCGTCTAAAAATGAGGAGCTTTCTGGTCGGCGTCTGTTACCCAGGTTAGGGTCTTAAAAACACTTTTTTCTCTTCCAATATGCAAACAAAATGGACAACAATTAGATGCATGCCAGATGTTTTTATGAAGCTGGTTATACTATGGCTTTTCTCCGTAAAAGCATAACACTTGCGGGGGTGAGCTTTGGTGTTTCTGTGCAGAGGTTTTGCATGTTTGGCTCATCCAGCGTTTGCGTTGCATCGAGAATTACTTTCTTCTTCTATCTTTTCAATCCCTCAATTCTTTTCACTCGCGATGTGCTACGCATTTTAAGGGTAGTCATAATCACTTGATCACGAGCATTAAAAAAAAAAGTTTAGTATTTACTAGACCTATGTTTCTTTTTTCTATTTCTTGCCTGCTATACTTCTTAAAAAAAGTACTGCAAAATATTTAATTCATTTTCCCATGAACCATAATATAGCCGTTATTTGTGCTTTTAAAAAATTAAAAAGACGGACAGACAACGTAGACGGACAGACCATAAGAAAAACTTTTTCCCTTTTTGAACGGGCCGCTCAAAAAATAAAGCAAATAAAGAAAAACTACTAATTAATCATTAAATTATCTGTACGATTTAATTCCAAAGATAACTAATCTGGGGTGGAATCGGCTATGGTGATTTGTGATTTTCACATTTTGTGACAGTCAATGTGACCAAACAAAATAATCCGTCTGCGTAAGGTGATCACAATAATTCCAAGGGGCAAGGGGAAACTGCATTGGTGGACCTCAGAACTGGGCCTATTCAGGAATGAATGCAGGAAACTCTTCAATAGAGCCAAGGCCACACGTGCAAATACAGACTGGGATGCCTACAAAACATCCCTCAAATCCTACAAAAAGGAGCTGAGGAGAGCCAAACGGCTATCTTGGCGACTCTTTTGTAGTAAAATAGAAGAAACATCCGAAGCCTCTAGGCTAAGGAAAATCCTCTCTACTAATCCAACGATGCCCAGCTACCTTAAAAAAGCAGACGGCTCTTGGACTTCCTCCAGCGCAGAATCGCTAAACCTGCTACTGGACACCCACTTTCCAGGTAGCTCCGAAGCTATCAATAGCATTAACCTTAACAGGTCAATGCCACACATAACTAATAAATTTGATCTAATAACGAGAGATAGACTGCTTTGGGCACTTAACAGCTTCAAACCTTACAAGTCGGCAGGACCAGACGGCATAATACCAGCCGAACTACAATCGGACATTATCCTCCCTGCACTGGATACAATTCTGAGAAGCTGCGTAGAGCTGGTCCACATTCCAATGCTATGGAGAGAAGTGAAAGTGGTTTTTATACCCAAAGCTGGCAAATACTCCCACGTTACTCCTAAAGATCTCAGACCCATAAGTCTATCATCATTCCTTCTAAAAACTCTAGAAAGATTGATCGATATCCACCTACGATCTAGTATTGACAAAAGGCTGCTTTCTACTGCTCAGCACGCTTATTGTAAGGGCAGATCTGTTGAAACAGCCTTGCATACGCTAGTACGTTCCATTGAATATTCCCTTCATCACAAGGAGTACACGATGGTAGCCTTCCTAGATATAGAAGGCGCCTTTAATAATGTCAATACGTCTGCGATCTTGGCTGCACTGTCGGCTCTGAAGGTGAGTGGCTCACTTTGCGAGTTAATTAATCAACTTTTAACGAGTAGGCTAGGTGAGAAACTATAACTATAAACTCTAAGCTAGGTGAGACAACTGCCAGAAGATCCGTCAGCAGGGGAACACCGCAAGGTGGAGTCCTATCCCCACTCCTTTGGAATCTAGCGGTGAACGAACTGCTGGTTATCCTAGAAGGAGATGGCTGCAGAGTGATCGCTTATGCAGATGACGTTGCCATTGCTGTATCGGGGAAGCACCTTAACACCCTCAAAGAACTCCTACAGAATGCTCTAAACAAGCTAACAAGATGGGCTGACAGCTGTGGTTTGGGGGTCAACCCTCACAAAACTGAACTAGTCCTATTCACCAGGAAATACAAAATCCCACACATCGACCCCCCCTCAATCAAGGGCACTATCTTAATCTTCTCTGAGGAAGCTAAATATCTGAGTCTCATCTTAGACAGTAAGCTTAGCTGGAAGTCTAATATACAGGAAAGAGTCCGGAAAGCTACGGTAGCACTCTTTTCCTGCAAAAAAGCCATCGGCAACAAGTGGGGACTTCAACCCCGTATCACCCACTGGCTATATATCTCGGTCGTAAGGCCGATACTGATGTATGGAACAGCTGTCTGGTGGACCGCTTTGGATAAAGCGGTAAATCGTGATAAGCTAAGCAAGGTCCAAAGGTCAGCTTGCTTATCTATGAGTGGAGTACTTCGCACCACTGCCTCAGCAGCACTACACATCCTGCTCCATCTAATTCCTCTTGACATCTTCAGCAGCAGACAAACTGCTGCCATCACGGATACTCGCCTCAAAGCAACCTCTCAGTGGACCAATAGTGAGATAGGCCACTCTGCTATTCTGAACACATTCAGATTCCCTTCTAGAAACATGGACCTCACCTTACCCCAATTACATTTTGACAAGAACTTCCAGGCAACGATCCCCCCCAGGTCTACCTGGGAGGACTGTGCGCCTCTGGAATGTGAATCGATCCACTTCTACACTGATGGATCGAAGACAAATGATGGGGTAGGCGGGGGTGTATTCTCAGACCGACTAAATCTAAGTCTCTCTTTCCGTCTCCCGGATCATTGCAGTGTTTTTCAAGCTGAAATTATGGCGATAAAGGAAGTCTTGTCCTGGCTTAAGAAAAATGTTATATCCGCCAAGGACATACGCATATTTTCTGACAGCCAAGCGGCCATCAAGTGCCTGGAATCGGTCTCTATAAACTCTAATGTAGCCTTAGACTGCCATTCATCTCTAAAGGAGAAGTCGGAGCAGTTCAACATTCTCCTGTGCTGGGTGCCAGGACATAGAGACATTCCAGGTAACTGCAAGGCTGACGAACTCGCCAAACTTGGAACTACCCTCCCAATTTTGCCTGATAAAGGCTCCGTAGGCATTCCAATTTCGACATGTAAACTCATGATTAAACTGGATGCGATAGAAAGAACAAATCTCAGATGGACTAGTGGCAGTACCTGTCTAGCGACGAAACAGATCTGGCCAAAGCTTGATCTTAAACGCTCTAGGAGTTTGATCGCTCTTAATAGATCGCACATTAGTGCTACAATCGGTGTCATTACAGGACACTGTCTGATAGGCAAACACGCGACAAGGCTTGGTGTCTATTCCAACGACTTTTGCAGGAGCTGCATGGATGAGGAGGAAGAAGAGACCACTCTCCACCTTCTCTGTACATGCCTCGCTCTTTCCAAGAACCGAAATCTTCACATCGGAGCTTTCTTCTATAATGATCTCAGTGATCTCAGCACGACTGACCCGAAACGTCTCTTACGCTTCATTAATAGCTCGAAATGGTTCAACGAGTAGGCAGTAGAGTCAGATCCGCGTGGTATCACAATGGACCTACATAGGTCTAAGTGTGTTGGTTTTTTTGGATCCGACAGCCACTTCAACCTAACCTAACCTAACCTAAGGTGATCACAAAAATATTGTTCCGAATCGTTGCTTTATTTAGGCTTGTGATGTAAGAACTCTGATTTTTATTCATACATGCAAACTTCAACTTACCAGAAAATTTGAAAACTGGTGACCAGCTGATTTTGACGGTGATTGATCGGGAGCTGTCACAAGAAAATTGTGATGATCACAGTTTACGCAGACAAATTTTTGTGACTTGTGACATCACTTATCATAGATCACCTTAGCTGATTCCACCCCTGATTTTGTTGGCAATATTTAAAATGTGTAGAATAAATTAAATATTATTTTGAAAATAATCTTCTGAAAATAATCTTCTTATTTTCTATTATATTTTTAAAACGTATGCAATCTTCTACGAATTACCTCATTTTCCAGGTTTCTACTACGCATGCATAAAATTTCAATAATCTCAACCTCTTTACCACCCACAAATTTGCCAATAAACTCCATGGCACTGCCCATCTAATCTCACAAATTGCAAGTCAATTACTTCCACAAAGGCATCGCTACTACAGAGGCGAGTATCTCGACTATAATTGCATACTCTGCGATATAATTAACTTGCTATACGGATGGCGGGTTAATTGCATACAACCCACCCTAAATCAAGGAATACAGTCAGCACGAAACCATCATTACCCTTAGTGGACCTTGGGTGTCAGACACTGATAAGATGCAGCAATAATTGTAAGTTTAAAAGTCAAATGGATTCCTTTCCATGACAAAATGGAAAAGATTGACTCCGCACCGATCTACCCCCGTGAACGCTTTTATTTCACTTGGCATCTTGCATTTATTCCTCTTTCACTTAAGCGAGGGTGGATTTAACATCGAAGTCAGCTGAAAATTTAAGTACACATCTCGAGATGGAAAAAATGAAAAAAAAAACGATTTTAAAAATTGGCTCCAGCGAGGTTAAAATAACAAAATTGTAGAATTGCTGAAATTCAAAATAAAAAAGAAGAACGTTCACTCCCTAGCCAAAGCAGGCGGAATGGGTCTTCTTGCTATAAAAAATATATAATTTTCCATAAATTACAATTAAATTGAAATAACATCCAAGCGCGTTTCGGGGATAGGCAACTTCTCTAAGAGAGAAAATTATTTCTCTTAACGTTCTCGTTTATGACTCCTCGGAGGTAATTTCACAGCTTATTTGTGTGTAAAGTGTTTTCTGGTTTTATAACCTCGGAAGTTGTTGTTTTGCTGCTCTAATATATACCTACGTTTCGCTGATATTCAAATAAAACAGTAATAACAATAAGAAAGCGTTAGGTTAGGCCCGATGGAATATAATTTAGCCATTAACGCCGTCAACTAGCCACTTTCTGGGTGAAAGAGAATGGGTGTAAGGCGGTTTATATTTTCCATTAAAACGAGGTCCTGTAATAAAAACTAATTTAAAAAGTTCTATTAGTTTTATTATCTTATGGGCTTATATACAGGGCTTGGTTTAGGCAAAGTTACCAATTAAATTGGAAACATTACTTTGCCACATGATCTTTTTCTACGATTAGGTTGAAGGGCACATACTGTGTGAAGTGAATAAATTATTATTCCCGACCCAGGGTATATTAAGTTTGATGTATAGTTTGTAACGCAGTGAAATAATCGCCGTACATCCCTAAAACCTTTTAGGGATATGAATAAGACTGACAGGAGAATCGTTTAATCGTTTAATCGTCCGTCTGTCAGTCCGTTCGTATGTAAACAACTTTTAAGCCTTAATTATCAAGCTAGACAGCTGAAAATTTGTTAGTGGACTGAAAGTCCATTGGACCAGAACAAGTTTGAAAAGTAGTTGAGGCCGCCTACAGACACGCCGACTACAGGCCTGTATGTATGACCATCTCCTATTTAAAAAAAAATACTTTTTCCACACTTTACCTATGTTAAAATTGTCTTTTTGTAATTGTCTTTGAGACAGCGGAAAAAGTTTGGAGTTAACATTGACCACGCCCACTTTTTAAGAAATTTTTAGTTAGAATGACAGTTTTTCAAATTTGATAAAAAAATTTATGATAAAAGTTGTAGATACATATTAGCATTTTTTAACTGTTTTGTATATAACGGGTGATTTTTTAGCTGGTTTGGTTTTGGCACTGGTTTTGGCACACTGGTTTTGACAGCTGACGTGTGTTTAGTACCTTGTGTCACTGTCAAACAGCTTCAGTTTGGTTTGCAATTTAACCATGGATCGTCTTACAAATGAACAACGCTTGCAAATTATTGAATTTTACTATCAAAAATTCGTGCTCGGTTCGAAATGTTCATCGCGCGCTGCTTCCATTTTATGGTCGGCATTCTCGACCTTCTGAGCAGTCTATTCGGAAGATTGTGACCAAATTTCGCACCAAATTTACTTTGTTGGACATTAAACCACCAACACGTTTACGTACTGTGCGTAGTGAAGAAAATATTGCGGCCGTATCAGCTAGTGTGACAGAAGACCGCGAAATGTCGATTCGGCGCACGTGCCACACAGCACGCGAAACAATGGCGCAATTGCGAGGCGAGTTTGGTGAACAGTTAATTTCACGTTTCGGGCCGGTCAATTGGCCGCCTAGATCGTGCGATTTGACACCATTAGATTATTTTTTGTGGGGGTATGTCAAGGCTAATGTCTATAGGGATAAGCCCGCTTCGATTGATGCACTGGAAGCCAACATCCATGCATTCATTCGTGAGATACCGGCCGATATGTGTGAAAGAGTATGCCAAAATTGGACTCAGCGGATGGGCTACCTGAGACGCAGCCGCGGTCAACATTTGCATGAAATTATCTTTAAACATTAAATTGCAAGGTTCAAACTATCGATTCAAATAAATATTTCATTAATTTTTTCAAATTTTTTGTGTTTTTTTTAAAAAAAAGTTCTCAACCTCTAAAAAAATCACCCGTTATATAGTCCCCGCCCTTTTTTGTGGGCGTAGCTTTAAAATAAGTGATTTTTTTTCGTTAAAATGACGGGGTTATAGTCCAAAATGTATGCAACCACCTAGCGTTAAGCATTCAACAGTTATATTCTTACATCCCGCCTACTTTTTGAAGGCGTGGCAGTTTTTTTTTTAAAGGGTCGGATATTTTTTTAGGAAAAAACTATTTTTTGAAGTATAAGTATTCGCTTTTAATGCTTTTTTTCATTAGTACCATGAAATTAAAATTAAAAAGAGGTAAAGAGGTTCGGGTATATAAAACTTCGTCACTCTTGCACTTACTCACTTGTTTATTTCAGCTTTTTATTTCGAATTTTAATGCAGTCTTTTTATGCTGTGGTTAATATGAGCGATGGTTAGTTGATGGTTTGCTGCGGCTTTGTTTGAATTTGAAAGACCGAGTAGGTACGTAACAAAAAAAAACTTTTACAAAGGTGTTTCCGCTTGAAATGCCCTGTTCATCGCTTGAAATGGATATAAAATCGATATGTCTTAAACGTTCTAGCGTATTTTAGGAGGTGATAGGTGAGCGTTTTAACTACTTAATCTAAACGCGTTGCTACTGAATGGAGACCACGTCTGTTATACTACTACCCCAACAAAATAGTCTCCTTTACGAGTATCCTTGGGCTGTGTTCTGACTGTCTATGAACCCCTGCTGTTTTGGTTATTCTGAGTTTGTTGAAAAGGGTAAAGTGAATTTGTATTCCTATCCAAAAACCAGGACAACAAGGCTGAGGACAGGTTGAATTATTCATGAAAGAGCTCACAAAGTACAAACACAGCGTAGTCATAAACATTTCACTTAAAAAGTTCGGCTTTCGCAAGGACATGCAAATAGTATACCTACCTACGACAAAAAAAAAACAAATGAGATTTGTCGAAAACTAATGGATTGGAAAAGCGGGCCGATAAATATTTAATGCTAATAATGACATAGTATTGTATGACGGATGCAGAGAAGTTGCCGTTTTCTGTTGTCTCTAGGACTCTTTAAAATTTTCCACACCATCGTCACGTTCGTTCTTGAGCACAACCTTTCCTTTTCTTTTATTTAATATTTTTATTATTCCATAATCCCAAGGAAAAAAAAAAACACAGAACATAGGCCTTACCATTCCAATCTTATTAATATTAAATCGCTTCCAACAACCATTCCCTTACACTTCACAGCACTACCTACTAACACTGACACTGACATTATCCCGAGATTTTACAGCCATGTGAAGGCAAAGTTAAACCGTTACGCCAAAATCCAAGAACGTGTCATATTTTTCTGTAATTCCCTTGGGACGACCGAGGATGTCGACTGCGAGCGGAGTAAAGAAGTCGAAACCCCCGACGAAACCACCACGCGACATCTTTTGACATCTGTTCGACCGTCATTTATAATGTACTTTCCACCACTCGTCTACTGATGCAAAACGTGTCCTCCGTACGTATGGATTCCCTAAAGACCCTCGTTTCCACCGAAAAAGAAGCAAAATCGCCTCTAAGTTATGGCTTTTCTTCGCGTCTCTTTTTTTTTTGTTGCTGCTGACTTCCTGCCGCGCACTCATCCACGAAAAGAAAAACGATCTGGTAATTTTTCTATTGTCTAATCAAGGCTAAAAAGTGTACGCATCCTTAAATCATTTTTTTATATTCGCGTTTTATCTGCTTTCTGTTTCTTTTTTGCTGACTCCAGTTAAGGAGAACCTTTTCAAGCTTGTTAACTGGAACTCGTGTGGGTGCAAAAAGATTGTCGGAGCTTTTTCTTGAAGTGGGGTATTAAATTTATTTGTGCAATTCTTACGTTCAGTCTCTTAAAGCAGAAAAAATAAAAAAAATAAAAGAAAAACAAGTCTGCTAAAAAAAAAATAAACAAAGTATCCTTCTGCCAGCTCATATTTTTCTAAATTGACACCAATTTAGTTAAGTACTCCCCAATGGATTGAAATGTCTTCATTTGCCGGCAGTCCTTGCCTCATGTATGTATGTGACATGAGGTCGACGATAATGTGTGCGGGGGCAAGAAAACAGAAAGAAATGCAATCTAAAGGACAAAGAAGACAACGCACCGATGTGTAATAAAGCGTGCCATATGAGCAGAAAATTAAAGGGTAGAATTGCAAATTAGGAAAGGTTGATGTCCTTAACCAACGTTGGTTATGTCTGTTGGAAATTTAAATGTGTGTAGGAGTTGTCAGGCAGGGAGGATTGCCGTTGGATTTCTTAAGTGGTTGATGGAGTATTTTCATTTTTCTATGTTCTTTCTTATAAAGGTAGGTATTGCATGAGGTGGTTTGAACTTTTATGAGAGCTTCAATTTGCAAACTCGTTTTCATAAAGTTTTGTAGTTATCCGAGTTGCGTTGGAATGGCAATTGCCAGGCTTTTTTGCCCCATTAAACCATTGTTTATAAAGTAAAATTCAAGTGAAATTTTATGACCGTTTACTTGGGCTCCAACAGAAAGATCGAAAAACGATATATTATACATTTGCGTTTAGAGACCAAATCGCAACGTAAATCGATCTTTTCCATACGGGTTTATCCTATATCAAGTTTGACAAACGCAAAAATGTTGCATAAAAAAATAATAACGACATGCTTCCAAGGACTTATCGAAACGAATCGAGTCGATTCAGCCTTTCAACCTTTGGGCTTTCCGTCCATTTTCATGTTGAAAAATGTCTAAAGGGGCCGAAATTGGCTATTTTAGATATTCCGGAATTTCTTAGACGTCCAAAAGAGACCTCGAGACACAATTTTTCAAATGTATTTTAAACAAATTTTTATTCTAAATTGAAAAATTTAACTTTAGAAAGGGTCGTCCAATATGGACTTCCGAACTTTGACATTAGCAGCTGTTTTGTTTAACCAATATCTGACAAATTTGCAGATGAATCAGGTCTGTATTGTCAAGTCACCACACCTGCGGATATGGCACTTTTCAACAACATATTGCGAAATGATAAAATTTTTTTAACTTTGATTCAATGAATCGCACACAATTTTTGGCACAATTAGAAACATAATAATATAACCCAAAAGTCAATGATAATTAGCTTTTCAGGGACTGTTTTAAAAAAACAACTGTTTTATGAAAAAATAACGCAACACTTAAGATTTTTAAAATACGTGTTAAATTTGAATTTATATTTAACACGATATGAATATATGAACATATATTTATACTCAATATGAATTTAAAAACCACGAAAACCTTTAGCATTAATCAAGTACTTACCGGCAGAGTACCGTGCCCATTGAATGTAGGTACAACATAGTCGTCCTACCGCAAAGACTATTCGAAGACTAAGATTTGGGCGCTTTGGTACAATTTTTGGTGCTAAGAATGCGAGCTATTCGTTAGCGAAAAAATCGTTAGCGATGATTGAACGACTAGAATCCAAGTTTGTAAGCATTTTGGCCTGACAAGCACATTGCGCCCATTGTTGGAGTTTTTTTTTTTTGAAACATGGTCATTACTCCTGTTACTTAACATTATAAAACAAATAAATAACATAAATAAACAAATAAATAGTAATGATGTATGCATTCTCTAAGTTTGTTGCGTACAAAGTTTTGAGCTTTGCCCACTCTTAGGGGCGTGTTTAGAAAAAAGCTGTTTCTTACTTATATTTTCGTTTTTAACACATTTACTCACGGTTTTAGCAAAATAAGTTTTTGCTACAGATTTTCTGCTTAGTCAACGTCTGCTCTTAAGGGTGTCGCCCATACATTGAGTTCGAATGAATAAATTCAGGCCAAAAAACTCCACGTTTTGGTGTTGCTGGGTAAAAGGGTCGGTTATTTAGAAGTTCTTTAAATACCCGACTTACTCCATTCGCACTAACTTGCTAAAATCAATATACTTCTTCCTGTAAAACAGGGCATAAAAACCAAATTACTTAGAGCACTTCCGTAGCACTTTGGGAAATAACGCCGTAAAAAAGTTTACCAGGATGTGATTTGAAGCGTAAAATGCATTTTTATTTCCCATTACGCAGGGAATACGTAATACGTGAAATAATAGTTGTATACCCCCAAGACTTTAGTGGCATATGATGGAGACCGAATTCTAAATCGAATAAGCTATGTCTGTCCCCCTTCCGTTCGTCTTTCTGTCAGATAGGCCTAAAATTTTAAGCTGGAAAGCTTAAATTTGGTGCATAAGTTCATTATTATCCGGGGCTATACAAGTGTAAAATATTTGTAAACCCGCCGACGGACACGCCCACAATCGGTGGAATTGAGCGACTACCTCTAGAGCTTTCAAAGCTATAAGACGCCTTAAAAAGCTGAAATTTGGTATTTATTATATCGTGTTTATTTTAAGATATACCAAATAAAGATTTAATCACACTACTTCCCCCAGTGGGCGTGGCATCGATTTAAAGGGAAATATTTTAAATGCATTTTATTCCATATTTTTGTGCTAAATCGAAAAAAATGTACTAAATATTATTATGTAAAGAGAACTTAGTTCTACATTTTGTTTACACAAGACTTCGGGCCACGCCCACATTCGGAGGCAGAACTTAAGAAAAACCTAAAATTTTTTCCAGACAACCGTAATTTCAACTGACCTTAAGCCTACTTTAGAAAAGAATAAAAAAAATATTAGCAGGTAAGGTAAACGAGATTTCATTCCAGATTTTGTTTATTCAAATTTTTAAGCCACGCTTCCTTTTAGTGGTCGATTTTTCAAAAATATTGAATTTGAACCTTAAAATTGCATTTTTACATACATTTACATACATTATCCATTTTTTACATACATCCAAGTTCTGCTTGGAAATATCTGTGTTATTATTGATAATTTGTAACTAGGGGCGGTTGAACCACGCCCTTTAATTATTAAATTTATTAAATTAACTAATTTAAACTTACTAAATTTCAAAAAATAATAACATCTGCATTTTACAATGTGGGATAGTATGGGGTATTCAAAGGTCCGTTTTAGGGACAGTAACTTTTGCGTACACACAGTAGCACTTACTCACTGGTTATATTAAAAATTCCCTTTTTAGCTCCAGAACGCCCTGAAATCGGGCGTGATAAATTTCCCTTCTTCGATTTAGTTAGCAGAGTGGAATTGATTTAACTTTTATTAACATAAAAAAAAAGCGCTCAGTGTCAGAGCACCCAACACTAAATCGCCTAAAACTAGAAAATGTCAAACTGGCCAAAAAATTTTTTAATGTCATTATAAATTTTTGCGTGTTTTGACATTTAGTAAAATCACCCAAAAACGTGACTTGCAAGAGGCAGCTATATTGCCCCTGCAACCCTTCTGCTTGCTTTTTCTTTTAGCTTCGCTTATGTCTCCCTCAATTTTAAATCTATTACCCACATAAGACTCTATTTAACAAAATTTCTAAAGTAAATAAGGGTTATTTTTTCGAAAGATCTAAAATATCGGTGAAAATAAACATTTTTAATTTTTGGTCGAATTGGTTTTGGGCATTTTGACAATAAGCGAAAAAAAACATTTCCTCTTAAAAAAGTTTAAGCAAAAGTTTTTTATGGACTGCTTTTGCCTGGGCAAAATACATCCGACCAGTTTCAAAACAAGATTAGAAACTTATCGAAATTTATCGAAGAGACTTTCGGACCGCAGAACAAAACATGAAATACCTACTTCAGTGACGAAAATTACCAAAAATGAAACACATCATTACGTATAACAGCTCGAGCTGGTTCATGCCAATAAGATTTTGAGTAAGCTACTTCATGACATAACTGTATATTCTGACCAGACATGGTAACTAAGTCTTTGCTTTATCATATGTTGCAAAAAGCATTTCTGGGTGTTAACTATGTAGGTATAAAGCATCGATTATGTATAGGCAAAATCTAAAAGTGTAAAACTAGCGCCTGGGATACATAGCCCACCTCCAAAGGCGTTTATTCAAAATTCAAGTTTATAGGAACAATTCAAATTTTAACCCTAAACTTTCATCATTCAAGTGTAACAGGATCTCCGCCGTTCCGGTTGTTTAAAATAGTTCAGGTGTAAGCTACCCCCGAATCGGAAACGTAATAAATCCTTGCCAATGCAATATTTTATGTTCGGATTATACCAGTGAAGCTAATAAATCTTGTAATCTTCGGTTTAGGGATTCGTTGGTGGTAAGGAAACTAACAAAACAAAATACAGAAAAAAGAAGAAAAACCCCAACTGGGTAACTTTGTTCCATTGCAGATGTTAAGTAAAAGTATTTTATCAAAGTTAATGTCGGAAGAATGTTTTGTTCGATTCAAGTCGAAACAAATTGTTCGCTGTGTTCGATTGAGTGTTAAGTGTTGTAGCTACGGTTAGTGAAGGGTGGCTAGGAGGTTTCGCACTTTGCACAAGTTCACGAACAATACATGGAAATAAATAAGCTTGTATGGAAAATATATTCCATTACATTACATTCATATTAGAACTAAAAAGAAAGACTTGACTATTGTTGTTATTAGATGGCTTTAGCTCCTGCTCCGCTTTGTGGCGTGCAATGCGGTTTTACTATGAGATTGCATCGTAGCTCCTTATGCAGTGAATTGCTTTAAGTGCAACCACAGGTCATTACGGTTACCTGTGTGTGCATCAACCCTGCAGACACCAGAGGTTAATAGACCCTGGTGTAAGCTCGTTTCCACCCTCCCCATCACCGCTCAATCATAAACAATAGTTAGTTTCCCCAAAGTACTCAACCAACCAAATACAACTCTCTAACAGCAACTAACTTACCCGTGGTAAGAGTGGTTTGATGTGTTTACTATCATTCGCCTTTCAATCGACCCATCGGCATCGTTTCAAAGCTTCGTCTAAAGTCAACACAAGTCTTTCGGGTCAATTTGAAATATGCCAATGCGCCCAGCAACCTCTTGGCCTAGAATTTCTATCGTAAGGGGGTAACGGCTGCTCGGCATGCATTCGGGACTCACATCAATATGAGGTTGCTCATCAGAGCAGTGTACTCAACCAACTAATGTTGTTGGGTGTAATTGATCGTGAAAAACACACATTTGACTTCGACGGAGCCACCTAGAAATAGAGGATAGTGGTTACTCATCATCCATAGAAAGTCATTTATTCAGTCACGGTTGTTGTAAATTGATTTGAATTGTGAAACGTTGCAAACCACTGAACTTAATTTGCTTAGACTATACATTGTTTGGCTTTCTTTTATGATTCTTTGCAGAGCACAATGTAAAGTTGCCCGCTTATCCTTAGCTTGCAGGACATCATCCAATATATAAGAAAAAAAAAATCAATTTTAAAACTTTTTAATTGAAATTTAATATAATCCGAGCGTCCGAACAAGAAGTTGAAAGACAATGCACCACTTTTACAGCTCAGTTTCGATAGCTAGGGTACATTTGCATATAAATTGGTTTGCTCCCATTAGAAGCAGATGCGGTTTGCATGCGAATGTAAATAGGGCTGCATGCTTTTGTTATTTTAATACTTCTACGATCTATAGTGGTAGTTTTAGATTAGAGCTTATAGAAAAATTTTTGTGAACGTTCAGATCGTATAAGTAGGTGAAAAATATGAAGGCTTCTTTGTTTTCTGACATCAAAAGACACGTGGTTCTATTATTTGGTGGGGTTATTGTGTAAGTTCGCATGCAGTTGCCAACAATAATTATTTTTATTTCCAACCCGACAGGGAATATAATTTAAATGCATGTTGAACACATCGAAATAATCACCGTAGACATCTAAGTCCTTTAATTAAGTCATGCCCGTCCGTATATCAGTCTGTCCGTCTGTCCTTCTGTTGTCTGACCTTCTGTTGTCTGTCCGTCTGTCCGTCTGTCCGTCTGTCCGTCTGTCCATCTGTCCGTCTGTCCGTCTGTCCGTCTGTCCGTCTGTCCGTCTGTCCGTCTGTCCGTCTGTCCGTCTGTCCGTCTGTCCGTCTGTCCGTCTGTCCGTCTGTCCGTCTGTCCGTCTGTCCGTCTGTCCGTCTGTCCGTCTGTCCGTCTGTCCGTCTGTCCGTCTGTCCGTCTGTCCGTCTGTCCGTCTGTCCGTCTGTCCGTCTGTCCGTCTGTCCGTCTGTCCGTCTGTCCGTCTGTCCGTCTGTCCGTCTGTCCGTCTGTCCGTCTGTCCGTCTGTCCGTCTGTCCGTCTGTCCGTCTGTCCGTCTGTCCGTCTGTCCGTCTGTCCGTCTGTCCGTCTGTCCGTCTGTCCGTCTGTCCGTCTGTCCGTCTGTCCGTCTGTCCGTCTGTCCGTCTGTCCGTCTGTCCGTCTGTCCGTCTGTCCGTCTGTCCGTCTGTCCGTCTGTCCGTCTGTCCGTCTGTCCGTCTGTCCGTCTGTCCGTCTGTCCGTCTGTCCGTCTGTCCGTCTGTCCGTCTGTCCGTCTGTCCGTCTGTCCGTCTGTCCGTCTGTCCGTCTGTCCGTCTGTCCGTCTGTCCGTCTGTCCGCCTGTCCGTCTGTCCGTATGTGTAAAGCTAGGACGCTCAAACTTGAAGTGTATCTTGGTTCTTATTTTGCACATACAAAGTGTGATAATTGATTTAATTCGCCAACGGCCACGCCCACCACTGGCTTCAACGTTAGCCAACCTCTATTTCAAATTTTCTCTCAAAATGCCTTTTGGTCAAGTTGCACAAGACGTAGAAACTCAAATTTTTGTGTAGAGCAATAATGGCGCAAAACCTTTAAGAAGGCAAAAATTGGCCACTGTGACATGTTAGTTCTAAGATCATCTTTTAACATTTTACTATTTTAACGCGTTTTGTCATGATTCTAACGAAAAATTCAGCTGCATGCCACATTCAAAAGCTCCAAGTATCCCAAAATAAATTTCTCAAAATGATGCTTAACCTTTCGCCGTACCATTCAACTTTCACCATTCACTTTTGACCTACATAAAAGAGCTAATGTCAAATTGGTTTCCGTCAGAAAAGAGGATTAACTTCAAATTTCACGCGCAAATGCAATTTTTCTGAAAACCCGCGGATACTTGATCTCAACAGCTAACCTAGTTTCTTTGCTTAAACGTTAACTCCTTAGTTTCCTTAGCTGTGATTTCTTTTTTAATGCATATCTTTTCTGTTTAATTTATTTATATTCATTATATTTATGTATTTAGTCATTTAATAATTAATTTATTTATTCATTATATTCATTTATCTAGTCGTTTAATTATTTATTTATTTATGAGTTTATTTATTTATTTATTTCATTTGATTATTTCGAATTAAGTTAATATATTTGTGTTTATTTTTATACTTATTTATTTATATGTAATATTTTGTTAAAATATTTATTTATTTTCTAATGTTATAAGTAAAACACATGCATGTACCTGATTTAATTTGTAAGTTCATATTTTTTATATTTATATATTTATTTATTCAATTATTTATACATAAATTACTTCTGCTATTCGTACATAGGTATGTGTGATGATAATTATTATTATTATTATTAATTTTCTTCTTTTTATTGATTTTTTTTTTCTCGAATTGAAGGTTTTTGTCGTATTTTCCTTCAAAGATTATTTGTAACCTTAAATTGAGACTATTAATTACATGTTAATAATTATTCAGAAGGAAGATATTTTTATATCACATCTCTGTACTTACTATTGTAAACTGCGCGGTGGCAATTAAATAAAATATTGAATACGAAAGAAATCTAAATCTAACGAAATATTAATTAATCCATTTTATTTTTAGCCCAAGTCCTCTTTTGGGGACGTAGCCTATACAAATAATATATGAATTCGGGACAAAAACTTTAAGACTTAGTGTTACACGGTATATAGGGCCGGGTATATAGAAGTTTGTCACAGACGTCCTCTTGCACTTACTCACTTGCTTTCATTAGTTTTAATGAAATTCAAGAAAGTCCTCCACATTAATGAAAAGTGTTCTTTAGACAATAATCCATCGTAAAATAAATTAACTAAAACCTTTTTTTTTTGCGTTTTTATGAGGAAACCTTCATAGGCAATACGAGGACATACCGCGCGTGCTTATAGCAAGTTGAGTCACTAAAAAACTTCCAATTTTCAGCTCTGCGACTTAGTGTCTTTAACAGTAAATTCTAGTTTCTGCAGAAATCGAGTTTGGTAGGTAAGCTTCCAACGGGGCGCCTACAAAAGTGTACCGGTTTCTTTTCACAACCCTTAATCAAGGTGTCGTTCATTCTAGTCAGCGCGCAAGGTTAACCTCACTAAGAACTCGTTATTTTTCGTCATTCCAATGTTCATGAAGAAGATTGCGATTCGTGGGCTGTCTCTAGTATATAAAAAAAAATGGCTTGCGATATGTCTAGATGAAGATTTTATTTAAAAAAAAATTAAGCCACAAGCTTTTTGTACTCTCCCGCTGTCATATGTACTCTCCCGTGGTGAACACTGGGTGCCTAGTACCTCAACTGGAGATTGGGTTCCAATAAACCCCATTGGAAGGCTGTTCGGGGTAGCAGACTTGAGAGGAGGGCAGAAGTTTTTCCACTAAGGCACTACTCCTTGCATCCCGGATTGCAGTAGTTGCACCCCCCAGATTAAATCAAGTGTTACGTCTACAGTTCCAGTCAGGTCGAATAACTTAGTGAGCGCCGAATGAGCTCACTAAGTTGCCATATATTCGAGCTCAGGCCTGTAAGGAGTGGGTTATCCAACTCTTCTCAATTTGAGCAGTTTAAAGGATCCTGGTCGTTCAGGTTAGTGGTCGTGCCGTGTAGGTGTAACTTCCCAGCATCGAGTGTTTATAGCCAGCAGAGGATGTGTTTCGTTCCGGAACAAGTCGTTCTGATGCACTAAATAATTTCAGAAATGGAATGACTGGCCGTTTGGAGGTCTAAGTTACCACAGGAACAAGTTCCTTCTAGTGAACGTGAACGAGATTGTCAAAATAAAATAAGAGATGCCGCCTCTGGGTCAAAGCTGAGTTTAACATGGCCACCAGAACTAAACCGCTGGTTTGACGATGACTGTCAAAAAGCAAATGCATCTTAACAGCAAGCTTGTCCTTTGCACAGAATGACAAGAGCTGCTCGCGAGCTCTACGAGCAGAGTAGAAGAGAGGAGCACCGGCTTTTTCGAAGGAAAGAGAGAAAGCACAAGATGCGCACTGTTGAGCGGATGAGAGATACACAACAGGAATAAGGCTATCGAAAGTTTATCCAAAGCATCAAGAGGAGGTAAGGGACAGGGTATAAAGTGCGAACTCAACCCTGTTAGACCGAGCCAGAGAGAGCATCGTTGTGAATCGCAATCGATACTTTACGTTTTTGTTTTTGTTGGAGGTTGCTACTATCCGATGGAGCACTCAGACACAACTACTGGTCCATTGTACTACAGTTTACCCGTCTTTCGAAGAAAGATGAGAAGGAGCTTCAGTGATGAAGAGCTTAGGTGTTCGGCACTCACCACGTCAGCCCCAAAGATCCGCCACCTGATGCGAGCAAAGGCAGGACAACTACAGAGAAAGTGTTCCGCTGTATCGTCGTCCTCTCCACAGGCAAGACAGGTGGTGGTTTCGCTTAAGCCTAACACAT
Source organism: Neoascia interrupta (assembly GCA_947623515.1). Lineage (NCBI taxonomy): Eukaryota > Metazoa > Arthropoda > Insecta > Diptera > Syrphidae > Neoascia > Neoascia interrupta. Next base: position 151,308,025 of record OX392463.1, read on the forward strand.
TCAAGTGTCTAGCAAAAGCTTGGTGGCCGGTAAGGACGCCTACAAGAAGTCTGCAATCGATTCTCCTAAGAGATAGAAGAAAAGACGCTGACCCCTCGCAGATGTCTGGGCGTAGTCGTTTAGTCTGTCTGCACCCATCGCAGTCACGCCAACGAGCCCTGTGCTCACGAGAAACCCAAGTATCAATGGCAGACCTGACAACAGATACAGGCAGGCCTAAAGCAGATTCGGGTCCTGAGAAAACCTCTTCTGAGCCAAGTCTGGCAAGCTCATCAGAGATCTCATTTCCCTGGATACCAGTATGACCTGGAACCCAAACAAGATTCACTGCATTTAGCCTTCCGACTAAGTTCAACGAATTCTTGAGTTCGAGCACTATCTTGGACGAGGTAAGAGGGTTGAGCAACGCATTTAGAGCGGCTTGGCTGTCACTGCAAACGCATATGCTTCTTGCCCTCCACCTGTTAGTCACAATATAGCGCATAGCCATTAGGATAGCGAAGATCTCCGCTTAGAAGACAGACGCATATTTACCTAAGGGGTAGTGGAGTCTAATGTTCTCGCTTTCCACAAAGACTCCAGCACCAGACCCCTGTCCGGTTTTGGAGCCATCCGTGAAAATACGATGGCATTCTTTCCCTGGCTCAGAGTCTGGCCGAAGCCATTCCATTACCTGAGGAAAGTTGACTTGGTAATTTTGTCGCAAAAGGATTTCTGGGGTCATTGCGTCAGAGGGCATGTCCATAAGACAGGGGTCAAAGGACAATTCTCGAACAAGTTCTTCAAAATTCCAATGCGTGTGGTACCAAAAACCACCTCTCTTTAAGCGAAAGATGGTTTTCAGCGTACACCCCATGATAAATATATCAAGGGGGGGGAGGTTCATCAAAGCATCTAGAGCAGAGCCCGGCGTGCTAGGGAAGGCCCCTGTGCAGCCAAGACAAGCCGTTCTTTGGAGTTTGGCAAAAGAGGCAGTAACACGTTTCCGCGAAAGCCTGTTCCACCAAACAACCGATGCGTATGAGAGGAGTGGTCTAACCATGGCAGTATAGATCCAGAGGACCCTTTTTGGAGATAAGCCCCATGTCTTGCCAAAAGCGCCTCTGCACTGCCAGAAGGTGGACAATGCTTTTTCGGTTTTGGATTCAACATGCTTAGACCATAGAAGTTTTCTATCAAGGATTACTCCCAGATATTTGACTTCATCGGATATCGGGAAAGTGACACCTTTAAGCACGAGTTAAGTCAGACCAGTGACCTTCCTCCTTCTCGTAAAGAGAACAACCGTAGTTTTAAGAGGATTCACTGAAAGCCCATTCCTAGTGCACCAATCATCGATCAAGTCCAGGGATCTCTGCGCCTGAGAGCACACAGTCCCTAGGTTTGAGCCGACAGAAAGAACGGCGACATCATCCGCGTAGGCTTGTGTGTAGGTTCTAGGAAGGTTGAGAGCCGATAGTAGAGAGTCTACAACCATGCACCATAAAAGGGGAGACAGAACACCACCTTGCGGGCAGCCCTTGTTTACCCCAGTTATGACGCACTTGCCACAATCTGCTTCGGCTATCAGCGTCCTGTTCATTAGCATTGCCCAAATCCATTGAACTAATGTTTCATCTACACCATGTTGTCTGGCTGAGTTGCACATGCTATCAAACGTCGCGTTATCAAAAGCACCCTCAATATCGACGAAAACGCCCAGCACGTACTTCTTCTGGTCAAGAGCACATTCAATCCTACCAACAAGGTTTTGAAGCGCAGTTTCGCAGGATTTTCCGCGCTGATAAGCGTGTTGCATCTCAGAAAGAGGGTGCAAACGAAGAGCAACTTTGCGCACGCGCAGCTCAACTAGTCTCTCTAAGCTTTTCAGCAGGAAGGAAGACAGACTTATGGGTCTGAAGCTTTTGGCTAGGCTATAGTCTGACTTACCAGGTTTTGGTATGAAAACGACTTTAACCATACGCCAAAGGGTGGGTATGTAAGCCAAGGCAAGGCTCGCAGTGAAAATTCTTTTCAACGTGGGTAACAGCTGACCTAAACCTTGCTTCAGCATAACCGGGTAGATTCCATCTGGACCAGGTGACTTAAAGCTCTCAAAAGATGCAATAGCATATTTGATAGCGTCATCAGTCACCACTCTAGATGCAATGTACCAGTTAAGCCGCGTTGTGTTCGCTGGTTCTGCAGTTGCCACCGTTGCCGGTACCACTGAAGAGCACGTGGTGACCTGATTTCCCGGGAAGTGAGTCTCAAGGAGAAGACTGTAGGTCTCCGCCTTGGTCTCAGTGTAGGTGCCATCAGGTTTGAGTATTGAAGCTAGTCTGCTTGGCCTGTTCCTCTGAAGAACTTTCACAAGCCTACTAGTTTCACTTAGAGATTCGATCTCGTCACAAAATTTTTTATAAGAGTCATTTTTCGACTTGCGAATAAGTCTCTTAAAATCCTTTTGCCTTGATCGATATAGATTCCAGTCTTCTACTAAATTGGTTTTTAAGGACCTATTCAGGAGCTTCCTGGTCTCTTTGCGAATACGCTGCAGTTCGGCATTCCACCAAGGTACCGATTTTCTACGGAGGTTTTTCGTAACTGGGCACGCGAGTTCAAAACAACGGGTAAGGATGCTGTTCAGATTTTGAGCAGACATATCTACCCCTTGTCGTGAACTCAGTTTGAGTGGAACTAGAACAGAGTGGCCAAGCTCCTCTCTAAACTGTGACCAATTCGTTTTTCTCGGATTTCTCCTCTCTTGCAAAGGTAGAACTTCGCAATTGATTTGAAATTCGATGTATCTGTGATCTGACAGGGTGCTATCTGGCGATACCCTCCATTTTGCGATAGTCCTTGAAAACTTGTTGGACAGGGTAAGGTCAATTACCTGCCGTCTCCTGGCGGTAACAAAAGTGGGTCTGTGACCCAAATTATTGATGGTAATGTCAGACGATAAGATGAATTCCAAAAGACGATCTCCTCTTGCGTTACATTTGCTACTGCCCCAGACAGTATTCTGAGCGTTAGCATCGCAGCACAAGACGAGACCCAATCTTTTGGATTCACAATAATCTACAAGCTCAACAACTGCCTTTGGTGGAGGAGGAGTCAAAGACTCTTTGGGGAAGTAGGCCGAGGCAACGACAAAGGTTTCCCATTTGCCGTTAGCATGGCAGGGAATAGAGGCAGCAACCAGATCTTGGGCACAAAACCTTTCGATCGTGACGGCCTCTAAGGATTTGGATGCGATAAGACAAGTCCTAGGTCTTTCGCACTTCTTATAGTAAAGAATATCGTGTGAAGCACTCAACCCACCAAGACCACAGATGTTACCTTTCCACACCCATGGTTCCTGGATGGATGTTATGCATGTTTTTGTACTACATGCCGCAAGCCTGCTACTTAGAAGAGCAGTAGTGGCTAGAATCCAAAGTGATTTACAACGATTGAGCCAGTGGTTTGCCAAGCATGAACTTATTGTTAGCGAAAAAAATAAGCTTATGCTTTTGAGCTTAAAGAATTCACCTTTGCTTGAGACTAATGTTATTTTCCACTCAGCCAGTTGTCCAGGAATTCAATGTTCTCCCATAGTTGTGGAAACGTTAAATTTTGTGCAGATGCAACATGTCGTTCAAACTGCTTTAAAATTGAATCTGTTGAATCTTTCAAGTACCTTGGAGTTTCAATAGAAAGAAATTAAAATTGGAAAACACACGCGACTGAATTAAAAGCCTACTTGAGATGTGCAACGCGAAAAATGAGTTTATTACAACCTCACTGCTCCAAGAAACTTTTAACAGTTATTTATTATGGAATCGTTAATTCGAAGCTTCAATACGGCTTGACAAAATTGGGGTGGAGCATACTAACATAACTATAATGTGGCGGAACCATTACTGACAATGTGCCCAAAAGCAAATTGTCAGAATTATTTGTAGGAAAAGTAGAATGACAAGTAGCTGGCCATTATTTCTCGATCTAAAAATTTTGCCCCTGAAACATCTATATGTCTATAAGGTTTTTAAAGTTTTTTTCATAAATCTTGTTTAAAATTGAATTCATTATATGTACAAGATTATGTACCTTAAGTTGTTTTATTTTTTTCTTAAAAAAAATAAATAGAGTGGCGCAACAGCTCGGGGTGAACCAGGGCCAACTTCTCAACAATGTATGCTGGTGTGTTAATTTCTTTTACATACAAAGGGACCTACAATTTTTTGCCGAATCCGAACGGCACTTTGAGAAGTTTTTCAAGACAAATGATACTCTCGGAGGGCTTGTCAGACCCTCGCGGAGGTGGGGACCGTGAAAAAAAAAGTCTTTTTTTTTTCAGGTGACGATGGCAGGATTCGAACCCAGGCCTCCGGCGTAGTAAGCACACACACTAACCACTACGGTTAAAAAACCCCACATCATTTGTTTCTTGTATATATGCGGGTCATTCGCTACTAATCTTAAATAGATTAAAGAATGAACCTTTTCTTTTCTTTATTCTGTTTCTTCTATTGTTTAAATTGTAAGGCATCATCCTCTTAAAGATAAGAAAAAATAAATTAAATAAAAAAAAAAATCCGTCGCAGACGGACTGAAGTTTTTATATACGTGCTGTTGCACTTTCCCACTTCGTTTCGCTGAATTAAAGTCATAAAGACAACACTACTGGGCACCAACGCCCGGTCCGGAAAATTTTAGAATCCACACCGCAAAAGCAGCGCAGTAGGAGCGCACTGAGACTCAGGTAGCGAAGTCTGCTGAGGATGGAGACCTCAGCAGACTTCGGGTGCAAAACTGGAAACGGCCAACTAGAAACAGAGCTTTTTGGTGAAGGCTAAGGCCCAGGTCCACTCCGTAGCGTTAGTAAGTAGGTGTTGTCGAATAGCGAGGTTGTACTCAGTAATTTTTCAGAAAAATCATTGAAGAAGGTGGTGTTAATTTAAAGTAAAAATATTTTTTTAATTTTAGAGTCTAATGGTATTTAAATCATTCAGTTTACACTTTAAAGAAGCCCAGCTATTTGTAAGATTCTAGCCCTTAAATACCCTGCATACACGCTTAATTTAAATTTGACATCTTCTTGCTTGACTTAAAATATTTGTGTAAGTCATACAGCTTTTTCTACCTTCGATTTCGAAAACTCTAAATGTTTCTATGAACTTCGAAATTAGTTATTTGTTTTGAATAATTTCATCTGCGTATGCAACTGTTTGTGACAGAATGTTCAAAAATCAAATCCATTTAACAAAATACCTTCAATAGAGGCAAGTTTAATGAAAACCATTGTCTCCCTAAATACAAAGTCAAAAACACTCACATCTGGAATTCAGCTTTATCCTTAATTCCAGATTGTAATTGGAAGCTGCAAGTATTTATATTTATCAAATCTATTTCATTGCTATGAAATATTTTGACATTATGTAAGCTTTTCCTACACACAGACTAGTTGCATTTAATTAAAGTGTCCTGGCCAGTACAAGAGAAAACAAGCATTGAGCGGCTAACTAGCATGCACTTATTGTATAAGTTATCATCATTATTTTACTCTAAATCCTGTACCGGATGTACCCGATTGCTATAAGCCACATTACGAATGTTCGTTGTGTCAGAAGCATAGCAACCCTCTTTGCAGGGCAGTGGTAAATTTGCCACTTCACATTTAGGTTAGGGTTACGTATACGTTGCATCATGTTATTATGATATATACACATACGCCTCAAGCCTAACATAATTTTACATAGATGTCTTGCGAATAGTTGGCTGTTAGGCTGATCCTCTGCGAAGACTTTGGATGTCGGCTAAAGTTGATGTCCGGGAAAGAAAATCCTCATTAATTAAAATTAATTGGATAACGCGTTTTATGATGCTATGGACTTATGGCATGCAACTTTCAATAATGGTTGGTGAATTTGGAAACCCTTATCATCTACTTGTATCTTCCATTTTACATCAACCAAGTATAATCTATACTCTATGATTTAAAACGAAAACCTCTTTAAGTAAAAAAAAAACAATGATTTCTGACATGAAAAATTAACCAGCCGAGATGCGGCAGGATTAACACAAAAAACACAGCACAGCAATTGACAGACATTTGCCCAACCCCTATCAGGCTGTTGCCGAGAAAAAAGAAAAAACAAATTTTTGAAAACCACGTTCTCTGTGGAGGTGAACGACGGAGAACTAAATAAATCACTTTTTCTCAAAAACAAGGGGACTGCTACCGTTGACACCAAAGGGAAAACATGTCAAGCCGAACTTTTCTGGCGTTCCATTCAAATTGCTTCCATTTGTATCATGTGACATTTTTGTGGGTAATTTTCTATTTCGGCATCTAAAAACTTTTCGCTTTTTTAGCAAGTCCTTTTTTTGTTTTCTTATTTATCGTTTTGTTACGGTTGCCTCTCTCGAAAAGGGTTTTTGATTGGCTTACAGAAAGAAAAGTATAGGAATGAAGAAAAAAATAACAAGAAGCCTTGCAGAGATTAGTTGACAAGGATAAAAAACAACTTTTCTTGGCATCGTTTCAATTGTGATTAACAACTTTTAGAATAATTTCAACGAAAATCTTCCACAAAAAGAAAACATAAAGACTCAAAAATGGTTTCCTGATGGATGAGAAGAAAAATTAAAACCAGCCACCTGTGAGCGCGAACGATTAAATTTAACAGCACATTAACAAAAATATTTTAAAAGAAGAGCAAAGCTTACCTTAATCTATGTATAGATACATATTATACATATTTTAAACATTGCATAATCCTTTAGTCAGCATGAGCACCGCACCTAGCGCCTGGTGAATTTAATTGAATTTTTTTCTGCTGCCTTTTTGCCTAGGTTAATTCCTCTTAACTAGTGGCCATAAGCACTTTTAGTTTGCATAACAACGTTTGCGGCTTTCATCCGGGATGTGGTCGTCTGGATGCTGATGAGTATAATAGTATAGGTGAGTGAAGCTACAAGCCGGCGAAAAAACCAGACACTTAGATGTTTGCCTGTCGGTGATACTGCTTTTGCAAAATGCACCATTGTTGGGTTTACATATAAAATGAAGGGCTTCATAGTACCTACATATGCTGATCATAGGGGATTAGCGCGGTTGGACAGACTAACGGGTGTCTGTGATAATCATAGTAAAAAGGGATAATTGGGAACATTAACTCATACTTTTTTTACTTTGAGTTTAAACTTTTTGTTCTTGTTGGTATTGCAGGTCTGTTTTTAATGTTTAAAGTCAAAGGATAATTATAGCTGTGGAGTTTGGTTGAAACATGAAGGTGCTACACTTCAAATTTTTAAAGCAAAAAGTTTAGCTGCAAAGATGCTCTGTGAAATCCAAATATTGTAACCAACGGCATTTACCATTCTTTTTATACCGTATCCAGTGTAAATATTATTTGTAAGGCATAGTTTATAGTTTTGCTGTGATATTATCACCGTAGAGCGTAGACCTATACGACCTTTAAGAAAAATGATTAAAACGGACAGATGAATTTATAAAGCCATATGCGACGAAGACTGTGTTTATGTTTGAACGTTTTGTCAGGCTCACAACTATATTGAATGTATAAGAAAATATCAAGGTTACCTACATTTTATTTCAGAAGGCCTTTTAGGCAAGGCAAGGGCTAAGGAAAAGTGACTAGAAGTCTTTAACTGGGCGATCATTGGAACGAGCCCTTACCCTCGCCTCGACCACGCCCATTTTTACTATGTGGTGTATGTGAAGCTTTATTTATGTAAAACTTTATTCTAAATCGGTAAAAGTCTTATTCGGTAAAAAGTTATAAGACAAATATTGAGGATATTAGCGTTGTCATGTTTGTTCCATTAGAAAATTGCTCAGTCACTTTAAGGGGGCGTTTTTAGGAATTCACTGTTTTTTACCTTTAATTTTCAGTTTTAACGCATTTCCTCGTAATTTTAATGAAATAAGAGCTAAAGGAGTGTTAGTAAACACCCATTTTTGGGGACGTGGCCAAAACAAATGATTGGCATTTAAGACAAAAAAAAAATCCAACGTCAAGCATAAATCGGTACGTAGATCCCAAACTCAATACAATTTATCGCGTCCTCCAGTTAACACACTCTAATAACTGTCACGAATCGTGACATCCTGATAACACTGGATATACTCATTGTTCTTTCTGGCTCTTTTCGAAACAACACTTCTACCTATACACATGACGGACATTGCAATTCTGGTTGCTCATCATGAGGTACCCTACTCGGTTTTTGAATCTTTCTAATGGTCACCTAAAATCCCTAAACACTTTTTCCCCGAAATTCGTAAATACTCTTATGTAACGAACTTAGCATAACTCCTTCAAAACCTCTCATCTTTGCTTCACTCTTATGTATACGATCCCAAGTTCCTGCTTAAGTATTTTACTAAATTGACAGCAATTTTCTTGGGTACTCCCAAGAGAGGATGAAGTATTTTTCCCCAAACTTGATACGTCCTACCCAACGGTAAACGAAATAGGGTTGCTTATGAAGAAATTTCGTCTTTTGAAGGCATCATCCAGAGTCGTTGTCGTTGTTGTCCTCGTTGACGACATCAACCTCTTAAGTGTGTGTAATAAAGACGATATGTATACAAGTAAAATTGAAGGGTAAAATTTCAAAATTAGGTATAGCAATACATATGCTGTGCTCTGACGCTTTTGATGACAAGCTACATGTAAGAAGGGTGAACGCCTTTGTAATTTATAAGGACAGAATTGTACGACAAGAGCAACGCTGCACAACGGAAGGAAGTGTATGCTGCTGTGGGTTAGTAAAATTATGTACTTCAATATAGCATTATTGTCTATTGTGGTAATAAAGTCATTAAAAGTGTGTTTAGTCCATGTGCTAAGGCGGTGTGTAAACGGCAGTTAACTGGAATCGATGTTGTATTTTGTCAGGTTGGGGGTGCTAGGAGGCATATATTGTTTTAGGAGCAAGCGATTTACTTTATATCTATTGAGTAGTTGTTGGTAACTGTTATCCGAATAATAACATCCTTTCTGGAAAAGAAGGAAATATTCAAAGAACTATGCAGCTAAACTTCTTTAATAATTTCTTGTTGAATGGTTTCTTTTCACACCCCATCCCAAAAAAACATTTTGCTCATAGAGAATTCTGAACAAACAAAATCGTGAAATACGGAGTTTTGTTAAAAAAGAATTTTGAAATGATGTTAAATTTTAAACAAAAGAAAACACATTTTATACCTAGTAATATTTCGGCCCCAACCGAGAGAGGGTTCACCTTATGCTCGTATAGGGAGCTACAAGTGGTATCTAAGGTTCTTAAGCTACATAATTCAAGGTAATAAGGAACGCATTTCTTCTATTACTTATTTTAACTTAATAAAAAAAAAACTTAAATTAAAAAAATTCAAGAAAATGGCGAGAAACTAAAAAAAAAACAGTGACCTGAAAACCCATTTCAAACACTTATAAAGTTCTTATACTGGTCTAATCAAACAACCATTTATAAATTATAATAAACAACTTTTATATATTTAAATTAATATAATCACCTAAATAATACTCGTGTCTGTATTAGTTGAATCGAGGATCCTTATCCTTCTACCGCTTTATCTTCCTTCCACTATCTTCAAAATTTGTGAAAAATATACATTTTAAGTCCTTCGTTATTCGCGGGGCCCAGCGAATTGGGCCCAGCGTCTTTAAAATGTCAAGAACTTGATAATAATCCAGTTTACCGGATAAGAAACGCGATTACTTCTTGCGAATTCAAGGTAACAGACTAAGCGACGTGCAGTTTTGCATTTTTCTGCCTCAACGAGATATTTATCTTATATCCTCCAATAAAAATGCTAAGATGACATTGTTGACGTTCTACAGTTAGAGCGCAATGAGGAGTTGTCCTGCAGTACATCAAAATTATGTATTCCTTTCACATTATTTGGAAACTCTTGTAGGAATTTTGCCGATGTGCTAGAGATGCAGAAGAGTTTCTCTAACCTGTGTGTCTGCACGGTCCACACCACATTTTTTGCCGCGATGTCTGGTCAGCCTTTACAAATCCTAGGCTCATTGCTGAAAAGGAATCACCCTAGTCGGCTTCTGCACAATACGTCTCGAATCGGAACTAGATCAGGGTCATCTGAAATGAAATATGGTGGAGTATTCAACCTTCAAGAGCCTATTTTAATTAAACTGTTACTTTTACTTACTAACGGTTGCACTCACTCACTGGTTTTTAAATATCAGCCACACCGCTACCAGGAGAAGTGATCACTTACAGAAACTCAGCGTGTCTTCTTTCTCAATACAATACAAGAGTTCTTTTTTGACATAATCGAATTTAAGAAACTTCATGCAATGGGGTTAGTTAGGAAAAGAAGCTCTTTCGATAAGGAAAGAAACATCGTGTTTAACAAAAAATTCCTAGTGGGGTGCCGTGGCGTAATGGTTAGTGTGTGTGCTTACTACGCCGGAGGTCTGGGTTCGAATCCTGCCATCGTCACCTGAAAAAAAAAAAAGACTTGTTCTTTTTTACGGTCCCCACCTCCGCGAGGGTCTGACAAGCCCTCCGAGAGTATCATTTGTCTTGAAAAAACTTCTCAAAGTGCCGTTCGGATTCGGCAAAAAATTGTAGGTCCCCTTGTATGTAAAGAAATTAACACACCAGCATACATTGTTGAGAAGTTGGCCCTGGTTCACCTCGAGCTGTTGCGCCACTCTATTTATTTTATTTATTTTTAACAAAAAATTCCTAGTGTCTGGCAAATGTTCTAAAAAATACGGCCCCAATGAAATAAAGCCCCAAATTCAAAGGTCCCAAAAGTTGGCCTTTATTTCATAGTGCAATACGACCCCAACATGAAAATGATAAATAAGGCCCCAATGTATGTGGCGCCTTGGTGTGCACGATGTTCCGGGTTCGATTCCCAACCGGTGTCCCACCTCTGCGAGGGGAAAAACCCTCCGAGAGTGTCATTTGTCATGAGAGACCTCTCAACTCGCCGTTCGGAATTGGCAAAAAATTTTAGGTGCCTTTCATATGCGTAAAAAAAAAACAGCTGTCTGAAACGCACAGAGCATGCGTGAGTAAGAGAGGTCAGGCGAGGCGATGGCTCTTCTGAGCTAAAAGTGCCAGTTAGATTTTTGTACCCCATCCCATAGGATAGGAGGTATATAAAGTTTATTATATAGTGGTAAAATAATAATGGTAGACCACCAAGACCTTAAGGGTATTTGATCGAGACCGAATCCTGAATCGAATAAGCCATGTCCGTCCGTCCGTCCGTCTGTCTGTCTGTATGTCACACATTTTAAGGTCTTGAATTTTGATCTAGGAAGCTGAAATTTGGTGCATAAGTTCATTATTATATGAAGCAGTACACGTGGTAAAATCCTCCCACAGACACGCCCACAATCGGTCTTAATCTGCAACTACCTCCAGAGCTTTCAAAACTGTTAGATGGCTAAAAAAAAGGGTGAAATTATATATTTGGCATCCTTATGACATAAAAAAGAAAAATTAAATCGATTAACCTCGTCTGGTGTGCGTGGTATCGATATAAAGTGTTGATTTTCAAATGCATTTTATTCAATATTTTTGTTCGAAATCGAAAAAATTTTTCTTGGTGTGCTATGTAGAATATACAAGGTCCTACATTTTGTTCACAGAAAGTTTTGGGCCACGCCCAAATTTGGAGGCAGAATTCAAGAAGAACCTTGAATTTTCAAAAAAAAAACGTAATTTTGACTAGTCGAACTTGGAAAAGAATAAAAAATTCAAACTAGCACATAAAGTAAACTAGACTCTATTTTAAATTTCATTCTTAGAAAGTTTTTGGCCACGCTTGCTTTGGCGGTCAAATTTACAAAAAATCAGAATTTGCATAAAAATATTGCTTTTTGTCTGTATTTCAGCGTTACTTTGCAGATGGGGATATCTATGCTAATATTGATAGTTTGTAATAGGGATGGTTGTACCACTCCCCTTTTTAATGTTTACAGTAGTCACGAATCGTTAAAAAATAACAATAATAGAAGTAATTTCAAATTATGGGATCGGATAGGGTATTCGACGGTCCGTTCAACGGACTGTAACTTCTGTGTACACAGTGTATGACTTACTCACTGTTTTTTTTTTAAGTTTTTATATCCGACCCAGAGTATATCAATTTTAATGCATAGTTTGTAGCACAGTGAAATAATCACACTAGACATCTAAGGCCTTTTAGAGATATGATTGACAATGACGGGTTAATAGATAAAGCCATGTCCGTCCATGTCCGTCTTTTTGGAGTTCTTGCAGCGTTTCTTAGCTGTCATTATATTCAGAAAAAGTATGAAAATTGAAAAGATCCGACCATGCCCACAATTGACTTGAATGTCAGACAACTTCAAATTTATATTTTATTTAAAAATGCCTCTTGGTCAAGTAAGAAAAAGATATGAACTCAAATTTTGGTGCAGAGTAATAACGGCCAAAAGCCTTCAATTTGACCAAAATTGAACTGCTTATTGACCACGCCTACTTTAACATGTTAGATCTTTTAAAAGCACATTTCTCGGAAAATCCATTCTAAATTGGAAAAAAATTATATGACAAATGTTTACTATTTTTGCTAAGTTTGTTACATACAAAGCTTTGAGCTCCGCCCACTTTTATGGAGCACTTGTGGGAAAATCTTTTTCTTAAGTATGAATAATCGATTTAAACGTTTTTTTCATGATCTAAGAAAAAAGGATTAATTGATTTTAATTTTCAGCCCACGCACTTTTTGTGGGCTTGGCCAATACAAATAATTGACATGGAGTATATTTAATCAGGTCAAAAAACTTCAAATACATATTCCCCCCATACATATTCAAAACTTGCATATAAATTACCTCACGCACAATGTTGCTTTGCCTGGGGTTAGGTTTCACGTGTTAACAGCCAAAAAAATTAATAGTCAAGATAAAACTAGGATGTTTGCAAGTTTTCACACAATCTGCAGCCTGATGGTTACATTGATCGTCCAATCCTACCATAGGAAAGAAATTAATTTGCCATACACACGCATTCATTTCTTAAATGAATTCGAAGGTCTTTTCCAGACGATCAAGGTTTTTATAAATTGAAGTGTTAAGCCTTAAGCCCTTGAAGTTAAGCCTTATGCTTAGTCTTATTTACGCATTTTATATTATGTTGTTCGAATCTGACCGCACGTGGCAGTTAGCCTTTACAGTTATTAAATATATGATAGCTAAATATATTTTAAATTTTATAAGACAGCCATTTTTCGCATTACAAAGAGTGCTGCTTGGCCCCTATTATCTACTCTCAAAAGTCTTCTTTGAATAAATTGACAAAAATCTAGTATTTGTCTGAGTAACTAAACTGATTGGTTATCCATTTCAAATCACAACTTTTTATGCGTATACTAAATAATTTCGACCAGCCCAATAAATCTGGAACAAGGATAATGAAATTAATTTTTCCCACCGATTAAAGAACTGAATAGACCCCTTGTAGCAATTAGGCTATACATTCCTTCTGGGGGCATTAATCATATCAGAAAAATAAAAATTAACATTTTCTAGCCATTTACGTAAATTGTAACAACATTCGTGTTTTAGTGTAATACGTATCCCGAAAAAACAAAAATAAGATTATGTTTCCTAAAAACGCACCTGCAAGCGGTAAGCGTGAATTAACATAAATTATGAAGTGCGCCCTAAAGGCATACTATGGTCTGTAATTAGGTAGTCAAACAATTAATTTTGACACCTTCCATAGCTAAAATTATAACGTGTTGGAAATCACGTTTATTTACATGTGGAAGGTATTTTTGAATTCGTTGTGGGTTGGTGTAGGTTATGATAAGGACATGTTATAGTTACCAATAATTATCATAATATTAAGAGAAGTAATTTAAATGTTACTAACTATAAGAGTGTCGATGACTCTTGCCGTGAAAATACAAATTAAAAGGCTTGAATACGACATTTCAAATTACGTAAATGAAAAAAAACTTGCCCGCAGGCTTTTTTCAATTTGGTAAAAATTATAAGAAAGCTTTATTTTTTAACTAACAAAACCTATGTAATACCAAATGATATTGCAGTTCAATCAGCAAGCGTTGTTCTTGACGTGTATCAAGCTCTCTACAACGGCTAAAAAACGGCTGATTTATAAACAAGGTACCAACGGAAAGCAGTAACTATAACTGTAACGGAAATTTGCCCAAAGCTCATATCTACAGATACAGAGTCTTACGAAGGCACGTGGGTATTGTAACAAGGTAATTTGTCTGACCTTATTGCACTCTTTACAATACGTATCTATCATCCATCGAGACGCATCCAGTCAAAAGCCTGTCGATCAGTCCCAAACAAGAATGTATTACAGTTACATAGGAGATTTACAGATCTGAAACATGGTTAGACCTAAATATTAACGTAAGGTTAGGTTAGGTTAGGTTAGAACACATTAAGATCATAGGAATTTCATTATTATACTGTTTGTGAGGGATTTTCTCGAGTCCCACGAAAATCGTAGGATTAGGAAAATCCTACGCAAGTAATTTACCTCGAGCATGAATATAGGAGGCAGAGTGGTAACCGATCACGGCTTAAACACGTGAGGGGTCGGGTGGAGAGACGGGAGCAACCGTACTCGGTGGCAGCCATGTAAGGGAAAAACCTTGCGAGTGAAAGGAAGGAGGCGATGGGAGATTTGGCATTTGTTTTAGGTACGCTAAAATTGAGTTGCCCAGTGGCGAATAAAAGTCAAAGTATGTGGTTCGTAATAAAGGCGTTTGACCCGGAGTTATAACTCATACTATCCTCTCTAAGTCCAGTCTGGCTAGATCGTTTGGATCTTCGAAGACTTATTCACCTAGGATTGTCCCTCTAAAGACCGATAGTGTGGAAAAGTAACGCAGAAGAATCACCATGCTTCTTAACTACATTTTTTACAATTTCGGGTTGAAATAATAGTTCCAACCACCAGTTAGTACCCCGGTTAGTACCAGCATTGTACCGGTGTAACCGGTGGTTAGTACTAACACTGCATCGTTAAAAATGATCTCCTGTATGTATTAGATACTCAAGTACATTAGAGAAGTAAACAATAGTCTTTTAGTTTAGATGAGTCGTTTCATCATCATTATCATCATCATTTTCGGTGACCGCTTATCCTTAGAAGGGTCGTGTAGCGAGGGCGGCTAGGTGGTCCTTCCATCGTTCCCCATCCTCCGCCACCAACTCAAGATACACAGGCGTGATGAGTCGTTTATATACTTATTTATCAGGACTAATAACTAAAATAACTAATTTATATTTTTTTCTTGATTTTAAACAGATACCGTGTTACATGCAAATATTCTTTAGAAAGATTTTAGATGCTTTCATATATAAAATGTTTGTATAAAAATTATAACAATTTAAAAAGCACACACCCACAACGATAAAAAGCGAGCATGAAAATTTTTTAAGAAGTTATTTTGTACTATACGCCTCCTAGTACCTCACGCTCTTTTGCCTACATCTCGAAAAAAATACCTTAAACCGGGTTCGAAGAAAAATACAATTGGAATTAACGAGACAGTGAGATTTATTTTTATGTGTTTTGTGTTCAGGATTGAAAGGAAAATGGTATGAGTGTCCTCCACTATAATGGAGGTTTTTTGTTTTCAATGTTCACGTCTGTCATCTATCTGAAAGGAAGTAGGCATTTTTCTTTATCTTTGTACTCGCACACAAACGTTTGGGTCTGCTATTGCATCTAGCTGTTGCATCTTTAATTTTTTGTTTTTGTATAACCAAATTCAATAAGGTAGGTATAGCTGTTGGCTCTTCGGTTTATGTCCAAGATGTCGATACTCGTTTATATTTCTCTGAAATACCAATTTAAACTGCCTCTGACAGAAACTATTTTTACAAACGAGCAACTAATGGCTACCGAGAATCTTCCAAATATGTCAACGTCGTTTCAGCTTATTGATTTCAAAAAAAAAATCCAGTGCCGCATATTGAAAAGTCCCACTTAACTCAACACAAACATTTTCCAAGCTCATTTTGCACATCTCCCTTGTTTGGACTACGCGTGTGCCTTTGCGTTATCTACAGGATCAACGTACCTTCCTATCAACGTATTTACGGTATTTTGATATGATGTCTTTTTTGTGGGCCCAGAGCCACAGAGAAGTTTGTTCTTGTTCAATTTAACCTTTGGAAAAGCTTTCGCAAAGAAGTTTTTATGCGATGAAAAGGACATAACTAAGACCCAGTGGGGCTTTTATACATGTATGAATGCTTCAAAAAAATTTCTTTAGTCGTATACCAACTCTTGTTGTCAAAAAATTCCACATCCTTAAACAAGTCAATACAAACAATAAAATATCTTTAAACTGCCGCAGCTAGGTACCTATTTGTAAATATTTCTACCGAATTATTGTCTATTTATAAATTTCACAAATGTAAGTCAATAGGCAGCGAAAATAGATTGACTAAAGTTATGAATAAGTAAATAAATAAACAAAAAGTTTGACATTGTCCAGCTATCAAATAACTGAAATTTCTATTGACTCCGGCGGGACGATAGGAAGACCCAGGTAGTGATGTGTATAACAAATGAACAGCTCGTGAATTATTGATGCATGATGGGCAATCAAATCAATAAATTCTAACCGCGAACACGTTTTTCCACTTATCATCCCACTCAACGTTATTTAGACTAATGAACTATGCGTATGCCAGGACTACGCTCATTGTGGGTAACCGCAAAATCGTTTTATGTGTAATACCTATGCGAAGGAGCGAGCTTCTATATCCTTGCGATTAAATCGGATTGGTTCTCGTTGATTTAGTTATAATTTCGAAGCAATATGATAGCGATTTGTCCTCAGGATATGAGTTCCATTACTCTTTTGGGGCAGAACGATTCAGTATTTTACATCTTCCACCTGTTCTCGTAATCTTTATCATCAATTTTGTATTTGCCTCATACATGCAATAGTGAATGCATGTGCGAATGTCCTTAACGCTTCACACAAATCGATGTGGGTATTAAATAAATCCCCAAAAAAAGGAGGAAATCAAATTACATTTTTTAATTACTTAATCAAATAATGGGATAGCAAAAAAAGGATGATACAAAAACTCCCACACACATTTTGTATGATGATGCTTTGCACGAAACATCCAAAACGAACGCGAAGATATTTAATGTCCTTGGTGATACACTCCACACACACGGTGTTATTGTTTTTTTTTATGGTGGCGTCACCAACACTGGCTCATGCCACTCCCGGTGAGTGTTAAAATCTTAATCGAAGGATATTTAATATCGCAGGCATAATAATTACATTGCAATCAGAGGAAATTCAAGGAAAGGCGCTTGCCATAGGTATCCTTAAAATTTTATTATTATCGAAATACGAGGAACGGTTTTTTATTTTTATGGTGCAAAATGTGTATGTATGGGAAGTTGGCACGAGATCGTTAATAATGCCATAAGAGATATAACTTTAATAGCAGTGATTTTTAAATAAAGGGGTGACGACTTTCGTGCAAAAGGTTTTTTGAAATTTTCTCTTAATTTATTACGTAATATGATGGCTGACAATAAGGGTAAGTTAACGAAGAAAGGGAAAGTAAAATGTTTGGTTCCGCAGTTTATTACTTTCATAAGTAGGAGTCGGCGACAAGTTTTATTATTTGACCATTGTGTCTGAATGGATTTCAAAAGTCGATAAAGAAGTAGGTTGAGCCAAGAAAAAAATATCAAAGAAGTGTATATATTGTATATATGTACTACGCATAAAAATCTAATGGTAAATATAAATAAGTATAAGGCTATAGGTTGAAAGGGTTGTTTGCATTTGGTGCAAGTTCACTCGGTGGCTAGATTGACACCTTGTGATTATCTTTAAAAAAAAGTACATGGTTGATATCTTTAAATAAATCTTTTAAAACCTTCCACCGATAATTCTACATATTACTGGGAGGTCGTTCAGGCTTTCAAATAACCTGAAACCTAAACTGGTTAGCTTTCGTTATTGGAGAGCTGGACAATTGGGCGGAGAAACTCGACTTCTTCTTAATCTCTACAGCTTCTCAGTCGTTGGCAAGGGTCCCCATATTCGCGTAGCTATGACAATAATCCAGTGTCCTGTGACTACGGTTGTCGAATCTGTGACTGCTAACGATCGCTCTTATGAAGTTTAAGTTTCTACTGAGAGGAAGAAGGGACGTTGCTCTTTTTAGGTGGAGCTCTGGCCATAAGCACTGAATGATATACAATCCTTAGACTGTTGCTATCGTTCACCAGCTAGTTTAACCGTGTCTTGATACTTTAAACTTTTTGCAATGTTGAAAAAAGGAAAGAACCTTTTGTGGCCAGTTTATCTGCCAATTCATTTCGTGTTACGCCAAAGTGTGAAATACCCAGCAGAATAGAACTATGAGGGCTTATTTCTCTGGCATGAGGCATGGCTCTCCTTGACTGCCAACACATATGGTGATTTCCATATGTGTAAGCAGGCACTGCTGGAAGCGGTCCATAGAGTGAACTAACGATGCACCTTCACCGCGTCTATATCGGCTTGAAAGACACTGCAGTAGTTACTTAGTCGATATGACTGGTTGATGCGTAGTGTTTTTGAGAAGACTCCTGATCCTGTTCCATATTCTGTTTTCAATCCCTCGGTATAGAGAGCGATACCCTTGATGAAATCGTTTATCTCTAGCCCAGTCTTGTCCAATGGTATAACGACTTTGAATCCCTTATCGAAATCAAAATTGATAATTGTTATAATCTGTACCTACGTGTACGGGTTTGTGTTACAAACTTCATATTTTTAAGGCTAGATTTCGTTTTACACGCCTCTCACCATACCAATATTATCGACAGATAAGAATAAGTCTTAAAACCCCTGTATTCAGCCAGTATAATACCGTGATTGGTTGAGGTTCCCATTTTTTCCCAATGGTTTAAGACCTTCATTCTCTCTTCATTGTACCGTTTCCAATCTAATTTGGAGTCGAACAAAACGCTCTCACTGGGAAGCCAAGATATTTGGGCATTTTGTTACACTTTAGCCCAAAAATCTTGGCTTTTTTGAAAATAACGAAGGTGCGCCGAGGATGCGCTCGCAGATCAAAACAAGGGAAAGGTTTTTATTGCCCAGGTTGACTTATCCTAACGACTGCTCCTCGTTAGATAGGTACTGAAGGGTGGCAGTCTGTTGTTTCTAGTGTTCGTTTGCTTGTAATGTTTTTATAGCCGGGGGTATAAAAATTTCGTAAATTTTTTTTACGAAATTGTATTGAAAAAATAAAAAAGTCTTCATTAAACAACAAAACAAAAATAGGAGTCAGATACCATTCCTTAAAAATCAGAGGCAGCGAAAATTGTACTGAATTCTACCTCCTTAGTTTTTTTTTGTACTGAGGTAAAGTCGGTTTTATCGAAAAAAGTATAATTGTATCGACTTTTGCTGCCCTGAGCTGGGAAATGCGTATTGAACAGAAATTCCAAGGTTTTATGGCTGTCCAGGAGTTGTCGTCTCTGTATAAGCTCCCGGACCTGGATATCTTGCATTATTAGAAAGGATAAATCGTATAAAATTGGAACTCGATAAATTGGAGTTCCGCAGTTCATTATGTTGCAGGGGGTTTTTTTAAGCAGGGATTTGGACAGACTTTTTGGAAAGAGGCTAAGAGAGCCTTGGTTGACGGGCTCTCATAGTTGAGTTCTTTTAACTATGATACACTCGAGATGTAACCTGTTTGATTGGGTTTTAATCATCGCGTGACAAGTTTGGAGTATTTGTTCTAGTCAGTCTTAGCAGGGTTTTTATTTTTCTTTTCTAAAGTTAATATTGAAGGCTATCCTATAATGGTAATCCTAAACACCAGAATTTACTCTGCATGACAAGATCTTCCAATGTAATGTTCGATAAGAATTTCGATTTCGGAACAATATGAAAGCAAATTCTCAAATTATTGTTTTAAATGGATTACTGGGGTGAAATGTAGGGTGCGAGGAAGAGCCAGTGGTGGATGTTTCTTTGGTTTTAAACGAAACTTACAAAATTTGGCTGTGAGTTTAAAAATCACAAGGTGATACAATAATCGTATAGCTGCTCTTCGAATACACATTTATTGGAGAGCAAGACGTATCGGTTATCGACTACTGCATGCTGGTGAATGGAGAGCGTACGTCACGGATTTCGAAGTAAAGAAAAAACTCACTCAGATCACCTGCCTATTATTTGTAGATTTGGAAGCACGTTCCCAATTATTTGATACCACTTGAAGTTATAGAACACACAATAAAACACTATGAGGTACTAAGACGGCCCATTTATCGAAAGAAACATTTTACAGAACCGTGGTTCGGCCAAAAAGGTTGTAAAGCTAGAAAAATCTCCTTTTGGTGACTGAGGCTGTTTCGACGATTAAATGACGGCATTATGGAAGATAATTATCTAAGGGCCAATGCATATTTCAAGGCAATCTCTTGGGTCAAAAAGAAAGCATATACGACGAGTCACTGGCGATAGACTTCATTTCCTGCAGCGACTGTAGATAATTTTGCAAACTCAAAGTTTTTAATGGGAATGGGTTCAAGATTAGCTCTAAGTTAAACTGCAACATTTAACGAGAACACTTCAACATCTTACTTAACCCGCCCCAAGTAAATTTATTTTTCATTATGCAACACCTGCCTCTGAAAATAGTCTTCTGGGTGGAGTTATCACAATGATGAAGTAACTGCAGCCCGCACTAGTCTCAAGGATGGCAAAGCCGCCGGTTTGGATAGCATACCCGCAGAATTTTATTAATATCGGAATCCCAAGCTTCACCAAGTACTCACTAAAATATTCAACGAAATATTGAATTCTGGACAAATTCCGGCACGTTTCAGAGAAGCAATACTTTTTCAGATCCACAAAAAAGGGTGTGTGTCGGACCCAGCCAATTATAGAGGTATCTCCTTCTATGCCTCCAACAACACGGATTGAGGAAAATAAACTGCTGAACATCAAGAGGGGTTTATACCTGTGTATTCGAACATTGACCATGTTTTCGTTTTTAAAAGTATAGCAATCCCATATTCAACGCAACAAAAAACTGTACGTCTTCTTTGTCGACTTCCATGCAGCCTTTGACAACGTGAATGGTAAAGCGCTGCTTTGGATGTCAAAGAAGTTTGAAAGGATCATCCAAAATCTGTTTGAAGATACGAAGTTGACGGTGTGGAATGGAGACCATTTGTCGGCGTGGTTTGATTCGTGGTCCGGATTAAGGCAGGGATATTCGTTAAGCCCAAGCTTATTCGCCCTTTTCATTGTTTATATAGTGGACGTCCTGCCTTAAGGGTTGGAGTTTGCAGGAGTAATTTTTAAAGTACTCCTCTTTGCCGACTATATTAAGTTAATGGCTGCCTCTGCGGAATCGCTGCAGCTCATGATCAACAGGCTACGAGACTACTGCACCCTGTGGAATTTAATGGTTAACCTCGAAAAATCAAAGGTGCCTAGGCGAGGAGGAGGAAGATTCAACCGGAACGAAAAATGGTTTTTTAACGATGTTGCAATTGAGGTTGTGAAATAGTACAAGTACCTAGGCATTTATTTCACGAAAAATTTGGACAAAGAACTGCATTTTCAACAAAAACTTACAAAAGCGATGAAAGCCATAAATATGGCCTGGAGCAAGTGATTTAGAAATCAACATATTTCAGATCGCAGCAAGTACAAAGTTTTTTCATCAGTAGCAGAGTCAATCATGTTTTATGCTGCACGAGTTTGGGGAATTAAGAAATTTGATACCGTCGAAAAGCTGTGGTGATTTTTCATCAAAAGAACATTTCATCTTCCACCCAACACACCCAACTACATGTTAATGGTTGAAACACTTCCACCATCTCTATTTATTAAAACCATGAAGCAACATGTGGACTACATACTTCAGGTTTTAAATATGCAGGAGCACCGACTGCCAAAAATAGTTGCGATGCATACGATCCGTACCAAATCAGGATAGTTCCGAAAATGGCTGGAGCTGGGCAGGAAGCGCAAGTTAGAACTACAGTTGCCAGAAAGCGGTGATTGGATAACTCAGCTGTATACTAATAGCATTTTTAGACGGTCACACTAGGAAATCATTCATTGAGCAAACTCGTGGTTCACTTCACAGTATTATCTACAGTAGCCTTAATTATTATCTAGGTGAAAGAAACTACTCCCACGAGAATTTTCGCACGCAGGAGATAAATACGGTGTTTGAGTTGAGAGGTGAACTCCTTAAACTCAATTTTATACCGCATAGGGATGACGTACCGGTGCTCTGTTGACGCTGCAACTTGCAAGAGAGAGTTAAGACGTTCTTCATTTTAATAGCAAATGTCCAGTCCTTGGGGAAATAAGAAAGCATATCTTCGGAGCCTTTGTAATGCAATCGGAGCAAGTTTTACAACATCTCAACGAGTGTAACACGTTAAGAAGCTGCATCTCTACTGCACAAAGGCCCTAGCTTATCGTGATGGAATAATACATGAATTTTAAAGAATTTGACTTTCCCATTTTTTAAAGACCAAAAACACTTAAGATGATAATTTATGATGCCACCAGGCAGACGGCAAGGCCAAGTCAACAGATTTTTGTAAAACAATTTTGTAAAAGTTTAATACGATTAAAAAATAAAAATCTTATCTAATGTTCGATGGGAGCTTTTGACATCTTACTTCTCGTCAAGTTTCAATTAAGCTAATTCCGAATTTCGACGAGTTTTTTCGAGGTTGAAACAACCTATTTTGTCTGACCTAACTTTACTGTTCTTGGTTTTGTGTGAGCCCTCACTACCTTGACCACAAGCCAAAACCGTACGGAAAATACTTTATATCTACTAATTATCTTTTTTGATCGACTTTGTACAAAAGACTGACTTGACGCAGAATTTCCTCATCGACCAACGAGTTCTGGATTTTATATTAATGCAGAAAGGGAAATCGCATGTGACATATACTCTTTAAAGTACCAGGTGCCAACACTGTTAGCCTTGAGGCAGTATCACTTTCACATTATAACTAGGTCTTGGAACCATTCCAAAATTGCATTGCTTGTAGCTGCATATAATTCAGTATTTCAACGTGCAAAACTTTTTTCTCTCTTAAACAAGAAACCATTTCAATTTAGAAAAATTTTAAATTCTTCGCGCCAACAACAGATTCACACGTTAAAGCCATATTCAATTTAGTCCCAAAAAGATACGAGTTTCTTGTGTTGCCTGTAGGGCTCGCATCGTGTACATGCAAAAATATTGTATTCGAATATTATCAAGCATTGATGGCGCACCACCTGGTAACTGAAGTGTTGTCTCTCAGGGGTTACCTACCTTTCCTACCGTGTTATTGCACTCGCAGAGGCAGACTGATATTTGTGTGCGTGTTTGTGATTTTAAGGATGAATATTTTTGAATCAACTTACGCTTCTACATGCATGTAATCGAATCAAATGGAAATAAATGAAAATACACCTCCATAAACGGCTTGTTATTTCAATAGGCATGCACACCAGAAATAACAAGTTCAAAATATGCTGCACATAAAGTGAGTGACGTTCAACTTTTCCCCTAATATTGACGAATGCCGTTAAAAATCATTACGAAGAAATATGGCTGAAATTGTTTGCCTGTTTATATTTTCAACAATTATCTTCTTTAGTATTGGCAAAATTTACCCAGGTCGGTATTTATTTGTATAAGGAGCTTTAACATGTTTGTTAATCTCTAGGTACTGAATTCCATGTCTGAAATTTAATTTTAATTTAATTTTAACGTAATCAAGTCCTATTAACGGTTTAAAAATTAAGTGTTCTTATAACTTTGTTTTTAAAACAAGAAAACCGCATGTTCAGATGTTTTGTACTTTGTTTTTTTTTTTTTTTTTTTTTTTTTTTTTTTTTTTTTCCGTGGGTAGGAAAAACCTTCATAGGCACTACGAGGACCGGCCGCGCGTGCTCATAGTAGTGTGAGATTCTTACTCACTAAAAAACCTCCCATTTTCCGTCAGACCACGACTAAGTTTCCTTAACAAGTAGTTCAAGCTTCTGTAATAATCGCGTGTGGCAGGCTGCCTTCCAACGAAGGCACCTACAATACCGTCAATTTATGCGGTTTCATCTTATGCTGCTAGATCTAACGGTCTCATTCGTTGTAGTCGGCGCGTAAGATTTGTCTGATCCAAAGTTCGGATAATTTCATTGTTGCAGTGTCCGCGAAGACGAGTACTAAGTTTGCGAGCAAAGTTTGTTACCTCGTCAGACACGGTTGCGATTCCTAGATCTCGGTGTAGATCGCTATTTCTTATATACCATGGAGCATTAACGATTGCTCTGAGTGTCTTATTTTGAAAAGTTTCTAAAATAGATATATTGCTTGGTTTAGTACAACCCCAAAGTTGTATACCGTACGTCCAAGATGGTTTTAGCACTTGCTTATACAAAAGCAGTTTGTTATATATGCTTAGTTTCGAAAATCTTCCGATAAGCCAATTCATTTCTCTTAACTTGATTTCGAGCTCGTCGCGTTTCTTTTTAACGTGCGGCTTCCATTTAAGTTTTGCGTCTAGAGTCATTCCTAGATATTTCGCTTCATTTGAGTACGGGATTTGTACCGAGTTAATGAATAAAGGTTTGTTGTTTATCTTTTTGTAAGTAAAGTTAACATGCGTTGACTTAGTCTCGTTAAGGACAACTCGCCAGCTCTTCGTCCAGTCGCATATTTTGTCTAAAGCGCGCTGGAGTTTCCCTGTTGATAATTCAACTGTCGTATCAATAGCGAGAATAGCAGTGTCATCTGCGAACGTAGCTAAAGTTGTTCCCTCATCGTGAGGTATGTCTCTTGTATAGAGCAAAAATAATATTGGGCCGAGAACGCTTCCTTGCGGGACACCGGCATTTATCTCTTTGAATTCCGAGTACTCATTTTCGTACCTTACGCGAAAGATTCTGTCTTTAAGGTAAGACTCTAAGATTCTATAGAGCTTTTCTGGTAAGCAAAGCCTTAATTTGTACTTCAGGCCTTCGTGCCATACCTTGTCGAAGGCTTGCGATACGTCGAGAAAAGCGGTAGTACATATCTTTTTCGCTTCCAGGGCTTTTTCGATTTCGTTTGTTATACGATAGACCTGGTCGATTGTTGAATGTTTTTTTCTAAATCCGAATTGGTGATCCGGAATCAATCGTCTTTCTTCAATGATTGGTTGCAACCTTTTAAGCAACAGTTTCTCGAACACCTTAGCTATTATCGGCAGTAGCGAAATAGGTCTGTATGACTTTTTGTCGTTCGGGCATTTTCCTGGTTTCGGAACCATTATGACCTCGGCCACTTTCCATTGCCTTGGAACGTATAAAACTCTCATGGAAGCGTTAATGATATAGAGTAGCTTGACCAAAGCTTTTTTCGGTAGCTTCTTTAGAATTTCGCTAGTAATTAAGTCGTAGCCAGGGGCTTTCTTGTTTTCCAGATTATTTATCGTTTGACGAAGTTCAGTCAATGACACGGTTTTTATTCTATAATTATCTTGTACCGCATAAGGATTGAGCTCCTCGACCAACGGTTCCCCGTCAAACGGTTTGAATGTTTCTTCTAGGTAATCTGCAAATAAATCCGCTTTTTCTTTGTCTTCTCTTGCCCATTCGCCGTTGGCTTTTCTTAATGGCGCAGAATGTGCTATAGGCTTCTTAACGGACTTGACTGCTTTCCAAAGAGAGTAGTTCGAACCTTTATCGGCAGTCAAACTTTCGAGGTAAGCAGTAGTCTCACGACTTTTAAAATCTTGAAGTTCGTGCTTCAGTTTGTTAGAAAGGTGGTTCAAGATTGTCTTATCCGGGGGTGCTCGCGAACGTTGCCATCTCTTGCGCGCTCTCCTCTTTTCGCATATTAGCTCTTCTATTTCTCGCGGATATATTGTTCCGCTGTTCGATAATTCGGACCTCCGAAAAGAAGTGTTATTCCACGCAGCGCTCTGAACAACTCTCACGAGTTTATCTAATTCTTCTTCTATTTCAAGTGGCGTTTTGAGCGGTACATTTAAAGCTATGTTTTCTTTGCAGTATTTTCTAAAGCCGTCCCAGTCGGTGTTGTTGTTAGTTAATCTAGGCGCTCTTTTCTTTTTCGCTAGGCTTCCGCCGATTTTCAAAAGAACTGCCGAGTGATCTGAACAGAGATCAAAGCGTTCTTCTACGTTCGTAAGGTAACCAGGTACCCCCTTAACGATAAAGAAGTCGACGAGATCAGGTATTTTATTTCTGTCGGTTGGCCAATATGTTGGCTTTCCCAACATATTGGCATAAGAAGATTTCGCCGCGTTTTGTACTTGCTTTAAAGAGGGCTCTGCCTCTTGTTGAATTGCACCGTGAGCCCCAAAAAGTATTTTTCGCGTTAAGGTCCCCGCCGATGATAAAGTTTGACCCAAGTGAATCAAAGAGCAGAGCAAGATCTTCATCTGCCAGCCGATACTGCGGAGGAAAATAGCTCGTTGCGATGTTGTAATTTATGTGACTTAATTTTACTGAGACTGAGGTTATTTGCATAGAGTCAAGTTCTATTTCTTCGTTTTTGGAGTGCTTAATGCAGTCTTTAATGTAGAGAGAGGATCCACCTCTCGAATTTTCTGAAGGATGATGTGCGTGATAGTCAATGTAACCTTTTATTTTGCGTGCTGAACCCTTTTTAAAGTGGGTTTCCGAAATTAGGCATATGTCTACATTATTCTTCCGTAGGAATACTTCTAGTTCGTCAATTTTTTGCAAAAGGCCGTTTGCATTCCATGTAATTATTTTGATTGACTTTCCCATATTCATGATTTTTTATTAAATGTTTTTCGAGGTTTAAACTCGAGCTCGCTCAATTTGTTGAATATTACTTGATTAAGTTTCGCCTGTTGTTCAAACTTTTCTAAAATCATGCCTAGAATTTGAGAGACCGAATCTGATGCGGCCGATTGTGGCTTACTTTCACGTGACGCGACTTGAGCGTACGATCTTGGACCAACAAGTGTGGGTTCTCCCTTTTGACTCCGGTGGGAACTAGGACCAGCGACGTTTTCTTGTGCGTTTTGAATTTTGCCTTTAATCAAACCCTTATCCCTTGTCGACTTAGGGGTTTTTGGCTTATCTACTTTAGGAGGTTTTAGGCTTGGGCCCTTGTTTTCAGTATTTTTCTTCGGAGCTTCATGTCGTTTTTGCAACTCAATGGCAATTTCGCAACCTCGGTAGCTCGCTGGGTGACTTCCCCTGCAATTGGCACAAACCGCGGGAGCCTGACTGCTGACATTGCAATCCGTCGAGAGATGTTCGCCGGCGCATTTTACGCATCGCGGCTTTTTCTGGCAGTACGCTTGCGTATGTCGGAAACCCTGGCATCGCTTACATTGGGGAACTAGCCTGTTGCCCTTCCGCTTGGGCTCGATTTTTACCTTGATGTTAAGGATTGATTTAATTTTGTAGATTTCGTTAATATTTTCAGTTCTATCAAAAGAAAGCATAAAAATTTGCAGGCCGCGTCGGACAACAGCGGAATCTTTGCCTTCGTCCGTACGTTGCTTCTCTTTCTTTATTATGTTCACGGCGTCAAGAATTTTAAAGCCTTGGGCTTGAACGTCTTGTATTATTTCGTCCTTGGTACAGGATGGGTTTGTACTTTGTGCAAGAGTTTTTCCGGGGACAAATCCAAACCCCGGAATCAACCCTTCCACGCACCCCTTTCTTCCTTCCCTTTCCATCCAACTGTAAAGTGTACTCTTATCTACAGGAGAAGTAGTAAAAACTCACTAATCATAATGAATGGACAACCTAAAGGATGTTTCTACTCCAGGTGGTATCGGCGATAGCCAAAATCCACCCGCAGTCTTTTCGACTGCGGTCGGGGCACGGATTCTGGAGGCCCCAACATTCATTTTTGATATACCCTCCGACTCTTGTAGCTCAGTATCCGACTCTCTCGGAAACCTGAGCGTGAGTGTGGCTGCTACCCTGTGCACTGAAACTGACGTGACGACTCGGAATACTCTTGTGGTTGAACGGGCTCCGGAAGAGGCGGGCTCTGAGGTGCGCCTAACTAAGGGTCGGCGGAAGAGGAAAAGGAAGCGGCAGATCGTTAAGTCGCGCAAGGAATCTTTACGGGCTGAAGGCGCTGCTAGTCCGGTCAGCTCTTCGGCGATTTCCATGAAACAGGGCAGGTCGGTGGAAGTTTCACCAACTAAAGCAAATCAGTCCTCTTCATCGGACATCGCCTCCTCTTCTGCTGAACCGAAAAACAAGAAAAAACCCAAGCTCATTACGAGTAACATAACCCCTCAGGCCCACGTGTCTGCTTGCGCCCGGACTTCGAGTGATGCCGGTGCTTCTCCCATTGAAGGGTGCAGTGGTAGCGGACCGAAACCGGACGTCGTGAGCACTCCCACGGGCATGAGTGCAGGAAACGCACAAGCCGTTAGTGCCTGCCCGTGCACTGGTGATGGATGCTGGTGATGTGACCTTAACAGGCTGCAGCACTAGTGGACAGAACTGTGTCGACGCGGGCGGTCCTGACGGTGAGTGTGCCACTGGAAAACTTTTTGAACGCACGACAGCTAAGCTGGGGGATCAGAGGCGTTCTTATCGGAATGCTGCTGTTTCCTCTTTAGCAGTTCGAATTGAGAAAGCAGGTAATGACAACAGT
Source organism: Neoascia interrupta (assembly GCA_947623515.1). NCBI lineage: Eukaryota > Metazoa > Arthropoda > Insecta > Diptera > Syrphidae > Neoascia > Neoascia interrupta. Next base: position 151,336,695 of record OX392463.1, read on the forward strand.
TTGAGTGCTGCGGAGTACGAACACTGCAAAACTAGACTGTTAGAACTTGCAGAGGCAACTAATGCTTGCGTTCAGGTGGAAAGCTGTGGTTTGAAGGACGGAACCTTTTGGGTGAAGACCTCATCGCAGCAAACCTCTGAATGGATATGCATGCCTCACACGACATTCTTTATGACAAGAAGTCCGAAAGACCTAAAACTTGTCTTATCGGAAACCTTTGTTGTTATTTCCTCTACAACTCTTTGACTCCTCCTCCACCAAAGGCAGTTGTTGAGCTTGTAGATTATTGTGAATCCAAAGGGTTGGGTCTCGTCTTGTGCTGCGATGCTAATGCTCAGAATACTGTCTGGCGCAGCAGCAAATGTAAGGCAAGAGGAAATTGTCTTTTGGAATTCATCCTACCGTCTGACGTTACCATCAATAATTTGGGTCATAGACCCACTTTTGTTACCGCCACGAGACAGCAGGTAATTGACCTTACCCTGTCCAACAAGTTTTCAAGGACTATCGCAAAATGGAGGGTATCGCCAGATAGCACCCTGTCAGATCACAGATACATCGAATTTCAAATCGATTGCGATGTTCTACCTTTGCAAGAGAGGAGAAATCCGAGAAAAATGGATCCAGTTTAGAGAGGAACTTGGCCACTCTGTTCAAGTTCCACTCAAACTGAGTTCACGACAAGGGGTAGAGATGTCTGCTTAAAATCTGAACAGCATCCTTACCCGTTGTTTTGAACTCGCGTGGCCAGATACGAAAAACCCCCGTAGAAAATCGGTACCTTGGTGGAATGCCGAACTGCAGCGTATTCGCAAAGAGACCAGGAAGCTCATAAGTCGGTCCTTAAAAACCAATTTAGTAGAAGACTGGAATCTATATCGATCGAGGCAAAAGGATTTTAAGAGACTTATTCGCAAGTCGAAAAATGACTCTTATAAAAAATTTTGTGAGGAGATCGAATCTCTGAGTGAAACTAGTAGGCTTGTGAAAGTTCTTCAGACCAAGCAGACTCGCTTCAATACTCAAACCTGATGGCACCTACACTGAGACCAAGGCGGAGACCTTCAGTCTTCTCCTTGAGATTCACTTCCCGGGAAATCAGATCACCACGTGCTCTTCAGCGGTACCGGCAACGGTGGCCACTGCAGAGGCAGCGAACACAACGCGGCTTAACTGGTACATTGCATCTAGAGTGGTGACTGACGATGCTATCATATATGCTTTTGTATCTTTTGAGAGCTTTAAGTCACCTGGTGCAGATGGAATCCACTTAGTTATGCTGAAGCAAGGTTTAGGTCAGCTGTTGCACACGTTGAAAAGAATCTTCACTGCGGGCCTTGCCTTGGCTTACATACACACCCTTTGGCGTATGGATAAAGTCGTTTTCATACCAAAACCTGGTAAGTCACCCTATAGCCTAGCCAAAAGTTTCAGGCCCATAAGTCTGTCTTCTTTTCTGCTGAAAAGCTTAGAGAGACTAGTTGAGCTGCGCGTGCGCAAGGTTGCTCTTCGTTTGCATCCTCTTTCTGAGATGCAACACGCTTATCAGCGCGGAAAGTCCTGCAAAACTGCGCTTCAAAAACTTGTTGGTAGGATTGAATGTGCTCTTGACCAAAGGAGTGCGTGCTGGGCGTTTTCGTCAATATTGAGGGTGCCTTTGATAACGCGACGTTTGACAGCATGTGCAACTCAGCCAAACAACATGGTGTAGATGAAACATTAGTTCAATGGATTAGGGCAATGCTAATGAACAGGAAGCTGATTACCGAAGCAGATTGTGGCAAGTGCATCATAACTGGGGTAAACAAGGGCGACAAGGTGGCGTTCTGTCTCCCCTTTTATGGTGCATGGTGGTAGACTCTCTACTATCGGCTCCCAACCTTCCTGGAACCTACACACAAGCCTACGCGGATGATGTCGCCGTTCTTTCTGTCGGCTCAAACCTAGGGACTGCGTGCTCTGAGGCGCAGAGATCCCTAGACTTGATCGATGATTGGTGCACTAGGAATGGGCTTTCAGTGAATCCTCTTAAAACTACGGTTGTTATCTTTACGAGAAGGGGGAATGTCACTGGTCTGACTCAACTCGTGCTTAAAGGTGTCACTATCCCGGTATCCGATGAAGTCAAATATTTGGGAGTAATCCTTGATAGAGACCGGATTACTTCTTCCAAAACCGGAAAAGCATTGTCCACCTTCTGGCAATGCAGAGGAGCTTTTGGCAAGACATGAGGCTTATCTCCGAAAAGGGTCCTCTGGATCTATACGGCCATGGTTAGAACACTCCTCTCAAAAGCATTGGTTGTTTGGTGGAGCAGGCTTTCGCGGAAACGTGTTGCTGCCTCTTTTGCCAAACTCTAAAGAACGGCTTGTCTTGGCTGCACAGGGGCCTTCCCTAGCACGCCGGGCTCTGCTCTAGATGCTTTGATGAACGGCGTAATCGACTCACCTGTCGGTCTCGATCATATCTCTAAAAGGTCTTAGGGGTCTACGGTGATTATCTCAACAAACTATGTTACAAACTATGCATTATAATTAATACACCCTCGGTCCGGTATAAAAACGCAACCACTTTTCCCAAGAAAAACCTCTTTTAGTTCTCGCGTAACCGTTTTTGCGAGATTTTACTGGCTGCCCTTACGGGATTGATATTTAAATGATTAACTCTTATTATTTTATTTTCGGAGTCTATTTAGTTTACATTAAATAGCAGCTCGAGCGTATGGGCTGAACCTTTGAGTTGAGTTTACTGCTTGATTCATCTACTGTCAGGCAAAGCTCTTGCCTGTTGTACTCTAGTTCTTTCAACGCCAACCTTCACTTGAGTTAAATTTATTATAACTTATTTTTGCGAATTTGAAAACCCTCCCATAAAAGGCAAAAGAAAAGGAATTTAATACCCTACTTCCATTTTGGTGAGCCTCCATTTTGGTGATTTAAACTGCCCTGGCTTATCATTTAATATTTAATATTTTTTGGACTTTTAATATAAATTTCTTCGTTAATTTTAATTTTTTTTCTTTGGCAAACGATAGCCACTTTATTTTTCTCCAGTTAAGAATCCCAGTTAACTTATTGGAAAATCTTGCTGAAAATACACTGCAATTTTTATTTCCTCATACCTACTAATAAAATAATGTAATTTTTGCACAGCGTTCTCATCTTCTATTAAAACCCTTCAATGTGGGCGGAAAAATGGTCCAAAATGGTAGGTATACCTTCGTTAGTAGAAATCATAGTTAAAATATTCCTTAACTTATATCATTTGAATAAAAAAAATAAATAAACTTTCCTCTCCCGATAAGCTTCTATAGAAGGTCACATTTACTTTTACATTTCATTTCACCCTCATAGTTGTGCCATACCTAATTAATCCTTAAACCTACTACACATTTAAGAAAAAAAGCAATTAACATAAAAACCACCCTCACATCTACAACCATACACACAATTCTCAACAACTAAACAGGCATAAAAAGTCCTCCACTTGATGACATTGCATACACGCCGTGCTTAGCCAAACAAAACCCATTGCAGTCAAAACGAATGGAAAAAAAATTAAAAAAAAATGTCTGCCGCACCGTTAAGCTGAACAATAAACTTTCCACTCTCCGTGGATTAGTCAACACTTGAGCATAGGTCTCTCAATTAGCCGCGTCTCCCTCAGCGAAAGTAGTATGCATTTAGACGTCCTTTAGCCAGGAACAATTACTCACATACAAAGAGCGTTAATCCGCGAAAGTCGCTGCAATGCAAATGAAAATGCTTTTGGAACTTTTGTCTGTGTGCGCAGAGGCTTTTTATTTTTTTTCTTTTTTTTTTCAAAAGTAATAGCTTGAGTGGCTGGGATTTAAGTTTCTAGATGCCTGTAGATGATTGTTGAGGTACAACTAGCTGTTAATGTTACAATGCGCAATGCCTGCTGGTTAATTTCGGACTCTACCAGCATGTCATTTCCATTTTATGTTAAAAAAGTAAATAGGTTTGTAATGGCTGCCTACTTGATTTCAATACATTGATAAAATAATAGCTCTTATGTTTATAAAATAATAGCTCTTAATGATTTAATATATTAAATCTATATTAGACTTAATTGAAAAAGTCAAGGCTATAATTAAACAAAGACCGCCAAGTATGAAGACATACGCGGAGCGGTCCGTCGGCTTTTGTTGAAGGTTATAGTCATCTATATAGCGCAGTTTGTGTAACATTCTATTTATTTTTTAAAATTATTTCTGGATATATTTTACAGTGTGTAATATACTTTTTTCGTAGTGCTGTCTGTCTACTGTTCTTATATTGGGTGATTCTATATAACCATCACCCAACATAATAATCTATATTTTATATTGGGTGATTTTGTATTAAGTTTAATTACTTTTAAAAATTGGCTGACAAGAAGCTTTACCGTTTCGAAAATAGAGGGAAGGACATAGTCTTTCTTGGCCCTTTTTAGGATTTTTATAATCTTAAACCCATACAACCGCAATTTCTATGATTTTTAATTACCATTAGACTTTTTGATCAATTTTACAACCACCTGTGCTAGCATTTGCCACTTTTCTCAAATTCTGCGGACATGGATTTCTGAGAAAACTGTAAAAATATGCTGTTTTTTTCGCATGTTTGAATGGGCTTAAGAACTTAGGGTCGAAAACGGCAATTTTGAAACGTTTTTTATGCAGTTCGCTTGCCTTTTAAACATTACATACTTCAGTCAAATTTAAACAATGTGGTCATAACCGTTAAGGAACTAGAAATCTCTAAAAAATAGTTTTCGAAATTGTTTTCACGTTTTTCAGTTAAATCTTCGAAGTTTTTGAATATTCGAAGCCTGCTATAGTTTTGTATAAAATTTAAGAAGATGGACTATGCCCGGTGTTTATTTAAAAATTATACCTTATACCGTTTGGGAGATAGAGGGGGAGACATTGCGTGCTTTTGACCTTTTTTATAATTTTTTAAATTTCAAATCCATAAAACAAATATTTTGAAAATGTTCCCGTTAAACTTTTTTCGAATACCACAACCAGCAGCACTAGCCTTGGATGTTTGTTTTTAATTCTATGGCCACCGGTTCATGCGCAAACGGTAAGACAAGCTCCTTTTTTATTTCGTTTTTTAAATAGGCTTCTAAAAACGGCAATTTAAAAAAATTTTAAGGCAGCCTTCCTTCTTTTTTTGAGCTTTTTACTTTAATCGAATCTGAAAAAGATCGCTTATACCGTTAAGCTACTGGTAGACTTAAAAAAATTGTTTTTGAAAATGCTTTTATGTTTTTCAGTTAAATCTCAGAAGATTTTGAAATTTCAAAATCCGCTATAATTTTCCTTAAAATTTTGAATTTTTTTCTGGTGCGTGTGATTTTTTTCATAGAATTCCACCAAAGAGCACCGGAGATAGGTGGAGGAGACACACGTTTTTTCATGCATTTTTGCGATTTTTTTTCGAAAATGCGTCAAAACTGCAGTACTGAAACTGGTTTTGAAAAGTACTTGGTTTACTTTGAGTTGCTTTATACGTGTGTTCAATATTGATTCTGAGCGATAAGCCGTTCAAAAAGTTATGGCCTCCAACACTTTGAAAAACGTCATGCATTTTCGACTCTTCATTTCTCAAAAACGTTTTTATATTTTCGAAAAGTTTTATTTTTTAATTAAAACTTAGTATTTCTGAAACCTAAGTTTTGTTTTTCTAGCTCTTGCCTACTAAACTTCATGAAAAACACACTAAAAAACATTAACTCCATTTTCACATGAAAATTCAAACTGTTATTAAACCGTTATTTGTGCTTAGAAAAATTCCCTTCCTCTTAAGCCTTCTTTGGATTCTCTGACTATTACTGCAGTTTATACCCACACCAAATTTTGTCTTTCTACGAATTACCGTTCAGAAGTTATAAAGCGATTGGACGGACGGACAACGTAGCGATACCATCAGAGGTCCTTTTTCCATTTTTGGTCGGACCGCTAAAAAGACGGCTAGCTAGAGACAGAGTTGACTGGCGAAGCTTGTTGGCTGAGGCCCAGGTCCACCCCGGACTGTAGCGCCACCTTAAGTAAGTAAGTAAGGTCTATGTGTAATTTTCCTACATAGACACGGACATGGCCCATTGTTTAATATGCCCTTTTCTTAGATTTTTTTTTGCAAATACACTTAAGCAAGTATACTGCATACCAACTTTCAGAGTCCTTTAACAATTTTGATTTTTCATGCTTAACTTTAAGTAAAGTGGGCGGATTTAGAAAATTTTTACACTTGCACTGCTTCGGGAGCTAGAAAGCCCAGATATGAAGTTTCAAAATCCTAGCTCAAAATTTAAGGCAGACGGACGGATGGACGGACGGACGTGTCTCATTCGACTTACAATTCGGTCTTGATTATATGACTTCCCTAAGAGAGACTCTAAAAGTCCCTCGTAGAAGTCGAAAGGTGGAAAGAAACTTTCTAGATTCTCTTTGGTAATCGAACTCCTTTTATACCTTTTGGTTGGGCTTAAGGCTTTTACCTTTAAGCCCAACTCAAACCACTACACCACATCGTCCATTTTCTAAAGACTTTCTAGGCTGACACCTAGGTAGATGATGGGCTTTAGTCAAAATAGGACAGCGTCCTCTGAACTCTCCTGTTGGTCACGAGTGATATGGTTCAGTTTTTGATAGGTATTTATTTTAATTGAAGAATAGGTAGGCACAGTAGCCAAAAATGATGCCTTCTTTCATTCAGTTATATTCAAAGGATGACATACATTTTCATAGCAACTTCCAAACTTCCTATCGTTCCGGTGTTTTAGATTTTAAATAAATTGTAACAAGCCAAAATCTGTTTTGACTTATTGCTGCAAAAGTGTCTACAAAGATCTTCTTGTGTCTGCAGTGTGTCGTCTCCTTTTTCTGTGCCTAACGAAGACCTACCTTTTCTTATTCTTTAATTAATGATATGTTTTTTTCTTTTCTTCAGCAGGAAAAGAAAATTGAATTCTCAGTTTAAAAGATGTCTCATTCTCTTTTGAATTCTGTAATAGTAAAGTTATAGACGCCTAAGAAATGCTAACTTAATTTGTAGTTTTCAAAGAAGCAAAGTAGGTAGTAAATTGTCTAAACTCAACAATAGAGAATTTAGATCCAGAGTCTAAATCTTATGTTATATGAAATCATAATATAGGATACAGTCATAAACCTGTCACACATATTCACTTCAAAGGGCCCATTTCGATTGTATGTACTCAATTAAGCTTACTACTTCACAGTGCGCTCACAGAGTCCCTTGGCTCAACCCTCACAATCCAGTGTCACCAAGACCCTCCTTCAAACTAAAACACTTCGACAGCAAAAGTCAACACGTTGCGCATAACAATGAGTATGCCACAATGGCACACTCCCAGCTTAATTGATACCAATTTTCTATTAATTAAGTCAACAATAAAATCGTTATCCGATATTTATTCTTCATCTAGTAATACTTCCTGTTTGTCTCCAGGCTCCAGACAAGACGTCATCCCACAGACATGGCACACACTCGCCCTAATAGGCATTTAATTAATTTTGCTTTACACAATAACTTCCTTTCGGCAAGAAGATGGAGCAATATCAATGGGCTCTACTTCGACGACAAGACCAGAAAACTATGGCCAAACAAATCGAATTTACACCCTCGGAGAATAAATATTTGGCAAAAATTGATTAGGGTCATGTTTGCGAATAGACCCAAGACGACAAACAAGAACAACACACAAGGCACGATGACGATGATGACGAAGACAGCGGTGGAGGGGGCTTTTAGGTCCTTATTTGCAGATCATTTTGGTGACATAAAAATGAAACGAATATTTGAACAACATCAATACCTATCCTGGGTGTTTGATAAACCAACTTTGAGAGCCCAACAACGCACTTCCAACAGAGAAGAATTAATTACCCACCTGATGGGATGCTTGGGAAATTGTTTCTTCACCCTGAGCATACACACTGATGCAATGGGGGGAAAGTTTGTTTAACCGACACGAAGACTACCTGTACCACACCGTTAGAGTTGTTTTTTGGCACCAAAACCTTATTACACTGCGACGAAATGCACACATTTGCTACCTTTGCAGATGTTTACAATGTAAACATCCTGCAAGAAGCCATATCAGGGTTGTGTCTCTGTGGGCTGATACGGGGCGGGTTAAAGACATTTTACCTTTGCACCCGTGGAGAATGGCTGAACTATTTCTACTTATTTTTTTTAAATAAAACATGGGAAACATCCTTTGGTGGTTGCATGGATGCTGCATATGTGCATGCATGTGTACATCCGCAGTGGGTCTAAGTCCTGGGATAAAAGAGTTGCAAGAGTTGCCGAACATGTTTTGCAATATACGGTTTGTCCGTGTTGGCATCTATTTTAACGGAGGAAATTGCTAACAACGAACTATGATATAGAACTTTATTTGAACCTCCTTCGTTGCGCCTTCGTGTTTATATCCTTGGGTGAAAATATTGTTGTTTCTATTTCAGGGTATTGTAGACATTCTAAATGAGTTCCATATAGGTAGGTTAGGTACTGATTCGGGGCGCTTTCTTTCGGGTTTATTCCAAGCGCAAAGCAGGAGAAGATTGCTACCATTGTTTTCGGTGTGGCTGGATGCTGGGTATATAAATTAATGAAAGGATTTTACAATGAGAGCAAAGTTGTGATATTCCTGGAAGATAGTTCAATGGGGAATTATGCAAACCGGAAATAAAACGAAATTACTTTTCCATATGTTTCACTAATGGGCGGACGGGAGGGCTAAGGGTAATCTTTTATTTTACACTTGCAGGGCGTATATCTACAAACGTACGTACGTTTGGGTGATGCGGTCAGGAAAAATGTTTTAATTTTCGGAAAAGCTATCTGGAGACAGAGCTGGCTGGAAAAGCTTGTTGGCTGAGGCCCAGGTCCATCCTGGACTATGGCGTTACCTCAAGTAAGTAACCCATATAAAGTTCGTTTCAATAAAGGTTTTTGTGTATATATTTGCTTTCAGATTCTTGTACCTTAACAAAGTTAGATATAGATATAGGTGTAAGTACCTCCTCACCCTAAATGATTTTTTGACAACTAAAAAATGTGTGCACTTTTTAACATCATATAATTCCGTAAATTATAGGAATTTACACAGAATTTTGTACTTCCAGAAATTTCAAAACCAGAATTTAAAAAAATAAATAATTTTGCAAACAAAAACCTGATACATTCAGAATTATGACCCCAAGCCTATTAAAGCTGAGTCTCGCTTTGGGGTTCTGGGAAAGTTTTAATTTATTTTGCGCAGCTCATTCATTTGGGGTATAACCCCTTGTGCTCTCACATATTTAAATACTCAAATTGTTGAAACCGACTTTTATGTTTGTCAATGAAAAAATGTCAATCATTGACCTTCGTTCTCAATTTTTTAGAAGACATTTTCTTCTCTTTTATTCCATTACCATGTATTTTAACTATACTTAAATCTAAGAAATGCCAGCAAATTTTTTATCAAGAGATACACAGAATTATCACCGAATTTTATCTTATCAGTCCATGAACTGTCCAAAAGAAAACGTTTATATTATTAACGCCGTTCTTGACATAGCCTAATCTGCAGAATTAGAAGTTAATTATTTGTTTTCTAAATGATTGCGCTAAAAATAACTTTATCTGGATCTTACCTCTTGTGTGAGTTATTGCCCAAAAGAAAACATTTTTTTATTAAATCCAGTCTCAAAAAAGCTGAGAATCTACAAAATTTAAAACTTAATTATACTTGTTTTTAACATCGTTGTGCCAAAAGTCATCAGATGTTACCTTTAGAGTTTACCCTTCATAAACGGCGACAAGTATGTGTTGAATGACTTGTTTACTGGTTCCTGATTCAATGGACTCTTCTTTGCCTCAGTCATTAGCCTTTCATATACCAAGCCATCAAACGCTCCCAACGTTGAGTTCAGTACTCGGTCATGCAGATCAAATCCATCCACAAGTGCGACAGCATTGGGACGCATCCATGCTAGCAAGGTTTCAAATCTGACTCGTATAGTTTCAAGCTCGTTTGCGCTTATTAAAGCATAACTCAATACATCAGCCAAGTTGGCCAAGATCATATCTAGCAGGTAGAGTTCCAGAAAATTCCACAGAACCCTCGCCAGCTTTGGTGACACCATTTTCGACTGTGTCCTAATCTGTTCGTATGCAGAGCTAGCGAGAAATGCCCTCGCATGTAAGGTGGCTGCTTTAGCCAGTCGTATGCCGCATAGATTCGCCGCCGTTTCTCTACTACATCCTAGCTGCAATTTCTGTTCCATGAGCTCGTATGTTTGACGAATTTTATTGGCAGCAACAAACTGAAGGATTTTTATCGGTGTTAGGTACTCTTTAGACCACTCAACAGGCTCACTGTGCTTTGCAAGATATGCGACTGTATTTGGAAGTTGTTTGCCAGTCAGATAATCGTTCCAACTTTTCATAAGAAATCTGGCAGTCTGAAGCAGTACAACTGTTGTTTCTCCTTCGTAGGTACAAGCTGGGGCGGTGTTACCATAAATTGCGGGAAAGTTTGATGATACCAAAAATCCTTGCCCACCACAAGCCATACGAAGAGTCTCAACAGCCTCTAAGGCATCTATTGAACACACCGCCTTCAGACAACATGACAGTGCATGTAGTTCGGGCAGACCATCACGTTTACCTGCTTCAATATCGGTCATAACTTGCCGATACAAGTCCCACGCATAGTCAGCAGCAAGTTTGATAAAGATGCCCTTTATAATTTGTGGAAATACTTTCATCTGCTGCGTTACATGATCCAGAATCTGTGGCTCTGGCTCATTTGGATTGATGGGACTCTGTCTACGTACAGCCGAATACCGAGTGGCAATCGTGGCCGCCTGAATGATACTAACACACATATCGCGAACTATCATCACCCGAACAAAAACCATTGTGCCATAGGTAAGTGCTGGGTCACCAGTTCTTTTGAAGGTACCATCTGCAGAAAGTGTTGCGTTCTTCATAAGCATTTGATTTCTAGGGATCCTAACGTCTTTCAGTCCCAGATAGCCATTGTTGACAGCATTCATGCCCAACTTTGGGCCAATTTCACCCACCTCGACTCCAGGCATTGGCATATGAGTCTTCAAATCACGAACTTGCAACAGGAATGGAAATACTCCGTGATTTTTCTCCGCTACAAGCAGTTGGGCCATAAGTACCACGTGGTTTGATGTGTGCCCCAAACTGCCAGGCCACCACTTATATGAAGTCAAAGTCGGAGTGTTAAGCACGAATTCATCACGGGTCACATCATAATCAGCAGTCGTTTCCAGGCCACGAACGTTTGTTCCATGGCCCAGCTCAGTTTGCGCATAGGTACCTATTATCTCACAACGCCAGCCCTTCGACAGCCACTCTTTGCGTTGCTCCTCAGTACCCTGCCCGACAATTGCAGGCAAAAACATGGAAAAATGCAGCCGAAGTGGATTGTTTTGTGGGAACAAAGCTGACCCCAGGGGCCCACCCAAAATGCTCCTAAAATTATACAAAGCAGTTATCTCATCTTCTCCATCGCTCGACTTATCAGCGGCCAGTACAGCTTGAAGCTTCTTTATAAACTTTGTCGCCTTCTTCACGGCATACTCGTAAAGCTCTACATGCGACAAATACGATATGCTTGTTATGTCATCGAATTCTGGATCGTCGAAAAAAGCTTTCTGCATTGATCTCTGTGCTTGAAGTTTATTTTTACCTCCGGCCCACCATTCAGCGAACTCATCGGTACTGAAACAAGCAGACTCGCGCTCTTTAACCAGATCAACGTTCACTTTCGTTTTCATGATAACAGACCGATGATATTATGGGTCACGCCCACTTCGTTAGAATTTTTAAAATGTACGCAAAGTAGACCGATCACGGTAGACGATTAAAGTAGACTGGCAGCAAATCTGTCGTATGACAAGCTTATCAAGCCGCTTGGCACACAGTAAAATGGGTAAAGATAACAATTTGTTTATTTTGTATTTTTTGTTTTGATTCGTTTATGGTATCTTTTCAACTTTTATTGTGTCTATATTGTTAATTTGTGCTTAGAGCCAGAGTTCACAAAGAAAAAAATTAATTTAAAAGAGAGATGATTGGCGATAAATATGTTTGTTTTGTATAGTTTCAGAGGACGATAGTTTTGCATAATATGCACAGTTTGTAATGCATTTACATTTTTTGAAATAACTAACGTATGTAGTTCTTAGACCTTTAAGAGATACAATCTAGACTGACCGCTGAATTGACGGTTTCGTCCTTTGATTTCAAACGATAAATTAGAATCAAAGGATTTTTTCTAACAGACCACTATTTGTGAGGCAGAAATTTTTTTTGGTGTTTGGTGGTGTAGTTATAGTAAAGGAATAATTTTTCCGCCTTCAACATTATTTTAAAATTGACCCTACTCAGGGTATATGAAGTTTGATGTACAGTTTGTAACGCGGGGAAATAATCAGAATAGGAGGTATATTAAGTTTGTCACATAGCTTGTAACACGGTGAAATAATAATGGTAGACCCCCAAGACCCTAAGGGCATATGACCGAGACCGAATTCTGAATCGAATGAGCCATGCCCGTCCGTCCGTGCTTTCGTCCGTCCGTCTGTATGTCACATGTTTTTTAGCCTTAAATTTTGAGCTAGGGTGCTGAAACTTCGTGCGTAAGGTCCACGTCATGCGAAGCAGTACAAGTGTAAAAATTTTTGAAATCCGCTCAAAGACACGCCCACAATCGGTCTAAATGTGCAACTACCTCCAGAGTTTTCAGAACTGTAAGACGTTCTAAAAGGCTGAAATTTGACATTAAGCATCTCCTAATGAATGTAAGACACAAAAAAGACAAATTTAATTGGTAAACTTCCTCTAGTGGGCATGGCATCTATTTTGAGGGTAAATTTTTAAATGCAGTTTACTCAATATTTTTACTCGAAATTGAAAAAAATTTTCTTAATATTTTATTTAGACAACGCTTTATTTAAAAAACTTTGGGCCACGCCCACATTTGGAGGCAAAATTGAAGAAAAACCTAAAATTTTCCAGAAAAACTTACGCCCCCTTTTAGGGGTCGATTTTTCAAAAATATTGAATTTTAACCAAAAAATTGCATTTTTACGTACATTTAAGTGTAACTTGAAAATATCTTATAAGCAATAGTTTGTAGTAAGGGGCGGTTGGACCACGCCCCTTTCCGAAGTTTGCATTACTTATAAAATGTCAAAAAATAACTATGCCATCAGCATTTTACAATGTGGGATAGGATGGGGTATTCAACGGTCCGTTTTACGGACTCTAACTTCTGCGTACACACTGTAGCACTTACTTATGGTTAGAGATATGAATGGGACCGACAGGAGAAACGATTAAGTCATGTTAACAAATTTTAGGCCTTAAATTTAAGCCCAGCAGCTCTATAGGTGGTAGCCTAGGTCTGGCCTAGTATCTCTCTAAGTTTGGTAAGTGAGCTGGAAGCCCGGTCCTTCAGATAAAGTTTAAAATTTAGTTGAATCCGCCTACAGACACTCATCATCCCAGTCCTGCTCTACGGTGCAGCAGCATGAACCAAGGCTGATAAAATCCCTTTAAACTGCTTCGAGAGGAACAACTTTGGACAACTTACGGTCCCGTCTGCATAGACGGAGAGTGGAGAGTAGATATAACATCGAACTATAGTCAAACGTCACAACGTCCACGATGGCTGGGTGATGTAGGGCGGATGGACACCAACGCCCCGGCCCGGAAAATCTTCGAATCCACCCCGCAGGGACGGCGCAGTAGAGGAGCACTGAGGCTCAGGTGGCGCAAGTAAGTGGAAGGGGACCTCAGCCAACTTAACGTGCGAAACTGGGAGACAGCTATCTAGAGACAGAGCTGGCTGGCTAGGTTAGGCCCAGGTCCACCCGGACTGTGGTGCCACCTTTAGTAAGTAAGTAAGCTTACAGAGACTCCCACTATAGAACTGTAAGTGCAACCATCATATATATATATGAAATTAGACCAAAAATTACATTACCATTTTCTAACTTTTTGTTAGATTAAGTATATGCCTCCACCCACTTTTGTGGAGGCGTGGCAATTTCCTTTTTTGGTAGGGTAGGGTATTTCGCAATCCATCACAGACGCACGGACTAAAGTTTTTACATATACGCACTATCCCACTTGTTCAGGTTATTTTGTACTTTATGGGTTGCGTGCCAAATTTGGGGAACCTGTGTCCACAAAAATATTAACCTGTTTTTAGCGGTCCGTCCAAAAATGGAAAAAGGACCTCTTATGGTATCGCTACGCTGTCCGTCCGTCCGTCCGTCCAATCGCTTTATAACATCTGAACGGTAAGTCGTGGCAAGAAAAGAAAGGCAAAATTTGGTGTGCGTATAAACTTTGGAAATAGTCAGAGAATCCAAAGAAGGCAATTTTTCTTAAGCACAAATAACGTGCTACAGTTTGATATTTCATGTGAAAATGGACTTAATTTTTTAGTGTTTTTTTCAAGAAGTTTAGTAGGCAAGAACTAGAAAAACGAAACTTAGGTTTAAGATATACTAAGCTCTACATATCAAAACGTTTTTAAGAAATGAAGAGTCGAAATGCATGACGTTTTTCAAAGTGTTGGAGGCCATAACTTTTTAACGGCTTATCGCTCAAAATCAATATTGAACACACGTATAAAGCAACTTAAAGTTAACCAAATGCTTAAGTCATATTTTTCAAAAACAGTTCGAGTACTGCAGTTTTAACGCATTTTCGAAAAAAATCGCAAAAAAGCATGAAAAAACGTGTGCCCCCCCCCCTCCCTTATCTCCGGTGCTGATTAGTGGAATTCTATGAAAAAAATCACACGTATTTGAAATTTCAAAATCTTCTGAGATTTAACTGGAAAACATAAAAGCATTTCCAAAAACTATTTTTTCAAGTCTACTAGTAGCTTAACGGTATAAGCGATCTTTTTCAGATTCGATTAAAATAAAAAGCTTAAAAAAAGAAGGAAGACTGCGTTAAATTTTTTTTAAATTGCCGTTTTAAACCTAAGTTCTTAAAAGCCTATTTAAAAACGAAATAAAAAAGGAGCTTGTCTTACCGTTTGCGCATAAGCCGGTGGCCATAGAATTAAAAACAAACATCCAAGGCTAGTGCTGCTGGTTGTGCTATAGGAAAAAAGTCAAACGGGAACTGGAAAAAACTTCAAAGTATTTGTTTTATGGATTTAAAATTTAAAAAATTATAAAAAAGGTCAAAAGCACGCATGTCTCCCCCTCTATTTCCCAAACGGTCTAAGGTATAATTTTTAAATTAACACCGGGTATAGGCCATCTTTTTAAATTTTATACAAAACTAAAGCAGACTTCGAATATTCAAAAACTTCGAAGACTTATCTGAAAAACGTGAAACCATTTTCATAAACTTTTTGTTAAAGATTTCTATTATGACCACCTTGTTTAAATATGTTTAAAAGGCAAGCAAACTGCATCAAAAACGTTTCAAAATTGCCGTTTTCGTCCCTGAGTTTTTAAGCCCATTCAAGCAAGCAAAATAAAAAAGAGCATACTTTTACCGTTTTCTCAGAAATCCATGTCCGCAGAATTTGAGAAAAGTGGCAAATGCTAGCACAGGTTGTTGTAAAACTGATCAAAAAGTCTAACGGTAATTAAAAATAATCGAAATTGCTGTTTTATGGGTTTTAAATTATAAAAATCCTAAAAGAGGCCAAGAAAGAGTATGTCCTCCCCTCTATTTTCGTAACGGTAAAGCTTTTTGCCAGCCTTTTTTTTTGAGTATCGAAACCCAATATAAAATCACCCAATATAAGAACAGTAGGAAACAGTAAAGAACCCAACAGAAACACTACGTAAAAAGTATATTACAGACTGTAAAATATATCCAGAAATAGTTTTAATAAATAAATAGAATGTTACACAAACTGCGCAATATAGATGACCATAACCTTCAACAAAAGCCGACGGACCGCTCCGCGTATGTCATCACACTTGACGGTCTTTTTTTAGTATTCGACAAGAAAAAACTTAAGATTATTCTTAAAACCAATTTCTTATACATTAATGCTTAAGCGTACGCCTTTCTCACCACTATTTTAAAAAGAGTGATATCTGAACAATAGGGGTAACTTACTACCTAATTGAATTCTGCGAGTCCATTAATCTTTGTGACTGAATGGAATAAGCAGGGGCGACAGCGACGGAGAATCAAATTCTATGAAACCTTGTGGAAGCTCTGTGATTGATTATGCCCTAATAAATGCAGGATGGATAATTCAGGACATTTTAAAAGTTCCCCAAACATTTTCGGGTAATTTACCCATTAAATGTGTGTTACAGACGATCGTTCAAACTTAGGAGAACTTTTACTGTTATAGGTACACAGTTTGGTATGAAAAGGAAGCAATAAAGTCCGGTATCAAAATAACTTGAATGGGAGCATATTACTTACCTACTTAGGGTGGCGCTACAATCCAATATGCTTACACAGGCTCACTACATTGCGACAAATAAGTCCTAAACGATCACATAAAAAGCTTAGAAATGCAGGATAATTTAGCGATTGGTCTGTAATTGTTACTAACTCCTGCAACTTGATTGACTTGACGGAGCTAGTGTAATATCGACAAATATGACAGAATCCAAAGATTTTACGAAATCAACAACATCCTGGATGATTGATCAGCTATAAGGGTGATGTGCAATCACCCGGTCATATTTTGTTAACGAAAACGAACCAAACACAACTTTCTTTTATTTTCGAATTTTTATTTCAAAATTTTTCTTTATTAAGTTTATTTTTGTACTTATTTAGTTATGTCTTTACTTGTTTATATCTTTTTACAAATTTAGCCATATTTTAGCCATTATTTAGCCATATTTAGGCCAACTTCTCAGGAATATGTATGCTGTGTGTGTTAGTTTCTTTACATACAAAGGGACCTACAAAGGGTTTTTCGCCGAGTCCGAACGCCACTTTGAGAAGATTTTTAAGGCAATTGTTACTTTTGGAGGGTTTGTCCGACCCTAGCTCCTCCCTCTCTTATTTTGAATTACCTATAATCCTATTGGGACACCCCACGCCCTCGTTGGTCAAGTCTTTTGTTGTCCTCGATGAATTATTCTTTATCTTGATGACTGTTTTAATAAATGATTGCTCTGTTTCAGTAAAGTTTCAAGAAAACATTTTTGGCAAGCAGAAGTTAATTTTAAATTTTCTCAGAAATAAAGATAAATAAAAATAAAGAATCCTTGTTGTTCTGTTGAATTCTGATTAAACGTGGATTTCACAAAAACCATCAGAATATCATAATATGTAAGTAATGTTTTCGATTTTGGCTAGTTTTTTGTATACAAATTGTATTTGCACAATATTGTCTCAGCTCACATATAAAAAAAATTCTATTATTTCTATATGAAGATCTATATCAGAAGATAAAATTTACAAGTTAATCTAGCAACCAAAATGCTATCTTGTGTTGTACTTTCGCGCTTGTGTTTTTCAAATTTAACTGTTTTTTACTGACGTTAAATATTAAGGCCAAGACTTAAAAATGTAGAAAAAGAAAGAAGACTTTGCGTTAAATATATTATACCTAAGAAACTCTAAGCTCAGCTTTAACTGTTGAGCCGTAAAGAAGTCGACGCATAGTCGGACAGATGTAAGTAGGTATGTAACTTGTTTGTCAAATTGGGTGGTTAACCTAAATAATATACCTCCTGTGGGATGGGATCTGACAATTCAATAATATGTCAAATTCTATTCAAAATTCTTAAGTCCACTTCTGGTCCCCTATATTAACACATTTCATTACTCAAGCAGCATTCAAGCAAAAAAAACTCCTTCCGTTTCATTTGCAAAATTTCATGTCACACATCTTTCCAACAAGTCCCGCTCAATTCAATATCCAGTCGTGGTCAATTGACTTTCAACGAAAAAACGAACCCAAACACACAACAGAATAACCATTCAAGCATGAAAAGAAATTCAATAGCGGTATAGGCCCACTTTGCTCAATTTTAATGCTCAATTATTCTCGACATATCCAATCATTCGAATAAGGGCAACAATGGGAAAAAGGAGGGATAAACTGAAAAATAAAATCCACATCCTTGGAAAAAGTTTCAATAGTTTCACCAAACCAGCTTGATGGAGAGAGCCTTTGGCAGAGGATTTATCTTTTGTTACTTCTCGAAGGTTTCGCTGTGGGATTTATTCTCCAGCTTTTAGCACACGCCTCATGACCACTTAAGTATGCCACATCTGAAATCATCTATCGAGCGTAAATTTACTTGTAAGGGAATTCCCGGGAATCGATTTTTACGCCCAGCAATCAAATCAAAGAAGAATGCCAAACTTTCTATCCACTCTTTGTGTGGATTTGCGTAGCCACATAGTTACACAAGTCCACGGAATGGAATCAACATATTTTTCTTCTCTGACTGAAGTCAATTTGGAAAAAATACGAAATTTATCCCCTCAAATGTCACACAGGTAGATTTGGTAAGTGGATCTGATGGGACAAAACTTTTGCGTTTATTCAGGAATAGCACTTTGTGTAGTGTCAGATTTTTTATGAATAAGTGATTATGCCTTCATCAATGCGACTTGGAAAATTTGTGACAAAGGTTTGAAACTTTTTAAGTACTTTTTCAATTTGTCGAAAACAGCATGCAAAGTCCTTTTGAAATTACTTGGTGAATAGAAAGAGTCCTCCTCTGCTCATACAGGTATTGTATAGCCGCGTGCCTCGGTGTCAAGTCCTTCATACTTTTCATCTTTCATTCATATAACGTCTAGCATGCTCTTCTCATTTCAAATAAAGAAGAAGTAACCAATTAAAAAATGTCAAAACCTTTTTCCGAAACCATACAATACCAGCACCACATCAAATTACCTCTTAAGCGGTTTATTGATTAACCCCGCCAAATGGCTTTAAGAAAGCCAACAAAAAGCAATCTCCTCATATATACAAACCCCTACCTATACCCACACCCAACCCTTCGAAAAGAAAACGATGAAAAGGATTTTATTCCTTCAAGAAGAAACCATACAATGAAAGAGTATGTATTGCTTACTCCTCGCAATACAATAATACTTAATATCACTTTCGTTCTTCCTTCGGTTGGCCTCTTATTGATTGAGTAGCATAGTGGCGATGATGGTGTCAAAGAAACTCAAAATTGCCTCCGACTCCCACCTACACACATCCGAAGTGAAAGTCATTTCAATGAGTATTAAGAATGAATGGTGGTAATCCCTTCCATTCATGAGGATTTAATTTTCAAAAAATATATCAAATCACATTTTGGTGTCCTTTGTGCGTGTGGTAGCTCTCTTGGATTGGGAAATGTGAAAAGATACTTTTATTCGATAAGGAATCGATAAAGGTCCTTCGAAATTCAACAATTGTGCGATTGTGTGTATGTGCGGTGATTGAGATAAATGATGGAATTCCATCACGGTCAGGGTGACACATTAAGGTGAGGAAATTGAAAATATAAAAATAGAAAAGGTAAACAAAAGGTGAAGTGATTTTTTTTATCTGCACTTGCGTATAGGTGTGTGTCTACGTAGTCTGTAATAAATCTGGGACTTAAGGTGATTGGATTAGTCATGCCTCCTAGTGTGACGGAAGTTCAGAAACAAATGAAATATACAGCTTAATGATGTTGCTCTTTTCATTCTGCTGACATGTGAAAAATAATATACTCCGGTCAGGAAATGAAACAGTAGCTAGATGCTGAGTGTATGAGGCAGTTTTCAATCTCATGTTGAGTATACTTCAAGCTGTTTGGATGATTTTCTCTATTTCCTGAACTTAAGAATGTTGACATTTTGTATGGGAGCCTTTCGTAAATATAAGAAAAGACGAAAGTTTAGTTAAAGTCAAACATGCTGGCGCTTATTTCAAGTGACCTTCGGGCCAATAACTCAGACGTATTAGCTGGTACATTTGCATTAGGCAATTAGACATTTTGAGCAAGAAGGCTGAATTTTCGCACTTGAGCTTTGTTGCTCTTGCTGAATCCACCAAAACATCGGTCTAAACGTGCCACAGCTTCTTGTTATTTCAAGATCAAAAGATGTTGCATCGTAGGAGGCTAAATTTTAATCTACGGCACCGTCTGACGATGATTAGGCAAAGGCTAGGTTAGGTTAAATTGAGAGTCGGGTCAATAGAAACCGACATACTTAAACCTATGTAAAAAGGTTCATTGTGATACCCAGTGGATCTAGAAATCCTTCCTATCCGTTGTATCCTTTCTAGCCATAAATGAAGCGTGAGAGGCATTTTGGGTCGGTCGTGCTGATCGTGAAGATCGCTTAAGATCATTATAGAACAAACCAATGTGGAGTTTTCGGTTCTTAGAGAGACCTGGGCATGTGCACAGAGCTGAGAGGTGGAGAGTATTTTTTTCTTCCTCCTCACCAATCAAGCTCTTGCAGAAATCGTTGGGATAAACACCAAGCCTTGCCTATTAGATAGTGGCCTGTCATGACACCGATTGTAGAAGCATGTTTAGGCATACAAAAGAAAGAAAGAAATCAAATCGATACACGTTTTGAACATGGCATCGATTTAAGGAGTACTTTTGAAATGTGTTTTATTTAATATTTTTGTTCCAAATTGAAACATGCTTGCTTAACATCAATTGTAATATCATATGTATAATACACGGCAAATAACATAAAACCAAAAAGATTGATTTTATTGTGAAAAAGACCAAAAATTAAATATGAGTTCCAACCAAAAAGTAAGTTTGTTGGCCTTGTAACAAGTCGATAATTTGTCAATGTAACTTCAAATGTGGGGTGCCGTGGCGTAGTGGTTAGTGTGCTTACTACGCCGGAGGTCTGGGTTCGAATCCTGCCATTGTCACCTGAAAAATAACAGACTTGTTCTTTTTCAGGGTCCCCACCTCCGCGTGGGTCTGACAAGCCCTCCGAGAGTATCATTCGTCCTGAAAAACTTCTCAAAGTGCCGTTCGGATTCGGCAAAAAATTGTAGGTCCACTTGTATGTGAAGAAATTAACACACACAGCATACATTGTTGAGAAGTTGGCCCTGGCTCACCTCGAGCTGTTGCGCCACTCTAATTATTAATTTATTTATTTTATAACTTCAATTGAGGGCGTGACTGTGGGCGGATCTGAGCAAATTTCATGTTTTGACTTTGCAAAATGAAAGTTAATCTTCATTTGGAGTTTCAGCTCTCTTCAACCCTACCCAAAAGACCTAAAAACTTCAGCAAAGACGGATGGACGAAGACAAGGCCTAATAAATTCACCTTCAAAGGGAGTGAAATGACCAGCTCCTCTCTTGATAAAATCAATAAAAGCAACTATTGTATAAAAAAAAGAACCGATTTGAGTTTTGGTCATATATACGATTTATAGATGACAGCCAGATCAGAAGGTGTAAAGTATTTCTTGCATCCTGCGCTCTTGGCGTATTCGAATATTCTGTCATTCATGGATAACGGCTGAAGATTTCTTTTGGATGCATTAAATTGCACTCTCTTAAAAAAGTACTTTTTTAAGAAGAAGGCTAGAAATTGAAAAACGAAATTTTGTAGACCTAACCTTTAACTTAAAAAATCAAATTTTTTGATAATATTGAGAAGTGTTTGAGAAATAAAGAGTTAAAATTGGATGATGTTTTCGAGTAGTCAACAAAGTCGATATTGGAGCACGCATAGAACTGACGAGCAAGCTGGAAGAAGATTTTTTTGAGTTTAAATTGAATTTATTTTGTGTCTATGCAATATGATGTGTGCGAGAAAAAATAGTGCAGTGAGTTATCGATGCAAATCGGGTTGATTAGTGATGGGCAACTGATAAAATAATATTGGAGTGTTAGACTTAAGCATTGAGGTATTGTTGCATGGAAATTGTAAATTGTGGTGTATTTAAGTTATTAATATAGAGCTAGATTTAAGTACTATTCTTGGGGTTCATACTAGTGGATGGAAATGGTAGATATGTTGTCATAATAAATAGTGCTTGATTTAAGTACTAAGGTTGGGGTTCCTACTACTGGATGGAAGTGGTTGATGTGTTGTATGTGTAAAAGAATAAAAATTTTTATTTTATTTCGTTTTATTATTTTTTTAAAAGAAAAGCAAAATGTATGTAAATACCTACATTTCTTTTATTAAAACATATTATTTAGTTCTTTAATTAAACAAACTCCACTCCTCTGGCAACACCGATTCTGTAAAGAAGAAAAACACTGCATAAGCCAAGTTTGCATGTCAAAGCGAACGAATATACAAAAAAAACTACATATGTTTTGAGTGTCAGTGCTCGAGGGGAAATGCAAAAACCCACCACACACGCCCAGGAACCGCCATGGGAGAACCGGTGGGAATTTACTCACACACAACCTCGCACAGCGACACTGCAATGGCGACCACGGCGGAACCGGCGTTTTGATACCCTTTCCCTCTCTCACAACCTGTATGCAGCGGCACTTACCTCCACACGCCGTCAGACCTATTGTAAATGATATTTAAATAAAACACTCTTAAAGTTTTTTTTTTTTTTTAAAAAAAAGAAAAGCAAAATTTAGGTAAATACCTACGTTTCTTTTATTAAAACATATTATTTAGTTCTTTAATTAATCAAACTCCACTCCTCTGGCAACACCGATTCTGTAAAGAAGAAAAACACTGCATAAGCCAAGTTTGCATGTCAAAGCGAACGAATATACAAAAAAAACTACATATGTTTTGAGTGTCAGTGCTCGAGGGGAAATGCAAAAACCCATGGACTTAAGTACTATTTTTGGAGTTTATACTAATGGATGAAAGTGGTAGATGTGTTGCATGTGAGCTGGTAATACCTAGTGCTGGATTTAAGTACTACGGTTGCTACTGCTGAATGGGAGTAGTATGTGTTGTATGTAAAAATGAAGACGAAAACTCAATTTGATAAAATAAATAAATAAATAAATAAATAGAGTGGCGCAACAGCTCGAGGTGAACCAGGGCCAACTTCTCAACAATGTATGCTGGTGTGTTAATTTCCTTTACATATTTTGACCTACAATTTTTTTGCCCAATCCGAACGGCAGTTTGAGAAGTTTTTCAAGACAAATGATACTCTCGGAGGGCTTGTCAGACCCTCGCGGAGGTGGGGACCGTGAAAAAGAACCAAGTCTTTTTTTTTCAGGTGACGATGGCAGGATTCGAACCCAGACCTCCGGCGTAGTAAGCACACACACTAACCACTACGCCACGGTACCCCACAACTCAATTTGATATATTTACCCAATTGCCACCTCGCGTTGCCACGTACATTAAAAAACTTTTCAAATTTTAAAAAATAACTTTATACTATTATTTAAAAAGAAAACTTTATAATATTATATATCATCATCATAAAGGTAAAAGTGAGCAAATCCGAAGTGATAGTTGTTTCCCGAAGCTCCTGTTCTCTGTTCCGTGCTCATTAATGGAGTCCCTGAAAGAGGTAGGGAAGTCTTAGTATTTCGGGGTCTTTTTCGCTAAAGATATCCTTTCACTGAGATATCCTCAGCATTGGCCAAGCTGGAGGAATAGTAAAAGAACTGCGGCAGCCGGTGATCAGGAAAGCTAACCTTGGACGCAAAGATCTCAGTTTTTAATTCAGTGGTCTTTTCAACCCTAATCTATGGTCATGAAATTTGGGTACGACCGAAAGAATTAGATCGCGGTTACAAGCAGCCAAAATGAGGTTTCTGAGGTGCGAACATCTCTGAGGTAAAGAGCATCTACCAAACCCGTCTGGGGATCGCGCTTGTGTCTTTGAGTTGAGTTGAGCTGTTTTGTATTGAAATCCAATCTAATATTTGTATAAGTAGGTAAGCTTTTCAAGATAAATGCCAAAACACTTTTCAAAACACCGAACAGTGTTTTGTTCAATTTAATATGTGTTTTTAGTTAATTCTTCAAAAAATCTGTTAAATAATAACGATTAGTAATTTCTTTCTGCGCAGCAAACATTCTGAAGTCATGTGTACCCAAAGCACAACATGCCAGAAAGCATAAATAATCTAAATAAAATGTACAATTCATATTGGTAAATATGAATTGTACATTTATTATGTCACATAAACCTAAAAAACATAATAATTGGTACCCACCACTTCAGCTGCATTAATTCGCGCACTAAATCCGCTAACTAAGACTAAGCATCACACCAACTACACAAGGATCTGTTTGCGCAATAACGAGGAACTGCCCCAGTTATGACATTATGAAAGCCACACCAAAATCACTGCATCCTAATAAAATCCCCATCATGCAACTACCCTTAGCTGTCAAATAAGCAAACAACCTTCTTTTCGAAGAGCAAACATCCTTTCATCGAAAAATTTACCACAGCAAAGGGGTTAACGTTCACTTTATGACATCCAACGAACGAAAAAAATAAAGTAAAAAAACGAAAAAACCGCAAGAAATCCACTGCACTGCAATTCCCCATAAAACTCATGCAGTCAACTCTGCAATAAATTGACTCCAGCCAGCTAACTACCTAAACACACATCTATCCCGCTCCATTCATACCCCAGCCATCTTCGGCCAACACACCATACAAATGACATTCATTGCACTATGCAAGAACAATAAACGACCCGTTCCTCTCCTGTGTGGGAGTTTCTCGGTTCTGTACCTGAGGGGTTTTAGAGGGTGGAGAGGACATCCTTCTTTTTTTTCAAACTCCATCCATGGCAATCGTAAATACGATTCTCGAAATGGTTTGACATTAAACTGAAATTACGATCTTACGCCGAAACTCTCATTGAGTATCAAAAAATAGTGGCAAGGGCTGTTATGGCGGTTGTGTATCCTGGCTTTGTATATCCTTACGTCTATATGTACAATTATTTTCCAATTTTCCACCTGAGAAATATAACAAAAAGGATGGGAAAAAAATGGAATCCAAACAGAGAAGGGATCTGCTATAGTGCTTTTAAAACCAGCAACTTCTGGAATAACTCCAAAGGGGTAGAACTTTTACAAGGACTTGGTAAAAGGAACCCAGAGAGAACCATTCAACGACGTGTGCATGTTTGTGTGTAAAATGAAATCAGGACATCATGGGGAAATGGAAATCACCCGCGCTAGACAAATAAACACAGAAGCAACACGTGCAACATTCACCAAGATGCCTCCAAAGGGAGGCAGATAAAAAAAAACAGCAGCTCCAGCACCATCCAAAGTTCTGGAATCCTTAAGAGTTCCAGCACATGCGCGCTGTATTGGAAAACTTTTGGAAAGTAGAGCTTTTCCTTTTTTGGAATTCAGGTTTCGAAAAGGTGAATGGAATTGTGCCGCTATCTGGGCTAGAGCAGTCGTCGTGATACTTTTGTCGTGTAACAAGTTAACCACGGAATATCGTGCGTTTTTCAAAGGATTTTACACTCTTTATCCAAAAACAGGCCAATTATCCTTTACTACAAGTTTTTCCATCTCACTCTGGCAACCGGGTTAGCCCGCACAAAATCGACCCCGCGCTCTTTTTATCGTGCGCCAGTGCAATGTGTATGTGTTTCGCAATTAAACGATAAAAAAGGAAAATATTTTAGTTCAATCAAAGTGTGATTACACAAGAATCCTAAAATAAAATATATAGAATTCATACTTAAGGATACCTCTTTGTCAAATGAAAGCATAAAGAGTGGAAATTTGTCAAGAAGCCACAATATTTTTGCGAAGGAGAATAACGTGAAGCAGTGCTTTTACTTCTCGTGTGTATTACAGTGAAATGTCAAAAGGAGTTCTTTTTTCGTTCTTCATCAACGCACCTCAACAATAAGGATAACACCGATCAGGAGTATTATCCTGTGATTTTGTCACGTTTCAACAAGGTAATGTATTATAGACAGTCGAGTGTGCAAAAGCATTAGACGCACAAAAAGTGAAATTTCCTTCCATTGGGATTAAGGATATGGGGCAACACATACGATACGGGACATGCAGGGTTATGGTGTAGTACATACACGTACAGCAATATCCTCTCGCCCGCCCCATCTAAAAGGCATGCAGTTAGATGTCCTCTTTACTTTTATAACAAATTGTCACCCGGGAAATAAAATCCAATTTGATTTGAAGAGACCCTTAGCCAGTTATGAGGCATTGTATCCTTTCTTTGTTGTTCACTTTAAAAGATTATGCTATGATGCACTAATCGGCAATTCTTTTTTATACCTATATCCTTGGCATGGAAAATGAATGAAAGCTGATGACACCTTGTAATTTGAAAGCGACTGCTGTTTAAAGGGCTGTTAAAAATTTTCATATTCAGAGCGTCTTTTTTCGAACATGCAATAATCTCAATATAGGTTACATACACTAAGACTGTTGCAGTTGTTAAATCGAGGTTTCGGACCTTGATAATGACGAAAAAGGTATAAGATTTAAGGATACTTTTGCGTCTTTAATGATGCAATTAGTTCTATTTGACGTCGATGTAAATTCGGCCTCCAAATTTATTTTCGTCCCGACAGTCATAAGAAGACTAATCACGACAGACAATATTAGCAAATGTGGCATAATTTCTTGGTAGTCATCTGCAGGCACCACAAATTACCTTTTCCAATCCCTTGAGGGGTCTCTTCGCTTTATATTACCGAAGGATGAGACTCTTAGTAGAACATGAAATCGTAATAATGACGTTGATCCACAGAAACCACCTTTTGGCTCAACCCCGTCGTAAAAAACAGAAGAAGATGAAAAAATCCTCTTAGGGTCCTCCACCCCACAAATCGTATTGCATATTCTATGGACCATCAGATTTGTTGTGCTCGTGATGTTTATTATTATGTATTTTTTGTTCTTCCTTTATGTTTTTTTTTTTTGCACCCAAAGACACCCAGTAGTAGTCTGGGCAGACTGTGGCATATCCTGGGGCCTGACGCCCCATAGTCCCAACAGTCAGTTTACATGTACATCGAAGCGTGAAATATTATGCTCAGGTAAAAAGAGTGAAGAACGGTGGGCTGTTAAGTTTGTGTATCCTTGTAGCTCACGTATAACATTGCAACCCAGTTTCGCGAAAAAAAAAACAAATAAAATGGCGGAGAAGAAGAAAAGAATAAAAAAAAATGAAAGGTATATTGCACAATGAATGGGATTTTGCGTGGAATTGGGATTTATTTTTACGAGTTTTATATATTTTTATGCCTAAGTGCGTATAAATGGATTTTATTTTTATAGCCTTACCCGCGTGGCTAAAGGAAGAAAGGGTGAATTATTATTCTAAAGAGAGAGGATTAGATGGGTGGTTTATAGCATGTTGGAAGGTTACACCGGTTGGCAGCTAATAGGAAGGTTACCGCTCACTTTGAAAGGCCTTGCGATTACAAAAGCTTTTTGTTTTAATGTAAATTGTTTTGAATGCTTCTTTAAATTCTGGAATAAAAGAATAGTGAAAAGCACTTTTATCAATTTTATTGCGGCTTTGAGTCTTAAGATAATGATACGTTTAGGAAAATAGCTTGTCCTAATCGAACAGATTTGAAGTTATATTATTTTTGTAAGAAACACTGATACTGATTATTAGATTTGCAAAAATCTTTTGCGGTTGAATGATGGAAAATACAATAAAATTGCAAAGGGAAAATAATACCTGTTTATTATTTGTCTGCCAACTCGCCATCAAAATTATTTGTCTGAGTTTCTTCATATTCAATAATCGCTATAAAGTTTCAAGATTATTCAGACTCATTTCAGTCACTGTGGCCAGTAGTAAATTTTAGTTGTAGGGCAACATTTTTAGTGCAGTGCTAACATTTGCAAGAGGTTCTTTAACATCCCATTCTACGATGATTCTAGAGATGTTTAATGGTTAACATAACATCTAACATAGAATTGGTTAACATTATAGCTTTGACCAGCTTAATTAAATTTACCTCGCAACCTTGGTGTATAAGTTCTGTTTCCAATACCTCATCATAACCACCACCAAATTTTAATTTCAGTTCATCAAAGTTTGTTAAGGGCAAAGGATTTGGCTGCACTATCTCAAACAATCATATGCCACCTCCTGAATAGACTTGGTTCTAGTTCGGAGTTAAATGATAAATCCGTCAAGGCATTTGAGCTTGTAGGCAGGTGGGTTAAAATTTTACCAGTTATATACCCATGGCCCATGGGAATATAATATACTAAGTTTATCATATAGTTTGTACAACACTGCTCAACAATAAAGCTAGACCCGCAAGGCCCCCGGGGCATGATCGAGACCGAATTCTAAATCGAAAAAAGCCATGTCCGACCGTTCGTTCGACTGTCTGTGTGTCACATGTTCTTAGCCTTTAAATTTTGAGATAGGAATCTGAAATTATGTGCGCAAGCTTTTTGTTATAGAAGGCTTGTAAAAGTGTTTCAATTAAACAAAAAAGTAAAAGAGTGAAATTTGATATTTATCAGAATTTATTTATTTATTTAACTGTTAGTTTTAAAATATAAATAAATAAATAAAGTAGAGTGGCGTTAAAGCTTGAGTTGAAGCAGTGCCAATTTCTCAAAAATCTATGCTGTGTGTGTTAATTTCTTCACATACAAGGGGACCGCGGGTGGTACACGGCAATATCAGTTTTCTAGACTTTTTTCCATGTTGATAAAAGAAAAAAACGTTAAGACTGATTTTTTAGTTTTTTCTTTTCTTTTTTCATAATGGAAAAAAGCCAGAAGAAATTTTGGAAGAAACGTCTTTTATTTCGGAAAAAGTGCTACAAAATCTGGTTTTTCTTCAAAGAAAAAAACATCGGGTTTTCTATAGAAAAAATTT
Organism: Neoascia interrupta; assembly: GCA_947623515.1. NCBI lineage: Eukaryota > Metazoa > Arthropoda > Insecta > Diptera > Syrphidae > Neoascia > Neoascia interrupta. Next base: position 151,365,503 of record OX392463.1, read on the forward strand.
CGACACTAATGATTCCCGGCGCAATTTCCGGGAGCCATTCTTAACGTTCTCACCAACCGCATTTCGTCAGAAAATAACGATAACATTAATTATTTAAAACTTGAATAAGCATGGGGTATTCAACTGTCCGTTTACCGGAACGTAACTTCTGTTTTTTGTAGCTCACTGTACTTACTCACAGGTTTGTAATACTCTGAAACCACCTACAAATTTCAGCAATCAAATCGTATGAGTTTGTATGAGTAACAGCTAAACGCAAGCTTTCAAACAAAGTCTGTGTTTAGCTGTTAGTGCTTATTTATATTTATCATCAAGGAGGATCGGAGACGATGGAAGGACAATTTAGCCGCCCTCGCTCAGGTACCCTTCTATGGATAAGCGATCACCACAAATTATGATGATGATGATGATCGGAATTGCAACACTGTCAATTGGTACCAAACTCGGTATAGAAGCCAAAAAAGTAATAATTTGTGATTTTAATAAGTCCCCAATTTAGGCTTCCTTGTTACGTTACCAAAAAAACAAGGTTTTTATAGACTAGCATATTACGTGTTGTATCGAAAAGTAGGTTGCTTTTATTAAACATGTCGCCTTTGATTTTTCACAAATAAAAAATCTATTTTTAATTACGCACCTGATAATTAAAAGAAGCCCATGCCGATAGAATTTTTTTTTTCTCGGTAGCATAAACTGGAAAAGTTATAATTACAGTTGGTTCTACCCATACGTTACAAAAACGACAATAAATTGCAATTTTAAATTACAATGAAATAAGTACCTGCCTAAGCACATGAATCGTTGGAAAACACTACAAAACATTAATTTAACACAAATGATAAAATTTAATTGATTCTGTGCAATTGAAAATTATAATGAAATAAGAATCTGTCAAAGTCAGAGCGCATCAATCATTGGCGAAGCTTGCAAAACGATTATTGTTATTTGTTTTTAAATGAATATTTGTATATTTATTATTTACAAATATATTGAAAGTTCGAAACTTAAAGCTATATACAAATAAATTAAAAAGGACTTTGATATTGACGGGAATGAAAAAAAAAATAAACACTTGCTCGGAATCAGCTATTCATCAGCTTATCATCAAATTGAAATTGTTTTAATGATACTTCAAAATTATTGCAATTGAGTTTTGTGTAAAAACAACTTAAGAACATATTCAAAGGCAGTGTTCGCTAATAGAAAGTCTGAAATCCTTTAAAAAGTCTACTGTTCTTATATTGGGTGATCTTGAAGTTTTGTTACTTTAAACAAGGGTGACAAATTTTACCTCCATTTCTTTTTTTATATTCTTTTGTTAAAAATAACTATAATAAAAAATAGATGTTTTCTTTTTTGGGATAGTGTGACAAGTGGTGATAGGACAGCCAAAACAATCAATTTTTACTACAGAAGAGGGGTCTATCTCACCCCGCTTAAGGAGGTTGGGGGTATTTAAGAAAAAAATGCCATAGACGCTTCCTGTCCCACTTTCGAAAATTATTCGAGAATATTATATGTCAAATGATAAGATGTTATGGCCACCCTGATTCCGAATACGTTTCGAAAAATAACGGATGTAATTATTTTAAATGTTTAAGGCAAACAAAAAAAGTAAAAAGATGATCTGCAGATGTTCGTCTTCCTCTCGGTTCTTCGAAGTTTTACCGGTTTTGCTCTTAATTGTCTTTCCTGGGACGAAACATTCCACTGACAAAGCACCCTAATATGTAAACTTTTTTAAAGGCGGATAAACCAAGACTTGACATTAATATCCGGACTAATCTCAGGACATATTGATGCCCCTGACCTTCTTTATACCCGATCGAGGGTATATTAATTTTAATGAATATTTTGTAATACGGTAAAATAATCGTGGTAGACCCTTAATACCTATTAGTGATATGGTCGAGACCCGCGGATGAATCGATTAAGCCATGTCCGTCCGTCCGTCTGTATGTGTGAAGGTTTAAGGTTATATGAAACCTGGTGCACGGTTTAATTCTTTCTTTAATTCTTAACACGCCCACTACCGGCTTCAACGTGAGAAAACCTCTATTTCACATTTTTTTTCAAAATGCCTTTTGGTCAAGTTAAAAAGCGGCACAGAAACTTAAATTTTGGTACTGAGCAATATTGGCCTCAGACCTTTAACAAGGCGAAAATTTGACCGCCCAGAATATCAAACCTGCCCACTTTTAAGATGTTAGACCTTTAAAAACCCGATTTCTCGGAAAGTTGACTAGAAATCGAAAAAAAGTTGTGTGTCACATATTGAAGATATTACTATTTGCTAAGTTTGCTCCATACAAAGTTTTGAGCTCAGCTAAATAATTTTCGCTTTTACCGTATTTTCTCATGATTCTAACCAAATAACAATTAATTCATTTTAATTTTAACCCATGCCTCCTTTTGGGGGCGTGGCCTTTACAAATAATTTATAAATTCGGGCCAAGAAAATTTAATATTTGGTGTTACATGGTATATATAGGGTCGGGTATATAGAAGTTTGTCACAGACAAACTCTTGCACTTACTCACTTGTTTTTATTTTAAGTCATTCACTTTTAAAATCGCCCCTATCTCCTTAAAGGACGAGGTAGACCCCACTTCTATAAAAAACATTTTTATTTTTGACCCCTCTAAAAAAACGATTATCAATTTTTGTGCGTCCGCCTTAATAGTACCTACTCGTGCCTTTTTCCAAAACTAAGAGTGTTGACTTAAAGTTTATGAGGTCTATGATTGCATAAATTTTTGGACGGTATAAATTTATGGTATAATGGTGTATTTGATGGCAGGTTTACTCATTTTAGTGAGTAAACTAAAGTTTTTTCAAGCACATCTCGGAAATCATTTATATTTAAAACCCGCAATAGTTTTTTTTTTTTTGTAAATTTCATAAGATTGGAAAGTTACCTTAAGGCTATGGAGGGACGAACATACGTTTTCTTGTTCATGTTGGCATGTTTCATATTTCGAATGCATAAAACACAACTTAAAACTTTTTTTCAATTGCCTTTAAGACATTTTTTTTTTCAATATTACAAAACTTGTAAATTCCTCTGACAATCTCCCTTGCGCAAATTCCATCATATATATTCTTCGAAGCTTATATGCCTACGAAGCTTATTTTGTAAGGTAATAATTTCGAAATCTCAAAATACCAAAGAATGACTAGGCAAACAAAAGACTTCCCCCTGGTTTTTTTTACAAAATCATCAATGAGTACGTTTGATCTTACGATAATACTCCATTTTTTAAGTTCGGCTTCCAAAACACGCTTAACGAAATGATGTGAAATGATATAAAATTTCATGATGTTCTGAAATCGCAACGTAGCCGATTCGGTTGCCGATTCGGTATACTTTTCTGTATGTCTTAAGATCGTAAGACTTAGGTTACGTACGGTAACTTTTAAAAAAAAATCTTATTTAGTTATATAAATGGATTTTATTGCTTAGTTTCTGTATAACTGCTTTATACAGAGCATGCAAAAGCTGTATTTCTAGCGGTCCGTCCAAAAATGGAAAAAGGGCCACTTAGGGTACCACCTTTATTCCATTCGTCTGTGCTTGTAGCTTTTGAACAGCAGGCTAAGCAAAGACTAAAATCGAGTTTTGGTTAAAACGTTATAGAACTGCTGTTTTCACTTGCCTTTTTTTGAAAAAAAAATTATATATTAACCAATCAAATATTAACAAAAAAAAATAAAGCCAACGTTCATTAAAATCGGTTCTATTGTTAACATACATTAAAATATTTAAAAAAATAATTTTTGAAATGTGAATGATGTGCGTGATTTTTTTCAAATCATTTGGCCTTAAAGCATCGTAGATTAAAAAGCACAGTTTTTAATCCAAAACTTGATTTTAGCCTTCGCTTATAAGATGTCCCCTTTATTTACTACACTGCGGCAGCTTTAAAAACTCGTATACACAGATCTAATGCATAGATATAGCTTTTAAAATTGCATCCGAAATATAATTTAAATATTATGTAAGCGAAACTACTGGGCTATCGAGATGTGTTATTGAAAAAAAAAACTATAAAGCCGGCGATCGCCATTAAAAGAAACACATGAAGTCGCAAATATACTTAGCAACATTTTATATGCAAACTAGCAACAGTTGTACGCTTAGCCTTCAGAAAAAGCTAGAACTTTAAAGTTCTAGAAATAATTCGTGCGCTTATTGGCATATTGTCTTAAACTGTATTATTCCCTTTTTTAGCCTATCATGTTTCAGCTAAGTACTTAAAATAATAAAAAATAAAATAAAAAAAAATAATTGTGTTTCGGGAAAAGAAACAAAAAATGTGAATTTATCCACTCAACTTATCATGGATGTCTGTTAAGTACATGACTACATTTTCTACATCTACATGAAATCCTGTTGTCAGCCAGTCATATTCAGTCAAAAGGCTTTTAACTTTACTTGCAATCTTAACGATATTTGGGTACATGTTAACGAATACATTATAAAGTGGGTAAACAATCAATCCAAGTTTTTTGCGAATGAGATCGATTGAATCATGCATGTGCGTGCATATTAGGGTGCATTTTGTTATAACTACCGACATACCTACCTGCAAAACAAAATGAGATGCAAACAAAAATGTCTGAATAACTAAATCCTGATACCCCTTCTTATCATTTAATCATTGATGTTACATTTTATTCAACACAATACCAACCTTATCCCTAATTAATATCAAAACCATTAATGACATATCGATTGTCATTAACTGAAACCTACCCTTCGAGCCAGAAAAAAAAATCAACAAAATAACAAAGCTCTTCGACTAAATGTCGTGGAAAATATTCCTTCCCCCAATTCGTATTACTATTGCGGCACTAAACCACTCAGAACTCCCATTTGACGACATTCATTATACCGTTAATTGTTATCCTAATTTTCTTTCCTTCGCCATGCCCAAGGCACGTGGAAAACGTGAAAGGGGTAAAAGGATAATGAACATTTCTTCTCGTTTTTGCAAAAAAATTCATTTCGAGTTGAATGCATTAAAGAACACCGCTGAAAGTTGTCGCGTCGCCGTTTGTATGAGGTTCAAGCTTCAAGCCCGGTGTCCGGGCTTAGATTCATCTCATTAAAATATCCAACATAAAGATACGAGCACCGTGTACTTCAGGCAGAAAGGAACGCCATGGCACCCTTTCGCTACGAGCTCAGACACACCTAGGAATTCTCTTTAAATTAAATCAAATAAAATATATCCCAGCAAAGGGAAATAAAGAAGGAGTGGGCGAACGCCTGATAGCTAGTCCTTCTCCACATTTCCACTCATCTTTTCACATTCGTGCGACGCTGTTGTCGTTGACGCTACGTCGTCATCGTCATCGTCCTCTCATAGCCGACACAAGGGTGTGTGTCAACACTTTAACCAGCAGTGTCTCTTAATTACCCATTATCTGTCATAAAGGTAAACGTACCAACAGCACAGGGGGTGGAAAAAAGGAGCACGGGGAGGAAAAAGAAAACGACGAAATGCACGACAATTTCACGAGTGTTTGTTAATCCTTGGTGTGGTGTAGAGAAGACCCATGAAAACGTTGTTGCTGCTTGCGCTATTCTTCTATTGTTATTACTACTTAGGGTGGCGGAGCGGCGCGGTGGCGGCGCGGCGGTAGTGAAGAGGCTTTTGGGGATGGAAATGTGTTGTTGACACTGTGGGTCATGAGAGAGGCATAAGTGCTCGAGTGGATGTAGTACAAACCGATGATGGTTGGGCGGTTTGCAGGTGAAATTCTGCAGGTGAAAGGCTCAACAATTTCAGCGAATAATGATTTTCAAGTTGAGGAGAATAACGACGGTTTGTGATAGAATGCATATGTGACTTTGAGAGTTGAAATGGAATTGCAGTGCTATTGCAATTAGTAAGAGTACACGTGAAATTGTTACCAGTCTGAAGCCTTACAGGTGAATGGATACAATTTATTTGTTGAAATTTTTTTTCATTTCTTAGCCAGGAATGTGTTGCTATGAGAATGACTTGTACACCAAAGTTTTATTTTTTTTCTTGTTAAAAGTTTTTTTTTTTTTTGAATTAATATGCGCCAGACAAGGGTAGATAAATTATTCAAGTGCTGTAGAATCAGATGTAGATAGGTGCTGAAATGAAGCATGCGGGTTCCTCAGTTGTTGCATGCAACGTTTTTAACCATGCATTAACAAATTCAACAATTTTTTCATTTGGCTTTCAAAAATAAAAAATTGTTGGGTTTCTGAAGCGACACAAGAACTACTTTACATCATCAGATCTGGCTAACATATCACAGCGGATACATTCGCCCTGAAATAGAAAACAACTCCTAGGCCTGGAATATACAGGAAATCGTTTGTCTTTTTGGAACACCATCGTGAAGTTTCCTGTCCCTGGTTGTTTTATTGTTCCTTTAACAAAGATTTTTCATGTCAAAAAGCTTACTGCAACCCAGGTCGAAAAGAATACACAACCACAACTCGAATGCAAAAATGAATTCTCATGAATGAACTCTAACTTGAATCCAACTGCTGCATGTTTTTGGGATCCGTTCCTCAGTAGAACATCACGGTTGTGTGCAATAGGTTTTAGCTCACAGATTTTTTCCCTCAATAGACTCCTTATTCACAGCTATTTAAAAACAAGCTTGACATTATACCTCCCATCCCACTAAATATCTGAGTTACTAAAAATCCGCCTTCATTCCGGAAGACATATTTTAAAAGAAAGCCTAGAAGTTTTTATGCAAATATGCATGATGTCATTCCAAAGTACTTTAATGACACAAATACTAAACCGAAAGCCTTTCGGTTTATGCAAAATGACTGAGTTGAGTAAGTGTAGCTTTGTTTCAGAAAAAAAAAACTTCGAAAAACCAACTGCTTTCGAAGCAAATTGAATAAACTCCACTCGAATAGAAATCCGTGTTTCCCGTTTTTTTCCCAAAACGCCCCCTAAAAGTTGGCGGAGCTCAAAACTTTGTACGTAACACATTTAGTAATTGGTAATATCTTTACTTTTTGTAATAATTTTTTTCGGTTAAAATTAATTTCCCAAGAAATCACTTTTTTAGAGATCTAAAATGTTAAAAGTGATCGATGGTGTGGATCAATTTTTTGTTGGGCGGTCATTTTTTTTTTCTTATTAAAGATCCACTATTGTACCACAAATGATCTGCACCAAAATTTTAGTTCCTATGCCTTATCTAACTTGACCATACAAGATTTTGAAATAAACTGCGGAACAGTGATTGTCTTACATTGACTTCAATAACTTCAATTTTAAATAAAAACTGAAAAAATTGACAAACGGATTTTGTTGTCAAATTTTTTTTTATATTTTACTTTCTACTCCATTGGTCTATGCTTGTGTTAAATTCAGTTGATAAGATAGAAACAACTTAAAAGTTATAGGCATTTTTTTAGCACTACCATTTTAGTAAATCAATTTAACTGATTTTAAGTATATCTCAAAAACCACGCAATATTTCAGCCTTGTTTCCTTCATGTGTTTTATATACACAACAAATTTCATTATAATCGGTACCACCATTAAGATTCCAGAATATTTTGAAAAATACATTTTAAAATGTTTTAAAATTTTTTAGTGGGGCAACACTGGTTTTCACGATTTTTTTTTCCGAAAATACGCCAAAAAATACAGTTCTTAAACAGTTTAACCAAAATTTGATTTTAGCTTTAACTGAGTCTTTGGCTTTTTTATATGTCAGCCCAATATCGGCTTTTTAAATAAAGTAATGAAAAAGTTATGACGATAAACACGTTGAAAATGAGTATCTATTTTCCATTCCTTATTCCCCAAAAAGTTTTCAATATTTTGCAAAAAATCGAATTTATTATGAAAATACAATATTTTTTTAGTGCACGTTTTAATTTTCTGGCTGTTAAGCTCTTTAAGATAAGGCTAAAACACTTTTTGTCTTTTCTACCATAAATATTCAAACTGTAATTTAACCGTTATATGTACATATAAAAAATTGCCCCCGTATGTGTTGTAATTTTTTTCACGGACTTTATACCTATGTGTACCAAATCTCATCTTTCTGCAACTTACCGTTCAAGTTGCAGGCGCAGACGGATGAACGGACAACGGAGTGATACCAATATTATAAGAGGTCTTTTTTTCATTTTTGGACGGACCGCTAATATAAAGGGTGGTTAAATTTTAAGGGCCGATGTTGATTAAGGAAATTATTGTCATTTATTTTTATTATGATAACATTAGTATGGTTCAGTTATATATGGAGCAATATATCGGCCAAAAGGCCACCGCGCCGGTTCTATGCCGTTAATGTGCCATATTATCTCGTCCTTTAGCTCTTGACTTGTTGCTGGCTTATCGAAGTACACTTTTTCTTTCAAATAACACATAATCTTGGCGACCAATTGACATCGCCACGACGTGAGATAACACTGTTGCCATTTCTTGCCACCATTCTGACCATTGACGACGCACGCTTGAAATATTTAAGAGGCTTTAGTTCTTGTGCAAATGCGTGTAAATGCAAGTCTTTATGCATAATGTTCATCAACGACGAGCGTGAGAGATGCAATTGTTGGGCCCGACAACGAGTTGAGGGGAACGGCTCTTCAGCCACACTACACGAACAGCAGCAATATTTTCTGCTGTACGAGTATGCACTGGTGTTCTCACATCTTCTGCAGACCCGGTTTTTTGTCAAATTTTTGCATGATTTTTCCGATTGTACTTACATTTGGAAGATTAAATTGACCGAAAAAAACACGAAGTGCACGATATGCATTTTGATTTAAACGCCCATTTCCATAATAAGCCTGAATAGCTTTAACGCGTTGCTCGATTGTGTATCTTTCCATGGATCAAATTGAGTTAGTCTTAAATTGAGAAATGTCAAATGACGTTAAGGTGTGGCTCACATTAAATAAACATCGACCCTAAAAATTTTACCACCGTTTAGGTCTAGGGTTGGTACCTGCTGCTTGTCGGTACCAGTTCCGGCATCTTCACTGCTGGCATTATAGAATTCCAGTGGAAGGTGAGGCTTTTTAGTTTAAAGCCAAGTTAAGTTGTATTTTTTGGTGGGTTAAGTGGGTTCAGCAGTTTTACTTCAACACCATAGCGTCCTTTACGTGATCGATAATATTTAATCCTACGGGCGATAATTAATCCTTATCCTAAGATACAGGTAATGGTACCTTAGCAGATCTCGGCTAAAATATCCTAAGACATCGTTGATTTTTATCATGCTGATGACTTAGCGATTGTAGACATAGATCATCCCAGTCCTGTATGGCGTTCCTTGGCCCGGCCATTCGGAATAAAAATTTCTTTGATTTGATTCCACTGATGGCATAAATAAAGAGAAGACGATATAGCACCGAACCTTACAATCTGCTCTTAGGCATCAGTCTAGGACAATGTTGAACAAAGGGATACTTACACTCTAGCTCACAAAGTGTTTGAATCTACCACAAAGTGACTGTCCAAGAAAGTTGGCGCAAGCAAGATCAGGAGATCCTCCAGAAACTTGAAGAATCTAACGAATTGGATTAAATGAATGCGTTGTGGTCAGGTTTTACCAAAGCTGTTGCGCCATAGTTTGGGGTAAACTGTTTGGAATGAAGCGATCTTGGGGCCACTTCAAACTGTTTTTCAGACTAAGCACTTGCTTAGCATTTGCACGCTAGACTTTGTTTTTTTAAACCGAGGATCAAACTGAATAGCTAATAAGTGAGTAAGTGGAAGAGTTCGTCTGTGACAAACTTCTATATACCCGACCCAACATACCATGTAACACCAAATCTTAAATTTTTTGTCCGAATTCATATATTATTTGTGTAGGCCACGCCCCAAAAAGTGGGTTTTGGGGTAAAAATTAAAATCAATTAATTGTCATTTCAGTAGAATCATGACCAAAAATTATTTCGGTTAAGACCAAAAATTATTTCGGAAAACAACAGTGTTTTCTAATAACGCCCCCTAAAAGTGGGCGGTGCTCAAAACTTTGTTTGAACCAAACTTAGCAAATAGTAATATCTTTAATATTTTTCAAAGAATTTTTTTCCACTTGGAGTGATCTTTCCGATAAATGGGTTTTTTAAAGATCTAACATGTTTAAAGTGGGCATGGTCGATATTGTGGCTTTGGGCCATTATTGCTCTATTCCAAAATTTGAGTTCCCACTATAAAAAATTGAAATAGAGGTTGTCTTACATTGAACCCAATGATAGGCGTGGGCGTTGGCGGATTTAACCAATTTTCACACTTTGTACAAAATAAGAACCATAATACACTCCAAGTTTGAGCGACCTAGCTCAATTTTAAAGACCTAAAAACTTCACTCATACAGACAGACGGATAGACGGGCAGACGGACAAGCGGACAGAAGGACAGATGGACAGACGGACAGACGGACAGACGGACAGACGGACAGACGGACAGACGGACAGACGGACAGACGGACAGACGGACAGACGGACAGACGGACAGACGGACAGACGGACAGACGGACAGACGGACAGACGGACAGACGGACAGACGGACAGACGGACAGACGGACAGACGGACAGACGGACAGACGGACAGACGGACAGACGGACAGATGGACAGACGGACAGACGGACAGACGGACAGACGGACAGACGGACAGACGGACAGACGGACAGACGGACAGACGGACAGACGGACAGACGGACAGACGGACAGACGGACAGACGGACAGACGGACAGACGGACAGACGGACAGACGGACAGACGGACAGACGGACAGACGGACAGACGGACAGACGGACAGACGGACAGACGGACAGACGGACAGACGGACAGACGGAGAGACGGACAGACGGACAGACGGACAGACGGACAGACGGACAGACAGACAGACGAACAGACGGACAGACGGAAAGACGGACAGACGGACAGACGGACAGACGGACAGACGGGCAGACGGACAGACGGGGAGACGGACAGACGGGCAGACGGACAGACGGAGAGACGGACAGACGGAGAGACGGACAGACGGACAGACGGACAGACGGACAGACGGACAGACGGACAGACGGACAGACGGACGGACAAAGCTTAATCAATTCACCTGTCGTTCTCGATCATATCTCTAAAAGGTTATAAGGGGGTACGGTGATTATTTCATTGTGTTACAAACACTGGGTCGGGTATACACATTTTCCCTATTCAAACTATAAGAATGCTTGTTAGGTGCATGGCTTTTTATATTGCTCTTGCCGAGGACCTTAACGTAGAAATTCTGTGGCCTATTGGTTTTATCAGTTTTTTATTCGAAAAATTCCTTTTCTTTATTAAGGAATTTTGCCATTTAAGGCAACTTCTACCAGGGCTAGAAAGAATCTTTAGTTCCAGAGCGCAATCACCCTAAAAATAAATAATGAAGTAGCTTATAATATTCCTGTTGAAGTAGGTACCTACACATAATTTGTTTAGGTTTGATTTGTAAGGTAAAATATTGGGCCCTCCAAAGATGAGGGTTGGTTGTCTGTTTTTTGATAGTCAAAGCTACCCAGTGTTGCATAGGTGGCGCAGTAGTATCTTTTAAACTTTTCAAAAATTTTAAAAGATCTATGTTTAGTAAAATATATAGAGTAATATATAGAATAATAGTAGTATGTCTTTTAAGTTTAAAAGATGTACTACTAAAGTCATAAAAATGTTATTCCAAATTATAGCATTAATTATAGCGTTTCGGTCTTATTCATGACTAAGAAGAATTTTAAAATGTACCACAAATGCCTAAAAACTTTTTTAGCTTATCCCATGCCATCCCAATTAACAGACGAATTTTATCGTACGCCTCGAATCTTTCTGTCTTAAATCCTTCAAAAATTTAATTTTTAATTTTATAGTCGGTACCTACGCTCTTTCGTTATGTGTGAGAATCAAAAAAGTTTAAATATTCACCAGTTACCTTCAGCTTTTAAAGCAATTCACTAGAAACTATATTTTTAAAGGGTGAATAACTGTTGTTTTCTATTATATTTATGGTAAAATATTTAACAAAACTAAAACAAAAACGGTGAGAAGGGAAAAACCCCCAAAAACAACTTTTTCAAGTGAAACCAGGGTGAAGTGGTGAAAACTTTGAGAAATGTCTGCAAGAGAAATTGCATTTTTGTGCGCTGCTTGTTATTAGGAATTTTGATGGTTTGGCTTTATTTTCAGATGCTCTCGTAGAAGGAGTAAAGTTCCATTTTAGTTTTTGCATAACCAATGTATCTACCCATAAAGTTTGCAGCTTGCTTCGCGAACTTCTGCATGTTCAATCGCAATTAGAATGCAGATATGTAGAACATAAAAACAAAAAACAATAATTCACATGGAATATAAATAGGCCACATGTCTTTCAATTAATTATCTTTGGGCCTTTATCATTGAATATGAGTTCAGGCAATAAAATATTTAATTAAGGATCAAAAACCATTACTCAAGAACTGTTGAAACTTGAAACCTCCGATCGGGTGCTTTCTATCGTATCTAAATTTGTTTCCCCAACATAGTTTACCCAGGCCCTATGTGTTTGTAAGTATGTATATCGTATCGTATGCACAAGTAGGAAGTAGGTATCTCTTCGATCCCCATTCATTTGAGTCCTATTTTTAGGTTCTAATTGTGTGTGGTGTGGTGTGGTGTGGAGTGGCTGTGGAAATGAAGTTGCGCTGGACACTTTGATTGACTACCTTTCATTTACGATGGAGACACAGGAAGTTTAAACCTAAAAAGACTCATACAAGGACCGTATTTGAGGTTGCTTTATGCAAATGTGTAGACATGTTGTATAACCTATATGCACAAGAGAGTTGGTCCTCTATGAACTTTTTGCTATAATGTTCAAGGAAGATAAGCAAAGCCCTACCCAGACGATATTTGAGTTGTGTATAGACGAAGCTCACCGGTGTACAGTTTAGTGTGGATGGAAAACTTAGGTTAAAGGAAGTTTTACTTCACCCGAAAAGTAGATTTACTAAAGGCATTTGAAAAAAAAGCATTGGCTATTAGGTACTTTTTGTCCAAGCAAAGAAATTCAGCTCAGCATGTAGCGTAAAATATATCCCTTAATTTTATGACAAATAAAGCACTGTGAAGCTTAAAAAAGCAAAGAGGAGTTGTAGAAATATTGACTGGTTCTGAAAAATGTTCCCTATGCCTAATGTGATACTGCATTTTACTTATTCGGTCCTGCTTTATATCCACAACTGCAATTTTAGAGCTTTTTGGCTATATCGGTCAAAATTAATTCTTTATACATTTCGCTGTTACACGACAAAATCAAATGTCAATATGTATGAGCCTTATTTACTTCAGGCTTTTAGTTAAATGCGCGAAGATCAAACGAAGACGGAGTGCATATTCATTCTATACTCCGAGTGCTGCAGTTTAAAATCCTCGACAATATTGATCTGACTAGATCAATCATTTTTGGTGAAGTATAAGGCGAACGTTATAGGGCCTGCTTCTAAGGGCGAGCTTCTTGTAGATGACGTCAAAATTCTTTACAGGTGGCGGAAGAATTGTGAGGAACTTTTGAATGCACAGTTCTCCAGGCAATACTTTCCAGAAGAAACTACCCCGAACTTGAAATAAGTGCCAGATATCACAGTCGAAAGGGGTAAGGAGGCCGGTTAAGTACTCCAAAAAGCGAATTTTCCGCTTTGAGCGCCTTTACCGCTTTTAAGCGGTTGGACCGGATCAGACATCCTCAGAGTTTTGGAAGGGAGACAACGGGTCCATTTGGCTCACGACCTTCATCTTCAAGCTAATAAGAGATGACCCAATGTCTTATCTGTGGAAGGCAATTTATCCACTTCCTTTGTACAAATGATACGTGATACGAAATAATGCCAATTACCGTTCTATAAAGCGGATGTCGACTGCGAAAGCGAAGGTAGTCGACTGCGAAAAATAATAAGGCTATATGACGAACAGTGCGGGTTGGTCGCGGGCAAATCAACATACAATACAGATTATAACGATCATGTAATGGAAAAACGTCGTGATGCCCTTAAGAATCTACCTTACAAACGGTGCTGGTTGATTTTGAAAAAAGCTTTCTATAGACTACGAGTTTCAGAAGCCTACTAACGGTTGATCATGGACATAAAAAAATAAATAAATAGAGTGGCGCAACAGCTCGAGGTTAACCAGGGTCAACTTCTCAACAATGTATGCTAGTGTGTTAATTTCTTTACATGCGAGGGCTTATGGAAATTGTGTCCCTCACATATGAGGGAGCAAATACAAGAGTAAGGCGTCATTCGGAAGTCACGGATGAGTTCCCAATTAAAGTCAGTGTGCACCAGGGAAGCATCCTAAGTCCTTTGCTTTTCATTGAATTCCTTGATTGTCTGCTTGAAAGAAAACTGACGGACATCAGCGTACATCTCAGATCATACATCCCTGCAGCGAGAACTTGATACGTGGGCGGATGTTGTAGAGGGGAATGGGTATCGTATTAGCCAAAATAAGACAGAGCGCCTGTGCTGCCAATTCTCTGATTCACCCGAGCCAATACCAGACGTTAAATTGGTTAAAAATGTGCTTCCCGTAGTGTAAAAATTTAAGTACCTGGGATCTGTGATCAATCGCGAAGCAAACTGTGATGACGACATCAATCATCGCATAGCAAAAAGGTGGATGAAGTGTTGAGAAAAATCCGCTATGTGGCCGAAAAATGCCCCGGCCACAAGAATGCCGTAAAGATGCTTTGCATGACAGCAGGAGTAACAAAAACAAAGCGAGATAGAATAAGAAGTACGAAGATTCGAAGAAGCCTCCACGTAAAAGAACCTATCTCCAGCGAAACGGAAGACGACCAGATCAGTGGTATATGTCCAGGTTCAAGGGAGAGATCCTTTGAACCCTATTAATCAGCACAATCGCGAAAAAGAGGAATGCCGCATCGACCAATCCCACGCCTGCATTCATGCATTTGATGGTTGATCTGCCAGTCAGTCAGAATGCTAACGTCAACCAGTTCTTCAAGGACCCGCCTTAGGCGGTCCCTACATCGGCTTAGCAACGAATACCAAGATGTGACGTTTGGGGTTGTTAGATCGATTTCTCAACGAGAATAGATTAATTCCAAATGGAAAAGTACAATGCTGCGATGGATTGCAAACTGCCCTGCCTCAAAAATTGACTGCTATTGACTTATCATCATCATTTTCTTCAGCCACTTATCCTTAGAAGGAACAAGGGCGGCTAAATGGTCCTTCCATTGTTCTCGATTCTCCGTTTTGCGAATTGCTTACCTAATCCCATCGCCTGACTACTAGGGATCGACGCCCACTTAACTAGCAAGTCTGTCGTGGGGCATGCGACACCATCGCAGAATTTATCGTTCCACTCGAAAAAGTAGCTGCTGGACATTAAGATTATGCATACTGAAGTTTCTCACTCTATCCTTAAGATCCCTAAGAATATACCAGCAACTCACCTCATAAATCTCACTTCGGGAGTTCCTGCAAACATTTGCCAAGTTTTTTAGGCAACTATTACATAATTACACTGTGCAAGTTTTATACCCGACCCAGAGTATATTAAGTTTGCTGTATATTTTTTTTTCAGCTCTGTGAAATAATCACCATAGATAGGAGAATCGTTTAAGCCATGTCCGTCCGTCCGTCCGTATGTAAACAACTTTTGAGCCTTAAATTTAAAGCTAGAGAGGTGGAAACTTGTAAGTGAACTGAGAGTTCATTAGACCAGATCAAGTTTGAAAATTAGTTGCATCTGCCCACAGACACGCCTGTAGTGGGCCTGTATGTGCGACCATCTCCAATGTTGATAATAGAAATAGACCATCTCCAATGTTGAAAATAGACCATCTTCAATGTTGAAAATAGACCATCCATAATGTTAAAATGGTGCTAGCACACTGATTTTTAGTATGTGACACTGCTTTGTAATTGTCTTTGAGGCAGCGGAAAATTTGGGCGTTTACATTAACCACGTCCACTTTTTAAGGAGTGTTAATTTAAAATGACTGTTTTTTAATAAATGAAATTTGATAAAAAATTATATAACAAAAGTTCTAGATATTAGCATTTTATATATTTTTTGTGTATACATATAATATATATCTCCGCCCACTTTCGTGGGCGTAGCTCAGAAAAATTGATTTTTTTTGTTGAAATGACGGGGTTTTAGTCCAAAATGTATGCAACCACCTAGCGTTAAGCATCCAACAGTTACATTTTTACATCCCGCCCACTTTTTTAAGGCATGGCAGGTTTTTTTGGTAGGATCGGGTATCTTGCAATCTGTCGCAGAAGGACTGAACCTTTTGTGCACTTTCCCACTTGTTAAAATTGGATTTTAATATTTGGAGCCGAATATCTATTCATACATTAGAGTGACAAAGTACTGAGCTTATCCAACTCTTTTTCATGCGTTATGCATGAAAATCAACTTTTTCTACCTGTGAAGCAGAAGGTTTTCCTTTTCTTAGACTTGAATTGAAATCTAATGTTTTAAGAAATTTTTGTTTAAATTGTGTAAATCTAAACAGATATTACACCTTAATATTCAATCAATGCATCATTATCTTAAATATAACACAATCTGAAAGCAGAAAAAAACTAAGAGTCTGATGTTATTCGCATCAGAAATAAGCATGAAAATCTATAAGACACCCCAAGGCATTGATTGATCTTCTGGCAACCTTTTCACTTTAACTTTTTTTCTCACATAATTTGCCTCTTTATCAGTGGTGTTATCAATCAGTACCTGCCTTTCCATCCAACTGCCAAATTTCTGCCAACCTCGTTCTTTAAGGCTTTTTCTGTTAAAACAAAACAGAAGAAAAATAATATTGAAACTCCTTACTCAAGCGCAACGCAAAGTCACACTTCAACATGTCAACCTTTTTTAACCTTTCTCAATATGCATCAATTGTACATATATTGTACATATATATTGTATATTCACACCACCCCAGCCTTTCACATCGTCTATGATTCATATTGAGTGCATATGTGCCATACAAATGGAGGCCACTTAAGTATAAAGGACCTCTGCAGAAGGATACTCTTTTTTCCCAGTGCTGCCGCACTCCACCGCCATCGTCGTTGAAGCAAGCACTTGTGTTTCTGTTTGACGTTAACAAAAGTCGTTTAACAGTACAGGACGCGAAAAGCATCTAACGTTTGTAAAATGTGTAAGTCCCAAGTACGATGGTTAAAGGTCCTTTTTTGTTCTCTCTGTATGGTACGTATGTAGTACATACTGTTGTTTTCCATCTAGAAACAAATAAATTAAATTATTTGATTCCTGTGTTTTGTGTTTTCAATGTGGAACTGTGACTTAAAGGGCACTTAGGGATGATGAGGTGTATTGCCTTTGTTAGTCGGTTATTCTGGTTGGTTGTCTGTTGCGAAAGGGGAAAGAGTTTTTTTTATTCGCAAAATGTATGATTGCAGTGATGAAAATAGAAAAATCAAAGACATTTAAAAGCGAAGGGCGCAATTTTATAGAATGTCTTGAATTACTGAAATTTATAATATAATATGCAGATAGTTGACCTAAGTTTAAAAAAAAAATACTTGGATCCTTAAAAACGTCCCTTCAATGAAGAAGCTTCATAAAGCAGCTAGTTATCAAAATAAATGGACTCGCTGAAAAATTTTGAAAATGTGTAATCATCTGCGAATCTTTTCCAAACAATAAACTACCACAGGAACTATTCCCATAACGCAGCTGATTCTTTATGTCGTATTGAACCTCATTATTAATATCGTTAGTTTAACAAACGCTGCAGTAAAATATTTAGTTACTTGCCTCTGTTTTATAATCACAGTTTAGTTAAGAAAGAAAGAGGCAAGAATCAATCTTATATACGAGTAATGTTTGTGTTAGGGTAAGAAAAAAGTCCACATAAAAAAATCCACCTGCGTTCTTGAAGCACAATTCAATTGAGTATCTAAAGCGAATATTTTCTCACACACATAAAAACTATACCCCCGCAATGCCTTATCCAGTAGGGCAGGTAAAGGCTTACACGATGCTAACGAAGTAAATATGTGAGCACTCCATAACGCCTTTTTTAAAGGAACTTACAACAATGGCATTACTTCTTTTAAAAGTCCTTAAAATCAAGTCAGCTTTCTATCACAGAAAAGGTACGAATTTCTATGGCTACGTAAAGTTAAAAAAAAAAATCCTTTTCAAGTTACCCATTGGCTTGTGATTTAACAAATACTCAACTAGAAAACTTAAACGACACGACAAAGTAGAGGGAACAAAAAATCAACTTGAATGAAAACAGAAAAACAAATTGCTAGGACTTCCTAACAATTTGTACAAGTTTTGCCGTCTTTTAAGGAGTGGAACGCTTTTGACAAATTTATTTTCGGGAGTTCCACTAGAGTGGAACAGGCTCCCATGAAACGTCACAGGGAATTTGGCCCGTGTTGTCTTGTGGGTAGGTATCCTTGTCTAGGCAGTTCTTAGCACACAATTTCTTGTTTTGTTGTGTGTGCTTTTTTTATAAGAGTAGAGGACGAGAGAAGGAGCACGTTGGATGAAGAACAAACTCAATTGAATGGATTGCTTTTTGCCGGTAAAAGGGAGTTTTTTCGAAAGAGGAATTCGTTGTGATTTTGTAAGATGGTGCTGAAACCTGAAAGTCCTGAACTCTGAGTGCGGTATTGTTAGAGTCGATTATTTTGATTGAATTTTAAATTTCCAAACTTGATGGAGTATGTACAAGTGATGTGTGCAGTGATAAAGTTCAACATGACGAGGTACTGTCGAGGTGGATGATTTCTTGTGTTTCGAGTGTGAATTTAAACGGAGAATTTGCAGAATTGTTCTGGGAAGTAAATGGAAATAGTCAGATCAAACAAGGTAAGGGAAAAAGCACCTTAAAAACCGGAGTAGGTACGGGAGAAGAAGTGTTTTTAAAGTTTTAACTTGTAAGATTCCCTACATATGCACAAACTTCTCCAGTTTGATTTGTATATGACGGCAGAATATATGCTGTACAGGCGACTTTGATTTCTGGAAAGAAACCCGCTTTTACAAAAAAAAACTTCGTGCTTGTGATTTCAGAGAAGAGGTTAAGAAATTTTACTTTTTACTTCAGTATGTTATATTTCACTTCAAGCAATACCTTTTGTATTGTAGTGTTGTAAATCTAGTTTGCCTATTTACAGTACTTTTATAAATAGTCGAATCCTCCTTCCTATACGTTCTTCCAAAGTTCTGTACCTTGTAATGGTTCCCATCCTTTTTCTTTTTTTTGCAATTTTAATGTAATGTATCTTGTGAATTTAGCACGTTTTAGCTTAAAGTAAATAACTACCTGCCCGTTAAGCATCAGAAAGTAATAAATTCGTAAAAAAAACACATTTTCATACAAAAGTAAGAACCCAACACATGAAATTGTAGTCTCCGATTCTATAAAGCATTATCCGAAGTCTTAAATTGGTAATAAATATATGATTGCAATTTTCTAGCAAATGCTACAGTGATAGCCAAACATCATTTTCCAAAAACAAAAAAGACATCAAGAGTTTAATTATGACTCATTGACCCCAGCAATGTAGAAGGCTCAATAACTTGACAATAAATCCAACCTTAGAACGTCAGTGTTGGTGTAGTTTTCCACATTTCCAAGTGAGGCAAATTAAATGGGAAGCATAATCCGCTGAACACATACGCACTTACGTGTCCTTTATCAAAACACACTTATATTCACGTTAATGCAGCTGTAATAATAAGCCCGTATTAATTATTTAAGTATTGCCAATTCATGTTGATATTGACGTAAGGAAAAACATCACCAGGACAAACACGAAATAATTTCTTTATGCAGGCGAAGTAACTTAGCAGCGTCACTCAAAAAAAGTTCCACATACGCCACAGAAACCAACTGACGGATGGGCACCCCCGTCATGCTAATAGCATTAGCAAAATAAGTCACGTCCTGCGGAAATCCACCATGGCAGTACTCACGCCGTCTACTACTCTACACACAAGCAGGCAGGGTGCTTGTTTAATGTCAAAATTGATTGATTTAATATTAAAATCAGAATTGCCAGCAGAAACCAATTGGGGCATGAAAACAGAAATACAAACGCGCACAAGTCTCGGCCGATGGTTTCCTGATCCTTGATGGAGTCGAATGTAGGTAACCATGTTTGCACAATATACCGGATTGAGCAATTATGAACAGCGATTATTGTGGGACAAACATAATCATTTGTTCACAACGTGGCCATATTGCAAAACTACTCCCATCGTGCTCTACCTGAACACATGAAACAGCACACTCCGGAGGGGTGGAAAAAATCCTTATTTATTTTAATGGGAAAAAGTCAATATTATTGAAATAAAGGAGCAAAGTATAAGCTGGTACGGTAGAGAACGCCATCAGCAATATCACCACTACAAAGCGCAAGCCGACAATATTTGTTTAGGGTCGAGCATTGTGATGAAGTCGAAGGCTGATGAAAAACTTTGACTCGTGTGATATACTTCCAATACATCAGTCACTGCAAAAGTAAGGTGGTGTTTATATGGTAGTATGCCGGAAAATACAAAACTTCTAATTAAAATCTACTTTTGCGCACAAAGTCTTTTACCTGGGAACGAAACCAAAGAGCTGCTCAAAGTACATTTTATTTCTGCGGTCCTGTTTTATTTTTAGACTCGTTAATTACGTCTGGGGGTGGTCATTGAATGATGGGGATGGTGGCAAAGAAAACGCCGCCATTCAATTTGTGCTAATTAATACAGACTGGGGTATTAATTGGGAAAATATCCAACTAATTCAGTGAATGATATGATTCGGACGAGTGGCAAGCATTTGAGGGCACCAATAAAAGCAAGAAAATCTGATGAAAAGCTTATTTAAAAGGAAAACGTACCTAAACAAAAATAGAAAAAGTCGAGCTCTGGAAATTTTGATGGGAATAAAGACTTTTTTAAAGTTGGAAAATTTAATTGACACTCGAAAAAATTGTCTTTACCAATTTATTGAAAAAATGAAAAACCCTATAAATCCCATTAGAATATGAACGTACGCACATAACTATGTTACTTTTCAAATAATGCTAAACTATGGGGTAACAGTAAGCCACTAATTCAGAAAGTTTATTTTTACAAAAAAAAAATAATTACACCCTGATCTTCCATTCACTCTACAACGAACAGTGAGCGCAAGAACGATCTAATCGGTGGGCAGCATCCCCTTAAAAAGTAGGGTTACGAGCAATTGACATTTTTATACCGTATACAGGGTATATTAATATTAGTGCGTAGTTTGAACCATAGTGAAATAATCAAGCCCGTCTCTGCGCTTGCCTGTCTGCCCTTCTGTCTTTGTGTGTAAGGGCTTATGGTTTTTAAGGCTCTTGGCTCTCAATTCGTACAGACAAAGTATGAAAATTGATAAGATTCGCCCACTGCCACGCTCTCAATCTGTCTTGAATTACAGCCTAAAACTTACATTCTATTATAAAAGGCAAAACGCCTAAATAGCTCCTAGGAATTGGTTAAGTTTAACAAGGCCTAGGAACTGTTCAGTAATAATGGCTAGAAGTCTTTAACTGGGAAAAAATGGGCACGCCCAAAAAATCGACCATGCTCACTTTTACCACTTGATATCTTTAAAATTTGATTTCTCTGAAACCTGCGCATACAAGGCGCGGATCCAGGTAATAGTTTAGGGGTTGGGGAGGGCATCTTGGTAAAAACTTAAAAAAAAAAAATCAAATACGTATTTCAGTTTGAAGTCCATCTCCATTTGTTTACACCCCATTTCGGC
Organism: Neoascia interrupta; assembly: GCA_947623515.1. NCBI lineage: Eukaryota > Metazoa > Arthropoda > Insecta > Diptera > Syrphidae > Neoascia > Neoascia interrupta. The sequence goes on from OX392463.1 coordinate 151,387,301, forward strand.
TAATTCCTTTTCTCAAAGTCCCACTTCGTCAAATAGAATGAAAAATTATCTACAAACAATATGATGTTTCAGTATTCCTGAATTATTTTTCCTATAACTTCTAAACTAATAAACTGAGGCCGACAATTTTCCAGATTTTTCGGAATCGGGACTTGAGCGTCCGATACACTTGGCTAAACGGGGTACAGTTTTTGGTTTTGATACTGTAAGGGAGAAGAGAAAAAAAACAATTCCTCAAAGGTTGAACATGAAGCGAAATTTCATTTATTCAATTCGAAGAAAACATAATGGAATTAGTTTTTTTAAACAAAATAATAATAATACATATGTATAAAGAAAATGTATAATTGAGTACTGTAGTCGAAGGTGGAGTTAATCAATCGTAGTGGGCACATCTGAAATTGCAGGAACACAAAAACAAACGACAATTGAATTTCTATCGTCTCTGCATACTACATTTGAGAAAAATAAAACATAAAGCGGGTGGATTCAGCTGAACACAATCATCAACACAAACCAATTAGACACAACTAAAGCCATCTTCTAGACCTCCCAACATCTCACACAGCAAGCAGAACTTCTTGCCGGAGCAAAACACAACAGCGCCCTCTATGAAGGGGTTAACCACCCACTTCACAAAGGCTCGCAACACAGAATGTGGGAATACACTTTCACCACACCCTGGTCACTATTCAGGATGAGGAAGCAACCCGCTTCACCAACATCCGCCAGATCATCATGTGGGAGGGCACACCATCACCACATGCATCAGATCAAAAACTTTGGAAGCTCAAACAATCACCACACGGGATCACACACCATCAACCGTATCAGTGGTGCTTTAGAACATTGAAGGTGTGGAAGCACACAGCATCCACCACACCTTACTGCTCTATCACTAGAGGGGGAGAGCTCGCCCTATCGCCAAACCTCTCTGTTCACATGTCCTTGTGAGTGAAAACCATCACCCACGCTATGGTTGACGATGAGGCCCAGAAGAACAAAAGCACAGGATACGCGAGCAAAGGGAAAATTAAACACAATATAATGCACGCACAACACAAAATATCTATGCAGCAAGTCCAGCTGATTCCACCTTCTTTTTCAAAAGCTCACAAAATATAGGTACACATAACTAACTACACACAGAAACATAAAAATTCAGTGAGAGTTACTCACCTTTTTCTCCTACAATATGGACTCTACAGATATTCTTTTTTGTTTTCTTTAAACACTACTTTCTGCAATGTTTAAAAACTATTTTCTTACTGACACTTAATATTTTTGTAAATTGACTTGAAGTTTCCTTCGGTAACTATTTTTAATTTTGAATTCCTAATTTACAGTGAATTTAATGCTACAAATGCGCTTATTTCCCCTTAGGGTGATGGGTTGAATAAAATAAACCACTTTACTGTTTCTTTATTTATTTTGGAGGTTTACCATTCGCGGACAGACAAATATAACAAGCAATACTACACAAGCTTACTTCATTTTCCCTCTTATAAATTACTTCCTTTCATTCGGCCATCCTGATATCATCTCGTCCCGAGACTGGATCCACAGCATCATCAGTAGGTTCACCGCGACTTTCCTTGCTCTCGTCCAACCCCAGACTATCGCAGATGTCCTTATCAGTAATCCGTGGTTTCATTTTATAAACTGCAATCACTCGCTCGTACCACCTGCTAGATCTATGGGAGCCTTTCATGTCTACTACCAAATATCTGTCGTTTGGCAAGACCTTTTTAACCACAAACGGATCGCTGAGTGGTGGCAGTAACTTCCTGCTTACATTCGTAGCTACTTCCTTTTTTTCCACCAGCACTAGATCTCCCTCCTTGTACACTGTTGACTTCTTTCTCTTCTTGTCGTACCGCTCTTTTTGCTTCCGCTGATCTTCCACAATTTTTTTCAAATGCTGACTGTCGTTCTCTTGTCACATCCTGCACAACCCGTGAAAACTCCAGAACTTCATCCGCTAATAATGTTTCATCAACTCCTGCCCTTGAAGGGCTGTAACCGAAAAGCAAAACACTAGGCGTCTTTCCAGTTGTCTTGTTAGTAACATTATTTATGGCAAATTGAACATCTCGAACACTTTCATCCCAATATTTCTCCTCTAGTATCGCTGTGAGAAGAGCATCAATATCTTTCAAAAGCTTGTGAGAAGAGCTCAAAATCTTTCTGTTTAACCATTCGACTTGCCCATTTGCCCTTGGTGTCGCGACCGCATTAAGTACATGGTGCATATTATTTTGAACACAGAACTCTTTAAACTGTTTGGCCGTAAAGGCACTTCCTTGATCTGACCCAATTGTTCTAGGCACACCAAGAATTGTATATAATGTCTTTCAAAAACTCAATCATATCTTTCGTCTTGGTAGTTTTTTACTGCTTTGAGAAACGCAAACCTTGTAAAGCCATCAACAGCAACAATAAGATATTGATTTCCTTTTTTACTTCTCGGAAAAGGTCCAAGATGGTCAATATGGATTAAGCACATTGGTTTCCTTCCCTTTTGGAATGGGATGAAAAAATCCTTCTTTTTCCGAGAGGCTTTTTTTTATTGTAGACACCTTATGCAGCAGGAGATATACTTTTCCACATATTTCCGCATCCTTGGGAAACAGTAGTGCTCACTCAAACGAAACTCTCGACTACCGCCAGGGTTTCCAGTTCATACGAATGAAATTTTCTTTCAAGGTCTGATGTTTGCCTGCTAAAATACGCGATCGGGTGAAGTCGTCCATCTTCTTGATATTGTAGTAAAATGCCAGTCATTCCAAGAGCGCTGGCATCAGTATGAACTTCAATCTTGGCTTTCAAAGTGCCAAAATCGGTCTTTCAACCAGAACTGTTTTCAATTTTATGAACGCAGCACTTTTCTCTTCCTTCCATCGCCAAACTATATTTTTCCTGGTCAGCATTGTTAAAGCTCGGGCAATCAATGCGTAATCTTTCACAAAATGACGGAAATAACCGGTCAATCCAAGGAACTGTCTGATGTTGTGCACGCTTTTAGGTTCTTCGAACTCTTGAACTGCTTTAGTTTGCCAGGTTTTACCTTTCCCTGGCATATCTCGAACCCTAAAAATGTTACTGTTGACATCAAAAATTTACATTTTTTTTTTATTCAGAGTGAGTCCTTCTTGGCGAAAAATGGTGAGCACTTCACGTAGTCCTTTTAATGCCTTTGCTATTGTCTTCGCGTGTAACAGTACATCGTCAATATATACAGACGCAATGTCACCCACGGGTTTTAATGTTTTGTTTATTAGCCGTTGAAAAGTTCTCGGCGCGTTGGTTAAATCAAAAGGCATCATATTAAACTCATAGGAGTTCCGAGTGATCAGCGAGAGCGAACAGACGTGTGTTTTGGTCAATTCATTCTCGTATACTGCGGAAAACCGCATTCTAAACTCTTAGCTAACTTACCAATTTAATTATTTCCCGAGAGACAGAGACTCTATAAAGTGGATAATAGTGAGCACGATCAAAATTATATTCCAGCTCAGCTGGAATATAACGATAGCGTTAATAGACACGCGCATTTAATCAAAAACAATCATTGTGAAGCCCCATTAAATTTTACACGTGGTGAGATTCACTCCAAGAAAACCGTTGAGCAAACAGTGCAAACAAGTTTCGAGAGAATTAATTCCGCTCAATGCATTAAAATGAGCTCCGATAAAAAAGCCTGCAACTCCGATGAATGGACCACGGTCCTCAGCAATTTAAACCGTGCAGCAAGCCAATTCAACAGCAGCTCCCATAAGCGGAAAAGGAGAAACGATGAGTCAGTGCATGTCACTCATGAGATGCAACCGAACCTCGACAGCAACCCCTTTGCACCTCTAGCAGATCTAGAGCACATGGACACCATCAACGCAACTGAAAGCATGGACGTGAACGCGAGAGAGCCCGCAAGTAATTCCAACAAACAACCAACTAACACTAACTGCCTAAATGGTAGTTCTAACAAAAGCAAAATTGTATACTGCCCCCCTATCTTCGTGTTTGGTGCTAACTGCGCACCGATCAGCGAGTTGATTAAGCTTGCAGCCGCAGAATGCAAGATAGTAGACATTCAATATAAGTTTGTAAATATAGGATACCAAAAAACCAAGGTATATGTTAATGATGCGAGTGTGCACAGGCTTATAATTGATAGATTGCGTGATACAGGCTTGGGTGCTTATTCTTTCTCTCCAAAAGAGACGAAAAAAGCGTCAATACTGCTGAAGGGTCTAGACGGTGATACTCCAATTGATTTAATAGTGAAAGCTCTTAAAGAATCCGTGCCAAATGTCAAAGTAGATAGGGTAACTGCCTTTTCTACGGCGAGAACAAAAGACTTGGGTATTAAATTAAATATTTTTGCTGTTAGGCTGGACGTTGGCGAATCAATTAAGGACTTGATCTGTATACGTAGTCTGCTACACCAAAGAGTATATTGGGAGCGAAAGAATAGTAGACAGGTAGTAAGGTGCTATCGCTGCCAAAGATTTGGTCATACAGGCGATTGCTGCGCCTTTAGTACTCGTTGTGTCGTATGTGGTGAAGATCATGCTTCTGAACCATGTATTGAAGCATATAAATCGAAAAAAGAAAACAACCTTGAGATGCCAATACTTAAATGTGTCAATTGTAAGGAAATAGGTCACGCAGCAAACTCCCAGAGTTGCCCATCATACCTCAAGTACAGAGATAGGAAACAAACTGCAAACTCAACCTCCGCTTTCGTATCGCAAACGAATAAAAATGTAGTTAAAGAGATGGTTACCCAGTTAGCAACCCCTAAATATTCTTTTGCTGACATTGCCAAAAATACAGCTACTATGCAACCCATTACTTCCGTTAAACACAAACCCCAAACAGGAAATCTCAGTGACTTCCTAAATGAATCCAAAAACCTTTTTAACATTCCGTTTAAGGACCTTCTGGTAAAAATAAGACAATTCTGGCCCACGTATCAAAATCTGCAGTCAAAGGAAGAGAAAATGTTTGCGTACCTTGAGTTCGCCGCCTCTATAGTAATATAATGTCTCAAACAAAACTCAATATAACATCGATGAATTTCAACTCTATAATTTCGCATGTCAGAAGATTTTCACTTTTAAATATTCTGAAAAGTTCAAAACCCGATTTTTGTTTCCTCTCAGAGACTAGACTAAGAAAGAGACACAAACCTTCATTTGCAGGTCACAAAATTATAAGAAACGATCAAGGAAGAGGAACCGCAATTATCTTAAAAGAAAATATTTCGTTTAAGGCTGTCCCTTTTCGTTGTGGTACTTTTTCAGTATGTCTAGCATCGGTTTCATTTCACAATTCGAGCCACAATAGCCTAAGAATCTTAATAGGCAGCATATATGTACCGAGCAATGCAGGGCAAAGGTTACAAGGAGATCTTGACAGACTCCTTTCTCTAGCGAATACTTTTGACGCAGTTATCATTGGAGGCGATTTCAATGCTCGTCACCCCCATTGGGGAGACAGTGTTATCAATCGAAACGGAAGCTTAATTTATGACTGGTTTTTCAATGGTGCATACTTGAACCTTGACCTTATTCCTTCGGATGGCCCAACTTTCCCACGTTCCTCCTCCTTCATTGACTTCTTTTTCATATCTTCAAACCTATGTACGTCGAGTGAAGCACCAAACTGCTGCACAACTTTTGTCACCCCATCCGATCATTTTGGTATCTCGATAAAAGCAGGAGTCGGTAATTATTCACCCCTTTTGGTACCCATGACAGGTTCTTATAGAAGCTTTAAAAACACTAATTGGGAAACGTTTAGAGTAAGTCTACACAATTACATCTCACTTATAGACATACCGACTGACAGAAATTTATCAAATGGCGAGATTGATTGTGTTATATCCGATTTAAACTCAAAAATAACAGCGGCTGTGGAAGCCAACTCAGAACTGAAAGAACATAAGGATAACAAGTACAAAGATGTGTCAGAACTCACCAAGAAACTCATTAAGATCCGGAGCGCTTGGCTGAAAAAGTTAAAAAGAATTTACCATACAAATCTTAATAGGGTTAACACTGGATACCAACAGCTGTCAGCCAGAATTCAATGTCTCAGCAAACTCATCAATCAAAGATTAAATATCGACCTGAACAATAGCTTTAAAGCTAGACTGCAAAACATTCGCCCGTCACCACAAGCTTTTAGAGAAATTGACAACATCACCGGAAGAAAATTCTTCGGTGCAGATATCTCCCAAGATGTTCTTACTAATAATGGTTCGGAATTAGTTGATACTGAATCAAAAATAAATGCATTCCGTGATTTCTTTTCTGCTCTATACACAGAAAAAAATCCTTCCTTCGATGTTGACTTAAATAATGAGGTCCACTCCAAAGTAACTGAGTTTTGTCTACCTGAAAACAACCCACAAATTATTACCTTTTCTCCCGACAGGCAGTCATATAATCCAGCTACTACACCTTTCACAACGCCCGAACATGTCCAAGTGTGCAGAATAAACCTTAAAAATAAAAAATCCTCAGGGATTGATGGCATAACTAACTTTATCCTGCGAAAAAGCTGCCATTCACTTGATGTTTTGCTATCATCTCTATTTAACCATTGTATCAATAATGGCTATTTTCCCTCAGCTTGGAAAATAGCAAAATTATTACCGATAGCTAAAACTAGATCTAGTACAGAAATAAAAGACTTTCGACCTATATCTTTGCTTTCCAACATTGGAAAACTCTTCGAAAAAATATTAGTTGAAACAGTCAACGATTTTTGCGAGGATAAAAAAATTATACCCCAAACTCAATTCGGGTTCAGAAAAGAACACTCCACAGAACATGCCACACTTCTTCTTTGCAACAAAATTACCCATAACCTAAGAGCTAAAAAATGTACAATTTCTTTGAACTTAGACATTGAGAAGGCATTTGACTCTGTTTGGCACAAAGGGCTGGTTTATAAATTGATAAAACTTAATTTTCCGAGGTGGCTAGTGCAAATTATTCAAAACTTTCTTCAAAACCGATTGGCTTCAATTTTTGTAAAATCTGAAAAATCACACCCATTCCCAGTTCTATCAGGAATACCTCAGGGATCAATATTAGGACCAATTTTGTTTAATATATATTTGCATGATTTTCCATTTGGTAATTTTGAAACAGGCGAGGAACCTAATGGAATTCTATTCGCGGACGATACCGCCATAATAGCCAGTGACGTGAGGCCCCAAAAAGCCTTATTCAAAATTGAACAAAAACTAGTATTACTAATGGGGTATTTCCAAAAGTGGGGTTTAAATATAAATGCCGAAAAATGTAGTTTAACATGCTTCCGGAATGCTAGTGGAAAAGGTCATAGACTGGCAGTTAAGGAGAGTAAAAGCCTCTCCCTTAAAATTAATAACGTACCTATACCACTGCGAAATGAATTTAAATACCTAGGTATTCACTTTCATAACAGACTACTTTTTAACAATCATGCTCGCAAAACACTTAGTAAAGCAAAATTTGTAACTGCACGACTTAAGCCTGTACTGCATACAAAAGGAATGCCCAAAAATACAAAGGTTCTTATATATAAGACTCTGATTCGGCCAATTTTGGCATACGGATTCTGCTCCTGGTTCACTATCTCACCCACGATAGCAAAAGAGCTTGAAAGATTCGAGAGGAAAATTCTGAGATTCTGCTGCGGTAAATTTAGAAGAGCGAATAAGAAATATTACTCAAATAAAACAATCTATGAAGATTGCAAAACTATTCCACTCCTGCAATATTTAATAAACCTTGCAAAAACTAAACTTCAACGCATTGAACACCACCCAAACCTCTTAATAAGATCCTTATTTGATTCAAACCTAACAGACAGCTTAGAAGACAATTATTATCTTTCCCCATTCAATATTATTAACGAGAGATCAACATCGCTAACAGAGCCTGTCAGTAGCAGGAACTGCTTGATACCCTTCTATGAAAAAGCGTCATGCTGCAATTTAAGAGGATAAAAGCCCAAGCATCTGAAGTTCAATGTTACGCAAAGTACACACTCGCATCATCCAATAATACTAGAGTCACGTATATGCAGGACATGTATATTATATACCAGTTGAATTGAATATATTAATTTGAATGGCATGTTAGCCATCTTTTGTGTTGTCCCATTTGTGTTTAATCCTAGTCACTAATTTAAGATATAAAATAAACATTAAACGTACGCCGGGAGCAAGCGTGCACCCAAACTTGCTTAGCACTGTATAGTCTAACACAATTAACTGCTTAATAATTATTATATAAAAATTATTTCCTACAATTGCTTTGCCTGGCATATCCTTAAGCCGGCCACTTAATAATTACATATAAGATTTACATATTATTAATCATTACACATAAGAAAACTGTGTTTCAAAAGCCTCAATAAAGAATTGATTGAATTGATTGAATATTAAACTCATACTGTCCTGAGTGAGTTACGAACTAAGCAAATGTTTTTGCATTTTCCGACATTCTGATTCCAACTACTCATCGCCCATAGTGTTGGTCAAAAAGCCAAACGGGGAACAGCGAATGTGCATTGGCTTTAGAAAGCTAAATTCAATTACAATAAAGGACAATCACCCTTTGCCACGAGTTAATGATCAGATCGATAGACTATCCGAAAGAATGTGTTTCAAAACTTTGGACCTTAAGTCGGGGTGTTATCAGATCCCATGTACTGACTGTTTGAATACTACTTAATGTATTTAAATAGGAATAACAGCAATTTAAAACAAAGCACTACGAAGCATGCACTTAAAGTTTCCACCCGTGAGGAAAAGAAATTACTATATTTTCGTCACAATTCAGATTTGAGACCCACTTCAATCGACACTCCACCAAGCAGCGCATGATCTATCCCACTTCTGATAGTTGTAAGGGAGAAGAGAAAAAAAAAAATTCCTCAAAGGTTGAACATGAAGCGAAATTTCATTTATTCAATTCGAAGAAAACATAATGGAATTAGTTTTTTAAACAAAATAATAATAATACATATGTATAAAGAAAATGTATAATTGAGTACTGTAGTCGAAGGTGGAGTTAATCAATCGTAGTGGGCACATCTGAAATTGCAGGAACACAAAAACAAACGACAATTGAATTTCTATCGTCTCTGCATACTACATTTGAGAAAAATAAAACATAAAGTGGGTGGATTCAGCTGAACACAATCATCAACACAAACCAATTAGACACAACTAAAGCCATCTTCTAGACCTCCCAACATCTCACACAGCAAGCAGAACTTCTTGCCGGAGCAAAACACAACAGCGCCCTCTATGAAGGGGTTAACCACCCACTTCACAAAGGCTCGCAACACAGAATGTGGGAATACACTTTCACCACACCCTGGTCACTATTCAGGATGAGGAAGCAACCCGCTTCACCAACATCCGCCAGATCATCATGTGGGAGGGCACACCATCACCACATGCATCAGATCAAAAACTTTGGAAGCTCAAACAATCACCACACGGGATCACACACCATCAACCGTATCAGTGGTGCTTTAGAACATTGAAGGTGTGGAAGCACACAGCATCCACCACACCTTACTGCTCTATCACTAGAGGGGGAGAGCTCGCCCTATCGCCAAACCTCTCTGTTCACATGTCCTTGTGAGTGAAAACCATCACCCACGCTATGGTTGACGATGAGGCCCAGAAGAACAAAAGCACAGGATACGCGAGCAAAGGGAAAATTAAACACAATATAATGCACGCACAACACAAAATATCTATGCAGCAAGTCCAGCTGATTCCACCTTCTTTTTCAAAAGCTCACAAAATATAGGTACACATAACTAACTACACACAGAAACATAAAAATTCAGTGAGAGTTACTCACCTTTTTCTCCTACAATATGGACTCTACAGATATTCTTTTTTGTTTTCTTTAAACACTACTTTCTGCAATGTTTAAAAACTATTTTCTTACTGACACTTAATATTTTTGTAAATTGACTTGAAGTTTCCTTCGGTAACTATTTTTAATTTTGAATTCCTAATTTACAGTGAATTTAATGCTACAAATGCGCTTATTTCCCCTTAGGGTGATGGGTTGAATAAAATAAACCACTTTACTGTTTCTTTATTTATTTTGGAGGTTTACCATTCGCGGACAGACAAATATAACAAGCAATACTACACAAGCTTACTTCATTTTCCCTCTTATAAATTACTTCCTTTCAATACCATTTTCCTTCGACACTTTTGATTTCTAGATTTCTTTAAAGATTTTGTTTCTTAAAACAATTTGTTGCCTCCGCTTACGTTGGGATAGGTTACAAGATGCTGAATCTGATTACAGGGAGCGGTTTGCATGGTTCGTTTCGGAGAAGTTTGAACAAATTCCAAATGACCTTTTGAATGTAGGGAAAGATCGGCAGCTATTTTCATCGGCAGTAATTGGCTCTGCAATCAATGTTTGTGTAAGTGAAGCTGCTGTGTGTGGCGACTGGTAGTGAAAAGAGAACTGTGCGCTTTAAGACTCCTGGAGCTCAAAAGCCAAAGATTTTTTTTATTTCTCGAGGCCGGTACACTGAAGCGCGAAGAACTTCCAATATTGCGGTGCGAACAGCCAAAGAACAGGCATGGAAAAAGTTCGCCGAGAGGTTGGAGCATGATTACAGATCTGCAAACAAGGCATTTTGGGAGACTATTCGCAATCGCCAGCTCAGAGGAAGGAAGTTGAATATTGTTCAAGGAGTTAAATCCTTCTTTCAAAAGAGAACGACGTCTTAGATCATTTCAGAGCTGCTCAATACCCAACAGAGCACTGAAGATGGCAATCCCATTGCTGACGAGATTAAGGCGGAGAATAGTCCTGCAGTAAATGAAGTCACTGCCGCGATTAAATCGCCTAATGTGGGTAAGTCTACAAGAGTTGATCATAACCGGCCAGAAATGCTCAAGGCAATGCATGAAGAAGGTATTTAATGGCTAACTAGTGTCATTAAGGTTGCCTTTGAAAGCGGGAAGGCACCCAGTGATTGGCAAACAGGAGTTACAGTGAATATTTTCAAAAACCGGGACAAGAGAGATTGCTCTAACTATAGGGATATATCCCTCTTAAGTTTCCCGGGAAAATTTATCGCAAAGGTCTTCGAAGCGCATTTCAGAGCTGTAACCGATCCCTTGCCGGCCAGCTTTTTACTCTGAAGGTTATTCGAGAAGGCCTGGGAATATGCCAAACCGGTCTACTCGTGTTTTGTAGATTAGGAAAAGGCCTATGACCGGGTTCTTCGGGATAAACTCTGGAGAGCTTTGCAGGACTATGCGCTTAGTGGTCCTTTGGGGACAATGAAAAAGAACAGGATTCGAACCCAGACCTCCCAGACCCACGAGTTTTGCAGTTCCCATTCAGTCTTTGTATGGCAACTGCAAAAGCTGTGTTCGGATAAATGGCGTCAAATTCCAACCTTTCGATATGTGCGTTGGAATTCGTCAGGGCTGTGTTCTATTGCCTGCCCTTTTCATAGCATATATGGACTGGATGGTGAACCGCAGTCTTGGTGAGGAGTCAGATGATTAGCTATCCTGGCATCTTCCGAGGAAAAAATTCAGCGAGCAGTGGATGGGTTTGCGGCCATATGTGGTGAAGCTGGGATGAAGGTTAACGTGAGCAAATCCGAAGTGATGGTTGTTTCCCGAACTCCTGTGCTGTGTAACCTGCACATAAATGGCGTCCCATTGAAATAGGTATAGAGATATTTAACTTGGAGTCTTTTTCACGAAAGATGGAAGTAGTGATACTGAGTTATGCTGTAGGATTGGTCAAGCTGGAGCAATAGTAAAGGAACTGCGCCAGCCGGTCATCAGGAAAGCTGAGCTTGGAGTGAAAGCAAAGATCTGAATTTTTAGTTCAGTGTTCGTTCCAAGCCTCATCTATGGTCATGACATTTTGGTTATGACCAAAATAATAAGATCGCGGGTACAATAGTTGCCAAAATGAGATGGCTAAGGTGCGTTGTTGGTGTTACTCTAGGGATAGAGTGGGAAACGTCTGTATTCGTGGAAATCTAAATGTTGAGCAGCTACTTCTCCGAGTAGAATAATCAATTATTTGATGGTTTGGAAACGGTATTCGGATACCCCCCGACAGACTTCCTTGACAGATCATGTTAGCCGTGATGCAAGCGTCGCCCACCTTGTAGGCCAAGAAACAGGTGGTGGAATAAGGAAAAGAATATCTCCGAGACCCGTCTGGGGATCGCGCCTGTGTCTTTTCAGTTGGTGGCGAAGGATCGGGAATGATGGATGGACCATTAAGCCGCCCTCGCTCCGCGACCCTTCCAAGGATAAGCGGTCACCGAAAATTACGATGATGATGATGAAAACAATTTTTTTATTTAGATGCTAGGATGGGGTGCGGACGTAATGATCAGAGTGTGTGCTTATATTGTATGGGAGGTCTGGGTTTAAATCCTGCCGCATGAAAAAATTAGTTTTTTTTTTCACGGTCCCCACCTCCGTGAGGGTCTGGCGAACCCCCTATAAGTATGAACACACTACTAAGGTAGCTCAAAGTTAAACAAGTAAGTCATTCTCCTGAAAGAAAAATTCCGCACTAGCGGGGAAAAAACGCAAAAATGTATGAAAAACCATGTGTCCCCGCCATTCTCTTATCACTGGTGATATTCGGACAAATCATTTTGAATCCTGGATTTCTGATCAGAATTACACGTGTCAGAAATTGTGTAAACTTCCTGATTCTATAGCGATTTTTTAAGTTTCAAAAACTAAAGATTTGACTCAAAATCATTTGAGCCTTATAAAAACTAGTGAGATGGTTACAATCCGCTAAGGCGAATCGTTGGAAACCTCCATCGCAATTGACCGCTGTCAAGCTCCGAATTGCGTCATAAATCTTGGTTGTTAAATTTTAGTTTCTATTAACCTTTATTGTATTTAGAATTTGTGAGTTAAGAATCTCTTTTCCAAAAAAGGGGCGTGACATCAACCTCTTTTCAATAGGATTGGTTTTTTGTTCATATTTTTAATCAGAAGTGGGACACCATGTGTTAATTGCATTTTCATATTAAAAATTTGGTTTATACTTAAAAGCACTCCCGAAAGTAGGCATGGTAAAAACTTGTTCATTTCAGTTGATAGCTACGCACGTATCTGTACATTGTATGGTGCAAGTTCTTTGGATTTAAAGCAAATATATAGAATAAAAACCATTTATTAGAATGCCAATTAAATGATGACCACGTCCATATGGAGGAGTTTTCGCTTTCTTTTTTTTGAAATGCCAATCACAATCAAATTAAGCGAGGGTATTGCATACCATATTTTAGCATCCTACGACAGCTTTCATTTTTCATGCTAATAAGTAAACTGGGCGTATTTAAAAAAATCTTACACTTGTACTGCTTCGGGACCTAGAAGAACAGATATAAAGTTTCAAGCTCCAAGCTCAAAATGTAAGGTCTAAAAACACGGACGGACGGACTACAGTCTCGGACGTGTATTGCAATTCAATTCAATTCAACTCAATTCATTGAGACATTCTATAATCATACGTTTACATAACAAATTACTTATTTCTAATTTCGCCCGACTTTTAAGGTATGTCTGGCTAAAGATAGTGATGATAATAATGAGATTTCAGTCTTAATTTTATATTATTTTGAGATATTAAAGTTTATGGTATATGCTTGACATACAAAATCACTTTTGCTTCTTTTGAGCTTTTCTTAATACTAAATTATATTTTCCTTAAACAAACTTAAACCTAAAATTAAAAGCAAATTAACCTAAATTTAAATGTTAAATTTATTCATGGTATTCATTTAAAAAAACCATTTCATTCAGTTCAAACCACCATTTCACTATTACACACACGAGGCTTTGAGTCTACTTTTAACCTTATAAAAACACTATAAGCAAAACAGATAAAAGCTTCTTAATATTGGTCAATGTGTGTGATTCCGATTCAAACATATTTGTTCTACCCTCTTAAATTTGTCGGCATTGCCTCTTCGTAAAAAGGCAAGGCTTGATTTCCATTTGTAACAGATCTAAATTGGGAAGCCGAATTACTGTAGCCGAATTCTCACAATCAAACGGTGAGAGATAACGGAAGCCGAATTCTCACAATCAAACCGTGAGAGACAATAGTTATCAAAAATGCTCTCTGTGCTATTGGAATCGAACAAAGAGCCTACCAATGCATTAGGATGTGAAGACATGCGACTTGGTTTTTTCTGCAACAGGTCATACTGATAGACCAAAAGAGGTTTAACTTTAGTAATATCGTACAAAGTTTTGTTTAAAAACCATTTTTTATTAGGCCTACGGAACTTTCCAATGCAAAATCTCAAGATTTTTCTTTCGAATATCTCCAACGCTTTGGCTACTATTGGAGATATCGTTAACCATGTACTGAAACCGTATGTTAAAATAGGCCTTATCAAAGTTTTGTACATCAGAAGTTTGGTATTACTTGGTAAGTGTTTGGAATGCAAAATAGCTTTTAAATTGGATGTTACCATTTTTGCCTTGAGTAATGCATCCCTTACATGTTTATTGAAAGCAAATCTACTGTGAAGATGTACACCCGAAAACTTGAGTTCACTACGAAGAGGGACGTTTTCCCCATGGATTTGTAACCTGAGAGCTTTGCTTTCTTTCACGGCGCGGTAATAACCTTTCCCGCTGGAATTCCTGAAACAAATCAAACTACATTTTGTCGCGTTAACTACAAGTCCCCATTTTTGAAAGTAGCTTTCCAAAATGGGTAATCTGTCCTCAACTTAACGAAAGGCGACGCTTGGTTTTTTATAACTAGCTTAAACTGTAGTATTGTCTGCATATAAAATGCCACCAGGATCGTGTAAGAAAGGATCCTGAAAGTGGAAGTCATAAATAAATATGTTAAAGAGGGTTGGGCCCATAATTGAACCCTGAGCTACTCCAGAAAGTATTCATATAGGGTCCGATGATTCCAGCCCTATAGAAACTGAGGTAAATCTCTGATCGCGAAAACTCTTCATGATTCTTATCAACCAAGTGGGAAATCCTAGTTTTATAAGTTTGAATAAGAGACCTTTGTGCCAGATGTTGTCAAAGGCCTTCTCAAGGTCTATATCCAAGCAAACCGTTGTTTCTTTTCTTCTTAGATTTTGAACAACTTTAATATGAAGAACCAATAAAGCGTGTTCAGTAGAGTGACCGCTCTTAAATCCAAATTGATTGTATCAAGTTTGATTCTTCACAAAACTTATTCAGGCGCTCCAATAAAACTCTTTCGAAAATGTTCCCAATATTAGAAGATAAAGTTATAGGTCTAAGATCTTTTATGTCTTTGGCGTTATTGCTTTTCCCTATAGGAATAAGTTTAGCGATTTTCCACATCCGGGGAAATTAACCACTGTTCATGCACTGGTTAAATAGGGCAGTCACTAATACGTCTAATGAATGTGGACATTTTTTTTTAAATAAAATTGGAAAACTTATCAACATTACAAGATTTCTTATTATTAAGATTAAGTCTAATCCGGTTAACCGTGCTTGGTAAATGGTGTCCCATTTGGGCCTAATGCACTGTCAGTTGTAGAAAATGTCTTAACAGAACTATCAACCTGCGTTTCGCAGAACTCACTTACCTCTCTAAAAACTTCATTTGTTAACTCTTGGTCAAAGCATGGAGTTTTTAGAGAATATAAATCGGAATAAAAGTTTTGAAATGCTTCTAGTTTGCTTTGGGTAGTCGCTAACTCAATGCCATTCTGACTTCGCACATCCTTGCGAATGTTGGCTCCAAAAAATTTTCGACCGGTTATGCTGTCTATCTCGCGAAAAATCTGAGGGGATGGCTTAATTTTTTGAGTCTTTGATGAAATGAATTATTGAGATCTATGGTAACTCGTTCTTTAATAATTTTATTTAAGCATTGAATTCTAGAATACCTCAATGAGTTAACTCTATTGAGGTAGCGATGGAATATTCTTTTGAGCTTCTGAAGTCAGAAATTTCTTAATTTTAGCAGTTTTTTCAAATACTTAAAACATTTGTTTTCTCGAATCTCAGAGTTCGCAGCCATTTATCTTGTTATTTCTGAATTTATTTGGGATTTAAGTGAATCTATTTCTGAGTTCGACGCATTTCTTTCAGATGGGACATTAATTTGAGAGAGTCCATTGTGTACTCCAATCCGAAATGAATCCCAATTTGTGTTCTTAAAGCTCACGTATGTTTCTGGTGGCTGTAGGATGGGTGACAAAGTAGAAAAATCAAATTCCACTGAAGTCCCGAAATGCTCTGCTATGGCGGGAAATGTTGAGCAGATAGCAGGATGAGCGTATGCTAAGCAAGATGAAATTAGAAAATAATCTAAGACAGAAGAGGACCTCGGGAATGTGGGACTATGAGGAAGTACCAAGTCCAGATTTAAAAATGAGCCGCTAAAAAACCAGTCAAAAACTACTCTCCCGTTGTTGTTATTCGTGGAATCACCCCAATGCGGGTGGCGCGCATTGAAGTCGCCACCGATTCTGGCGACGTCGGTCAGGATTAGAAAAGGTCATAGAGCTTGAAAACTGCTCACAGCACGTTGGATTACATAGAAAGAAAGGAACAACTGTTTTTGCATTCATCATTTTTGAGTCGCTGGTTACATGCAACTAATTTAAAGAACGTAATTAGTTTCGAACTGATTCGATAGAAAGCTATTAACACTTAGGCACCATTTTGAGAATAGAAGATATGGACTGGAGGCTGGTGCTGGAGTGCTTACAGTGCTCGTAGTGCTTCGCATCAATGCAAAGCCAATTTTTTGATTTTAAACCATACTCTGCTCGTATTTAAAAATACAATCCTACACAACATGTGGTGTAGGGCTACATATTATTTACATGCAAGGCTCCTACAAAAGAGAGCAGGAATGTAAACCCGGCTAACTTTTCTTCCTTACAAATCCAATTTTAAGTTACGAACTCACATGCGATTTCCACAAGAGTAATCAGTGACCCGAATTTAATCCAAGAAATCAGCTAAAAGCACAAAGCCTGGAGTTTATTCAACAGAATTCTTTTACCTCTTGTGAATTGTTCACGAAACTTTTGTCGTACGTCTTTTTTACCACCACTTTATGCCAAAACCACTCGATGAAATTATTATCGTGATTTCGTTAGTCCTACTTTCCAGTGCCAAACACATTTTCTCCCCTGTGATGTCTGCTGCGTTCAGAGAGCCGCATTCCACCTTTTAAGGATAAACCCCGAAAAATCCCGAAATAATTTTCTATCAAAAAAACGTCACCTACAGAATGTCTGAACACCATTCAGCGACCACACACAAGGCAGTTCAAAAGAAAAATGTCCGTCGCGCCCATTCTACTCACCAAATTAATCGGTTTGATGAACAGAAAAGGTGAAACGCTTTTGAAGTGACACCTCAAAACAATTCAACCGCACAAAAGGCCCACTAGTACCCGCAATTATCACTCCAGCAGAAGCGCTTCATCTACAGGCTGTTCAACGGCGTCTTCAGTTTCAGTTTATCCATTTGGGTTTTGAAACTAACAAACAAGGACACTTCACCCAGGGGTTTTGATTGACATTTTGGTACCCTCCAATGGGTGTGTTTATTAAACGCTTCTTCTGTCCTTTTCTTTCCGGAATTTAATCGTTATACCCTTAAGCCTATAAAACAATAAGAAGCGACTCCGAGTTGGGTATATAGCGCACCACATGCAAACTAAGAAGGATGGATAAAAATCCTTCCTCCGCTCTAATGGTATGCTTAAATTGAATTTTGTTTTCAAGTCCTTTTCTGGTTTCCATTCGGCTTTTAGCTCCTGTCCGCTGACTGCTCTTCCGCTTTGCCGATGGCTTTTCTTTTGGTATTCCCCTCTGCCTCCTTTGTGCTCGGTGTTCTTTGGATAAGTCCTTTTGTGGTATCAAAATGATTTTCGTGCTTTTTTTCGAGAGAGCGAGTATTTTTTTTCGCAAGTTTCCGCAAGCCTTAACTAATTCGATTCAGTTCCCTTACTCATCGTCGTTGTCGTCATCCTCGTTGGTTTTAGCTTTGAAGCCGAGAAGAATTGAAACGGAAGTGGAGAGTTAGTCTCAAACAGGATGGGGCAGCTTTTCCTGCTTCTGCCCCGCTCCCTCTGTATCTGGGATTTAATTTGCTCTGCTTCGGCGAGTGTTTCATTTTTGTGTTCTTCCTTCATCCTTGTTAAATTGTTTATTTCATTGCATCTTCGGTTTTACGGGATTCTTTAGTGAGCGTCCCAGGAGTACGTTTCCCTTGCTTAAATAATTTAAAATTATTTTTCGCTTTATTCTATATTTCGTTCTAAGCAATTTCTCGTTAATCTAATTCCGGATGTTTATTTGCGCCCTAAAACGGCGGCAGAGCAGAAGCACATCTATTGCCCTAGGCTCAGCTGGCGCTAACAATGGGGGTACGGTGACGATGGAAACCGCCATCGGAATTTTGAGCAAACTCAGAGGTTTGCTATGGCTTAGTTGTTCCGTCTTTAGCGAGGCGGTTTTCGGGTGGTCGGGCAAAAGCTGAGAATAGCACAATTTGTTTTCAACGCAACACATTTCAGATTTAAATTCCCAATGAGATGGGCGGAAGTGAGGGTCTTCGGAACAAGAACAAGTTTCTCGTGATTTCAGCGGGCGATGAGCGTTGCTTTGCATATTTTATTTGGATGAATTTTAATTTTACTTCTCAGTTTTTTGGGGGATAAATTTGAATAAGTAGTACCCTCTGGTAGGAGATTGATAACTTTTTTGTTTTCACTCAGAGACAGCATCAGCAAAGGACATCTAAATGCTGCGGTGGCATATGCGGAAACTAGTTATCTCAGCTGTCAAAATCTGTTTCGGTAACGGAAAATGTAGAAGTTTCAGCGGAATTCTATTTCTGCCAGTATTTTTATTTTTCATGACGCTTTTGTAAATTTTCTTGAAACTCCCCAAATAATTTTTTAAAGCTTTTATGCATATAAAACTGAAAGTAAAAAATCAACTTACCGAAATTTATTTCCTTGAGAGATATTGCAAGAATTGTTTTCGCGTAGAAGAAAGAAGTTTTAAAAGTGAGGCTATTGATCAATTCTTTCGTTAGGTAATACGAGTATTAAGTCCCAGCAAGTAAGTGTTCATAAGAAAACTAAATCACAAAAGGAATATATCTAAGGAGTAAGATTCTCAGCTCACCATGGGCACATGTACCACACCCTCATAGTGTTTATGTAGGTTTTTACCCCACCCACATAAGAACCTTTTCTTGAACAAATATCTTTTAATCATAATCATCTTCAGAATATTAAAAATATAAAAGTAGATGAGTTATCTGAAAATGAAATATACGAAAAGAGCTTAAAAAATTAACAATTATTAAATTCAACAATCAAAGACATTTACGTATGTACGAGGTGCAAAAAAGCTCTGTTGACAAAATGTATTGAATTAAGTCTCAAAAAGCTTCAAAGTAGACTAATTTCCTCTTGTCGCTTTACATAGAAAAACAACATCAAAACCGTTCTATACTTCCAAGACCAAGAATATGTGAATATTTTTGTGTTTTCAGCAATTAATCGAAAATCTTTGCAAGGACATTCAAGACTCATCATAAATCACAATCGTTCTGCAATAACCCGCATCAGAATTCGCAATCTACGATCTTAGCGGCAGCTTCATTAACCTAAAATGAAATTTACCAATCAATAAAATAGGTCATTACAAATGGTTTAATCAATCAATCACCACAACATTTGTATCCTTCTTGAACTCAGCCCAAAAATGTTTTTGGGCGTCGCCGGATAACTTCGTTTTACGTGTACATGGCCCCATGTAATTGAGGTCACCTGTGGTTGAGCCGAAAACAAATTGTTTTCGATTAACTTCTTACCACGGATATGCAATCAACTGAATGAAAGGGTGTATTTGTGGGGCAGCGAGTATTTTTTGATAAATGTTCTAGATTGTTATAGATAACAAGGGAGGGAGGTTGGAGAAAATTTGGCGCTGCCCATATTATCATTGAAGTAATATCGTCCATAGGTGAAACGGAAATTGTTGACGACTCCTTACATTGTGCTTAGCTTGTATGTATTCCCAAACAATTTAACTGAAAGGTTTAAACCATTAGTAATAATGAAAAAAATTTAAGGGTGGTAAGAGCATGATCATTTTAAAGTAAAATAAAGAACCTTCAAAGTGAGGAACGAATTGTCGATTAGTTAGCTTTTCAAACTGAGGTGAAGTTCGATTAATGTTGAACTCATTTCGGGTTTTTAAATTATTATTGGTATAATGAAACTTTCAATTCAAGCGGCAAACCCCGTGGGGATACTCCGTGATTATGAAACAATTGATATTCAAATCTTCAAATAACTCACACTTCTTTTTGTACCACAAAAAGCGTCGATTAACTTAAATGAATGCATCGTACGAAAAGTAAATAAAACCAGGGAGTAAGTGCAACAGTGCGTATGTAATGGCTTCGGTCCGTCTGTAATGGACCACGGTATATTCCTATTCCTATATTCCTATTCTTCTTTCCATTCATATACTCTCCTTTCCATTTCTATTTTCCTTTCCATTCCTATTTTCCTTTCCATTCCTATTCTCCTTTCCATTCCTATTTTCCTTTTCATTCCTATTCTGCATTCCATTTCTATTCTCCTTTCCATTTCAATTCTACTTTCCATTCCTTTTCTCCTTCCCATTCCTGTTTCTTTGTTTTTCACCCCCTCCCCTTAACCATTCATGAATCATTAAAAAAGATATTTTATTTCTAAAAGGTCTCTTAATTATAATTTTTAAAAAGAGGCGTGCTATGTCCAGCTTCTATAACTAAAAATCCCTATTGGTATGGAAATATCCAAGTTTGCGGCTAAAGTGCACGAAAAAATTTAAATTTTTCGTTCGAATTCAATAATTTTGTACAATCGACCCCTAAAAATGGGCGAGGCCAAAAACTTTCATCATAATCATTTTCTGTGACAGCTTATCCTTAGAAGGGTTGTGAAACGAGTTCGGCTAAATGGTCCTTCTATTGTTCTCGATCCTCCGCCACCAACTTAATAGACACAGGTGCGATCGCCAGGCGGGTCTCGAAGATATATGTTCTTTACCTGATTCCATCACTTGTTTCTTGGCCTACCAGGGGGCGACGCACTCTAATCTCGGCTAACATAAACTGTCTAGGAAGTCTGTCGGGGGGCATGCGTACAACGTATCCGTCCGTCCGTATGTCACAAATTTTTAGGCCTTAAATATTGAGGAAGAAAGCTGAAATTTCGTTTGTAAGCTCTCTGTCATCCAAAGCAATTTAAGTGTTTAAGTCGTTGGATACTTCATCCCCCAATTGACCATCGTCAAGTCAAGCTCCGAATTGCGTCATAAATCTCGGTTGCTAAATTTCAATTTCTATTAACTTTAATTGTATTTATAATTTTCTAGCTAAGAATCTCCTTCCTTAAAATAGGGGCGTGGCATCAACTCCTTTTAAATAAGGGTATAGGGTATATCAATTTTAATGCATAGTTTTTAAAACAGTGAAATAATCACCGTAGACCCATAAGACCTTTTAGAGACATGATCGAGATTGACATGTGAATCGATTAAGTCGTGTCTGCCCGTCCGTCCATCCGTACGTACGTATGTGTGAAGGTTTTAGGTCTTCAAAATCAAGAAACTTGGAACTCGGCTTGGTTCTTTTGTTGCACAGACAAAGTCTGAAAAATGGCTCAATCGGTCACGCCACTATTCGGTCACGCCACGGCCACGCCCACTACTGGCTTCAATGTGAGACAACCTCTATTTCACTATTTTTTTCAAAATGCCTTTAGGTCAAGTTAGAGAAGGCACAGGAACTTAAATTTTCGTACTGAGCAATATTGGCCTAAAACCTTTAACAAGGCAAAAACTGGACCGCCCACAATATCGACCATGCCCACTTTGAACATGTTGGGTCTTTAAAAACCCGATTTCTCGGAAAGTTGACTCCAAATCGGAAAAAAAAATAAAATTATATGACAAATATTAAAGATATTAAATATTAATTAAAGATATAAAATATTAATATTAATATTAAAGATATCTATTTGCTAAATTTGCTCCATACAAAGCTTTGAGCTCCTCCTACTTTTAGGGGCGTTTTTAGGAAAAAACTGTTTCCTTCTGAAATAATGTTCGCTTTTGATTCTAATGAAATCACAATTAATTTATTTTAATTATAAGCCCATGCCCACTTTTGGGGGCGTGGCCCATACCAATTATATATGAATTCGGGCCAAGAAACTTTAAGATTTGGTGTTACATGGTAAAGGCTAAGCATACCGCATAACGATTACTGCAGAAGCTGCAGGCACGTTGAAGAAATTGAATCTGTTTGTCACCTGCTTTGCGAATGCCCAGCCCTAAACAGCATCAGGCGTAGTACCCTCGGCAGTTACTTCTTCAACGAGCTCGAAGATCTAAATAATGTAGATCTTAAGGACCTCCTAAGATTTGTATACAAATCCGGATGGGTCCAAGGGGGCGGAACTCTGAGCTTCTAACAGCGGTTTATTTCTGTTTTCGTTGCAGGTGCTAAGAAGGTTCGCAATATGGACACAATGAACCCAACTGCTGGTCTGAGTAAGCCGTGACTATTGTCAAAAGGGCATCCATCAACATAACCTACCCTAATCTACATGGTATACAGGGTCGCGTATATATGTAGAAGTTTGTCACAGGCAAACTCTTGCACTAACTCACTTGTTATTCATATTTTTTATCGGATGTTGTATAAACATGTTGATTGCATTTTCGGATCTAAGGCAAATATTGAATAAAAACCGTGCATTCGAATATGCAAATAAAATATGTCCACACCCACATGGGGGCGGATTTCGCTTTTTTAAATGCCAATTATAAAAAACTTAAGCAAATTTCAGCATTTCGACAATTTTTAATTATTCATGCTTTTGGGTAAAGTGGGTGTGTCAGTGAGTGGATTTCAAAAATGTTTACACTTGTACTGCTTCGGAACCTAGACAGAACAGAAAATTTAAGACCAAAAAACTAACGACAGACGGACGGATGGAGGAACATTGCTCATTTCGATTATGCCCTTAAGATCTTGGGGGTCTACAGTGAGTATTTCTCAAATAAATGACTGCTTCAGTTATCTGTTGTACTCAGGCTTACTTACGCAACATATTCAATATTTCGCCAATTTAAAAAGGCTCTTATGCAAAAAGGCGTAGTGGTTAGTGTGTGTGCTTACTACGCCGGAGGCCTGGGTTCGAATCCTGCCATCGTCACCTGAAAAAAAAGACTTGTTCTTTTTCACGGTCCCCACCTCTGCGAGGGTCTGACAAGCTCTCCGAGAGTATCATTTGTCTTGAAAAACTTCTCAAAGGGCCGTTCGGATTCGGCAAAAAATTGTAGGTCCCTTTGTATGTAAAAGAAATTAACACACCAGCATACATTGTTGAGAAGTTGGCCCTGGTTCACCTCGAGCTGTTGCGCCACTCTATTTATTTATTCATATCGTTAATTAACATCACTGCTTTTTCAACATAAGCTTTCCAAAATCGAATAATTATTGACCAAAAAAACCAAAAGGATACATTCAAAAACTTAATCAGTGACCCCTTATCATATTGTACTTTGTACTTAATTGTATTTGAATTTCATCCGATTTTCGAGTTAAACTTCAAGGACTGCTCATTTTAACTTTTTATTTAAATTATTTTTATCGGTTTTTATACCGGCTCTTTGGAATCAAATTATACTTCACCAGGGTAAACTCCAAACCAGCTTACAAACATGCACTTCACAATATTGTATGTACACATGCTATCCTGCGCACACACATTGAAAGCCATTTGAACCGCAAGCCCTCTTCATCTATAGATAAAAGCCAAACTTTGCAGTATTAATAAAAGTAGTAGTTGCCCGCGCTTCCTCTTAAGCCAACAAACAACATTTTCGAAGGATTCTTGTTGGGTTCACACACAGAAAATATAACCTCATTAAGCAAAGTATACTCAATGAAACTGCAGAAAACAACTCCACGTATACCGCCCAACGTCTCTGTTCGATATTCTTGTCTTTTGAACAAGTTTTCCACTGCACGCAACCCAATTACTAAGTTGAACAGGAATAAAGGGAATGTATAAAATGAAAACAGGATATGCGACGGAATTTTCTTAATTATCTCCGACGTACTACGCCCGCAACGCACGACTTTAGACAGTTTGCGTCAAGTTTTTTTTTTTTTTCTTTTCGCGTTCCTCCTAAATTTTTTAGTTAATTAGCTGGGAGAGAGCAGTGGTAAACTGGGTAATATTCCCAAGGGAAAGAGCTTACACTTTGGAATGCATATTTATGCAAATTAAGGATACGTAATTTTATAAGCATTTTATGGGACTTTTATACCGACTCTCAATTGTTTTATGAAGTTGGGCAACGAAATGCTAAAATTTTAGTCCTTTTCAGGTGCGTCGACACCTTCTCTACTTAGCTGCAATAAATTAAAATCACTAAACAAATAAAGACAAGAATCTCAGTATTTTGACGGTCGTTTTGGCAGGTTCCTTTGTTCCTTTTAGCTAAATATGCAAATCTAATCCTGGCCATGAGGCTGATACCATGCCTTTCTCGTCTTGGCAACTTTTTTGCGTTCAAATTAACCGGGATTATTTTCATTTTGCCAGAACAAAAACAAGAACTTGAAAAATGTACAGGGTGCCTGCGAACAGGCGCTTTAGAAAAATACCAACCGAGCGAGGTCCAAAAATAAGAAGCGTAATTTACCTCTTAATTGGTTGCTTTTCGTATGCAGCCCCTCATGATGAAATTTAGGCTCCAATGTTAGGAGCCTATTGAGAACCAGGAGTTTTGGAAATCAACTGAGTTATATAATTGGATCGATTGTTTGCTGGGCTTATGGAGTTCTATTGTGTGCATCAATGAGAATTTCGTAGGCGTACATTGGAATTTGTTTGAACGAGAATTTCAATAAAAAGCAATGGCAGAAGGAAACTTCGACTGCCGGTTAAAGTATTTTTTCTCGGTTGCCGTGGCAGCAAAAGTGAAACACAACATCAATTATTTCTTCTTTATTTCTTTTTCTTTTAGGCGCAAGGTTATGATCTGAAATGCTGGATCATTACCCTCTCGAACTACTGCATTCCTAATGGTCCGCTTGTTGGGTGCGCCGATTTGACCGGTTTTAGATCTTCGTCACTGGGGCCAAATAAATGCTATTGTCGTTGCATTTGTGTGATCCATGAATGTGTAGGCCTTCTTTCCTTACGCAATTGCGCTGGTATGTTGATTTACTTCGCCTTCTTGACAGGTTACGAAGGATCCTTTGAAAATGACAACACCAACTGAGCCGGTCATGCTGCATTTTCCTGGAGATAGTTTTTTTTTACGTGGAGGCTTTCTCGCATATTCTCACTTTGTTTCTGCTGCTGTCATACGAAGCATCTTCATCTCGGCTGCCGTTAATTTGCTCTCATATTTCTTATACGCTGTCCAAGATTGTGAACCATATGTAAGCGCTGGACGCACAACTGCGGTGTAGAGCTTAGGAAGCATTTTGTGGTTACAGAAGATAGCGGAGTTTTCTCGCCACTTTATAGACCCTACGCTTACGCGATGATTGATGTCGTCATCACACTTGGGAAGCATATTCCCATTGATTAGGCGTTGGATCACCTCTTATTAGTTTGCAGATGAAGGTGGTGAGCCATCTGGACTCGCGGTCTCCAATTTTTCCAGAACTCTGAGAGTATCTGACCCGCCCAACCGCTTGTTGCCTTTTGGATTACTCAACCGCCTTTCCAAACTCATCGACTGTGATGTCTGGTACTTCTTTCCGGTTAAGAGTAGTTTCTTCTGGAGAGTGCTGCCTGGAAACTGTAGGCCATCTCACATTATCTTGTACTCTGCACTCTGCATCTTTTTTTTGTCAATGATGGTACAGAGGTAGTTTAGCATCGTGTTTGAAAATGCTTCGCCTTTTTTCTTATCTAAATTGTACCAGTTGATTCTCCCAGATACCTTTACTTGTTTAATTTTTTTTTACAAGTAAAGGTATCAAGTAAAAAGGTCTGGGTTCGAATCCTGCCATCGTCACCTGAAAAAAAAGACTTGTTCTTTTTCACGGTCCCCACCTCCGCGAGGGTTTGACAAGCCCTCCGACAATATTAAATGTCTTGAAAAACTTCTCAAAGTGCCGCTCGGATTCGGCAAAAAATTGTCCCCTTGTATGTAAAGAAATTAACACACCAGCATACATTGTTGAGAAGTTGGCCCTGGTTCACCTCGAGCTGTTGCGCCACTCTATTTATTTATCTTATTTTATAAAGGTATCTGGGTCAGCCTCAACAGTAGGCGGTGTGTTGTGACCGCCCCACGCGGTCTTGTTTGACCCGCGGTTTTAGGTGGATCTGGGTCTCATTCGCACCGCTGCTGTAAGTGATCAGGTACCTGTTTTCCTTGATGAACATGCTATTAAGCACGATAAGACCGTATGACTTGCAAACGTTTAGGATATCTTCACCAGAAGAGTGAACACCCCAGTCCACTATAGCAGTCTTTATAGTCCTCGTTAGATTTCCCGCCATGTCCATTCAAGTCTCCGCCTACAAACAAAAGCTCCTCCTTTATAATCGCCTTGATGAGATTATAAAAATCTATCCAGAATACATCTTTTTCCCTTTACTCATACCCAACTTGGGGTGTGAGTAGAGGGATGCTTGTGTCTTTATATAGAGGGGGCTTCTGTCTTTATATCCAAGAAATAGGCCTGATTTCAGGTGTTCCGCCACTTCGTCATTGAACACACAAGATGCCCACTAGCCTTCTTACCATCATCTCTTCAAGTTCATAGCTACGACCAGTCATGCATCCAACATTCCAACTCACGAGCTCGACCCAGGATCACTCCCATGTATGTCATAAGCAGTGCCTGGCGGGGTGGTGCCTAAACGATGTCAAAACGACTTGTTTTGTTTGACCCATGCATGGTCCTAATTGTTGTTTGAACGTCCTTTTTTCGACATCTTCGGTCCGCCAGTCATTACAACCCACGGACTTACATAATGCACACTTGTGGGAAAGTTTAAGATGTTGAATGTATCGCTAGGCTCACTTAGGTGTTACAATGGCATAGACTTCTTAGGACTAGTTTTTCAGTGCGATATCATCCGAGTTTCAGAGTTAAACTGAGATTAACCCCAAAAATGAGTTTTTCAGTCAATATTGATCCGGGATTAATCTCGGTATAACTCGCCAAGTACGGTAGGTTACTCTCGGATCAACTCTCATGAACTCTCGTATGAACTTCTTTAAGTGTTTTTTTCTGGGTGAATTGGCAGTGGTTTGGCTTGTGAAAAATGACATCTGAAAATTACTCGAACTTCTTTTTCTGTGTTTTTCTATATGTAGCGAAAACTGGAAGTGTCAGTTATTTCGAGAGTCGAAGAATTTGACAACTTTACTGACGGAATTAAAACTATGCACTGAAAAACTGTTCGCTTGGTTAACTCTAGATTAGTTTTGTTCCGGGAATAGCAGATCTAGGTTTAAGGACTTAACTCAGTACCGAAAAAATGGCCCTAATTAGCCTTTTAAGACGAGCGCTATCTTATCGGTTCAGGGGCGCTGCAGCGATATTCTCACCGTAGCTGTACGGAAAAAAATAATAATAATAATAAAACATAGCATAAATACTCATTATAAATAGCAGATTAGCTTATATTAACCTTAACTGTCTGGTTCATTAAAGCTTAGAGCAGATCTTTTCTATAGAGCAAAAAACCACTGTCCAATGTCTGCAGTTATTAAGATTACTTCAGACTGAGACATGGGTATAATTCGGTATCTCTAGGCAATTAGTTTCCTTGAAAAAAAAAATGTAGTTAAAAAATGGTTAAAGTTATTGCAACAATTCATATGTTTTCAAATTAAGTGCCGGCCGTCTATAAAATTTGTCCAATTGAAATTTTTGAAATTTTTGAAATTTTTCCAATTTAAGATCTATTTTACTTTTATGTCGGAAATAAGTACCTGTGTAAAGAGCAATTATGTAGAGCTATTGTGCCCCCATTTGAACGCACAGCTCCAAGACTTTCACTTCGTCTCTATGAATCGAAGAGACGAATCCATTTAAAAATTCTTCAAGGACCCTTTTTAAGGCCACGTCTCCACAGATCAGCTTCATGACTTACGAATTTCCGGGATTTTGAGAAAAAATTACTTAATAGCAACTAGTTATACCCTATTCCACATGAATGTAGTATATTAAGTTTGATACAGGCGAAAATGTAACATAGAAAAATAATAACGATAGACCCCCAAGACCTTAAGTGCACATGATCAAGACCGAATATCAAGTTGAATGGGCTATGTCCTTCCGTCCGTATGTCCGTATGCCACCAATTTTAGGCCTTAAATTTTGAGCTTTAAAGCTTCTAAGACGCGCCCACTATCGGTCTAAATGTGCAACTACCTCCAGTGCTTTCAAAGCTGTTAGACGACGTGAAAAGCTGAATCTTAACATTTACCATCTCTTAACTATTATGAGACATACAAAATTACAAGTGGGAAAGTGCGACAGTGGGTATGCAAAGCTTCAATCCATCTACGACGGATTGCAAAATACCCGACCATACAAAAAAAACACTGCCACGCCTCCAAAAAGTGGGCGGGATATAAAAATTGAATGCAAACTGTTGAATGCTTTATACTAGGTGGTTGCATACATTTCGGCCTAAAACTCCGCCTTTTTAATAAAAAAATCACTTTTTTTAACGCCATGCCCACAAAAGTGGGCGGAGGCACATACAATATATACATTAAGGTTAGAAAATGCTAGTATCTACAACTTTTTTCATATAATTTTTTGTCAAATTTCATATGTATTTATTGAAAAAACAGTCATTTTAAACTCAAATCCCTTAAATAGTGGGCGTGGTCAATGAAAAATCTAAAATTTTTTGGCTACCTTAAAGACAATCATAAGGCAATGTTACGTACCATGTTACGTAACATAGCTAAAATTTGCAAAATGTATTTTTTTAAATTAAAGATGGTCGCACATACAGGCCTGTAGTGGGCGTGTCTGTGGGCGGATTCAGCTTATTTTCATACTTGATCTGAAGGACTGGACTTCCAACCAACTCAAAAAATTTTAGCTCTCTGCCTTAAAATTTAAGGCCTAAAAGTTGTTTACATACGGACGGACGGACGGACGGACGGACGGACATGGCTTAATCGATTCTCCTGTCGGTCCCATTCATATCGCTAAAAGGTCTTAGGGGTCTACGGTGATTATTTCACTGTGTTACAAACTATACATCAAACTTAATATATCCTGGGTCGGGTATAAGAATACAGTCAGCAGTCGCCCCCTGTGGGCGTGGCATCGATTGAAAGTGTAATCTGTCAAATGTAATTTATTTATTCAATATTTTTGTTCCAAATTGAAAATTTTTTACTTAATATTATTATACAGAAAATATTTAATTTGTTATTTGGTTCTTACATAGTTTTGTTCCACGCGAACATCTAGAGGCGGAATTTAACAAAAACCTATAATTTTCCAGAAAAAAATATATTTTGACTGCATTTTAGCCTCAGTAGGGGAAGAATAAGAAAATTTTTTGCGCATATATTTTGGTCACAAACTTGGATATTTTTATACTAACATTGATTTTTGTTTATAAGAGCTGGACATGCCACGCCCCTTCCAAAAAACTAAATTCAAAAACCCTATACCTAAGGAATAAAATAATTTATTTAATTATTTATCATTATCATCATTATCCTTTAAAAGGGTCGTGGAGCAAGGGTGGCTAAATGGTCTTTCCATCGTTCTCGATCCTCCGCCACCAACTCAAAAGTCTCCGGCGCAATCCCCAGGCGGGACTCAGAGAGGTTCGTTACCTGATCCCACCACCTGTTTCTTGGCCTACCGGGGGGCCGACGTGCTCGCATCTCGGCTAGCATGACCTGTCTAGGAAGTCTGTCAGGGGGTATGCGAACAAAGTGTCCAAACCATCGAAGAATCGATCGCTTCACTCGGAGAAGTAGCTGCTCAACATTAAGATTCCCACGAATACTGACGTTTCTCACTCTATCCCTTAGAGTAACACCAGCAACGAACCTCAGGAATCTAATTTCGGCAGCTTGTACCCGCGATCTAATTCTTTCAGTCATTACCCAAATTTCATGACCATAGATGAGGGTCGGGACGAGCACTGAATTAAAAACTGAGATTTTTGCTTTCACTCCAAGCTCAGCTTTTCTGATGAACGGCCGGCGCAGTTCCTTTACTATGCCTCCAGCTTGGCCAATTCTACAGAACAACTCAGTATCAGTATCACGGGGTGAAAAAGACCCCGATATACTTAAGCTTCTCCACCTGTCTTAATGGAACTCCATTCACCCACGCATAGACCGGTTTGGCATATTCCCAGGCCTTCTCAAGAATAACCTTTAGTGTAAAAAGCTTGTCGGTTGTGCCTCTGCCAGGCCGAATGCCGCACTGCTCTTCCCGTAACAAAGGCTCGAAAGCTCTGGAACGCGTTTGCAACACATTTGCGAATACTTTTCCCGGCAGACTCAAGAGAGATATGCCCATATAGTTGGCGCAATCTCTCCTGTTCCATCTTTTGAAAATGGGCACTATAACTTCTGTTTGCCGATCGCTAGGTGCCTTCCCGCTATTCCAGGCCCCCTTAATGACACGTGTTAGCCATTTAACACCCTCTTCACTAATTGCCTTGAGCTTTTCTCGCCGGATTTCATCAACTCCAGCAGACTTGCCAACTTTTAGCGATTTAATCGCTTTATTGACTTCGTCTACTGTGGGACTATTCTCCGCCCTTATCTCATCAGCAGTGGGAATGCCACCTTCAGTGACCTGTTGGGGTTGAGCAACTCTGAAAAGTGCTCTCCCCATATGTGCAAGACATCGCTCTCATTTGAAAGAAGTGTACCGTCCTTGGATTTAACCCCTTGAATGATATTTAACTTCCTTCCTCTGAGCCGGCGAATGGTCTGCCAAAATATCTTGTTTGCAGATCTCTTATGGTGCTCCAAAACAGCTGCCATTCCTCCTCTACATGCAAAAGGTCAGTTGGAATTTGTTCAAACTTCTCCGATACATGCTGTGCAAAGCGCTCTCTGAAATCAGAGTCAGCATCCTGCAACCTTTTCCACCGTATGCGGGTCACCACTCTTGGTTTTCGCCTGGGTGGCAAAGGAATACTGTCACTCAAGAACAATTTACACAGCACTAAGTGGTGATCAGTTGATAACTAAGATCCCCTGAAAACTCGAACATCACAAATCATTCTTTGAACACACGATGGTACAACTAAAAAATAAATCAGTGACCTCTGATTTAAACTGTGCTTGTACCATGTGTATTTGTAAATGTCTTTATGTGGGAAAAGGGTGTTCATGATTGACAAGCCATATGCACAGCAAAAGTCCAACAACTTCCCTGCGTTCCTGTTTTGAACCGGGTCACCGTGTCTCCCGATCACACTCCTCCAAGTACTGTCGTCCGTACCCACATGTGCATTGAGGTCACCCATCAGGAGAAAGAAGTCCATTTCTGCCACTCTGTCCAGGGCAGCATCAACTTCGTTCAAAAAGGACTCATACTCTTATAAACCTGAACCAGAGCCAGAGTCGATCGTTCAAGCTCAAGCTTTAAGATCAGAATCCTTCCCCCTATCAGAATGACATCGAATACATTTTCTGACAACCGGAGGCTTATGAGTATCCCCACACCCGCCTGTGCAGTAATGTGATTAAGGACGCCAGACCCATTTATTTAATTATTAATTTTAAAATTAAATTAAATAAATTTAACTATTAATTTAAAGATTTTTAGTAAATTAATGATTCGTGAATGGTTACTAGAAGGGGATAAAAGAGAAAAACAATGAGAAAATGGTAACAATAGGAATGAATAGAAGAATAGGAATGGAAAGAAGAATAGGAAATAAAATAGGAATAGGAATAAAAGGAATAAAAGGAATAATAGGAATAGGCTTAGGGTATACTGCGTCCATTTCAGACCGACCGAAACTATGACATACGAACTGTTGCACTAACTCACTGATGGTTTTAATAATTATCTAGTCAGATGATGATTTCCCGTCACTTATCACCAGTGGAAATCGTCATCGTCATCAACTTGACGGATGAAGACCAGGTAATATAGAATACAAGTAATGGATGATTGTTCGTTTACATATTCCATCGCTCCAATGAAAGGCTTGTTGCAATCAATTGCCTATTAGTTCGATTTTTATTCGTTTTATGTTTTTTCCAAAACGTTTTTCTTCCGACTTCCTCCTTATGAAAGTGTTCTTGTAAAGAACTCACTGGCTTTTCACATATTCGCATTACTAACACAAATTTGATACTCCAAACAAAAAATAGATTCAAAAAATATATTCAAACATTTAAGGATGCTCAGTAGCCTCTAGCTCAGTAGAATTGTCTCTCCTGCGAGGGGTTACATAAAAAAAACTATTCTTTCCTCCTTCAATCAGTGCTGCTTTTGTCAAAATCTGGTAATTTTCTTATTAAATAATAATTCAAGGTTGATTACGTCACATGATGAATG
This sequence comes from Neoascia interrupta, assembly GCA_947623515.1. NCBI lineage: Eukaryota > Metazoa > Arthropoda > Insecta > Diptera > Syrphidae > Neoascia > Neoascia interrupta. The sequence goes on from OX392463.1 coordinate 151,419,954, forward strand.
CACGGAAATTAAACTTTGAATGGAGAAAATCCTGCGTATTTGAAGAATTTCTTATAACCTTAGAGCTTGTATGGGACACAAGATGTTTGCGTGCGAGAATTCATAGGAAATGATATATAATTGTGTACTTCATACCGTCACTTGGTGAAAATAAATCCATATGACACGCAAGTTTGGTCGGTACAAAATAGCTTTCCTTAATTTAATCGTTTGGAAAAACAAAGATGAAGTGACAAAAACTATACAAAAAAGGCACAGACTTCCTGTTTACTGCCGGTTTATCAAATACATTTTGAGTTGAGACACCTGCTATTGTAAAAGATTAAAATTAATAAAGGCTTTTTCACGAGAAACATACTCATCGCCTTCGCGTGAGCTAATCCTGCTCGTCAATCGCTCATGCAAAATTTTCACTGCGGCACGAGCTATGTGCCACATGGTGCCCTCCTTATCGTTGGTATAAATATCATCTAAGTCGGACCAAAACAAAGCTAGTCATCGTCGTTCGATAGCGGTCACGAACAACAATGGGTTACCAGCGCATTGCAGTTTTTTTTTGTCGGAGATTGCTACTATGCGTTGGAGCAATCAGACATAACTATTGATACATTGTACTACCATATGCAGACACCTTACTTTAAGATATTTAGTTTACCCGTTTTTCGAAGAAAGACGAGAGTCAGCCTGATGAAGAGCTTAGATGCTCGGCACTCCACCACGTCAGCCCCATTGCAATTTAGTTGGTCTTATAGGAATGCTGATAGTCCCAAATTCATGTGGGTCTAGGTATATTGCTTCTTGCCAAACAACTTTCTCAGAAATTTGCCTTGTTACTAAATATATTTAGTAACGGTATTTAGTAAATACCGATGTCTTCAAATAAGCAACGTTGCGGGGAATGTTGTTGAACACTACAACTTTATTTGTTGATTCAGCACGGCAAGATCAAAAAAGAAAGTTATCAGATAAAACTTAAACAAGATGGGCTCAATAACCTGACAAAATTTGGAAATTAGAAATAAAAAGAAAAACAAATTTCAGCAACTCTGTAGATTAAGACGGACATAGCATATGGCTCTCTGGTATGCTTCAACATGAGCGAGACATATTTCTTTGAATAAGTTGGCACAATAGCTGTGGGCTAGTTTAGTTAAGCCTATTTCTAAAAGCTAATGCAAATCGAAATTAGTCTAGCTGTTTATTTCAAAGCTAACCGAACATATCGGTACTTAAAAAAAGTCTTACAAAATTATGTTTAATATCGAAAAGTGAAAAATTACAGCAAGTTACAACTCTACAAACATAAAAGGAATGCCTGAAACTATGTTCATTTCAAACGCTGCCCAGGTGAACATCATCAGGCACCTTCATATTAAAATGATACAAACGTTAAGTGACAACTTAAGGTAAAGTGAAAATCTATGGTTTTCCATAAGAGAACAAATGTTTGGAAAGCAAAATAAAACGCACAAGTGTGGCATGCAATACTGCAAGCTACTAACTGCAAACTTAAGAAAACAAGAAAGACAGTGACGCAAGCGTTTTATGAAAAATTACAAAACTGCTGCAGTTTTTCGATTTTTGATTCTTTTCTTGCTTTTCTGCAAATCTAGTTATTGTTTTAAATTAGCTTCAAATGCCAAAATCATGATGATGAAATAAATGTAAATTTAGGGTTTTATGTAAACGCAAATAATAAATTCATGTAACGAATTGTAAATGAAAATCGAAAAGGCTTTCGGATTATTTTTTTAAGGGCTCAGTACTGCCAGGACATGGCAGCAGTTGCATTCGTTTATGAATGCAGTTGTTCAACTGCATACAAATATAAAATGGTAATGTAACTATAATAAACCACATAAATTTGTCAAACAAATGACCAAATTCGCATTGAATACGTTATCAAAAACCTAAACTTACCCCTGGAACCAGAACCATGAAACACTACCTCTCAACTACAAAATAATTCCAAGCTATTACAATCCCTACCACTATCTAAACCTACTCCCTAAAACTACAAATCGAACAAAAAAAAACACGCAAATGATTCGGCGTTTGATTTATTTCGGATTAGTCATGTCGTCATTTCGTGACAGCGAGATTGGAATCAGGTCGGGTATTTACAATTGTCATTGCTATTTGTTATTTGTTATTTGAATGCCGAAAACCCACTAACGGGATTAAATGTAAATCGCGTTCATTTGATATCGCAAGGAACGACTTCAGCAGGGGAGTGTAGTTGTGGGGATGCGGCTTAAAGTGAGCAACAACAGCAGGTGCTCCCTGGTCTCCTCTTTTGCTCCAGTTCCGGAACTCATCGGCTTAGATTTCATTTGATTCGTCGTTCCATCATCAGTTTGGTTAAACAGCGACAGATGAGCCCGGAGTGAGTAGAGCATTTCTGTTTCGGTTTGTTTTTCCTGTCGACTTTTATTGGATTTTAGTTATTTGATTGACAATATAATGGTAGAGACAATAGGCTGTACGTATAGGCTTATGGGTACCTCGTTAGCAGGCACAACAAAACCCATCCTATATTGAGTTGACAATGAGCAATTCATGGCTTGGCATTATATGCGATTATCATGAAGACCAATAGACAGAGTAAGAGAGACATTTGTGTATATTGTTGATTTTAGCCCCGTTGGGCTTGGATGTTGAAGAGGCGAAGGCAATATGGAGAATTGATTGCATGATTTATGGCATGAGAAGGCGAAACTTCCAAATTCATCGCCAAAGTAAAAGACTCGTAGGATGTGGGCGACACAGTCTGGTGGCTTAAGCGGGTGCTATCGGGACGAGTTAGGATTTGATGAATTGATGTTGTGATTAATTGTTTTGTGCTGGGGGCACATAACTTTTTTTCCTTTGCTGTGACTCCTCGATCGATGATTTTTTGAGTGATGTTTTCATACCTAGTATTATAAAAGCAGACACCAGTAAAAGGGAAGCATTTTTGGGATTGGGAATAGAGTGTTAAGATTCTGAAAAGTACTGGAAATTGTAACCGATATTTACGGTCGAATTAAAACTAGTGGGAGGGTTACAATCCGCTTAGGCGAATCGTTGGATACCCCATCCCAATTGACCAGTTTCAAGCTCCGAATTGTGTCATAAATCTTGGTTGCTAGATTTCAGTTTCTATTTACTTCAACTGTATTTTCTGTATTTAAAATTTCTCAGTTAAAGAATCTTCTCCCTTAAAAGGGGCGTGGCATCCACAATTACATCGTTTTTTTGTTTATATTTTTTATCAGAAGTGGTTTACATGCGTGTTCATTGCATTTTCACATTGAAAATTTGGTTTGTACTTAAAAACGCCCCCAAAAGTGGGCGTGGCAAAAATTTATACATTTCAGTTGATAGCTTTCACACATATCTGAACATTTTATGGCGCAAGTTTTTTGGATTCAAAGAAAATATATCGAATAAAAACCGTTTATTCAAATGCAAAAGAAAAATGACCACGCCCAAAAGGGGGCGGGTTTTTAAAATGTCAATCGCAATACACTTAAGCGAGGATAATGCATACCGAATTTCAGCTTCCTAATTTTCATGTTAATAAGTAAAGTGGGCGTGTCAGTGGGCGGATTTTAAAAATGTTTACACTTGTACTGCTTCGGGACCTAGAAAGAACAGATATTAAGTTTCAAGCTCCTAGCTCCAAATTTAAGGCCTAAAAACTACCGACACACGGACGGACGGGCATGGCTCATTCGACTAACAATTCGGTCTTGATCATATGCCCTTAACTAGGTTTTGCTTAATCAACTTTAACGTTTGCTTATACATATTTCGCAGCAAACTTCCACAAGAACTATGAATAAGGAGATATAACTTACCATGAAATTATCATGGGCATAATGGCAGTTACAATTGCCTGCGTCTGCAAGGAGGCTCGTCAAATGTGACCCAGGCCCGGCGAAAAGAAATTGTATTTTATATATTTTATTATAATGTGAAAATTAGCTCATATAAATATTTTTTTTTAATAAAAGTGGTTTACAAGGAAATATAACCGTTTGTTTCTAGTTATAAGAATAATATGTTGTTGTCTTAGTTTACCTGGGTTTTTTATGGGATTTTTATGGATACAAAAGTCCTTAACAGTAACTAGACAACAGGTGCCTCCTTTGCGTTAGGCTTCTGTTCAGTTTTTCAATAAAAGCTACAAAGAAAACACTACCACTACTACTACTTCTACGACAACGGCGAATAATGCACGCTTACGTACAGCAGTCGCAATAAGTATAAAGACATGCATTCTAACAGTGTTCAATTTAACGTATATATTTGACGCCTGGACAAATGCCAACAAAATGGTCATAAAAACGTTATTAATCAATATAATCTTGAATAAAACCAAAATATTAACCAACAACGGAATCTTATTAACAGGCTGATTCATTATAAACAAAAAAAAACAGTGCTTAAGATGCGCTATAGGTAAAAAAATATTATCATCGTCTTGATAATATTTTAATTTCTTTGAGTTTTAAGTTCGTAAAAATATTAAAAAAAAATATTAACATATTAAATATTATGACGAAACACCCTTATTTAAAAGTTCAATGGCAGGTAACGGTGTACAACTGTGGTTTTATTTAAAATAAAATGAATTTACCTATATTTTTGGTGATATATGTTTTTTTTTTTTTTTTAATTCTTCTCTCAGGAAAGGCGAACCTATGGCCCCGAGACGTAAGGAGATATTTATTTACTTTATTTTGAAAACTTTGGAGTTTATATGTGTTAGAAAATATGTATTCAGGTAGCGAATTCCAAAGAGTGCTTGTTCTATAGAAAAAAAAAATTTTGAAACAATGTAGTGCGAGGTGTTTCGAGGTAAACATGGAACTGATGAACGCTTGACGCTTGCCTTGTAGATCGAACAAAAGAAGAGTTCTCAGGAATTAGATTTTTCAGATATAGATCTAGATCACTAGATCTTTAGAGCATTTGCCATTATAATATTTATAATAAAGACATAAATCAGCAACTCGCCTATGATGATTAAGTAAGTGATTGTAGATTGGCTGTTAACTCAGGATTATCGATTAAACGAGTGGCTCTTTTCTGGATTGCATCAAGAAGCCGGAGAGAATGCCTAGGTGCAGAGCTCCAAATATGAGAGCAATATTCCGAAGCCGGTCTTATCTGAACTTTGTAAAGAAAAAGTAACTGAGGAGGTTAAAAGAATCGTTTTGCTCTTAACAAATAGCTTAATTTTGACGAGGCAGACTTAGCAATATTAGATAAGATTTGGTGCCAAGTTATATTAGAGTTAACATTGACTCCAAGAAGGTGGATATTATTTTTTGCATAAATGATTTTGCTTTCCATATTGATGGCTGGTACAATAGATGCATTCTTGCTTGAAAAGACAGAATACTGTGTTTTGCTAGCATTAAAAGTAACAAAATTTGGCTTGCCCCAATCTACAATCTTTTTGAGATCAGAATTAAGTGATTCAATTTGACTGCCTACTTGGTTATGAGAAGTTATAGCATTAGCAGGAATTCTGTTTGGGGTGGATGCTATACGAGTACCTACTTTTATCTGCAAAGCTAAAAATTTTATTATTGGTTGAATTTAACAAATCATTTATGTGAATAAGAAATAAAGTTGGAGATAGAATAATGTTGTAGCGTAACGGGACGAAGACGAATCTAAAGCGTTTTTGATTTTTTATTTGAATAGTTTGAGCGGTTAGTTTTGCCTATGAGTGTATATTCACCATGCCATATATTATTAGCCACTACTTCTGTACAAAGTTTCTGTCAATAATTTAGAAGTTAGCAAAAATTAAATTATGAGATAAGTTTTATTCGCACAGAGCACGGGTAAATTTTGTATGGACCGTGTCGAGTCCATACATTTTAGCTATTCTGGAATCGTCCGAGGAGGAACTTCAGTGAGCACTGGATGGGTTTGCGGCCATTTGTGGTGAAGCTGTGATGAGGGTTAACGTGAGCAAATCCGAAGTGATGGTTATTTTCCGAACTCCTGTGCAGTGTACCCTGCACATTAATGGAGTCCCATTGAAACAGGTAGAGAAGTTTAAGTATCTCGGGATCTTTTTCACGAAAGATGGAAGAAATGATACTGAGTAATCCTGTAGGATTGGCCAAGCTGCAGCAATAGTAAAAGAACAGCGCCGGCCGGTCATCAGGAATGCAGAGCTTGGACTGAGAGCAAAGATCTCAGTTTTTAATTCAGTGTTCGTTCCAACCCTCATCTATGGTCATAAAATTTGGGTAGTGACAAATCAGATCGCGGGTACAAGCTGCCGAAATGAGATTTCTGAGGTGCGTTGCTGGTGTTACTCTCAGGAATAGAGTGAGGAAAGTCAGTATTCGTAGGAATCTTGGTGTTGAGCAGTTGCGTCTCCGAGTGGAATGATCAATTCTTCGATGGTTTGGACACGTTGTTCACATGCCTCCCAACGGACTTCCTAGACAGGTTATGTTAGCCGAGATGCAAGCGCGTCGCCTTATGTACTTTAAGCCTGGCCTTACACGAGTGACAAAACAGTTTTTGGGTACATTGAGTCTTATGAGAATTTTACACGAGCGAAAGCCATCGCTCCCATAAAACCCAATCTGAACTGTCAACGGCTGCCAAATTTGAACAAGGTCGCTAGTACCATTAAGATGTAAAACAAACATTTTGGAAAATGCTCTTAAATTTTCGAGTTAAATCTCAGAAGTTTTTGAAACTTCGAAATTCGCTATAATTTTCATTAAAATTTTGGATAATTTCTGATACACCGGAGATATGGGAGGGGTGGACACAAGTTTTTTCGCGTTTTTTTCGAAAATTAAAACTCTTTCGGAAAAAAATGACTTAAGCACTTGACTAATTTTGAGTTGTGTTGTTTTATACGCATGTTTAATATGGACTTCGTGCATTTAGCGGTTCAAAAGTAATGGCATCAAAGACTTTGAAAAACGTCATTCATTTTCAAATCTTGATTCCTCAAAAATTTTTCAATATTTTCAAAAACCTACTTTTTATTTTTCATTTCATAAATAGTACGTTTACACCGAGCCTAATTTCAGCATTTTAGCTAAATTCTACATTTCTCCCTAAATGTTCAGCGTTTCGCCATATATTTTTCAGGATTTATAAATGTTGAATTTCAGTTAAATGCTGAATTTCGCCGGAGCATTTAAAAGTTTGTCGAATTGAACAAACCTCTCAAACTTCCGAATCTCGTATTTTTAAGAGAATTCAAGGCAGTTGACAGAAAATATTGAAACAACACGTTTGAAATTCCACATATAAATCGATGAGACAGCTCTGGGACGTATTTTAAAACAAAAAATAAGCAAGTAGGTAATAACGACAATTTCATCTGTATGGAGTATTAGATGATTCAGATTTTGACCTCGATTGTCATTTGAAACGCTGAAACTCTTCAGGATTTCGAAATTTTTTCACCAAATTCAGAATCAAGGGGTCGGTGTAAATGTGGTAAAAGTTCAATATTTACTTGATTTAAGTTTCTATTATCTAGTTCTTGCCTGCAAAATTTCTCAAAATAAGTACGTAAAGACTTTTAATTTTTTTTCGTATGAAATTTCAAGCTGTAACTAAATCGTTTTGAGTGCATTTAAAAAACTCCCCAAGTATGCTTTCTCTTACTATTCCCGGAATTTATAAGCACAGCAAATTTCGTCTTTCTACGACTTACCGTTCAGAAGTTATAAAGCGATTGGATGGACGGACAGACTGACGGACGGACAACGTAGCGATACCATAAGAGGTCCTTTTCCATTTTTGGACGGAACGCTAAAAATTGGTTCCTCGTAATTTTCTAAAATGAAGAAAGTTGGGACTTTGTCGAGATGGACTCCCCTTCAAATTAAGACAACATAAGAGTTAACGAAGGTTAACTCTTGCCAACCGCTGCTTCTTAAACAGCCAAGAAGGTAATTGAGTAGCAAAGCCCTCTCTCGAGCCACTAAAGTGTCAGTCTTACTTCACGTCATTGCTCAGTCATTACACAGTCTTCTTTACGGTGAAGAAGCATATACCATGTAAAAGGCGGAAGAGAACGCTTTAAGTTACTTCGAGAGGAAAACCCTTCGACTGATTTTTGGTCCCATCTGTATAGAAGGAGAGTGCACTGAACTGTAGAGTAACGCCGACCTAGCCCGGAGAATCAGAACACAACGATGGCTAGGTTACCTACAGTCGATGGACACCAACGCACCGACTCAGAAAATCTTCAAATTTACACAGCATGTGCAAAGCAGGAGAGGAGCAGAGACTCCTGCTCCTAGTGGCGCACGCAAGTGGAAAGGGACCTCAGCCAATTTAACGAGCAAAACTGGAGATGGATAGCTAGAAACAGTGCTGGCTATCCGAGCTTGTTGGCTTTGTTTAAAATTAGACTTTAATGAAACGTTTGACTGCTGTTGAACTACGATGCAGGTTAGAAGGGTAATTGTTTACTTTTCACAAAATTCAAACTTAGATTTACTAACTTCATTTTATTAAAATTTTATACTATTCCAAGGAAATATTAAATACTCCTAGGTTCAATTGTTGGTCAATAAAGCCACATACCTTATATTATACGCAAATCCACATAATCTGCAAAATTGAAAAATGAAAAATAAAGCGAGTGTTGGAGCTAACCAAGGAGACTAATCCACCCTGTCCTGCGATGCGAGGCATGTACAACTACATTGTTTAGCTTTATAGATAAACATCCTTCATTAAAATATTTTCAACAGAAAATAATATTATGTAAACAAAAGCGACGCCATTTGCGAAGTCCTTGAATGCGCAGTATAAATATGACTAATAACAACCGGAATAATATAAAAGAAAATTTATTTTTTATTTTAAAGTAAACAACAAACATCAACATAAAAGACCTTCGAAAACAAATTAGAAGCTCCCTCATGTCAGTCTGATCATTTAGGTATTGAATATTTTTCCTAAAATTACTGTCCTCGAAAGCGCCGTCGATTCCAAAGAATATTTTTTTTTTGCTGTAACGAGTCATTATGAACGAGCAACGCTCCACAGAATATTTTATTCTGCTCTATCGCACCATTACCATTGGCGCAATTCAATAATGCGGCAGCGCAGAAAACCCCACATTTCAACAACAACACAAAATTATGTTGCTTGTTGTCCTTGTTCAGAATTGAACTTTGAAAGCGAAACCACATCACCACAATTCTATCGCTGCTGGCCTGAGCTATACCATGTCATTAATGCAGAAGCAAATAATAAAAATGTTAGCAAAAAATATTTCAACAGCTAGATTAAAATCCTTGTCATCATCATCAACTGGAACGAAAAAGATCCTGATGGAGTTTACAGTAACACAGTGTCAGCACTATAACAATATACGCATTACATGCAGTACACACCTGCCGCAGCGGGGTGTTTTCATTTTTTTCGAGCACTTTTTTAACTTTGTTTCTTTATTTTCTCCTGTCCTGACTCCTGAGTCACTGATACATTTCATTAACACAAAATTACGTAGGTATAACTTATATTTGGAAGAGTGTACATGTATAACTGTACATGTTTTTGTCTATCCTTATACGGTACACTCAACAACATGGAGAAAAAACTTGCATTTAACAGAATTGAAGTCAATTTAAGTCAAGGTTCCTGCGTTGTCTAAGAGTGTACTAGTTCCATTCGTTTTCATCCTCTCCGTACCCTAATACCATCAGGATTTTTTCATGCATAACTTGATGATGTATGCTATCTCTGATAAACACCATATACACTTAAACATTTTCTATCCTTGCTGTACCAGTACACGGCTTCGTTATTTGCATTGAGCTGTTAGCTGTTACCCGCTGACACGTCCTTGTCCTTGCGTATTCGAAGATACACAAAACGAAAATGTGGCTATGCATCATTTTGATTTTTTCCCAGTATAAGGTGCGCACAATTTGAAAAAAAAAACCTGGTGAAAAGTTAAATGAAAAGGGTTAAATACTCAAAAGACCACAATAGAAGAAGAAGTGGCAGCTTTATATTGTAATGATTTGCTGATTCTCGCTTAAATGTATACGCAAAACCATAATAATCCGTTAAACAGGACTGAGGAAAGAACTTCTATACAAAAGGGAAAAATTTCATAGAGGCACAGAATTTCGCATGGTTAGTAGTTTGCTTAGAAGCGCGCGGACCAAGGTACACCACATTTGCCCACTCATAGTTATCCAGTCATTTGATATCGACCTAAAGTTTGGGATTTACTCTAGGTAATACAGATTAGGATATCTTAAGCCAGTTCATAAGGAAACTTTTTAATAAGTTACTTGACGGGAGAAGAGGGGAAGTCAATAAAAATTTTATGAGCTGTTAAGCTGCATCAGCTGGTTTAGCCAAGAAACAACGCATTGACTTGATCGTGTAGAGCTATTGGCCACCAATTATCCAGCTCTAAAATCTAAAAATAAGTTTCAGAGAATCACCTAAAAGGGGGACAGCCTCGCCTGAGGGGGCGTAAAAAAGTGGAGGCGCACACAAACTTTAGAGCCTGGGCCAGGCGCGGATGCAGGGGGGGGCAATGGATGCAATTGCCCCCCCCCCCCCCCCCCTTGAGCTACGAACTATTACATAAATATATTACATGTTGCTATTGAATCAAAAACAATCAAAGAAAAATCGTTTATAATGTACGTTTTTTAACCGCTCACGTGACTTAATCGCTCTTCTAAGGGCAGGCGCCTGTGTCCTGGTAGGGGCATTTAAAAGGTTTTGTTAACTAAAAAAACCTTCACAAAACCATGAATGCATCTCATTGCCTGCATATACGATAGTTATATTTTGTGAGCGTATAGTTTAGGTTTTCTTTGGAATAATTTGGAAATATTCTTCTCGAGTTCTGGAAATCGCATCCGTTGTTATGTCCCTATGCACATCCAGCGCAAAATCTGTATCGTCATTGAAAAATTCATCACAAGACTTTCAAAAACCGGCCACAAGAAGAGATTGAGATTTAATGTTAAAGAGTTAAAATCAAGAGCTTAAAGTATCAAATTTTAACCATGTACCTAGCTAGTAATTAACCTTTCGTTCTCTCCTTATGGTGCGAGTACTTTTATTTAAGGTTTAAATTAAATTCTTGCGACAGACAACCGGGGCATTCTTGCTCTGACTCGCAAAACCCTGCTTCACCAAATGATAAGCAACCAATAATCAGCTAAGTTTGATTATAATCCGTCTTGCATAATGTCCTGATTCTTAATATGTTTCGAAAAATTGTCGGACTCAATTGGCTTCTAAGTTATGGGAAACAAGTAAGTAAGTGCAACAGCTCGCCCGTAACGTACTTCTAAATACCCGACCCTATTAACCCAGCAACACCAAATCTTGAAGTTTTTTGGCCCGAATTTATTCTTTGAAACTCAAAGATGTGTATGGATTTAGAAGAAAGTCTTTTAGACTTATTTAGTTAGATCCTTCGAGAACCTCTATTTCTATAGAATCTCACTTCGTTGAAGTTAATAACAAATATATTTGCGTGAAAAACGAAGAAAAAGAACAGTTTTCTAGAAACGCTCCTTAAATTGGGTGGTGCTCAAAACATTATATAAGGCAAACCTAGAGAATTCCAATATCTTCAATATTTGTTGTTAAATAATTTTTCGATTTAGAGTGAATTTTCAGGAAAACCCTGTAAAGACATTTAAGTCTACAGTAAAGGTGAGCATGGTCGATCGGGGGAGCGGTTCAGTTTTCGTCGTGTTAAAGGCTTTTAGACGCATTTTCTATACACCAAAATTTGAGTTCCTATGCGGTATTTAACTTAGTCGAAAGGTCTTTTGAAATAAATTGTGAATTAGAGGTTGTCTTACATTGAAGCCTTGAACATATCTCTAAAAGGTCTTGGGGGTCTACAGTGATTATTTCACTGTGTTAAAAACTATGCATTTAAATTAATAAAGGTACCCTGAGTCGTATGAAAAAGCTCAAAAAGACTGCAACCTTTATTAACTTTGGCTTAAAAGACATCGTTTTTCATTCTATTTGGCGAAGAGGGCCTTTGCGAAATGGAATTTGGCGAAATTGGGTAAAATTAAATGGAGATGGACGGGAAACTAAAATATTTGAGATTTTTTTTTTGCAAAAGATTCAATCCATCTACGACGGATTGCAAAATACCCGACCATACCAAAAAAAAACTGCCACGCCTCCTAAAAGTGGGCGGGATATAAAAATATAACTGTTGAATGCTTTATACTAGGTGGTTACATACATTTCGGCCTAAAACTCCGCCTTTTTAACTAAAAAATCACTTTTTTTAACACCACGCCCACAAAAGTGGGCGGAGGCACATACAATATATACATAAAAGTTAGATAAATAAATGCTAATATCTACAGCTTTTGTCATATAACTTTTTGTCAAATTTCATATTATATTTATTGAAAAACAGTCATTTTAAGCTTAAATCGCTTAAAAAGTGGGCGTGGCCAATGAAAAAGCTACATTTTTTTCACTACCTTAAAGACAATTATAAGGCAATGTTACGTACCAAAACTGGATGCGCTAGCGCTATTGTAACATAGCTAAAATTTTCAAAATGTATTTTTTTAAATTAGAGATGGTCGCACATACAGGCCTGTAGGGAGCGTGTCTGTGGGCGGATTCAGCTTATTTTCAAACTCGATCTGAAGGACTGGACTTCCAACCAACCGAAAAAATTTCAGCTCTCTGCCTTATAATTTAAGGCCTATAAGTTGTTTACATACGGACGGACGGACGGACGGACGGACGGATAAAGCTTAATCGATTCTCCTGTCGGTCCCATTCATATCTCTTTAAGGTCTTAGGGGTCTACGGTGATTATTTCACTGCGTTACAAACTGTACATCAAACTTAATATACCCTGGGTCGGGTATAGAAAGATATGTCCAACCTCTTTTCCAACATATTTTTTGTTCAAATATTTTCCCAGATGTGGTTTACGTTGTTGATAGCATTCTTATATAAAAAATTGGGTTTTTACTTAAAATCGTTCCCAAAAATGAAGGCGAGGGAGAAATTGTTTCCTTTTAGTAAGGTTACAGCATACCAAATTGCAGCGTCCTATAAGACAACTTTGATTTTTCATGCTACTAAGTAAAGTGGGCGTGTCAGTGGGCCGATTTCAAAAATGTCATAAAGAGCAGATATGAATTTTCTCGTTCCAGCCTAAGAACTACCGACAGACGGACTCTCAATCATATGCCCTTAAGGTCTTGGAGGTTTTGGTTGATTTTTTCACTATGTTACAAGCTATGAATTAATTTTGAGAAGCTATGTCACCCATACACAACTAAACTGGTCCATAGCACAATCTTGTAGACACCATGCATGTATGTATAGTATATGTATAATATCATCATCATCATCATTTTCGAATGCCGCTTAACCTTTAAAAGGGTCGCGGAGCGAGGGTGGCTAAATGGTCCTTCCATCTTTCTCGATCCTCCGCCACAAACTCAAGAGACTCCGGCGCAATACCCATGCGTGATTCAGAGAGGTTCTTTAACTGATCCCACCACCTGTTTCTTGGCCTACCAGGGGGACGACGCGCTCGCATCTCGGCTAGCATGACCTGTCTAGGAAGTCTGTCAGGGGCATGCGAACAACGTGTGCAAACCATCGAAGAATGCATAATATTTACTGCATAAATCAATTTTATACTTTCCTTAATTTATTTAACTTCTACATTAACCTAAAGCTCATAATTCATTCAGTGATTAACAATTAAGTGTTCGGGAATATCCACGCCAGGTCAGCCCCAAAGCTATTTGTTTCGGACCAAAAGAAAAGCTGAATCGATTTCCAAAGCTATAAAATATCAAAAAATGGTTTTAAAAATTGAAACTCTTCGATATAAGTAAAATAAAAAAAGACCGTCAAGTATGAAGTCATACACGGAGCGGTCCGTTTGCTATTTTGAAGGCTTAGCTTAGAACTAATGCTTAATTTGCATTTAAAATCTTGTTTAGTATATTTGCAACTTTGTTTTTTTTAGTGAGGCATTTTTTCAAACGCATCACGATAAGTAGTTTGTTTCGCATACATAATATTTATACAAAATTTCGAGTTCAATTTTAAGAAGTTATATTCATGCATATGAGCTATTAAATGCTGCCACTGCAGTAAATAAAGGGGAGATTTTTGACTGTCCGGTGATCGGGTTTAAAATACTTAAAGTAGATATTTTTTCATTAATTTTACTCTAGGTACTGTTAATATTTTTTTACAATCTCATCATTTTTACAATTTATTCTAAAGTTTAGGTACATACTCAAACTTTTATTGAAATTTTTTTTTTTTGGTAACAAAACTAAAAAAAAGACAAACAGGTTTTTGTACCCGGCTGAGGGTATATTTATTTTAATGCATAGTTTGTAACACAGTGAAATAATCACCGGAGACCCTTAACGTCTTTAAGAGACCTACATGTGAATCGATTAAGCCGTGTCCGTCCGTCCGTATGTGTGAAGGTTTTAGGTCTTCAAAATCAAACTTGGTAGGTACACGGCTTGGCTCTTTTGTTGCACAGACAAAGTGTGAAAATTGGCTTAATCCGTCAACGGCCACGCCCACTACTGGCTTCAATGTGAGACAACCTCTATTTCACATTTTTTTTAAAATGCCTTTTGGTCAAGTTAGACAAGGCAAAGGAATTTAATTTTGGTACTTAGCAATATTGGCCTAAATTCTTTAACAAGGCCAAAATTGGACCGCCCAAAATATCGACCATGCCCACTTTTAACATGTTAGATCTTTAAAAACCCGATTTCTCGGAAATTTGACCCCAAATCGAAAAAAAACAAGTGGGAAAGTGCAAAAGCCTAAGTCCATCTATGACGGATTGCAAAATACCCAACAACACAAAAAAAAAACTGCCACGCCTCCAAAAAGTGGGCGGGATATAAAAATATAACTGTTGAATGCTTTATTCTAGGTGGTTGCATAAAACGTCTTCTTAACTAAAAAAAATCTCTTTTTTTAACGCCATGCCCACAAAGGTTAACGGAGACATATACAATATATACATAAAGTTTAGAAAATGCTTATATGTACAATTTTTGTCATAAAATTTTTTATCAAATTTCATATATATTTATTGAAAAACAGGCATTTTAAGCTAAAATCCCTTAAAAAAATGGGCGTGGTCAATGAAAAGTCTAAAATTTTTTGGCTACTTCGAAGACAATTAAAAGGCAATGTTATATATCAAAAATTAATGCGCTAGCGCCATTCTAGCATAGCTAAAATTTTGAAAAGTATTTTTTAATTAGATATGGTCGCACATAGAGGCCTGTAGTGGGCGTGTCTGAAGGCGGATTCAGCTAACTTTCAAACTTGATCTGAAGGACTGGATTTCCAGCCAACTCACCAAATTTCAGCTCTCTACCTTAAAATTTAAGGCCTAAAAGTTGTCTACATACGGACGGACGGACATGGCTTAATCGATTCTCCTGTCGATCCCATTGATATCTCTTAAAGGTCTTAGGGGTGTACGGTGATTATTTCACTGCGTTACAAACTATACAAAAATTTTTATATACCCTGAGTCGGGTATAATTATATGACAAATATTAAAGATATTACTATTTGCCAAGTTTCTTGTCAATGTTTTGCAAAAGTTCGATTTCATTATCAAAACTCAATATTTCTTAGTGCATGCTTCTTTCTGGCTGTAAAACTTTTTAAGATTAGGCTCAATCACTTTTTGCCTTTTTTACCATCAATATTTAAACTGTAGTTAATTGTGTTTAATGTTTGTTACCCATAAAAAATATAAAATAAAAAAATGCCCTTATATGCATTTTAATTTTTTTCGCGGACCTTTTAAGTGTACCAAATTTCATCTTTTGGCTGTACGAAGAACGGAGTGATACAATAATAGGTCCTTTTTCCATTTTTGGACGGACCGCTAAAAATGATCTATTCAACATGAAATGAACATGTTGAATAAAAACTGTGCGGAGAGTGCCGTTTGGGAAGCATATTGGGGGCTACTTACAAATTTGTGACTGTTTGCAAGTTTGACTGTAAAAAAGATTTTGAAGAACTCAGGCGCAATTCGAAAAATCTTGAAGATACAAAAGCTTACTTTAATTGGGACATTTTATGAAACACACGCACATATAAATCTATTTCTAACAACCATAACACTCAAGGCTAAATGATTTCCATTTCCATATATTTCATTTAAAGCAATCTCTTAAATAATAAAAAACTAGTGGGAGGGTTACAATCCGCTAAGGCGAATCATTGGATACCCCATCCCAATTGACCACTGTCAAGCTCCGAATTGTGACATAAATCTTGGTTGTTAAATTTCAGTTTCATTTAACTTCAATTGTTTTTAGAATTTCTCAGTTAAGAATTGTTTTTAGAATTTCTCAGCTAAGAATCTTCTCCCTAAGAAAGGGGCGTGGCATCCACCCCTTCTCAATAACATCGTATTTTTGTTTATATTTTTTATTAGAAGTGGTATACACGTGTTGATTGCATTTTCATATTAAAAATTTGGTTTACTAAAATAGAAAGTTTCGAAAATTAGAAAACTTATTCACTTGAGTTGATAACTTACGCACATATCTGAACATTTGATAGTGCAAATTTTTTGGATTTAAAGCAAATATATCAAATAAAAACCGTTTATTAGAATGCATATTAAGTATGACCACGCCTACAAGGGGGCGGTATTCGCTTTTTTTAAATATCAATCACAATACACTTAAGAGAGGATATCGCATACCCAATTTCAGCTTCCTGCGACAACTTTTGATGCTATTAAGTATAGTGGGAGTGTCAGTGTCGGATTTCAAAAAATTTTACACTTGTACTGCTTCGAGACCTAAAAAGAACAGATATCGAATTTCAAGTTCCTAGCTAAAAATTTAAGGCCTAAAAACTACTGACAGACGGACGGACGGACGGACGGACGGACGGGCGGATGAACATGGCTCATTCGACTTACAATTCGGTCTCGGATACGAGTCGTACATATTACATTGAGGGCCAATTTCCATATCGACCTTGTAACGCTTTTCCAGTACGCAGAAGGAAATGCTTGATTGAAAAAAGTGAGATGTGAAAAATATTTATTTTCATTCAACTTCATTCAACTGCGACGTTTGTTAACTCTTAAATGAGAATTTCTAGATGGTATTATATAATACATATTTTAAATAAGAGCATAGAGTAAACGAGTCATGCAGTAACATATTTGCAAAAAAAAATGCACGCAATTCGTCCCTCCGCCATTCCCGTCACAAGAGGCAAACTGAAATTGAACAAGGCTTCAAATGCCAGTGTTTGCATGCCAATCAATGGTCGGAGATTGACAAACATCGCTTGTTACAGCGATCTATTTGGTAAATTGCCTACAATTTGCAATTCTGTTTGCATTGTGTTTCAAATAAAATGGGCGTCCTTTATGCTAGGCTCAGAGGTATTTGGATTTGGCCAACATTTTGAAATTGATTTCCGAATAGCGCCACAGTGCCCTCTGTGACTAGTCAATGCCATAATCACCGTACCATTGAAGCACACTGGATGTGTATGTAAAAGAGTAGCGCAACGCATGTTCTATGATGTCCATGGTTTACTTCACACAACCGATGGATTGCTTTTCGGGATGATTGTTGCAAACTTCAAAACCCCATCAGGAATGCTTTAGGCAATTCAGAATGTTCAATAAAATGAAAGTTTTGAAATGAAACGAATAGCTACATAATGGAGTTATGTAAAATGATTGTTTGATTAGGAAAATATACCTAGTTAATTTAGTTTTTGCAATACGACATCCATTTGATGGGACAAAGCCCCAATTTCTAACCTACTCGATTAAAATTACGTTAGTCAATGAAACCACTTATTTGCTCGATTTCTTCACAACTCTGCCACCAACGTCGACTAACTTTTGACTTTTCTTCTTTTCTTTCAGATTGATGTGGTTCAATAGTGAAACAGAAGACATCAGCAAGGGAAACCAAAGTTAGCCAACAAAAAAGTACCTCAAACAGCGTGTGGAACGAAGCGCCACATACAACTGAAGCAAGAAGTCAAAAAACTCATGTGTCCGCAAGAAACTCACTTTAACCATTAACTGAACTATTAGTAATCGTAAAACATCATTCGCCTGGTTACCAAAAAGCTAGAGAGCCAACAGCAAATGCCCATTAATCCTGGGGCCAGTCCTCGTTTTTGCGTCCCACCCACGATACACCATTAAACTTGGCTTTACGATAACTTCTTCGTCTTCAGCTGGCACAAAATTCTCAGAAGTAATACACCACGAGAATATGGGGATGTCATTAGACTGTAATTCATTACACTAAAGATACCATCTATGAGAGCAAATGTGGTATGTGCAAAGGACTACATGCTCTGCTGACAAGGACAAGAGAAGACGCTGTATTCCGTTCGCTGTAGCGTATATGCTTCTTGCACAAAGATAGATGGATTCTCATATGAAAACAGCCATCCAAGCGCTTCTGCTCTTTCAACTCCTTCCGAATAACAAAAACAAAGACAACAGCAACAGCAGCAGCATTATCCGGGCCAACATCAGTGACAACGAACATTAAAAATTACAACCGAACACAAGTTGAAGTCGTCCGGAACGTGGTGTGAAGCAGTCTGGTCACTTGGGAGTCAGACCCCGTCTAAGATTGCTCACAAGCATCATAGAATAATTTTAAGTAAGCAAAACCAGGGAACAAAAAGAACGAGAAAAGGACAATTCTGAAAGGAAAATCCCCCGACGAGGTAAGCAGAATTCATTTACAAGACTTAAGCTGTAATTCATCCTGTGTATCGGAGAGAGTCTAGTATCTCTCAGTGTATCTGCATTCCGGTTGGATGCTTTGCATCTGGGTAGAGGTTTTTTTAATTTTATTTTTTTTTAATTTAAAACAACAAAGTGGATATGTTTTATGCAAGGTGTATCTACTGGGATTCGCATGATGGGATTCCCTGCCGATTTCATCTTCTAAGGCTCCAAGAAGTTGAATTGACATCATGTTCTTTATATAAAGTCATAGTTGACAAGTGCCTGTTACCTTTCAACTACATAGATGACCTACATTTACCCGAGGAATCAGATTACTTTTGAAATACCCTTCATTACTTGTGTAAAAAAGAGTAAAAGAGATGAGTTTTGCGGGATAGGGATGATTTTTAATTGAATTCCAGCGTGGTTAATGTAGACTTGTACGCTAAGATAGCGGAACCATTTTTGGATATATTTTTCATGGTTATACACACCTTACCATACGAGAGGATTATTAACCCCCCAAAGATGACTTCTTTCCATATTTTATACCCGACCGAGGGTATATTAATTTGAATGCATAGCTTGAAACACAGTAAAATAATCATCGTAGACCCTTAAGACCTTTAAGATATATGATCGAGACCGACAGGTGTAACGATTAAGCCATGTCCGTCCATCCGTCTGTATGTGTGAAGGTGTTAGGTCTTCAAAATTGAGCTAGGACGCTCAAACTTGGAGTGTGTCTTGGTTTTTATTTTGTACAAAGTCTGAAAATTGGTTAAATCCACCAATTGCCACGCCCACTACTGGCTTCAATGTAAGACAACCTCTATTTCAAATTTTCTTTCAAAATGCCTTTTGGTCAAGTTAGATAAGGCGTAGGAACTCAAATTTTTGTGTAGAGCAATAATGGCCCAAAACCACTAAGAAACCAAAAATTGGACTGCCCACAATATCGACCATACCCCCTTTACATGTCTTCAAAAACCCGATTTCTCCGAAAAATTACTCCAAATCGAAAAAAAATTCTATGACAAATAAAGATATTACTATTTGCTAAGTCTGGTTTATGCAAAGTTTTGAGCTCCGTCCACTCTTAGGGGACATTTTTAGGAAAAAAACTGTTTTTTTTCCAAAATATTTTTCGGTTTTAACGTTTTGTTCGGTTTTAACGTTCTAACGAAATTACAATTAATTGATTTTATGTTAACAACGAAAGTGTTATGTTAACAACGAAAAGTGTTTAAAGCAGCTACTATTCAAATAAGGCAATACATTTTATTTCTGTTTTGTGAATTTTAACTATGAACTCTGTTTAATCTGAAAAAATAACCTCAAAGACCAATTTTTTTTTGATTGTTTCATTTTATTGGCAATTCTACCTACTTTATATTTTCGATTGAAATAGTCAAATAGTTTACTGCTTTATTGAAAACTCCTGAACGTGTCAAAATACATTAAAGAACCACTTATTGGTGGTTCAGGTTTTGGCTCTTAAAGTTAAATTGAATGCATATGTTAAGGATTTGTGCCACATCTGGTAAGAAGCTAATGATGTCAAGAAAAGTGCTTGAACAATTTGTATACGCTTACGTGGGTATATTAAGTTTTATCTGTAGTTTGTAGCGCAGTGATCGAGACCGTCAGAAGAATCGATTAAACCGTGTGCGTTCGTCAATCAGTCGGTATAATAACAACTTTTAGGCCTTAAGTTTTCAGCTAGAGCTATAGACATAGCGTTCATAGACACGCAAACCTCTGGCCTGCATGTGTTGTTGAGAAACTACCTCTGTTTCTTAACAACACTTAAGCCACATTTGACCTATGTTTCTCTTGTGTCAGTGTCTAAAATTTGGGGTGAGGTAATGCTCTGTATTTGGCTGGAAGGCGAAAGAAATAAATTTCAACAAAAAATTAGCCATCCCGAGTTTTTAATCAATTATAGCTTAACATTACGTTTTTTCTTATGCTAGATTTAATAAGAAATAAGTTTATATGAAAAGAGAAAATTTTACGTATCCAATATTGTTAGCATTAGCATTTTCCAATTTTAATCATACTTTCCGCCCACTTTTGTGGGCGTGCCCTTAAAAAAACTATTTTTTTAATTAAAAAGCTGGGCATCGAAAAATGTATGTTAACACATTACACAGAGAATAAGAAAGCCATATTTTTATCCAGCCGACTTTCTGAAGGCGTGGCCATTTCTACTTTTCAAATTATGGTAAGGTAGAATTTTATGCAATCCGTCGCAGACAGACAGGAATCTTTACATACGCATTGTTGCACTTTCCCACTTGTTTTATGGAAGCTTTTTGAATGTCATTCAAAATTCGAAAGACAGATTGGATTGTGGAAGGTATAACCACTAAACTAAATAATTGATGGTCGGAATTGAATAATATTTCAAAAAATCTTGGCATCATTGGGTTTTATTGGCGATCTCAGAAGTATTAGTCCACGCGACTTCTTGTTTAGGGGCTTCCTCGTCTTTAGAATAATTATGACCTTGGAGACTTGTTTCGATCAACTGTCTTGGCCGCGTGAGTCTGTCTCGCGAATATCAGTTTTAGTCTTGGCAAAAATAAAATAAAATCAGGGAATAAGTTCGAACTGAGCTTTTGTCCATTGGTAGGTACGTTTTGTTTGCATTAGAAGAGAATAGAATAGAATTGACATTATTTATATAACAAAAAAAAAACAAATCCTGATAACAAAATATAAACAAAAGTCTTTTATGACCTGGTTTAGATTAAAAACTGCAAATAATTAATAATATTAATAGCTTAAGGTCAACGTAATTTAAGTTAACGTAAGTTAAATTGCAAAATGAAAAATATGAGTAAAAATAGTATTAAAAGCTTTCTGCGCGAATTCTATAAGCCATTGCAGCTCTTATAAAATTGTAGAGCTTCTCCGAGCCTATTTCTCCATTTAAAACTTGGAATATATCCGCAGTTTCGAGCTTGTTCCTTCGAAGACGTCCCATCGAATTTTTTGAAGAATTGGACATGAACCGAGAAAGTACCCAATCTTTTTTTCTTTCTGGCCTATGGGCAACGAAATTCAGGTCAAGTACATCACCTCTGGCTCGGAAATTCGAAGAAATCATGCTCGCAGAATTGATGTCGTTAAAGTAGCCTGATCTGCCTGAATCGAACTGCAGGTCCCTGTAATACTCTCTATATTACGATGCTTGTGCCCGGTCAATAAAAACCTGACGATATTTCTGATCCAGCTTCGAGACAAGAGAGTATAGATTTCCTTCTAAGCCCGATAAGCTGTCCATATCCAGAGTGATCGATACACCCACAGAATCAGCTTAATCTATCCATGCCCTTACAAAGGTAAACTGGTTGGTGATCAGAAATTTTACGATTCTATTGACCAACCTGGAAGAGTCAATGTGCAGAATTTTGAGGAACTAAAAAGTTTAAATTTAGCCGAATGTGGAATAGCTTTGTTCGCTATGCATTTTTTCAGGATTACACATAACGCGGTCTTTGCTTCCCGAAGTTTTGAAGTGACGTGTCTCGTCTTCATACACAGATTGCTTGAAATTATTACTCCGAGATACTTAAATTCTTTAACGACTTTTATATTCTGCCCCTGTAGCTTCCACTTCTCATTACTTGCATATCGCCCGTGTACTTTTCTGAAGGTCATGATATTTGATTTATTAAGGTTAATTAACAAGTTCCATGTATTGCAATATCTTTTAAGCTTCAATATCATCTCCTGAATTTGTTTAGAAGACTCTGCTAAAAAACGAAGTCATCAGCGTACATTAAGCCAGGAATAGTTTCCCCAGAAATTGACACTCCGCCTTTCACATGCTTAATTATATCCTCAATGAAAAGGTTAAAGAAAAGGGTTCTCAGCGGACATCCTTATTTAACTCCCGCTGAAGAACTAAATGTGGTACCGTGGCGTAGTGGTTAGTGTGTGTGCTTACTACGCCGGAGGTCTGGGTTCGAATCCTGCCATCGTCATCTAAAAAAAAAGACTTGTTCTTTTTCACGGCCTCCACCTCCGCGAGGGTCTGACAAGCCCTCCGAGAGTATCATTTGTTGTCTTGAAAAACTTCTCAAAGTGCCGTTCGGATTCGGCAAAAAATTGTAGGTCCCTTTGTATGTAAAGAAATTAACCCACCAGCGTACATTGTTGAGAAGTTGGCCCTGGTTCACTTCGAGCTGTTGCGCCACTCTATTTTTATGACGAGCTAAATCCTTCAGAAAGATATTCTCCATCCTTAACCGCTAAAGCATCATTTGCGTAAAGAGCTCTGGCAGTAGCAGTGATTTTTTTAGAGACCCCAGCGTTTAAAAGTTTGAAAAACAGCGCTTCCTTATCAATGCTGTCAAATTCTGCCTTAAAAAATACAAAAAAAGCATAAATTTTTTTCCACGGCTCAGACACACTTTCGCTACATTAAGGAGTAAAAACACTTCATCCATTGTCAAGTACCCGGCTTGAAATCTTGCTTGAAATTCACTGAACTTTGTGTTGCTACAAGCCCAGGCTTTAAGTCTTGCAAAAAACGTTCTTTTAAACAGCTTCATTGACGCGTTTCGAAACGAAATTCCAAGGTAGTCATCTGCAACAGACGCATCTCCTTTTTTGAATAAAGGAAAGATAGCCGATGATAAAAAAGCTAGGTGGAATGACTTGGGGCTCGAAAAGTTGGTTGTAGCGGCTCAAAAGATCGGATAAAAAACCTGACGTAGCGTACTTGAAAAATTCGCTCGAAGTTCTGCCAGTTCCGGCTGCCTTGTTGATTTTAGCGGAATTCAATGCTGCGTATAATTCATCTTCAAAAAACGCCTAGTCCAAAAAATTATCCTCGATAAACGACATGGCACATTGAATTATTGTTGCCCTGCATTCAATATTAAGCAGCGAAGCAAAGTGATCCTTCACGGCCTTTAGGTCACAAGAAATAATAGGCTTTATACCACAATCAAGTTTCATTGCCTTCTACAATTTGGCACCAGACTTTGCCAATGATAGCGAGTTAACTAAGCTTCTGTTGTGGCTTTCCTTTTTTTGTAAGCAAAGAGATTTGAATTTTTTGTTCGCATCAACATACATGCGCTGGAATTATTAAGCTTAATCATGGAATTATTAAGCGCGCTGAACAAAGTGAGGAAAGCAAACGATAGGTTACATCTTCACAGTCCTGTCATTCCATTTCAATGTCGGGGGTAGTCTTATAAGGGTCTATAGTCTTTGATGGAAATTGCTAATGGCATGTGTTTGGAAAAAGTTTTAACCTTCACCTCAAAGTCTGCAATGATTTTCAGCAACTACTATTTTCAGACTACCAGCAACTACACAGTAGTCTGTAACAGAGTGGCCGGAAGACCTTATAAATTTGAACTCGCCGGTGACATCACCTGCGCTTCTATCGCTCACGACTATAAAATTGTTTGCACTATATTACAGTAGAACAAGTCATTGCCTAATTATTGACATAGGTCGAAAATGTGTGTATAGCTCGACAGTTTTGGACACAGATTTGCCTCAGTTAAGTCCAGAATTTTCAGCTTATTAACTTCTTTTTGATAATCATCATACTGTGACGATATTACGTTGGGTAGGTGGCACACAAGGCTGACAATGCCTATATAACGGATTGGCGTAACTCGTGTCTGGAAATTATTGTATGGCAGTTTTCTTTCAGCAAATAAGGAACAAAAAACCAACAAAGATTGATGGATGCCGCTGTGACAATATGCGCAGGTCAGTTAGACCAACAACTTTTTCCAATTAAATTCATTTTTATTGAGCCAGATACAAAATACATTATTTTTTGAATATTGAAGACTTCAAGGTTGCCGACTTAAATTATATCAGCCTAACTGTGAAGAAACAATCTAGCGTAACTATTATTAACTTTTATTTGTTGTATATGCTTGCTCGTGGCATATATATGCAGTAAGACCAACTGTTGAATCCATTACTTACCCACCATACCACCGCGTCATAAGTAGGATGGTTCTTTAAAAATAAACAAATAGAGTGGCAAAAAAGTTTGAGATATAAACCAGGGCCAACTTCTCCATAATGTTTGCCGTATGTGTTGCGTTCTACCGTTTTTGTCGAATCCGAGAATCGAGAAGTTTTTCGAATTCTCGAAGGCATTTCAAGACTCTCGCGGAGGTAGAGATCGTAAAAAAGAACGAGTCTTGTGTTTCAGGTGGCAGAGGTAGGACTGTCTTATACGCCACGGCACCCCACCGGGTGTTCAAGATGAATGCCATTTTGAACATCTAAACAATTTTACCAGACTCGACTAAAAGAAGATTATAAGTTTTATTCATAGGTAAAGTTGTAGAGCTTGACAATTGTAGGTCAATTGTAGAGCACCTACAACAAACGCTAAATCTCCCATCACCGCCTTCCACCACCACCAAGGGTTTTCCTTTATGGAATTGGTCTGGTAGATGCTCACAAATAGTACAGTTGCCCCTAGCTCTCCATCCCTCAAGGAAATGCCCTTGTATGTTCCCCTTTGTAACTTTACCGCTACCGTCTGTATTTCTCCAAGGCTTATTCTCGGAAAATTCCTCTCAAAACCTTCTACGAAGTCCTATGCAACCAGCATCAAGTATTGATAGCCAGTGGCAACACTGCCAAAATGCCATCAGAGACGCCGCCTCTGAAGTGCTGGGTTTCACACGGCGACCACAACGAAACCCCTGGTTTGACGATGAATGCCGGCAAGCACGTGCAGCTAAACAGGAAGCATACAAAGCGGCGCTGCACAGAAGGACTAGAGCTGCTCGCGAGCTCTACGAGCAGAGGAGGAGAGAGGAGCACCGGCTTCTCCGAAGGAAAAAGAGAGAGCACGAGAAGCGCGCGGTTGAAGATATAGAGAGATGTTTCAACAGGAATGAGGTTAGAAAGTTTTACCAAAGGATCAAAAGGTCCTGCCAAGGGTATAAACTTCGAACTGAAGCCTGTAAGGACCATCAAGGGAACATCGTTGTAGAATCGCAGTCGGTGCTGAGGATTTGGAAAGACCACTTCTGCAGACTGTATAACGGCGAGGACGAACCAAATACCGCTGTCAGGCAGAACGAACCATTCAACCCGGGCGAAGACGTTACCGACGAAGCATACGAACGATACCGCCCACCCGACCTGGAGGAGGTGAAAGTAGCTGTGTCTAAGCTCAAGTGCAACAAAGCAGCCGGAGCAGACGGCCTAGCTGCCGAACTTTTTAAATCCGCTGGCGATGAGCTGGTTAGGAGCATGCACCAGCTCATCTGCAAGATATGGTCGGAAGAAAGCATGCCCGACGAATGGAACCTCAGCATTGTTTGCCCGATCCTGAAGAAAGGAGACCCTCTGAGTTGTGCCAACTACAGAGGCATAAGTCTTCTTAACATCGCATACAAGATCTTTTCTGCTGTACTGTGTGAACGCCTGAAGCCGTTTGTCAACAATCTGATAGGCCACATAGGCCACATATCAGTGTGGCTTTAGGCCAGGAAAGTCCACCATCGATCAAATATTCACACTGCGGCAGATCTTGGAGAAAACCCAGGAATTCCAAATCGATACACACCACCTCTTCATCGATTTCAAGGCCGCGTATGACAGCATCTATAGAGACGAGCTATATAGCGCAATGTCTAGTTTTGGCATCCCTGCCAAACTCGTCAGTCTGTGCAGGATGACGATGGAAAACTCACGCTGTTCCGTCAAGGTCGGCAAAGACCTCACCGACCCCTTTGATGTCAAAAAAGGATTTAGACAAGGCGACGCGCTGTCATGCGACTTCTTTAACATCATACTTGAGAGAATTGTGCAGAACTCTCGCGCCAACACCAGAGGTACAATCTTTCAAAAGTCCGTTCAACTACTTGCATACGCAGACGACATTGACATAATCGGTAGAACAAAGCGTGATGTCAGTGAAGCCTTCGTGAGTATTGGGACGGAAGCGGCGAATATGGGTTTAGCAGTCAATGAGGGCAAAACCAAGTATATGCTGTCATCAAGAAAAGACACCCAACACCGACGTCTTGGACAAAACATCACCATCGACAGCTATAACTTTGAGGTAGTTAGGGACTTTGTCTACCTGGGTTCCGCTATCAATTCAGACAATGACACCAGCGCTGAATTCAAACGAAGGATAACTCTTGCCAATCGCTGTTTCTTTGGGCTAAGAAGGCAATTGAGTAGCAAAGCCCTCTCTCGAGCAACTAAAGTGTCCATGTATAAGACCCTCATCATCCCAGTCCTGCTTTACGGTGCAGAAGCATGGACCCTGTCAAAGGCGGATGAAAACACTTTAGGCTGCTTCGAGAGGAAAATTCTTCGGACGATTTACGGTCCCGTCTGCATAGACGGAGAGTGGAGGAGGAGATATAACATCGAACTGTACGGGCTGTACAGCGATACCGACCTAGCCAAAAGAGTCAAAACACAACGTCTACGATGGCTGGGTCATCTAGAGCAGATGGACACCAACGCCCCGGCCCGGAAAATCTTCGAATCCACACCGCAGGGACGACGCGGTAGAGGAGCACCGAGACTCAGGTGGCGCACGCAAGTGGAAGGGGACCTCAGCCAACTTCGCGTGCGAAACTGGAGACGGCTAGCTAGAGACAGAGCTGGCTGGCGAAGCTTGTTGGCTGAGGCCCAGGTCCACCCCGGACTGTAGCGCCACCTTAAGAAGAAGAAGAATTCTCGGAAATTGTCTCGTAGCATTGTCTCGTTATTCCCATCTCACCCCTCCAATCTTCAAGGCTAACTCTTACTAGTGTTCCAGTAATCGCGGGCTAACACCGATAACGGTTGCTCTACTTGGATACATCCCTTTCAGAAAATCTCTCACTGGGTGTGGTTCACACCAACAACCTCGTCCTAATACCCTTTTTAGGTAAGTCTCCAAACAATCCACCTTTTGAACAAAGACTGGTTGCCTTTATTTTGACCTTTGATTTATTTCCTTTTTTCGACGAACAATTTATTTATTACAATAAAAATAACACTTCAGAGCTTTAATGTATTTACCACTTACATAATTTACTTTTTTCGAATGTGCCGTTATTATGATTGAATTAACGGGTGATTTTTTAGCTGGTTTGGTTTTGGCAACACTGGTTTTGACAGCTGACGTGTTTTTTAGTACCTTGTGTCACTGTCAAACAGCTTCAGTTTGGTTTGCAATTTAACCATGGATCGTCTTACAAATGAACAACGCTTGCAAATTATTGAATTTTACTATCAAAATTCGTGCTCGGTTCGAAATGTTTTCGCCATTTTTCGAAAAAACAATGGCGCAATTGCGAGGCGAGTTTGGTGAACAGTTAATTTCACGTTTCGGGCCGGTCAATTGGCCGTCTAGATCGTGCGATTTGACACCATTAGATTATTTTTTGTGGGGGTATGTCAAGGCTAATGTCTATAGGGACAAGCCCGCTTCGATTGACGCACTGGAAGCCAACATCCATGCATTCATTCGTGAGACACCGGCCGATATGTGTGAAAGAGTATGCCAAAATTGGACTCAGCGGATGGGCTACCTGAGACGCAGCCGCGGTCAACATTTGCATGAAATTATCTTTAAACATTAAATTGCAAGGTTCAAACTATCGATTCAAATAAATATTTCATTAATTTTTTCGAATTCTTTGTGTTTTTTTTTTTTTAAAAAAGTTCCCAACCTCTTAAAAAATCACCCGTTATAATCACAGAGTTTTAAGGTAATGGTAAAGAAGGAAGATTGTAACTTTTTTTAAATTACTTCAGGAAATAATATTTAAAATAATTCTAATGTATTTTGCCTAAAATTTATAAACTTAAATAATTTTCTTATTAAGCTTATTAACTTAGATATTTCAAGCTGATAATCGGGAAGCAAATCTTTTTTTATGTCAAAACCAGTCAGATATTGATCTGGCACTACTTTAACTACATAAAGAGTTTCCATTTTCATTCAAAACTTATTAACGATGCTATACGGATACTGACCACTAAAAATTTTTAACCCTTAAAGGTCCACTAACATTTCCTGTTAAACGACACATAGCATTTCTGAATCAGACGCAATGTAGGTATAACCACCCTTATAATATGTATACACAAAAAAACCCTTTTTTTGGTATTTCTGCCTTTGTTGCATGCTTTGGGTTAGTACTTTACACTTGGCTGATTATTTCTCAGAGAACTAGAAAATAGATATAGAAACCCTGGACCAGATGTGACATCATAACTTTAACTGTCTTCAATGTCTTGTTTGTGCCGTTTCCTTAGTATTCCATCCGAGCACAATGATCCATGTATGTAGTTTTATTTTTCTACTACAGTCTTCTCTGCAGGGTAACAACATTTTTTTATCTCTAAATCTTAACCGGAATGAAAAATTAGATAACGGAATGGTGTTTTTCTTTCATTTTTTGTTCAGGAAACAAGACGTCAGGACATTTGGAGGAAACTGCACCGACACAATGCCGACACTGTATTCGTGGAAACAAACCAGCCAGCTATTTGCACTTCTAATAATATTTTTTGTAAATATACAAAATGGTAAGTTTTTTTTATCGTACCGGACTCTAACACATTTGCACATATCCTTACTAAAGTGAGAAGGATGGTATAGGGATAGTTATAATTTATTGTTTACTTGTGCAAGAGCAAAAACATACCAGTGGGAGTTTGAGAAGATAAGGACAAATGGGGTGGTAAAGCACAAAATAAGCATTCTTCCCGACAATTTGCCATGCATAAATCAGGAAGTAAGCATTCAGCGTGTCGGAGGGATTTCCTTGCCGAGTGTGTTGTCCTTTGTATACGCGCTTAGATGAAAGTAATGTTAAATGTTGCATACAAAGAAGGTTTCTCTTTTTACGGGTTTCGCTTATGGTCGTCTGTGAGTGTGTGTGAAGTTATGCCATTCGTTTTTTTAACGTTATGGTCGAATGTAATCTAGCAGAATGCAACCAGGACACAGAAGAGCGAACGTGATGCGGAAAAGATGCATTTTTTATGCCATTCAGTTTCTACCTGTTTAGGAATATTTTCTATTTTGACGATTTAATTTAAAGGAAAAAGCTTCAATTCAGAAGAAGATGATTTCTGCGTCACGTATGATTCAGATAAAGAAGTCCTAACTGAATTGAACGTGTTTTTATAGACTTTGTCTTACGGAATTTAAATTGGAACTTTCTGTATGGAACTCTCACGAAAATAGAAAATGTACTCATGGGGTGGAGTTTTTAAAATTTCAGTATCATAGAACCCATAAATTGATTTTCAAGTTTTGCACTCACGACTTTAATCCACGAAGTGCCTTCAACTCATCGTTGGTCTTCTCGGCCAAATGGATCACTTCCAGCGAGTAGGACAACCTAGTGCGGTACGCTGAGTGGATATTACGAAGATTATGACAGAAGATATTCATTCAAACCTCATCTTCTGTCAAATTTATGTAGCGAACTCCATGCTTGTTCCTAAAGCGTTTGAATCCCATTTTAACATGATGATCCGGATTTTTTTATTGGATTGTGTGTGGTACAGAGACCCTCACCAGGACTAGAGAAGGTAACACAAACCATATTTGAGTTTATTTAAAAAATCTCATAGTGAGTGTAACTCTCATAGTCCATATATAATAATGAGCATAGTGTGATGTGTTGTCTCAACAAAGTGTTCTTAGGTCTCCTTCGACACTTTTTGTAGGAGGAGAAAGTTTGTCTGTTGTAGGTCACCAATTCAAAGCAAACTGGACATTTGGACATCTTCTTAGCTCACCCACAAGGTGTGGGTAGATACTCTTCTTCACGCTTTTAACGTCTACCATTTGAAACTTATAGCAGATCAACCCATGAAGAGTTTCTGTTTCGTTGAGACTAAAATTTTGCTCCTCTCTTTGGATGCCGAAAACGTTTTCTGCAATGCCATTAACTTTAAACCATGTTTCCTCGCTTTTTTCCGATGAAAAGGGAACTGTTGGCGTAAGTCTGCTTCATCTGCCAAGTCATAAGTGGGTCCATATTTGTTTAATAAACTTATCTTTGCACAATCTCACAGATCCTTTACTTAAAGAAGTGCTATTTCTTCTAGAATTTAAATCCTAAATTAAGTGCCTGTTGTAAGCGTTAGTGGAGATATTTCTGTTAGTATGGGTCAAGGGACCTCAAAGTAGGTGTTTTCTTAAATTCCAAATAAATGCTATTGAAATTAGAGATAGAGAGGCCCATATACTGAAGAGCGATTATTTCCTTCAATAATATTTAAAAATCAAATCCCAAAATATTAGCATAGAATTAGGAACACCCCTTAGGATCGATTATGTACTTTAATCGATACGTGAACGAACGGTCTGCTGATCATACCACGCTGACTACGGTAAGGGGAGGGTAGCACCAACGGATTAGGATATGCCAGACTTTGCGGGCTAAGTCCTACAATTGTAGCACACACAGAACAAACAGTGACACACACAAAAAGATAAGGTCTTTTGTGTGCAAAAGGTTATCTTATATATATTATATATATATATAATATAACCTTTTATATGATACTCCTGCACGAGGAGTATCATATAACCCTTACTTAAACTAATTTAATTACTATTCACTGAAATAAAAAAAAAATAAAAATTATTCAGCATTATTTATGTATTATTACATTAATTACATTAATAATGCTTTTTGGCAAACTAACCAAAAAACTCACTCACTGGGCTCACGGATTCACTATAAACACAAATCCCACAAAAAAAATCGTTTTCTTCCCCAGTGTTATTAATCGCGAGTCAGAAAAAAATGTTCCACATACGCCACCGACTTTTTTATTCGAAGTATTATGTAAAATAAAAATTGCTTCACAACCTTTTGCATGCAACTTCTATCTTCTTTTTTTCTTAATGAATCAAGAGACAACACTTATTGCGGCCTTCGTTCTTCTCGACCCTGTGAAGATAAAAGACCACTTTTAGAATTCAAAACACAATTCATTACTAATCCCAACAACGCACAGACCAGTTACCCCACGCCTAAGGCTACTTACTACCCTTTCATCCGACAAAATCATTTATCAACTACAAATTAAATTCTAATTTCTCAAAAGGGACACTCAACCAAACAGAACACAACAACAACAAGACAAAAAGAAACCCTCCTTCACACAATACTATACACAAAAGGATAGACATACACAAACAGAGTGAATCATCAGCAACTGTCATGGGATCAACTTGAAGTGTCACCGAAGCATAAAATGATTTAAATTAATTACACAGGGCATCAAATTTCTCGAAAATCCCTTCTCACTCTCTATGCCGCCCACCAAGAAAGAATGGGTGTGCAAGGGGCTTAACCCATTCGATACGACTGTGTCCTGTCAGTAAACCACTCAAGTGTTGTTGTTTTCGAATATAAATGGTGTGCAAAGTATCCCATTATCATAACGTAACATGCGGTGAGAAAACAGCAAAACCAGGGCTAAAAGATCCTTGCAATCTTATTTAGTTGCCCACGAAAAAAACACGAACGAATAAAATAAATTAAAAAAGGTCACTAAAGCCGAGTACAAAATCTACATACGCTGCGACCCTTTTTTGCCACCGCTGCCGCCACTCTCTTCTTGCCAGGGTGAGGGGATTGTTTACAGTGCGATGTAATTAATTAACACCTTACCGCTAACACCAACATCGGATCAGAGCAACCAACCACCCCCGCCCCCAGCCAAAGAATGTTACTTCCCGGTCATGAGTCAAAACTTTGTTACAGCAAAGCAGATAAGAACCGAGGTCGTTCGAAAGGGTTAGACAAACGGTGAATTGGTGAGTTGACGGTCTCTTGCATGTATGTGTGGGCCAATCCTTTCTACGGGGCGCCCAGACCTTCGTTTACTTAAGCTCCACCGGTCGGTTGTAGTGGGCATTAAGTGCAAACAACCGCCCGTCAAATGAAGGCGTGGTGGAGGTGGTGGGTTACCATCGTTATCAGCAGCTGAACCCTTTGTATACCACTCTCGCTCGCATTTGTAACGACCCTCGGATGAAACGAATAAAATGAAACAAACACACAAAAAGGATAATAACGGATCAACCTACTTAGCAGACAGCAGCGAAGCAAGTGTGTTCGCTTGGGGAAGAGCTGCTATAGTCTAGGAGGTTTGTCAGGAATTAACTCTTTCATAGATATTGATAATTCACGCCAGCTGATGCCACATTGCATTCGGTTAAAAGACAACTACAACAGTTCTTACTATTCCTTCTTCCTTTGTCTCATTATTCTGTGCTCACTTTGATTGCCAGAAGATATTGCCCTTTGGGGCAATTGACATAAAACGAACGGAGAATAGATAGAACGGCTGGTTTTGTTTTTTCCTTATTGATTCGCAGCCCAGCCAAAAATATGTACCCAAGGATATACAACAGAACAATAAATGATGTTTATTTCATTTGGCTTTAATGAGAGATATCCTTACGGCGGCGCGGGCTTATCGTAGTGCTAAATGACTTTGCTTTTACTGTTCTTTCCCCTTCTGGTTGATTATCATCCCAAGCAAATACAATGAAAATAGATGCGACGCGCATTCCGAGATAGGCGTGTGATGGCTTCAATTCAATTTAACGATTCTAAATAACCATTTAGGGTGGTAAAGTGCTAGTAAAGGTTAAATGGCTTTAGGGATTGATGAATTTCTTGGGCGAAAGGCGCTTACGACATGAGGCGTTGTTAATTTGTCTTTCGGTTTTTTTCGTATGTCTCAAAAGCTCTTAAGTTCCAGGAATCTATTTACTTTTGGTGAATTAATTCAGGAATCGAAATTAAGGAATTATCAGCTAGACTGGGTTTTAAGATTTGGTTGGATATTTTAACATAAATAACCTTAGGTGATAGGTATAGAGCTTTGTCGAAAAAGGCAAGACGTGAAACGACACTTTCGTTTACTTTAAAGCTGCCTTTGTTTAAAATGGATTGTTGACAGCCTTTTGTCGCCAGATTACGAAAAAATTGGGAGTCCGTGTGGGCTTTGAAGAGTGCGACAGTATGGCTGATTGGCTTTTATGATACTTAAAGGTGATAACACATTATCACAATGAATCAACTAATGAACGTGGTGATGTGTTGATAAAAATATTTACCACCCAACCTAGCTTGAACCGAACATGATTTATTCTACGAAGGAAAATTTTCCGGCTTTTTAGTTAAGTATTTTTTTTTGTTTATCAAACACGTTTTTAGTCAAGAAAATTATAATGAAATAATAATTATTTCAAATACAAGTGTTCAAATTTATCGCGTTGGTAAATTTATAGGAAAACTGTTTTCTTTCAATTTATTCCTTATGAAATTAATCACGAAATGTTGTTTAATAAAATCAGATTTGTGTTTAATTTCACCACTTTTAGCAATTTGCTGTTCTTAACAGTGCTAATTGTAAGAAATTTTTGTGGAGTGAAGTGTCTTGGTGTGTCGGTTGGTAGTGAGAAAGGATTTGCGTGGTTTAAAACACCTGGAGTTCAAGAAACCATCAGAAACAAGAAGACAGCTAGGAACTTATCTTCTCAGCCCTGTATAATGAGGTGCTTAGAACTTCCAATCAGGCAGTGAGAAAAGTCTAGGAACAGACATGGAAAAAGTTCGGCGAGAGGTTGCAGCACAATTATAGATTTGTAAACAAGATATTTCGATAGGCTATTCGCCGTCTCAGAGGAAGGAAGTTAAATTTCGTACAAGAGGTTTAATCCAAGGACGGTACACTTTTAAACGGTCCGTCCGAAAATGGAAAAAGGACCTCTTATGGTATGGCTACGTTGTCCGACTGTCCGCCCGTCCAATTTCGATGTATAATCTGAACAGTAAGTCTTGAAAACACAAAGTTATTATACCATTAATAAAGGTATGCTTTAAGACGGCGAAAATATAATTTTTTTTAAGCACAAACAACGGTTTAATTACAGTTTAAAGTGTCATGAGAAAATGGACTAAATGTTTTTGAATACTTTTCTAAAGAAGTTAAGCAGGCAAGAACAAGAAAAGCGAAACTTAGTTTTAGTTTTAAGCCTTTTATTGGACCTTGACTGTCTATATGGCATAAAAAAGCGCTGCAGACTCAGGTGTTCCCAACTAACTTTGAAACTACAGGCGTCTAGCAGTCGTTTGAAGATCCACAAATCAAGTGCACTAGAAAAGTGTGATAAGATAATACATACTAAGAAAATATAAAGTTAGTAAAAAACTTACTTTTAATTAAACAAAAGTCGAATAATAAGGAAAACATTACTTGCTTAAGGTGGCAAGTATAGTTTTCCTAGTTATTCGAAAACTTACAGGAAAGTTACAGCAAAACTATACTCTGTTCGGAATTAATAGTCAGTGCAAGCAAGAAAGGATGTTTGCTTCTCTCTCAGTCTTTTACGACTTGCATAAACTTGTCTCCCTTTAATGTTCTTTAAGGGCTGCCACTGTGACTAATTTAAACCTTCACAAATCATAAGAGAAAAACCCACTGGGTTACCATCATGTTCTTGTCAGCGCGTGCACATGTTTTTAGGTTTCAGAACAGAAGCAAAATAATCAAATTGTAACATTCACAATCTATTTTCAATTTATTTTTTCTTAAAAGCTTTACAAAGCACAATTTTTTAAAGCTCTTTGAACAAAATAACAGAAAGATCCTAACGAATGTGGTAATGGTTACGCTCTTGAAAATGGGGGTTGATTTCGATGGAACGCGCACTCAAAGTCAATCAGTCTGTCTTCGGCTCTATATAATGTTGGTCATGCAGGGCACGACGCAAAATATCTCAGCAAGTCTACATTTCAGGGCAAATAGCGTATTTTTATACCCGACCCAGGGTATATTATATTTGATGTATAGTTTGTAACGCAGTGAAATAATCACCGTAGACCCCTAAGACCTTTTAGAGATATGAATGGGACCGACATGAGAATCGATTAAACTATGTCCGTCCGTCCGTCCGTCCGTATGTAAATTACTTTTAGGCCTTAAATTTAAGGTAGAGAGCTTAAATTTGGTGGGTTGGCTGGAAGTCCAGTCCTTCATATCAAGTTTGAAAATTAGCTGAATCCACCCACAGACACGCCCACTACAGGCCTGTATGTGCGACCATCTCTAATTTAAAAAAATTCTTTTTTCAAATTTTAGCTATGTTACAATGGTTCTAGCGCACTCATTTTTGGTATTTAACAAAATGAGTGCGCTACTACTATTTATTTATGTAGAAAACGCTCTTCATATAAGACTTTGGGCGCCGCCCACATTTGGAGGCAGAATTGAAGAAAAACCTAAAATTTTCCAGAAAAACTTAATTTCGGAACAGGTTAGGTAAACGAGACTTTAATCCAGATTTCGTTCATATAAAGTTTTTAGCCACGCCCCCTTTTAGGGGTCGATTTTTCAAAAATATTGAATTTGAACCAAAAAAATTGCATTTTTGCGTATATTTAAGTGTAACTTGGAAATATCTGTGGAAATATCTTATAATTAATAGTTTGTAATTGGGGCGTGGTTCAACCGACCCCAATTACAAACTATTACAACATTATAACAAACTATTTCTATAAACTTTTCGAAGCTTGCATTACTTATAAAATGTCAAAAATAGCTATGCCATCAGCATTTTACAATGGTGTAGGATGGGGTATTCAACGGTCCGTTTTACGGACTGTAACTTCTGCGTACACACTGTAGCACTTACTCACTGGTTTCTATAGCAGAAAGACCTCACTCAACTTCCAGACGTTGCTGTTTTGAATCTTGGTCTTGTATAAGATATTAAAGTCAAGGTAGGGGGCAACAAAGCTCGAACTACAAAGGATTATAAAGAGCGCATAACCATATAAAAGTCTTTCATTTTTAGCACGATCCAGTTGCAGAGATTCCCTAAGCCTTGGTGCAGCTTTTACAAAATAGGAGTATTGTTATACTCTTGTAAAAGTCTTGGATGGCACTGGATGCCCACGATATATTCATGGGTCTAACGACAGCCGTACATATCCAGTGCACACTCTGGGGTTGGTTTATGTACCTAGTTTGGCCTTATGGCTTGCTGTAGGAGTTTAGGGCAAATAAGACTTTGTTCGCATGCATACTAAGTGTAAGATATCTTTTCTGCTAATATCAGTAAAACTTTCTTGATTGCTGAAGTATATATAGATGGTGTTTTATATATTTGTGAACATATCTGCTTTGACTGACATTTTTAATTAAAGTGGACTACATCGAGTGCCTAATTTTGTGGAAGTACTTAATAGAGCTTTTAACAGTTTGACGTCTATTGGTATTTTCGAGTGCGGGATTACAAACAAAGTTCCTTTTTAATATGAAAAACGAACAAAAATAATGCAACCCTGTGTTTCGATGAACGGGAAAGCTGTAGACTTGATCAGCCTTCCTACGTTATGCTTAAAATATTTTCATCATAAATCACGGAAAGGATTAGAAAAGTGTTGTTTGTGTTGTAGAAACAGTGTATACGACCACAAAAGGGTACACGGATGCAAGGAAATCACATCTTCGGAAAACTTTTTCGATACTTTCCACTTATTTTAATAAAATAATTTTTAAGTCAGCTTAAAGAACGATATAAGCACAATATCTTCTTTCCTTATCGGCACACTCTAGGTTGAGTAGTTTATTAATAATTCGCACTTCTACAGAAACGATTGAATTTTTATACCCGACCGAGGGTAAAGTAATTTTAGTGCTTAGTTTGTAACACCTAAGACCTTTCAGAGATATGATCGAGACCGACAGGTGAGTCTATTAAGTCATGTCCGTCCGTCCGTATATGTGAAGTTTTTAGGTCTTTAAAATTGAGCTACAACGCTCAAACTTGGAGTATATCTTGGTTCTAATTTTGAACAGACAAAATGTGAAAATAAGCTACATCCACAGACGGCCACGCCCACTACTGGTCTAAATGTGAGACAATCTCTATTTCAAATTTTCTTTCAAAATGCCTTTTGGTCAAGTTAGACAAGGCGTAGAAGCTCAAATTTTGGTACAAAGCAATAATGGCCCAAAACCTCTAAGGAGGCAAGGAAATTGGACCGCCAACAATGTCGACCATGCCCACTTTTACCATGTAAGATCTTTTAAAAAGCCGATTTCTCGGAAAGTTTACTCCAAATTGAAAAAAAAATATTACAAATATTCAAGATATTACTATTTGCTAAAATTGCTCCATAGAAAGTTTTGAGCTCCGCCCACTTTTAAGGGGCGCGTTTAGGAAAAATCGGGTATTTCTGCAATAATTTTCGGTTTCAACGCCTTTTTTCATGATTCTAACGAAACTACAATTAATTAATTTTAATTTTTGGTACAGGCCATTTTGGGGCGTGGCCTATAAAAATAATATATGAATTCGGAACAAATAATTTAATATTTTGTGTTACACGGTAAATAGGGTCGGGTATTATAGAAGTTTGTCACAGACGAACTCTTGCACTTACTCACTTGTTTCATATGAAAACGCGATTTGCTTAGCATCCCGCGGTCGAAAAATGTGAAAGACGTCAGATTTTGACAGCCGTGGTAAAAGGTCTATATTGCTATCGATATGTCATCAAAACTTATTTCAAAAGCTAAACTTACTCGTTTACTATCATGAGCTGTCGGAAGTGTCGCTTGTCTACTACACTGGGAGGACCCCTGCAAATTTGCTTCCTGGCTACATAACACCCCAGCTTTGAATAACCTGCTTTCAAAGGTAATTATAAACTTTCAGCTTTCGGAGCTCAAACTTCATGGCTTCCGTTCCGACAGTAAGTCTGCCAGGCTTCGGTTAATTGACTACTTCATTCACCCTCCAGAATCTAGGGGTGTAGCCAAAGTTCAATCGACTCCTTGAAATAGTATGGAAGAGAGCTTCAATAGGGGGGTTGTTACCGGAGCATCGATAAGATGCCATCGCCAAAAGACCTATACGGCATGAAGCTGTGCACTCCCTCTGCAACTGTCTAAGCAGTTATTTTTCTGGTGGGTACCAGTTCTGCCGTGCGTACTTAGGTAAAAACCTTGAAATAAAATTATTGAACCCATCTTAATTGCTTGCATTATGTTCTTTATTACTAAAATCTCATACTTAAAGCAGAAGCTTCTCAATTCTATCTTAGAAGGTATTCCTCGAACCAAATACGTTCCCTAATTATAGGTACATGACGATTTCCTCGCCGACGCACGCAAGACCAAACTGTCATTGTTGTATCATTGTTAGATATTTTTTTGACTGCTGAGGGCTTTGCTTGGTTCTTGCACATCTATCAATAATGTTTTGTGAAAGTGCATTTCTTGCAAAAACTTCCGAAACTTGCAGGAACTTCCTTCTAATGCCTTTTTAAATTTCTATCATCCATAAACAACTTGTTTTGGTAAAAAAAATCATACAATTCTTAAATTGCAGGTAATATTTGACGAACCAGGCATT
Organism: Neoascia interrupta; assembly: GCA_947623515.1. Lineage (NCBI taxonomy): Eukaryota > Metazoa > Arthropoda > Insecta > Diptera > Syrphidae > Neoascia > Neoascia interrupta. Next base: position 151,459,157 of record OX392463.1, read on the forward strand.
GACATTGCCTTATTGCTTGTGCTAAATCCAGAACGTTAAAAGCTAGTGGGCAAACATGATATGTAGTGTTTTTGAAAAAGCTCTACTTCTTTTGCTCCAACAGCGATGGGTGTCGAACGCTTCTTTTGTATATATTATTTTCCTTATCATTCGAACATATTTCAAACGCCCTATCCTCCTGACAAGTTGATAAAAGAAAATAAATCACTCCAAACCTCCAGTTTAAAAATGAAAAAATAAAGGAATCAGGAAAGCATGTAAAATTAACAAAGCAAATGTCCACCCATACCTGACCCGATGAAGTGACTCTCGAGGTTTGGTCGAATCAAGTCTGTGAAGTCGAAGAAAAGTTTCGCCTTAACACAACGAAACTATAAGAAAAATTATTCTCCTCTCTAAATGATTAATAAATTGATAAATTGAAAATTCTCACGCAAACAATTAATTAAAAAATACCATTCACCCGATACAAGCTTAGATACACTTACAATACCAACCACAAGGAGCAAGGGAGAGTTTGCCAAAGTGACGTCGCCTTGTTAATCTATGACCACTAATCTATTTGGTTATTTATATCGCCGTGTGCTCAGGACAAGGTGCGATATGTGGGCATAGCGTCACCCATCTAACAGCGGCAGCGACGATATTGGCTCCTTTTCCAACAAAAACAATGCCCATCCACACCTGCCTAGGCAAAGTTCCTTGCATTGCGTGCCTTTAAGTTTTTCACCAAGCCAAACCCCCCCGGAATGGTTAAAACCTGCAGCGGGTAAAAAAGTTGGCTATAACATGCCTGGGGAGTATTTGTAGCAACCTTTCGCTCCAGAGTGAGCTGGGGTTTTAAGCATAAAAGCACTGCGTGTATACTGAACGTTTCAAACATGATGCATGGATTTTATCCAACAGCCGGCGTCCGATGTTGATATACAGGCTGCATTAGTATGCACCGCAGGTGGCATGCTTCAGCGCACCTCTTTGTATGCCTGTGCGATACGCTTTTATGTCAAACAATGCATATCTAATGTGACATTTGCTCTGTGGCAGTGCTGCCGGAATTAAATGGCGAAACGTATTATTTGTTCGCATGACTTCAAGATAAAATATTATTAGCGTTGGTAAAATACTTCTGAAAAATCATTTTTGAGGTAATTTATTTGAACCGACTGAATCGCCTTAGGTCAAAAGTTAGTTGCTGACTGGCTGTTGAAGTTGTTTTTGCATAATTAAGGTGGCCTTAAAGTTTCCAGAAATCTACTTGAAAAAGCTGCAACAATCTTACTTGTTAATTTCTACGACGTTAGATATGAGGCCCGTTATCGGGTTACAGAATGTTATAGTTAGGGATAGTTTAATGGTTGCAGACAGTGCGTTTATAATCTTTCTCAAAGCGGAAACAATTGTTTTAATGCAGAGTTTGTAACAAACTTGTTTTAGTTTGTAATGATCAAGACCATGAATTATACACAAGTTTCTTAACTTGATGATTCTTTTATAATACCCTGGATCAACATAACCGTCAATAAAACCGTCCGTCTGACCAGATATATTCATGCAAGCAATCTTTTCAATTTGGAGCCACGTAGTAGTAGATTTTAAGAGCATTGAGAGCATATTCAAGCTTTTCAATATTGAAAAACTATAATCTAGCAGACTGTAATGTTTTTGCCTAGGGTTCGTCGAATAAACCACAATTTCGAAAAGTGAAAAGTTACATACAATTTACAATTCTACAAACATTATAATAATGGCTGCCGGGCGAACATCGTCAGGAACCTTTATATTATTATGATGCTGACATTAAGTGACAAGTCTTCCTACGTTTTCCCATAAGAAAACAATTATTTGAAAAACAAATAAAAACTACAAACAGTATCTGTGAGTGTGGCTACCAATACTGCGAGCTGCCGACTGCAAACTTAAGAAACAAGGAAAACAGTGACAAAAGAATTTTATGAAAAATTATAATACTGCTGTAGTTTTTCGGTCTTTGATCCATTTCTCTCACTTCGAAACTCTAGTCGGAGTAATTTTCCAATCAGTGCGGAGAAGGAGAATACCAAAGTAGATCAAATAGCCCATATGATGGTATTTAAAGTTCAAGCTAACCGAACGTATCGTTGCTTATGATGAGGAGCGGCCCCTAGGGCAAAGCCATACAAAATTAAATTTTATATTGAAAAGTTCATGATTCATTATTCATTATCACCGAATCTAGAAATTAACGCTCACACCATCGACCTTTTAAGGGTTAGAGTTTTAAAACCCTGATTTCTCTTAAAATTCATTACTAAAAAAATTGTGTCATGGAAAACAATAATTTCCGCCCAATTTTAGGGGGCATTTTTTGAAAAAAAAATACTGTTTTTTTTTAAGCATTAATATTCACTTATAACTTAAATTGATTTTAATTTTAATTTTTTGTTTTCATTTACAAACAAAAAACATTTAAATTGGGTATTATGGTAAAAAGGGTCGGGTATTTAGAGCTCCTGACAGACGAGCTCTTGAACTTACTTACTTGTTAGCAGTCCGTCCAAAAATGGAAAAACGGACCTCTTATGGTATCACTCTATTGTCCGTCCGTCCGCATCTGTAACTTTCGAGCGATAAGTCGAAGCAAAACAACATTCGGTACACTTTTAAAGTGTGGAAAAAATGAGAGCACATACAAGGGCACATAACGGTTTAATAACAGTTTGAATATTGATGGTGCTTTTGGTGAGACAAAAAGTGCTTTTGGCTTATCTTAAAAAGTTTTACAGCAAGAAAGAAGAAAAATGATAAATGCATTAAAAAATTATTAGATTTTCATAATAAGATCAAACTTTTGCAAAATATTGAAAAAATGTTTGGAAAATAGGGAATAGAAAATAGATACCCATTTTCAACGTGTTTAAGGTCATAACTTATTCATCACTTAATTTTAAAAGCCGATATTGGGCTTATATATAAAGCAGCCAAAGGCTAAGCAAAAGCTAAAATCAAGTACTGTAATGTTTTTGGGGTTAAGGCAAAGAGAAATGAATAAGCTTAAGTAAATCTATAAATAGAGTGGCGTAACAGCTCGCGGTGAACCAGGTCTAATTTCTCAACAATGTATGCTGTGTGTATTAATTTCTTCATATAGAAGGAGACCTTCAATAATTTGCCCAGTCCGAAAGGCACTTTGAGAAGTTTTTCAAGGCAAATGATACTTTCGGAAGGCTTGTCAGACACTCGCGGAGGTGGGGACCGTGAGGAAGAACGATTCTTTTTTTTTTTTAGGTGACCACGGTAGCATTCGAACCCGGACCTGAGTGAATAAGCTTATCGGAAGATTTTCTAAACTAACCATATACACAGAAACAAACCGCTTTTGCTTTTTTAGAAGTAAGTTCTAAAACGATCTTGGACCTAGAGTCGTTTGGGGTAAGAGTGCGTACTCTTACTGAAATCGTAGCGATTCTTTATGTTGCTCAGTGTTAACCAAAAGGTTTTCAACTGTTACCTTTTCTGACTGAACTGAACCAAAAGGTTCAACTGTAGTTGCTATGACCATGCGCAGCTCTTTAGAAGATATGTGATAAAAGCATTTTTGACTTATTTCCCCTTATAAAAAGTCTCGCGAAACTGAAGGATTTACCCATCTTCTTTTGGGACTTTATTGAATCCTGAAATCCTGAAACGAAAATCCTTCTGTTCATGATTTAAGCTATTTATTCTTTAAAAAATTTGAAGTTTTTTCTTTAAAATCCTTCTGTTCACTGTCATTGCATGAAGACAGTTATGCAATTGCAACCTCAGAGCTAAGAATTTGTGTCAGGCAGAAAAGTCCGGACTGTAGAAGATTATCCATTCGGTCTCGTTCACATGATTTTCAGGTACTGTTTTACCATATCACAAACTGTATCATAAGCTTAATGTATCTACTATCAATAGATGGAGTAAAAGAATGGTAAAAGACCACTAATGCAAAAAAATTTACTTAACCTACATTTTTTTATTTTGCATGTGTTTAACTTAACCCGAAACATAAACTTTTCGAAAAAGGAAATGAAAAACGGGTAGGAAGAAGGTAGTAAAAATGGGATCCGATAGAAAAATGTAAACTATTATATAAGAGCTGTCACTTCGGCTTGCTGTTTTAATGGTCAGGATTTGAACAGCCATAATTCCTTCTGTTATTGTGTACACTATATAAACCTACACTGGGTTGGGCAATCCTTTTAATATTTTTCCGTGGGCATTTCGGTGTAACTTTTGATCTGGTATCATTTTCAAGTAAAAATCTATTTAAATATCTATAAAATTAAGGATAAACTAAGCAAAAGCCATTTGAACTTTTCCACCCCAATCCAAAATCATTATACAAATTCCTCTTGTATTAAAGACAAAAAAAACTAACAACTGAACCCTCATTAACATGTCTGCACTTTGTGCTTGTTCTTCTATTCACAGCACACAATCAACCAGTGGGATCATTCCTTTCTCCATCGGACAATGACAATCCAACAATAGCACCGAAATTCCTCTCCCGAGGCCACCTCTACAAAGTGATTGTGGGCGAGACCATTGAACTGCCATGTAAAGTTCAAAATCTCGGCTCATTCGTCCTGCTATGGCGGAAAGGATCATCTGTCCTAACAGCTGGACATTTGAAAATCTCTCGGGACTCAAGGTTTAAAATTGTCGGTGACTATAATCTACAGATAAATGGTGTGAAGACTCAAGATGCCGGCGATTACATCTGCCAATTGGGAGACCAAGAGAATCGTGACCAAGTCCATACGGTGGAGATTTTAGGTGAGTGCTTTGTTTATCTACTTCTCGCTTCTTTTTCTGTTCCCTTACATAAAATGCTGATGCTCCGATAGGGAGATTGTTTATGGGATACTGAGCAATGGGGTCATCACTATAGCCTACGTTCGTGTATCCCTTTATTCGTTTCCTAAGCTAGTAAACTATCGTCCTTCCCTTACCTCGACCAGGTTTAACGAATGAATCGCAAAATTGTCTAAATATTTTCTTGTATTAAAATTTTCATTTCCGGTGGATTACACTTGATACTGGACAATGTCAACTGAAAACCCGGCACATACACAGTTCCGCCCACTTTGAGAGCCCTACCGCACAATGGACAAGTGACAGCACGTAAAGGCAGTACGGTAACATTGGAATGCAAAGCATCTGGGAATCCAGTGCCAACGATTTTCTGGTTTAAAAAGGACATTTTCTCTGGGCCAACACATCTCTCGGATAGTTCAACACTAATCTTAGAAAATGTCGACCGACATCATGCCGGCGTGTATCAGTGCTCAGCAGATAATGGTGTCAAGGAAAGGGTCTCTATGGATATCCAGTTGACCATATTGTGTAAGTGAAACTATTTTCCAATTTGTTAAATTTATTTGAATCTGGTATAACCTTTGGATGGTGGGGAGCATTTTGGTATTCATTTCGGTATATATAAAGGATGTGACCAAGCGTGCGCAAGAATGTATCCTTTGACTTTTTTTGTAGTCGACACTAAGGTTTACTGCGCGATGATTGCGTAATGTTGGGTAGCTTAATAATTTCGCTTTAATCGAAGGACTACAATAGTCTTATAATTTAGGTTTTTTATTTCGATTTTAGTTCTTGTTCATTTTTCCAGTAATTTTTTGCGACCATAAAAAGGGTAGTGTTAGCATAGTGTTTCCAAATTTGCCGTTCTAAGGCGAAAAAAAAATGGAGGAAAAAATATTTCTTATATTAGTGGTTTAAACTGTCGCTGCAACTATTATTGTGCCTTTACCTATGCCTATACCTGCCTACTGCGGCCCCCAAATTTGCGTTAAAGAAGATAAAGACGAGAAATTGTGCTTCTTATATTCATGCTCCTTAACAATAAGTTTTATTTAGGCAGCAAGTTTTTCTTCACCTTCACATCTGATCATATTTAACTGATTTGACGATTGACGGTCAACTGCTTTGGCAACGAAAAGAAAAAGCTTTCGTTAAATTTGTCCTTTATTGCACAGAATGCATTTAAATAAAGAGGTGTATCGGAATCCTGCTTTTTGGAGTCCCGTTTGTCGAAAATCCCCAAAAAAGTTTTAACATATCGTTCTTTTTAAAACCTCCCACCAGGCATGCCGTTTTTTGGAATTAACAATCTGTCTTAATCTCGTTTTAATGCCCAACCCAGGGTATATTAATTTTAATGCAAAGTTTGCATACAGTGAAAAAATCACAGTAGACCCCTAAGATCTTTAAGAGATATGATCAAGATAGACAGGTGAATCGATTAAGCCACGTACGTCCGGCTGTCCGTATGTGTGAAGTTTTTAGGTCTTTAGAATTAGGATGCTGAAACTTGGAGTGTATTTTGGTTTTAATCTTATAAGCATAAATTATAAAAAAAATTATACGATTTGCCCACAGAGACGCCCACAATTGACTTGGATATTAAGCAGCCTCAATTTTATATTTTATTTAAAATTGCCTTTTGTTCAAGTTAGACAAGACATAGGACCTAAAATTTTGGTGCATAATAGTGGCCCAAAGCCTTTAGTTAGACAAAAATTGGACCGCCCATAACATCGATCAAGCCCACTTTTAAAATGTGACATCTTAAAAAGCCTGATTTCTCGGAATATTTATTCTAAATCGAAAATAAATAATTAAACATATACCAAAAATATTACCATTTTCTAAGTTTTCTTCATACAAAGCATTATACGGTGTTTCCACGGGACACAAGTCCGCGATTAAGACAAATCATCCTTAAATCCCCCCTTTTTTTCACGAGATTTACCATACGAATATTAATCTCTTCACGACGAGATTAAAAACTAATCGCGTAATTAATCTCTTTCACGCACGAATTCTTAAATCAAACCGTACAGAATTCTAAGTGTTCCGTGCGTTTTCTGATGAAACAATGCAAACACACCTTTTATTGTATCATCAACTCAGCAGTGTTTCTTGCATGGTGAAAATGGATGCGCAGAACGGCTGATGTTGCCGCTGATGTGGATTTGGCTGTTCCTGTCAAAAAAGTTTTCTTTTTGAGTTATTTCGTTGCCTAGATTAAAAAAATCGGTGGCAATTAAGAATTAATTAAATTATTTCTGAATCTGAGTTGCCCAAAAGATAAAAAAAGGTTTACAAGGAGATGCGCAGATGACGTGATGTCATTGCAAAATGTCAAAAACGAAAGCATATGTCAAGTTAATCTCCTCTATTCCGGTGAAAACACTTTGGGATTAACTTTTAATCTTCCTATGTTAATCTATGTAATATGTGCGGTGAAAACATCATATTAAGCTCTGCCTTTTTCGTGTTTTTATGAAAAAACTGTTTTTTTAAGCATCGATTTTCGTTTTTAACGTATTTTCTCATTATTCTAATGCAATTAGAATTAATTGATTTTAATTTAGGCCACGCCCATATTTGGAGGCGTGACAAATACAAAAAATTGACATGCAGCATATTTAATTAAGTAAAGAAAAACTTCTTAATTTTGTGCTACAGGGTATAGAGGATCGGGTAGTTTGAAGTTCTTACTAGAGCCAAGTCTGGCAATTTTAAGGTTTAGAGAGGACTGTTTTATTGCATAGGCGGGGTTTAGATAAGGGGAGTTTTAGACACAGGATTACAGCAGTCGGATTGGAAACAAGTGAGAAGTTCGAGCACAAGCGGATTCACTCACGATGAGGGGTTTCCAGCATAACGGGTACCAAATTTACTTGCGATTCCATCCACCTTACGCTTAGCCATTTTCTTAGTTTTATATCTGCCAAAGTGTTATCTGGAAAAGCGGAATCTATGGGCGATTTTTATAGTTTTTAATAGCATTTGCTTTCAATTTAAGGCCTCAACATAGCTTACAAACGAGCTGCCATGCGGTAGATACCATGCGATATGAGTTTATGTTTTCTTCCAAAATGGTTTTTCGAAGCTTAAATGGCAAAAATAGGTACAAAAGGGAAGTTTTGGATGAAGAGCTTAGATGATCGACACTCAATACGAACGTTTTGTGGTTTAGCAGAAGAGGAGGATGTGCCCGATGTAAAGAACTAATTTGGTCAGGCTTCCATCGAAGTTTCCCATTTCATAGACACCGCAGAAGAGTTGACCGGAGTACTTGTGCCTTTAGCCAGTAAAGATTATCTTTGCGCCGCCTGTCGATTAGCTTCTTTCCTTTCCCCTTCCTTTACCCCTTAGTCAGGCTGCGGCGCAGGGTTCATCTCTTCCGGAGCCCGTTCAGCCGTAGAGGTATCCCGGACCGTACCACCAGCAGCAGCTTATTGCATAGTGCAGCCCCGTTCATACTCAGTATGCCGAGCGAGTCGAACAATGAGCCACAAAAGTAACTTATTTCATTTTTTATAAATGAATGTAGTCGCCTCCGGAATCCTATATCGCGGTCGTAGGAAAGAGACAGCGGGTAGAATAATCACCTGGAGTAGAGAAATATAGGCATGCATTTACCTATGAACTGCGAGAATATTTATTGCTTACTCGTCAGTACATTTATGATCTTGAGTATTGACCTCATAAAAAATAAGAATTAAGCACTGCACAGAGTAAATCCAAAAAATTGTCATGCCTACATCCTTTTGAACTTTCGCTTTATTTCCTTCCAAATATGTAAATATATTTACACACTGCACAAACCTATATTTATACATGCACCTCTCTAGCTAAATATATCGCATGCGGAGCGCTTGAGTGGAACTTTAAATCGAGAGTTCTTCCTGTACTACTCACTTCTCGTTTGTTTTCACAACTCTTCTCCGAATCACAGCATTTGGTCGCTTCCGCTTATGCTTCTATTCCTGCCTGTTAGCTTTCCAGCATCATTCACAATGTCCAATGTGTGAACTAATTTTTTGCATCCTGTCTATCGTGTAGGTGCGCAAGGAAGCTGGTCGGATGCCAATATCGGTGCCTCCATTCAGATTCCGCACATCCCCACGTTCTTGCCACGTCGTTCGAAATGTAATCGCATTAGTCAAGCGGACAACGAATGACATGAGTTAATGAAGTTTTTTCTTATTATACGTGCCGACGACCATTGAAAAGCGCATTTTTGCCTGCTATGTCCTGCTCTTACATGCATTTCTATATACATATCTGCTTTTCATACTACTAAATTGACCTAATTTTACATTTTCCTGCAGGGAGCATGTGTGCGTTGTGCTTGAATGTGTCATGCACTGGAATCCAATATTGAAAAATACAAACACACGTATACAAATTTTTCTAGAGCGTTCAAAGCAACGCAATAAAAACTAAGAACATACTCAATGTTTATGCGTGTCATGATATTTAGCATGGTTGCACTATGGGAAAAATTTAAGTTGGTCTTTGTGTTTCGAAAATTGAAAAAAAAATTATTTACAAAGGATTAGAGGCTTCCTCTGCAAATTTAAATTTTTACGTATTCCAAAAGAAGGAGGGACGTTTTTCAAAACCTTAGCGAATTTGCATTTTTAGGCAGGCACATTCGTTTGACTTTATCCCCGGCAAATCAATGAATACAAACCTCCTTTTTTAACAAAAATTAAAAAAAAATTGCAAAGAACAAGTGGGAAAGTGCAACAGTGCGTATGCAAAAGCTATAATAAAAAAAAAAGCTATAAAATATAATACCCGACCACAAAAAAACTGCCACACCTCCAAAAAGTGGGCGGGATATAAAAATATAACTGTTAAATTCTTTATACAAGGTGGTTGCGTACATTCCGGCCTAATACCCCGCATTTTTAACTAAAAAAATCATTTTTTTAACGCCACGCCTACAAAAGTGGGCGCAGGCAACGCAATATATACATAAAAGTTAGAAAATGCTAATATCTACAACTTTTGTCTTATAATTTTTTGTCAAATTTCATATATATTTATTGAAAAAAGTCATTTTAAGCTAAAATCCCTTAAAAGACATGGGCGTGGTCAATGAAAAGGCCTAAATTGTTTTGCTACTTCAAGGAGAATTACAAGACAATGTTACGTAGCAAAAATGAATACGCTTGCGCCATTGTAACATAGTTAAAATTTGGAAAAAGTATTTTTTTAAATAAGAGATGATCGCACATACAGGCTTATAGTGCGCGTGTCTGTGGACGGATTCAGCTAATTTTCAAACCTGATTTGAAGGACTGGACTTCCAGCCAACCCACCAAATTTTAGCTCTCTACCTTAAAATTTAAGGCCTAGAAGTTGTTTACATACGGACGGACGGACATGGCTTACTCGATTCTCCTGTCGGTCCCATTCATATCTCCAAAAGGTCTTAGAGGTCTACGGTCATTATTTCAATGCGTAACAAACTATACATCAAACTTAATATACCCTGGGTCTGGTATAAAAAACATTATTTGCTTCAAGCAAGTTTGTAGAGTATGGGAAGTCTTCAATGAAAAAATTTGTCTTAAAAACTGTAAGCTTAATTTTTTTTTTTGGACTGAAGAAGCTTCAGAAAACTTATTTTTTTTACTTTAAATAGCAAAGTTTATAGCAAAGTAACTTTAAAAAATAGTAAAATTAAAGTCTACAAGTGTGAGAGCTTTTCTTCAAGCAGTTATTTTTTCTAAAATTATATTTTTGCACGGTGTTTTACCCCTTTCAAAAGTATGGTCCAGGTCTGGTTTGTCTGTTTTTTTTTTTTAGAAAAAAATGCAGACAATTCCTTTAATTAGATATTTAAATTAAAAACAATTTTATGCTCGACTGGCTTAAATTATATCTAAAGGAAAGGACTTAAAGCGTAAAAATAATGTAAGGAGTAGTATTCGATATTTTAATATAGGTGTACCACAAGGATCTGTTTTGGGACCTTTACTTTTCCTCATTTATGTAAATTTTCTCTTCAGCCTTAAATTTAAAAGCGTATTAAGGGCTTTTATAGACGACGGCACAGTAAGCCACTCAGAGCTTGCTTCAGATATTAATTGCGACCTTAATTTATTAAGAGTATGGTTTGCTGAGCATAAGCTTATTATAAGCTCTAAAACCAAAATTATGTTTATTTTCATGCTCCAGAGTTTCAAAAATTTAAGCTTACCGCGTGTGCCTATTACTCCTCGGAAACTTTTTTTAGCCGTCTTCGACTTGCCCTGAGAAATTTATTCTATTTGAGAAGTGTTTACTCTTCAAAATTATTACGACCTGTATATTTTGGAATTTTTTATTCCAAACTTCAATATGGTATAAGCTGCTGGGGTGGGACTTGCTTAAACATAATTTAACCGTTATCAACTCTCCGAAAATATGCAGTTAGAAAAGTATGCCTCAAAAATCGTCTACATCATAGTTTTCTGCTATTCAAAAATTTCAACATTCTTCCAATCCGTCATCCTTATTGTTTTAAAGTAGTCATGGCATTTTTTATTTAAACTGGCAATCGGAGTTTTAGAGTTCGAGACAATTATAATCTTTGAGGCAACGTTTTGAATGTAGTATATGTACCGCCTTTTCGCACCACCGCGTTTAGAAATCTTGCTGCTTTTTCAATAAAATGCTTCCACTTGGGTTAAGAACTATCATTTGGTAAATGAGCCTGGAATTTAGTGACGTTGAAACTCTCTGTCGGGACTAAGTAATTGGTCATGTGATAAAAAACCATAGATTTCTTAAACTCCACCAATGTCTTAACCTCAAAATTATGAAAGAACTAATAAACAAAACAAAAAAATTAATTTAAGTAATTATTTTATATGCCTATCTTCTTTCTCTTTTTCATATAACCTGCGGTCTGCTTTTTGTTTTCATTTTTTAACTTTGTAATCCTTCTTATTTATTTTTTTCTTCATTGTTTTTCTTAAATTTTCTTTTTGTTTGTTTAATTTTCAAGTCAGCCCACACACAGTTTGCTTATTTTATTTAGCTTATATCTCATGTTTCTCACATTAGTTTAAATATTTATTAAGAATGTCTATGCAATATTTTTAATATACCTTATATTGTTTTATGAACTTATATGAGAAAAAAAAACTAAAACTAAAAAAAAAACAAGTGAGTAAGTGCAAGAGCTCGTCTGTGACAAACTTCTTTATACCCGACCCTTTATACCGTGTAACACCAAATCTGAAATTTTTTTGTCCCGATATGTTGTATTGTACATTGAAGCCAGTAGCGGGCGTGGCCGTTGACGGATTAAGCCAAACTTCACACTCTGTGCAGCAGAAGATTCAAGCCGTGTACCAAGTTTCAGCTCTCTAGCTTGATTTTGAAGACCTTAAACTTTTACACATATGGACGGACGGACGGATTAATCGATCAAGGGTCTACCAAGGACCGTTTTTATTTATTCTTCTTATTGGAATATTGGACAGGCACCCTTTAAGGCAATTGGCATTGGATTGGCCAGACTCTTAGGCCATATGGAATTGTTTTCACCTAGTTCAGTTAGTAGGAACGATGTTATGCTCATTTTTTGTTTTGTTCATGTTCTTGTCTTTGTCGAAAAAAAATCCGATGGGTACCCACAACATTTTGTAACGTGCTGTTTTCTTCTTCTTTAAAATCGACGTGGTGAACATTTTTATAATGAAAAACATCAAATTCGACCTATCAGACTGTAACCGATTCATTCCCTTAAACGATTCCATCCGCACGAGTTGTATTTTTCATTACTTTAAACGCCAGACGCAACATTGACTCAACAAACGACTTTCACAACACTTGAACGAGATCACTACACCAGCTGACGTACCACCCCCCCCCAAGGCCCCAAGGCCCCAAGGCACATACACCCTGCATCCCTTTCGTAATACTAAACAAAACAAATAGCAATCTCAGCGCCGCTATACATACGCAAATCTCACACAATAGAGCAAAGGCGACATTTTTTCATCTATAACAAAAAGAACGAACAAAAAAACAAATCAGCACAACCCAGTGGAAGAGGAGTCAAATAATCATAATTTAAATGTTTCTCCTCGGCCCTGACAGAGCATAGAGCTTCGCAAGACACAACGTAGTAACATTATGACAATAAAAGATTTTAATAAAAACGGATACATCTCCTGAGAGAATGAGAGCGAGCAAGATAGTAAACACGATATCCTTTACGATACCGTCGTAAAAAAAAAAAAAACCGACAAAAAACTCGCAATACCATCATCATCATCATAATGGTGCAACAATAAAATAGAGACGACACCGAATCCTTGAAGGATGAGGGAAAAAAAGACAAGTAAAATTTCTGCGAAGGGAGGCAAACTATAACAATATACACGATGATTCAACCTGATGAAATCATCATTTTTTCTACACTTGTTCTGCATGGCAAAAGAAGAAGATATGCCCTGACTGATCCAAACCCTTTTTACCCAGAGTACCCGGGTATTGGGGGCAAGTTCATCTGCTGACAGAAGTCGATAAAATATTTCATATAGCATTGAATCCTTTTTCCTATTTCACACCATTCGTTTGGCAAATAGAAAGTAAATTCCTTGAACTGGAACAAACATTCTTTTTTATAAAGAGCAGAAGAGTTAAACACTCTACGACGAGGAGAATGGCATCTTCCATGCTGATGTTGCTCTCCTTAAGCCGTTACCGTTGTCGTCGCCTTGCCTGGGTTGGTACTATCTCGCCTATCACCATCTCATCGAGTTTATCATCGTTTCCGCAATATGAATGTCATTCGGAGACTCAAGTGGGCAACACATTCTGGCTGGGTGGATGAGGTCGAAAATTCCATCTTGATTTGGGCCCTTCGGCAACATAATATAACACTGTCGTTCTTCGTTCATATCACATTGACACTGTTATGGTGTAGTGCTGGTGCTTCTGATGACAATGGTTTGAGTAGAGAAGATGCAAGTCCCAGTGGCCTCATCAAAGTGCAGAATCTTGTGCTCATTCATTCTGGATCCCAGATGGACATCATCAACTTTGCCATTTTTCGTTCTAAATGATTGGATCGCCCATGAAGAAGAAAATTTCGAGGCGGACTTATGGGACTGGGAGTGTGTTACTTATTTCAGTATACTCTTTGCCTGGTGTATTGGAAAAGTCATCAAAAATAGAACCGATAATGCACTTCTTCTGGGCTTCTTATAGAAGGACTCAAAGTCTGCAAATGCTGCAAAGCTGGTTTTAGCCTCGATTCAAGGAATTCGATTAGGTTTACTGCATTTCTCTGACTATAAGATTATTCTATGTTGCTAATGCTCCTCAACAGCGCTTTGTTCGTAGCTTTCCAGCGAAGGCACATACGGTAGTTCCAGGTAGGAAAAGCGACTTGTTTTACAATTTTTGTAACACAGATTCTACAAATATGACTATTATCTCTTCTTTATCCAAATAGGCTTTAGTCAATCGGCTTTAGTTAATCGATACGTTGAAAACTAGGCCAAATTATCAGTAAAAATAGGTGCATGAAAATACGGGAAAACCGAAAATTATTTTGGAAAAAACGTTTTTTTTTTTTTCAAAAAAAAACGCTTGTGACACACTTATTCGACATGCTTATTCGATTTAGAATTTGGTCTCGATTATATGCCCTTAAGGCCTTAGGGGTCTACCATTATTATTTAACAGTGTTGCAAACTATGTGACAAGCTTAATATACTCCCACTGGGTATATATTGGAATGGGGTATAAATGCATCTGCAATAGAGCTGAAAAAAAATTAAAAAATCGTTTCATAGATTTTAAATTTAAGAAAATGTGAAAAAATTCAAAACAGCGTATGTCCTCGTCTCTATCTTTCAAGAGGTTTATATATACGTTGTCTGAACCTCTCCAAATGTCCATGTTTTTGATGCCTGGAGGGCCTGGAGCATTTCGTAATGTTTCCGTTTAATGAAGTTCTATATACCTGGAGCTGATATAAAAGAGAGAAGTTGTTTGGTAACTTCATCTTCAATATAGTTGTCTCCAGCTTTTCCCATTGTTATCAAGGTGCTTATGTTTTGGATCCTTTTCCTCACATTTAAAATAACTAGGTACAACCTTTCTCGTCTCCAGTGGTTCTAATTGTGGTCCAAACCAAGACTACATTTTTCTTTTTTCATCAGGAGTGACAGTAGCATTTCTTGGCTACTCTGCAATGAAATATAGAAAGTTTAAAAAGAGCATATTGCCGATTCTTATCGCTGTAAACGCACATACTTTACAGCTGAATTTGATCATTTGATCATTGCTTTGTTGGAGTATGCCTGGCTTCTTGCCGAGTCTTTTTATTAGTCCTTAGGATTCAATTGATTAAATAAGCTCATATTCTGTGAGTTATCATTTGCAATATTTCTTATTACCCTTTGAAGACCTTACAGTTTAACGAATTTCATCAAGTAGTCTATTGACATTCTGGTCTTCGGCAAACTGTAGTTTTGAGTGATCTGATGTCAACATGTTTTTTCTGTATCTCCGGCGCGTCGTTATTAGCTTAGTCAATAAACCACTCACCTAAGAACTTCAAACCTCCCTTAAGCAAGAAGGGGAAAGTCTTTCAGCTTTCTATGAGGTTTAAAAAGAGGCTGACATATTTTTCACTGAGCTAAGATATCTCTGTTTCCAGCACAAATACTCCTGCTACTCTTCTTCCGCTTTGAGGTATTGTGTTCGCAGCCTTTTCTCAAAGCCAACCAGTTATAAATATATAATTTAAACATTACTATTACCTCTTTTGTTTTTGATATTGTTTGCCTAGGGTTTTTCTACAAAACTTCTAAGGTTTACCAAAATCACAAAAAAAAAACTAAAATCCCCCTTCCGTTTGCTTTATGTCGGTTTTACTGTGACTATAGCCACGCATGAATATAAAAACCCTTTAAATTACTCAATCCCAATTTAAATATACAATTTTACAACAAAAATCTGGATCAGAAAATCTATTTCTGTCAGAAATCAGAAAAGAAAAAACTTTTCTTAAACTTAGGCAAAAACACTCATTCCAGTGAAGTTCCTATTTTTAATTTGAAGCCAGGGAGAATTTATGAATTTGATTGCTCTAGCATACGACCTTTGTCAATGTCCAGGGCATAGATAGTAAACAGTTTTAATTAAACCCCTTATATGGGTAAACTGTAAGCTGTGAAAGGGCCAACTGGTCATTTCTGACCAGCAAAAAACTCATCAACTTTAAAAATTTTTTGTTTTTTTTCACTCGGAAATTTTGGATCACCCAGCACATGGCATTCATTGTTCTCTTCTTACAAGGGTCCCCATGGAAAATATCCTGTTCTCTGTGGGTAAACAAGACTCTCTGCTATTAATCGTTGTAACATCCTAGTTTCGACCACATAGAATCCTCGTGCATTAACTTTTGTTATTGGCTCTTGTGTTGATTGTGACAACGTGACAACCACTCGAGACTTGGTCATTGCAAAAGGACACCCACTTTCATACACTGACTGGTCCCTTGTGCCGCCAGAAATTGTAATCAGGATATTTTAAGCCAAATGGTTTGGTTTTTGGACATGGACTTTATGATGGCAGGGCATACAGTTACGTATGCTTCAGTGCATATTCGTTGGGTAGTTATAGCAGATATGGCAACCAAGTCTCGAATAACTATGCGGGGGTCATTGAAAATAAAACTACGAGTTCCACTTCACCAAACCATCAGAACCACAACAGTATAGTGCCGCTATGAATTGTAAAGAATTGTGTGGAATGGGGGTGGTGCTAGCCATGATTCTGTATACTGAGTGTGTATTTTTGCGAGGGGTACGGATAGCACTAGCACTTTTATTTATTCCCAATTTGCCGAATTTAGTTCCCAGGCGTTTTTGCGGTTTCCATTTGAATATCATCATCATCATCGTTGTTGAGGTTAGAGCCTTTGCAGCCGACGCCAACATCGGTCCGGAAATGTTCGGATATTTTGGAAAATTTTAATTAACTCAGCTATATTTGCAGCTCCAATAGACACATTGCGGCGTCAGTGTTGATGCACTTTACACTACATGTAACTTAGATACTAGGGAGTATGCATACTTTCAAGAGCACACAAGTGTGTGCATTTTTTTCAGATTGCCTTTTGATGAATATGTTTTTTTGACGAAGAAGTATCATAGAGTTACTATATTAGATTTTAGTAGCTGAGGAGTTTTCTAAGGCGAATGACCACGTCATAACTTTTTTAAAACGAAATTCAAAGTGGGAAGTTAACGAAATGTTTAAGGAAAAAGCCGCTTCTTTTTTACTGACAGGACTCGATTCAGCTTCACGAGTATGCTGCTTGAACTTATTAAACTATTGGTGGCCAGTTTATTCTCTCTTCAAAATTGCCTGCCATTGGGCACAGATCGTGCAGAAAATTTTTAAGCTTTTTGACATATTTCGCAGACATTATGCAACAAGGTGGGATGCCGTGGCGTAGAGGTTAGTGTGTGTGCTTACTACGCCGGAGGTCTGGGTTCGAATCCTGACATCGTCAACTGAAAAAAAAAGACTTGCTCTTTTTCACGGCCCTCACCACCGCGAGGGTCTAGATCCCCTTGTATGTAAAGAAAGTAACACACCAGCATACATTGTTGAGAAGTTGGCCCTGGTTCACCTCGAGCGGTTGCGCCACTCTATTTATTTATTTCATTTATTTATTCAACAAGGTAAATTGAAACAGAACCTAAGTGTAAATTAAATATATTGATACAAACTGATATGGTTTTATATACATAATATTTCTGCTTTTTTTTCTCAAGCAATCGGTGACAAAAACTTTGTTGTTAGCATAATAAAGTGTTTGTGTGACAAAAGTAGTTTTCTATTTTTAATATTATTTTATTATGAATTACTATAACTATTTATTAAATTATATACCTACTATTCGAGCTATTAACTTGGCATAATTTCTTTATTTTTACAGTCATAAGATAATTTTTTTCTTCACATTAAGATCAAAGAAACCTTTTATATTGCAAGAGCCTAGAAATGAGGATTGATGTGCGACACGTGTATGTTTGTACTTGCATGTATGTAATTAGATACCTACTCGTAGCATAGGTAGGCACCTACCTAAAAGTTATTTTGCCAACAAATCTACAAAGAGCTAAAAAGAAAAAAGAGTCAATCGTTTACCCATTAAATGCACAATATACATATACTAAAAGTTGCGAGAGTTCTTAACTGCTGAACAGTCATTTAATTGAAAGGCAAAAACCTATTCTTATGTAGGTATAGCAAAACCTAGATGTACGACCCACCTACGTTTATATCTCCCTAAAGTTATCTATCTGCTTCTAAGCCAATAATTTAGACACACCCATACAGCAATACAATGTACCAAAAGCTAACATATTATCGTTTCTTTCAATCAAATGACGAACATTCTCCGATTCAACCCTCTTAAATCCCCCTACACCAGGAATTTGTTTAACTGCCTCGCTCGACTGTTCCAAATAAAAAATCTTTCTCTATCGCCGCCACCGCCGCCCGTCGCCTGTTTGTCGATGGTGAGCAAAAATTGGACGTCAAAGGAGCAGAAACCAAGAAAAAAAAATTCTTCTGGAGGATAAAACCGCAATACCACGAAAAAAGAACCTCATGTCGATTCGAATTCGATTTCTGGAGGTAAATCCCTCATGCTAGTCAGTTTGGCATCCCCATCACCGCCGCCCAGTACTTTTCAAGAGCCAATAAACCAGCGAAAATCATGAAAACCTCGTGCAATGGATTTCCCCACTGAAATGTGTATTTTTTTTTATTTCTCTTAGGAGTTCGAGGTTCCTACACACATGATACATGATACATGTGTGTAGGAGGGCAAATACAAAAAAAGGGAAAACTTTATCTGCATCATTTGGTTTTAAGACATTCATCACCTAAGTGTGCTTATTTTTTTAGTGCGAATCTTTTATTTTAGGTGACCTAAATAATAAGCATATGAATATATTTCAGCCTTTTTTTGTAAATTATTGGATACTTTTAATAATTAATATATAACAATTAATATTGAAAGGCGAAGCGTAGTCCGTCGTATAAAGCTGCAAAGTGGCATTTAAACACTCAGACACATAATTAAAGTTAATTAGGAAATGCGACGATTCCTTACTGGAATTGATGGTCTTTCGCCCTCGTAACTTAACATTTTCATTCATGTATTGATGTAATAATTTTTTCTAATAGGTACTATTTAATTGGGCTGCTATTCGACAACAAATTGTTGGCGAACCCAAATGAATCCTATACAGCTAGGAGTAGGAGTTTTGTGTGTGATGAATATACATATGGGTGAAGATCTAAGGGTTAAAAGATGCAGCGTAGCTAGTGCAGATGTAATCAAGATAACTATCAATGTTCGCAATGTGTTAATTGTTTTTGTATGTGTAGGGAAGGTATACATTTTTATTTTATTTATTTTTATTTGTTTATTAAACAAACGGAAAATCGTTAAACTACAAATTTTAATTATAATCTAAATCCATTGCCGTTGAAGCTGGTGACATGACCGAAACTGAATGCTCTGAAAATAAAGAGAAGAGAAAATGCAACATGAATTGCTGTTGTCAGCAAAGGAGACATACATAGTTCCAAAAACCAATACTACTCAGGCAATGCATGTTGTAGTTGAGGAACACAATTTCGATCACGATAGCGTAAGCAAACCGCTACAAAATGGATCAAGTCCAACCAACTTAGAAAGAAAGACTCAGATCAAGACCAAGTCAGTGTGAGTAATATATCAGCCTTCAACAACTAATTTACCGCAGCGTATCAGACTCTGACAGCTTACACGTCTTAATTTGCCTCAGCTTGTCAGAGTAGGATCGCCTAAAAACATCCAATAAACCGTCATCATAGCCCTGTGCACTGTGACCGCCCAGAAAACATTTCTCGACCTTGGTCTGCAATAGGGAACACTACCCGTGAAGACTCCACTCTTCAGGGTCCAATCCAATCATGGTAGGCGGGACTTGCATCGCCATACCATTTTATAGAGTGCAAGATCATTCTCCACACCCGTCTTTTATCAGGCCAACGGGTAAAACCATCGCCGAACCTGGATCATAAGCAGAGCGCGTGAGCCAAAATCCATATACTCCATGCTCAAACTCCACTCCAACCAGCACACGCGGGATGTACATCGCAATGCACGCGCTTATGATGAATCCACTCTACCAGGCGGGACTACCATCGCAAGGCCTGAGTTCGCCAATATTGGGCAAAAGCAACGCTCTACGCCCAATCTGATTAGGGAAGCCAACACAAAGGAATCTCATCCCATACACTCCCGAGATATTGGATATAACTTTCCATACCTCAAGGGAAGCGCACAAGACAACATAAGCCATGGGACTCAAACGCGAAGCAACAATGTGCTGAACATACTTAGAACAAAAGTTCCAAGCTTTCCGAACATTATGGGTGAGAAACCTAGCCGTCTCCACCACGCCACACACACACGAACCTGATGATATCGGCACAAGCAAAACAAAATGAGCCTCTTGCTCTTTAAACTGACTCTACAGGCCACAACACTGACTTGGCCTTGTAAACCAACCACCCAATACAACGAATGCGCAGAGTAAAAAGCTCCATATTGAACATAGCTTCCACATAGATGTGCGCTGTGCTCTGCCCCAGCACCCTAGCGCCTAGATACACATGCAGGTACCGAAAACACAGTACAATACACACGAGAAAGAGAGTTCTGGAGGAGAACACGACCCTCTTCGCTCTACAAATGCACAAATGCACCACTACATATACACCACTACGGCACTGCACTGAGATATGATACACTTGCAAATTCTTAGATCTTCTATACTCTTGGAAAGCTGATTATCGAAGTGTATAAATGGGAGTATAGATATTTAAAATGAAAGCGAGGATGAAAAATAAAAGAAGGATCGTCAACTGCCATTCAATTTTAAATAAACAGCCTTCATATGTATATAGTATAGACTACATGCCTCAACCACACAATCCTCTCTAGAAGATTTTTCGAATATTTTACGTAGTGAGAAAGAGGACAATGTTGTTATACTACAGGGGATCTCAACATAGATGTTTTGAGTTCTAGTTCTCAATCTAATAGTCTGTTTGCTCCTGCAGCTGAGAATAGTTTAAACTGTTTTGTAAATGATATTACAAGGCCCAGCTCATGGACGTGCAACGATCGTTTGGGAAAATTGTTCTAAGTCATTGCTTTGGAATCAATTTCGATTTACAAATTACTGATCACTGTATGACAGGACTTCTACTCAAAAGCCTTTCGGGTCTAAAGCGATCTCGTGGTATTTCTTCACGCGCTGTTACACGAATCAACTATCATGCCCCACTGAATAATCTACTCTTGCTCGAAAATTGCTTCTTCAGCATGTGGCACCTTTCTCAAAATTACATGAGGGCATCAAGTTGCTGGCGGAGCATCGAGAAAGATGGAAGGACCATTTAGCCACCCTCGCTCCGCGACCCTTTTAAAGGATAAGCGGCATCCGAAAATGATGATGATGATGATGGCAAATGATGATTTGGGCTAATAAACTGCGTAAATTGTACTACAAGCATCCACTTAACTCCAGCTTAAAACAAGTGGGAAAATGCAACAGCTTCTTCAGTCCGTCTATGACAAATTGCAAAATACCCGACCCTTCCAAAAAGATAACTGGCAGGGCTCCAAAAAGTGGACGCGATGTAAAAATATAACTGTTGAATCCTTAACGCTGGAGGGTTGCATACTTTTTGGCCTAAAACTCTGTCATTTTAACGAAAAAAAACATTTTTTTTTTAAGCCGCGCCCAAAAAAGTGTGCGGAGACATATATAATATGTACAAGAAAATTATAAAATGCTAATATCCTCCCGTTCATGTGGTTGAGTCTGCCTCAAATAGGGTTGATGTAAAATAAAAGGGCCCAGATGTTACGGTAGATATACATATCTGCCAGCAGCATCATTTAAGTCAGTGAATTGAAGCGTTTTCAAGCACATCTGGAAAACCATTTACTATTTCAAAACTGCTTCAGCTTAGGTAGGTAGCTCTTTATTTGTTTTAAAATCTTGCCTCTTATCGTTTCGAAAATAGAGAGATATTTTCTTGTCCTTTTTTAGCGTTTTTAAAATTTAAAATCCATAAAGCAGCAACAAAGATTTTTTTCAATTACAGTTAGGCCCTTTTTCAATTTTGCATCCAGCTGCGTTCTATTAGCCACTTTTGTGAAATTCTGCGGACATGGATTTCCGAGAAAACTGTAAAACATGTTGCTTTTTTTCGTTTGCTTTTAAATAGGTTTGAAAACTTGAGGCTAGAAACCGCAGTTTTAGAACTTTTTAAGTAACTTGTAAACTTGTGTTGTAAACGCAATTGCGGCTTAATCCATCAGCCAAATTTGAATATGATCGTCATTACCATTAACAGACTAGCAACCTTGAAAAAATCATTTTCGAAAATATATTTACGATTTTCAGTCAAATCTTCAAATTTTTTCAATATTCGCAGTTTGCTTTAGCTTAACGTGAAATCTTAAAAGACGGACTAGGCCCGTTATTTATTTCCAAGTTATACTTTATGCTGTTTAGAAGCTAAAGGGGGAGACATACCTTGTTTTGACCTTTTTATAGTTTTTTAAATTTCAAATCCACGAAACAACTTTTTCAATTTTCTTCAGTTCCCGTTAGACCTTTTTACAATAGCGCAACTATCTACGGTAGCATTGGATGCTTTTTTCAAAAGTCTATGGCCAACGGTTTTTGTGAAAACGGTAAAACAAATTCCTTTTTCCAATAAGGAATCCAAGGAACGAAATAAGTTCTTTTTTTTAAATTGGCTTCGAAAAGCTTAGGTTAAAAACGGTAATTTGAATATTTTCTAAAGCAGCTTGCTTTCCTTTTGTATACTTTGTACTTGAACTGAATCTGAACAAAATCGCTTTTACCGTTAAGATACTAGAATATTTTAAAAAATACGTCTTGAAAATACTTTTCTGTTTTTGACTTAAATTTCAGAAGGTATTGAAATTTTATAATTCACTAGAATTTTCCTTAAAATTTTGAGTAAGTTCTGATACGTGTGATTTTTTTATATGATTTTTCCAAACAAGACCATTGATAAGAAAGGAGTGTGGGGCACACGTTTTTTCATCAATTTTTGCGATTTTTTTCGGAAAATGCGTTATAATGGCAGTATTTAAACTGTTTACGAAAAATATGACTTAAGTATTTGGTGTACCTTGTATTGCTTTATACGCGTGTTCAATATTGGCCTTGTACACTAACCGGTTTCAAAGTTATGGCCTCAAAAACTTGAAAAATTGGCACCCATTTTCAACTCTTCAATTCTCAAAAGCTTTTCAATATTTTCAAAAAATTTAATTTTTTCATTAAAGTTAGCATCTACTTAAATTAAGTTTCGCTTTTCTTGCCCTTGCCTGCCTAACTTCGTAAAAAATTATTGAAAAACAATTGGTCCATTTTCCCATGAAATTTCAAACTGTAATAAAACCGTTATTTCCGCTTCAAAAAAATTGCTTGAATGGGTCAAGGCTTAATCCATTCACCTGTCAGTCTCGATCACATCGCTAAACGGATTTAGGGTCTACAGTGACTATTTCACTGTGTTACAAACATTAATAAAAATTAATGTACCCTAGATAGTATAAAAAGGACACGCATAGTTGACCCATAACGTATTATTCCTATGATTACGTTTTATCAAAACAACTTCACATGTTTTTACATGACAATAATGACAATAACTTATGTAATATTACCTTACGAGAACATGAAAACGCATGTATCGAGTGCAACATAAAATTACAAAGTCAGTCATTGGCTAAGAATACTGCAAATGTCGTATAGACGGCCTTAAGGTGTACTTTGTAAACATAATACGACATTGTCAAGTTTTCTTTCCTTTTATAAATGAATACATGTGTCGAATCTGTTTGATTTGTTTGAGATCAATAATGAGATTTTTCCTTTTCTGTATAGGATTCTCTACGTACGTTATCACTACGTACACTGCCGCCCTGTGATATATGTAGATCTAGTTCAATTAATTTATTTTAAAATAAACTAATAAATAAATATTTTTCAAACTTTTTTTTGTTTATTTAATTATTTATTGATGTAGTTTCAATTATAAATTTAACTAACAATAGTGTTCTTTGTTTTTTTGTTCAAAATTCCTCTGGAACCACAAAAAAACAAATCCAATAAACCTTATGCACCCTTGATATTGATGAAAAAATATCGAAACGTTGGGTAAATAATGGATGGAGGTTTTTCTTCATTCGCTTCATTCAGCAGGCAGACTGACCTGTAAGCCCGTTGGAGCAATCCTACATAGAAAAAGTGTACATTAAATGTTATCCTGGGGTGGAATCTGCTAAGGATATCTATCATAAGTGATGTCACAAATCAAAAAAATTCCAGTAAAATTTTACATTTTTTTGAATTTTTTTACTCAAAACTTTACCTGTAAACGAAACCTTATAATTTAGGATAATTAGGTAGATTTAATTCTTAAAACCTCAAGCCTTGATTTTCATCAAAATGTTAGTAACATTTTAACAACACAAAAATGCTAAAGTAACATTTTTTTTGTTACTGCCATAGATGGCAGGATAGATAGAATAGATAACAGGCCGATAATGCTGAGGTAGACATTCCTTACTCTTTTTTGGTACGGGTTGAACTCGAGCTATTTTTCACGAAGATCGAAATTTATGAAAATAAAAAAAAAGCATATAGCTAGTTACCCATAATGGCCAAGCTGTGATGATGTAAGATGTAAACGGCTATCAATAATTCAGACAAAAAAAATGTCATCCCAACTAAGCCTTCGTATTCCTCTACCTACCATATTTCGAGCATACAATTCGAAAATACTTATTTTACGGCTAAGAGTATGAAATGTTACAAAACTAAGTCTATGAAGAGATGGATTTTGTACAGAGGTAATTTTACGAGCATTCACCTATATCTTATGGTTGGTCACCTATATCTTAAGGCGTACCTGCGAAGAATATAAATACAAAGGACAAGCATAATATTCTTTATCAATCATTAATTTTATTTTGGTCGCCATTACATAACTAACTGCTTCCAATTGCGTTCTATAAAAAGTTGGCGGAGGCAGTCATTTAGTTCTTTGAGAAGTCTAAAGCAAAGTCGTTCATGATCATTTCATTGGTGTATATTGCCTTTGCAATTCAAAAGCATTAAAATCAGCCAAGGTGTTTTTTACCTGTTTAATGTCATAATGTCAATGTTCAATGTCAATGTTCATAATGTCTTGTCAACGCGAATGGGACTTAAATTCTAAAGAAGCATTTTCTTTTTTTGAAAAGGCCAACGATAGTATCTACATCCGCCTTAGAAAGAACCCATACTACGGCGGTATGCAACAACCTAAGGAGGTTAAATTAATCAGAACTAGTTGCAATTTTCTTTCAATTTGGCACCAGAAAATATCTTTTAACTGTTGCTAAGTTTGTCCTACTTTAAAAGCTTAAAGTACCAAGATGCATTCTAATTTGCTATTTTAATCGGAGACATTCGATTAAAATGTTCCAAAAATGTTCAAATTGCCTGAAACTGCAAGAGCAAAATTGTAAGTTATTTTGAAAAATAATTGCTTTATGCTTTTAAAAGAGCCAACACAAAATTTAAGAGGGCATAATGAAGCTGTATAAAGTAACTTCGCTGATCTTTTAGCAGGAAAATTTCAACTTGACATTTTTTGAGGACACGCCAAGTCGACGTTATTGAATCCATAAAATCCCATCCTATTATTCATGTGAATCTGCATACCGTGACATCTTCTGTTAAACTCTACAGAAAGCCTGTGAGAACGTTACATGTATTACTCCCACCATAGTCGTAATTTCTCAAGTATCTCATAAATGCTAAGATATAAGGGTAACAAAGGAAGAGGAGTATTTTCGTTCCATAAATTCTCTGCATCCATACACACATACCAATTTGTACCGCGCTACCGTATAGAAAGGTAGAATCCATCATCAGTTATGTCTTCAATCGATATATCCCATAGGGTTAAATTTGTTTCCATCATTTCTACGAAATGAAAAACTCGTCTCTCTTCAAGCACATCCATCCAAGGAACCATCCATCAAGAAGAGTTAAGATTTTCTTCTTCATCGACAGTCGGAGATGGTTCACTAGTGTACTACTGCCGTTGAAAGAACAACCAGAGATAGATATTCAAATACAAATTTGCATTTAAAATGAATTCATAAGCTTCCCAGCCACCAGGAGCACCTCCACCCATCCCCTCAATGATGATATTTCAATAAAATAATTCCAAATGCTCCTTGGTGATGGGCGCTGTTCTCCATCAATGCTAATCATGATCATCATCAGCATAATCATCTGATTTTTTGGTCGTCATCTACAGGAATCAGCTTTTTTATGGTTACCAAGACATTCAGGGTGAGGTATCATTATAATATCTTCTCTCGCCCTTATTACATCCAAAGTTTGTCAGGGCAGAGGGTTTGAGTTTGGTAAGCATATGAATTTTATTCTCTTCATTTTTATTTGGCAATGAATCGCAATTGAACTGATGAGAGTCGGATTATCGTCAAGGCTCTTAGAAGAGGTCTGATAGATCCTTGAACTGAAAACCTGGCAATATATCAAAAACTAGCCAAAATACCACACCGACCGCCTTTATAAATTAAATACCAATTTTTTGGTATCCTGTATTTAATGGTCGGTCAGAAGTACTCCCTTTCGTCCATCGTATCTAAATACTCACCAAACCAATGGGGCGGCTTCAATCTCTGCGTATGGCTTGTGCAGGCGATTTCTCATAATTACAGTAAATTTCCAATAAAGACGTTCTTACTGTCGGTCCTTTCCTCTGATGTTCCTCGATGAGCAATCAAGTTTATTTCTTTTACTTGGCATTTCTATTTCTTCTGTTCGTCCTCTTAATATTTTATTGCTGGCTTGCCTATCAGGAAGGAAGAAGTTTTTGTTTGTGTTGCAGAGTACATCTGTTTGAATCGGAGAAATTGAAATTGACGGCTTTCCTTTGGTCGTCATTTCGATAGTTGCATGGCAGCGTTCTTCCGAAGACAGCTTAATGTCCTTGAATATCGATCGGGGCGTGAGTTCTTTAAGCGAAAGAAAAAGATCCATTTCAACCACAGTAATAAAAAGCGAAGATGTTGTAAGCAAATGCATGATGAGGTAAAATTAAATAGAAAGCAGAATGAATACATGAAAGTACTATAAGTAAGAAGCAGGAAAAAAACCTTTTCTTTAAAAATTGTTCACCATTTGAGTTACATATCATTTTTCGTACACAAAGTGATTTCAGACTTTCAAATTATTGTCTCATATCCCCAAATAAGACATTTAGCGACATTTTCCTCGATCATATGCAAAAAAGGATTGAGGAAACACATCTAAACGAAAACACGACTAAACAACAGCTAAAAAATGTTTGAACACGCAGGTAATGTGAGGGATAGGTTAAAGGAACAGCGCAATAGCTAATTGCAGAAATACTCAGAATAGAGGATAGTCTATTGTGATGACAGAAGACAGAGAATTCTATTAGGCGGCTGGCTAAACCACTTATAGCCTTAGGGGATATTCCATATGCAAAGTTTCGTGCTGACACTAAGCTAGTAGAAGTTAGAAGAGAAGGGAAAGCTTAAGGATATTAAAGAAACCTAGGCAGACAGGAAAAGGGTTGAAAAGAAAGCTGACAAGGTTGTTCCAATGCCCAAAAAAAAAGAGTGGCAAATGAGGAACTAAACACAACCAAACTATAATACTTATACTTATATAAATATCAAGTTCTGTCCAACGTAGGTTGGTTCTACTCAAGGATTCAGTTTCTATCCTACGTGCTATCGAACTTAGCGCGACTCTTGTAGATTTGAGGGCTAGAGATGCATTCATCCCAGACCCATATCTCGCAAGCTTGTCCGCTTCTTCGTTTCCCAAAATATCGGTATGGCCTGCACCCAACACACAGTTGCAGTGTTGCCAAGTGATAAATCGTCCAGAATTTCCCTGCATAGTTTCACAGCCCTTGACTTCGCTACGTCTGATTCTAAGGCTTTAATTGCTGCTTGGATATTAGAGTATATGTTGATGGTCTTATTTGCGGGGCTGTGTTTTTTCAGCTCGGAGGCAGCTTGGATTATGGCTGCCCGCTCCGCCTGAAAAATACTGCAGTCGTCATTAATCTGAAAAGATTTACATAGTCCCAGAGCTCCACAGAAGATGCCCGCGCCGGTTCCGACGTCCATCTTAGAACCGTCAGTATACGGCAATCTCGTCATCTCCTGTAATGGTCTTATCTTCCCATTCACCTCTTTCAGGTATTCTGGTAGCGAATCTCCTGTTGAAAGTGAATGTCAGGTAATTCAGGGAGGTAATCCGTGACTGGGGTATCTGTGGAGGCAGCCCATTGAATTTCCACAGAGGCGTGTCGATAAGATCTTGAGGACCACAGTCCGGATTCCCTTAGGCGAACAGCTGTCTTAGCTGCCTTGCTGCTGCGGAATATGTCCAAGGGGTGAGGTTGAGTAGTACCTCCGGTGCAGCGATGGGTGTGGCCCTTAGGGACCAACAGGGTCCCATGCAGGCTGCCCTCGCCTTAACTTTGGCGAGGTGTAAGAGAGATGACACTTTCTTTCCGTAGCCTTCCACCATACAACTGCACCGCTATATACATCCAGTGTACCATGTTTGGTTGAAGTCCCCACATGCTTCCGAACGTTCTGCGGCAGGTGTATAATGCCACGTATGCCCGCTTGACACGATCTTCTATATTATACCTCCAGCTGATTTCGGAGTCTAATATGACGCCCAGGTATCTTACCGATTTGGATAACGGTAACTCCACTCCCCTCATTCTTGGGTTGCTGAAGCGTGGAACTACCCTTTTCCTGGTGAACAACACAACTTCCGTCTTAGAGAGGTTTATTACCAGTCCTCGACCCTTAACCCATTATACTAGACATTTTGGTCGTTTTGAAAATTTGCTAGAGAAATATTGTGTCATCCTAATATTTTACTTTATATGGTACTAAATGGAGTGAACCTGACCCACAACTTTGGTTTTCAGTAAGGCGTAAAGCCAGTGGCTAGCTAACTGCCTTCAGATAGGCACTTCAAGATGCCGGAGGTCTTCCTTCTCTTGCGCTGACCCTCCGAAAGTCCGGGACGGATGCTTAAACTGTGCTGGAAGCGAAAAAGCATGCGAATGCGAGTACTTCGAACATCTTAGCGATCCATCCAGACATTACTTTAAAAAAAGAAGGCTAAAGAAGAAGGCTACTATACTATGTTTACCCCGCACTTTTATCCTTATCTGGCCTATCCCAGAAAGAGGAAGTATATTAGCTCTGACTATGGTCTGCAACATAGAGAAACAATGACCTGACATACCGATGAGAGAGACAAACCTATGTGCGTGATTAGTAGAGAAGCTTTTTCCCAAAAATTTAAAACGCCTTCACATAATATCTAGTATGGGGTCATACAAGCACACTTATTCTGCTTCTGTGCTTATAAAGGCTTGACATGAAGTTTTAAGCTCACAATTCGAAATTTGTCTAAAAACTACCCACACACCGAAAGGTATACGAAAAAGCCTATGTAAATGGCTTATTCGGTTGACCACACTATAATAGTAGGTCCTTAATATCTTAGGGAATTCGAACTTCATCCTAAGTCGATGTTATATCGTGATGTCCTCATTCAACTCCTTTGCTTAACTTGTGAATTAATTACATTCTGTATAGACTGAACTAAACAATAGGGCTAACACGCAATTAAAGCAATTCAATTTACAATCACTTAAAGCCTTGAAATCGCTTAAGCTTATTGAACCATCTCGCATTGAATCTTAAATACCTGCTTAATGCGATTTTACAGTCTGGATGGTACACTTCAGACAGTTATCCTTTAATGAGTCTTCTTCGGTCTTCCTATAGTGTGAGTATACCTCGGCAAACCATCGACAAAATATAGATTCTCGCCTACAGGCAGATCAAAAGTCTGAAATACATATTTATTTTTTTCTAAAGCTAATTGCTTTTCTTTCACCTTTTTTGTAAGCAAAATCTCAGTCTTGCTACTTTTAATTCGCAGCCCAAAATAGAAACCCTCTTTCCCCGCCGACCGGCCGTCCGAAAACAACAAAACAGAAAAAAAGGTGAAAGGATTAAGGGAAAATTCAATTTGAATATATTCTCTCCCAACGGAGCGCAACACAATGCCAAGACTCTTATCAGTTGAATCCTTTCGGGCGGCTGCTCTATCCTATTCGAAAGGTTTAGCTTAGCGTGAGGGATAAAGTACAATTTCAAAATTGAATTTAACTCTCGCGTCATTCTAAAAAAAAAGAAGCGAACAAAAATTGAAAGGACGAGGGAAAATGAAAGGAGTGATCCCTGCGCTATCAATTGGACTCAAAGAATTATCCCCTAGGAATGGATGTGTGAGCGAACTTCATTCTGCTCTCCATCGCTGTACAATGACAAAGAAGAGATTATATTATGCACTGCTCGGTATACATATTTGAAATTTCATTTTCCATAGAACTGGGGTGGCATGAAGGTTTCTTTCGCCGATGCCGAAAAACCACCCTCCGGCTGTAAGCTTTCTGTGTTGAAGGAATGATAATAACACTGCATTTCTCCTTCTACAAGTGAATCATGTTTGCCAGTTCAACACACACACATTCATATACAGTATTTGTTTTATTTTTGCACTTGCAGCACCACCAGAAATCACAGTGGAAAAGTCCTGGGTGCATGCAGCGGAAGGATATGATATTGAATTGGTTTGCATTGTCCATGGGGATGTTAATTCCGAGGTAGGTTCATGATGGTGATTTTTTTTTTTTCTTTTGTATGCTTATGTGTGGGTGAAATTTTTTTCTCGTATTTTTTGTTTGCCTCCCGCCGAATTTTTCATTCATCCATCGAAAGCCCAGAAAATAAATGAAAAAGGAAACAAAGTAAAAGTCGTTGTGTGGTTGATATTGGAGCACTCAAAGGATGTTTGAATGAAGTAAACGGGGCACGTGGGGTTCGCAAATAGAGAAAATACTTCGCTTTGAATGTTTGACTGTGTAGTAGAAGTTATCCTGGAGCAAGTTAGACTGTTTGATGTTTTATATCCTCCCTTCCCTTTTCCTGAATGTGTGTACCTATATCCTTTTGCATGCACAAAAAAAACTATTTCTGATGGATGATGACGTTTGCATCCGCTTTGAATAAAAATATTTGTTTGCTACTCCCCCAGATGCTGTGGTATCAGAATTCATTTTTATTGGATCCAACTGATCGAAGATCTATGCACCCACGTGATGATCGTTACAGTCTGGTGATTCGCAATTTCCAGCCATCGGACTTTGGAAACTACAGTTGTGTAGCGGATAATGCCCTTGGAAGGACGAAGAAGTACATTGAGGTGTCAGGGCGGCCGGGACCGGCGGACTTTATATCGCCGGCGCTGAGCGGTGCACTAGATCATTACAATCTTACGTGGACCATTGAGTCCATTCCAAATTTGGAGGAAATAAAGCTTCTTTACAGAAGGCTTTTGGTGAGTTCTCTTTGTTTACAGTATAAAATCACTTTATATAGCTTAGCAATGGATTTGGCAAAGGTGCTTTCAGAAGGACCCCTTTAGAATAGAAGAATAAGTCCAAGACTCGAAGCATAGTCCAAGACTTCTAAGAACTTGCAGTTGCTTAGAAAAGCGATTAATCGACATTGTTAAGGTTTTAGGATATACCAAGTTTAATTAAAATTAAGATCTTAAGCGTACTCACCCCGAACATTTCGCTCGAGTTTCATTGAGCGGGTCACCGAGCGTGGTTTCCCGGTGACCACGCTCAATGATGACCTTTTTTCTGCACCGTCCCTGCAGGGTGGACTCGAAGAATTTGGCTCATCTCGCTATCGATAGCTTAGCCATCGCAACCGTTGTATTCTGACTCTGTCCAAGTGAGTCTCAGCGTTAAGACTGACCTGTTCGATGTTATATCTCCTCCCCCACTCTTTGTCTATGCAGACGGAACCAAAAATCACCCGACGAATGTTTGATGAGTCCTATAAAAGTACACATAGGTTGCGGTAAGGACATGGAGATTTCCCGATCAACCAGTTTGACAACATTGTAATCGACGCAAGGCACTCTTCCAGTATCGTGAATGTCCATAATTTCCGAGGCGCCAACACTGACTCATATCAATACCTCGTTGTAGCCAAAATACAGCTGCAGATATCCCGATAAATGCTAAGGAACGGAGATTCTGTGAGGAAGTGTGAGGAAGATAGAGAGATGCTACAACAGGAAACGGTATGAAAGTTTTACCAAAGGATCAAAAGGTCCTGCCAATGGTATAGAGTGAACTGTAAACTGTAAACACTGACCAAGTGAAATTTCAGTCGGTGCTGAGGATTTGGAAAAACCATTCCGCAGACTGTATAACGGCAAAGGAAATCCAAATCCCGCTGCCCAACAGAAAGAACCATTCCACCCAAGCAAAGGAGTCCGGACGAAGCATACGAACAATACTGCCCACCCATAAGAAGTCACCGATGAATAATGCGAACGATATAGCCCATCTGACCTGGATGAAGCAAGAGTATTTGTGTCTAAGCTCAAAAGGATTAAAGCAGCCAGAGCTGACGGCCAAAGGCTACCGAACTTGAATCCTCTGGCGATGTGCTGGTTCGGAGCATGCACCTTTTCATCTGCAAAACATGGTCGGACAGAAAAAATGGCGGCGCCGACATATGGAGCAGAGAATTGTTTGCCCGATCCTCAATAAAGGAAACCTCCTGAATTGTTTGAACTACAGAGCCATCATCGCACACAAAATCTTTTTTGCTGTATACTGTGTGGGTGCCTTAAGCTGTTTGTCAACAATCTGACATAACAGTTAGGCCAGGAAAGTCGATCAAACATTTAGACTGCATCAGATCTTGGAGAGAACCAGGAATTCCAAATTGATGCCCACGACCGCACCACCTTTATTACGATTTATAGGCTGCGTTTGACAACATCCATCAAACTTTCAAACGCAAAAAGCACCCGTGAAGCCCATGATGCCTATCGCTGCTTCTGACAGCAATTGAGAAGCAAAGCCATTTATCAATTCAGTCGCAAATTGTTCATTTATACGACGCTCATCACGGATTTCTTGGGAGAGGGGCCGTGAAAATAATTTTAGATATAGCCCCAGGGTCGGTCGCGAATCTAGTCTGAACCCTCATGAATTACTGCTACAGGCGCCCACAGTACCGTCTTCCGGGCGCCACAGTTTATTAATTTTGGTATATTCCGCAAGTTTATCCGAAACTACAGCGAGAATATGAGACTCCGCATCTGCTATTGCCAATCTTATAAAGGCATGAATATTGAATATACCTTACTACCCAAGTAACATTTCTGTTGCGGTAAGGTTATATACAAGCTATTTCCCCTCCCGCAAAAAAGTTTTATAAGGCCTTGGAGAAGCCAATTTGGCGCACTTACAGAAACTGTTAAAGCCCTTACAGCCGTGTATAAAGTTTCCTGTTAGGCTTTACAGAAACCGGTGTTTGTATAAAGTTATTGTTAGGTCTTATAGAGGCTGTTACATGCATTAAGGTTTTCTGTTGCAAGCTTTACGGAGGCTGTTACTTGTTAACAGCTTTTTAGCAGGCTTGTATGAAGCTTCCTGTTAGGCTTTACCAAAACTGTTACTTGTATAAGGCTTTCTGTTGCAGGCTTTATAGAGGCTATTACTTTTATAAGACTTCCTCTTGCAGGTCTTATAGAGGCTGTTACTTGTATAAGACTTCCTCTTGCAGGCCTTATAGAAGCATTTACTTGTATAAGGCTTGCTTCTGCAGGCCTGTTGCATAAGGCTTTCTGTTGCAGGCCTTATAGAGGCTATGACTTCTATAAGCTTCCTCTTGCAGGCCTTATAGAAGCTATTTCTTCTACAAAGCTTCCTTCTGCAGGCCTTATAGAGGCTATTACTTGTGTAAGGCTTCCTCTGGCAGGTCTTATAGAGGTTGTTACTTGTATAAGGCTTACTCTTGCAGGCTTTACCGAAACTTTTGTTGCAGAACAAATCACCGAAATAAATAAAGAAAAAAAATTATTTCGCTGGGTGAGGCTTGAACCGTGGTTCTCGTTCACCAAGGGCAAGCACTCATCCACTAGGCTACATCGTTGCCGTGCAACTCGTCGCGAAAACATCATATAAAAATAAATGGAGCATAAAACGAAAAAAAAAAGTTTAGTTGTACAGTGTCCTTCCTTCTCTGTTGATTTATCTTTTCCCTCTATTATCTGGCGGTTGTTATTTCTTGCTGTCTGAAATGATGTCAATTATTATTAAGGAAATTATATTTGTGAACATTTGATATTTGAAATACTTACTTACTTGGTTGGGATCGATCGTGGGTCCTCCGACGTGGCAGTCGTGACTCTTACGTTCTTATTGCTTTTTATTAATTCAATTAATTATTTCTTAAATGCTAGACAAAAATGCTTAAAACTAGTTTAACTAACTTAACTATCTTAACATAACTTTCTGGCCCTTCGCGGGCGCTCTAAGCTAAACTTAATGCTTATCAACTATGTCTTTCGACCTAAACTACTTACTTTAAATACTATGTGTAAAATAACAAAATTAAAACTAAGAAAAATGGTTTTGTTCGAAAAAACTTAGTGGCAGAACTGTTTTTTTTTTATCTTATATATAAAACTTAGGGCTACCTTAAAATAAAAATAAAACTAAAACTAAGACTTAACCTAACTTAGCCTAACTTAACTAGTTGCGTAATTAAATACGCACTTTTTTTTTTTTTATTTAAGTGCTGCTGTTTTTTCTAATAATAATAATAATCTTAAAAATACC
This sequence comes from Neoascia interrupta, assembly GCA_947623515.1. Taxonomy (NCBI): domain Eukaryota; kingdom Metazoa; phylum Arthropoda; class Insecta; order Diptera; family Syrphidae; genus Neoascia; species Neoascia interrupta. The sequence continues at coordinate 151,493,933 of OX392463.1, forward strand.
TTAACCTAGGCACCTTAGAACTATGTAAGCCGGCCAAGGCTTAACGGTGACCGACTTTGCCGAGCCAAAAACCCTACCCCGGATCGAAAGGGATCGATAAGGGAGTTCCCTCTTGTAGCCACCAGAATTGCTGGTGTTGTTTTTGGACATCTTCCACATCACGGGAGGATACCGATCTGCTGAATCGGAGGCGCTCCTCAGCGCTCCGTGCGACGTCTCGGGTGTAGTTGAGTCGCCTGTTAACAGTTGTCCGAGCAACATGGAATATTAAGGGCACTGCCGATCTATCCTGGATCAGGCCTGCCTGGTCAAAATAGAGGAATGCCTCCGGGGGGACGAAGCCGTTCAGACGCACACTCTCATGATACATGAAATTTGGGTAATAAGCCCCTGAGATCAGGTTATTCGTCGAGGTCATTGCTTTTGCAATGTGCCTTCGAGTCAGCTTAATCAGGAAATTATCCACCCTGATCAGATTCGCCCTGTTGTATAGGACCTCATTGGAAAAGTACTTAGTATACTCGGACTCCGGAGTTCGATATAAGCGAAGGCAAGCCCGAAGACAAGCCCTCTCGAAAACCCGAATCCTTTCCATTCTACTTGCCCCTATGTTGAACCACACGGGACAACCATATGCGAGCATAGGCCGAATAAGGGCCACGTAGCAGATAACCTTTACCCTCGCATCGAGTTGGCTGCTATAAAACAGTCTCTTTGTTAGGGCAAAGGCACCCCGGGCTCTGGATAAAGCAACATCTACATGTTTGTTAAAATATAGATATTGGTCTAGCCAGAGTCCAAGGTATCTGCTAGGCCCTGATCTGTACGCGATCAAATCGTCGGCATACGCTATCGCAAAATGAAGAGATCCTATCAGATCAGCCGTGTAAATATTGAAGAGAATCGTCGAATTGACCGCTCCCTGTTGCAGACCGTTTTTGATATTGAACACTCCAGAAGAAGTCACATTGCCGTGTTTCACGACAAACTTTCTACCGGAGAGCATATTAAGCAACATGTATAGAAGAGGTTTGCTGATGCCTAACCTATTCAACTTGTAAAAGAGTCCTTCTAACCATACGGTATCAAAGGCCTTCTCCAAGTCAATCAGGCAGGCACCCGTACATTGGTTCTTGCTTTTGTACCATTGGATATCTGATATCAGTTTAGACGCGGCATGTATCGTATCATGTCCCGCCTTAAACTTACTTACTTACTCTCTTACTTACGGCTCTATTGATCACCTTTTCGAATACCTTGCTGATATTCGGAAGAAGACTTATTGACCGGAGATTTGCCGGATTGGAGTTATCCTTTCCCCTTTTGGGGATCGGATGTACCACAGCTATTTTCCAATGCTCTGGATAATGTGCATTATTCAAAGCATTGTTGAACAGAGTGGCGTAGATTTTCACCGCTCCTGGAGGAAGATGTCGAAGCACAATGTTCGATATTCCATCGATTCCCACAGATTTCTTCTTTTTCAATGCTTCGAAGATCGTTTGGAGTTCTACCTTCGATACGAGCGGGGCCTGAACCCTTTCATTGGCGACGGCATTATATGCCAAAAAGTCGTCATTGAACCCGGTAAAACCAGTATTCTCTGCTCGCCAGTGTTCTAAGTCACTTCGAAGGTAAAAGTTTTGAACCAGGACTCTATTCTCCAGGTCATGATTCGGGCGAATGCTAGGATTCACCTTGTACACGTCCTGGAAAGCAGCTCCTATAGCCTCAACTTTTTCCTGCGGATCTTCGATCACGAAAAAGTCGTCATCATCAACAGCGTCCCTAGGATCTATTCCTGCTGCTGTCAGTAACTGCTCGTTGTTTGTCGTTCGGGGGATTTTAAGAAAAGGAAGTTCGTTGTCATCGTTCCTCCGAAACACTTGGAGGTTCGCGATCAACGACTTCAAAGACCTTACCTCCGCGTTTTGTCTGTCAGCAAACCGTCTATACAAGTTTTTAAGTCTTGTAAGCAGTCTACTTTTATGTTCGTGTAGTGCGTCGATTGTTGCATTGCGGTAACTGTTACTGGACGGTCGATACCGAGGTATCGTACTGTCCATTGTTCGTTTAATTGTCGTTTAGCAGTCGTGACTCTTTCCACTATGCTATCGCCTTATATGAATAATGGAAACGAAAACGGCATTAGTTGATACGTTAGGTAAAGCAGCTTCGGTAGGACTTCTTTTCAGCTTGTGTAAGGCCTTACCGAGGCTTAAACACATGCTGTCTCGCTCTTTAAGGAAACATTTTATTAACAGTTTCGGTAAGACTTCGCATCTATTTCTATAAAACCTTGCAGAACCTTGTTGTTTCGCATGCTCAAATGTTCACAAATACCAATAAGCAAATTATTGGTATTAGTGTACTCTCGGGCACTTTAACGAAGATGTTTCATGAACACTTTCGTTAAGACTTCCCATCTACTTCTACAAGGCCTAACAGAAACTCTATTGCTTGTCATACTACAATTCTGCACAAACACCAATAAACAAAACAGTTCATCTCTCTCGCGCTCTAACGAAGATATGCCTAACAGTTTCGGTAAGACTTCGTATAAACTTCTATAAGGCCTAACAGAAACCTCGATTGTGTCGTTTGCTTAAATTGTGCACGAATACCAATAAAAAACAGTGCGCTTTCGTCCTTTTTCAAGAAGCTACGTGTAGAAGGAATAAAAGGTAGAATAGACCTTTTAACACTTCGACGTTTTACTGGTATTTTCAGCGAGGGATGCCAAACAAAGTTCATTTTACGAGTAAAAATTACACATAAACATAAATAAGTATTTAAAAAATGCAACCGTATGTTTGGATGAACGAGAAAGTTGTAGAATTGATCTGCCTTTCTAAGTTAGGCTAAAAATATTTTATTTATTTGTGTTGTGAAAATAGTGCATACGACCACAAAAGGGTGCACGTATTCAAGGAGGTCACATATTCGGATCACCTTTTCGATACCTTCCACTTATTTTCTTTAAATTATTTTTGAATCAATTCAAAGAACACAATAACTGCAACAACTTCATTTCCTATCGGCACACTCCAGGTTTGATAGTTTATTAATAATTCGGACTTCTACAGAAGCCATTGCTTTTTTCTTATAAAAACGCGATTTGCTTGGCATCCCGTAGGTCGGAAAATGTGAAAGACGTCAAGTTTTGACAGTCGTGGTAAAAGGTCTATGGCGCGAAAAGCAAATGACGCATAATTAAGTTAAAAAAAAGATCTGCTTGGATGGCGATACTCACGGGCGTAAGCAAAAAATTCTTCAGGAATGGGCAATATCTGAAATCGAAAAATGCTAAGGTATAAGCCCATTTTTTGTTAATAACGTACGCCAGCAGGGCTTGTTTATATAAATTTTTTAATGGATTTAATAATTATTGTTAGGTAGTTATTCTACAAAGATAATGAAGGCATTCTACAAAGACTTTAAGTAACGAATTCGATTAAGGGATGGCTAGGGTTAATGTTACTATATTAATTTTTAAATGTCGTCGGATAGCCTTGAAAATCTGTATTTTTTCATCCATTGACATCGTAGCCATCCTTTGATGGAGATTGTTACTTTATGTCTTGATTAAATCGAGATGAACTATATTTTGGGATTTTGATAATAATGTCATCAGAAAGCCTTGAAAGTTGGCATTTTTACATCCATTGACATCGTAGCCATCCTTTCATGGAAATCGTTACTTTATGTCTTGATAAAATGAAGACGAGCTATATTTTGGGATATTCACTTATTTAGTTTTAAATGTCATCGGAAAGCCCCAAGAATCGGTATTTTTTCATCCATTGACGTCGTAGCCAACCTTTGATGGAAATCGTTACTTGGTAAAATTGTTACTTGGGTAGGCACTACAAGATATTAATGGCGTATTCTTTTCAATACCAAAGCATAAAACTGGTGTGGAATACAGAAAAAAACTGTTTTTTCTCGTACACCTAACGGAATTATGCTCATGTTAGTGTTCTTTTGAACTCCGGATTTGTTCGGTGTCGACACAAAACTCGAAGATCCACCGAACTCCACCGTTAAACCGACTTGTTTGACGGTGGAGGCTGGGTGTAGCTTTGATTGTTTATGTGAAGTGACGTTTCGACTCAATTAACATTCGTGATTTTTTACAATGTGACTGAAATTGTATGAAATGGATAAAAACTTATCAAATATCTTAAATTTTAAACTATTAAAATTCATCTTAAGTAAAAAGTACAAAAAACCGACACGAACAAAAAAACGCTACCAAATGAAAAAATATAAACAAAATGAAGACAAAGCTTGTGGACACTTAACGTGACGACTGCACCGGTGCAGTATTTGTCGTTCTGTACACAATGAAACCGAGTGTATAACGCTGGGATTGTCGCGAACACCGAGAATTATTTGACAGCTTCGTGTGGCAGCTTGGTATTCAAAAGAATAGGCCATAAAACATCACTCCTGAAAAATAAAAACACTTACGCTTGTGATGCTGGCTATGTTTTGAAGGAGATAAATTTGCTGGGCACACTTGATGTGACTCTCCAGTCTTTTATAGTTTTCGACCGAACATATTCTTTAGAAGGGAACATTGTGTGAAGTCTATGAATATTTTCTTTCAATATCCAAATAGAAAGGACAACAATTAGATAAATGCCTGATGTTTTTATGAAATACTTTGTTAGTTACATTATTACTTTTCTCCGTAAAGGTACAACACTTGCGGAGGTAAGCTTTGATGTTTCTGAGAATTACTTTGAGTATAACTTTTCTCTTCTATCTTTTCTATCCTCAAATCTTTCCGCTCGCTATGTGCTTCGCATCTTAAGGGTAGTCAACCCCCTGATCGCGAGCTTTTTTATTAAAAAAAGATACGCTGAAAATATAAAAGGATATTCTCTGCTTTGGTAATGCTTTATTTATCTTTTTACGAAAAATGAGAAAAATTTTAGAACCATTTTGGGAAACACGATCCAAAGGTGCCTCCGAAATATATTAAGGACTTTCTGGCCACACTGTGTTTCGAATAACGAACTTTATCTGAGAACACGAGCCTATAAGCACAATCATCTAACGACAGAAATGGCATTGGAGCGGTCACACTCTAAAGAAGGCGGGTGACAGTTTCATTGCAAAATACGCAATGGAGTGGAACCCATTAACACAAGGTGCCAGAAGACCCGGTCAACCCATGGCGTAGAACAGTGAAAGAGGCATGCAAACAAGTGAGAAAGAGTTGGAAAGAGCTTAAGCACGTCACTGGAAACCACGCACGATGGCGCACAAGCTTGGTGGCTGGAGGAGGATCTTTGTCCCTCAAGGCGAAACAGGGATTAATATAGGTTTAAGGAAGAATAAGAGACCGATTAAAGTCAAAAACATATCCGAATTTGCTTGCGTTATACCTACCCATATTAAAATTTGTTTTGTTATAACGAACCGAAGCAGTATAACATTTGATTGATTAAGTATTTAGATACCTACTTAAGCAACAATAACTTAAGGTTATAGATGTTTAATTACAAAACAAACTTTGATATAGGCATAATAATTTTACTAATGGACACCGAATTTCCAACTTAAATACTCTCAACAATTGATTTTCGAACAAAACTAGAACAAAAACTTTCTAAATAAGGAACACATTAAAAACCAAAGAAAAATTGCCCTTTTATAAGCAACAACAATCCTTAAGCAAACATGTCCAGTACAGCGATATTATGTTCCCCAATTAAAGCTGAACTACTTGCCTAATGGCTATATTATCAAAACCGTTTGATGAAGTTTCAATATGTATTTGTTTTAAACTTTTTTCTCGGTATTGAACGCACGCAACGTTCATTCAACGAATACCTAAAACTACAAAGTAAACACAATTTCGAACAAAAAATGGCCGATAAATCAATTGCTTCGGTGAATTTTTAAACGACCACCATGTAAATTTCAAGCTAAAAAAAGGAACCAATAAAAAAATACACCAAGGGAGGGAAGTTTAGTCGTTGGGTGGGTTCTTCTCCCATGGAACAGGCGGACACCCTTATGATTTTCATGTGATATATTGATAAACAACAGAAAGTATGTTCAGATGCCACGGCTACAATGGAAAAACCATCACACAACAACTGGAGTAAGTTAAGTTCAATTTAATTTAAAAACTTTCCCAGGAAACACAGTAAAATAAAATACAAATAAAAACCATTGACATAAGAGAACCGATCCCATCCGCCCGCAATACTTCCAATGACGTTTAAACAACGTGGGTCTCGCTCCCATACAATGAATACTGCGGGTAGGTATTCCTACATACGTGACGTTAAAAAAAAAAAATGGCCAAATATCCTTTGAAATTAAACTGAGCTAAAAAAATTGTTCAGCTGATTTGAATGAAAGACGATGAAAATGGAGTTCCACCCAAAATGCATTAGAAAGACGAAAGCGAAAAAGTTTCATCCTTTTTTGTGTTCGCATCTCAGACAATCAGGGCCACCATATAACACAACTCGATGAAGCAACAATATACCAACAAAACAAACATACAAATGATGAAACAAATGAAAAAGGAAAACCACCAGATGGAGCAGAAAAGAGTACACTCGTAGAAGCTGGGAACACCCGCCAGACCAGCTTTTCTTATCTTCCCAATCAAATATTCCCTCGGGTCAACCCCATCTTTGTTCGGTTTGTTCTTGCAAATTATCTCGACAACAATTCCAACTTTTATCAGGATTTTTTTTTTTTAGTGCTGTTCCTCCTTGGAGTTTGAACTTCAAGACCGCCTTAGGGTGATTTTAATGAATCTTCTTTTTTTTAGGTCCTCGCTTTTCGTCTAACACACATTCCTACCTACCTATACCACCCTGGTTTGGCAGAACACATTTACTTTGTACATTTACCAAAGAGATGTATACATATATCAATCGGATGTATCTTATAGAGAACGGGAACCCACGAGGTGCTCTTCTGTGTACGCTTGTGTGAATGGATGCGAAAGGATGTCCTGAGTTTTATCGGAATTGAATTATAAAATTGAACAGTTTCCGGTTGCTGCCAGTCGTCGTATCTCCTAATACTATTTAAAGGCAATTTTACTCGTCTAAATGGCAAAAGGGCGAACAAGAAAAGAGGACGAAGAGAATACACGTGGCTAAGTAGGGAAAGAAAAACTTTGAATTGAAAGTAAAATGTAGTGAAATTGCTGGAATAATTAAAAGTCAATTAAAATGACTTCGGGGTGGCAGCATGATGTCCAACATGAGATGTCACAGGAGTCACAAAGCGCGTGTGGGTCTATGCATGAAAAGAATATTTAGATGTTCAGACACCAGAGAAAGTGCTCTTGCGTTTGCAATCGGAATTGGATTGTGCCATTTCGAAGGAAGGTTATTAGTTACGACATTTAAACATGATTACTGCGGGGGAGTATGGTTGCGATAATTGGATTTCGCTGCCATAGAACCAGCAATAATTGATGGATCATGAAAGAGAAAGATTGAGTTATTTTCTTTGTACCAAACCATCGCTGCTGCTACTGCCTTTGAATCCTTATGGAAATAATAATTCTCGTCTTGATTTGTATATGTGCTGCTCTTATCTAATCTAAGGGTTATTTTTTGTGGAATCCATTTTTGGTATACAGGTTTTTAGGTAAAAGGATACCCTAGCTAAGCTAGGTAAACAGGATTTAAGGTAAACTGATCAGCAAAAAGTAACCCCATAGAGTATATACGAATTTAACATACAAACCAGCAACTTCCTTCTTGGAACCCTAACTCCTGGAATTCAATTCGCCTTCAATACAGCAATAAAATGCCAGCGATGGTAGCTTAAGTAGCCGCAGCTTAAGCAAAGATTTCGATAACTAAAAAAATCATGTCTAGAATGTTGGAATAAAAAAAAGTCATTGCTAGCACAAAGTACATGAAAAGTTAAAAAAAATATAAACGGTATTCAAAAAAGGATTAACTTAACTTAAAATTCGTTTAAAATAAGGATAGAAGACTTACAAAAAAAAAAATTATAACTGTACCTTAAAATTAAATACGGGCAAATAGTCAGACATGTCCCCTTTATTTACTACACGGAAATGCCAAAACATTATAGCCTCTAGTACTGCAGTCAAAAACACTTGTGGTCGGTTTAAGAAGAAATTTGATTAAATAATTTGTTCCAAATGCGTCAACTGAAGGATTTACCCCCTGGGGGGGGGGAAATTATATGCAGCTTGAGGCCCAGGTTCAACCCTCTAGAAAAAAAAAGAAGACTTACTGACTAACTAGCACCCGAATTCCTTCTGCACGCTGAATTCTCTCTGTTTCATTATACTTTAATGAACTAAAGTAGGCAACCGTATCAAATAGAAGAAGTTATATGATTTTTAGCTAAAAGATCAGAGTCCTTGGGCACTTACATATATATTTTGTGGACTTATTTTGTGAGATAGGCCATCAGAAAGGCATGTTTGTTGATGCAAGGGATAAAAACTGTAACCCAAATCGCACAGAACTAAGTTGGAAACCCACCTACTTCCTATGGCATCCAAATCTATTAATTCACATATAAACATTTTTACATAAATCCTGAATAATCCGAACCCCTTTTTATTTTACTTAGTATAAGATAACGATAACATGACATATTCGTTCGTAAATGCAAAACCACAAAAGTATAAACTACTCCCCCTCGAGTAGCATATCCAAAATATTCCTCTGACAAAAGAAACAAAATATTAACTACAACCCCTCGAATCCTGAATGTAATTCAATAACATTTTGAGAAAAAAATTCAGCAAACATGCCTCTTGGACTAAATAAACCGGAAAAAAGGATGACCATACACTCTATTCCCTTGCGAAGCTTAATAGTTTGACTTTACTCCTGCCCACCTACGCTTCGTATCTCATCTTGTTCAACTTTAATCTGAATCCTAAAATTGTGAAAAAATACCATCGGGCAAAGGGAACAGAACAACATAAAAAAAAGGATTCGCTTCTTCTCAAAGCAACATTTTACCGGTTTTATCCCTTTCGAATGGTTATTCTCTATATGTATTGCAGGCCTTTTTATCATTTGAAGGATATCGTAAAGATGAACAATCCCACTCTAGCTATACGGTTCTCATGCCAGCCTTCCAACAAAGGCGAATTGTAGTTACTTTCGCAAAGTTTGAGGATACACCATAGATAAGAAAACGTTTTCATTTTTATTACTACTACACGCTAGTTAGAGTATATTTCAAAATAAATTGTGATCCTTGGAACCAAGGTAAAGCTCTATTCAGTTATATTTTTCCATTTTACTTTACTTCAACTATCCAGCTGCGATGCTCTAAAAGAATCCTTTTGAACAGGGGAAAAAATGCATCCCACTCATCTCATTCGTGACACAATGGTAAATGCAGACGAGAGGAAACAGACTAAGAGTATGGCACTTACTGTAGTTAACCAGCCATACTAGGACAATAGATGTATCCTGTGAATACAAGCGGGCAAACATTACAATTGCATATCAAACACTTCTCGAATAAAGCATCATTGAGTGGTCCTTGAATGAGGCGAAAAGCGACAAAAAATTTAACCATTTTTTTTTCTTCTATCATTGAATGTCCTTTTATTTTTATTCTTATTTTTTTTTTTGTGAACAGATGAACGAAACGTATCAGCATCCAGGCAAGTGGCATGAGTTCCACATCAAACCGATACCAATAAGGACCGATGGCAGCCATTTTATAATGTCGTATGTAATAAAAAATTTAGAACATAATGCTGTGTACGAGGCGATTGTGCAGGCGAAAAATCGATATGGATGGAACGAGGTGAGTGTAAATTTTTTGTTCAGTTTGAGCATTAATATTTTATGCAGTTTTTTTTTTTATTTAATATTCAAGACCTTGTAGGGGCGGGAAATGTAGATATTATAAATGCATATGAAATGAAAAGTATTTGTAAACTAACAGTTCAGCAAGTATTGAAATCTTACAACATATTAATGCAGATTGAGTGAAACAGCTTCTGCTATTGATCAATCTTCTTTCAAATCAGCAAAATCCATAATCCGAACAGTAAGCTCAGATTCGAGCACTCGTAGGTTCGCTACTACAAGGCCGCTTAAGGATTATGAGAACACTTTTCTCGACAATATATAATGTACTAGTAGTTGTTATTTTGGTAACTATATGCAAGAAACATAATTATAATCAAACAGCTAAAATAACATAACAAAAGCACTTCAAGTTTGTAACACTATAATCCCCTTTAAAACAAAAGTTTCCTTTCCGCTAGAAAAATTTTAATTGGAAGGTTTAATTGCATTAATGCTTCAAAACTTCTCTTTAGACAAGATTAAAGATATCAAAAGTGGGAATGCACCGTAAAAAATTGGTATTTTCTAAAGACTATTTAATTTGTTTGAACAGTCTGGCAAATCGTAACATATCGCAAATCGTACATACATATGTAAATGCAACCTTTAGTAATTTTAGTCTTGTCGTGAAGTCCCCTTATTGAATGTTTATAGAATACAATGCTGTAATGTTTTGAAGAAACTGGTCGATTAGCAGAGACACGCACAAGCATCACTGAAACTGTTCAAAACTACGCAGGTTGATATGTACTTTTTCTATATGGTATGCTTTCAAAGCCAGGGGCTTGTCATAAAGCTCAAAAAGTTCTCTTGGTAATAAAGGTCTTAGCACCTCAGAGAAGACTTAATCTATGAAGCATACCTTTTTTAATTCAATACTAGATAAGTCAAACAAAGAAACTATAACTAAGGGAATGTGTTCTACCTCGTCCGAGTGCTACTTCAATCAGCGAACAACCAAACAATTTCTTGCTTTGAAATGTTCCATTGACATTGAAATGAGTGGCGATGTTTCATTATGAAAAGTCGCCAAGAAAATTTTTTTTTATTTTTTAAATTTTTTCAAATTTATTTTTGGGAGATTCTTCATCATCGGTTCTGAGCCATTTTTCGCATAACCGTTCACGACCCCCAAGCTGAACGTGTTTAAAGTCATCATCATTTTTGATGATGACTTATCATCAGAATGGTTTGCTTACCCTTAGAATGGTTTGCAGAGCGAGGATGGCTTAATGGTCCTTCCATCGCTCCGGATTCTCCGCCACCAACTCAAGCGACACAGGTGCGATCCCCAGACGGGTCTCGGAGATGTTCTTTACCTGATCCCACCTCCTGTTTCATGGCCTTCTAGGCGGGCGACGCTATCGCATCTGGGCTAACATAAGCCTTCTAGGAAGCCTTCCAGGGGAATGCGAGCAACGTGTCCAAAACATCGAAGAATTGATCGTTCCACTCGAAGAAGTAGCTGCTCAACACTAAGATTTCCTCGAATATTGACGTTTCTCTCTCTATCCCTTAGAGCAATACCAGCAACGCACCTCAGAAATCTCATTTCGGCAGGTTGTACCCGCAATCTTATTTTTTCGGCCAATGCCCAAATTTCATGACCATAGATGAGGATTGAAACGAACCCTGGATTAGAAACTGAGACCTTTGTTTTTACTCCAAGCTCAGCTTTTCTGATGATCGGCTGGTGCAGTTCCCTTACTTTTGTTCCAGCTTGGCCAGGATGACTCTGTATCACGAATATTTCGTGAAAAAACCCCGAGATACTTGGGAGATGCAGGTAGGAACTTTTCTAACTGTTTCAATGGGACTCCATTTATGTGCAGATTACACTGCACAGGAGTTCGGGAAACAACCATAGCTTCCAATTAGCTCCCGTTCACCTTCATCCCAGCCTCACCAAATATGACCGCAAACCAATCCAGTGCTAGCTGAAGTTCCGCCTCGGACGAATCCCCACCAAGGCTGCGATTCACCATCCAGACCATATATGCTATGAAAAGAAGAGGCGATAGAAGACAGCCCTGGCGAAGTCAAACGCACACATCAAAGGTTGGGATTTGGCGCCATTTATCCAAACACAGCTTCTGCAGTTCCCATACAAAGACGGGAAGAGGTCCACTCAGTACATAGCCTTGCAAAACTCTGCAGAGTTTATCCCGAGGGACCTGGTCGTAGGCCTTTTCCAAATCTACAAAATACGCGTAGACCGGTTTGGCATATTTCCAGGCCTTCTCAAGAATAACTTTCAGAGTAAAAAGCTGGTCGGTTGTACCTCATCCAGGCCAAAAGCTGCATTGTTCTTCCCGCAACAAAGGCTCAATTTCAGCTCTGGAACGCGCTTCCAACACCTTCGCGAAGACTTTTCTCGGAAGACCTTAGAGAGATATACCCCTATAATTAGAGCAATCTCTTTTGTCCCCTTTTTTGAAAATGGCCACTTGGTCCTGTTTGCTAATCGCTAGGTGCTTTCCCGCTTTCTCAGGTCATCTTAATGACACGTGTTAGCCATTTAACCCCTTCTTCACCCGTTGCCTTGAGCATTTCTGGCCGGATCGCATCAACTCCAGCAGACTTAACCACTTTTAGCGATTTAATGGCGGCAGTGACTTTATCTCCTGTAGGACTATTCTCCGCCCTAATCTCGTCAGCAATGGGATTGCCATCTTCAGTGCCCTGTAATGAGGATTGTGCACCTCCAAAAAGTGCGCGCTCCATCTGCGTAAGACGTCGTTCTCATTTGAATGAAATTTACCGTCTTTAGATTTAACCCCTTGAACGATGTTCAGCTTCCTTCCTCTGAGCCGGCGAATAGACTCTCAAAGCGTCTCGTTTGCAGATCTTTAATCGCTGGCTGTTCTGATCGTCATATTGGAAGTTCGTCGCGGCTCAGTGACCGGGCTCGAGAAATAGAGTTTCTTCATTGATTCCACACAATAAAAGCTCTCTTCTTCTCTCTGATGGCTTCTTGAACTCCAGGAGTCACCAATCTGCTTCACTCCACAAACATTTCTTGCAGAGGCAATGACTGCTGATGAAAACAGCTGCCATTCTTCCTCTACATTTAAAAGGTCAGTTGGACTTTGTTCAAACTTCTCCGAAACGTGCTGTGCAAATCGCTCCCTGTGATCGCACTTCTCCAAGTACTGTCACGGGCGACCAACATGAGCATTGAAGTCACCCATCAGGAGGAAGAAGTCCATTTCTTCCATTCTATACAGCGCAGCATCAACTTCGTTCAAGAAGGCCGGATACTCTAACTCTAGGTTGTGTGCGTACAACTCCACTAAAGCCCTCCCACCCAATGGAATAAACTCAAATTCGTTTTCCAACAGCCGGGGGCTTGTGAGTATCCCAACAACCGCCTGTGCAGTCATGTTATGTGGGACGCCAGACCAGAAAAGTATCCACCCATTGGTTTTTGGTTCCGAAACCTTTCCACTTAGCATTGTGCTGATACTTTTTAGCCTCCTCAACCGGTTCAAGTTCCTTCTACGTTAGCGATGAGACAGACATTCCTTCAATTTTAGCAGTTTTAGCTGTTGAAACATATTTTTGAAAGAAAAATTTTACCGATCTACTTTTAACAATTCGCTTTTGAATTTAGGTTTTTTTTCCTCCGTGTAAGCGCACTATACTATAATTACCAACTGATTTATTTTATTGCTCATAATTTGTTGGCCTTCTTCATTCACGTTACATCCATTATACTTCTTGGAGCGATTGGCGTTCTCTAAAAGTAATTCTTAGATAATAGATAATTCAATGACAATACCTACAAAACAAAGCTAAATTAGTGCCATTTCGGATAGATAGTAGCAACCGTTTCTGCCCTCTCTGATTGACCTGATACCATTAAGACTATCTTTTTACCGAAAGGTAGGTACCTACTATGTATCTGTGTTTTTTGCCTTCACCTCATGAGTCATGATTCTTCAGGAAAAGATACCTTTTATTTAAATATATGATCCTAGGCCTCTGTCTTTTATCTTTATTTTTTTACTATTCTAGTCCATGAAGAATGTAAAAATAAGAGTGTGGGATCTTGTGCGGCAAGTATTGTCTGTTATTTTCTTTTTTTCGGAAATAACCCAAAAACGTGCGACATGTAGAAGAATGGGGCATATGCGTGTTCCTATATCTTGTGATTCATTTAAGTACGAGAATGAGACTAAGATGAAAATACCATTTTCAACGTGCTTTTGCGACCAAATAATTTCAAGCCAAAAACTTAAGAATGATGATTGCATTTCATGCAGGTTCATGACATAAAGTAGTTGAGCAAATTAAAATGCCGACCTCATCGTGGCACCAGTTCGTACCAATCAGTAGGCATCAATACACACGCACACTCGGCATAGTGTCCACAGAGGTACAATAGTGACGACGATGATAACACTTCACCACACGTGCTATATGCCAATATGGATGCAATGAAGTCGAATCATCTGGTAAGGTCGTTACTTATCATTGGTCTGCTATTGCAACATGGAAAATTTTCATCGCGACCCAAAAGACCAACAGTCGCACAATTGAACTGTAGTACGTCCATTAGCGAAAACATTACTTTTAATTATGTCCGACATCCTACTCGTACATTGTATCGAAATGATTTTTTTTTTAACTTAACTGATGTTCCAGATAAATACATTTTTTAACCTACAATCCAAAATGAAATTTTACACTCTCGAGAACATTGTGAATGTGATTGCCAACACCCACATCAACCCACTACTGGAAATAGTACAAATTCACTATAGCTCCATTGGTTTGATGTTAATGTTAAAAATAAATTGTTTCTACATATATTTTTACATGTAACATTAATTATTCTCACAAAAATATGTTGTTTCCATACAATTTCAGATAAGTGACATTCATCAGTTTTACACGAAAAACCATGATATGCTACTCGATATTGATATGGAATATAAAATGGGCATTGCAGCAACGGCGGGTAGTCAACTTAACTGTCATCGTCTAGTGACAGTGTATCTGATGGGTCTAATTTCATTCTTTATTATTGGCATCACAACATTTTAACAATACAATGGCTGAGTGTTGTTTCCTGGAATTTTCTCTTAAGGTATATTCATTTATTTGTATATATATAATTTCCTTTTTACATGAAATCTGTTATGATGTACTGTAAAAGTTTTATGTTTTTCTGTGAATATTATTTGAATATTTCAGAAAATGTGCCTTAAATTTCTGTAAACTATGTAAAGTCTTTCATTTGCTTTAAACTTTTTAAGTTAAATTTAAATTTTTTGTATGAGTTAAAAAGTTAAGAAAAAGAATGTTTAGAAGTAAAATGTAAATTGCTAAATTTAACAAACGAAATTGGAATGTTAAGGCAGCCCAACGGACACGTAACTAGCTTTTAAGCTATATGTAGAATATTTTAGATTAAAATGTAAATATGAAAATCAAGAGTCAAAACACGTGGACATATATAAATAAGGTAAAATTTATTCTGGCAAATAATTGAAAAGATTGAAGGAAAAATAGGAGGGCAGGAAAAATATTACTGCAAAGGCTTTTGTTAGGGAAAGAAAGTTGTGGGTCTAGCTTTATTGCTTTGTGTTTCAAATATACTATCTATGTCTGACTTGAATTCGTATTTACAAACCATAAACTAGGGGCTTACAGCCATCATCAGTTGAGGTTTTACGCCTCTAAGAAAAAATGTAAGCAGCAACAACTTCGATGCAACCGATAATATCAATCTGCTAATTTATAACCTTCAAAGCGTTTTGGTCACTGAAAACTAGTACATTTGTTCCTCGCAAGCGACGGTGATGCCGCCAAGGATATATTCTTTATATCGCATAATTCTTTTTAATATTCCTTATATTTTAATTTTCGAAGTGAATGAGTCCTATAAGGAGGTAAATTTTGGTCTTCTAAGAATAACTCAAAATAACCGGTAAAAGTTTAAGGGGCTAGAAATTTCTTGCAATGCTCTCCAATATGTTAAATTTTGACGTAGGAAATAAAAGGAAAAATTGTTGCTCCTTGTTCTTCCTTATTTGGCGCTTCAGTTTGCGCTGAGCCTAGATCTGAGCCTAGGTCCACTCTAAGGTGTTTCTATCCAACTTTACGAACACTTAATGCAAAGTATAAGGCCTAAGAATTTGATTCGCCATCTCAGCTTGCTGGGGCACATGCAAGCAATTTTAAATGCCCAAGCGTGTTCAATAGGTCAATGTACAGCTCGCGAAACTCGTTTTTAAATCCGCTACCACCAACCATTCCCATCAAATATCATCTTCATCCGTAACCATGATTTGGCTCCATGAAGAAGAACTTAAATGATGAATAATGATGTATTAAGATAAGGTTAAATAAAGAGACTCATTGCATTTTTACGTGTTAGTCCAAGGAAACAGAAATCGTTTCAGATGGAATTCAAGTACCCATTAAAAATTAGCTCATAACCTTATCAAAATCCCCCTTAAAAAACTTTAAAAATTAATTATAGGTATGCTATTACCGAACATAATGAAGTCGCCTAAATCTTAGCACAGGTTAGTGATTTAATCCTTAAATAGCTTGCTTGGAAATCCCGAGTCGATAACCCACTTTGGGAATGCTAACTTTTCTGCTACCTTAACTCTTTGTTCTAATTTCAAACGAAACCCAACTATGTCAAACTTTCGTCGAATGCTTCATGGGAATAAAGGCAGGAACAAATCTAGTCGAAGCTTTTCAAAAATAAAAGAAGGTATTTATTCCCCCTTTTTACATTTCTTAAAACTTTTTTTTTTGCTTTTTATCCTTCGATTCGAGCCACGAGTAAACGACTAAATCATTTTTTGATGACTAAAGATAGGGAACTAAAAAAAGTCTCATCATAAAGTATTAGCGAAGAAAATAGTCAAAAATATATAAGTTAGCAAATAACTGTATAATGTAAATTTAAAAATCGATAAAACTCTGTAAATAAAACTATTAAAATTTTATCATAGAAATTTAGAAAATAAAATAAATAAAACTAATACAAAACAAAAGTAAAACAATTATTTCTAGTTGCTAAAACAATTTATTATACCCACCTACGGTTGTAAAGTAAGTATGTATAATAAATTGAAAAGAAAGAATAATACTTAAGAATTTATATGGCTTAAAAGAATAAAGAAAATAGTTGAATTTGAAAAAAAAAAAAAAAATGCGTGACTGTAATTTAAAAGAAAACAAAAATATATGACAAAAAGAATATGATTCGCACAAGAAAAATTACAAAACAAAATTATTATAATATGCTCGACCCATTGAGACTAATATGTGTTAAAAAATTGTACACTATAATTTATTATAGCGTATTCTATTAACATAATAATTAAGCAAAGAAAAAAAAAATAAAAACAATTATAGGAAACAAATCCGAACCACTTAATGAAATAACTACCAATAAAAGCTTATTGTAGATAAAAATACCATCATGCATGCATTCTGCAAATTTATTGAGAAGAGACCAATTTCGTATTATTTTTAATTCATTCCAGCAGAACACACAGGCTTTAGTCAAGCTTTTTTATTACTGTTGCTACTTTCAGAAAATGGCAAATAAATTTTTTGTTACTATGGATATGTTTCACTGAAATTCCGAAGAGAAAAAAGGAAACAGCAAATGTTAGGTTTTACAATAAAGTCCTTTCTTCATAGCTCCTCGACGCGAAACATAACTGCTTTTTATGTTTTTCCCTCTATTTAAGTTTTTATTTTTGGATTACTATAAGCTAAACGATATTTAGGAACATTTTCATTAAAAACAAAAACAGTTGAATCTGTTATCTACTATTACTAAAGAGGAACAATATTTACCTACGGGCCAAAAGTCAATCAGGTTAATTTTCAAAAAAAAAATCCCAGGTTTTAAATTATTATCATATCAACAGAGTGGCCCAATAGATTGCAGAAATTTGTGGGTTAAAGCGCTGCTACCTTCTTTCCTACCCTTTTATGTTCTCTTTTTTGCAATTATTTGCATTAAAAATTCTTGCTGGGAGATGTCATTCAATCGCTAACAGTTCGGAAATCGGCTGCAAAAGAAGAAATGTCTATAAGGTGTCCTGGAATCACAGAAAAGAGAGAGGTAAAAAAAATTTCCCTGGTTATATCCTTCTTTTTGATGGTTTCGACACTTG
Organism: Neoascia interrupta; assembly: GCA_947623515.1. Lineage (NCBI taxonomy): Eukaryota > Metazoa > Arthropoda > Insecta > Diptera > Syrphidae > Neoascia > Neoascia interrupta. The sequence goes on from OX392463.1 coordinate 151,511,937, forward strand.
GGTCGCATGCACCCAAATAAATGCCAGGCTTTCAAAAACACTCCGTGGGCAGTCGAAAAATGAAATGGATGCGCTTGCTCATTGCACTTCTAGAAGCTTGGGGTTGAACGCAATCAGGAAACGCAATCAGGAAAGGTAAATTCCATACTTGATTTGAACACGTTATGTTCCTCTCGAAACTTTTTACCAGACTTTTTCGCAAAGTACTTAATGTTTAGTAGGTACTTGACTGCCAGGCCCTGAGCTTAGTAATAGTAAAGTCAAGTGTATGTTGATAAAATAGGTATTCACGAATTTCGCAATAGTTGTAGAATAGCTGCTCTAACTGCTATATTCATTCAACAACGATGTTAAATAAACAAATGCGGCACACAATTTTTGTAAATGTTTGGAATACGTCGAAAGCCTTAAACCCAAAATATGAGAGCTACAACCTGTGTTTGCCAATATAACTGAACAAATAGACATTAACGAAAGTAAGTCTGTTGCAATACAAAAATGAGAATTTAGAAATGTTCAGACCGCCGGAAACCAACGCTGGCTCCATTTCAATAACAATTAATTTGGATCTCAATAATGATTGACATTAACGGTCAAAATTAACTTTTCACAGTGGTTCCAAGAAAAACAGCTCAATAAATGTACTAATCATTCAATTCTGCTACAAACGCCCTTTTCACAGCCCACAACGAACTTCCGATTTCTCCAAAATGCTTAGCAATTTTGCGAATTCTTGGTACTGTACGGGAAACTTCCGTTGCAAGTACTTATGTAAAAACAGTTTTTCATTAAATTGAAAGGTGTTGCCGGAAAGGTGCTTTAGGTAAAATCACATAACATAAATATAAAGAATCCCTCCCGTTTTTTAGTACCTTCCACGCCATTTCAGTAGTCAAAGGAAATTTAATGTTGGTATTTCGTGTACCGCACCGACTATGAAACTTATTTTCTTCTTCTCAAAGGATAAATCCTTAAAGCACACTGAGTTATGCCAACCAGTGAATGAGTCTGAAAATAAAATCTTGCCTTCAAACCACAAGCAGTCATATTTTTCTTTTTTTCTTGTCTACATTTAAAACAAAATTACGTGAATATTTTCAGAATTTTCTATTGAAGTGATCTTAATATTAAGTGCAGTAGAGGGGCTCTACAGTTTCCCCTAATAGAGCAAATATTTTCAAGCCCAATCAAATCAAATCCACAGCATTCAGTAACTACGAACATAAGAAATAAGATGAAAATGAACAACATTGCTGCAAGTTTACTCAAAATAGCCTTCAGCTGGTTTCTCCAAAAAACAAGTCTTTTGGAGAATTTTTATGACATTTGACTTCTGGTAATTTGACTTTACCATATCGCTAATTTGGTTTTGGAAAGTGTACATAAAAAAATCCCGATATAATTTGCATGAAATATTTTCAACATAAAACGTTGCCATATGTAAATATCTATAATTTTTTACATGTATTCATAGTTGGACAAGGTACTTTCAACTTACTTAAAGACAAAACTGAAACTCAAATTAAAATGTAAAATATATTTTATTGAAAGCAAATCAAATTCTCAAAATCTTAAACGTAAAACAAAAAAAAAAATATGTAAAAAACAAAATTAAAAGCTTGACAAAGTAGATATTATATTTGGAATACGATAAAAACGAAAAGAATATAACTGTATAGAATTAAGATCAATAAACCAGTCAACCCAATCCCACTCCTCACTTCAACAGCAGATATTTAAATCAAGAAAAAAATCTCATAGATCAATTTTAATACATATTAAATACCCGATGCAAGTGTATAAAAATATATATTTATTAAATAGAATAGGTCCAAATAATTTGAATTAAAAGAGAATATTATGTGGAAAAATCGTGAATTGTGTAGAATCATATCATAATCATTAATTTTATACCATTTTGTTTCATAGCATGTATATCTGGAAAATAAAATCAGATGTGTTTTTTATTTAAACGAAAATCTGTGTACGAATAGACTCCTAAATAATAATAAAAAGATTAAAAATAATGCAGAAAATGAAATCTTATTTTTATTTAATGCGATGTTATTACATTATAATAAAAGTTGACTAACTGTAGATACATATTTAGAAACAAATAAATAAGTGATAAATTTTCAAAAAAATATCTTCTATTTTCATTTGGACGTGCCCAAATTCAACAGATTTAAGTCCAAATAGCTATAAACCCTCAAATTTGGCAGTGATATTGCGCAATACTGCACTTTGAAGTTAAAATTATCAACAAACAAGTGAGTAAGTGCAAGAGTTCGTCTGTAACGTACTTCTAAATACCCAACCCCATTTATCCAGCAACACCAAATCTTGAAGTATTTTGGCCTGGATTTATTCATTGGAAGTCAATTATGTGTATGGACTAAGAAAAAAATCTTATAAACTAATTTCGATAGGTCCGTGAGGAAATGTGTTAAAAACCATATTTCAAACAAAGAAAAGCAGTTTTTTTTTTCCTAAAAAAAACCCCCAAAAGTGGGCGGAGCTAAAAACTTTGTATGAAATAAACTTACAGAATGTCAATATCCTTAATGTCTGATAGTTACATAATATTTTTTCGATTTAGAGTGAATTTTCAGAGAAGTTTTTAAAGATACACAGTTAAAGCATCTGGGCTAACATCAGCTGTCTTAGAAGTCTGTTGGGGGGCATGCGAACAACGTGCCCAAACCATCGAAGAATTGATCGTTTCACTTGGAGAAGTAGCTGCTCAACATTATGATTCCTACGAATACTTACATTTCTTCCTCTATCCCTAAGAGTAACAACAGCAACGCACCTTAGAAATCTCAAGTCGGTCATTACCCAAATTTCATGACCATAGATGAGGGTTGGGACGAACACTGAATTAAAAACTGGGGTCTTTCACTCCAAAACTGAGATTTTCTGGGGTGGTAATAGCCTTTACTATTGCTGCAGATCAGCCAATCCTACAGGATAGCTCAGTATCACTACTTCCATCTTTCGTAAAAAATACCCCGAGATACTTGAACTTGTTGAACTCTATTTATGTGCAGGGTACACTGCACAGGAGTTCGGGATACAACCATCACTTCGGATTTGCTCACGTGTACCTTCATCCCAGCCTTACCACATATGGCCGCATACCCATCCAGTGCTCGCTGAAGTTCCTCCTCAAACGATGCCAGGATAACTAAATCATCTGCGAAAATACTATGGCTTACCCTGACGCCAGACATTTCGACAGATTCCCCACGAAGACTGAGGTTCACCATCCAATCCATACAAACTATGAAAAGGAGTGGCGAGAGGTTTTAAAGGTTAGGGGTCTACGGTGATTATTTCACTGTGTTACAAACTTTTTGCATGTAAATAACTTTTAGAGCTTAAATTTTAAGCTAGAGAGCTGAAAATTTGTACGTGGACTAGAAGTCCTGTCCTTCATACCGAATTCAGTATTAGTTTAGTTTAATTCGCCCACAAACAAGCCCGCTACAGGCTTGTATGTGCAACCGATCAGTGATCGCGCGATCGCCAAAGTGTGCAAAAGTTTTTAGCAGAAGTCGGTTCTCCAAGAAGATCGTTTTTTCACCAAAATGTCGAAAAAAGCAGATATTGCCCTTATTGGATTGTCCGTCATGGGTCAAAACCTCATCCTGAACATGGATTCAAAGGGCTACGTGTGTGTGCCTACAATCGAACAGTTGAGAAAGTGCAGTTAAAAAGAAAGCTAAAGGCACCAAGATCATTGGAGCAACATCCCTCAAGGACATGATGGTCGATAAACTCAAGACCCCCAGAAAGATCATGCTGCTAGTGAAGGCCGGAAGTGCCGTCGATGACTTTATAAATCAACTTGTGCCACTGTTGTCACCTGGTGACGTACCAAGACACCACTCGGCGAAGCGATGAGCTTAAGCTGAAGAAAATCCTGTACGTTGATGCGGTGTAAGTGGAGGCGAGGAAGGTGCACGTCATGGACATAAGAGACATTTCCACCGTCTCTTATGCCAGGTGGAAGCCTGAAGCCTCTCTTATGCCTGAAGCATGGCCCCACCTAAAGGATATTTTCCAGTCAATATGCGCCAAATCAAATAACGAACCCTGCTGCGAATGGGTGGGTGAAGGCGGTGCTGGTCACTTTGTCAAGATGGTACACAACGGCATCGAGTACGGCGACATGCAGTTGATATGTGAAGCGTATCACATAATGAAAAGCCTCGGTCTGTCGCAGGACAAAATGGCTGACCAGTTTAGCAAGTGGAACACTGAAGACTCGTTCCTTATCGAAATCACCAGAGATATCCTTAAGTTTAAGGACAGCAAAGGTTTCCTGTTGGAACGGATTCGAGACACTGCTTCCCAAAAGGGGACTGGCAAGTGGACGGCAATCGCAGCGCTCGAGTACGGAGTACCGGTGACACTAATTGGTGAGGCTGCTTTCTCACGGTGTCTGTCGGCACTGCTGAGCGCACGTGTTCTAGCCAGTAAGCAGCTAAAATGACCACAGGTCAAGTCAAAGGTTGAAAACCTCTCCCAGTTTCTGAATCACATCAAACACGCACTGTATTGCGCCAAGATTGTATCGTACGCCCAAGGTTTCATGCTGCTGCGTGACGCGGCCAAGGAGAACGAGTGAAATCTGAACTATGGTGGGATCGCCTTGATGTGGCGAGGGGCTGCATCATCCGAAGTGTTTTCTTGGGAAACATCAAGGAGGCATTCAAACGTAACAAGAACTTTTCGAATCTTTTGCTGGATAATTTTTATCCTTTCTTTAAGAAAGCAATTGAACGCGGACAAGAGTCATGGCGGCAGGTGAGGTCTCGATCTCTCTCATTAAAATCATTGTATAACCCACTATAGTAAACTACCATCTCTAATTTAGAAAAATAGTTTTTTCACACCTGAGCTATACAAAAATGGTGCTAGCCCTCTGATTTTGGGTATGAGTGACACTGCTCTGTCTTTGAGGCTTCGGAAAAAGTTTGTCCTTAACGTTGACCACAGTCACTTTTTGAGGAGTTTTAGTCTAAAATGAAAATGAGGTACTGGTGCACTTTAATTTTGAATTGCTGTGGACTTTAATGAGAAGGAAGGACCACGCGTGGAAGTTTATTCCGTGTTGTTCTACTAAAGAAGGAATTTCAGTACAATGCAGTACGACCAAAGCTTGGCTCAAGGGTGAATTCATGAGCATTTATTCTAGCACGTGTTTTGCGGTTGAAGTTTTTCAGAAGTGGGATACAGCTGGCAATTACGCTACAACAGTCCTTATAAAAGAAACGATAAAACAAAGTGAGACACGAAAGATTACAACGGTGATCCAAGGAGTCAACTGTTCTCGCTATGTAAGGGTCCCATATAAGTTTTATAGCTCTCTTCTGTATCCTATCGAGAAGGTGCAGAGTTCTTGGATGCACCTACCCAAACGTGGGAGTAATATTCGCTTCAAGAATCCAAGACATTTCGCAGCACTTTTGGCGACGTCAAATATTTGGTCATTCCAACGTAGGTTGTCGTTTACACACATACCGAATACAGCAAGCAGCATTAAGTTTTCGAGGCGTTAAATTCCATCCTGTTAGCGAAACCCCATCTTGATATGATGGCAATGTCGGAATTTAAGGAGTCAAACATACGCAACCTTGTCGGTTCAATATCCGTGGGGCTTGGACATTTATTTTGGAACGAGTATGAATGACTAAGAGTACTGTCATCTGCAAATGAGTGGATTGGATTAAATGTGGCGGATAACAGGTCATTAATGAAGATTTTGAAAATTATTGGAGACAGAATAGACCCCTGGGCACACCAGCATTTATGGAATGTGTGTCAGATTTGAAGCCATCCAAAACCACTCGAATGGAGCGCTCAGAGAGGTAGTTCCTAATCCAGGCAATAAGGGCCGTATCTATTCCGTATGCAATGATTTTTGATAGAATGGCCTGATGCCAAACACGATCAAATGCCCTTGAAATATTTAGTGCGATTGACTTACTTTCACCCAGCAAATGCAAAGAGCGATTCTATTTATCGGTCAGATAAGCCATTTTATCACTAGTGGATCGAGTTGCTGCAAAAGCCATATTGACGGTCATTGAGAAGCGTCCGCGATTCAAGGTATTTCGTCAGCTCATGGTTTATTAATGTTTCCATGACCTAAGAAAGCAATGATGTTAGACGGTAATTGGAACGAGAAGAAGAGTCACCTTTTTTTGGACCGGGCTGTAAAAAAGCTGTTTTCCAAATGCTTGAAAAGATATCAAAAGAGAGGGACAGATAAAAAAGTTTGCGTAGTGGCTTAGCCAGCATTGCGGCACACCTTTTCAGAACTATTGCTGGAATACCATAGGGTCCGGCGGCTTTATTGACGTTGAGATTTTTTTAAAGTGCAGTCTCAGAACGGATGCGAAAGTGTATCTATCGCATTGAGTATTCCACGCACTCGATTTTAGGTGGGGACATATTGCACTCAGGAAACATATAATTGGCAGCGAAGAGAGCTGCAAGCAGATTGGCTCTGTCAATGGAGCGGACAATTTGCCAAATAATTCAAGAGCGAAGTGAGCAGGAAACGTGAAATAAGATAATGCGAGAAGTTATGGCCAAAAAAGACATAGCGAAATATTAAATGCAGGATAATATTTTGGCAAAATAATTGCAAGCCTAAAAGAGAGTCTGCGTCTGAAGTAAAAAATGCAAGCTGTTTAAATGCGAAATAATAAAACGCGAAATGTACACAGCGAAATAATGAAATGCGAGGAAAAAACCACGAGTTGTACCATACCCGAACAGTTATGAATATAATCAGTAAAAACAACCTATTAAGTAATAAATAGAACCCTTTTCAGCTTTCTAAAAACGGGTTTAGTCATATTTATAATCCGTCTTAGCATTTTTTTGGAAAATTATTTTTATATACACATAGTCCAAAAAGTCTCCGTACAGCAGATTAGTTTTTATATTATTGTAAAAAATATTTACCGTTCAATGTTAAAAGCTTAATATGGAAAGTAAATGTTCACCAGGATTCAAGGATTAAAAAAATTAATTCGTTGGACCTCCAACTGGTCCTTCTAAGAATAAAACAATGGTTTCCACTACGTTATAAAAGGTTTATTCGGACTAACCGACCGTACGATTCCGCTCCACAATTAAGAATGCGCTTTACTTAAACTACTTTACAATAGTTCACGATTGGTTCAGGTGAACATTCTTCACGACGGATGCGCGTGCACGCATACTATAGCTTAGCCAGCTTAGCCATGATGGCCGGATATGCGATGAGAGTGAGGTTCAAATTGCTAAGCCAGCACTTTCGTCGACTGGCGGATATGCGACACGCGTTAACTGCCGCCCCTTCAAATATCTTCGTCCCGCAGATCAATGACTGAGCAAGTGGAGCAGCTGAGATTGTTTCCAGGTTGTTGAGCTTCCGTTGAACGAGGAGCTGGGCAAGGAGCGCTCTTCCGATGAAAGGACAGGCGAAGTTCTGGAATGTTGACCCTTCCGTAGATTTTCTTCCAAAGAAGGCAAATGGAGATAACTTCAACTGAAAAAACGATAATAATCTCTGTAAAGATAGAGGAATTAAGGTTTCCCTTTAAATTTTTGATTAGTTGAATATTTCTGACACTTATGTCATGCAATGTTTCCAGGTTAGGCTTGATCCTTCTGCTGGTCACGTTGACTAGGACAGCAGGAAGCGCTTGCCAACTTAAAGCTGACCCACTGCGGTATGTCTTCTCATTGATGGTTACTGTGTCGTTGTCCAGTTGGATGAGATAGGTACCTTCTAGAGGGATAGAAGAGTTTTTATTTAAGATTGAACCGTTGAAATTTGTCACGAAGATTGGATCTTCGCCAATTAGCTCGACGACTTCTTCGTTTGTGCTTTTGTAATCGCACGCTGCGGGGCCATCCTTTAGGATCCTGGGTAGGCACGTATCTTCTCCTAGCTTTTTCAATACGTTGTCCTCGCATACCGAAGTGTTCCCGATATGGAGGCAGTCACCAGTAAGTCCGTAAGTCTGGTCATAGTTGACTAGTAGCTTGGTATAATCTAGGTCAATTTGTTTCCCGTCCGTTATGGCAGCGCGAGCGCTTAACACATGGAAGATCTTGGTCCCAACCTTGGGGATTGATAAAACATATAACAAAAGGGTTCCGTTACTATATACAGACGGACGTCCATATTCAACGGCTTCTACAGCATTTTGGTATGGTAAGGTTTCGAGTTCGTTTACTATGGTGCTAATCTCCTCAGATTCTAATATGTTGCTGTTAACTATGCCGGTCTTCGCCAGCTGGCAGGCCCTTACTACCTCATTCACTCCTTCCTTCAGTATGAGTACTTTATTTAGTAAGTCATGTCTAAGTCGTTCTGTTTCTCCTTTTCGTACAGAATTGTTATATCCGTCAATCATCTTGTTCACTTTGTCCATAACCTCGTGTGTCGTCTCAAAGAGTCTTTGGTTGATTTTGTACTGGTCGTTATTGTTGTTTATAATGTCTGCTTGTGATTGTAGGAGTTTGTTCCAGTCAGTTGCGTTAGGGGAGCCGGCCAGCCATTTCCAGGCGGTCCCTATCCAGTCGATCGATCGAGGTCGTCTTGCTTTTGTTTCGCCCAATTCTCTAAGTCGCTCTTTAATTTGGTTTAGATGGTATGTTATAACCAAATACATCTCCCCATCCGCTACATGTTTTGCAGCTAGCTGTTCGGTCTGTTCAATTAGCATGTTATATTTCCTTAAGTCAATGACGTGGACTAGCTTAAAGTAACCGTTTATCGCCCAGGCGTTTCCTTCCCTAACGGTCACGATTGGTGACCTATACTCGTAGATGTGCAGGGTATGCACAGGAATCAATAAAGCTAAACTGCAATTACGTAATTTTGTAACTTTATTAATTAACATTTGAAGATTTTTAAAAAAAGGAATATTTTCCATTGCTAGTTTATATTAGTTTGAATCTTAATATCTAGAGTTACCAACTTAGAACTTAACTTTCCATTGACATAGGCTAGGTTAGAATCATTGCCCTTTTTTTTTGTATATATTTTGTTATAAATTCCTTATGTTCTTTAAATGTGCCTCATGAATTTTCTTTCCACTGGCCGTCGTTACTGTTACGCGGTTATCCTTTGCTACTATTTCTTTTCGGTACAAAGGTTTGTTTTTACCTTGTCACAACAACGTCACCCGGACGGCATTTCTTTGGCGCAGTTCTTTTTAAATTTAATCTCGCTTTTCTTGCGTCCATATTTCGTTTGATAATTCCTCTTCGGTCTTTATTAATTTTCGACTGAATGTTAAGAAGGTTTTGGAAATTGATTCTTTGAGATATTTAAAAAAAAAACATCCGTGGGCTTTAGTTTGATCACCGAACGAATGGAATTGTTGTAGCGATCTACTGATATATCGACAAGTTCGTTGACTTTAAGGTCTGGATTTTCGGCCCTTAAGCACCGGTAGATCTCCAATACTGTGGAGTGGACCCTTTCTACCTGCCCATCTACCTCGCTCCTTGAAGATGGGGTTAAATAAAGTTTAATGCCCAACCTTTTAATAAAATTTAAGACAATTGGGCTAAGGAAGCCCCCTTCATTGTCTGTTACCAGTATATGTGGGACTGTGAAATAGTGTAAGATCTTAATTAATTTAGATCTTATATAAAAAGTGGATTTCTCTTTAATATGAAAAATTTTTGAAAATTTCGAAAACTTGTCAACCACCGTTAGAAATTTCTCGTTTTGAATGTCCATTATATCCATGTGGAGAATTTCACATGGATACTTGGGAGGAGGTGTCGCTTGCAACTCCGGAGTCGTCGGATGCCTATCATACTTGTTAGCACTACACACCTCGCATTGGGAAGTGAATCTCCTTATCTGAGCCATCATATGGGGAAAGTAACATTTTTCCAAAATCTGTTGTTTGTTTTCCGTAGGGCCACGATGGGCTCTTCTATGCTCTCTTTCTATGATAAGGAGTCTGCGCTCTTCGTCGGCGATATCATCAACGACTCTTTGGGTTACCCTCAACCTGAATTTCGCAAGTTTTCCAGATAAACCGTTTTAAGAGTTCCAAGACAGTTTTCTGGAATTTTTATACCATTTACAACGTTTGGGTTGAGTTTCTCTCGCAATACTTCTACGAGGTCGTCGCGATTAATTCTTGACAAGGAAATACAGTGACGATGGTAGCCTGGATGCGGTTCCTCATGAGAGCGTAAGTCGATTCCACTCTTAAAGATTAATTGATTCCTGAAGACATTGATTGGCGCCTCGACGTGAGGTATGAGGTCAGAGTTGTCCTGATCAGCACTGTGCACCGTACAGGAATCAGTGTCGCTAGAAGAAAGTTAAGCAAGTCCTTCTTCAGCCGTTTCGTTTCGATCTTTCACGGAGGCTTGACCTTCGCTTGCGGTGTCCGTGGCTGTTCCTGAAGAGGAACTTATTCGGCCCTCGCTAGCAGTTTCTGTGTCATTACCTGATGATGTTATGTGGTTAACTACGGTTTTAAGCCATGAAAGAACATCAGCCACATAGTTCGATTTACCAGAAGTGTAAATAAACTCGTAGTTGTACTCTTCAATCCTGGACTTCCAGCGCTTAAGCTTGGCATTGTGATTCCTATTGCTCAGTGCAAATGTTAGAGGTTGGTTAGAGGCCCCATACAGATAACCATTTAGATTATCGAGTGCCCAAACTATTGCGAGCATCTCCTTCTCGTTGGTAGCATAATTTTCCTCCGTGCGACTGAGGAAACGGGAGGCATGTGCTACTGGTACTGGCATATGCTACCAGGCTCACCTTGAGAGAGAACAGCGCCAATGGCGTAATCGGACGCGCCTGTGGTCAGATTAAAAGCTTTGGAGAAATCCGGGAACGCTAGAACGTCCGCAGAAGTGAGTAGCTCTTTCAAGCACTCGAAAGATATCACTGCTTCCTCGCTAAGAGAGATAGGCACGTTCTTAGATTGGCTGGCACTGACATTTGATAAGTCCACACGTTAAATGTTGGTTAGGGGTTTTGCCACCTTAGCATAGTCCCGAATGAACTTCCTATGGTACGACGTTAGTCCGAGGAAACTCTTCAGTTCCTTGAGCTTACTCGGAGGCAGGAGATTCTCTATAGCCTTAACCTTCTTTGAATCCGGGAGGATGCCCTCTGGAGTAACTAAGTATCCGAGGAATTCGACGGTAGTAGCCATGAACTTAGTTTTTTCCAGATTTACCTTTAATCCGGCCTCATTTAATTTCGAGAATACCGTCTCGATGTCCCTTAAAGGTTCCTCCTCAGATTTACTATAAATGATTATATCATCGATATATACATAGCAAATTTTGCCGATCATTTCCTTCAACACATCATCTATCATCCGTTGGAAGATAGCGGGAGCGTTTTTAAAACCAAAAGGAAGCCTAAGATACTCGTACTTCCCATTCATAGTGGAAAACGCTGTTTTAGGGATGTCTCTCTCGTCCATCAGGATTTGATGAAAGCCTGAAGTCAGGTCGAGTGTTGTGAAGAGTTTTGCGTCTCCAAGATTAGACAGCGTGCTGTTAATATCAGGGATGGGGTAAGTATCTTGAAATCTATAACCATCCTGTATTGTTTTTCGCCGTTCGGTTTCGGCTTTTTAGGAACAACCCATACAGGGGAATTGTAAGGGCTGTTCGAAGGGCGGATGATGTTTTCGGAGAGAAGCTCTTTGATTTGGCGATCAACTTCTTCCCTCATGCTACCCGGATAAGGGTAGCTTTTTGCATATATGGGTTGCTTTTTGCATATATGGCTTATCCCTGTCAATAACGGCCTGCATTTGCTTTAGGGTATCGTCACCTATTATACCGTCAAGTTATGTTAAGCCAGGGAGAGCAAAGAACGTTATAACGAGCTCACTACCTAGATGTCGAAAGAACTTTCCGAAAATTTTCTTTTCAATTAGGATATTTCCAACAGGGGTATTAGCGTGAAATAGTTTTTGTGCGGGGTCGGGGTGAGGAACAAGACTTGGTTTAATAAAATTTCTATTAGCGCCAGTGTCCACTAAAAATTTTAGCACGATCCCGCCCCGCGTAACGTACTCTATATATGGTACGCTGGAAAAGAGGCTCCCATCATAAAATTTTCTTGTATTTCTGCCTCTTCGTCGGGTTTGGGTTGATCGGTGGACTCCCCATCTTCTTTCGCATCCGGGCTTTCGGATGTCACGTGGTACAACCGTTGTTGTTTTCGGGGATTGTAATTCTCCGATCTTGTTCGCTTGAATGGGTTAGGTCGATTTATATAGTTAACGTTCCTGGACTGAGCCGAACCCTCGACCCCCCTTTTGATCTGAGGTTTCGGTGCCCATGGCCTTGGTGGCGGGGATTGCTCTTGGAACCCTGAGTTTCAATTGGAGTATGGCCTCCTAGAAAAATTATTCCTCATAACGGGTGGCCTATTAGCGTTGTTATAGGGTCCTGCGTTATCCCTAAAATTGCAGTTCACAGGAGAGGTTACCATATTGGGTGCCCTCCCGTGCACAGAGTTAGTGCGGAAGTTGAGATTTTGCATTTCCAGGCAAGCTGAATATGCCTCGGGCAGAGAGTTTTTGGTTTTTGGATGACCAATAACCTAGAGAGGTCTCCACTTAGGCCGCGCACAAATAAGTCCAATGCACGGTTCCGGTAGCTTTCCACTAAGGCGGACATGGTTACAGAGGAGTAATCCTCAGACCTGATCTTACTAGTTATCAATGAGAATTGATGATTTACAGCTGCGTAAAAATCATTAACCCTCAAGCTGCCTTGTGTTAGGCGATTTAACTGATGTTCTAGAGTTTGGATATCTCTCTTATCCGCATAATGAAGAGAGAGAACCCTTTTTATTTCAGTCCAGTTATTATCAAAGATGTTGTAAGAGACCAAAGCAGAATCCGCCTTGCCTCTTACCTTTTGCCGAATGTATTGCAGTATTGCTCTGTAAATTGGCTTACTGCGAACTATCTCGTAGTCTTTCAGTACATTCTCCACACTATGGACCCAAGAGACGTACTGGACAGGATTCCCGTCTCCGGAAGTTTAGAGATATCCTTCAGGTCTTTCTCGCAGGTAGGCCCACACAGTTCTTCAACTGTTTCCCCTTGCTGATTAGGAAGAACGGAATTCAAACTTTCCAAGGCCGAAAGCCGATTTAAAATAATATTTAATTGGTAGCCTACAGTTTGGACCCATCTTGTTAGCTGGCTTGCTCAATTCTACCCATTCGGCCTTCCAACCCACGGAGTTGTTCAAGGACGTTATTTAATGCGCCCGTTAATTGCGTAACCGAGTTTTTTAATTCGTCCATAATAATATAAATGAGAGTATGTTACGACGGGTGGTTATTTTTTTATCACTTTTAAATTTCTTGAAAATTTCTCAAAAACTTACTTTAAAGGAAAAAAGTTTCTTTAAATTTCTTATAGATTTCTTCAAAATCGTTTAATATGTGTTTCTTTCAAATCCCTTTTAGATTTCTTATTATTTTGTGCATTCTTTCTTTAATTTATTTTAAGTTTCTTTTAAGTTTTTTTTTTTTTTTGTTAATATCTCTTTTACATTTTTTTATATCACTTTTTGCGATTTACTAATCTAGATACCCGCCGAACACTCTTCTTAAACTTTCGGGGTAGCCACCTCCGTTTGGAAGGTTCGTATTGGTCCTTTTTAGTCGTGGATGCGTTTTTTTTTCTCTTTTTTTTCGCAGCGACCTACTGAGGTACGAATGTCTTCACTACGAAATAGATTTAAAATTAATCAAACTCAAGTAAGTGGACCGGCCCCTTTTTTCCGAATTGTCCCTGGGTATATTTTCTGTCTAACCTCCTAGCACTTCATAAATTCATTTGATTTTTTTTTATTCATTAATAATTGTTGGTTAGTAAACCAATACGGATTTGATCATATAAAAACTGGTAAAATATATATATAAAAATTATATAGTTCTTAGATCTTATTCTTACTAAAGCATATAAGACTGCATTCTTCCAATTCGAATCAATCCTGATGGGGTCGATCGCCAATAGTTCGTCAATCTTAGGCTTCTTATTCGTCTGCTTTGAATACACCAGCTCATCAGCTCCTTTATTAAAAGTTCTTATCTTTTTTCCTTGCTCTATAAGGCACAGGGGCTTTTAATTTTTCCTTTACTTATTTTTCACCTTCTCGTTCACAAGCAGTTACACTATTTTTTATTTATAATCCGCTTCTATATTTACTTCTATATTTTAGCTTCTTTATTTAGTTATCGAACATTCACTCTGCTTTTTGTGTTTCACTTCATATGCTATCCACAATTGCACTTTAATTTCCGTTTCATATATTACTCGGACACTTTTATATTCACAAATCCATTTCTTTGCTATAACACCGGGATATATGTAAAAGGACACACCGTTTTATTTCTCGGGGTCCCTTCTCGGGCGCCAGTAAATGTTCACCAGGATTCAAGGATTAAAAAAATTAATTAGTTGAACCTCCAACTGGTCCTTCTAAGAACAAAACAATGGTTTCCACTACGTTATAAAAGGTTTATTCGCACTAACCGACCGTACGATTCCGCTCCACAATTAAGAATGCGCTTTACTTAAACTACTTTACAATATTCTACTTAAACTAAACTGCCGAATTGCAGTTCTTCGCCAAAGTTCACGATTGGTTCAGGTGAACATACTTCACGACGGATGCGCGTGCACGCATAATATAGCTAAGCCAGCACTTTCCCACCGATGGCCGGATATGCGATGCGAGTGAGGTTCAAATTGCTAAGCCAGCATTTTCGTCGACTGGCGGATATGCGACACGCATTAACTGGAACACAGAAAGAGAAAATGTATGTTTTTTTGCCTTTTTACCGAATTTCAGGTATTTGTGTGCACTATGAGCACCGTTATATTAACAATTACTTGCTAAGATCGTAAAAAAGTCTCCGTACAGATGTCATTCTTTTGTTTAAATTGGATATGTAAATGTAAGTGGAGGGACGAGGAATTTTGTAGGTTTTTGGTTAGCTCAATTATTAAAAAATTCATTAAGGTAAAAAAAAATTATTTTTTTCGCAAGGAAAAAGGAATAGAAAGCCAGAATAAGCTTATTCCCCAGGCCACTAGTTAGACTGTTGAAAAAGCCAACTTGCAACCTCCTGCCGCTAGAACTCTCAAAAAAAATTGATAACGGGATATCTCTCTGACTTCTGCGCATTAACACGTGTGAAATGAGCGATGACAGTATCTTGGTTTACAAGGAAATGCTCGCTAATGAAATATGAAGATTCGCCGAAGACCATAAGGTAGGTGGTCCCGTTATTGCTGGTTAAGTGATAGGTGAAATATTCGCAGATGGAATAGTTATCTGTTTCGAGGAGATAAGAAATGCGTTTAAAAGAAGTGAACATAATGACTGAGTGAAGCGGATCAAGCCATTTGCACAGAAAGCTATTATACAAGCGAGGAAGAAGAATGTCTTCGAATATTTGGGGAAAGCAGCACTTGATGCCGGAAGCCGAATTTATTCCGGGATTACTTACTTACTTACTTAAGGTGGCGCTACAGTCCGGGGTGGACCTGGGCCTCAGCCAACAAGCTTCGCCAGCCAGCTCTGTCTCTAGCTAGCCGTCTCCAGTTTCGCACGCGAAGTTGGCTGAGGTCCCCTTCCACTTGCGTGCGCCACCTGAGTCTCGGTGCTCCTCTACCGCGTTGTCCCTGCGGTGTGGATTCGAAGATTTTCCGGGCCGGGGCGTTGGTGTCCATCCGCTCTAGATGACCCAGCCATCGTAGACGTTGTGCTTTGACTCTTTTGGCTAGGTCGGTATAGCTGTACAGCCCGTACAGTTCGATGTTATATCTCCTCCTCCACTCTCCGTCTATGCAGACGGGACCGTAAATCGTCCGAAGAATTTTCCTCTCGAAGCAGCCTAAAGTGTTTTCATCCGCCTTTGACAGGGTCCATGCTTCTGCACCGTAAAGCAGGACTGGGATGATGAGGGTCTTATACATGGACACTTTAGTTGCTCGAGAGAGGGCTTTGCTACTCAATTGCCTTCTTAGCCCAAAGAAACAGCGATTGGCAAGAGTTATCCTTCGTTTGATTTCAGCGCTGGTGTCATTGTCTGAATTGAAAGCGGAACCCAGGTAGACAAAGTCCCTAACTACCTCAAAGTTATAGCTGTCGATGGTGATGTTTTGTCCAAGACGTCGGTGTTGGGTGTCTTTTCTTGATGACAGCATATACTTGGTTTTGCCCTCATTGACTGCTAAACCCATATTCGCCGCTTCCGTCCCAATACTCACGAAGGCTTTACTGACATCACGCTTTGTTCTACCGATTATGTCAATGTCGTCTGCGTATGCAAGTAGTTGAACGGACTTTTGAAAGATTGTACCTCTGGTGTTGGCGCGAGAGTTCTGCACAATTCTCTCAAGTATGATGTTAAAGAAGTCGCATGACAGCGCGTCGCCTTGTCTAAATCCTTTTTTGACATCAAAGGGGTCGGTGAGGTCTTTGCCGACCTTGACGGAACAGCGTGAGTTTTCCATCGTCATCCTGCACAGACTGACGAGTTTGGCAGGGATGCCAAAACTAGACATTGCGCTATATAGCTTGTCTCTATAGATGCTGTCATACGCGGCCTTGAAATCGATGAAGAGGTGGTGTGTATCAATTTGGAATTCCTGGGTTTTCTCCAAGATCTGCCGCAGTGTGAATATTTCATCGATGGTGGACTTTCCTGGCCTAAAGCCACACTGATATGTGCCTATCAGATTGTTGACAAACAGCTTCAGGCGTTCACACAGTACAGCAGAAAAGATCTTGTATGCGATGTTAAGAAGACTTATGCCTCTGTAGCTGGCACAACTCAGAGGGTCTCCTTTCTTCAGGATCGGACAAACAATGCTGAGGTTCCATTCGTCGGGCATGCTTTCTTCCGACCATATCTTGCAGATGAGCTGGTGCATGCTCCTAACCAGCTCATCGCCAGCGGATTTAAAATGTTCGGCAGCTAGGCCGTCTGCTCCGGCTGCTTTGTTGCACTTGAGCTTAGACACAGCTACTTTCACCTCCTCCAGGTCGGGTGGGCGGTATCGTTCGTATGCTTCGTCGGTAACGTCTTCGCCCGGGTTGAATGGTTCGTTCTGCCTGACAGCGGTATTTGGTTCGTCCTCGCCGTTATACAGTCTGCAGAAGTGGTCTTTCCAAATCCTCAGCACCGACTGCGATTCTACAACGATGTTCCCTTGATGGTCCTTACAGGCTTCAGTTCGAAGTTTATACCCTTGGCAGGACCTTTTGATCCTTTGGTAAAACTTTCTAACCTCATTCCTGTTGAAACATCTCTCTATCTCTTCAACCGCGCGCTTCTCGTGCTCTCTCTTTTTCCTTCGGAGAAGCCGGTGCTCCTCTCTCCTCCTCTGCTCGTAGAGCTGCGAGCGAGCAGCTCTAGTCCTTCTGTGCAGCGCCACTTTGTGTGCTTCCTGTTTAGCTGCATGTGCTTGCCGGCATTCATCGTCAAACCAGGGGTTTCGTTGTGGTCGCCGTGTGAAACCCAGCACTTCAGAGGCGGCGTCTCTGATGGCATTTTGGCAGTGTTGCCACTGGCTATCAATACTTGATGCCGGTTGCATAGGACTTCGTAGAAGGTTTTGAGAGACTCGGTTGGAGAAGGACCTGGCGATCTCTTGCGATTGTAGTCGGCCGACGTCAAACTTCCTCACAGTATTTCCATTACTTGGCGCTGGTCGGGATATCCGCAGCCGTACCTTGGCTACAACAAGGTAGTGATCCGAGTCAATGTTGGCCCCTCGGAAAGTTCGGACATCCATGATACTGGAGGAGTGCCTTGCGTCGATCGCAATGTGGTCAATCTGGTTGACGGTTGATTGATCGGGAGATCTCCATGTCCCTTTGTGGATATTGAGATGCGGGAACTGTGTACTAGCTACCACAACGTGTCGCCCCGCAGCAAAGTCGATCAGCCTGAATCCGTTATCGGAGGTCGTGTCGTGCAGGCTATGCTTTCCGACAGTACGACCAAAGATGCCCTCCCTTCCTAGCTTGGCATTAAAATCGCCTAGGACAATCTTAATGTCGTAGCTAGGGCACTGCTCATAAGTTTTGTCCAGGAGCTCGTAGAACATATCTTTGGTCTCGTCATCTTTCTCCTCTGTGGGGGCATGTGCGCATATCAGGCTAATGTTGGCGAATTTAGCCTTGATGCGGATCGTCGCGAGGCGCTCGCTTACAGGGTTGAAGCTCAAGACTTTTTGCCTAAGTCTGCCTCCAACAACGAAACCACATCCAAATAGGCACTATCTTTGATGCCGATAGCAGTCGCCGTAGTAGATGTCGCAGTTTTTCATCCTTCTTTTGCCCGGCCCGTCCCACCGCATTTCTTGGATGGCAGTAATGTCTGCCTTGCAGTCGTTAAGGGCCTCCGCTAGTTGCTCGGCTGCACGTGGTCTGTTAAGGGACCTAACATTCCACCTGCAGATCCGGAGCTCGTTGTCCTTTTCTCGTTTGCATTGGTCGTCAACAGTAAATCCGTCCGAATCCAAGGCTTGTTTCTGCTTCGTGACTGGTGTTTCTTTACGTGGCCGGGAAGTCACCCCGACGGCACGACCCCCAACCTGGAGGACCAGATCCTTTGCTTAGCTCTAAGGACGGAGAGCCGGATAGCCTGCTCCTTATAGGCCTGAGCTCCGAATACGTCGTAGTAGCCCATATAAGGTGTTCACTAAGTTGTTCGACCTGACTGGAACTATGGACGCCACCGTTGATTCCATCTGGGGAATACCTCCGCTGCCGTCCTAATGCAAAGGAGAAGTGCCTTAGTGGGAACACTCCTCCCCCCCTCTCTCGTCTGCTACCCCCAACAACCTTCCAAAGGGGTTGGAACCCAATCTCCAGTTGAGGTACTAGGCACCCGGTGTTCACCACGGGGAGGTGAGAGTAGGAGTTGATAGACAGAGGTGGGTTTAGAAAACCTGTGGATGCTTGTATCCTCTTGAGTGCACATGTCTATCCTTTGACCACCAGGATCCTTTTATTCTCTATCATATCAGAGGGAATAAAAGGATTCTCTATCATATCCCGGAATAAAAGGATCACTCTATCCTTTTATTCCGGGATTAATTTTTATTAATTGATGACGGTAAATCTAACATCTTTGGCTTAGATGAAGTCGTCGCATGAAGTGGAGAAACCTAAGCACTGCTTTGAATCCGAAAAATTTAACATCTGATGGTGGGGTAATATTAAAGTTTGGGGAAGTATGGTCTGTTTTGGGGTCGGAGTAACTTGCGTTCATAGTTTGACGATGAGAAACTAATGTTCTTGAATGTACTCAAAAAATCTGACTTAAAGTAGTCAAATACTGGGTCTATGGAACAATTTTATACTTCAATAGGATATAATGCCCCAAGCAGATATCGTTGCTGGTGGAAGAAAGATTGCTGTACTATTTTAAAAAGCAAACTAAACATCATTCTCATTCCCCAGATTTAATCCTTATCTATTCATTTTAGAATTCATTACACAAAAAAAAATTCAAAAAATCACTTTGTTGTACAATATCCAAAAAAAAATGGACTTGAAAGTCATCTTGCTTTCGGATAAAATTCGATTTCTTTAGATAAGTCTTTAAAGCTAGCCTATTCGATTAACCAGTTATTGTAGGAAGTTTTAAGAAACACACGAGATTGACTTAAGTTTTTAATTTTATTATTTCTTATTTCTAGTTTTTTTTTAAACTTATTTTCAAGAAAATAAAAAAATAAATTAAGTGTACGGAGACTTTTTGGTGATGTTTTTCCTTAATGCAAAATTTTAATTATTCAAAAATTTTATTTATTATAACATAAACGAGTTAACTTTAAGGGAAACTTAAAGTTAACTCGTTTATGTTCTTAGTTTCTAGTTGTTTCTAGTTTATATTATTTTCAAATTAAAAAGTTTAATACAATTCAAAAAAATTATCAGGTGTACGGAGACATTTTGGAGTGTGTGTATATAATAATATTTATTTTTAATCGTCATGTATTAATTTGATTTTTATTTTTAGTAGGTAGCGTGTTTTTCCTCTTCGAGCTTTTATGACTTGCTGCCTATTAATGTTTTGAATTTCTGACGGGGGAATATTGCGCGATTAATGTACTACTGATGCTGTCTCGAAGTAACTTAGGGTGGCTGCGGCTGGTATCCTTGGCCGAGCACGTCGTTTAAGGTTGTCCGATATATGCTCAAATGGATTTACACTCGGACTGCTTGCTGGCCATGGCAAAATTTGAATACCGACCTCTTCTAAAGTATTCAGTGACCAATCTGGCGGAATGACACCGTGCGTTATCTTGCATTAGGCGAGATTTGACAAAATTCTCGTCAAGAAATTTGTCAATAGTCTTGGAGAATTTTTTGCACATAACTCTAACCTTTCAGGATTCGAAGTCCACAAGTTCGGTACGAGCCTCTTAATTAATGTCTTCCCATACCATTATCGCACCACCCTGGTATACTAATGTTAGGGCTATGGCACGTGGGCCAAAACTCTCATTTTATCATATTATTCATATCACATATCACTTGTCTGGACCGCTTGACCACTTATCTTTACAATCCAATTTACACGCATATTTCTGTTGAATTAAGGTGGCAGGACGTAGCTAGACTTTAACCAAAATAATTTATGTAAAAAAATAATTGCTACAGTTCGTCTCTCTGTGATATAAATTACAGATCTTGTCGGAAACCATTATGCTAACATACTTACTGCCAATAAATGAAATTTCAAGTTACATATATCCAACTTTGAAACCTGTATTCGGTTTCAATACAGAAATCCAACTTGAAACTCTTCCCGCCTCATTTAAATCGTCAGTGTAGGCACTCTCAATGCGATGACTTAAACAGCTACGGGCGGCGACTACGCAATTTTATTTTAATTATTGTCAAAGCATTGCCAATTACACGGCAATGACAGTGCATCAACATTTTAAAATTGAACGTAGGATAAACAACATTACTTCCTTACTTACTTAAAGTTACGCTGCAGTCCAGGGTGGACCTGGGCCTCAGCCCGAATAACCAACATTATGAACATAAAAAAGAAGGTCTTACATATTAATCATAGTATCAACTTTTTTATTTTAATGTATTTCTTAAAACTTATAAATAATTATTATAAGAAAAATCATAAATAAAAAAAAACCAAAACATGTCTATGTTAGAGAAACTGTTAAAAGTATTAAAATGTTTATTTCTTTGTTTGCGGCTCACAATAATCAATCAATGTTAGATTAGGCGAGACTGTTTATGTGTATTTTGTATCTATTGTGAGCAATTCAGAAATAAATATAAATATGTGTTTGCTTTACTTAATCTAAGGGGAGTGTTATTTTTCAACAATAACATCAACTAAACAAATGCATTTTCATACGCGTATGACAATTACTATAAATATCCTCATGTATAACAGAAAACTTGATCAGTGCTTTAAATAACTACAACAATATAAAATTTTAAATTTCGTTGTTCTTATTTAAATTAATTTAATTTTTAACTGTTAACATTTATCTTATCAGAAATCAAAAAATTAAATTACAACAGGTGTATTCAAATTTTACCTAGACTTAGGAGAATTAGAAAAAGGGAGAGAAATTTTCATTCTTTTTTAATTTGAAAATTTATTTCGTAAGTTAAAAGTAAAAGATTTCTTATAAGAGGTTTAACTGCAAATTATTACACCACTGTAATTTACACAAATATTTTGAAGCGAATCCAGCGTTCTGTATTATCTTCTCAACTCTTTTGCTCGTCTATTTTATTAAAGCACTTATTTTTTAGAACGAACATTAAATTACAGGGCTGTCCAATTGATGTTAAAACCTCTTATTAAAAAAACAATAATAGCATATTCTGATTGAATGGTTTTTTTTTTACCAATAAAACGATTTTGGTATTTTTTTATTGTTGTAAAAGACTGGCAGCTTGGAAATGGTATTGCATTTTCATTTTAATGTTAAATGCTAAATTAGCGAGTATACAACAAGAGACGGACATTTGTTTTGTTTGTTTTACTTTGTTGTCAAGGTAGATTGTTATTTTAATTTAATTTTAATTTTAATTATGGAGTTTGGAAACTTATATGTAATAAAGTCTAACAACCGATTTCGTGATGAGCGTGTCTCTATCGTAGAAGCTGGTTTCAATGGTGACATTTCCGCTGTTGAATAAAAATATAAATAACTTTTTAATGGATCAGATGATTTATCCAATAAAGCCAGGGAAAAATTAAATAAAATTAAAAAAAAAATAACCGTGCTAAAATAAGCTCAAAATAAGTCGCTCGAATTTTATCTAAATTCGAAGATAGCAAGCTGTAGATCAAGAACATCTTGCAGTTGCTAAAATAATTCAACCAAGTTTCTGAATCATGGCAACAGATAATGATGATAAAGCTAATAATGTTCTCGAAACCTGATCATTTCACGAAGAAGCAGTATATCTGTTAGTTTGCAAAAGAAAACGGCTTATAAGAAGCATTGAACTCTCCCATAACGAACTGCCTTGTCAACATATAGTTAAAGAAAGCAAACAGCAATTAACAAATGATCTTTTTTTAAATACTTTGGCCTTTTTTACATGAAGACTTTAAAAACTTAAGTAGGATGGATGTCTCGAGGTGACTCAGTTATGACTGTAAAAAGTCACAACAAATGCGACTGTAAAAAGTGATCGAATTGTAATAGTGTAAAAGCAACAGCAATAATGGAAAGCAACAAACAGTGTATGGAAAACTATCAGCGGTTCAAAGAACGGCCGGTATAGCCATCACAGGTGCGCTCCGTACTACACCTACGGAAGCTCTGAACACTCTACTGCACCAAATACCGTTTAATCTACACATAAAAAAAGCTCGTTGGCAATAGTGCGTTACGACGCCCTAATTCAAATCATTTTAAGAGCAGTAGCTACGGGCACGGCACAATCCTGATGGAGCTACTGCCAAGCAATTCAACACTAACGGATGAAATTCCCTCCCTGATGGACTTCGACACACCGTATAATGTTATCTATCCAGTGAGGGAAGACTGGGAAAATAATGCAATTATCAGGCCTAATGAAATTGCAATATTCACAGATGGTTCGAAAACAGGAGAAGGAACAGGCTCCCGCATCTTCTCAAAAGACCTGGAACTTAAAGTATCCTTTAAGTTAAAACTACCGGATACAAGCAGTGTCTTTTAATCAGAGGTTTTGGCTGTACTTAGGGCGGCCGAGCTTTTGCAGATGAGATCGATATCCGGAAGTGATATCGCCATTTACATCGATAGCCAGGCTACACTCAAGGTAATGGAATCGGTCAACATCGAATCTGATTTAGTCAGGGGCTGTCGCACAATGCTCAAAGCATTGTGCAGTCAGAACTGAGTGAGACTGTGCTGGGTGCCAGGACACTGCGGTATAGGAGGAAATGAAAAAGCTGATGAGCTTGCAAGAAGGAGCCCTCCTCCTCGAAAATAGTGAGGTTCTTAACATCAAACCACCCCTCTGCGTAGTAAGAGGCACTATTGAGGAAAAATTTTTTATGAAAGCTACACAAAGGTGGTCCAGTCTGACTGGGCATGGGGTATCTAAGGCTCTCTGACTACGTTTTATCCGGAAAGGACCAAAAGGGGTATTAAAAATGAGCAGGGTCAAGCTTAGGTCTTTAGTGGGAATTCTGACAGGTCACTGTCTCCTGCGGAAACAAGCGAAGAGGGTCAGGCTTTCTGACACGGATATTTGTTGCTTCTGCTGCGATATGCAAGCGGTTAAGGATATGACACACGTACTGTGCGAGAAACGTAAACGTAGAAAGTTTCTAGGGGAATTTTTCTTTGAAAGCTTAGAGGAAATAGACGGCACAAACCTTAGGGGCCTTTTGGGCTATTACAGGGAAATTGGATGTTTCATCAGGGAGAATGAATGTTTAGGTTGTTTTGCCTTTTGAATTGTTGAATTCAACCCCAGGGATCGCGATGGGCCCTTTTTGGTGCCTAGTGTTTGTGTGGCCTTTTCCACCACACCCCTGTTTAACCCCTGTTAAAAAGTGTTAAATAACCAAGAATATTTCTTTTTGTGAGTAAATGGTTGAGCTGAATTATTTCAATTTGAACTTAAGAACTTAAGAAATTGTGTTTTAAGTAAGCGAAGTTGATTTATATTCGTAACGTAAGTATAAAAATGCTCTGATAAATTTAAATGTTTCACACCCTAAAAAGCAGAGAACATAAGACTTATAATTTTTATTCCAATGTTTCTAATGGTTAGTTAATTCATGGCCCAGTCAAATTGATCCGTCGTTACTAAAGAAAAATCAGAGTCCGTAGGCATACGTTCAGCCAAGTTGGTTATTTTAAACGGTTAGAAGGATGAACACCATACATTTTTTATTGGTTTTGTAATTTATTTATAATTTATTAATTTATTTCGCCTTCAAAGAACAAGCTTTCTTAGGCATAAGTTGAGAAATTTATGTAAGTAAAAACAAAAACTTCTACTTATTCTAAAAAAGTAGAAAAGCAAAAATAGAGCCATAACAATCACGATGGAATATTATCGAGTAAAATTATTTTTAGGGAACTAATCGGCTGGTTAAAATCAATCAAATGTAAATTTTCCTTGTACGCGAGCATAATCCGTTTATAAACGAGGAGCGACCGTACTTTGTGCGGGAGTGACCGATATTGAAAAACCTATTGTGTCTTAAGTTTGCTGATGGGGCATTAATAATGAGAAGTCTAAAAATTTCAGGGAAATCGATCTCCCCTACAAGTAGCCTTTGAAGAAAAAAAATTCTTGTTCTTCTCACGTCAAGAGGCTCGAGGCTAATAAGTTTATAGCTTTGATTCTTTTATCATTAACAAATAAGATAAACATAAGAAGACCGATGTGGCCACCTTGAGGTACATCTGGGGAGACGAAAATTTTGTTCGAAGTATTATTTCGAAATTTTACAACCTGGTCCCAACTTTTTGAAAGGAAAGAAAGCCTTCGTAAGAAAAAGCCAGGAAAAACGTGTCTTTCTCGTTTGAAAAAAAGAAGTTAATATTCAACGCGATCGAATGATTTACCAAAGTCCGTATTGTATGACAACAATTTGATTGCCTTTACCAATTTTAGTTAAAACGAAATTTGAAAACAAAAGGAGATTAGTAACAGTAGAACGTTTCTTTACAAAGCCATGTTGATTATTGCAAATTAAGTGCTTACAATGGAAATACAGTCGTTCAGTGACAAGCATTTCAAATAGCTTCGAAACACAAGATTGTTTACAAATTCCTCTATAGTGCTCAATTTTATTCTTTCTGACAGATTTGAATATGGGAACCATAAAGGAGTTTTTTCAGATAGCTGGAAAAGTGCTAGTAGTTAAGGACAGGTTAAATATGAAGCAGATGTTTTTGTGCAGAGGAACAGCACATTTTTCAGGGCGAGGATTAAATTTACATTTACGAAATTTAAATTAAACTAAAGATAGGACTCTGTAAAGTGCCTAGAAAGCTAAAAAGAAACCGTTCATCTATCGTTGATTCTTGTTTTGGGTAAACCGGTTAAAAAATGAACAAAAATGATTACAAATAGTAGAGGGACAATCGGTAAGCTGACTCTGAAAGAGAGAGATGAAGACTTTTGGACTTTATGAAGTTTCGGAATTTCACTGCTCTATAGAGTTTTTTGTACGATGCAAATGTCGATGCAACAATTTAATATGTGAAGGCTGAACCTGGCTAAGCCAGACTTGGCTTAAACCGAATTTATGACTACATACTCCGTTTAAGAGCAACAAGATCCCAAACCTATGTAACAGCAGGACTCACGCTCAGCTTAGCTCTCTAACATGCAGTAATACTGTGAAACTTTTATTTATTTATTTATTTCCGTGGGTAGGAAAAACCTTCATAGGCACTACGAGAACCAGCCGCGCGTGCTCGTAGTAGTGTGATATTCTTACTAACTAAAAAGCCTCCCATTTCCCCGTCAGACTACGACTAAGTTCCATTAACAAGTAGTTCAAGCTTCTGTAGTAATCGTGTGTGGCCGGCTGCCTTCCAAGGAAATGGGGTTACATTTGGTTCTATTATCGTTGGGCCTTTAAACGCCATAATGACGTATTTATTTGAACGCCGAATCGTGAAACTGGTGTTTAATGCAGCAAAAAATATTTTCTTTTCCCGTACGCTTACACGGAACCTTACACGAAAGCCTTTTTAACTTGGATTTGTACCTTGGATTTGTTAGTTTCATTCGTTATTTAATTTAAAAAAATATACGAGGCACCGAATTTAACCGAATGAACAAAAGTAAGTTTAAAAATTAAAGTTTTTAAATGCATAAACTACGAAGATTATGGTGATATTGAACAAAATTAATTATGTTTAGGTACCCGAGTTACAGCTAATTGACCACTAGGTCGTACGATTAAATTACATAGAATCAGTCGAATAAACTAGGTTCCATGACATGTATTAACCCCATACCCACTCGAACCACAACGGTTTTTCCATGGAAAAAGCATTAATTGGCCAACAGCCAATGGCCTACACCGAACGATCTTCTGTTCGACAAATAATTTTCCATTGGTGTTGGAATGGCTCATTAATAACGACCGTCATGTCACCTAGAAAAAAGTGTATTTCGCTCCAAAAATAAACACGAAAAACCGGCACACACCACGGCAACTGCATCCAGATTGAAGTCTTGATATGAGTCACAATAACCGTCTTCGCGACATTGGATAACAGTTTTGGAAAGACGCAACACGAAAGCCCACGCACTTGACCTCATTACATTTCAGCACCATCCTTAGCAACGGAAACTTGCCTACATTTTGGCCACAACACCTACTTAACCCTCCGGTCTTCTCTCACCGTAAATTAGTTTTAAACTTACTTTAAAACTTTAGCAGGCATCATTTGTGATTCAGGCGCAGCTTCAATGGTCGATTGCCAAGTATTGGTGGTATTCGGTCCTACCCATCCCATCTCGAAGAACCACTCTTCCATGATGCGTCCCTTGAAGAGCACCTTCTGATCCAATCGAAAGTTCTCCATCGACTCAATAGTGCTAAAATTGATTTCCCGCGAAACCGCCCGCAGGTCCAAGATTTTCACCGGCACTTTCGCTTCGTGCTCAACATCTGGCGATGAAAAGTCCTTATTCTCTTGCCAAATGATCAGTCCAGTGTCGGCATCACGAAGAATCATGTAGTTGCTAAAAGAAATAACATATATTTGAAATGTGTACTCAGAGGAATTCGCCAAGGATTACATTTGGAAACCCTTTTGGATCTTTGCTCCTGCACTTATTTCTTCGGAACCCATATTTGCGGTATTGGAATGATTCAATAGTCTTGCCGGATTCACTTAGAATTGGAAATGTAAACAGAGATTATGCGATTTTGGTTTTTTAAGTGGTTAAATGTCCCACACACTTATCGCCTCCTTTTTTGTGCGGGTGGAACAACCTCGCAGAACAACACCAAATACGATTGGAAAAATAAATACAAAACAATTTATGGCAAAAGTGCCAAATGTCAAAACTAATTTTCTTAATCGCATGTCCCGCCCTGCTGCGGCTAGTAGGAGAAATCTTCAAGAGAATGAGCAAGGTATGTTCTATGGCTTTAAGAGCACGTTTCATCAAACCTTGCCCTAAAGCATAAATTAATGACTGTACACATAAGCGCGAGCGAATGAATTGAGTAATTGCGAATAAACCAATTTTAGGGCATTTACACACAGAAGAATTTTGTAGGGAAAATTTTTGGGGTAACCAAAAAAACCTATCAATTTGCATACTTGCTTTCACACAGTTTGTGGAAAATGGGCATTCGCTGCGATTTGAGAATAAACTTTGACAGTTCGTGGCGTCTGCATTTTCGATCGCGTCAAAAAGTTTGAAATGCGTTATTTTGCCTTTTAAAAATATTTTCACGGAAATCTTATGGAACTAGTTTGTAGACCAAATTGCCTTACCTACCATTTGCACCACTAGTTCTTTAAAATTGGTTTGTTCGCGATTTCTCAATTCGTTCGCTCGCGCTCATGTGCTCGCGCTCATCCTTTACTGAATAACTAGGTATTCAACTTGGGTCCCTCTTGCCCTCCATCAAACATTTGTTTACGTTTTTTATAAAGCCTTGAAAGCTTTTTTTACCGCATGCGTCGGTGAATACGTGTGAAAAGATGCAACAACAATTTACCTTACGCGATCAGCTGATGAATTGCATGGAACTGACGAATTTACTCACATTTCTGAGCTCAGCTTGTGGACAAAGCTTTTACATGCCTAAGTTGAATATCTAGTTATTCAATACATTTGAGAAGATGCAGCAACAATCTATCTATGTAATCAAAATTACTCCAAAAAATATTAGCATCACTGCTAGCAGCACTTCACCTAACACAGTTTTTGACATTAATTATGTCATGTTCTGTCCAAGTTTTGTAACTCGGGATTGATTTACCTACTACTACTACTTAAAAACAAAAACTGACCAATAACTTTAACGTGGAAAAACGCACTTGTTCTGCATTGAGCTTTTTGTAAATCAACAAAAAGCATAAATTACTGAATAACTAAATATTCAACTTCGGGAATGTAAAAGCTTTGCCCACAAACTGAAATTGAGGAATTTACCCATCCGCCGACATTTGTTAACAAATGTGAGTAAATTCATCAATTCGTCATTTCCATACAATTTCTTTTTGGAACTTTAGTTGTTGTATCTTCTTACACGTATTCACCGACACGGAAATTTAATTTTTTGCAAAAGCTTTAATGGCTTTAACACGGGCGTAAACACAAACGTAAACCACAATAGACTTCAGTGGGATTAACCTAATTTCATAATACATCGAAAATCCCACTAAAGTTCTACCAAACGCTTACGGTGCCCATAATTGACTTAAGTAAACGATTCGGAAATCGTATGATTGTGTGTGTATCTACCTAACCCAGCTGTCAAATTTCCGCGCTGAACCTCTCACTTGAGTGGGACTAACTTATAAGAGACCAAAAGTTAACGAAGACCCAACGAAAGCGAGCAAAAGGCTATTATTATGTTGGTGCAATACGAATTACATGTAATTAGACATTTATAAAAGCTGACTTAAGCTCGACCCAAGTCTTTTATGGTTAGGCCTTAAGAAGCCTACTTATTCAGTAATTTATGACAAACAGTCAACATTTTCAGATTTAACGGTATCACTGATACCAAATCTTTTCATTTGTAAAAATGTTGGTTTCTTGTTGTGGCTGTAATGAAAATAGGTTTTAATAGGTATCAGAAATAAGTCCAAAACAGATGAGCAGCGGGTCTGCACGTATCACTGCTAGCAACACTGCCTCTAAAACAGATATGGGCCCTTTTTGACATTAACTATGCAAGTTTCTATACAAGTTTGTCTACTCTACTCTTGTCTACTCTGGTCAACCAGTTTCTATGTTGGTTGTGATATACTCTTGTCAACTGTGTGAAAAAGTAAACAAAAACTGGCCACTAAATCTAAGGCGGGAAAACGCACTTGCTTTGTATTGAATTTTTTGTCAGTCAACAAACATATCCATATAAGATGCCAGATATCTTATATTTAAAATTTTTTTGTTTTCATTTTGGCTGCTATGAAACTAGGCACCAAATTTAAAAATAGAGACATCGTGCAGTCACTGCAACCCCTGCAGTAGTTTGTTTCGCTTGCCCCATAAGAGCCTGTATGATTTATTTTTGCTGCACAAAAATTTCTGCACATCTGTTTTGAGCTATAGAGACATCGTGTAGTCACTGCAACACCTGGAGAAGTTGGCTTCGCCTGCCCTATAAGAGCCTGTGTAAAGCTCAAAACAGATGTGCAGAATTTTTCGGGCAGCAAAAAAAAATTACACATGCTCTTATGGGACAGGCAGGGGTGGACTGCAGGGGTTGCAGTGACTGCACGATTTCTCTATTTCTAAATTTGGTGCCTAGTTTCATTGAAGCCACAATGAAAACAAAAATATTTTTAAATATAAAATATGTGGCATCACTGATACCGTCAAATCTAAAAGTTTTGACTGTTTGTTGAATGACAAGAAATTCAATACAGAACAAGTGCGTTTTCCCGCCTTAGTTTTATTGGTCAGTTTTTGTTAACTTTTTCACCCAGTTGACAAGTATATCAAAACCGTTTGACAAACTTGTATAAAACTTGGCATCGTTAATGTCAAAAAGGGTGCACATCTGTTTTAGAGGCAGTGCTGCTAGCAGTGATACATGCAGACCCGCTAATCAACTGTTTTGAGCTTAATTAATTTTTGCTGCACGCAAATTTCTGCACATCTGTTTTAAGTTATGGAGACATCGTGCTGCCACTGCAGCCCCTGCAGTACTTAGGTTCGCCTGACCAATATGAGCCTGTATAATTTATTTCTGCTGCACGAACATTTCTGCACATCTGTTTTGAGCTTAAGTTGACATTTTTATCTGGCAAAAGCGTTGACATTTCGGCGCCTGAATCCTTAAATGCCCCATATCCAGCAAAATTATTCCCCAGAAAACGAATTTTAAGGTTTAACTAGTGGGAGGGTTACACATCGCCTAGGCGAATCGTTGGATACCCCATCCCAATTGACCACTGTCAAGCTCCAAAATGCGTCAAAAATCTTGGTTGTTAAATTTCAGTTTCCATTAACTTTAATTGTGTTGAGAATTTGTCAGTTAGGAATCTTCTTTCTTAAAAAAGGGGCGTGGCTTCAACCTCATTTAATAACATAATTTTTTTATCATATTTTTTATGAGATGTGGTATACACGTGTTTATCGCAGTTTAATATTAAAAAATTGTTTTGGCAAAAACTAATTAATTTGAGTTGATAGCTTACGCACATATCTGAACATTTTTTAGTGCAAGTTTTTTAAAGCAAATATATCAAATAAAAACCGTTTACTAAAATGCATATTAAATATGACCACGCCTACAAGGGGGCGGTTTTCGGTTTTTTTTAAATGCCAATCACAGTACGCCTTAAGCGAGGATATCGCATACCAAATTTCCTTCCTACGACAACTTTGATTTTTCATGCTTATAAGTAAAGTGGGCGTATTTCAAAAATTTTTACACAAAACCCTCTCCCATACGAATGTGAAATCCTTGAAAACCAAATTCAAAATATCCTATGGATATGGATATGGGACTTCAATGTCAATTTTTCAATATCGACTTTTTGTGATAAAAAGATAAACAAAACGTAATAATAATTTGGTGGCATTGCTCCTCCTCTATGCCAAATTGGGTTATTTTTAAGTTGATCAAAAATAAATAAAAATTATAATTTTTTTAACACTTAATTATGAAAAATAGTTCAAATAAACTTAATTGGTCCATTAAGTTTAATAGAAAAACACGTTAAGGGCTGCAGGATCGTACCCTGCCAGTGAACCACAAACTGTTTTTTCTTTCGACTTTTCTGTCCGCTAACATGTCAACTGTTTTCGAAAATCCTTCAAAATTCGTAGGAGTTGGTTTAAGTATTGTTTTAAAGTTTATTTGGAATGATAATGACAACAACTTAAAAAAAAAATTATTCAACAATTTAAAGTAGGTACATAATTGGCCTTATTAAAAAAAAAAAAAAAAAATCGCGTTAACTTCATTCAGAATACAATAAACCATATTTTACTGGCCTGAGGTGATATTTTATATGGCCTGAGGTGATATTCCTATTTCTGCCATAAGGAAGACCCCAACCACAACTTAAGCCGCGTTGTCACAAGGAACAGAAACAGGAACAGAAACAGAATCCCATATATTAGCAACTGAAAACTAAACGGCGCCGTCTTTAGCAACTGAACCAGCAACTGAATCAGCGACGTAAAATCAACAACTCGAGAGGACTTGTTTCTGGAACAGAAAATCAAACGTTGCTGTTGCATAGCAACCCTTGTTTATATTTGAGTGAGCAACTGACATCTACCACAACAACTACCACCTCTTCATCGATTTGAAGGCCGCGTATGACAGCATCTATAGAGACGAGCTATATAGCGCAATGTCTAGTTTTGGCATCCCTACCAAACTCGTCAGTCTGTGCAGGATGACGATGAAAAACTCACGCTGTTCCGTCAAGGTCGGCAAAGACCTCACCGACCCCTTTGATGTCAAAAAAGGATTTAGACAAGGCGACGCGCTGTCATGCGACTTCTTTAATATCATACTTGAGAGAATTGTGCAGAAATTTCGCGACAACACCAGAGGTACAATCTTTCAAAAGTCCGTTCAACTACTCGCATACGCAGATGACATTGACATAATCGGTAGGACAAGGCGTGATGTCAGTGAAGCCTTTGTGAGTATTGGGACGGAAGCGGCGAATATGGGTTTAGCAGTCAATGAGGGCAAAACCAAGTATATGCTGTCATCAAGAAAAGACACCCAACATCGACGTCTTGGACAAAACATCACCATCGACAGCTATAATTTTGAGGTAGTTAGGGACTTTGTCTACCTGGGTTCCGCTATAAATTCAGACAATGACACCAGCGCTGAAATAAAACGAAGAATAACTCTTGCCAATCGCTGTTTTTTTGGGCTAAGGAGGCAATTGAGTAGCAAAGCCCTCTCTCGAGCAACAAAAGTGTCCATGTATAAGACCCTCATCATCCCAGTCCTGCTTTACGGTGCAGAAGCATGGACCCTGTCAAAGGCGGATGAAAACAGTTTAGGCTGCTTCGAGAGAAAAATTCTTCATACGATTTACGGTCCCGTCTGCATAGACGGAGAGTGGAGGAGGAGATATAACATCGAACTGTAGCGGATGGACACCAACGCCCCGGCCCGGAAAATCTTCGAATCCACACCACAGGGACGGCGCGGTAGAGGAGCACCGAGACTCAGGTGGCGTACGCAAGTGGAAGGGGACCACAGCCAACTTCGCGTGCGAAACTGGAGACGGCTAGCTCGAGACAGAGCAGGCTGGCGAAGCTTGTTGGCTGAGGCCCAGGTTCAGCCCGGACTGTAGCGCCACCTTAAGTAAGTAAGTAAGTAAGAGCAACTTACATTCGTGAGCGGCTCCCTTTCGTTTTTGATATAATGTGAATGTCCACAATTCCATTGTCAAAAGTCAACAATATACCTAATTCACTTTTTTTTGGATCGGCGTTGAGGTGTATGCAAGGAGTATTTAAACAGCAACCATAACATAAATGTGAAAAATTATTAGCCTACGTAATCTTGGGTAGAAATAATAAAAATCCTAAAATTCAATTGCGTAAATTTATATTAAACCAAGTAACCCATAGCAGTTTTTCATTCTTTTTTAGGCGAACGTACATATTACGTATATATTGCAGTCATCGAATTCTTCCGATTTTTTTGGATCCTCAAGGAGGGGAGCACAGATCCATTAGATGACGCATTTTTGCGCCGTAGTAAATTTAATTTTCAGATAATTTGTTTTGTTCGAATGAGTTTTCGGTTCAGCCCTGCATCTTGTATCTTGTAATGACAGTACGGGACTCTTTTTTGCAAGGTATGTCAAACGTTTCTAGTGGCATTTATTTGAGAGCTCTCTCTCAAAATATTTTCAGTTGCCGTTTCTGTTGCAGCACCAGTAACTGAAACAGAAACCGAATCGTCGACGTAACGGAGCTATTTGCAGTTTCTGTTTCTGTTTCTGTTCCTTGTGACAACGCGGCTTAAACGTACACAAGCAACGTAAAACAGAAACAGAATCCCATACATTAGCAACTGAAACCTAAATTCGCTGAATGCTTTTTACGTTGCTATAATATATGAAATTCTTTTTTTGTTCCTGTTCTTCTGACAACGCGGCTTAAATACTTCAATTTCCGACACCACAATTAATAATTGAAGTTCAAATTTTTAATTTTCAATTGCAATAAAAAATTAAATTACTTGTTAATTTTTAAGAATTAATTGCAATTAATTTTTACCCAACACTGTTTCCGGACAATGAAAAAGAAAAGTCCTCTACATTCAATCTGTTTTATATGAATTTCTTTGTTATTTTTACGCTAACATATGCATTTGAGTGTCCCTATTAAGAATTTGTTATTCAAAATTGTCGGTCTCATTAAGATTGAAAGTTATTCAAAGTTTCAATTTTTCCATACAAAGTAGCTCATCTTAAGACTTCAGATTCAAGATTTCTGCCTAAGAATATGCAATGGAAATTTGACAAGTTTATCTGGAAAAATATTGCTTTTGCTTGCAACAGTGTTTGGTACCGGACTCCCGGGTTTAAAAGATTTCAACTCTCTTTTTCACAGGGCTTAGCCGCTCACACAACTTCGTCGATCTGCTAAGGGTAGGTGCCAGTTGTCTGGCAGGCGCCTGTAGCCATTTACGGGTATGTTAAAGTTGCACTCATTTTGAACTATTTTTGCCTATAACTTCTAAACTAATCGAGACTGAAAATTTTTACTAGCATATTCGGGATCAGGACACCCAAATCCATATATAAGGACGAAAAAATCCAACATATTCCACTTGGCCCTACGGTAAACTTATGTCGCGTTGGCAGCACCCTATTAGAGGATTATTAAAAAAATATACAACCCCCACAAATCACAGAGAATAAGATAATGCCACATTGAGAAAAAAACAGTACACCTACTGCGTCGATCGTCATTGGATGCCTAGCAACAAAAAATGCTGATCTGTGATTGGCCATTTTTTACATGCATGCAAAGTGACAGTTCCATCCCATGACGTCAGATTTACAGTTAGGTCTGTCAAACAAATGCCATAACAAACGCGTGTCGTAATCTTTATATTCTTTCATACATGGACCACCCTATAGTCTGTCTGAGTCCGAAATTTCAAATCGAACACATCCAAAGTTCGGTCAGCTGTTTACTTTGACGTTTCTACTTGTTACCCCACCCCCGCTGAAATCAAAAATTTCTAATCAGTCAGTTGAGAAAAAAAATTTCCATTTCAACTTTTCCATTCGCTTTTTTTTGTATTTCACCTTCTTTTGGCTTTTACATGAAAAACAAAATAAATTAAGCAAGTGTTGAACCTGACGGTTGTAACGCCAAGGAGTTAACTAACAAACGAAATCCTTGTCTTTAATTCCAAATCGCGCATTGAATTTTCTTTCTTGTGTCCAGTGCTATGTGCAATAAATAATGTCCACATCTGGGTGGAGAAAACTCAAGTCAATTACAATTTCTGCTCGCGCAAACTGAATGACCATGGAGACCAGTAACAACATAGAAACAAACGGACACAAAGGTATCGTTATCAGCTCCCGCACTTAAATTGTTTTAGTAATATCGGTAAAAATATCCCTGTCGCCTTTATCAGATACCCATGAAGAGTCTTGCAGCCAACCCACTGACGATGAAGTTCCTGTAACAAAGAAAACAACTCCATTCACAGAGAGCGGTGATCCACAAAATGGGAACGAAAACGATACACAGTAAGTGAGACCATCTATTTCTAGTATAACTTGATAAGGTAGCGGGATCATAACTAATGCTTCAAGATAAGAAGCACTATTGTAAAAATGTTTGCGAGCGCAAAAAGTTTGCTGTCGCGGATTAAATTCTACTCGGTTGGGAACTACCTAACTTTTAGTGCGAATTCGTAGATGGTTTCTAGATTTAGATACGCAGTGGGTGGTAAATTGTCGTATAAAGGTTTGACGGGGCTTGATAATGCAATTGGATTGAGCGCTACTTTCTATTGATTAGATTTAGAATAGGCGCATTAACTGCATAGTTAACATGTCATAATGTTTAATAGACACAAACATAAAAGGTACCCGAATTTCTTACTAATGGGCCGCTTTGTTTTGTTATCAAAAATAAATAGTCCACACAGTCGCGCGGCCCACACGTAAAATCGAATATTTGCGAGACCCGTGCTCAGGCCATTCACCTCGGGATACATGCATAGACACAAATATGATTCAAATTTTTTGAAATATGTAACCTGCAACAAATTTTAAAAGAGGGGACTTAGCCATGTGCTATTTTTTATAGATCCTGTTTGTCCTAGACATTACTTTTAACACCGTCATGGTCAATCAATGAACACATTCTTCTGTTTGCGTTCAACGAAATGAAACGCGCGGCCAATTAGTGTACCACTTGTTCGCGTACCTTTTTCGTTCGCGTAACCCGAAGATATTTCTAGTCACATTGACATTAAATCGTATAGTTTCTTTAGATCCAGAGTTTCTCTTTTATGATAAAATTATTTTGAAAACGTTGGCGATTGTGTATGCGCTAGCTAGAAGATGAAGCATTAGTTCTTCCTTACAAGGAAATCTTTGTGTTCATTGTGTTCATGCTTCGCAAGAAAGATCATAAATAATGCTATGAAATAAATGTTATGTTAGCCGCAAAAGAGGCAGTCATATTTTTCCTGTTAGCAGTATCACTGCCAAAGTTAAAGCAGGTAATCAATATAACACCTAAATCCTTTTCTTCTTTCTCGCCTCTGTAAGAGAACGAAAAAGAAGCTTTAATAAAACTTGTGTCATATCATAGAGCTTAGACAGAGTCTACAGAATCATTTTTGAATCAACTCACATCGTAAATCAGTACCAATAAAAAATTACTACCAGAAACTCCCAATTTAAAGAAAAGTCTTCTTCTAACAATCATCACCTTAAGACTTGATACTGGAAAGACAACGCACAATACATAAATCTGTGCTGCCAAAAGGAAATTGATATCGAAGCCCAACAGGCTGAAACATTAGAAAAAATAAGGATCTTTTGAACAAAAGATTTCTGGATGACTGCAAGGAAAATCAATTTAATTAAGTAACAGAATCGGTGTAGGTGTATCTTGGACCTGTTGCAACTCACTTTAAGCTACTTTTTTCGTAGTGACGCTAACATAATAATACTATTAAACAACATTTTCGTGTCTGCTGCAATCCTGTGATATTTTCTGTACACAAAAATTGTGGCTCTAGACGTTGTGCATAATTACAGAGAAATTTCACTTATGAATGTTGAAGAAAATATGGAGGTGATTGTGTGAAGAGATTAAAAAAATGGGTAGAACGAAGAAGAATATTCTATCTGCCTTTCAAGCTGGCCTTAGGAGAAATAATTCAATGATTGATTAGATATTCACTCTCGTCCAAACTTTTCAAGCAACGACCAAAAAATATATTGGTTCTCTGTTGATTTCATATCACCCTTCGACAATGTTAACAGAAAAGCTCTCTTCTACAAGGCCCAACAATTCGGAATATACTTTGTGAAAGTGACATGAGGGAAAATTCAGCTGCTTGGCATTGTGACATTTTTGTAAAGCGACATAAACTCAATTTGGCTTTAAGTCACATTGGACTTTAAGACCAATGCCCCCCATACATATTCCAATTTTAATGCATAAAATTTGGCCTTTTGACACTTCGGATTATTATAAATGTTATACTTATCGTTTGGCATAACACTTTGTCATACCAAATGATAAAATTTGGTCTTATGTCACTTTCACAAAATGACTTAAGGCCAAATTTGCAGATTTAAAATTTAAGGAGATTAGGGCCAAATTTAGGGATTTCATTTAAGGCCAAAGATGTCGCTTGGTCTTTTATCACGGCTTCGAACACTAGTGACCCGACAGACGTTGTCCTGTTTAAGTTTGAAAAATCAATTCAAACGAAAGTAGATGTATTTCAAAAATGTGCATTTTGATACCAAAACAACTCTGAAACACTCACTCATACTGGCTTTCGCCTTGTGGCGAAAATCGCATGTCATAAGTTTTTTTTTTTAATTTGAAAACTGAAACCGTGCCCCGAGATTTAGGGAGATATTTATTTATTTTATTTAAGTTTGCAGTTTTTAAAAGTTAGGAAATATGTATGTACCTATTCAGGTAGTGAATTTCAAAGTGTACTAATGTTCTATAGAAGAAAGAATTTTGAAACAGTGTAGTGCGAGGTGTTTCGAAAAGAACATGGAACTGATGAACGCTTAACACTTGCCTTGTGGATCGATCAAAAGAAGAATTTTCATGAATTAAGTTACTTTATTCTTCAGAGCACTTACCATTATAATATTTATAATAAAGACATAATTTTGGAGATTTGTTATAAACTCAGGATTATCGATTAAACGAATGGCTCGTTTTTGAATGGAATCAAGTAGGCGGAGAGAATGCTTAGGAGCAGAACTCCAATTATGAGAGCAGTACTCCAATGCCGGTCTTATCTGCGCTTTGTAAAGTAGAAGTAACTGAGGAAGAGAAAAGAATCGTTTTGGTCTAAACAAAAAGCTAAATTTTGACGAAGCAGATTAAGCAATATTAGATTAGTTTTAGTGCCAAGTTATATAAGAGTTAACATTGACTCCAAGGACGGCTTCTTCGTTATAGGTATTGAAGTCGCTTATGAGGTGCAAACACCTCATGTCTGTTCCATCAAAAGCTGCTCACCCACTTCGTCTAAAAAGGAAGACTAGTATGCATTCAATAGAGCTTATATTAACCATCAGTACCTTAATTAAAAAGAGGAATAATCTGTAGGGGCTTAAACACTTCAACTTCTTATGCAAAACTCCAAAAGTGCAAAAAATAACCTTTCAAACTGTCTGAAAGAACTTAACAGCCTTTCGATCCTTCTTCTTCTTCTCCTTCTTTTTCACTTAGGCGCGAGGTTATAATCTGAAGTAAGGGATTATAACCTTACCACTCTACTGCATTCCTAGTGGTCCGCTTGTGGGGTACGCCGATTTTACCTCAAAATATACTGGCAGGCCACCCGGTTTTGGATCTCTTCGTCACTGAGGCCAAGTAAATGCTGTTGTCGTTGAATTTGTGTGATCCATGAATGTTTAGGCCCTCCTCTCCTTCGCGATTGCGCTGGACTATTGATTGACATTGCCTTTTTGACGGGCTTCGTAGGATCTCTCCTTTGAACGTGGCAATACAGCCTTTCGATCCTATCCCAGACAATTTCACCGTCTACACAAAGAAGTCGATTGACTTCCAATTCCAATTGAAGAGATTTTGTTAAGTAAACTCAAGGTAACCTTAGGTGCAGTTGCCCAGAAATGAGAGCTATACACCAGCTATTATAGTTTTTGCGTTTCCCTTAGTTGTAGACCTTTTGTTTGCTACATTAGCAAGACATTGCTTAAGTACCATGATGCAGAGTCAGCAAATATTTTCCTTCTTTTTTCTTAGTGACGCATAGTACTCTGGTCCAAAAACCGACTGTCAAATTAAATGCTTAATATGGCTGTCGAATTCCTATCCCCGTAAGAATTCCACTGCATCAGAATCGTGCGTCCCATATGATGGCCTCAGGGGAAGAGCCAGATAGTAGAATCTATTCATTAATGGTACTTGACCGCATATAAGCACATTAGGAGGTTTCTCAGGATAATCAGGATAACATTATTATGGATTTGCCCATGAATTGTTAGTTTCCTATATTCGGGCGCTAGAAAGAAAAAAACTTTTCAGTCGCAGCTCCAAGCATCTTCCCACTAGCAACATGCATGCAAAAAAAACGCATTTTTCCTTATACAAAACATTTCCAAACAACGTTGTTCCCATTTTCCAATTCACAAAACGTGCAAAATCACAACCTGCAATTTTCCTTTCTCACGGGTGTATGACAAAAAGGATAAGAAAAACGGTGTTGAGAAATGTCGGTAAATAATTATACTTATAATAACGATGCGTATGAACACAAAAGCTTCATCTCGAAGATAATACGGGAAATGTGATGCTTTTCAGCCCCTTTTACACTCGAACACTACACGGATTATTTTAGTGAGTTATACAAGGAAGAGAGAGGCGACCAGAAGCACATCAAAAAATTAGTCATTTTTAATACACGGTCCTGAATTGTATTTCCAGCTGCTGGATTTGATCGGTCTCGAATGATTTTTGTGACACCCACCATATCTAGTGAGTGTTTTATTATCCGCGGCCTAGGCGGGCGTCCATTTGAACCCAGTATCTAATGTCTCTGATTGCCCTAGAGAAGGTAATTTAATTATAGGCAACTGAGAAATGGCTTACTTAATTACTTAAGGTGGCGCTACAGTCCGGGGTGGACCTGGCCTCAGCCAAAATACTTCGCCAGCTAGCTCTGTGCTGTCACCAGCTAGTCTCCAGTTTCGCAGCCAAAGTTGGTGTCCATCCGCTCTGGGTCATCTAGAGCGGATGGACACCAACGCTCTCCCGGAAAATCTTCGAATCCACTCCGCGGGGACGGCGCAGTAGAGGAGCACCGAGACTCAGGTGGCACACGCAAGTGGAAGGGGAGCTCAGCCAACTTCGCGTCCGAAACTGGAGACGGCTAGCTAGAGACAGAGCCAGCTGGAAGCTTGTTGGCTGAGGCCCAGGTTCACCCCGGACTGTAGCCCCACCTTAAGTAAGTAAGTAAGATCTGAGTAGTTGCCAGATATACCATGCTGATGCTGCATGCTGCATGCTGAGGGACGTTTCGGTCACCAAGAGCTGGCACCCCTCAAGCTAAGCCGCTATTCATCTCCTAGGTCTTCCTAAATTATTGGCATCAGAGGCGGTGTTATACTTCTTTGTTCTTGCATTTAACCTAGTTCTAGGTTATAATCGGTAATAACTGGTTCACAGCAATCCTTACAGCTTAGTAGTTAATATCAGTCGCATCTTGATGGGTTCTTTAAATTTCGTGATTGGATTATTTCAAAAAGCCATACACTGAATATTATCTCATAAGCCCTAGTTAAAATGCGAACTTTTAGATAAATCCTTCTTCCTTCTTCTTTTGAATAATCTTACTTCTCTGCTTTGCCCACCAGCCACCACATCGTTTCCACATTTCAGGACTAGTTGAAGATAAACTGTATTGAAATTAATCTTCAAAATCTGCCATTTTTTTCCTGTAAGTACAAAAAATGCACCTATAAGCTGTAGCAACTAAGTTCAGCTTTGTCGTCTACTAAGCGAAGTTAGAAACATTCATGCAATTTCCAAACAATAAATTGTTGCCTAAAGTTATGAATAAAACGCAAAAGAAAGTATCGAAGTCTGTGTTTTCATTCTTGTTTGCTGTGAAGTATAGCGTCAAATCGTTTTTGGTTAACGTTGACCTAATAAACGAAAAATCCGGAATCGGAATCTAATTAGTGCTCGACGTCGTCGACGCTAACGTTGGAGTTTGGAGGTGTGCTTGGACTTAACGGGGTGGTAGTGTTTTGCACTTGGCACTAATGAGTATTGGTGTAGGGCAGTGCGCAATTGTTTTACGCTCCCGTCGTACGTGTGGGCAGTGTGCATCATCATTGGACCAGTATATTGATAGTATGACGCTGAGAAACGACATTCAGATTCGAACAGACTCGTGTGTGTGATTGAAAGAGAGTTTGTAAAAGTGACCAAGTTAATTTATTCATACTAGACGTCATTGGAGCTTTTTTTTATTTTGCTAGCAATATATGTATCAATTTTTCGAGTGCGAGTGCTTAACTTTCGTGCCATTTTGTTATTTATACTTTTGACTGAACGAAGTTAAGAATGAATTGGTAAGTAAAACCTTACAGAGGATTTCGGGTCAATGCTTATCATTGCATAAATATATTTAGGATAAATGACTTTATTATTACATTCCGTTGCTATCTTTACACGGACTTTATTATTTCAGAGGGAACCACATATAATTAGGTTTTTTCCTTATGATATAGCCGGTGATCGGGCATAAGTATGTGTTTAAAACAATACCGGGACTGTGTCATATGACACGAAACGCAACTTGTTTTAATAAGCTTTAAGTAAGCTTTAAGCTACTTTACGTAACAATAGTTCTTTGTTTTTTTCCTCTTTCATTAACTTAAAAACTAAAAGTCATGCATTAGACATTTTTCTATGAAATTTCATATTTTTCCAACTAACTGAAAAGCTAGCTTAACATTATGACTTAATGGACATACAGTGCTGAGAATATTCGTACAAAACTAAGTTAAATGAAAAGTATTCATTTTATAAACAAAACAGTGCGTATTTCTGTTTTTTTTTTTTATTGTCGCATTATCTTATTGAAAAAGACTTGATTCATCATTTGACAAGCGGTTTAAAGGCGATTTTTTTTCAACAAAAATTGGTCAACAGATAATTTGTTGAGTGTTTTTTTTTCAGCAGAGGAAACCCAATCCTGCCTTAGAATATCGAGAGGTGTTGTCTCTGATTTAAATCTCCTTCAATCTCCTGATCTAAATCTCTTTAAATACAAGATTCCCAGTCACGCATTGACTAGATCCATGCCCTTATTCTATTTCTTTAGACTCTTTCTTTTCTCGTGTCAATTCTTAAAAGCTGGAACTTAATCTCATCACATCTGGCGAGTGTGGCAATTACTGCAGGAATTCTACTTATTGTTCCCGGGTGGTATGAGGGATACCAGGGCAGGTGCAGAAAAATGTCTCGTGAATGCGTAACAGCTTCTAGTGTCCAAACAAGCCTCGCATTATTTTGTCACGCTGCTCAAGGATCAAGATCCCGACTCACTGACTATGCAAAATGGGAGAACGGCGAATAACGTTATGACCCGCTTAGGGGTAATCAGCACAATATGTGTATAGGTTAGTGCTAAAACAGATCTGTCGCAGGGTCAAGGAGCAACAATTGTCTGCATTCCGTCGCTCTGTTATACCCATTATTATTCGACCTTATCTCGAGTCAAGTTTAAGAAAGGTTCTAAAAGTGTGTATTCATTGCTTGAGATCATCAGTCACTACCGGTGTCTAGTCATCCAAAAAAAAACGTTTTATTCATTCAATGCATTAACTTCATTTAAGTTGTACCGAAGACTTGAATAAATTTCTCTATGCTGCGAGTTCAATGCTTTTTCAATATTGTCTTCCCTAAATTTCACGCAGAGTTTTTCAAGCAGGCCATACAGATACGTCCTCCACTCTCCTAAGTTTTCAAGCGTTAAATTTAACGGCAAGGAGCAACTAGCGGCAAGTTGTTTCCATCCCTCGAACCACGAACTTTGCGAATTTACTATGGCTATTGCAATCCTTTTAGCAACCTTCTCGTCGTGGCTCTGCAGTGTCTTAATTACATAATCAAAATGCAGTTTAAGCGACGTAAGGAAAAGCGGCGGTAGTCCCGTTTCTATCAGTAACATGTAGTTTGGAGTGGTATTTGGAAGTCTAAATTGCCGTTTTAAGAAGAAGCGTAGCAACTTTTCAGTAGATTCATGCTGGCGCCATCCCCACGACTGGGCAGCATACAGCATTATTGCTTCAGATGTTGCTTGAAACACTTTGTACTTCGAACTTAACGTTAGATGCTTATTACCATATATTTTGCTCCAGACTGTTCCAATAGCGTTTTTCGAGGCTGCAAGTTTTTTCGAAAGGTGATTTTCCATGCTAAGGGTACTAGTCATAATCATTCCGAGGTATTGGTATTCTTTAACTATTTCTATTTGCTCTGATCCATAGAACCATCTTTCATTCGCCGCTGTGCGTCCTGTGCCTTTGCGAAAAACCATTGCCTTCGACTTACTTAAATTCACAGTCAAGTTCCAAGTCAGACAGTAGTCTCGCAATCGGTTTATCATTAGCTGTAGCGATTCGGGTGATTCTGCTAACTCTATTGAAATTCCACTGGGCAAAGCTTGAACTACATCATCAATGTATAGGGAGAATGCTGGTGGGCTGAAGTTACATCCTTGCTTTAAGCCCACAAAGGAAGGGAACCAGTACGATAGATTTTCACCATCCCACACTGAATTTATTGTTTGGCTACATAAGTCTTCAACTATTCTCCCAAATTTCCTAGACATCCCTTCTCTGTAGAGTTTGTAGAAGAGAGCTCTTCTGTCTAGGGACCTACATATATGTTGACTTCCCAATTTGGGTGAAAATTTCGAGGGAACTAGCGTCGGTATAGACCTATTCCAAAAGTTTTTAAAGGTATTTACAGACTTACCTGAAAAGAGAATTGAGGGGGGGGGGGGGTAATAGTTGCGGTGTTAACCATTGCCAGTAAGGTAGTTTCTTGAAAAGAGTGGCACGAGAAGGTTAACTGCTATCGGTGTTAGCCCGTGACCACAGGAATCCATGTAAGAGTTTACCTTGAGGATGCCAGACGTTGAGTTGGTATGAATAAGAGAGTAATAAAGTCCACGTCAACAAGATAGTGGGAGGTCAGTACGGAGTATTCTTAGATGAGAGAACAAAACAAGGGCGCTTCACTTAGGTTAGGTAACGGGATTGATGACCCCGCGCACCCTAGTTTGTTTTTGGGGTTCAACCACAAACCCCGAAATCATCCCCCTTCCAACCATTCCCCATGCCATCCAAAATCATAAATGAATGGAGAACCTACAATTTTTTGTACTCCAGGTGGTATTGGCAATTGCTAAAATCTGCCCGTTGTCTCTATGACTACGATCGGGGCATGACGTTTGGAGGCCCCAACATTCATTTCTAAAAAAAAAGAAGCAAGCTGCTCTTGCGGATCTTCGTTCGACTCTGTCGGCTAACTGAGCGTGCGTAAGAATGCTACTTAATGCACTGACGGTAAGACTTCGGATACTCTTATGGTTGAACGGGCTCCATAAGAGGCGGGCCCTGCGTTGCGCCTGACTAAGAGACAGTAGAAGAGGAAAAAAAAAAACACCACCCTTCGGCGGTGTCTATGAAATGGGACAGTTCAATGGAAAACTCACCAACTTCAACAAACCAGTCCCTTACATCGGGCACCGCCTCCTCTTGTGTTCAACAAACACGCAAGAAGAAGCGAGTTTCTATGGCTGAAGTGGTGAGTGCCGAACATCTAAGCTCTTTATCACTGAAGTGAAAAAAAAACGAGTGAGCAGTTGCTAAAGTGTGTACGCAGAAGTTACAGTCCGTAAAACGGACCATTGAATACCCCATCCTATCCATCCTGATGTTATTCTTATTTTTTCACATTTTATAAGTAGTGCAAACTTCGAAAAGGAGCGTGGTC
Organism: Neoascia interrupta; assembly: GCA_947623515.1. NCBI lineage: Eukaryota > Metazoa > Arthropoda > Insecta > Diptera > Syrphidae > Neoascia > Neoascia interrupta. The sequence continues at coordinate 151,556,919 of OX392463.1, forward strand.
CAACCGCCCCTAATTACAAACTATCAATTATAATGCAGATATTTCCATATTACGCTTAAATGTACGTAAAAATGCAATTTTTTTATTTAAATTCATTTTTATTTTTTTTATTAAATTCAAATATTTTTGAAAAATTGACCCCTAAAAGGGGGCGTGGCTAGAAACTTTGTATAAACAAAATCTGGAATGAAGTCTAGTTTACCTTACCTGCTATTTTTTTTTGCTCTTTCCTAACCTCTCGTAAATGGGTGGTTTTTAAGCACCTGGAAATCGGGCATAACCAATATCGGCAACTTTGGTATTATATAGCTGCTATAGTGGGCATATTTGTATCTTTGAAAGATTTTGGAGTTTTAGCCTCCGTCCACCCTAGTATTCAAACACAAAAAAAAATTCTTTTGTAAATTAGGCTACAGGCCAGTCCAAATTACGTTTTTCTGAAAAATTTTAGGTTTTTCCTCAATTTTGACCCCAAATGTGGGCGTTGCCCAAAGTCTTGTATGAACAAAATCTAGAACTAAGTGTTTTAGACATAATTTATTAGGTACATTTTTTCGATTTGCAACAAAAATATTGAATAAAATGCATTTGAAAACTTACCCTTTAAGTCGATGCCACACTCACTAGGGGAGGTCAAGCGATTAAATTTTTATTTGGTGTATCTTATAGGAGATAAGATACAATAAATAGGAGATAATAAATACCAAATTTTAGGCTTTGAAGACATCTTACAGCTTTGAAAGAGCTCTGGAGGTTTAACATTGTGGAACTATTACACCGATTGTAGGCGTGTCTGCGGGGAGATTAATAAGCTTAAAATTTAAGGCCTAATAACGTGTGACATACAAACAGACGGACGGACGATTGGAATTCGGTCTCGATCAAATCAGGTCTTGGGGGTCTACCATTATTATTTTACCGTGTTCCAAACTATGTGACAAACTTAATATATCTCCTATCCTATGGAATAGGACCACCACTATCGGTGTAAGCATGTTTTTATTGTGACTGAAGTAAGAATTTGACTCGAGGATCGGAGAGGCAGGTGTAACTGATTCCGGTATGGACCCCCATTAGAGGGGATAAATTGATGCGAGAATTCTTAAGCATGAGCCTGTACCAGGCCAGTCCTGTAAAGGAAGGGAGGAGGTGATTGGAGATTTGGCGTTTGCTGAAGGTGCACTTCAATTGCGCTCCCGAGTAGAGTAAGAGCTGAGTGCGTGGCTCGCCATTTGGCGTTTAGCTTTTTTGACCCGGAGATTAAACTTATTATCTTTTTTTAGTCGCGTCTCGCTAGATCGTTTAGATAAAAGGTTGATAGGGCGGAACAGTTGCACAGAAGTTAAACCATGGTTTCCTTCTCCTCCTCAACTCTGTAACTTTTACAGAGGTCGTTGAGGGAAGCACCAAGTCTTCTTCTGGCATGTCCTCCAGATATGAGCCTGTATGCATACGCTCATATGCCTGTACCCCTGGTACTGGCAATGTTCTAGTATTCAATTTATTCAAAGAAAAAAAAGCTGTCACGAAGATATTATTAATTAATTTGCTATCCTCACAATTTTTTCTCAGCCTTAAACCTGATTTCGTATCTATATTATACTGCAGTTCTTTTTCAGCAGAACATAGATTGATTCTAACGCGCCTACGATTCAAGAATACTATTTTAATAAGATTTCTTTATCATGTTACTAAAATGTCCCCAAATAGAATTTCACAAGCGCTGTAGTTGCTAATGCCAAACATTGGATTACGTAGATAGTTTTATGACTTATTTTACTGCGATATTAAGAGTGGAAATCTACACCACCCTTTTAAATACTACGTCTGGTGTTATAAACGATAACCACCAAATTAGAGTCTCTCGATTGCACATACTTCCCACTCATAACGACTAGGATGATTAAAGTGTCGTCCTGAATCTTAAAATAGAAAACAATGAACACCCACGTATTTTCTTTCTTGGTTTATTATTGTGCGTCAGGCAGGATGAAAAAGCAAAACAGTTGTAGCCGGGTTCACTCATAAGAGGCACCAACTTCTCCCATATGGCGACCATAGCTTAGATAATGCTCTGAAAGCTCAATTCATCAATCCCCCAATCTAGCCCCAATAGACTTTGTTGTCTGTTCTCCTTCTCCGCCATTCAATGAACGTACTCCGAAACATATAACTGGCATTCAAAAGCTTTTCAGAAACTCGTTCGTGATGTCATGGAACTCGCTCCAAACCAACTGTTGAGCTCCGGTCTAGAGGTGCTCGATGGTAAAGCTTCGATTTAGTGTCTCTCCATGATTCGATTAGTTTAGTTTGGCTATGATACGTCGCGTCGGTTTACGGGCAATTCGCATGGCCGATGTATAATCACGTATATTGTAATCATAAATATTGGAATTTTTGTTATTTTTAAATAAAATGTTATCTGCATCTGTGATGTGAGAATGTGATTCTATTTTTATTTTGGTGCTTTTGAATAAAGTGAATTTCTTTTTTATCAAAGCAAAGTGTTTTTTGAAACAAATCTGAGATGTCGATGTTAAGAAAGAAAAACTCTGGATACACTCTTTTAAATGACAACGATGACGACCACTTATCCGCTGCTGCAACCAGAAATTCTGTTGCTTACAGGTAAAAGCGGTATAAAAATTCTTAATTCTGTCAAAACTAATAAACATTTACTATAGTGTCTTACCTTTACTAGTTTATTACCTTTCTGTTTTTCTTCCTGTTAACGGATACATTGTAATTATGTCCCTTAAACTAAAAGGGACGCCTTTCAGCTATAAAGAATACGACACTTTACGTCTGTTATTTAATAATCCTACCTAACAATATCTATCTTTTAAGAGGATGGGGAGTGTGATGACGCTTATTTACTAAAGTGGATTGCGTGGCAAAATATTTCACTAGCCTTGCTGTAAGTGAAACAAACATTGTATTTACGTTCAGTTTTATCTCCTTGAGGACAAAGGAAATTTAGATAAATTGAGACAGATAAGAAAAGCCATTACCTTTAATTTTGCCAAAAATAATTTTCAATAGCAGTAATTTAGCTTTTTTAATAGCAGCGTAGCTACAATCTTGTAGAATAAGGCCTTGAAAACTCCAGGGAATTGTATGTGTTCAACGTCCTTCCCAGTTCCGAAAAATGGAATTGACATCTTAAACAGATAGGCGAACGGGCGATCTGTCTGTCGATAGTTTTTAATCCTTAAATTTCAGGTAAGAAATTTTAATTTTGTCTGTGCTTTTTTAGGTCTCAGAGCAGTAACAGTGTTTTCTTCTTTTCTTTTTCATTTAGGCTCGAGGTTATGATCTGAAGTGATGGATCATAACCCTCTCACTTTACTGCATTCCTAATGGTCCGCTTGTGAGGTACGCCGATTTGACCTCAAAATATTCCGGCAGGCCACTCGATTTTGGATCTCTTCGTCACTGAGGCCAAAAAAATGCTGTTGTCGTTGCATTTGTGAGATTCATGAAAGCTTAGGCCTTCCTCTCTTTCGCGATTGCGCTGTAATGTTGATTGACATTCCCTTTTTGACAGTGTTCGTAGGATCTCTCCTTCAAACGTGGCAGTACCAACTGAGCCGGTCGTGCTCCATTTTCCAGGAGATAGGTTCTTTTACATGAAGTCTTCCTTGGATCTTCGTACTTCTAATTCTATCACGCTTTTATTAATCTTGCTACCATGCAAAGCATCTTCATTTCAGCTGCCATTAACAGTGTTAACATTTTAAAAATCCTTTCCTGACACGCCCACTAATATTTAAATTGCCGTAGCACGCTGAGATTTGGTATGCTGTATTCTTGATAAAGTGTATTGTGATAATTAACTTACTTAGGCAGCACTAAATTCCGGGGTTGACCTGGCCCTCAGGGAACAAGCTTCGCCAGCTAGTTCTGTTTCCAGGACTGGTTGACTAAGGCTTCCACTTGCATGCGCCACCTTAGTCTCGCGTATGCTCCTCTACTGCGCCGTCTAGCCTTTGGTGTTTGAATTTATAGTAGAACCCAGTTAGACAAAGTCCCTAACTACCTCAAAGTTATAGCTGTCTATGGTGATGTTTCGTCCAAGACGTGCATCGTTGTTGGATGCCTCTTTGTGATGGCAGCTTATACTTGGCTTTGACCCCATGGACTACAAAGCCGATATCATAAAAAAAACCCGCACATTCATCAAGGCTTGAATTCACGCTGTGTTCTTCCTGTTATCTGAATGGCGTCTGCGTGCGAGTTATAACGGAATTTTTAATTGATTCTACGCTTCTAATGTTGGGGCAGGAGTTCGACTTTCAAGTATGATTTCAAGTTTCTTTAACGAAAGTCATATAATAGTGCGTCGCCATGTTTAATTTATTTTTTGACATAAAAAAGCTGCCAAAAATGCTGCTTAAAATACTGCAAAACGCAGCCATGGAATTTCTATAAAGGTGGTGTGTATCGATCTAAAATTCCTGGATTTTTTCCAAGATCTGCCGCAGCATGAAATTTGATCGATGGTGGACTTTCCTGGTCTAAAGCCAAACTTATGTGGTCCTATTAGATTGTTGACAGACGGCTTTAGGGGATCATAAAGCAAAAACGGTCTTACATGCCTGATGTCTCTGTCGGTATTATGTGACTGATGTCTCTGTATTTGGCATAATTCAGAAGGGTCTTCTTACTTGTGGATCGGACAAACAATGCTTTACTCCGACCATACCTTGAAGATGACCTGGTACATGCTCCTAACCAGATCTTCGCCAGCGGATTAGAAAAGTTCGGCAGGTAGGCCGTCAACTGCTTTGTTCAACTTGAGCACAGACATTATTTGTTAGGGGAGTTTAGCCAACAAGACCTCAGTTAAATGTTCCAAACAACGAAAATTTATCAAAACCACCTTAAAGTCTTATTCTTTATTTATCGCCTTAGACAATAAGGTGGTTTTGATCAATATTCATACCATATCTTGTAGATGAGCCAATGCATGCTTTTAACCAAATCATCGCCAGCGGATTTGAAAAGTTTTGCAGGTAGGCGTCAGCCGCTTTGCTCAACTTAAGCATAGACACAGCTATACTTTCACTCCATCCAGGTCGGCTGGGCGGTATCCTTCGCATTCTTCCTCGGTGACTTCTTCGGGTAGGCGTGCGCGGTATTGTTCGTATACTTCGTTCGGTGGTGACTTCTTCGCCCGGTTTGTATTTTTCTAGCTGACACCAGGATTCGAATCATCTTCGCCGTTATACAGTCTGCAGAAATAGTTTTTCGAAATCCTCAGTACCATGCATAATAAGACGCTATGGTGTGCAAGTATGTCATACCCTATAAGGAAAGGCAATAACATAATGACATTGCAAATTTATAAATAAGGTGGCTCACTGCGAGAGTGTTTGCTTCGCACGTTATCACTTCGAGTTGAAATCCCATAGGCGACACATTTTTGTACTTTTGATCGAAGACGGGCATCCTTTCTAGTAAACAATATTGGTCGCATACGTACCATTTTTCAACTTAGATCCAAATTTTAAATCCTAAAAGTGTGGGTCGCCTTATCGATATCGCCTATTGATAACGAAAAAATCACGACAGGGGCTTTTAACAAAGTATGAATCAACATTATTTATTTAAGTTCAAACAGGCTTTAAAGTGACTTACAACAATGAATCAAACCTTATTTGCATTTTCAATTCATATTAGAGTTAGTATAAAATTAATTGCAAGCTAATTTTTCGGTTTGTAATGAAGTAATGAACCTTCAAATCCCGCCCATCAAAAAATGCAGGCATGCAATGCAAAAAGTCAATATTTTTAAAGTCTATTCGAATGTGTTAAATTTTTCTGACACTCGACATGTTTAACCGATGAATTACTCATAAAAGCAGAGCGTCTAGGACTGTTAAAATCTTACACCAGAATGTGTTAACCATATTTATTTTATCCCATCTTACAACATAAGGCATGTGTACTTTATTCAAAAGTGACATATATGGATTAATGCAGATTTCTATTTTTCCGAAAGAAAAACAACTCCAATATTACAATGGGAGTCATCTTGATATGTCTTGGATCAGATTAAAATAAAATTCACTTGTACCTCTATTAAACATACTATCGGTTCGAATTGGTTATCCAATCGAAAATAACTAAAATAAATTTTGAATACAAGTGGGTGATAAAAACCATGAAATTTTACTTGAAATTTATTAAAATGAACTTAGGGGTGTTTGCCCTCATGAATACAATTAAAAATTGGTATAACTGTAGCAAAATTTCCAAATTTTATGTTAATCACTTTATTTCGTTTTTTTTCTCAACGACTAGACTCCCCAAATGCTTCAGTTCATTGATCTTTTCTTAGTTTTTAGAGTTAGAAGAATTTCATCAATTTCGAATAATTTTATCTTCTTTGTTAGATACGCGCTTTGTGGCACTTGTTTTACAGTCAAATTTCCATTTATTGCTTGACATTGTGTAGTACAATAATCTACATAATGTAATAAAGCCCGCTGGAATCGAATTAGCTACCAATTAAATTGCTACCGTTACGTATCTTATCAGAAAAAAAATTTAAAATCTTTCAAATTGTGTTTTTCAATTTAAACTCAGATAAATGCGACGACTCTGCCACTCAATCTTATCTTAAACACTCATGTGTTGCTTTTGAACTTAAAAGTTCTATCTAATGAAAAAACACATGTTTTCTATTGCTTTGAGCTGTAAAACAGATGATTTGAAGGCAATGAATAATGTTATTTTTTTTTTTTATTTAAACACTAGGAAACAAAGAGTAATTTACTGCTTTGTAAGAAACTGCTTTGGTGCATTGAACACACCCATTCGTGAAATTAGTCATACTCCTTTTAACTAGAAAAAAATTCAAAACGGTTTAGTTTTGAACATTTTATAATGTCGGTTAGGTCAGACTGAGAACAGCGGTGTGGTGGAAATATCACCTTTGACAAACACGCGTCGCGATCACTGTAAAAATAAAATATAACTTGGAAATTTTTTTCCAACATATTCGATAAAAAGTATATAATTTGTTTCTACTAAAATTAAGTTTTGCATACAAAACTTATTTAAGCAAACTTAAATCTAAGCGTGTGTTTTTTTTTAAATACATAATAATAATTTAGTTTTTACAACCCACAGTTCCAATAAATTGGTATAAGTTAAGCATTATATTTGAAAATTATGGTAATTTCTTTAAATTATTTTTATTTTATTTTCTTATTCTGGCTTCATCTAAAGTTCGTTGATCTTCTTTTACTTTTTGTAAGTTTATTCGAAATGCGAGGTTTATAAGAATTTCGAGATTATAAATAAAATTCTAGTGCGTAAACCAAGTATATTTTAGTCAAATCTTATATTTTTTTTAACTCGTGGAAGCTCACAATTCAACCATATCGGCTACCAATTAAATAACCTATTGATGCGTACCTTGTAATATTTTCAAATTAGACAAGTTTAGTTTTTTTTTTTTATCCGAAAGCACAAAATTAGTCAAAGTAGTGACACTCTGCGTTTCTGCCAAATATTCATAATTTTGTGACTGAATTCGAATGTTTTATCTAATAAAATAACTCATATGGTCTCAATTACTTTTACATGTGTAACAGATGACCTAAAAGTAATGCATTTGGTTTCCATTCATCAAATAGTAGCTAAAAGTGGCGTGGAAATTGTTCATATATTACTATACCATAGTGCGGCTCCGACTGACATTGACGATTTTAATGGAGACTGAAATAAGCTGAGCTTACTCATGCCGTTCTGGCAATTCAATGCATGCGCCATTATATGAGAGGCATATTACTTTTACTTTTGCTTTTCTATAAAGCAAAGCGGATTCGCCGTCAGTCACGGTCCAGTTTCCGGATTATGCTATTGTACTATGGAAGGCATAATACTAGCGATAAACTGAAAGCAAGACCCAGCGCCGAACATTGTCTTCGTTCATTTAATGAGCGGATAA